>CM065816.1:113269714-114519714 GCA_033398695.1 Orobanche coerulescens
CCATATTAGTGGAGAGAAGGATGCTCGAGAGTTATGGCACAAGCTCGAGCAATTGTATGCTCGGAAGACGGGGAATAATAAGTTATTCCTCATTAAACAAATGATGAACTTGAAGTATCGAGACGGGACTCCTCTTTTGGATCACTTTAATGCATTCCAAGGCATAATTAATCAACTTGCCGGAATGAGAATTAAATTCGAAGAGGAGGTGCAAGCTTTGTTGTTGTTAGGCACATTGCGGGACACTTGGGAGACGTTTCGAACGTCATTGTCTAACTCTGCCCCCGATGGAGTAATTTCGATGGAAGTAGCTAAAGGGAACATGTTGAATGAGGAGGTCCGAAGAAAAGCACAGGGATCTTTGTCACGGTCGGATGTTCTCGTTACCGAAAGATGGGGGAGAGGTCAAAGTAGAGGTCCGAGTAATAGAGGGCCACAAAGGAGTAATTCCCGAAGGAAGTATGCCAATATCGAATGTTACCATTGTGGTAAGAAAGGGCATACAAAGAAATTTTGCCGACAATTGAAGAAGGAGAATCGCCAAGTCCGAGAGAATTCACAAAAGAAGGAGAGCGGTAGTAATGATAAAGCCGAAGTAAATACTACCACCGAAGAGTTCTTTATTTGTTGTGATTATGATATGGCGAACCTTGCGAGAGATGATTCGAGTTGGGTGGTCGATAGTGGAGCTACGTGTCATGTTACATCACGTAGAGATTTTTATTCCTCTTATACTCCGGGTGACTTTGGTATAGTTAAGATAGGTAACGATGGGTTATCCAAAATTGTTGGAGTGGGAGATGTTCATTTGAGATTCGACACCGGTGTGGAACTTATTTTACGGATTGTAAAACATGTTACAGATATGAGGCTTAATGTTATGTCCGTTGGTTTACTCAATGATGATGGTTATCATAGTGGTTTTGGCAAGGGAGTGCGGAAACTCACTAGAGGTTCCTTGATTGTCTGTCGAGGAGAAAATGAAGGGAAATTATACGTGACACTTCCAAAGATCACGATTAATTCCGTGAACACAATCGACAATAATGAGATGGCCGAGCTATGGCATAAGAGGCTCGGTCACATGAGCGATAAAGGGATGGCGCTATTGTCGAAAAAGGAGGCGTTGTCTGGGGTTCACAAGGTACTCCTTAAAAGATGCTCTCATTGTCTAGCCGGGAAGCAAATGAGAGTTACTTTTAAGAGACACTCCATCACGAAAGGAAAATGATCTTAATCTTATTCATTCCGATGTTTGTGGTCCTATGAAGACTAGGACGCTCGGTGGTTGCCGATTCTTTGTCACATTCATCGACGATCACTCAAGTAAGGTGTGGGCATACACCTTGAAGACCAAAGATCAAGTGTTAGAAACTTTCAAATAATTTTCATGCCTCGGTGGAAAGGGAGACCGGGAAGAATCTAAAGTGTATTTGGATGGACAATGGTGGAGAATATATCGGGCCCTTTGATGAATATGGCAGAGAACAAGGTATCCGACATCAAAAGACGCCCCCGAGGACTCCGCAACTTAATGGCTTGGCGGAGAGAATGAACCGGACTTTGGTTGAGAGAGCTCGTTGTTTGCTTTCACATACCGAATTGCCAAAGTCGTTTTGGGGAGAAGCTTTGAACATGGCGGTTCATGTGATTAATTTGACGCCGTGTGTTCCTTTAGAGTTTGATGTCCCGGATAAAGTGTGGGGCGGTAAAGACATCTCATACTGCCACTTACGGGTTTTCGAATGTAAAGCCTTTGTTCACATTCTGAATGACGAGAGGTCGAAGCTTGATTCCAAGATGAAGCCATGTATTTTTATTGGTACGGGCTTGATGAGTTCGGGTATAGATTATATGACCCGGTGACAAAAAGGCTTGTTTAATCAAGAGATGTTGTTTTTGTTGAAGATGAAACGATGAAAGATGTTGAGAATGGAGAGTCGACTCCACAACACGACTATGACCTTATTGATTTGGAGCCCGTTCCTCCACAACATGTTGAGATGCCCAGTGGGGAGGATGTCCAAAATGATGAACAACATGATGCCGGTGACAACGATGAGTTGAGACAAGATGACACCGATGGAGCTCATCCCGAGCTACCCGTGACGAACATGCCATCTTTTGTTCCACATAGGCGGTCGATGAGGGACCATCATCCCTCCACTCGTTATTCGTCCGATGAGTATGTCTTACTCACCAATGATGGAGAGCCCGAATATTTTGCGGAGGCCATGGAGGATGAAAATAAGAAAGAGTGGATGGATGCCATGCAAGACGAGATGAGTTCCTTGCATGAGAATAACACGTACGAGTTGGTAAAGTTGCTGAAAGGCATGAGAGCTTTGAGAAACTAATGGGTGTATAAGGTGAAGTCGGAGGAGCATACTTTGTTGCCCCGATACAAAGCTAGACTCATAGTGAAAGGATTTAGTCAAAAGAAGGGCATTGATTTTGACGAGATTTCTTCTCCGGTTGTGAAGATAAGATCGATTCGATTGGTCCTTGGTATTACGGCTAGCCTTGATCTTGAGGTTGAGCAAATAGATGTCAATACGGCATTTCTTCATGGAGACCTTGACAAAGAAATTTATATGAAGCAACCGTAAGGATTTAAGGTCGAAGGAAAAGAAGATTATGTGTGTAAACTCCGGAAGAGTTTATACGGGTTGAAGCAAGCAGCACGGCAATGGTATAAGAAGTTTGAGTAGGTTATTGGGGAGCAAGGCTACCAGAAGACGACTCTAGTCTATTGCGTATTTTTTAAGAAATTTGGAGATCATGAATTTATCATTTTATTGCTTTATGTGGACGACATGTTGATCGTTGGCAAGAATGACGAAAGGATTACCAACTTGAAGAAAGAATTGAATAAGTCTTTTGCCATGAAAGACTTGGAGGTGGCTAAACAAATTCTTGGGATAAGAATTACTCGGGATAGAGCAGCCCGGAAATTACACATGTCACAAGAGCAATATATCGAGAAGGTGCTTAAATGCTTCAACATGGACAAAGCTAAAGTTGTTAGATCGCCTCTTACTAACAATTTTAAATTGACGACCAAAGATTGTCCTAAGACGAAGGAGGAGATTGAGGATATGGATAAAATTCCTTATGCCTCGGCGATCGGGAGTTTGATGTATGCTATGGTATTTAATAGGCCATTGCTCATGTCGTGGGAGTGGTGAGCCGTTTTCTATCGAATCCGGGAAAGAAGGATTGGGAAGCCGTGAAATGGATATTTAGATATTTATGGGGTACTTCTAAATTGGGGATTATGTTTGGAAATAGGAAAGCAATGCTTGTTGGATATTCCGATTCGGATATGTCCGGTAATGAAGATAACCGAAAATCCACTTCCGGTTATTTGATGACATTTGGAGGGGAAGCCGTGTCATGGAAATCAAGATTGCAAAAATGCGTTGCGTTATCTACAACGGAAGCCAAGTATATTGCGGCGGTGGAATCGAGTAAAGATCTCTTATGGTTGAAAATGTTTTTACGAGAGCTAGGCTTCCGACAACGCCGTTACATGATTCTTTGTGATAGTCAAAGTGCGATTCATTTGGCTAAGAATGCGACTTTTCACAAGAGAACAAAACATATCGATGTGAATTACCATTGGATCCGAGATGCATTGGAGGATGGTTTATTTGAACTTGATAAAGTTCATACCGATGATAATGGTTCCGATATGTTAACCAAGGCGCTAAGTAGAGAAAAGGTGAAAGTGTGTTGTTCGATCGCCGGGATGGCGAATTGTTTCTATGTTCCGGAAAGGGGGAGATTTGTAGGACTCATTTCTGAAACATTAGATTCAAAACAACATGGTGGCCGGAACTATACTATGGGCCGCAGCCCCAGCCGGCCGGGCCACGTCCCCTGCCGGCTGGGTCGCGTCCCCTGCCGGCCGGGCCGCGTCCCCTGCTGATATAATGAAAACACCCCCCGCGCCTGTACTAAGGGCCACGGCACCCTCCTGCTGGGCCGCGGCCCCTGCCGAATCCATGGGCAGTTTTTATGGTGTGTGCCACGGCACACTTGGCCCGGGCCGCGGCGCACGGGGTGAACCCCCTTGGGTTCCCTTTTAGCTGTGTTCTTTCCTGCGGGAATGAATCACATCATCTAATATACATCTTGAGAGGAACAAGAGAGAGATAGAGAGATAAATACATTTCTTTAATTTTTCGGAGATTTATCGGTCAGATCGTCGTGATATTTTGACAAGAGCTTGGTAGATATTGGGCAAATCTTTTCACCAGAGTAGATCGAGATTTTGAGTCCGGAAGCTCGGGTATTTCGTTAGTTTTTTTGTGTAAGCTATTTACGGTGTTTTCTTTTCTCGATCGTGTTGTTATTGTGTATTCCAAATACTTGAAGAACATTTATTACCGAGTATTTGACGATTGGTGTATACCCCTAATTTGTATTAGGGACG
This sequence comes from Orobanche coerulescens, assembly GCA_033398695.1. Lineage (NCBI taxonomy): Eukaryota > Viridiplantae > Streptophyta > Magnoliopsida > Lamiales > Orobanchaceae > Orobanche > Orobanche coerulescens. Next base: position 113,274,153 of record CM065816.1, read on the forward strand.
AATCACTTATTGTGTATTGGTGATAGTAGATTTAAGCGGCTTCGGTCCCGTGGTTTTTACTCTCGCCTTGAGGGATTTTCCACGCTAAAAATATTGTCTCGTGCTTATTATTTTTCGGATATCATTTGTATTAATTATCGAGTTGTAATTATTTTGCTCTACTCGTCGGTAACCACAAAGTTGCAATTGAAGAGTGGAAAGTTATCAAACGAGGATTTTCACATTTCTCGTTGTGACGTTAGTCGTGTTTTTTCCCAACACACACACACACACACACACACACACACACACATATATATATATATATATATATATATATATATATAATGTGTGTGCGTATATGGTCCCGATAAAAAGCATCCATGATTTGAGAACTAAGAACTAATCTCAGCAATTAAATAACTAAATAAGAAGACGACTGTGTTGGTGTTTTTTTTCAATAATGGCATGATGCTACATTATTTCATGAACAAGATATTGATATTGCTTATGTTAGATTCTTAGCTGTATTTCAAAGTACTGAATAATGCTTGAATGTTAATGGTTCGAAGTTTCACTTTCTTCTAAGGAATGAATCGAGTAAAACTTGAATGTTCTTAGAATTAGGCTTCTATTCATCTTATTAGTCGCCAACCAAACCTCGGTAACTACGATAATTGGGTCCTCCCAACTCATCAAATGGCGAGGTAATGCGTAACTTTGATGCCTAAACGACAGTATTCCAAGTTACCGATACTCTGTATGCACCTAGAGCCTTCGAACCTTACTTAACTTCAATAATATACGTAGCAATGGTTTCCAGATTGAAACCCACAGTGCGAATGGAATAGAGTTTCTTTTATTAATTCTAATGAATGTGGACGTAAACGCATTTTAGAATAACACATGAGTCAATCTAGTGGACTGTACCTCACTACTATTAGGTTTTAAAAATCATATGTTGTCACCAACTATGTACTTTGGGACATAGACTCATATAGGCTTTGACACGATAGACTAGGTCATCCTTGTGGAAGTATAATGATCCATATACTAAAGAACTTATACGAACATCATTACTTTTCGAGCAAAAATGTGACAACAACTCAACATAAAAACAATGTTTATGTTAACCGTATTATGTCATCCAAAGAACCGGATGCATATCAAATGCACACCACTCATTTTTGCAAAGCCTACTCTTTAATCAATGTGGGAGCGAGACCTTCCTAAGCAAAAGAAACAAAAGCAAGCATTCCATTCTTACGCTGAATACAAGGAGATATTTGTGTATCCATCCACCTAATATGCGGACCATATATGTATTTATGGTTTTGATGGATTCTCCGACATGTTGGTCACATATTGCTCTCTTGTCCACTCAAACTGCTGCAGAACTTCCAAGATAAATTATAAGGGCTCACCTCCCTTATCACATCTAAAGGACTCGATGATGTTGGATAGTTCACATCAAAAAGTATTTGATGTTTATTACATGATAAAGATTAATGAATATTATCTCGTCCCATGTGCATATGCAAACGGTCTCACATAAACCATCGTCGAAAGAATATGTATGGTGATTATGTCATTGGTTATGCGCACCAATTTGCATATCTTTCTCTGTAATTATGCAATATTGCACGCAACTTTACTTAAATCATTCATTCTTAGACCCTATGGTAACCAATTACTTTATGCTCACCTGTTGGTAACTGGATAACTTGATTTTTATATTTTGGACCTAGATGGACTTGAGTGCCAATTGCGCATATTTGGTTACGCATTATATGTGCCTTCTGCACCCCACAATGCATTGGTCTTTAGAAACGATTAAGCATTCACGTTGGATAAGAATCTTATTGCGAAATTCAGTGAACGCAAGTGCATGTTGTCGTAAACAAGTAATAAAGAGATGAGTAAGATATCGTTCCCACGAGGATTGACTTACTAATTACCGATTTATGTGTATTCTAATTTATTTGAACTGTCAAAATTTTAGGAGCAAGTAATAATTAAGGAAAATTAATAAAAGCAAAGAAATATTAGAATCAATTATTCAAAGGAAGAAAATCAAATAAAGAATTATTCTAGGATTGTGAATCTACCTTCGTTTATCTGAATTACTCTTGATTATATGAATTTAATGATTTCCCAATTTATTGAAGACGAATGTTGCTAAAATACTCTAACGCCTCTCCCGAGATCAATAGAATTATCTAAGGCGAATAATACACTCTATTCCTAGGTGGATTAATTCGACAATAGGCAAAAAGCACAAAGCTTCAGAAAGGCCACGTAATTCCTGTGAGTATATTCCTATCTCACAAGATAAAACGGTTCTCACCAATTATTTCCTACCAACTCTCCTCTCCCGATTCGAGTTGCGTAAACAAAAACAATTCAATTATAGGCCACACAATTGAAAGCATTACGAACAATTGGGGAAAACTCAATAGAAAATGGAATTGAATTAATAATCAAAAGTTAATTTATCAAAACCTCGGTTTCATCAAAATCCTAGACTAGGTTTCTAGCCTGACCTGCTAGAAAATAAAAATACAAAAAGAATTAAAGAAAGCATAGAAATCAAACGCAGACGAAGAACTTGGATTCCTCCGTTCTCTGTTCCTTAGTGTTTCTGCTTCTTCTCAATCCTTGATTCCCTTGATTTCTCGATACCTCGATGATTCTATTTTCAGACGTTGAATCCCTATTTATAACTATCCTTAGCCTCCAAAACGCGTCCGGGGATTTGGTCGGAAACTGCTCCAAAAACGGCAAAGAAACACGGAAGACTCAGCAAAACCACCCCGTGGGCTGCGGCTCACTTAATCTGTGCCGCGGCCCCTAACCTTTAGCGAGTTGCCTAGGCGCCAATTTTTCTTCCTGGGCCGCAGCTCAGCATCCTTGTGCCGCGGCTCACGGTACAACGTGCTCGGTGCTTGTTAGTCACCTTCGTGTGCCGCGGCCCGCTTTCCTTGTGCCGCGGATCATGACCAGAAATCGCCGTTTTAGCCCGTTTTTCACCGTTCGAGCTTCCGGACTCCAATTTCCTACAAAACATATAAAGATAGTGCATTAAAAGCTCATTTATGCAGATTTAGACTAAAAAAGGATATGAAACAATGATAAATAAGCGTATAAAAATACGCCTAACAAATACCCCCAAACTTGAGCCTTTGCTTGTCCTCAAGCAAAAATCAATTTTCAAATAAGTATTGTTAATGATCGTGCAAATCCATAGTGCTCAACTTAATCAATACTACCCTGAAAATCTCAAAGAATAATACGAGTATCGTAATAGTGAGTCACATCAAGGACACTGATTCCACAAAGTAACCATTTTTAGTGCTAATCATTCGTTTATGAAGAAAATCAAGCTCAAAGATTAACAAGCGTGAATTTAACTGACCGTCAATACGAAGGGTTAGAGTAAACAAGCCAACTCGCCCAGTTCCACAGTCTAGTGGCAAAATTTAAGAGTTTCATCATCAAAATTACTCCTCGGACAGCATTCCCTTATGTATGATCATAATAAAGGTTCGAGTTAACCACTAGGTTCGGATCTCGGGATGTTTCATCGGGATAATCCTAGGGTGGAATTCCATTCTCATGTATTGGGGAAACCGTTTGACGAAAAAGACACTCATGGGGCACATGGATGCTTCTAGTTACTAAGTCCCCCTCTACAGCGGAGAAAAACTCGAATAGCAATTCCCGCATGTCAAGGTTGCTGTTTTACGCGAGAGTAAACAACGGATCACGTGAATACCCCCGGTTACTAGGCTTCCCATCATCGGTAATGGGATATTTCTAAACCATTAGTCTATTCAGGGTTGTCGTTTTATGCGAGAGTAAACAACGGGTCACGTGAATATCCCCGGTTACTAAACCTCCCATTACAGAATATGTATAAGATCTCGACTTTTTGGGAAAAACTGTCCGACTCTAAACTCAATTTAAGTGCCCACAAGACTCATATTACTGGACAACTAACTACACGAAAAATGTAACCAAACGTATAGACGGTGATTTGAAAACACGTATGTCTCCTTTCTTATCTGCTAAGATTTCTACAACAACGAAAAAAAAATTCGGACCTAAATAAATACTCAACGGAAACAGATATCGCTGACTGCAACTCGACCAAAAGTCAACTGTTTCTTCAAAGAGAAACCAGTATCGTAACATCAGTTTTACATAACGAAGCACGAAAAATTCACGAATGTAAATAATATCGCGACAAGCAAGGCTAGCATCAAAAACAACGAAAATAGCAATGAATAAATAAAAAATAACTGAAAGTAAAAGCCCCCCTAAACTTAGGACGTACATTGACCTCAATGGACATAGATAATAATATGCAATAATAGAAAAGGTCAAGTACTCCCCTAGTGTCTGCTCGGCTCTGTGATATCTCCCCTCTTGTGGGGGACGATTGTGTCCTAGCCCTCGTGCTTATCTTCCTTTTTCTAGCCATAGTGAGTTCCTGAAAAAAATAAACACCGGAGATTAAGCTTTAAGGAAAACAACACCACTTGACTTAACGTATGCAAAACGTGAATATAGAGTTTAACGAGCTTGCACCATCGTGAGAGAAAATTAAAGTTGAGCTTTCACGTTTAAACTTGACGTAAGGGTTGGGGTACAATGTAAACCCAAAAACAAATTCGTTGCACATAGTTTCAAAATATTGGCCTAAAAATTTTTCATTGACGCATTTCATCAAACACATAGTGTCCATAAGTTTAAATGAAGAACAAGAATTATAATGGTTTAATCCAATTCCCCAACAATACAACATCAATCGATATGGTCATGACAAAGCGATAATTAACATCAGAAATTCATACAAGATCAACAAAATCAATCACCATATTCCAACTCAATTTTTGAGAGAACTTTGAAGAAAAACTAACAACATATTCAACATCAAATGAATAACAATACCTTACTTTTCAAATCATGTATCAATTAGGATTAAGAGATTGAGAATTACCTGACTTGGATTGAAGTATGCAAGAAGAAGAAGAAGTGAGAAGAGGTTCGGCCGATTGCTGTGCGAAGAAATGAAGGAAGTTTACCTGGTGTGTTGGCCGATCGGGTTATAAAGGATACCTGGGCCTTTGAACTTCCGAACAGGGGCCGCGGCACAACTTAAGTGAGCCGCGGCCCAGAGTACAGCCTCCTTGGCGTGTTTGTTCTTTTTTCCATGTGCCGCGGCTCATAGTGTAAGTGTGCCGCGGCTCATCTGGTTCGTGCCGCGGCACGGAGTATAGGTACCTGGGTGTTTATGGGGCGTTTAGTGTGCCGCGGCTCAGTGCATATGTGCCGCGGCTCAGGGACCGGGTGTGCCGCGGCCCAGTGAGGTCGTGCCGCGGCACAGAGTACAGGAAGTTTAGGCCCCTTTTTTCGACTTGTTTGTGCCGCGGCTCAATATCCTTGTGCCGCGGCCCAGGGTTAAATTTTCCCCTGTGGATATTCCTGCATAGAATCTTCAAAAGAAAACACCAAGAACATGATGGGTAAGCATATCGAAGCAAAAATGACGAAAAATAAAGATCCTAAAATGCAAGAAAATACTGAAAAACAACAATCTACAACTAATACTCGGGTTGCCTCCCGAGAAGCGCTAAGTTTATAATCTTCAGCCGGACTTTTTGAAAATAATTCGCATTTCGCATAGACCATTTGGACTCCACACATTCCATCGAACCGTCATTACATGATTTAAATTGTTGACCATTAAATTTCAACCGTTCGACTTTTGGTTTGGATATTCAACGTTCTTTGCGAAACGGCTTTAACAATAGTAGCCTTCCAAAACACCCATTTTGCGATTGACTTGGTACTCGTTTGACATCCGGCTTAATTTTCAACTCCACGGGCGAACTTATGACAACATGAGAATTTTTCGATGGTGGATGAACGGATGTTGAAGACGACATATTTAACTGCTTAAGATACACGATTCGTTCTTCATTTATCTTAGACGTAGGAGCAGTTAAAGCGAATTCTGAACATTTCGACCGGCAACTCTCCCGGTGAGCGTCTTTCGCAAAGATATCTACACTTTTAACTCTTCTCGACAGTACTTGGGCATGGAAATGATTGAAACACTTGGAAAGTGACTTGCTCATCTTGAATCCGCAGAGTGAGTTTTCCTTTTTCCACGTCAATGAGAGTTCGGCCGGTATCTAAGAATGGTCTTCCCAAAATAATTGGGATGTCTTGGTCCTCCTCCATATCGAGCATAATGAAATCAGCCAGAAAGATGAATTTATCTACCTTGACTAAAACATCTTCTATTACCCCCCCGGGTACTTGATAGATCAGTCGGCTAATTGCAGCGAGATTGTCGTCGGCTTGGCTTCCCCAATGCCTAGCTTCTTAAATATGGAAAGGGGCATAAGATTAATGCTGGCCCCGAGATCACACAACGCTCTATCGAAAGACAGATTTCCTACAGTGCACTGTATATTAAAACTTCCTGGATCATTCAATTTTGGCGGGAGCTTTTTCTGCAAGATGGCGCTGCACTCTTCCGTCAATGCCACTGTCTCATATTCCTAGAGCTTCCTTTTGTTAGATAAGATCTCTTTCATGAACTTCACATAACTCGGCATTTGTTCCAAGGCGTCGGCAAATGGAATATTGATATGGAGTTTCTTGAGGACGTCAAGAAACTTGGAGAATTGCTTGTCCAATTTTTGCTTTTACAGACATTGTGGGAATGGAATATGAGGAGTGGGATGAGTAGTCGACACTTCCTTTGGCTTGGGCGCCTCGTCCTTTTCTTTCTCACTGTGGTCTCTCTTGTCCTTGTTATTGGTGGGCTGCACTTTCAGCTCCTTTTCGCTTCGTAGCTCGATCGCTTGCACATTTTCCTTGGGGTTTATTTCGGTGGCGCTAGGTAATACACCTTGAGGTCGAGAGGACAATAGATTTGCAATCTGCCCCATTTGTACTTCCAAGTTTCGGATGGAGGCAGAATGATTTTGCAAGGTAGTCTCAGTGCAGGTCATGAATTGGCTCGTATTAGCCGCCATTTGAGCAAGAGCATCTTCCAAGGATACCTTTGGTGGTTGAGGGGGCTGCTGTGGGGGCTTCCCGAATTGAGCTTGCGGAGATTTTAAAGCTTGCCCATTTTTCCATGAAAATTTTGGGTGATTTCGCCACCCTTGATTGTATGTGTTGGAATACGGATTGTTCTGCCGATTCCCATTCCCCACAAACTGGGCTTGTTCCATCGGGTATTGCTCGAAAGGATTTCCAACTTGGCACTCTGCGCTAGGATGAGACCCAATACACCAATTACACGATTCCGTGGTGATGGTGGTAGGAGCTTGTGAAAAAGCTTGAAGTTGCTGAGTCAGCGCTGTGACTTTTGCAGATAATGTAGAGATCAGATCGTTGTCGGAAACTCCTATAACTCGCTTCGGAATCACTCGTTCGGAAGGCCACTGATAAGCATTTGCAGCCATAGCTTCTAATAAAGAGTGGGCCTCGGCCATCGTTTTTCCCATTAAGGCGCCCCCAGCGGTTGCATCAACAAGAGTGCGTGTAGAAGCACTCAATCAGTTATAAAAGGTTTGGATTTGTAGCCAATCCGGTAGGCCATGGTGTGGGCATCTCCGTAATAAATCCTTGTATCTCTCCCAAGCTTCATGAAGCGAGTCCATATCAAATTGCCCGAAAGTGGTTATCTCGTTCCGTAGCCTCGCCGTCTTCAATGGTGGAAAGAACTTAGCCAGAAAGGCTTGTCCTAATTCCGCCGAAGTCGTGATAGAGCCCGGCGGTAATGAATTCAACCAAAATTTGGCTTTGTCCCTCAAAGAGAAAGGGAAAAGCCGTAGACGAATAGCATCATCGGTGACACCATTATTCTTGAAGGTGTCACAAATCTCGAGGAATGAAGCGATGTGTGCGTTGGGGTCATCGTTCGCCAATCCACAAAATTGGCTTGCTTGCACCATCTGAATAATAGCCGGCTTAATTTCAAAGTTGTTCGCTTGGATGGTTGGACGCCGAATCCCCAAAAAGTTTGCATTGATTTGCGGCATTTCGTAATCACGGAGTGCTAATGCCGGTTGAACTTGTTGCATAGGATTTTCTCCTCCATGATTTTCTGCGTTATCGGCCATGGTTCCAGTTGTCGGTAGTTCGCGCTTTTCCTTCTTGTTTTTCTGAGGAGTGCGCTCGAGTTCGGTATCCAAAGGTAGTAGGCCTTCGTTACCGAATTTTCTCATGCACTCACCAGAAATTCCTGAAAGGAAAACAAATAAAAAAATTAAACAAAAATAAAATAATGTTCAAATTAAGACTAGAAATACTGAAATCGATATTAGTAAAATAATCAATCCCCGGCAACGGCGCCAAAAACTTGTTGCGGAATTCGGTGAACGCAAGTACGCATTGTCGTAAACAAGTAATAAAGAGATGAGTAAGATATCGTTCCCACGAGGATTGACTTACTAATTACCGATTTATGTGTATTCTAATTTTATTTGAACTGTCGAAATTTTAGGAGCAAGTAATAATTAAGGAAAATTAATAAAAGCAAAGAAATATTACAATCAATTATTCAAAGGAAGAAAATCAAATAAGGAATTATTCTAGGATTGTGAATCCACCTTGGTTTATCCGAATTACTCTTGATTATATAAATTTAACCGGGGATTTGGTCGAAAACTGCCCCAAAATGGCAAAGAAACGCGGAAGACTTAGCAAAACCGCCCCGTGGGCCGCGGCTCACTTAATCTGTGTCGCGGCCCCTAACCTTCAGCGAGTTGCCTGGGCGCCTATTTTTCTTCCTGGGCCGCGGCTCAGCATCCTTGTGCCGCGGCTCATGGTACAGCGTGCTCGGTGCTTGTTAGTCACCTTCGTGTGCCGCGGCCCGCTTTCCTTGTGCCGCAGTTCATGACCAGAAATCGCCGTTTTGGCCCGTTTTTCGCCGTTCGAGCTTATGGACTCCAATTTCCTACAAAACATATGAAGATAGTGCATTAAAAGCTCATTTATGCAGGTTTAGACTAAAAAGGATATGAAATAATGATAAATAAGCGTATAAAAATACGCCTAACAAATCTCCATATGTTTATCCACTATTTAGAACCTTCACAGTGATCTCTTTACCGCACGATTTGCGGATTGTCACTTTAATGAGACAACCTTCCCGTCATTAGGGGGAGGAGAGAAAATGTAATTTCTTGGGGAACAACAGGAATTGTCATGGTGTCTCCCCACTTTGTCTCATTATGATCCCCGAACTTCACAATGTTACCGTGAAGCACAAAGAACACTCGATCTTCAGGATGTACCAGATTCAATGCCTGATGCATTTACTGATATCGTTCAAGTAACAAGATCTCACATTACAGCTGCAAATGTGCCTGTAAGGTTAGAAGTCCCATATAAAGGGCACATCACCAATGAACCGGATGATGCAACTGCATCTGGTGGAGGTGTGGTTGAGGTCGTGGCTCCCTGCAAAGGAAGGGGCGGAAGCCACATGGTTTGACTAAATACTCACCAAAGGAAGAGGTAGAGTATGACACAAATTCACATGTTAACCATCAATGAACTCGTTTGATGAGATCATGCTTCATTTTATTATGTCCATGAATCATGACGAGGGGGACGTCCCGAAAATATGATTAAGAAAATCAATAATCTCGATGAAATTATGATGGTGGGACCTGATCAACCATCCACTTTGCTGACATGTCATGAATCATAAAGTACGATGATGTCGAACCTCGCTCAGTTGGATGAAATCAACATAGAGCTGATTGGCCTATAAGAAAAAACATTCCAGGTAGAACTAAATTCTCTGACAAAGAGTTAGGTATTTGGTGTAGGAAGTGCTAACCTAACCAAGTGTAAAGACTGTAGGACATAAACGAGTCTTTGTCGTAAAGCGTAGTGAGAGTAATAGAGTCCTAATATATAAGGTTCACGAAGTAATTTTTCTCACAATGCCCTGGAATTGATTACGAGGAAATGTACTCCCATGTATACGTTTTACTATTTGATTAGCATTGTAATTCTGAGGGACTGGAAATGCAGCTAAATGGATGTGGTTACCGCGTATCTCTATGGGGATCTAGATACGGAGATATATACGGAAGTGCCCGATGGCATTTCATTACCCAAATCAAGTGACTCTAGACCACGGAGTACGTTTGCATTTGGATTGAAATGCTCAACTTTATAGTTTTGAAGCAATCCTTAAGTGACTACTTGATTGGGAAGGGATATAAGAACAATGAACTGTGTTCCTGCGTCTTCACAAATAAATTCCGAATTCATGATCATCGCAATGTATGTCGATGACATGAACATAATCGGTCTTGATGAAATAAGAGAAACCACCGGATACTGAAAATCTGAGTTTGAGATGAAAAATCTTGGGAAAACTCGGTTCTGTCAAGGCATTGACATAGAACATCGAGTTTGTGGAATTTTTTCTACCGGTCTGCCTATGTCCAAAAGATTTTCAGGCACTTTAATATGGACAAGGTACACCTGACTAGCAATCCCATGATAGGTCAAATATTTGGATGCGAAGGAAAGATCCATTTCGTCTAAAGGAAAGTGATAAAGAGCTTTGGGAGCTGAAATTCCCTACTTGTGTGTAACTTAGCTCAATGTACACGACCTTCTATCACCCCTCAGTTAATTCGATGACTAGATTTAGTTCAGCATCGACGCAACATCAATGGCATCAATAATATCTTTTGATACTTAAAAAAACCATTAACTTGGGACTATTCTTTCCCTACAAGCAGGCAAAGGAATTTGCTTACGAACAGACAAATGCTAAAGCAAATGCTGGTGCCGGAGGAACTACCACAAAGAATGTGTTGGTATGAATTGCTTATGTCATGGAAATCGACTAAGCAAATCCTTTTGGCTACCTCCTCGAATCACGACAAGATTATTGCTTTGCATGAATCAGTCCCTGAGTGTACGTGATTAAGAACTATCATTCTACACTTGTGAGGAACTAGTGGTTAAGTACTACCACTAATGAGTATAATTACATTTATGAACATGATGTAACTTGTAAATCCCCTTGAATTATGGAATTATCATAACGGGAAATATGTGAGATATAATGGAACATACTTACATATGTTGCACTCTTTTCCTTAGACCAAGGTTTATTTTTCCTACTGGGTTTTGTTACTTAGCAAGGTTTTTAACGAGGCAACGATATATGAATGTAAGCATTAGGGGAGCTGTAGATTTTTCCAACTCTCGGGATTGATTTAAAGATCACAAGAAAATGATGATTTATAAAGAAAGTTAATCACATGTGTTGTGCTCTTTTCTTTGACCAAGGTTCATTTTCTCCCATTGAGTTTTGTTACTTGGCGAAGTTTTTTTTAAATGAGACAATGACTACTTGATTGATGTACAAATCAAGGGGAGATGTAGACTTGAGGGGGAGTCTTACATCCACATCGTATGTTATACTCTTTTCCTTCCAAGGGTCATTTTTCCCACATGGTTTTTATCACTTGAAAAGGTTTTTAACGAGGTAACAAGATGTACTATTTTAGGGATCGATGGAATGGTCACCTTAGTAGCGCTATGATCAACTGTAATAATCATATGAGAGGATAGATTCAAAGGACGAAGTCTAAACTTGATGTGTCTAGATGTTGTACTCTTTTTCCTACGATCAAGATATTTTTCCCGCTGGGTTTTTGCTTGATAAGGTTTTAACGAGGCAACATGACATGCGCTTCTAGACTAGGCACAAGGGGGAGTGTTGAAGTAATAATATCCAATATGTTCCTAAGTCTGTTAGTTTACGGGCTTTCCTAGTTAGGGTAGAATTAGGCCTGCTTGTATGTATTTCTCCCTATTTAAAGGGTGTCATCAATGGAATAATACAATCTTTTGCCCTACTTTCTGTCTCAGTTATTTTCCCTTCAACATAATCTAGATTTTGCCATAGCGGTAAGTCTGATGGACATGCAATAAAGAGAAAGATAATTTTGTTCACACATAAAATAAATTATCTCCACTTAAAATACAATAACTTATTTATTTATTATCCATTTTAGATTAAAAATTAAATTAATAATCTTTTCATGAATTACGATTTAAAATGTATATTGCATTCCTAAAAACAAGCTTGAGCATTAGAAGTAGTATATGTATAATAATTGCAGTTTATTCTTTCTATATAAAGCACACTTGAGCATTGAAAGCAGTATATTGGTGTAATATTAGAAATGTAATTTGTCTCAGTAAACTCAACATATAAAAACATTGGCTATGTTTGGCAATTAGCGGTTATCGGTTAGTTGTAGCGGATTAAGTTAGCTTTTTTGACTAACTGTTTGAATTACCTGTTTTGACTACCACTTTGAATTAGCAATTTGTATAAAAGTGTTTGGTAATTAACTGTTAGAGTTAGCTATTTGAATATGTAAAATGACTAACAAGTGTTGAAGGGAAAATAACTGAATAGAAAAATAGGGCAAAAACTGCGTATTATTCCATTGATGATGTAACACCCCCAATCCGTCAGGGATATTACACGCCGTAGACCCTCTCCTCGAGGATCTACCAGGCTGGTAACTAAGATCAAACATCTAAACATCGCCTTTAAGGCTAAAATGACTCGGTAGACCGATTTGGTCTTTCAATAATAACATACAACTCAATTCCAAACACATACCCACACAGGGGTCAAAATACAACTAGACCAATACGACATCAACAGATCCTCGTGTGATTAGTATCGTTCACCTTTCATCATCCTTCGTGCCAACCCTGTGCTATGCTCCAAAACCTGAATGCAAAAATAGACATCCACCCCCCGAATACTCGGGGGTTAGCAAAACTCCACTGTTTTGCTAGTGCAAGAACAAAGTGCAAATACGAGCCATACAATTCACATTTCACGAATAACAATAACCAGGAATCCTTAAAAATCCAAACGTGACGAAAAGTACTTCCCGAGGCAAGTGTTTGGTAAAACATTCTAAAACCGAAAGGTCACAAATCAAGGGAAAACTATTTATAAAACAGTTTGAATTGCCATCGAGAGTTTTAATAGGAAACAATTTAGGATTACCGAATCCTTCGCTTTCCAAAAATCAACAGGGTCACAACCCAAAGGTTTTGTTTTCGCAAATAAAACCAACCATAATACACAAGGTTAAAAACCCACGTCATGCGTCCTCGACGGACATAAAATACACACACACCCGTGAAGTTTCACTCGTGAATCCAGGTCGAAGCCAATGGAATTCCCTCCGTGGCCCCGTCGAACCCTCCCGAGGTGAGCAAACACATTCACAAAACATAAGCAACCGCACTCGTGAATCCAGGTCGAAGCCAATGGAATTCCCTCCGTGATCCCATCGGACCCTCCCGAGGTGAGCGAAAAACAATCACAAATATACACACGTAGCGGTGAAGTTTCACTCGTGAACCCAGGTCGAAGCCATTGGAATTCCCTCCGTGGTCCCATCGAACCCTCCCGAGGTGAGCAAACACATTCACAAAACACAGTACTCACATCGCCTAGGACCGGGTCGAAGCCACAAATCCCACTCCGTGATCCCGTCGGACCCACCCGAGCTGGCTAGCGAAATACTCAAGCACCACACGTCGCCTAGGACCGGGACGAAGCCACGAATCCCACTCCGTGGTCCTGTCGGACCCACCCGAGCTGGCTAGCGAATCAATCATGCACAAATAACATATCACACCAAGGATATCCAAACAATTCACCCAGAGGCATCAACCACTTAGCAAAACACCACGTCAAACCACAATGCACCGAAATGAAACAATATACATCCACACCAAGTGAACAAACACACCAAACATATCCACAGGAGTCACATACTCGTTCATGAAACACACCAATCACAAAACACACGCGGTTTTGAAAGAGGGCCTTTAACAAGGCTAACCAGATCTTTTGAAAACTCGATTCAAAACAAACAAACAAACACACCAGGACGATCACCAATTATCATATCCACAAAACAAGAATAGTATGGACAAGGTACTTGCCTCAAATAAGAACAACAGGAAGAATCGACCGAAGTAGGTTGACACGAACCGACTACGAACCCGCCGACTCCACCGATCGCCAAACATTTTCATAAACTACGAATGACAATAACAATAATGAAATGAATTCCCTAACACGACTTAAATCCGTTGAATTCAAAGAACGAATGACGAAAGTTCAAGCGTTTCCCCCAAAACGGCCAAGAACATGATTCGTTCCGTCAAAACCCGAAAACGGAATTCCAAGTTGAAATATGGATATACAATCCATAGAATATGTTAACAACATCATTTAACCACAATCGATCCATCAAAAACGGATGAAAAACGAGATCGAGAACAAATCCCCCAAAAAGTCAATTTGACGGAAATCAAGAAATATACTTCGATTCGACGAAGAACAATGGATTAAATGATGTTAAACACAATAATACTACCAAGATTAATCATACCTATCATGAATTAATCAACAACACGGAACGAATCGGACAAAAATGTAAAAACCCCCAAATTCACGAAATTAGGGTTCTAAGGAAGATTACCTTGATTCGCTGGATCAAAGGATGATAACGGATGATTGATTGATGATATGAACTCAAGAACTTCATGGATTTGTTGTTAAACAACATGGCTCCATGGTAAGATCACCCTCAGCCGCGGAAGAGAAGGAGAAGAAGGAAAAAAATGGCCAAAAACCCGTGTGCAGGACCTTAAATAGGCTGCACAGTGTGCCGCGGCCCAGCGGGAGTGTGCCGCGGCACAGGCCCAAAAATGGCTCCCAGTGGTCGGCAGTGTGCCGCGGCCCGGCCGTGCAGCCGCGCACCAGATGATCGGTTTGGCCGAAAAATGCCACGAGTGTGCCGCGGCCCTGCCGGCATGTCTTTGCGGCCCACGCAGACGGCTGCTCGGCGGAAGGCTGCCGAGCACTACCGGCCGTAACTCGGCGATCCGGCCTGTGCCGAGATTGCACAGCCATGACTCGGGGCCAACTCCGACGGCCCGAACGAAACCCGAACCTGAATACGAATCGATGATACGGTTACGACGTACTCGCAAAGACGAATCTAAGAGCTAAGAGAACACACAATTCCGACCACCCGAAGGCTCGAAATTCGACAATGGAAGTAATTACTCAAAACTTTGGGAAATTACGAAAATGGCCCAAAACGTCCGAAAATCACGATACGCGATCGAAACACCAAACCAAAGCTCGCAACATGAATAATAACATTAAATGAACTTACGAGAAACTCGAAACAATAGTTTCGGACGAGATTCGCAAGAATCGAACTTAAGTGCGGAAAAGTCGCTAAAAAGCTCGGAACTCAACAAAACGATACCGAAACGAACTCGGATGACAAAAAGTGCAGAATTAATCATTCTCAAAATGACGAAACGGTCATGATCGAGTCGTCAAAAAGGACTCCGGCCGAAAAAATAAATTTACCGAAAATCGAAAATTGCGGATATTAGAGATGACATCCCTTTAAATAGGAAGAAATACATACAAGCAGGCGTAATCCTACCCTAACCAGGAAAGCCCGTAAACTAACAGACTTAGGCACACATTGGGTATTATTACTTTAACACTCCCCCTTGTGCCTAGTCTACTAGCGCGTGTCATGTTGCCGCGTTAAAATCTCGTCAAGCAAAAACCCAGTGGGAAAAATGTCTTGATCGTAGGGAAAATAGTACAACATCTAGACACATCAAGTTTAGACTTCGTCCTTTGAATCTATCCTCTCATATGATCGTTGTTGGGATTCGGTGCCTAAAACGAAGGCCCAACGGAAGCGGTAAAACGAAAATTAATACGATCGGAATCCCTATGAGGATCGATCGAGCTACGTATATACGAATATCAAAATGAATAACAAGAGATATAGAAACACACCCTTGTAGTCCGTTGATTAGATGGATAAACTTCTCTTGAGCTATTCCCCAAGGTTTGCTTGATCTCTACGAATCTATTCCGCTTCAAGCACTTGAACGATACAACGCCGAAAGCACCGCGTATCTACTTGCCACGCACTGGAAAAACGAACGGAATGACAACACCTTGATATCCTCCAAGGACACGTCTAGATCTAGGTGATGAAGCTTTTTATTATTACACTCTAAGTGTATAATATCTCTCTCTCAATGTATCTTGAATTTTGTCCAAGAAAAAACTCAAGAACAAAATTGAAGAAGATGAAGAAGAAGACTTGAGGGATATGAAAATGAATTCAATGTTCTCTCTCTCTTACAAATGATTCTGACGGATGAAAAACCTTGAGAATAAAGTGCGAAGTCTTCCCTTTTATTATTCTTCAACCCACATGATACAATTAACCTCACAAGAGATTCCCTAACCAAGTCTTTGTCTTCCATTTATAAAATGGAAATAAAGACTTAGTGGAAAGTAGGTGGAAGGGGGTTGGCCATCTAGAAGGAATCAGACGAGTTCGATTCGTTTTGGACTCCCGTGAGTCCAAACAGATAAACTCCAATTCCGTTCCGATGAATTTGTATCAATTAATTAATCCAATAAATTATATTTATGAATTAAGTTAATCACCCAGTAATTTATTTAATTCATTAGGACGAAAATTAATTTATCAAATAAATTGATTTAGACATCCAATGTCCCAAATTTAGATATCCAATATCTAATATTCATAATGAGAGATTAAGCTCGATTCATTCCGTCGTCAATCCTATTGCGCGACTTGGTAGGTTCGTCTCAGTCAGCAATGGGAGGAACCAAAGAGTAGTAGCACCACCTAGCCAACCTAGCGGCCTACACCGTACCCCAACTGAGAACGTATTATTGGGATCATTCAAGAACCATTTTGTCGTGAATACCAGTATACGTATAAACACTTCTTCCAAATGTCCCGATCAAGTTATAGGGTCACGTTCAGTCAAACCCCATCTGTACTCGACGCTATGCATGCGTTAATGCAAATCGAGATCATCGAGCTCTCGTGTATCCAATACAACTAGCTGCAATGTTTTGGCCAAACACTTATGATCTCATCTGCCAATAACCGCATAGGACATATAACCCGCTCACTAACGGGAGAAAGAATTCTATCTTGGTATTCAGTAGGACCTGCTACTTGCCCGTCAAGATGTACGTCGAGGTTGACCCCGCCTTCTGGTTTACAGGGTCGAACTACTCTAATGAAAATATTGACGTCACAACCACATCCCTACTAAATCCTCAAGTCGAAGGTTCATGAATACCTATCACAACCTTTCGATTCCATCATTGACTATCCCGGAGTGAAATCCGTGTGACGAATCGAGGGTGAGTCGGTTCGAGTATACTAATCCAATTAGCATACCTATAACGCGTGCTCCCACTAACCATTAGCGTTCGACAGGCACTCACCATGTCAAAGAACACGTCATACAAGTCTTCACATAAACTTAACGCCCAGTCAAGTTTCATCGACTTGCGAACGATTAAGTATTTGAGCTATAAACCTTTCCAGTGCCGACCCCCTTATCTAATAAGGAGTGGAACGTTTTGCTCTGAAATACACGAACTAGTTTCTATATGTATGTTTACGAGTTAGGAATGCCAGTAACTACCAGTAAATAAAGAAACATCCATTGCCTTATATTAGTCATTTACATAATTACTAGTACAATGCCCTCACTCAATCATCCTCTGAGTGGCATTCGAGGGCATACTCCCAACAATCTCCCACTTGCACTCAATGCCACACACTATGGTATCTAATACCCATGTTCTCCAGATGACGCTCTAAGCTAATCTGAGAAAGTGGCTTGGTCAGTGGATCAGCGACGTAGTCGGCTGACTCTACTCTATGCAACACAATGTATCTCTTTGCGAACAAATGCTCTTACGAGATGATACTCTCTCTCAATATATTTGGTACTATTGTGAAACCTCGGCTCCTAGGCCTGTGCTACCGCTCTGGCAGCGCAGCACAAGGTGTCACGTGAAGTTTACCCAGTAACTTCTAAATTCTTCCTTTGGAGGCCTCCGAAGCCGCTTTATACTCAGCCTAACAGGTGGAATTAGCAGTCGCGCTATACTTGGCACTATGCCATGATACTGCTCCTCCATTAAGAGTAAATGTAGCCAGAAGTAGACATATAATCGTCTTTCTGTCCTTGGAAGTCCAATACAGTAAATCCCATCACATTCAGTTCTCCACGACCATATATAAAAACTAGATCTCTAGTCCTTATAAAGTACTTGAGAACGTTGTTTATGGCGGTCTAATGTTCCCGAACTGGGTTAGCCCGAAACCTACTTACCACGCTCCCAACATGCGCAATGTTAGGTCTCGTACACAATAAAGCATATGTAAGGCTACCCACTGCCGAATCATATGGTATATAACTCATTTCCTTTCAATGTTCCTCACTATGAGGACATATCTTCAAGGTGAGTTTTATTCCATATCGCATCGGAAGGAACCCTCTCTAAGATCTAATCTATATAGAAGGCTTGGGAAAAACTTATCATTCTCTTCGATCTATCCCAGTAGAGTCGAATCCCAAGAATATAGGTTTCTTCTCCCAAGTCTTTCATGTAGAAATTACTCGAAAGCCAAGCTTTCACAGAACTGAGCATTCCCACATCATTTCCTGTTAGTAGAATGTCATCTACATATAGTACTAAGAATGTGATCTTGCTACCACAAACCCTCTTGTATACACAATGTTCCTCTTCATTGTGCACAAAGTTAAACTCTTTGACTGTCTCGTCAAAATGAAGGTCCCAACTACATGAAGACTGCTACAGCCCATTTCATGGAGTCTACATCCACCATTGCTAGGTCATTGGTCGCGGGTCGGTCTCTTGTTTATCACTTGGAACCTCGAGGAAACCCAGTTCCTCCAAGTGCATAAAACTATTACCTCTTAGGTAATTGAGACACCCTACTTGACCTACGAGGTGGTTGTACTTGTGTTATAGAAGGTTCGGTTCCATTTTTCTTGCACAGGTGTCTCCTTAGGAGTTTCATTGTATTCTTCCAAAGAAATACTTCTACCTGCCCTGCCTTCCTGGATGAACTCATCTTCCAGGAAGTGTACTTCTAAAGCAACAACGATCTTTCGATCTTCGTGCATGTAGAATAGATAACCCATCGTCCCAGATGGGAATCCAATGAAACATCCCTTCGCGGACCTAGCTTCCAACTTTTCCACCTTAGCGGGACATCCCCAAATCCTAATATGATTAAGACTTGGTTTCCTGCCCTCCCACATCTCATGTGGAGTTTTAGGAATGGATTTGGAAGGACATATGTTCAAGATATATGCGGCAGTCAAGAGTGCATACCCCCATAGGTAAATCGGTAAGTTAGTATAGCCCAGCATGGAACGGACCATGTTCAACAAGGTCCGGTTTCTTCTTTCTGACACACTATTTAACTGAGGAGTACCTGGAGGTGTTAGTTGTGAAACTATTCCATGTTCCTTAAGGAACTCGTCAAACTCCGTACTCATATTATCGCCACCTCGGTCTGACCGAAGTTCTTTGATATGATTACCAGTTTGTTTCTCGACTAGGGCCTTGAATTCTTGGAATTTCTCAAAGGCCTCGGATTTATGTTTCATTAAGTATACATAACCATACCTAGTATTATCATCTTTAAACGTAATGAAATATTGATATCCATCACGTGCTGCTTCTAAAGCACCACATACGTCGGTATGGATTAATTTCAGTTTATCAGCAGCTCTTTCAAAAGTCCCTGTGAAGGGGGACTTAGTCATTTTGCCTTTAAGGCAAGATTCACAAGTAGGAAAGGGATCCGATCCCAATGGACCCATAAGTCCATCTTTTTCCATCTTGTAAACCTTGGTCTGACCAACATGACCAAGTCTAAGATGCCATTTCAAAACTTGATTGGTTTCATCCCTACCACGTTTTCTAGTCATAGTATTCACAACTACTTTGTTGCTCAGATTTAGATGATACAATCCATTTAACAATATGGCAGTACTCACTAGTTTATTTCTGAAATAAATTTTGCAGGAACCATCACCAATGAAAAATGAAAAGCCTTTTCGGTCCATGACCGGAATGGATACAATGTTTTGGTGCCCCTTGGGCAAAACAAGTACATCTTCTAAAGTCAAAACAAAGCCGGATTCTAAACCCAAAAGAAGTGATCCTACGTCGGTCGCCTTGACACTATGCCCGCTTCCGACTGTGATCATAACTTCTCCAGCTCCAAGCTTCCTACTTTGTTCTAGATCCTGATTCACGGTACAAATATGAGAACTAGCACCAGAAGCCAGTATCCAGGAAGTAGAAAATACAGTAGCAGAACAATTTGTTTCCAAAAACTAAAAGTTCTGTACCTGAAGCGCCATGAGGAATCGGACAGTCTCTTGCCCAGTGGCCCAGCTCACCGCACTTGAGACAAGTGTCCTTCTTCTTACTCTTCGGAACCATCGGGGCCTTGCCCTTGTAACACCCCCAAATCCGCTCAGGGATATTACACGCCGTAGACCCTCTCCTCGAGGATCTACCAGGCTGGTAACTAAAATCAAACATCTAAACCTCGCCTTTAAGGCTAAAATGACTCAGTAGACCGATTTGGTCTTTCAACAAATACATACAACTCAAATACAACTCATGCCCACGCAGGGGTCAAAATACAACCACACCCGTACAACGGGAAAATATACTGTAGCGGAAAAGAAAATACAACTAGACCAATACGACAGCAACGGATCCTCGTGTGATCAGTATCGTTTATCTTTCATCATCCTTCGTGCCGACCCTGTGCTATGCTCCAAAACCTGAATGCAAAAATAGACATCCACCCCCCGAATACTCGGGGGTTAGCAAAACTCCACTGTTTTGCTAGTGCAAGTACAAGTGCAAAAATACGAGCCATACAATACAAGTTCCAAGAACAATAATAATCAGGAATCCTCAAAGATCCAAACGTAACGAAAAGCACTTCCCGAGGCAAGAGTTTGGTAAAACATTCTAAAACTGAAAGGTCACCAATCAAGGGAAAACATTTTATAAAACAGTTTAAAATGCCATCGAGAGTTTTAATAGAAAACAATTTAGGATTACCGAATCCTTATCTTTCCAAAAATCAACAGGGTCATAGCTCAAAGGTTTTGTTTTCGCAAATAGAAAACCGACAATAATTCACAGGGTTAAAAACCCACGTTACGTGTCCTCGACGGACATAAAAATCAATATCAACTCGTGAAGTTTTTACTCGTGAATCCAGGGTGAAGCCATTGGTATTCCCTCCGTGATCCCGTCGGACCCCCCGAGGTGAGCGAAATACATTCACAAAACACACACGGCAACTCGTGAAGTTTTTACTCGTGAATCTAGGGTGAAGCCATTGGAATTCCCTCCGTGATCCCGTCGGACCCTCCCGAGGTGAGTAAAATACATTCACCACTCGTGAATCCAGGGTGAAGCCATTGGAATTCCCTCCGTGATCCCGTCGGACCCCCCGAGGTGAGCGAAGCAATCATGCGCAAATAACATATCACACCAAGGATATCAAAACAATTCAACCAGAGGCATCAAATACTTAGCAAAACACCACGTCAAACCACAATGCACAGAAATGAAACAATATACATCCACACGCAACACCAAGTGCATCATCAACACCAAACATATCCATAGGATTCACATAGTCGCTTACAACCCACACAATTTACAAACACACGCGTTTTGAAAGTAAGCCTTTAACGAGGCTAGCCGAATCTTTTGAAAACTCAATTCAAGCAAACAAACAAACATACCAAGACGATCACCAATCATCATATCCACAAAACAAGAAATGTATGGACAAGGTACTTTCCTCGAATGACCACAACGCGGAGAATCGGCCGAAGTAGGTTGGCACGAACCGACTACGAACTCGCCGACTCCACCGAACGACAATCCACAACAATGAACTACGAACGAAAACAATAATAACGAAAATGAATTCGAAAGTACGACCCAAATCCGCTAAATTCAAAGAACAAATGACGAAGGTTCAAGGATTTCCCCCAAAACGGTCAAGAACACGATTCGTTCCGTCAAATCACGAAAACGGAATTCCAAGTTGAAATATGGATATACAATCCATAGAATATGTTTAACAACATCATTTAACCATAATCGATCCATCGAAAATGGATGAAAAACGAGATCGGGTACAAATCACCCAAAAAGTCAATTCGAAGGAAATCAAGAATTATACTTCGATTCGACAAAGAACAATGGATTAAATGATGTTAAACACAATAATACTATCAAGATTAATCATACCCATCATGAATTAATCAACAACACGGAACGAATCGGACAAAAATACAAAAATCCCCAAATTCACGAAATTAGGGTTCTAAGGAAGATTACCTTGATTCGCTGGATCAAAGGTTGATAACGGACGATTGATTGATGTTATGAACTCAAGAACATCATGGATTTGTTGTTAAACAACATGGCTTCGTCGCCCATGAATCTCCATCCGCGGAAGGAGAAGGAAGGAAGTGAAAAACGAAATGAAATGTGACTGCTCAGCCACATTTATACTGGGCCAGCCTAGCGTGCGCTAGCCCTCCCGGACTAGCGTGCGCTATCGGCCGGTATCGGCCGAGTACCCTCGGCCAGGGCCCACACACCCCGGCATCACCGACCAACCCTGCCGACCAAACCTGTCGACCCGACTCCCGCTAGCGTGCGCTACGGCCGGAAGCCTGCCATGCCGGCTGTCCGATAGCCACCGGTGAATCGCCCGGCAGTAACGACGCTAGCCGGCCGGCAGCGTCGCTACGCTGCCGACTAGCGCGCTACGCTCGGCGTAGCGTCGCGACTGCCGATCTGGCCGAGTCGAACCTCGAAACCCCACTTCCTGTGCCCGATAGCATACGCTAGGCCACCCGTAGCGTCACGCTACACTGCCCGGTTAGCGCAGCCTTCCGGCCGTAGCGTGCGCTTCGCGGTTCTGCCCGCACCGTCCGGTGCCCGCAATCGTCCGGCGATCCATAACCGTTGGCCGGTCCATGGCCGTCGAGGGCTCGGCGACCGATTACCGAAAGCGCCGCAGGCGAACACGACGAAAAGTTCCCGGACGACATCAACGACCCGAAATGAAAACATAATACCATATTCAATCATACGCGACCAAGAAACGGGTCGAGACGACAATTACAGATACGGATACCCGTAACTTTCAAGAAATTACAAAATGGCCCAAAACGCCCGGAAATCACGATACGTGATCGAATAACCAAACGGAAGTTCACAACACGTCTAACAAAGTTAAACGGACTTACGGGAAACTCGAAACAGCAGTTTCGAACGAGATTCGCAAGAACCGAACTCAAGTGCGGAAAAGTCGTTAAAAAGCACGGAACTCAACAAAACGACTCCGAAACGAACTCGGATGTCAAAAAGTGTAGAATTAATCATTCTCAGAATGACGAAACGGTCATGAGCGAGTCGTCAAAACGGACTTCGGCCGAAAAAAGAAATTTACCGAAAATCGAAAATTGCGGATATTACAACCCTTACCCTTAAAGTCCTTAACTTGTGGTCCAGTCTACTTCTTGGTCTTTTTCTTCTTATTCTTGGACTTCCGAGATCCAGAAGAAATCACAAGGCTGATTCTAATATTTCTTTGATTTTATTAATTTTCCTTAATTATTACTTGCTCCTAAAATTTCGACAGGTCAAATAAAATTAGAATACGCATAAATCGGTAATTGGTAAGTCAATCCTCGTGGGAACGATATCTTACTCATCTCTTTATTACTTGTTTACGACAACGTGCACTTGCATTCAACGAAATTTCGCAACAAGTTTTTGGCGCCGTTGCCGGGGATTGATTATTTTACTAATATCGATTTCAGTATTTCTAGTCTTAATTTGAACATTATTTTATTTTTGTTTAATTCGTATTATTTGTTTTCCTTTCAGGAATTTCTGATTAGTGCATGAGAAAATTCGGTAACGAAGGCCTACTACCTTTGGATACTGAACTCGAGCGCACTCTTTGGAAAAGCAAGAAGGAGAAACGTCAGCTACCGACAAAAGACACCATGACTGAGAACACGGAAAATCATGGAGGAGAAAATCCTATTCAACTGGCATTGGCACTCCGTGATTATGCTATGCCACAAATCAATGCGAACTTTTCGGGGATTCAGCGTCCAACCATCCAAGCGAACAACTTTGAGATCAAGCCGGCTATTATTCAGATGGTACAGGCAAGCCAGTTTTGTGGACTGGCAAACGATGACCCCAACGCGCATATCGCTTCATTTCTTGAGATTTGTGACACCTTCAAGAATAATGGTGTCACCGATGATGATATTCGTCTGCGGCTTTTCCCTTTCTCTTTGAGGGACAAAGCCAGATTTTGGTTGAATTCATTACCGCCGGGCTCTATCACGACTTGGGCAGAATTAGCACAAGCCTTTCTGGCTAAGTTTTTTCCACCATTGAAGATGGCGAGACTACGGAACGAGATAACCACTTTCGGGCAATTTGATATGGAGTCGCTTCATGAAGCTTGGGAGCGATACAAAGATTTGCTAAGGAGATGCTCACATCATGGCTTACCGGATTGGCTGCAAATCCAAACCTTTTATAACTGATTGAGTGCTTCTACACGCACTCTTGTTGATGCAGCCGCTGGGGGCGTCTTAATGGGAAAAACGATGGCCGAGGCCCACTCTTTATTGGAAGCTATGGCTGCAAATGCTTATCAGTGGCCTTCCGAACGAGTGATTCCGAAGCGAGTTATAGGAGTTTCCGACAACGATCCGATATCTACATTATCTGCACAAGTCGCAGTGCTGACTCAGCAACTTCAAGCTTTTTCACAATCTCCTACCACCATCACCACGGAATCGTGTAATTGGTGTACTGGGTCTCATCCTAGCGCAGAGTGCCAAGTTGGAAATCCTTTCGAGCAATACCCGATGGAACAAGCCCAGTTTGTGGGGAACGGGAATCGGCAGAACAATCCGTATTCCAACACATATAATCTGGGGTGGCGTAATCACCCTAACTTTTCATGGAAAAACGGACAAAACTCAAATCAACCTCAGTTTGCCCAACACCAATAGCAACCTCCTCCCGCTCCAAAAATTTCTCTAGAGGAAGGAATGACGAAATTAGCAGCAAATACGAGTCAGTTCATGACCCGTACAGAAGCAACCTTGCAAAACCATTCCGCTTCTATTCGCAACTTGGAAGTCCAATTGGGCCAGATAGCAAATGTGTTAACAGACCGCCCTGAGGGTACCTTGCCAAGTACAACCGAGACGAACCCCAGAGAAAGTATAAATGCCATCGGTTTGAGAAGCGGGAAGGAAGTTTGTGAGCAGCCCGGGCGGCACAAAAAGAGGGGTGATGATGAGGAGAATAAAAATGCGGTGACTGAGGAATCACAAATTTCAAGACCCTCGAAATTGTTTCGAGATAATCCGACAGCCTATGTTCCACCCGTCCCGTTTCCACAGCGTTTGCAAAAACAAAAATTGGACAAACAATTCTCCAAGTTTCTTGACGTTTTCAAGAAACTACATATCAACATTCCATTTGCCGACGCCTTAGAAAAAATGCCGAGCTATGTGAAGTTTATGAAGGAAATCTTATCTTAGAAAAATAAGCTCGAGGAATATGAAATGGTGGCACTGACTGAAGAGTGCAGCGCAATTTTGCAGAGAAATGTCGTGCCTAAATTGAAGGACCCAGGAAGCTTCACTATACCGTGCACTATTGGGAACTTGTCTTTTGATAGAGCATTATGTGACCTCGGCGCTAGCGTTAATCTCATGCCTCTTTCTATTATCAAGAAGCTAGGAATTGGGGAAGCGAAACCTACTACGGTCTCTTTACAACTAGCCGATAGATCAATCAAGTACCCAAGAGTGGTAATAGAAGATGTCTTGGTCAAGGTCGATAAATTCATTTTCCCTGCTGATTTCATTGTGCTGGATATGGAAGAAGACCATGAGATTCCGATTATCTTGGGTAGACCGTTCTTAGCCACCAGAAGGACCCTTATTGACGTTCAGGAAGGTAAATTAATACTTCGGGTTGAAGATGAGCAAGTCACGTTCAAAGTGTTTCGATCTCTCCCGTGTCCAAGCATGGACAAGAAGTGTTCACAAATTGATATCTTTGAGAAAGACACACACCAGGAGAGTTGTCAGTCGAAATGTTCAGAATCCGTGTTAGTTGCTCCGACGTCAAAGAAAAATGTAGAACGAGTCGCATGTCTTAGGCATTTGGACATGTCGTCTTCATCAACCATTCACCCACCAACGACATCGAGTTGCCTGGGCGCCTATTTTTCTTCCTGGGCCGCGGCTCAGCATCCTTGTGCCGCGGCTCACAGTACAACGTGCTCGGTGCTTGTTAGTCACCTTCGTGTGCCACAGCCTGCTTTCCTTGTGCCGCGGCTCATGACCAGAAATCGCCGTTTTGGCCCATTTTTTGCCGTTCGAGCTTCCAGACTCCAATTTCCTACAAAACATATAAAGATAGTGCATTTAAAGCTCATTTATGTAGGTTTAGACTTAAAAATGTATATGAAATAATGATAAATAAGCGTATAAAATTACGCCTAACAAAGGGCAGACTTCTTCATCCGCGGAGTCTTTATCTGAGACTGAGCGGTCACAAGATTGTTCATTAGCCCAGCTAAGTTACATGCAATCTCATTGCAGTTGAAGTTCATAACAAACTGTGAGAAGGATTCAGGGAGAGACTGTAGGATAAGGTCGGTTTGGAGAGAAGTATCCATTTTAAAATCAAGAGCCTCCAATCTCTCGATCATGGATATCATTTTGAGGACGTGGTCCCCAACCTTCTCATCTTCCTTCATCCTAGCACCGAACAGTTGCTTGGATATCTCATATCTAGCAGTTTGACTGTCCTCATTATAATGCTCGCTTAAGTGAGATAAAATCTGCCTAGCAGAAGTCATTTTCTCATGAGCTCTCTGAAGCTCATTAGACATGGAAACCATCATATAAGCACTGACTTTCACGTCATCTTTAACCCACTTTTTGTGGTTTTCAATCTCTTCCTGATTGGCTCTGGTCCGCACAGGAGGCTGTTAGGAGTATGCCCTCGAATGCCACTCAGAGGTTGTTGAGTGAGGGCATTGTACTTGTAATTATGTAAACCATTTATATAAGGCAAATGAATGTTTCTTTATTTACTGGTAGTTACTGGCATTCCTAACTCGTAAATAAACATATAGAAACTAGTCCGTGTATTTGAGAGCAAAACTTTCCACTCCTTATTGGATAAGGGGGTCGGCACTGGAAAGGTTATAGCTCAAATACTTAATCGTTCGCAAGTCGATAAAACTTGACTGGGCATTAAGTTTATGTGAAGACTTGTATGACGTGTTCTTTGACATGGAGAGTGCCTGTCGAACACTAATGGTTAGTGGGAGCACACGTTATAGGTATGCTAATTGGATTAGTATACTCGAACCGACTCACCCTCGATTCGTCACATGGATTTCACTCCGGACGATCAATGACGGAATCGAAAGGTTGTGATAGGTATTCGTGAACCTTCGACTTGAGGATTTAGTAGGGATGTGCTTGTGACGTCAAGATTTTCATTAGAGTAGTTCGACCACCGTAACCGGAAGGCGGGGTCAACCTCGACGTGCATCTTGACGGGCAAGTAGCGAGTCCTGAATACCAAGATAGAATTCTTTCTCCCGTTAGTGAGCGGGTTATATGTCCTATGCGGTTATTGCGAGATGAGATCATAAGTCTTTGGCCAAAGCATTGGAGCTAGTTGTATTAGATACACGGCTCGATGATCTCGATTTGCATTAACGCATGCATAGCGTCAAGTATAGATAGGGTTTGGTAGACCGTGACCCTATAACTTGATCGGGACATTTGAAAGAAGGGTTTATACGTTATCTTGGTATTCACGGCGAGAATGGTTCTTGAATGATCCCAATCACTCGTTCTCGGTTGGGAGTACAGTGTAGGCCGCCAGTGGCTAGGTGGTGCTACTACTCTTTGGTTCCTCCCATTCTTGGCGAGACGGACCTCTAGAAGTCGCGCAATAGGATTGACGACGGAATGAATAAAGCTAATTCTCTCATTATGAATATTAGATATTGGATATCTAATTTTGGAACATTGGATGTTTAAATCGATTTATTGGATAAATTGATTTACGGCCTAATGAATTAAATAAATTATTGGGTGATTAATTTAATTCATGTATATAATTATTTCTTGGAGAAATTAATTATATTATTTTGTATTTGATATGTTTAATTAATTGGATTAATTAATCGATATAAATACATCGATACGGAATCGGAGTTTATCTGTTTAGACCCTCGAGTCCGAAACGAACCGAACTCGTCCGATTTCTAGCATGGGCCGCCCCCCACATTCCACCCACCTTCCTTTTGGACTTATGTCTCCATTCTTTAATGTATTATTATTGTGGAGGTGGGGTTAGATTCCCACATGCATGAGTTGTTAAAGGTAGTGGGGAGTTGAATAAATAAAGGAGGATGACTATCACTTACACACACTAGCTTCCATACGTGAAAGTGAAATAGAGAGAGAGAAAGAGAAAAACCTTTTTCTCAATTATCTTCATCATTTTCTTCATATCATCTTAATTGTTCTTGGAGAAAATTGAGAGATTCATTGAGAGTAAGTGAGTTATACACTTGGAGTGTTGTAATCACAAATATATAGCTTCATCACTTAGCTCTAGCCGTATCCTCGGAGGATAGCAAGGTGATTGTTGTTCGATCGTTTCTCGGCGCGTGGCAAGTAGAGACGCGGTGTTTTCGGCGTTGGATCATTCAAGAGCTTGGGAATAGCTCAAGAGAAGGTTATCCATTTAATCAACGGACTACGAGGGTATGTTTCGTATCTCTTGTATTTCGTTTTGATATTCGTATATACGTAGCTCGATCGATCCTCGTAGGGATTGGATCGAATTAATTTTCGTTTTACCGCTTCCGGCCGCCTTCGTTTTAGGCACCGAATCCCAACAAAGGGTATCGGAGCAAGGTCTTGCGATCGTATATACGATATTTAGCATTTGGAATGCTTATTTTGTGATTTAGAATCACTTTGATAATCGTAGATATTTTATTGTTAAATCGTAGTGTCGTTTTTCCGTGATTTTATGTTATGATATAAATCGGTTTTTCTTGGAAATATGATTTATATTAATAATATTCAGATCGGGAATAACAGGATTTTAGAAATGCCAGAAAGCGGTATGTCGAATCGTTGGACGATTTTCCATACAGTGCCGAGTGTGGCCGAGCACGTCCGGGCCGTGGCGGGCTTCTTTATCTGCCGAGTCTGGCCGACCGCGTCAGATGTCGAGCCGAGTGCTCATTGGATCCGGCCGACGCTTCTTTATATCCGAAGCGTTCTTTGTTAGGCTGCCGGGTCGATCTGGCGCGCTTCTTGTATCAGCCGAGCGTTCTTGTTGCCTTAGGTCGCTGGGCACGTGATGTATCATGCCGGGCGTGTCCGGCATGATCGAGCCCCCTTCTGTCTGAGCCGGGCGTGTCGGGCATGATCGAGCCCCCTTTCTGTCTGGAGCCGGGCGTGGCTGTAGAGGCTGCGGGCGTGGCTGTAGGTGCCGGGCGAGGAGCTGGTGACGGTGGCGATTTCAGTGTCGGGACTGGTCTCGTTCTGAGATATTTTCGATTATTGAATTTTCCTGTATTAAAATCATTAATTTGGAATTTTTGATGAGGGAAAACTCAAAGAAAATATTTTAAGGGTACACTACGGACGAAAATTAAATTGTCGATTATTGTTGAATTGATTGGATCAATTCTATTTATTGTTGATTATTGATTGGATCATATGTAATCTTCTCGCTATCCATTTATTGAGTATTTATTGGATGAATGCTTTTGAATGGGGATGTGGTTCATGGACTTAGTTTGAATCATTCGTTTTATTCGATTGGGTTGTAAAGGCCGTTTTGAGCCTATTAATTTTACTAGAAATATTTGTATCTAGGATGCAATTTTCAATGTAAAATTTATATGTAATGACGAAGACCGGAGGCAGATCCGTTTCGAGAAGACGAAGATTCAAGACGAAGACTTGTAATTAGATTACGGAGTTTTTGTTTTCTAAGGCAGTCCATGAACCACATGTTGGTAGCAACTAGGTTGTGAATGGTTGTTACATATTGTATGAATGCAACAAACGCGCTAAAATGATTAATGTGCAAAGTGTAACGTTAATCGCGAAAATTCTCCCACAACAAATTATTAAGTTTATAAGGTTTCAAGGTTTTCCTTCCTCCATCGAGCTTTCGAAATTGAAATCCAAACCGGATGTGCTATGCTTCGAGTTATCGGGGTAGTCGTTCGGGAGGACGGATAAATTACCGGGAGCGCATTGGATGCCTTCGGTTGGAGCAAATTTTATCCCTAGAAACCTGATAGGTTGCCGGATAAGATTCAATTGTGAAACTGATTTGCGTCGATGGTATAAACTTAACTTGTTCACGAACCATAGAAACCGTATAGGTTGAGGGGAGTGAACAAGGAGAAAAAGAAGATCGAATCATTCATTAGATGGGTTGGTGTTGGACACCACTTTATGAAAATTAATAGACTAGAAACCTGTTCGGTTGCCCTCTATTAAGATTTATAAAGAACCCGATCACCACTATGAAGTAGTGCGACGATACTTCCGGATTTCACATGGGAGTGTGTTGTTCCGATAAAAAAATAGTGGGAGCTGGGTAACAAGAATAGAAAAGACCTTAATTCTATACTCAGATCATAATATAACAAGTCACTAATTAATCTGTTATACTTAATGCAGACAAATCTCAATATAACAATGAATCCACTCGCAATTCTACTCGAAAAGAACACCTTAATGGGACCTAACTTTGTGGATTGGCTCCGAAATCTGATGATTGTCCTCAGTATTGAGGCACTGGGATACGTCTTGGAGACGGACATTCCCGCGCCTCCTGTGCGGACCCGAGCCAATCAGGAAGAGATTGAAAACCACGAAAAGTGGGTTAAGGATGACGTGAAAGTCCGTGCTTATATGATGGCTTCCATGTCTAATGAGCTTCAGAGAGCTCATGAGAAAATGACTTCGCTGGCGATTCTATCTCACTTAACCGAACTTTATGGTGAGCACAAAGAGAATCGCTAGATATGAGATATCCAAGCAACTATTCGGTGCAAGGATGAAGGAAGGTGAGAAGGTTGGGGAACACGTCCTCAAAATGATATCCATGATCGAGAGATTGGAGGCTCTTGATTTTAAAATGGATACTTCTCTCCAAACCGACCTTATCCTACAGTCTCTCCCAGATTCCTACTCACGGTTTGTTATGAACTTCAACCGCAATGAGATTGCATGTAATTTAGTCAAGCTAATGAACAAACTTGTGACCGCTAAATCTCAATTGAAGACTCCGCGG
Organism: Orobanche coerulescens; assembly: GCA_033398695.1. Taxonomy (NCBI): domain Eukaryota; kingdom Viridiplantae; phylum Streptophyta; class Magnoliopsida; order Lamiales; family Orobanchaceae; genus Orobanche; species Orobanche coerulescens. The sequence goes on from CM065816.1 coordinate 113,305,627, forward strand.
TTGAAGGAGTCGGCCCTTGTGATTTCTTCTAGACTTCTGAAGTCTAAGAATTTGAATAAAAAGAAGAAGAAGCGGACTGGACCACAAGCAAATGACCTTTAGGGTAAGGGCAAGCCCCCGATGGTTCCAAGAACAAGAAGAAGAAGGATGCTTGTCTCAAGTGCGGTGGTGGGCCACCGGGCTAGAGGCTGTCCGATTCTTCATGGCACTTCGTCTGAGAACTTTTAGTTTTGGAAACAAATTGTTCGCTCGTATTTTCTACTTCTGAATCTTTGGATTACGGTGCTAGTTCTCATATTTGTACCGTGAATCGATCTGGAACAAAGTAGGAAGCTTGGAGCTGGAGAAGTTATGATCACGGTCAGCGGGCATAGTGTCGAGGCAACCGATATAGGATCACTTCTTTTGGGTTTAGAATCCGGCTTTGTTTTGACTTTAGAAGATGTACTTGTTTTGCCCAAGGGGCATAAAACATTGTATCCATTCCTGGTCATGGACCGAAAAGGCTTTTCATTTTTCATTGGTGATGGTTCTGCAAAATTTATTTTAGAAATAAACTAGTGGGTACTGCTACATTGTTGAATGGATTGTATCATCTAAATCTCAAAGAACAAAGTAGTTGTGAATACTATGACTAGAAAACGTGGTAGGGATGAAACCAACCAAGTTTTGAAATGGCATCTTAGACTTGGTCATGTTGGTCGACCAAGGTTTACAAGATGGAAAAAGATGGACTTATGGGTCCATTGGGATCGGATCCCTTTCCTACTTGTGAATCTTGCCTTAAAGGCAAAATGACTAAGTCCCCTTCACAGGACTTTTGAAAGAGCCGATAAACCGGGATTAATCCATACCGACGCGTTTGTGGTGCTTTGGAAGCGGACGTGACGGATATCAATATTTCATTACGTTTACAGATGATCATACTAGGTATGGTTATGTATACCTAATGAAACATAAATCCGAGGCCTTTGAGAAATTCCAGAATTCAAGGCCCTAGTCGAGAAACAAGCGGTAATCATATCAAAGCACTTCGGTCGGACCGAGGTGGCGAGTATATGAGTACGGAGTTTGACGAGTTCCTTAAAGAACATGGAATAGTTTCACAACTAACACCTCCAGGTACTCCTCAGTTAAATGGTGTGTCAGAAAGAAGGAACCGGACCCTGTTGAACATGGTTCGTTCCATGCTGGGCTATACTGACTTGCCGATTTACCTGTGGGGGTATGCACTCCTGACTGCCGCGTATATCTTGAACAGATGTCCTTCCAAATCCGTTCCTAAAACTCCACATGAGATGTGGAAAGGAAGGAAACCAAGTCTTAATCATATTAGGATTTGGGGATGTCCCGCTTATGTCAAGAAGACTAAGGTGGAAAAGTTGGAAGCTAGGTCTGCGAAGGGACGTTTCATTGGATTCCCGTCTGGGATGATGGGATATCTATTCTACATGCCCGAAGATCGAAGGATCGTTGTTGCTTTACAAGCACACTTCCTGGAAGATGAGTTCATTCAGGAAGGCGGAGCAGGTAGAAGTATTTCTTTAGAAGAATACAATGAAACTCCTAGAGAGACACCTGTGCAAGAAATCGAACCGAACTTTCAAACACAAGTACAACCACCTCGTAGGTCTAGTAGGGTGTCTCATTTACCTGAGAGGTATGGGCTTGTGCACTTGGAGGAGCTGGGTCTCCATGAGGTTCCAAGTGATAGCCAAGAGACCGACCCGACGACCTATGACCAAGCGATGGTGGATGTAGACTCCGCGAAATGGCATGAAGCTATGGAAGATGAGATAGACTCGATGCATGTAAATCAGGTCTGGACTCTAGTAGACCGCCCCAAGGGCATAGTGCCTATTGGGAACAAGTGGATCTACAAGAGAAAGACTGATGGTGATGGCAAGGTTGACGCCTATAAGGCCAGGCTTGTGGCAAAGGGTTATACCCAAAAGGAAGGGATCGATTACCACGATACCTTCTCGCCCGTAGCCATGATCAAGTCTATTCGCATGATGCTTGCTATAGCTGCCTACCACGATTATGAGATATGGCAAATGGATGTAAAGACGGCTTTCCTTAATGGATTCCTCGAGGAGGAAATCTATATGGAGCAGCCTAAAGGCTTTGTGTCCGAAGTCGATATTCAGAAAGTGTGCAAGCTTCAGCGTTCCATTTATGGACTGAAGCAAGCGTCACGTAGTTGGAACCTTCGTTTTGACGAGGCGATCAAAGAGTTTGACTTCGTGCAAAATGAAGAGGAACCTTGTGTATACAAGAGGATTAGTGGGAGAAAGATCGCATTCTTAGTACTATATGTGGATGATATTCTACTAATAGGAAATGATGTGGGAATGCTCAGTTCTGTAAAAGCTTGGCTTTCGAGTAATTTCTCTATGAAAGACTTGGGAGAATCTACCTATATTCTTGGTATTCGACTCTACCGGGATAGAGCGAAGAGAACAATAGGTCTTTCCCAAGCCCTCTATATAGATAAAATCTTAAAGCGATTTAAGATGAATGATTCTAAAAGAGGGTTCCTACCGATGCGACATGGAATAAAACTCACCTTGAAGATGTGTCCTCAAAATGAGGAACAACGAAAGGAAATGAGTAATATACCATATGCTTCGGCCGTGGGTAGCCTTATGTATGCTATGTTGTGTACAAGACGACATCGCGCATCTTTGTAAGCGTGGTGAGTAGGTTTCGAGCAAACCCAGTAGGGAACATTGGATCGTAGTAAAGAACGTTCTCAAGTACTTGAGAAGGACTAGAGATATGGTTACGATGTATGGCGGTGGAGATTTGGATGTGGTGGGATTCACCGATTCGGACTTCCAAGGACGAAGAACGACTCGATGTCTACTTGGCTACATATTTACTCTTAATGGAGGAGGCGGTATCTTGGCGTAGCGCCAAGCAAAGCGCGATCGCCGATTCCACTGTCAGCCGAGTATCAAGCGGCCTCGGAGGCTTCCAAGGAAGGGTTACGGATTAAGAAGTTTCGGGAGAACTTCAAATAATACCATGTCTTTGTTTACTGTTCAGATCTTTGCGACAACGACGGAGAGTGTAGCGCAGCCAAGGAGCCGAGGTTTCACAACAAAGACCAAACATATTGAGAGGAAGTATCATCTCGTAAGAGAATTTGTTCGCAAGGGATACATTGTCTTTGCCAGAGTAGACTCGGCTGACAACGTCGCCGATCCACTGACCAAGCCACTTTCTCAGACTAGCTTGGAGCGTCATCTGGAGAACATGGGTATTAGATACCATAGTGTGTGGCATTGAGTGCAAGTGGGAGATTGTTAGGAGTATGCCCTCGAATGCCACTCAGAGGTTGTTGAGTGAGGGCATTGTACTTGTAATTATGTAAACCATTTATATAAGGCAAATGAATGTTTCTTTATTTACTGGTAGTTACTCGCATTCCTAACTCGTAAATAAACATATAGAAACTAGTCCGTGTATTTGAGAGCAAAACTTTCCACTCCTTATTGGATAAGGGGGTCGGCACTGGAAAGGTTATAGCTCAAATACTTAATCGTTCGCAAGTCGATAAAACTTGACTGGGCATTAAGTTTATGTGAAGACTTGTATGACGTGTTCTTTGACATGGAGAGTGCCTGTCGAACACTAATGGTTAGTGGGAGCACACGTTATAGGTATGCTAATTGGATTAGTATACTCGAACCGACTCACCCTCGATTCGTCACATGGATTTCACTCCGGGACAGTCAATGACGGAATCGAAAGGTTGTGATAGGTATTCGTGAACCTTCGACTTGAGGATTTAGTAGGGATGTGCTTGTGACGTCAAGATTTTCATTAGAGTAGTTCGACCACCGTAAACCGGAAGGCGGGGTCAACCTCGACGTGCATCTTGACGGGCAAGTAGCGAGTCCTCGAATACCAAGATAGAATTCTTTCTCCCGTTAGTGAGCGGGTTATATGTCCTATGCGGTTATTGGCGAGATGAGATCATAAGTCTTTGGCCAAAGCATTGGAGCTAGTTGTATTAGATACACGGCACTCGATGATCTCGATTTGCATTAACGCATGCATAGCGTCAAGTATAGATAGGGTTTGACTGACCGTGACCCTATAACTTGATCGGGACATTTGAAAGAAGGGTTTATACGTATACTGGTATTCACGACAGAATGGTTCTTGAATGATCCCAATCACTCGTTCTCAGTTGGGGTACAGTGTAGGCCGCCAGGCTGGCTAGGTGGTGCTACTACTCTTTGGTTCCTCCCATTGCTGACTGAGACGGACCTACCGAGTCGCGCAATAGGATTGACGACGGAATGAATAAAGCTAATTCTCTCATTATGAATATTAGATATTGGATATCTAATTTTGGAACATTGGATGTTTAAATCGATTTATTGGATAAATTGATTTACGGCCTAATGAATTAAATAAATTACTGGGTGATTAATTTAATTCATGTATATAATTATTTCTTGGAGAAATTAATTATATTATTTTGTATTTGATATGTTTAATTAATTGGATTAATTAATCGATATAAATACATCGATACGGAATCGGAGTTTATCTGTTTAGACCCTGAGTCAAACGAACCGAACTCGTCGATTTCTAGCATGGGCCGCCCCCCACATTCCACCCACCTTCCTTTTGGACTTATGTCTCCATTCTTTAATGTATTATTATTGTGGAGGTGGGGTTAGATTCCCACATGCATGAGTTGTTAAAGGTAGTGGGGAGTTGAATAAATAAAGGAGGATGACTATCACTTACACACACTAGCTTCCATACGTGAAAGTGAAATAGAGAGAGAGAAAGAGAAAAACCTTTTTCTCAATTATCTTCATCATCTTCTTCATATCATCTTAATTGTTCTTGGAGAAAATTGAGAGATTCATTGAGAGTAAGTGAGTTATACACTTGGAGTGTTGTAATCACAAATATATAGCTTCATCACTTAGCTCTAGCCGTATCCTCGGAGGATAGCAAGGTGATTGTTGTTCCGGTCGTTTCTCCGGCGCGTGGCAAGTAGAGACGCGGTGTTTTCGGCGTTGGATCGTTCAAGAGCTTGGGGAATAGCTCAAGAGAAGGTTATCCATTTAATCAACGGACTATGAGGTATGTTTCTCGTATCTCTTGTATTTCGTTTTGATATTCGTATATACGTAGCTCGATCGATCCTCGTAGGGATTCGGATCGAATTAATTTTCGTTTTACCGCTTCCGCTGGGCCTTCGTTTTAGGCACCGAATCCCAACAGAGGCGCCGGAATGTCCGTCTCCAAGACGTATTCCAGTGCCTCTATACTGAGGACGATCATCAGATTGCGGAGCCAATCCACAAAGTTAGGTCCGATTAAGGTGTTCTTTTCGAGTAGAATTGCGAATGGGTTCATTGTCATATTGAGAGTTATGTCTGCATTAAGTATGATAGATTAATTAGTGACTCGTTTAATTATGTTCTGAGTATAGACTTAAGGTCTTTTCTATTCTTATTACCCAGCTCCCACTATTTTTATCGGAACAACACACTCCCATGTGAAATCTGGAAGTATCATCGCTCTACTTCATAGTGGTGATCGAGTTCTTTATAAATCTTAATAGAGGGCAACCGAACAGGTTTCTAGTCTATTAATTTTCATAAAGTGGTGTCCAACACCAACCCATCTAATGGATGATATGATCTTATTTTTTTCCCCTTGTTCACTCCCCTCAACCTATACGATTTCTATGGTGCGTGAACAAGTTAAGTTTATACCATCGACGCAAATCAGTTTCACAATTGAATAGTATCCGGCAACCTATCAGGTTTCTAGGGATAAAATTTGCTCCAACCGAAGGCATCCAATGCGCTCCCGGTAATTTATACATCCTCTCCGAACGACTACCCCGATAACTCGGAAGCATACCACATCCGGTTTGGGTTTCAATTTCCTAAAAGCTCGATGGAGGGAAGGAAAACTTTGAAACCTTATAAACTTAATAATTTGTCGTGGGAGAATTTTTGCGATTAACGTTAGACTTTGCACATTAATCAGTTAAACGCGTTTGTGGCATTCATACAATATGAAACAACCATTCACAACCTAGTTGCTACCAACATGTGGTTCATGGACCGTTCCTAGAAAAAAAAAACTTCGTAATCTAATTACAAGTCTTCGTCTTGAATCTTCATCATCTCGAAATGGATCTTCCTCCGGTCTTCGTCATTACATATAAATTTTACATCGAAAACTGCATCCTAGATACAAACATTTCTAGTAAAATAAATAGGCTCAAAACGGCCTTTACAACCCAATCGAATAAAATGAATAATTCAAAACTAAGTCCACGAACCACATCCCCATTCAAAAGCATTCATCCAATAAATACTATATAAATGGAAAGCGTAGAGATACATTGATCCAATCAACAGTACGAACTGATCCAATCGATCCACACAATCGATAATATGATAACGTTCAAAATAATTCGGTCGACCATAAATATTCCAATTAATCAAATTTCCCTTATAAAATGAAATACCATAAATCATTTTAATCATATTAAATCCAATTTAACATGCGGGAGATTAATTTTCAAGAATACACGGAAAAATCGAGTCGGGTGAAAAATTGGCCTGTTTGGCCGAGTCACTGCCGGCAGCCTGCCGGCCAGACACGGCCCATGTCGCCTGACACGGTCGGGTCGTGCCGGCAGTGTCCTAGACATTCCTGCCAGACACGGTCGTGTCGCCTGACACGTTCGAGTCACCTCCGGAAGCATGCCGGCCAGACACGGCCCGTGTCGCCTGACACGGTCGGGTCTGTGACTTGGCAGCCTGCCGGACACGGCCGAGTCACCCAGGACACAGTCGAGTCACTCTCGGCCAGATTACCCTTTTTGTCTAAAAAGTCGTCCAACGACGATTCGGGGCTAGAATTTCGACCGGATATCTAATATCAATATTTTCCGACTTTCATATCTTCAATATTAATCATATTTCCCAAAAATTTAAGATTTATATTTAGACATAAACTTACGAAAAATACAATTATTACGAACGAAAAACATACACCATGATTATGACTAAAATGATTCCAAATCATTCACCATCTAATCGAGCATTCCAAATGCCAATATCGTATATACGATCGCAAGACCTACACTCCGATACCACTGTTGGGATTCGGTGCCTAAAACGAAGGCCCAGCGGAAGCGGTAAAACGAAAATTAATTCGATGTGAATACCTACAAGGAGGGTCGATCGATCTACGTATATACAAATATCAAAACGAATAACAAGAGATATAGAAACACACTCTTGTAGTCCGTTGATTAGATGGATAACCTTCTCTTGAGCTATTCCCCAATCTTTGCTTGATCTCTCGAATCTATTCCGCTTCAAGCCCTTGAACAATCCAACGCCGAAAGCACCGCGTCTCTACTTGCCACGCGTCGGAAAAACGAACGGAATGACAACACCTTGCTATCCTCCAAGGACACGGCTAGAGCTAGGTGATGAAGCTTTTTATTATTACACTCTAAGTGTATAATATCTCTCTCTCAATGTATCTTGAATTTTCTCCAAGAAAAAACTCAAGATCAAAATTGAAGAAGATCAAGAAGAAGACTTGAGTGATATGAAAATCAATTCAATGTTCTCTCTCTCTTACAAATGGTTCTCACGGATGAAAAAACCTTGAGAATAAAATGTGAAGTCTTCCCTTTTATTATTCTTCAACCCACATGATACAATCAATCTCACAAGAGATTCCCTAACCAAGACTTTGTCTTACATTTTTAAAATGGAAATAAAGACTTAGTGGAAAGTAGGTGGAAGGGGGTTGGCCATGTAGAAGGAATCAATCGAGTTCGATTCGTTTCGGACTCCCGTGAGTCCAAACAGATAAACTCCGATTCCGTTCCGATGTATTTGTATCAATTAATTAATTCAATTAATTAATTATATCAAATACATAATAACATAATTAATTTCTCCAGGAAATAATTATATTCATGAATTAAGTTAATCACCCAGTAATTTATTTAATTCATTAGGCCGAAAATTAATTTATCCAATAAATTTAGATATCCAATATCTAATATTCATAATGAGAGATTAAGCTCGATTCATTCCATCGTCAATCCTATTGTGCGACTCGGTAGGTTCGTCTCAGTCAGCAATGGGAGGAACCAAAGAGTAGTAGCACCACCTAGCCAGCCTGGCGGCCTACACCGTACCCCAACTAAGAACGAATGATTGGGATCATTCAAGAACCATTCTGTCGTGAATACCAGTATACGTATAAACCCTTCTTCCAAATGTCCCGATCAAGTTATAGGGTCACGATCAGTCAAACCCCATCTGTACTCAACGCTATGCATGCGTTAATGCAAATCGAGATCATCGAGCTCTCGTGTATCCAATACAACTAGCTCCAATGCTTTGGCCAAAGACTTATGATCTCATCTGCCAATAACCGCATAGGACATATAACCCGCTCACTATTGGGAGAAAGAATTCTATCTTGGTATTCAGTAGGACCTGCTACTTGCCCGTCAAGATGCACGTCGAGGTTGACCCCCGCCTTCCGATTTACAGGGTCGAACTACTCTAATGAAAATCTTGATGTCACAAGCACATCCCTACTAACACTAGTAGAATAAACATCAAAGACTTCAGTACAATTTACTTCAGTTATGTATATTAGTGAAGTAAAAAACAGAAAACAACTTCGCTTTTCAATTTGCTGAAGTAAAACACCCACGTAGACTTCAGTAAATGGTATCATACTAAAAACCAGAAATTAGTTGAGAATTTTAAGATACAAAGACTTCACTAATTTGATAATTAATGAAGTTACAATGTAAAATTTTATTTTTTATCAGAATATTTATACAAAAGCGAAGTGCATGTGTTTTGACCGGGAATTAATATTTTCAACTTCAGATTTTTTCATTTAACTCCTAAAAACACAAGTAAAATATTACTATTATTAATTTATGTTATGTATTAGATTTAATATCACTACAAGTAAAGTTCTTATTATCAAGAGTTTATAATTTATGGAAAGATACTGTTATTAATTTATGTTATGTATTAGATTTTAAACTTCAGAATTTAATCATTATAAGAAACAAGTAAAGTTCCAAATGATCTCTCTCTTTGTCGTTCGCGTACCCCTCCCCCAGTCCGCCTTGCTGCCTTCCCCACAGAATAGGTCGAAAATTTTAAGTTGAATATACTTAAGTAATTTGGTAATTACTGAAATAAAAAGCACAGTGAATTTTTTTAAATAAAAATATCTCCCCATGTGAATTAACAACGTATGTGAACAGCCCAAACCCCACTTCTTGGTAACTGCCCCTCAATCTTCTCATTTTTTTCTTTTCTTTTATCTCCTTATCTCTCTGTCCTTCCCCTCCGCCGTTCTATGGGTTATCTCCCCACAACATTAGCGGCCATCTCTGACCCGACTTCGCCGTTCTCGCCTTTTGTATCCCTTACCACCGTCGGTTGACGATGGTGAGCGGTGCCGCCTGATTCTCGGCATCTCCGGGACTCTTCGCGCATAGAAGAAACAACAAATTAGTCACTGGTTCTCGGCATCTCCTCCTTGACTGGGTGAAATGACAAATTAGTCACACGTAGTGGAGAAGTCGGTCGACGGGAGATTGAAAGAATTACTTCTTTGTAATTATGACTCACTGAATTGGCAGATTGAAAGAATTGGAGGATTGTAAGATTGGAAGCGGGGTTGCAGAAGAAAGAATTAGAAGAAGGTGAACAGCGATCGAAATCGAAGACGGTTCATAACACCTCCAGATCTTCTCTTCTTATGGGTTTCCTCTCTTGCATTGCCTGACTTTGCTGGTAACATTTTCTGCAATTTTCTCCTTCCTCTTTTTCTCCTTTATGGTCGGTTCTGCAGTTCTATACTCTATATTCTTATAGCACCTTCAACAATTGCATCAAGTAAGAGCGAACTGGGTTATTGTAAAAAATGGATCTTGCCCTAAATAAATAGTTTCCAATCATCTTATATCAATTTCGTTTTTTTTACAAAAAATTTTGTGCTTTGTGTCGCAAGTAGATGGTACAAACCCCTGTATCTTTAGAAATGATTGTTTTTGTCAACAAACTATATGTTATGTTATGTAAAGAGGAAAAGCTCTAACCTTTATTTTGAAATTAAGCAGATTTCTTAAGCCTTTGGGGGTATGAGGTGAACTACGTCCGCACTTTCACTGATGTTGATGACAAGGTGAGTTGCACAACCTCAATTTGGTCTGCTAATTAATCCTTTGTGAAGAGGTTACTGCTGTTTCTTAATTGACTACCATCCACTTGCTACAAATTTATGACAGGATAGCTGAGTCCCCATTTTCGGATTCTGTAGATTATTGCCAGATCAAACGAATTAGGTGAATATTCCATTAGTTTGAGCAGAAGATTTTGTCAAGAAAGGGGTTTAGGGTGTTTTCATTAATGAGAGTTTCCAATTTAATGAGCAAATGGTTTGGCGACGCACAGAAACTAGGTGGGTATACCTAATTCATCTCTTAAAATGTGTTCTACTGATTACGTTGTTGCAATATGTTCATTTTGGAATATAGTAACTTGTATGATTTTCCTTGTACAATTTAATGGTTACAAGTGATGCAAGTTTATTTCTGGTAGTTCTGAGTTGCGGCGTAAGATTGATGCAAGTGATGCAAGTTTATTTCAAACCTTGGCTCACAAACTCCAGCCAGCTATTATCTTCATCGATGAGGTGGACAGCTTTCTGGGCCAGCTTCAGATCTACAGACCATGAAGCACTAACTAACATGAAATCAAAATTTATGGCTTTGTGGGGTTTGATTCGTCTTACATTTCCCGCCAACCGTTGGTTGATTTTGCTCACATATGGGACGTTTATGACACTCTATTTGTTTTCTAATAAGTGATAGTTACAAAAAGTACCCAAGGTTTGTGGTGTTTGCAAACGAACCCAGCTAACTTTAACAAATTACAAAAACCACATGTGAGGTTTGATTCATCTAACATTTTGCCCCAAACCATTAGTTGATTTTGCTCACATCATGGATATCTCACAATCACACCCTTCAACTTTCAGAGTATAGAAGTAGCCCCAACTTTAAGTCTAGCTATTTGCAATATTTTGAAAAACTGTGGGATCCAAATTTAAAATATAAGACAAAAGGTTGAGGTTATTTGTAATATTTGGAAAAGCTGATGATGTAATTGTAATTTTTTATTTGATGACCTTAGGGATTGTGGTTAGCTCCATCAATAGTGGCTGCAAAATGTGAGGCAGATGTAACCTCCAAGGTGGTTTTTGTGATTTTCAAAGTTAGTTGGTTTTCTGGAATTTGTTCAAACCTCAAGGGTAGTTTTTGTATATTATGATAAAATTTATCTGAGAAATAGTAGTTTTTGTATTTATCCCTTTTCTTACTGCAGAACATGCTCGAATCATGGTACTCGTGGCTACAAATCGACCGTCAGAACTTGATGAAGCAATTCTTCGGCGTCTTCCTCAGGCATTCGAAATTGGACTGCCTAACCGTAAGGACAGGGTTGCAATATTGAAGGTGATATTAAAGGACGAGAAGGTTGAAGATGACATTGATTATGACCAAATATATGGTCTTGATAGAGTCTTGATAGACCTACACATAAGAGTAAAAGGTATCTCGAATGCAGTCTGGGAAGAACAGTCATCCCGAATGCGCTCGGTTCTCTCCGGATGGGCAATTTCTCGTTTCTTGTATAGTTGATGGATTTGTCGAGGTTACTTATTAAGTATCTAATTTTGTGATTCCATTTGATTTAAAGTATCGCTTGATAATCTTGGTGCTCTTTAGGTGTGGGATCATATAAGTGGAAAACTGAAGAAGGATCTCCAATACCAGACTGATGTGAGTTGCTTATGATCTCTTTTCCTTCTCCTACTCTTACCAACTAAATTTTGTTTCTTGTTGTTACACTTTGTAGAAGTTATTTTTAGCTGTTTGATAATGTTGTAGTATGTGTGTTACGACACATTATGCTAATATGTTTTAGTTGGTAATATAATTTTGGCTTTCAGGCAAAAACCTTGTAATTTCTTTATTGGGGAAGAAGATTTGTTAAACCAGCAACAAAGAGATTATTTGGATTTCTTTGCTTCATGTGCCGATGTTGAAGATTTGAAGAAGAAAGTTGATGAGAAGATGATTTCATGATGAAGAAGAAGTATGATCGTCTGATGAAAAGCAATGATTTGCTGAAGAGAGACTTTGCCGTTTTGAAGTATATGATCTTTTTTAATACATTTTGTCCTATTTGTGGTGTTCATGATGAAATAGATAGAATCTTATTACACATTCTCTGTCTTTGTTATGATATGTATCTGGTTTTGAATTGGTTGGAACGCATATTATTTTTTTTAATGATGGGATGATATGAAATTGTTGGTTCTTATATTATTGAGCTCTTGTGGTTGATGGTTAGTTATAGTTGAATGTAGATTTTGGCAATGAATTTTAAATTGAAATGTGAAATACTAATATATATTACTGCAGAAAATACTAATATTTACTGCGCCAATTATAAAATAACCGAAGTTAAAGGCATTCTTTTACTTCACTTACCCCCCATATTTAGATCATAATTAGAAAAAAACCGAGATAGACTTCGGTTATTAGTATATTAGAGTTCGCATAAAAAGCAAAGTCTAAAATATACCTTTTTACTACACGAACATAGACTTCGGTAATTATAATATTTTTACTTCAGATATTATCCGAAGTCTTTGACGTTTATTCTTATAGTGTAAATCCTCAAGTCGAAGGTTCACGAATACCTATCACAGCCTTTCGATTCCGTCATTGACTGTCCCGGAGTGAAATCCATGTGACGAATCGAGGGTGAGTCGGTTTGAGTATACTAATCCAATTAGCATACCTATAACGCGTGCTCCCACTTACCATTAGCGTTCGATAGGCACTCTCCATGACAAGGAACACGTCATAAAAGTCTTCACATAAATTTAATACCCAGTCAAGTTTCATCGACTTGCGAACGATTAAGTATTTGAGCTATAAACCTTTCCAGTGCCGGCCCCCTTATCCAATAAGGAGTGGAACGTTTTGCTCTCAAATACACGGACGAGTTTCTATATGTATATTTACGAGTTAGGAATGCCAGTAACTACCAGTAAATAAAAAAACATCCATTGCCTTATATTAGTGATTTACATACAATGCCCTCACTCAATCATCCTCTGAATGGCATTCGAGGGCATATTCCCAACAATCGTTACATCTGACCATAGCGCTACTAAGGTGACCATTCCATCGATCCCTAAAATCATACATCTTGTTACCTCATTAAAAACCTTTCCAAGTGATAAAAACCCTGTGGGAAAAATAATCCTTAGAAGGAAAAGAGTAAAGCATACGGTGTGGATGTAAGACTCCCCCTCAAGTCTACATTTCCCCTGACTTGTACATCAATCAAGGATATTTTGAAAACTTGTGCATGTGTGGTTTGCCCCATTAAAAACTTTGACAAGTAACAAAACCCAGTGGGAGAAAATAAACCATGGTCAAATAAAAGAGTACAATGTCGGTGAGTAAGTTTCTTTATGACTCACCCTTCTCCCTCTACCTTTACATCGATTTCGGGAGCTCAGAAATTCTCCGCATTCCGATACTTCTCACATGTTTTTTAAACACGTCTTTGGGCAGAGATTTTGTTAACAAATTGGCCACATTTTCCTCAGATTTCACTTTCTTTAATTGAATATTGAGGAGAGCCCGTTGTTGCTGATTGTAGAAGAATTTTGGAGATATATGCTTTGTGTTATCCCCCTTGATATACCGAAGCTTCATCTGTTCGCTGCAAGCTGCATTATCTACATATATGCATGTGAGTGCTTCAGTGACATTACTTAGTCCACTGTTACCTTGGATATGTCTAATGATAGCTCTTAACCAAATACACTCACGTACTACCTCATGCAAAGCGATAATCTCGGCGTGATTAGATAAGGTAGCTACAAGGGTTTGTTTAGTAGATCTCCAAGACATAGCCAGTTTGGGAACGACCTTTGTGTGGGTCGGAGAGGTACCCTGCAACAGCAAATCCTACCAATACGTTCGTCGGGGTAGGTTATATGGCATTAGCATTTTCTTCACCATTTGCCTTTACGGGAGCATCTTCCTTTGCCTGCTTGTAGGGAAAGAATAGTCACAAGTCAATAGTTCCTTTTAGGTATCGGAATATGTTGTCGATACCATTCCAATGACGTTGCGTTGGTGTTGATCTAAATCGAGCCAGCAAGTTTACTGAGAAGGCGATGTCCGGTTGCATACATTGATCTAAGTACAATAGAGTGCCTATTGCACTTAAGTAGGGAATTTCAGCTCCCAAAAGCTCCTCGTCATCTTCCTTTGGATGGAATGGATCTTTCTTTGCATCCAATCTACGACCCATCATGGGAGTGCTAACTGGGTGTGCTTTGTCCATGTTAAAGCATCTAAGCATCTTCTGGACATAAGCAGACTGATGGATGAGAATTCCACAGACTCTATGTTCTATCTGAATACCAAGACAGAAACGAGTATTCCCAAGATCTTTCATCTCAAACTCATTTTTCAAGTATCCGGTGGTTTCTCTTATTTCATCAAGAGTGCCGATTATATTCATATCGTCGACATATACTATGATGATCGCAAATCCGGAACTTTTTTTCCTTACAAAGGAGCAATGACACAGTTCAGCGTTCTTGTATCCCTTTCTAATCAAGTATTCACTCAGACGTTTATACCACATCCTTTCGAATTGTTTCAAACCGTAAAGTGAGTATTTCAAACGAACTAAATACATACTCCGTGGGCTGGAGTTACTTGATTTGGGTAGTGAAATGCCTTTGGGAACTTTCATGTAAATCTTCGTATCTAGATCCCTATAGAGTTACGCAGTGACCACGTCCATTAGCTGCATTTCCAATCCTTCGAAAATAACTAGGCTAATTAGATAGCAAAAAGTAATAACGTCTATTACGGGGGAGTACGTTTCCTCGTAATTGATACCATGGTGTTGTGAGAAATATTGTGCAACAAGGCGAGCCTTGTACCTTAGGACTTTGTGATTCTCATTACGCTTTTTGACAAGAACCCATTTGTGTCCAACATGCTTTACACTTGGCGGAATCAGCACTACTGGGCCAAATACCTAGAGTTTTGTCAGAGAGTCAAGCTCTGCCTGGATAGCTTCTTTCCATTTAGGACAATCGGCTCTTCGTTGACATTCCTCAACAGAGTGTGGTTCGATATCATCGCGCTCTATAATTTCTTGAGCAACTGTGTATGCAAACACATCATCAATATGAGTGATCAATCGTTCCAACAAACTAGACACACTTTCATAGTTGATCGAGATCTCTTTGTTCTCTAATGTCGAATCAATCTTCGGGGTGTCCCCCAGTAATGATTCTTAGACATAGCTATAGTCATAGACAATCTCGTGGGAAGGATTCCTGGTATTGATGATTAGTGGGTGGATTTGTGCCTCACCTACCCTTTTCCTCATTGGGCGAGTGTCTATTGGACCAGGTGGCCTCCCCCTTTTCATTTTGGTAGCCACGGCCTCGATCGCGCTTCCTCTGGGTGCGATCGCATCACTCGGTACATTGCTGATGTGCCCCTTATTGGGGAATTCTAACCTTGCAGGCACATTTGCAGCTGGAATGTATGATCTTGTCACTTTGGCGATATAAGTAAACGCATCAGGCATCGAATTTCCTACGTTTTGAAGATCGAGGATTCATTGTACTTGATGATCACATCATGTGGTACGGGGATCAAAATGAGATATATTAGGGACGGACTAGGACAATTCCTGTCGTTCCTTGAGAAATTTCTTTTTTTTCATCTCCCCCTAACGACGGGAATTCTGACTCATTGAAGTGATAATCCGCAAAGCGCGCGGTAAAGAGATCACTTGTCAAGGGTTATAAGTAGCGTATTATTGTTGGGGATTCATATCCAACGTAGATACCTAAACGTATCTTAGGACACATCTTATTGCGTTGTGGGGGCGCAATCGGCACATATGTTGCACAACCAAATATGCGCAGATGTGAGATATCTGGCTCATATCCAGTTACCAAATGGTACGCAGAGAATGGTTAGCCAACAGTGGGTCTGAAATGAATAAGTACGGCTGCATGTAGGACTGCATATCCCCAAGCAGAGATGGGCAGATTGTTGCGCAAAACTAATACCCGTGCTACTATTTGGATTCTATTAATGGTTGCCTCTGCGAGACCATTTTGGGTATACACATGGGGAACGGGATGCTCTACATCGATTCCGATTGACATGCAGTAGTCATCAAATACTTTAGATGTAAATTCTCCTGCATTATCGAGTTGAATAGACTTGATAGGGTGACCAGGATGGTGAGTCCTTAGACGAATGATCTGAGCTAGGAGTTTTGCAAATGCAGCATTTCGAGTGGGAAGGAGTGCGACAGATGACCAGCGTGTCGAAGCATCCACCAGTACCATAAAGTACCTAAATGGTCCGCATTCTGGGTGGATCGGTCCACAAATATCTCCTTGTATATGTTGTAAGAATGGGATGTTTGCTTTAGTATCTTTAGCATAAGAAGGTCTCGCTCCTACTTTAGCTAAAGAGCAGGCTTTGCAGAATGAGTGATGTGATTTTGACATAATCAATTGCTTAGGAGGGGCATATGTCTCTATTTCTTTAGACGACATAGCATGATTAATATCAATACTGTTCTTTGTGTTGAGTTGTTTCCCTTTTTTCACTCGAAGGAAAGGATGTCCGTGCGATTTCTTCAGGAAACAGATCATCATATCTCGACCGGGATGACCTAGTCTATCATGCCAAAGCCTATATAAGTCATTGTCCCAAATTTCATTTATGGTGACAGCATAGGATTCGAATACCCTAATGGTTGTGGTGTAAAGTCCACTATTTGACTCTTAAGTTTTTCTAATATGTGTTTACGTCCACATTCATTAGATGTAATATAAAAGAACTCTATTCCATTCTCACAGTGGGTTTCGACATGGAAACCATTGCTACGTATATATTTAAAGCTTAGTGAGGTTCTAGGGGCCCTAGGCGCGTATAGAGCATCGGTAACTTGGAGAAGAGTGCCATTAGGCAACAAAAATTGGGGATTGCCTCGCCCTTGGATGAGTTGGGAGGACCCAGTCATCGTGGTTACCGAGGATTGACATACAACTAATTCAGTGAATAGAAGCCTCTTCCTAAGAATGGCGTGGGTGGTCCCACTGTCAACCAAACATTCAAGTTCTCCTTAATTCATTCCTACGAAAAAGAGGAAAAAAATTTGAACCATAAACATGCAAGCAATATTCATTTCTTCGAAATAAAGCTAAAAATATAACGTAAGCAATAATAATATCTTGTTCTAGAAAAATAAAGTTTCATCACACCATTACTGAAAATAAAACATCGATAAAATTATTCTGAAGTAACAATGCCAAATGTAAACGAGAAAGTATATATAATGATGAAATTCAGTCATAAAGGGGTGCCTCTAATGATTGTGACACGTATGGCACATTGCAATTATCGGTGACTGTGAAATTGAAATTCCGGGACTCATCGCGAGCATCTTCCTCCATATAGTGAGCTTTCCATTCTTTGGACTCTCTATGTTTCTTTTAGTGTGCTGCGACTTGCTTGCTTGCATGGCAGTTCTTGTACCAATGTCCAGCATCTCCACATCGATAGCACGGTTCATCGCCAACTCTGACTTTGGGAGCAACATGGGAGGTAGGTGCTTTTTTTCCTTGGCTAGAAGAGCCGGGAGCACCAAGTCTTCTCATTACATTAGAAGAACCCCCACGTCCTCAACCACTGTGCTGTTTTCCATGTTGTGGTTTGGGGTTGCCATGACCAATCCCCTGTGTATTGGGGTTCTTTCCACCTTTCACTTTACAATAGTTGGCCTCGGGAACTTTCTTTGTCCCAGCAGGACTGACATTATTGTTCACTAGCACTTCATTATGCCTCTCAACCACTTGCAGTAGGTTGATAAGCTTATTGAAGGTAGTGATGCGTTTGTTGTCATACTCCAGCCTATACTGGTTTGTTAGTATAAGGGCAGAAGTAGGGAAGGTGGAAAGGGTTTTCTGAATCATATCATCTTCTGTGGTGTCCTTTCTACAGAAATTAAGGTGTGCTTTAAGACGGAGCATATCTTTGTTGAAATCGTTGATCCGTTTATAATCAAGCAAGCGGATATCATTCCACTACACGATCAACTTTGGGAGCAAGGTATTGTGTATGTTCCCAAAACGGCCTTTAAGGGCATCCCACAGTTCTTTCGAGGATTTCAACTGCAGATATTCCCATCTTAGGCTGGGGTTGATATGTCGCCTAAGGAATATTAATGCACTAGCTTTGGTTTTGTCAGAGGGTACTTCGCCTACTTTTTCAAAGATAGTAGCACTATTGTCCTTAGCAACAAAAGTGGTCTCTATGTCAGAAATCCATCTATATATGGTACTCAAGTCCTTCTGAGTCCAAGTTGTCGGACGAGTTGGATCATCCATCTTAAGACAAGAAAGTTTGAAAATGAGTTTTCACAATATATCATGAGTACGTTACATGATAAAATTTTCAATAATGTGGAGGGTTATTATTTTTCAGAACCAAGATATGGTCAATAAATTACTTTCGATGCTATTGAGGGTTACCAATAAAATTACTTTATCGTGGTTCGAATTGATATAGGCAGTAGAAATAAGTCCTCTAAAAGTCTACTAGTGATGATGCCTAATTTGCATGCCATATCTATATATGTATGCAAATATATGTATAATTATAGATATAATCACATAACCGTATGAATATATATATATATATATATATATATATATATATATATATATATATATATATGCAGTCAAAGAGGTGTCCTATGGCGCAATCTACGTTTAGTTCGTGTGAATTAATTTTAATTCGAGCTATTTAAAGCAATTCGCTTTAATTTAATTAAAGTTATTAATACATCATGCTTTTAGTTGGTTTAATTAAGCATAAATAAATTACGGAGTATAACATGCAATTAAAAATATTTAAAATGCATCTAAAATTGCACATCGCATATAGTAGGGTTCGTATTGTGTACTTTACTTCGTGAATAATGGTAGAAAAATGGACTGAAAAATGGGACTTCCGAGGGGTCAGGCCGGGTCAGCAACCGGGTCGGGTCTGGGTTAGCAACCGGGTCGAGTCTGGGAGACAGGCTGGACAAATTGGCCAGAAGTTGGACGAACGAATGGGCCGCGGGAGACGAGCGGGCCGGCAGGGTTGCAGTGGATGAGTCGCGTGGGTCAAGCTGGGATCCAAATTGTCGATCGGTCTGCGCTGGGTCAGGGTGGTGTGCAGGTTCGTCTGAACTGGAGGTCAGAATCGGAGCAGGGTTGCGAGTGGTGGACGATATGTGATGGTGTGAAAAAAAGTCGGAAACAGGACTATTCTGGATCGGTTTGTTGCTGATTTCGGGTCGGGCGACTGACTAGAGTTGGTTGCGATGTAGGGGATGACTGGACAGATCGACGGGAGGCAAGTCGCGGTGATTCGAGGTCGGATTGGATTCGCAGTCGGGGGTGCTACGTCACGTGTGGAGGTCCTGTGCGGTGGTCCGCAGATCAGAAGGGGGGTGGGGGAAGGAGACGGGAGCAATCGACTCGAGGTAGGCCGCAGTGGTTCTGGGGGTCGTGTTCTGAGGACCGATCGGGGAAGAAGATGCAGGCCATCGGTCAGGGAAGAAAACTGGCAGCTAGCGTTTCTGGGAAAAATCCGATTTTTCTTTTTTTTTTTCGGAATTTTGCAGAAAAAATATGGGAGGAATTTTTCTTGCTCAGTTGGGAACTATGTGTTGATAACGTGTTGAAGGAAAAATAACTAAACATAAAAGTAGGGCAAAAACTGTGTATTATTCCATTGATGACATCCCCTTAAATAGGGAGAAATACATACAAGCAGGCATAATCCTATCCTAACAAGGAAAGCCCGTAAACTAATAGACTTAGGCACACATTGGATATTATTACTTTAACAATAAGGACTTTAATATATATTATTATTTAAATTTAATAATTGTTAAAATAATAAATAAATAAAAATAAATAAACAACATTCATAATTATATATATATATATTCATGGTTATATTTCATGTGTTTCATAATATATCAAATATTGTGCAAAGTATGTATGTGTGTGTGTATATATATATATATATATTGCTCCCCAAACCTCTAATTTCTCCCCAAATCTCTAACTCCCAAACACCCCCATTGTATTATTTTGCTTCCAATACCCATAATCTTCTGAAAAATGAGCAAGTAACAATATAATATTTATATTGTATTTATGCACCGAGTATACTGCTTATATAGACAAATTACAATGCATTTGTTATACAAATAGATTGCTTTCTGTTTTGCCCGGAATTTTTTTTTGAATAAATAATGATATATATAGTTGTTGTCGTTTTGTTAAGCTGCATTTATTACTACTATACATTGCGTTTATTTCTTTCATGTACATTCAGTTCTAAAAAAAAAGGTTTTTATTTACAGCAAAAAACTATCACTAAACCCTTTTAGTGACACACGTAAAATGTGTCAGTAATTCGACAGTCAAAACGAAGTGACACTATTTTACGGTGTCACTAAAATTGGTGTCAGTAGCATGTGTTACACGAATGTAACTATATTCCGATACGAAAATGTCAGTATCTTCCAATAAATATTACATGTCACTACGCCACACTATAGTGTGAATAGATAACGACACAATAATGTGAGCAAATAGTAATAGTATTTTAGTGTCATTAATTTCCATATTTCGATAATATCAATTGTGAAGCAAAATAATGACGCATTAGCAAGATTAAATTGTGACACTTGATTATCAAGAAATGCTTGACCCTAAATTGATAATTTAATTAGTGGTAATTTTATAATTAAATATGTACTGAAAATCCCATATCAATTTATATATTAAAATGCTACATACTTTTTGATGCTGCAACAGTATTTGATAAAGTCTATATATAAAATATATTATTAATCATTAGCATCATCATCCTTAATAGTTACAAGTTACAAAATATCACATAGTAAAACCAGTTAACATTTCAAAATAACAAAGAAAAAGATCACACTATTCTTCTCAAAAAGTAAAAATCTTCCATGCCTCTAACCAACAGCAATCTATTCCTTCTCCCTGCTCACCTATAAATATGAAAATAGGAAAGATTAATATATATTATAGTATTGTTGAGTTATTCATAAATCAAAGGATAAATGGACTTATAACTTTACCTAGTTGTTGTAAGCAACAATTAATTTCGCAACATATGCAGCCCACTCATCGCGTAATCGAGAAAGGTCATCCATATTATAATCACGAAGTTCAGAAAACTATAAATCTAAAATTATAATAAAATCAATATGTAGTAAGGCAACAATAGGATAATTTGTAAATCAACCACATGATATAAGAAACTTAACAAGAATAAACTCACATTATGTTCAAAAATATGTGGGTCATGCACGACATCTTGGAGGTACTTCATAACATAATAGCCACAATCAAACAACCAACAAGAAGTATCATAAAAGGAGGAGTGTTAGGATCAGAAACATATACATAAACCCTACAGTGAGTATAAGATTTGAACTTAAAGCAATGATGCGAGATCAAAATATTACATCATGCAGAGAAATATAAGTTCATATCAAGGATAACACTGAAAATGATAAAAAAAAAGAGATATTTAAATAAAAACTTAAACAAACTCATGAAAAGGTATTCTCTCAACAATTCAAAGGCAACATTCTGCACTATAATGTAAACAAAATGTCAGATTCAATATTAGAATACTCAAAACAAATTCGACAGATAGAAACAAAAAAAAAACACATAATTGGTAGTTTCTCAAAAAGTACAAAACCAAACAAGAAGCACATAGGACTAGAAAAATAAAGTAAAACATCTACAAGAGTGAAAAAAAGATTATTTGTTTTTAAACAAATGGACTGGCATGTTTCAAAAAAAAAAAGAGGCTAGCAAATACCGATGGAACGTGGTAGACAAAAGCATAAAGTATTAAAACTGTTGAGCTGGCTCACCCCTCGCCTAAAAATAAATCTTTTAATGATTCACCAGGCTTATTTATATTCTGGATGGATTTTAAAATTATGTTTCTTGTATCAGCGAAAGTACTTCATTAAGTCTGCTTTGAATTTCATTAAAAATATAAGACATATCAAAATTGAATATAAGTGTCAAACAGAAATGCAGACTCCTAGCTCAGTTCTCTCTTTTTTTCATGGACAAAACTATTTTCTTTTAGAAAAAAAAGGTGTAATCAAATTTACAATATCGTCATGGTATTCTTACGAGTCTAAAATGTTGGAAATTTTGTACCCCATCAGTGAAAATAAGTATGGGTAATGTACTGATGCTATGGCATAGAGATAATGCTCGGCAGAATATGAAACAGTATTTTTCTATCTAATATAATATTTAGGACCTTCTTGATAAGGAAGAAAAACAGTGAGATCCCTTATTGAAAAAATGCAATATCCAAATGAGATAAGTCAAAGAAAACCTTCATCCAGCTTATTTATAATTTCTGTGACTATATACTATCACATGTACCTCAGAATCAACCAGATATAGAGTTTCTCTAACTAATCCTTAGGCAAAAACCCTAATACCATAAGCCTAATTCACATTGACCCTTTTTCCAGAAAAAAAAGAAATAATACATCAACTGAAAAAAATGATACTAGTTTTGAGTAGTCTAGCTCACGGGGAAGAACACCATAAGTTAACCACCATAAAAATGAAAAATATAAATCATAAATCACCATAAAAGAATACCAAATTTCACCCAAAAATGCAGAAAAATAAATCTACTCGGGAAAAATAAATTTACCCGATAATTGGCAAGAGGAGAGTCAACTTTTACTTCAATTCCGGTGCTCCCAATGTTTCCATTTCATTTGGACCTGCCGAGGTGAAAGGTGCTATGTTGTCATAAAAGAATACATGAACATGAGATGAGCAGCTGATATGCATTCAGAACCCACAAATATCATCAAACTTAATACAGGTAACAACCATAAAATGTCAGATAAACAATTCATCCACTTGAAAGTTCAAATCCTATATCAAGATTCTAGAAACCTGCAAATTTAGAAAATCAAAATCAGAACACCACAAAACACAAAGCAAGATTCTTAAACAGAAAAATCTTTAAAATTCACAACAGAAGAATCTGAAAAATCAAAATCAGAACATCTTGGAGTCAAATTGCTGATAAGGAAGTGGGAGAGAAAATTTGAGAACCATCTTGATTTGTTGGACTATCTATGGTATTTGGTGTTTCAGGCGGACTTAGAAGAATATGAGGAGATGATTAGAACACTGTTCATTCAAATAACAAGAGATATATAAATAATATAAGTTAACAATCTATCCAAAAATGCAAGAAATAATGTAGCGGAAAGTTATTGTACTATCCAAATTGTGAAAGCAAGGATAATTGTAAAATCTAAAGTTCTAACTTGTGAAACACCTAATTGCATATGAATCATAGTGCACTATAACATAATCACCAAGATAACATCATTATCTTCAGAAAGGCGATAACGCTAATTTGTAAAGAAAAAGTTAAGTGCTTCGCAGTTTGGTAGGAAGACCTCTGAATGCTGTATCATGTATGCTTAGGCTATTAGATAATCATCCTACAAAAACTTAATCAAACCAAGGCAAAAGCCAACCTAAATCGAGTGTCGAGACTGGGCTGACGAGTAGAGGATCGTCGTGGCGGGGGCTGGGCTGAGCTGCTGGGTCAGGGCTAGGACAAGGTGACGGCGAAGGCATTGCGGAGCTCGTCAACAGGGCTGGGCGCCTGGGCAAAGGCGCGACGACGAGGACTACCATCGATGGGCGGCAGTCAGGCGTGACCATAACGAGATGGAAACAAGAAGATAGAGAGGATTGTGTGGAGTTGACAGTTTTCAATTTATGAGAAGAAGAGGCTTGAGCCGCGTGACCTAAGGCTGGGAAGGGATAGAACACGAAGAAAGACACTGCTTTTCTATGAAAAGAGGATAGAAGCTTCATGATTAGAATACTGGAATGAGGAAAGAGGTAGCGGACCCCAATTTACTTAGGATTTTAATAGCGGTTGTGGACAAAAAAAACTGCTATTTATGTGTATAACTTAGCAGCAGTTGTCACACAAAAACCGCTGTCGAATTCTTTGTTTTTCTTTAGGATCTATTAACAGTGGTTGTTAAAACAACCTCTGTCTGCCTTATAAAATTTAACAGCAGTTTTTTAACCAACTACTGTTAATTGGCAAAACCTTAACATCGATTTGTTGGCAATCACTGTTAACCTTTTTTTTTTCGGAAGACTTAACATCGGTTGTCATGATAACCGCTGTTAAAATTTTCATTTCGGTCATGAATAGTGGTATATGTTTAAACCCTTCTTTCAAATGTTCCAATCAAGTTATAGGGTTACAGTTAGTCAAACCCTATCTATACTTGACGCTATGCACGAGTTAATGCAAATTCAGATCACTAAGCTCTCGTGTATCCAATACAACTAGATCAATGCTTTGGCCAAAGACTTATGATCTCATCTGCCAATAACCACATAAGACATATACCTGTTCACTAACAGGAGAAAGAATACTATCTTGTTATTTAGTAGAACTTGCTACTTGCTCGTCAAGATGCACGTCGAGGTCGACCCCCAACTTTCAGTTTTTTGGGTCGAACTACTCTAATGAAAATATTAAAGTCACAAGCACATCTCTATTAAATCCTCAATTCGAAGGTTCACGAATGCCTATCACAACCTATCGATTCCGTCATTGACTGTCCCAGAGTGAAATCCGTATGACGAATCGAGGGTGAGTGGGTTCGAGTATACTAATCTCATTAGCATACCTATAATGTGTACTCCCACTAACCATTAACATTCTACAGGCACTCTCCTAGTCAAAGGACACGTCATACAAGTCTTCACATAAACTTAACGCCCAGTCAAGTTTCACAGACCTGCGAACGATTAAGTATTTGAGCCATAAACCTTTCCAGTGCCGATCCCCTTATTCAATAAGGAGTGGAACGTTTTGCTCTCAAATACAAGGACTAGTTTCTATGTATATATTTACTAGTCAGGAATGCCAGTGACTACCAGTAAATTAAGAAACATATAATTGCCTTCTGATAATGATTTTACATAATAAAAAGTACAATGCCCTCTCTGAAACATCCTCTGAGAGGCATTCGAGGGCATACTCCTAACAGTCAAGTGGGGCACCAAGTGGTGCATTGAGAGACCATCTCTAAGATGATGGTGAATCGGGGTTCCGCTTCTACCCCAGGGGAGCCCAGTGGTACAAAGTGAGAATTGTTTGAGTGTTGTTCTGCGGATTGAATATCATGTCGAGATGTATTATTTGTTTGCTTGAACACTTTTTTTTTTGTTTCTTGGCACTTTGATGTTTCTCATTTAAAGTTTCGAGGATAAAACTTATTTTTAGTGGATTAGAACATAATATCCGAGATTTTTATTTCCAATTATCTTGAATTATGTGCCTTTTTTGTACTGAATATTTTTTCCTTGATGGATTAGTTGGAATTATTTTGACGTGGTGCATTGTTTGTTATGATTATAGCATGTTGTAATATCTTACCGTTTTGCCTCTTAGATGTTGTTGTGGCTGGTGTTATCCTTTCCTTTCCAGTCAGTTGCATTTGGGGTCCCTTTGGAGCCATATCGAACTGGATACTAACATTTGTGTGCAACGCACAAGCAGGAACACGAGCTGGTGCTCGTGCGACACACTAGTGCTCGGAAAGAGAGCAATGCACGACCAGACAAACGGTCTAGCGCATGAGCATATGCTCGTGCTTATATGTTCTGGCTATTGATTTTGAGCATGATCAGACGCACGATCAGTTGGTCGTGCGTGGCTGGTCATGCATCTCCGTGGATATAAAACGGGACATATAGTTTTTTCACCCTATTCTTCATTTCATTCACTCTTCTTGTGTATGACTTTGGCTAGGGTTCAGATTCTTGGGCCGATTTTGCTCTATCCAAGGGTGTTTCAGAAGGTATTTTGGGGTTTCATTTAGTTTTATCCGATGTTGTTGAACATATTCTATAGATTGTTTATTCATATTCCAGTTTTATTTTATCCGGATCGTGACCAATGTATTCTTCAGAAACCTTCAACATTTAATATTTGATTAAATGCTTTAATGGATTTGTAGTCAGGTTTTGGGCAATTTTCTGTTGTGTTTAGTTACTATGATTGTAGTCATCATGTTGTTGATGTTCTCTTATGGAGGTTGTAGGTTTCGAGGCTTCTCAATTGAACCGTGTTCGTCAGAGTATTCTATGCTGATTATCGAGGCAAGTACCTTGTATATACAATTTATACCTTGCGAATTGAAGTTGTGTGTTTGGTTTTGTGTTGGTTTGTTCATTCTTGTTGAATGTGAGATGAGTGGTTGTTCGTCATATATATATATATATATATATATATATATTGTTTTGTTGACGTTGTTCTTGATCCCTTGTTATAGAACAACGAGGTTGGGACAGTTGTGATGATTTTGTTTACATTATTTGATGTGTATTGTGCCGAGTTTTGATTGATAGGTATATGTTGTGTGGGTTTGTTTATTGTAACACCCCGATATATTCAGAATAATTACAGCACCGTAAACCCTTTTAAGTAAGAATTCACAAGGCTAAAATAAAAGAAAAGCTGAACAATACAAAAGTACCACCAAAGTGGAGTAATTTAATCATTAGTTTAATCATCCATACAACCCAAAATAGTCCATTATTATAAACTTACAAAACATCAAAAGAACACGCGTACTCGAGTACTAAAAAACAAACCAGGATACCAAAACAAAACAACGGATAACATCACTGAGCCCCTTCGTCATCATGCCGGTACTTTGGCTGCTTCCCCGCTCCTCGTCTACCTAAACATCAAACAATGTCCACCCCCGTAGGGGTTAGCAAAACGATGTCAGTACAAGTATCATAATATACAAGAGCAGATATGCAACAATGATACATAACAAAATACATAACATGGACTTCTGCTACCGGAATCCGACGATGCGAATCCACATGATTCCATCAACATAATATGGGGTAATCTAATGATCCAGTGCCTTCAGCATAGATCCCAAGATGATCCCGTCGGACCAACACTAGGTGGTCAACTGACCCAGCGCCCTCAGCATAGATCACACGATCCCTTTCGGATCAATACAACACATGATACAACCATGCATACACATGCAACACAATATGTTCATTAACATGAACATAAACATAGATCAAAAACATGAACGACATTATAATAATTATATTCATCAACATGAATGGTAATATGCATGATAAAAAATTATCAACGTTAAACCAAAGTCATTTTACGATACTTGCCTTAGAAAGGCGGCAATAATATAAATGCTTCAACGATTTCAACAAACTCGAAGTCCGCCTCCCTCGATCAACCGTTCGCAATGCTCAGACCTTTAAACAAATAGGAAAGTAACGACAACTCAACTTTCGTAACAAATATAAACTTACGAACATCTAATGTCTACTATGGCTGGTTTAACACTCTAAGTTAGCCGGTTCACGGTTCAACCCATCCGACGAATGCTCGGTCGAGCTAAGGACATTCAAATCACAATAAGTTCGTACTTCGATTCCTGATTATGAATCCCATTACCAGATTCAGTTATATAACACCTTCCAATCCGAGTTTTTGATTAATTCATCCCTATAATTTCATTCTTCCACAAGCTATCCTTCTTTCCAAAGTTTTACGTTCATAACAATTGTTACCCATCAACACCCTTCGTTCCAATCATCAATATGAAGATCATCATGTCCAGAAATCAATACAAAATCATGAATTACGTTGAAGAACACCTCATACTACACATGGATTATTCTTAGAGAAGACCCTAAGAATTCATCTTCTTGCATATCCCATTCTAAGTGATGATAATAACAATACTCCGGTATATAAGTAATTCGGAATCGACAACCTAAATATGCAACAAATCTTAGAAACCATATCCCAGTTTCAACTCAATGAGTTTCGGTTACAATCTTCTTACTCAAAGAATTTCTAACATGATTACTTCAGATTTCTTAAGGTATGGTGTTCAACCTAATGAGTTATCATTAACCTTAATAGTTCCAGGAGAATGTTCAAAATCCGAATAAGAACACGAATTCTAAGCTCGGGCAGCAGTACATACCTTATACAGAATGAAAAGGTGAAAACACTTGATGAACTCAACGTCGAACTCGTGAACACCAATCCTCAAAGCTCTTTGCCTTTAATGATTATGTTAGGAGGTTTATATTGTAATATCCGCAATTTTGATTTCCAGTAATTTTTTTTTTTGGCGGAAGTCCATCTTACCGACTCTGTTGTGACCGTTTCGTCATTTCGAGAATGATTAATTCTTCACTTTTTGTCATCCGGGTTCTTTTCGTTATCGTTTTGTTGAGTTCCATGTTCTTAAACGACTTTCCAAAGTATGAGTTCGACTTTATAAAATCACCATCAATTCTTAGAAACCCCAAAAATTCTTAATCTTTTCGGTATTATATAGAATCAAGCTAGCTTTCTAATAGTTCAAACGGTGAGTCAATCGGAGTCCGTATGAAGAAGTTATGGTCGAAATAGCTAAGACTGCACCGTGTGCCTTTTGATGCTGGAGCCGGCTGTACCGCGGGCCGCGGCCCTCTGCTGGCTGGGCCGCGGCACTAAACCATGCTGGGCAGTATTAATAATAGTCGGTCAGGTCATTTCTTCACTCGTTTTTCTCACCCATTTCATCTCCTCCGCGGCCGAGACTTGGAGAACACGAAGGCATGATGTTCTCTTATCAATCCATGAATTCTTTGAGTTCATATCACCGATTATCCATCCTATAACATCCTTTAATCGAGCGAATCAGGTCAGCTTTCCTGAAAATCCTAGTTTGGGAAATTTGGAGGTTTTGTTCGATTTTGTCCGATTTAACCGTAATAACTTAGATTTGTGATGGATTGATGATTATTTAGATGTATTCTATCATTTCCCTTGTTATTCCATGGTTGGATTGTATAGATTCGTCGTTTCGATCGAGTTCTTAATCGACGCCTTGAAGGTGTCCGATGAAAGGTCTTAAAGGGGGATTCGGGTGTTATGCGATTATTATTTATTGTACGATTGTTTATTTATTATTAATATGACTTAGGGACGAAATCCTTGTGAAGAAATCGAGTCGGAATCCTCCCGTTCGTTGTCTTCTTTGGGGTCCGAGCTTCCCGGTCGAATCATGTTCTTCAGAGTATTCGGTAGCGGTTATTGAGGCAAGTATCTTGCTATATGATTTGTGTCTTGTGGATAGAAACTTCTTGTTAGGTTTGTGATGAATTGTTTTGCCTTCGTGAACATGCTTCGTATGATTTGATAAGTGTGAACAATTGATGGTAGTGATAATGTTTCTCACTTGGTTAATGTCGTGGAATGGTCTTGGTTGTGTTAATCATATGGTTCGTGTTGTGCGTGATTGGTCATGGTTAGAATTATCGTGATGATCATGACATTTGTTTCGGTTTGATTACATATTTGAATATGTATTACGATGTATTGTTGATTGGTTTGACTTATTGATAACCATTTGTGTTACTTGCTGTGATGTGTCGAGTTGATCAATATGAGTTGCATCGTAATAATGTGTGTGTTCCAGGTATGGTCTGACGAGGCCTCTGGAGTTCGGTACATGATGTGTACGAACCATGTATGTTGTCCAGGTAGGGTCCGTCGAGGCCTCTGGAGTTCGGTACATGATGTGTACGAACAATGCGTGTGGTCCGGGTAGGGTCCGTCGAGGCCTCTGGAGTTCGGTACATGATGTGTACGAACAATGCGTGTGGTCCGGTAGGGTCCGTCGAGGCCTCCGGAGTTCGGTACATGATGTGTACGAACAGTGATCGTATGACAGTGATTGTTTGGATAACGTTTTATAACATGGGTCACGGACTCATAATGATATCTTAACTAGTGTGTTTTGAAATGAGAATCGGGCTGAGGCCCTAACATTTTCGAAAAGGTTTTTTAAATCGGGACTTGAGGTCCAAAAGCATTTCTACTTTAAAAAATTTCCGAGCTAATGAGTTCCTTTTCAAATATTACTTGCTTGAGTTCGAAATTCTAAACCTTCTCGGGAACATTTTGATAGTTGATTTCCGTGGTAAGTTCGTGGTTGCTATTTACTTGTTGGATTTCGTATCGTATTATACTTGCACTAGTAAAACAGTGGAGTTTTACTAACCCCCGAGTAATTGGGGGTGGATGTCTGTTTTGCGTCCAGGTACATGCAGGTTCAGGGGAGCAGTCACAGGATTGGCACAAGAGGATGACGAGCTGCGATACTAATCAAGAGTTGAGAGTTGTTTTGATTTTCGTTGTGTTTTCAGAGTTGATTTCAGTCTTCTGCTGTATTGTGTTTCGACCCCTGTGTGGGTAATGTTGTTTTAGTCAGATCTATTGATTGAATTGTGTGACCTCATCGGTCTGTGTATTCACGTGTAAGTGACCTTAACAGTCTGTATTATTTTATTGTTTGACCCTGGCCGGGCAAACATTTGGTCGTTTTGTAAGGTTTAGCCTGGTAGACCCTCATGAAAAGGGGTCTACGGCATGTAATATTCCCATATGGTTTCGGGGTGTTATATTTATGGTATCAGAGCTTAGGTTGCGGAAACCTAGGCTGTCGGGTCAATTCGAGTCGTGATTTGTCGAGTATTGTGTGGTTTTGTCATTCGAGATGTTGGGTGACAAGTTGAGTTGTGCGTAGTCACAACGTGTCGGATATGTTGTCGGATGAGATTAGTATCGTGGGTGACCATCATCTCCGTGCGGCCTGTGGATGTAAGTCCCCTCTTTTATGCGAGGTACCTGTGTATCATGATTTTATCTTAGTGAATTAATTTCGGTGCATAATTTTATTTGCACGGTGTTGTGTAACATAGTTGTATTTAATACTTGTGGCACATAGTATATGTATAAAACTAGGCGTATTGTTGTTTTACCTTTGAACCACCATGTGGGGTGGTATGGGGTGAAAGTTGTAAACCTTTATGGGTTTTGAAAAGGTATCGGCGGTAGAGTTTGTGAGAAACTCCGATGAATGATTTTGTTGTGTGTTTAAACTTGGTGCCACGAGATGCATTTGATTGAATTGGCGACCCTGGTTGCTGTTTGAGCAGGTGGTTTTAAATTCGACTGTTTTTGGAATGTTGTAATTTTGCCCGTTAAGGGTAGGTTTGAGAATGTTTTCTGAAGGACATTACGGTTTGAGCATTTTTGTAGAAATTGATTTTTGGAAAATATTTTGGTGGTTTGGTTCAACCACGGTTTGTATGGATTCTAAAATCGGTCAAATTTTGACAAATGGGCCGTGTATTTTCAAATGACACCATCAGACGGTATTTGGAAAATGTGTTTTAAAATACTTAGGACATTGCAAAATACCACCGTCATTTTTATTACGATCGAAAGGATTTTTTGGAAAATTTCTGTTTTGCAAAACGAATCTAATTTTCGGAATTTAATGGTTATGTGTTTGTGTGTTGGGACTAAATCGTTACGACAAGTTTGTTACGTTGTTATACTTTTCGAAGAATGTTATAGGGTTTTCTATAGGTTGGAGTACATTGTTAAGAGTCGATCCTTAACCTTTGGAGCCGTGTCGGGGCTGCTAGGACAATTCTGTTGTCCTGCAGCTAGTGATTACGGCTGTAAGATGTTTTCCATTATGGCCGTAAGCACATAGATGTTACGGCCGTAAGCTTTTGACTGCCGCGGTAATAACCTTGTTGTTATATTTGTATCCGCACCCTCTACCAATTAATTGATTTCAGTAGATATAGTCGTATGGTCCACTAGGGACGACTGTGAATATCCTGTATGTCGTTAACGATGGTAATAATAATATATGTATTGGCAACGCCATTTTGAGGATATCGTTTATCGAGAAGATTAAAGTTTCAACGTGTTGTTTTGTAAATAACTTCAAGCAAAACAGTTTTGATAATGAGTTTATGGTTTTGGTTAAATGACGAGGTATTAAAAATGTTTTCAAAAACTTCATTTCAGCAAAATCTTTTAAACTCATAAATTTTAAAATATTATCATTCGAACAAATACCTCGAAAAAAAAAATTATTTTTAAAGAATGTGACAAGTGCTGATTTCAATGACATGTATGTGGTCATGACTGTGTTTACTTTGGTAAAAGTCGTGCACCTCTGTTGGTGTAACCGTGCGAATTACTTATGAATTTAAGTCTATTATTACAGTGTTAGTTCGTGTACTCGTGTGATGATTTGGAGTGAATACTTTATTGTGCTGCTGTTTGTTGCCCTATGTTGATTATGAGGTATTTGTTTTGTTGTTCTGATCGGTGGCCGTTTAGTATGCTGAGAGGTAGAGGTCGAGAGCGTGGTCGTGGTAGAGGTCGGAATCAGGAGCATGAGAAGGCGACTCGCTCGTTGTCGAGCGCCAATGAGCTCAGTACGTGTAACACCCCCAAAAGCATATGGGAATATTACACGCCGTAGACCCTTTCCACAAGGATCTACCAGGCTAAACATCTATAAACAACCAAATGCTTGCCCAGCCAGGATCAAACAATAAAATGATACAGACCGATATGGTCACTTACCCGTGAATACACAGAACGATGAGGTCACACAACCCAATCGATAAAATTGACTTAAATAACATTACCCACACAGGGGTCGAAATACAATTCAACGGAAGACTGAAATCAACTCTGACAACATAACAAAAATTAAATCAACTCTCGACTCATGATTAGTATCGCAGCTCGTCATCCTCTTATGCCAATCCCGTGGATCGCCTCGAATACCGCATGTACCTGGACGCAAAACAGACATCCACCCCCCGATTACTCGGGGGTTAGTAAAACTCTACTGTTTTACTAGTGCAAGTATCAAATCATACGAAATGTAACAAGCAAATAATAATCGTGAATCCAATATAATAATCAAGTATCAAAATATTCCTGGTAGGTTCTCACAAGGGAAGATAAACTACGAAGCATTCGAAAATAAGATTATCATCTCGGGAATTTTTAGAATTTCAAAACCTTTCGAAAATCTTAGGGTCTTAACCTAAATCTCAAATTGTATTACAACAATTTACATTACGAAAATATTTCCATAAATCTCGTGGGGCTCGGCCCAACATTCTTTTCTTAAAACATTCTTACAAAGAGTTTGATTTACAAAACATAATTCGTGACACCGTGATCCCCTGTCACGTGTCTCCGTAGGTTCGACAACCTGCACGGACTTAACCAATCACAACAATCACAACAATCAATCATGCTCATGACTCCGTGATCGCTTGCCACGAGTCTCCGTAGGTTCAACAACCCACACGGATTGAGCAAACACAACAATTACAACAATCAATCATGCTCACGACTCCGTGATCGCTTGCCACGAGTCTCCGTAGGTTCAAAAACCCACACGGATTGAGCAAACACAACAATCACAACAATCAGTCCCGACCCCGTGAACCTGTGTCACGTGCCGCCGTAGGTTCCGTCGAACCCGCACGGTTGGACGTACTGTGTCTAGATTCAATGGACCTGTGCCATGAATCATCGTAGGCCTCGTCAAACCCGCACGATTGAACCTCAGCACCACACACCAAGGCCGAACTCTCTGGACTAATTCTGCCGGACATGTTACGTACGTAACCGCCAGGCTGTTACGTACGTAACCGGCCTTACGGCCGTTACTGCCGGGCCATTACGGCCGTTAGTCGGCCAGGCCTGGCCAGCCAGGCCTCGGTCGATCCGACGGTCCGGAAAATCCCGAAACTCAAACCTGAACGTAAACTGAAAACACGATTACGAAGTACTCGCAAAGATGAATCCGAACACTAAGAGAACACACGATTTCGACCACCCGAGGGCTCGAATTTCGACAACGGAAGTAATTACCCCAAACTTTGGGAAATTACGAAAATGGCCCAACACGTCCGAAATACATGATACACGATCGAAACACCAAACCGAAGCTTACAACATGAATAATAACATTAAATGGACTTCCGAGAAACTCGAAACAACATTTTCGGACGATATTAGCAAGAATCAAACTCAAGTGCAGAAAAGTCATTTAAGAACACGGAACTCAACAAAACGATACCGAAACGAACTCGAATGACAAAAAGTGTGGAATTAAATATTCTCAGAATGACGAAACGGTCAAAAGTGAGTCGTCTAAACGGACCTCCGCCGAAAAATGAAAATTACCGGAAATCCGAAATTGCGGATATTACATTCTACCCTCCTTAAAAGAAGCTTCGTCCCGAAACTTAAAACAAGTAGGGAGAAGCAATATCCCGACAGGAAAACTCAACAAGATACACAAGAAACGCGTAACTTTCGTCCATTGGCGAAACGTTACAAGCAACGCGAAAGAATATACAGCGTGAAAACACGCCACACGACGACCATAACAACGCCACTGGCAATGATTCAAAACAATAACGATCAATTAACGATGCATCACATACCACATCATATGCACACATTTAATCAAAGAAATGTACGCGACAACAAGTCGCACCCGACTAAAACGGCTATGCGATAGAAACAAATAGAGTATTACGATAGAAATCATTCCGATTCTCATCAACAAGAAAATGTCCGACGTCAAAACACAAACAATTCAAGATAACGGAAAATGAGGGTAACGGATATTACATTCTATCTCACAAAAAACAAGTTTCGTCCCGAAACTTAAAATAAAACATCAGGGTAGACTACAAACAAAACCAAAAAGTTCACGCAACAAATATCAATCTCTACTCGAATTACAACACAAATACAACACGCAACTATGCTACTGGGCACCACTGAGCTCTCCACGCATAGGGACGGGATCTCGGCTTCCTAACATCTCAACGACGGTCTCGCAGTGTACCGCCTGATGTCCCACATGTCCACATTTGAAACAGTTAACTTGCGGGGAGCGACAATTCTTACGAGTATGGCCCACACGGCTACAATTGAAACATAACTTCACGCCGCTTGTCTTACTCGGCTCGTGAGTAGGATTCTTAGACTGGTCAACCGAACGAAGAGTGCTCCCAGAAGGAAACTGCGAAGCAACAGGCTCACAGATCTCACTTCTCTGGCCTCTTGAAAAGTTACTCGAGGTCTTCTGCCTCTTACCTCCTGAGCTACCCTCTGACATGGAAACAGCCATCTCGATGGCTAGAGCTCGATCCTGATAATCTTTCAAGGTGGTACACATGAGCAGAGCCATACTCTCACGAATATGGGGTTTCATGCGCATATTGAAGTATCGGACTTTGTCCGCTTCACTTCTCACTTGATCACGAACTTAAGCCAGGTGTCGATTAAAATCGACTATCGCTTGGGATATCGACACATCCTGGGGCGTGGCTGAGAAAAACTCAACGATCCTGCGTTCACGAACAGGCAACGGGCAATACTCTGCCTCTATGGCGGTCTTAAACTCAGCCCATGGAGGTGTACGATCTGCAGGCACTACAGCCTGCCACCAGTCTGCAACTTCTTTGTCAAGCAAGTACTGAGCAATGGGTACCCTCTTCTCATCCGGACAAGCTACAGCATCAAATGTTCTGTCCAACTGGAAGAGCCAGCCTTCCCAACCTAACGAGTCAGATGAACCCACAAAACGGGGCGGCTACATCCTCATCACATCTCGTAACCACTTACTAGCCCCGTTATCCCCATCTGGGTTCTCATTCCGATGTACGGCCTGATTCATATGCACTAACTGATCAACCACCTGACGAAGGATGGTGACGGCACCAACGTCAAAATTAACGCTAGTCGAATGTCCCTGATCTGTACTGAGCTGATCGGTACACGGCAAGGAGGGAGTCACCCTCTCATGCTCCTGATCACGACCACGACTACGACCACGTCCTCGACTACGACCTCTCGGCATTCTGAACAGACGACCAAACAGAATAACGCAACCAAACAAATGTCACAACGTCAACATAGGACGATAATAGTAGCACAATAAAGCATCAACTCCAAGTCATCACACAAGTGCATGAACTAACACTGTAATTTAAGAACTTCATTCAAAAATAATTCACACAGTCACATCAACAGAGGTGTTTGGATTTTACCAAACCAAACACAGTCAAAACCACACACGTATCGTAGGGATCAAACACTCGCAGCAAAAATAAATTATTTCCGGGGTATTATTAAAATGATAAAATTTTAAATTTTTCAAGTTTGAAAAAATTTGGTGAAATGAAATTTTTGAAGACACTTTTAATACCTCGATCGTTTAATCAAAACCATGTATCTCAACATTTAGAAAACACTAAAACATTCTCCGGCGAGCACAACAACACTACAAACACATCACAACCACTTAGCCCCAACACATGGACATAAGAAGTTCAAAATTCCAAAAACCAAAAATCGTTCTGCAAAATAAAGGTTTCCCAAAATCCTTTAGTTCATAAACAAAATGACGGTAATATTTTACAATGTCCGAAGTACTTCAAAACACATTTTTCAAATACCGTCTGATGGTGTCATTTGAAAATACACGGCCCATTTGTCAAAATTTACAAATTTTAAAAATCCATATAAACCGTGGTTTGACCGAACCACCAAAATATTATCCAAAAATCGATTTCTACAAAAATTCTCAAACTGTAAAGTCCTTCAGAAAATATTCTTAAAGTTACCCATAGCGGACAAAAATTACAACATTCCAAAAACAGTCGAATTTAAAACCACATACTCAAATGGCAACCAGGCTCGCCAATTCAATCAAATGCATCTCGTGGTATCAAGTTTAAACACACAACAAAATCATTCATCGGAGTTTCTCACAAACTCTACCATTGATATCTTCACAGAACCCATCAAGGTTTACATCTTCCACACCATACCACGCCACACGGTGGTTCAAAAGTAAAACAACAATACGCCCAACTATACTCATACCATGTACCACAAGTATTAAACACAACTACATCACACAATACTGTGTAAACAAAATCATGCACCGCAATTAACTCACTAAGATAAAAATCGAGATACACAGGTATTATGCATAAAGGAGGAGACTTACATCCACAGGTCGCACGGAGGTGACAGTCGCCCACGATACTAATCTCGTCCGACAACATAACTGACACGTTGTGACTACGCACAACTCAATTTGTCACTGACGACTCGAACGACAAGACAACACATTACTCGACAATCACGACTTGACTTGACCCGACAACCTAGGTTTCTGAAACCTAAGCTCCGATACCATAAATGTAACACCCCCAAAACCATATGGGAATATTACATGCCGTAGACCCTTTCCACAAGGATCTACCAGGCTAAACATCTATAAACAACCAAATGCTTGCCCAGCCAGGATCAAACAATAAAATGATACAGACCGATATGGTCACTTACCCGTGAATACACAGACCGATGAGCTCACACAACCCAATCGACAAAACTGACTTAAATAACATTACCCACACAGGGGTCGAAATACAATTCAGCGGAAGACTGACATCAACTCTGACAACATAACAAAAATTAAATCAACTCTCGACTCATGATTAGTATCGCAGCTCGTCATCCTCTTGTGCCAATCCTGTGACTGCTCCCCTGAATCTGCATGTACCTGGACGCAAAACGGACATCCACCCCCCGATTACTCGGGAGTTAGTAAAACTCCACTGTTTTACTAGTGCAAGTATCAAATCATACGAAATGTAACAAGCAAATAATAATCGTGAATCCAATATAATAATCAAGTATCAAAATATTCCCGATAGGTTCTCACAAGGGAAGAAAAACTATGAAGCATTCGAAAATAAGATTATCATCTCAGGAATTTTTAGAATTTCAAAACCTTTCGAAAATCTTAAGGTCTTAATCCAAATCTCAAATTGTATTACAACAATTTACATTACGAAAACATTTCCATAAATCTCGTGGGGCTCGGCCCAACATTCTTTTCTTAAAACATTCTTACAAAGAGTTTGATTTACAAAACATAATTCGTGACACGGTGATCCCCTGTCACGTGTCTCCGTAGGTTCGACAACCTGCACGGACTTAACCAATCACAACAATCACAACAATCAATCATGCTCATGACTCCGTGATCGCTTGCCACGAGTCTCCGTAGGTTCAACAACCCACACGGATTGAGCAAACACAACAATTACAACAATCAATCATGCTCACGACTCCGTGATCGCTTGCCACTGTAACACCCCCGATATATTCAGGAATATTATAGCGCCATAAATCCTTTACATAAGGATTTACAAGGCTGAAGAATTGAACAGACATTAAGAAATACTAACGAATGGAATTATCGGGATTAAGATACAACAGTTCTGACCAAATACTGAAAGTACAGTTGTTCAACAGGAACTTAATAATACATCACCAAATTCAAATTCATCATAAATGACTTCGTACTCGAGTACTTATTGAAATAACCAATAAACAACAGACAAATAAACCCGGCGTAACATCACTGCACTCGTCATCATGCAGCTCCAGTGGGTGTTTTCCCGCTCTCCTGGATCCTGAACATAAACAAAATGTTCACCCCCGAAGGGGTTAGCACAACGATGCTAGTACAAGTACCACAACATATTATTCAACGTCACACGCAGAATAATAATAATAATGTAAATGATAAAATGTTAAACGAGTCTTCTCCTACAGAAACTCAAACATAACATACACAACTGATAATCACAACATGATATCATAACATACACATGGTAATTCCGACGATCCAGCGTTCACTGCCTAGAACCCACGACGATCCCGTCAGACCAACCCGTGGTGGAAAAACCCATCCAATGATCCAGCGCACGCTAGCATAGATCCCCCGATGATCCCGTCGGACCAACATGAGGTGGACATACAACAACGACATACATGCATGACAATATGTATAACATCAATACGTAAAACAAATAAGGTACTTGCCTCGATTCGAAGACAAGAACAATACTTCCACGAAAACGAACACTCGAAGGTCGTCCTCCTCAATCAATCACGTAACAAGCTCAAAACTTAACAAAAGAAATAATATAGGATTTATCTCACGTCGTACGAATGTCTAACAATTCGATTTATGGCCAAAAGCTCATAAAATGCAATCTGTCTGAACTTCTTAGCGCACGCTAAGTACTCTGTGTAGCGTGCGTTAAGTCTGCTTGATAGCGCACGCATACAACAAAGCATAGCGTACGCTAACTATGCATGGTCAGTACTTCACTGATCAGATGACTGACTCATCTGATGGCCTAGCATACGTTACGTACAGAACGTAGCATACGCTAACTCGTGCTCGATAGCGCACGTTAATCTACATAGCTTAGCGTGCGCTAACTGTGCATGGCAGTTTACTATTGGGCAGTAGATGGACCTCAACATGATCAAACCAAATGAAATCCTCAGTGTTAGTTCATGTTACCTCCATGAATATCACGTTCATATGGCTACGAATGATCTTACGGATAACAACAATTTCGGATTCAAGGATATGTATACTATTATGAAACCATCTTCCATTCCGACTACAATCTTCATACGACAATTCGAAAGGCTTAACGGTTGATATCGACACCTTTATATCTATCAAAATTATCATACTGTAGTTTTTTAACATTCCATCTATACTAGATAAATCCTTCCATGATCAATCCCTTAGATTCATCTAACAATAATGATGTTAAAGTCAAGTCCATGATTGCTATGGAGTCATCTACTAGATTTGGATTACCGATGATAGAAGCTTCCTCTACTTGTTCATCGTAATAAGATTCGAATCATGATGTTCATAATCAAGGTACTTGAGGCATAACCATCTCTATATTCCAAACATGATGCATGTTGAATAATTCACTAATGAAAAATCAATATCTTGTTAACATGATCATCTAATTCTTTAGAATCCAACTCTAAGTCTGGAGATAGGTTGAACATACCTTAATATAATGAAAATCACTGAACCGTAAGGTAGAATCCGACTCCGGTTGGTTGTATGCCACTCCAAGGTGCTATTCCACTTTAATGATCACTCACAAGTGATAACCATTATACAAGGATCAATACGATGTGTTCTAAGTGTGTAGAAGGATTATTATAGCTCTCTGGCCTCTCAAGAATGAAGAATGGATGAATGAAATGTGAGACAAAACGGGTTGTTGTCTCATTTATAATATTCTACACTTTAGCTAATTAGCGCACGCTACTAAGCATTCCTTAGCGCGCGCTAATAAGCGTTGACTTCAAAACTGTCCAGGTTCGTCCGCGGGAATCTTATCCGGACCCATGTCCCGGCTGGCGCATGTGCTAGCCGTCCCGCTCAATAATTGAGTGCTTAGCGCACACAACTCCTACATACATAGCGTGCGCTAGTAGTAGCTCGATAGCGCGCGTTAAGCTACATTCTTAGCGTGCGCTATCACGAGTTTGCATGAGAAATACAGGATTCAAATACAGGTAAAATACACAGTAATAAATCCGGATATTACATACTCTCCTACAAAAAAGGAGTTTCGTCCCGAAACTCAAGACGAAAATAACTCGGGATATCTGGACTTCATACCAGTTTCCGTTTCCCATGTGGCTTCTTCCATTCCGTGACGTGACCATTGAACTTTGACCAAAACGATTGGTTTGTTCCTCAACTGCTTAACTCGGCTCTCGAGTATCTTGACCGGTCTTTCTTCAAATGTCCCATCCTGCGCGAATTCGATCTCGCCGAAATCAATGATATGACTGGGATCTGGTATATACCTCCATAACTGGGATACGTGGAACACGTTATGAACATGGCACAATGACGGCGGCAATGCCAATCTGTATGCCAACTCCCCAACTCTCTCAAGGATCTCAAATGGTCCGATATATCTCGGACTCAGCTTTCCTTTCGTCCCGAAACGAAAGATTCCTCGAGTAGGAGAAACCTTCAAAAGTACGTGGTCTCCAGTACTGAACTCCAATGGGCGACGGCGTACGTCTGCGTAAGATTTCTGGCGACTCTGGGCGGTCAACAGCCTTTCACGAATCAAGGCTATCTTTTCTCGAGTCTGTACGATCAACTCTGGTTCTGTCCCAATTAAGTCTGATGAATCGTCCCAACATAGGGGCGATTTACATCTTCTCCCGCATAATGCCTCAAATGGTGCCATCTTAAGCATGCCAACTATTGTTGTAGGTAAATTCAATCAACGGTAGATGAACTTCCCAATCAGTTGACCAGTCTAAGGCACAGGCCCTCAGCATATCTTCCACCGTTTGAATGGTCCTCTCAGATTTTCCGTCAGTCTGCGGGTGATAAGCTGTACTGAAGTTCAATTGGGTCCCCAAGGCCTTATGAACTACTTTCCAAAAATGAGACACAAAACGGCCGTCTCGATCAGAAACAATGGTTTTCAGCATACCATGCAATCGAACTATCTCCGAAATAAATACTCGTGCCAACCTCTCTGGTCCCCACGTGTCCTTAATGCCCAGAAAATGAGCTGATTTGGTTAAACGATCAACTATCACCCAAATCATGTTCATTCTTGTCCTGGTTCTAGGCATACTAGTGATAAAGTCCATCGATATGTCCTCCCACTTCCATTCAGGAATCGGGAGTGGCTTCAACATTCCGGCAGGCCGTTGATGCTCGATCTTAACCTGCTGACAAGTCAAACATTTCGAAACATAGTCCGTTACATCTTTCTTCATGTTGCCCCACCAGAAATTCTGCTTCAAGTCCTTATACATCTTACTGGTGCCTGGGTGGATAGAATAGGGCGAATTGTGTCCTTATACATCGACATCGGGAACACAGAGTCGGTTCTGAAATCTCAAAACTCCATCATCATGAATTATGAATCCGGGGGCCTTTCCCTTGATCACTGTTAGGCGTATTTTTATACGCTTATTTATCATTATTTTGTATTATTTTGGAGAGTAAATTTGCTTAAGTGAGTTTTTAATGCCTCAATTTTGTATGTTTGTCAGGAGATTGGAGTCCGGAAGCTAAAACGAGGCGAAACGGGCGAAAACGGCAAATTTTGGCCATGAGCCGCGGCACAAGGAAGCAGGGCCGCGGCACACGCAGAGGACCAGCGGGCACAAAGTAGACTGTACCCTGTGCCGCGGCACAGTCCAGGTGAGCCGCGGCTCAGATGAATTAAATGGCGCCCAGGCATCCAGCTGAAAGCAATGTGCCGCGGCACAGATTTAGTGAGACGCGGCACATTAGGCGGTTTTTGTATGCTCCGCGCGGATTTGGGCCGTTTTGAAGCCAGTTCTCGACCTAATCACATGGATGCGATTTAGAGACTGTGCAGAGCTATAAATAAGGGTTTAAGACCCTAATTAATTATCTTTGGATCTTTGGATCTTGGAAACAGAGAATCTTGGAGGAGACGGCAGAAGAAGAAGAAAAGCAGAAGACTTCAAGAGCAGAGGGCGGAAGCCAGAAGAATGGAGGAATCCGAGCTCTTCATCTGCATTTGATTTTAATGCTTTTATTCATTTATTCTGTATTTTCAATTATTAGCATGTCAGGCTAAAACCCTAATCTAGGATTTTGATGAAACCTACGTTTTGACGGATTTGCGTGAGATTATCTAATTAATTACCTTTTTGTTGAGTTTTACCAATCGTGTTTAATGCTTTCAATTATCTGGCCAATAGTTGTATTGTTTTAATCATTCAATTCCAATCGGGAGAGGAGAGTTGGTGAGGAAATATTGGTGAGGACCGTTTTATTCTGTGAGATAGGAATATACTCATAGGAACTACGTGGCCTTTTGGAGATTTTATGCTTTTTGCCTATTGACGAATTAATTCACCTAGGGATAGAGTGTGTTATTCGCCTTTAGAAAAATCTATTGACCTCGGGAGAGGCGGTAGAATATATTAGCAATCTCCGCCTTCAATAAATTGGGAAAGTCATTAACTTCAGATAATCGAGAGTAAATTCGGATAAACCGAGGTGGATTCAGAATCCTAGACTTATTCATCATTTGATTTCCTTTCTTCAAGCTATCGTTTTCTATTATTTAGTCTTTTATTAATTCTCT
The DNA here is from genome assembly GCA_033398695.1 of Orobanche coerulescens. NCBI lineage: Eukaryota > Viridiplantae > Streptophyta > Magnoliopsida > Lamiales > Orobanchaceae > Orobanche > Orobanche coerulescens. The sequence continues at coordinate 113,348,938 of CM065816.1, forward strand.
TAGTAATTAATTGCAAAACCAAAAATTCAATTGTTCGAATAAAACTAGAATACATAAAAATTGGTAGTTAGTGATTCAGTCCTCGTGGGAACGATACTCACTCATCACTTTATTACTTGTATACGATAACGTACACTTGCGTTCAACAAATATCGCAACAATCACTTCATCACATAACCGAATCATCAGAGGATCATCTGCCTGTCTAGATTTGATTTCTTCGGTTAATGATGAAGTTATTTCCATCACGCACAGTTGTCCTTGGACTCTTTGTAACCACACTTCAATTCCTTCTCGAATCATCTCTCGTTGAAGGCTAAGTTGGGAGGTCAGAGTCTCCAGCATCTGAATAGAAACAGGCTTGCGGCTGAGTGCATCGTCTACTACATTCGCTTTGCCTGGATGATACAAAATCTCCAAGTCATAGTCCTTAATCAGTTCTAACCATCTTCTTTGCCGCATGTTCAATTCTTTCTGACTGAAGATGTATTTGAGACTCTTGTGATCCGTAAAGATCTGACGGTGAGTCCCGTACAGATAATGCCTCCAGATCTTTAAAGCAAAAACTACTGCTGCTAGCTCTAAATCATGTGTTGGGTAATTCACTTCATAAGGTTTCAGCTGTCGCGACGCATAAGCGATCACCTTATCATTCTGCATCAATACGCATCCGAGCCCTTGGTTCGAAGCATCACTGTAAACTATAAATCCTCCAGTTCCCTGTGGAAGTGATAGAATCGGTGCCGTCGTTAATCTCTTCTTCAATTCATCAAAGCTAACCTGACACAACTCATTCCACTCAAACTTTTGAGTTTTCTGCAGGAGTCGAGTAAGTGGGCAGGAGATTTTAGAAAACCCTTCCACGAATCGATGATAATATCCAGCAAGTCCTAAGAAGCTTCGGACTTCTTTCACGTTCTTTGGAGGCTTCCAATCCATAATTGCTTCGATCTTCTGAGGATCTACTCGGACTCCTTTAGCTGACACCACATGGCCGAGGAACATTACTTCCTTTAGCCAGAATTCACACTTAGAAAGTTTAGCGTACAATTGCTCGCTTCTCAAAAGTTCCAATACAATCCGTAAATGCTGCGCATGTTCTTCCGGGCTCTTAGAATACACCAGAATGTCATCAATGAACATGACCACAAATTTATCCAAAAATTCGATGAACACTCGGTTCATCAATTGCATAAATACAGCAGGTGCGTTAGTGAGACCAAACGGCATCACTATAAACTCATAATGACCGTAGCGAGTTCTGAACGCTGATTTCGGAACATCAGATTCCTTAATCCTCAGCCGATGATACCCTGATCTCAGATCGATTTTAGAAAATACTGTTGCCCCTTGCAACTGGTCAAACAGATCATCAATCCTTGGCAACAGATACTTGTTCTTAATCGTCATCTTGTTCAGCTCTCGATAGTCAATACACAGTCGAAGCGATCCATCCTTCTTTCGGACAAAAAGAACTGGCGCTCCCCAGGGCGAAACGCTTGGCTGAATATAGCCTTTGTCCAGTAACTCCTCCAGCTGCTTTTTCAGTTCGTACATCTCAGTAGATGCCATATGATACGGCGCCTTAGAAATTGGTGTAGCTCCGGGTTCCAGCTTAATGGTAAATTCTACATCCCTTCGTGGAGGTAGTCTAGGTAACTCGTCAGGAAATACATCTGGAAATTCGTTCACCACGGGAATGGATGAAAGTTCCACAATTTCGTCTTCTTTCTTCATTGCATAGCACCAGTATCCGATATAGCCCTGTTTCAACAATTTGACAGCTTTCATCGCCTTGATCAATTTTCCTGAGCTTCCCGGTTTCCACCCCTCGAACAATATTTCGGAACCATCATCAGCGATCAGCGAGATATTCCTCCTTCGGTAGTTTACAATTGCTCCATATCGATTAAGCCAATCGTCTCCGAGTATCATGTCGTCTCCTTGCATTTCTATTACAATCAAATTTGAGAGCCATTCTCTGCCTCCAAATGATACAGGGAAATTTCTAGTTTCTAAGTTCCCGACAATCCTCTCTCCAGTCGGTAAACCAACAACATAAGGTTCACAAGTATGAAAACCAGAAATATTCAAACGATTTACACAAGATAAAGATATAAAAGAATGCGTAGCTCCTGTATCGAATAAAACGCTAACTGGCTCGGAAAGGATCTGGGCCGATGCACGATGCGGCAATGACATCACGATCGTCTGTCCTCCTCATCTCGTACAGACGTGGGGGAGCAGATCCGGCACTCGATGTCCCTTTTCGGTCCCATTGTCCTCTGCCTCGTCCGCGGCCAAAATTTCGAGGCATCTGAACACTTTGCTGCGTCTGTTGGATACTGGTTTCCTTCTGGACCGACTGTGGGGTACGGGCTCTAAAAGACTTTACAGCCTCTTCACAAAACACTGCCCGATGTCCCTCTCGTCCACAATCAAAACAAGTCACGGCAGGTAGGGGGCAATTCCGTCGATAGTGCCCCGTCTAGGCGCAGTTAAAGCATTTCCTGGTAACATCAGTAATAGTTGACGTCGCTCCGAAGTTCTTTCCGCTCCTAACTGGGTGCGGAGGTTTCTTGAAAGAGTGAAAGGATGACTGGGCCTTACGGGGCCCGCTGTTTTTGTGCTCTGTAAAAGTACCAGAGACTTTCTATTTCTTAGATTCCAAAAATTTCTCCATAGCTGCTTCCTTGATCTCATACGCCAACGCCTTATCTTGGTATTGACGGAGTGTGGTACATTCAAATCCGGACATGTACCTCTGGATTTCTGGTTTCATCCTCATATCGAAATGGATCATCATTTCTGCATCCGTTCTGACCAGATGTCGAACAAATGCCAGCTGCTGGTTAAACGTCTTAATTGCAGGATACCGCACATCAGAAGGCTGAGCGGAGAAAAACTCCCGAACTTTGGCTTCCCTCACAGGACGAGGGCAATACTGAGATTCCATCATCAATCTAAACTCTGTCCAATCAGCATCATGGTCTACAGGCCGGATGGCTTCCCACCATTCGGACGCTTCCCCTATCAGAAAGTATTGCGCGATAGAGGCTCTCCTATGCAGGCGATTAATTCCGGCAAAAATTTTCTCCAGTTCCTTCAACCAATGGTCCCAGGTGGGGGTCTCAGAAATACCATCGAATTTGGGTGGTTGCATCTTCGCTACCTCTTGCAGCCACCGGTCACCTCGATTTCCCATGTATGGGATCCCTTGCTGTCTCTCTCCCTGCTGTAGTCCCACCGCCACTTGCATTCGGTCCACGACTTGGGCGAACTGAGTCATCTGGTTCACCACTTGACGAAGGATCTCTGGTACAGCAGGTTCCGGTTCGTTATTAATAGATTTTTGCGGCTCGCCTGAGCTATGACTGGCCTGATTAGAAGGCGACGCTTCCCTTTCAGCATTTCTTCGTCCGCGTCCACGACCGCGAGCACGTCCACGTCCGCCTCTCAACATACTGTAAGCATAAATACTCAATATACAGGAAACAAAATCGTTCTAATATTCGAGTATAAAGAGACACAACATGTAAGGAACGAGATAGAGTTTAGGAACTTACAACCACCGTTCACATGAAGACGTAGGCAGTGCAGTGATGTCACTCACGGCCGGTTACCTCAAAAGACATAAATGACCCCTATTTTAACCCAACGGCCAAGATATCCATAATCTTAGCTCCGATACCATATTCTGTAACACCCCCGATATATTCAGGAATATTACAGCGCCGTAAATCCTTTACATAAGGATTTACAAGGCTGAAGAATTGAACAGACATTAAGAAATACTAACGAATGGAATTATCGGGATTAAGATACAACAGTTCTGACCAAATACTGAAAGTACAATTGTTCAATAGGAACTTAATAATACATCACCAAATTCAAATTCATCATAAATGACTTCGTACTCGAGTACTTATTGAAATAACCAATAAACAACAGACAAATAAACCCGGACGGAACATCACTCTGCACCCTCGTCATCATGCAGCTCCAGTGTTTGTTTTCCCGCTCTCCTGGATCCTTAACATAAACAAAATGTTCACCCCCGAAGGGGTTAGCACAACGATGCTAGTACAAGTACCACAACATATTATTCAACGTCACACGCAGAATAATAATAATAATGTAAATGATAAAATGTCAAACGAGTCTTCTCCTGCGAGAAACTCAAACATAACATACACAACTGATAATCACAACATGATATCATAACATACACATGGTAATTCCGACGATCCAGCGTTCACTGCCTAGAACCCACGATGATCCCGTCAGACCAACCCGTGGTGGAAAAACCCGTCCGATGATCCAGCGCACGCTAGCATAGATCCCCCGATGATCCCGTCGGACCAACACGAGGTGGACATACAACAACGACATACATGCATGACAATATGTATAACATCAATACGTAAAACAAATAAGGTACTTGCCTCGATTCGAAGACAAGAACAATACTTCCACGAAAACGAACACTCGAAGGTCGTCCTCCTCAATCAATCACGTAACAAGTTCAAACCTTAACAAAAGAAATAATATAGGATTTATCTCACGTCGTAAGAATGCCTAACAATTCGATTTATGGCCAAAAGCTCATAAAATGCAATTTGTCTGAACTTCTTAGCGCACGCTAAGTACTCTGTGTAGCGTGCGTTAAGTCTGCTCGATAGCGCACGCAAACAACAAAGCATAGCGTACGCTAACTATGCATGGTCAGTACTTCACTGATCAGCTGACTGACTCGTCTGATGGCCTAGCGTACATTACGTACAGAACGTAGCGTACGCTAACTCGTGCTCGATAGCGCACGTTAATCTACATAGCTTAGCGTGCGCTAACTGTGCATGGCAGTTTACTACTGGACAGTAGATGGACCTCAACATGATCAAACCAAATGAAATCCTCAGTGTTAGTTCATGTTAACTCCATGAATATCACGTTCATATAGCTATGAATGATCTTACGGATAACAACAATTTCGGATTCAAGGATATGTATACTATTATGAAACCATCTTCCATTCCGACTACAATCTTCATACGACAATTCGAAAGGCTTAACGGTTGATATCGACACCTTTCTATCAATCAAAATTATCATACTGTAGTTGTTTAACATTCCATCTATACTAGATAAATCCTTCCATGATCAATCCCTTAGATTCATCTAACAATAATGATGTTAAAGTCAAGTCCATGATTGCTATGGAGTCATCTACTAGATTTGGATTACCGATGATAGAAGCTTCTTCTACTTGTTCATTGTAATAAGATTCGAATCATGATGTTCATAATCAAGGTACTTGAGGCATAACCATCTCTATATTCCAAACATGATGCATGTTGAATAATTCACTAATGAAAAATCAATATCTTGTTAACATGATCATCTAATTCTTTAGAATCCAACTCTAAGTCTGGAGATAGGTTGAACATACCTTAATATGACGAAAATCACTGAACCGTAAGGTAGAATCCGACTCCGGTTGGTTGTATGCCACTCTAAGGTGCTATTCCACTTTAATGATCACTCACAAGTGATAACCAATATACAAGGATCAATACGATGTGTTCTAAGTGTGTAGAAGGATTATTATAGCTCTCTGGCCTCTCAAGAATGAAGAATGGATGAATGAAATGTGAGCCAAAATGGGTTGTTGTCTCATTTATAATATTCTACACTTTAGCTAATTAGCGCACGCAATTAAGCATTCCTTAGCGCGCGCTAATAAGAGTTGACTTCAAAACTGTCCAGGTTCGTCCGCGGGAATCTTATCCGGACCCATGTCCCGGCTGGCGCATGTGCTAGCCGTCCCGCTCAACAATTGAGTGCTTAGCGCACGCAACTCCTACATACATAGCGTGTGCTAGTAGTAGCTCGATAGCGCGCGTTAAGCTACATTCTTAGCGTGCGCTATCATGAGTTTGCATGAGAAATTTTGCATGTTGCTATACTTATGTACAAAGATATCAATGTAAGAAATATCATACTCCAATCATCAAGATTACAATTCCGAATAATACAGGATTCGAATACAGGTAAAATACACAGTAATAAATCCGGATATTACAGCCACGAGTCTCCGTAGGTTCAACAACCCACACGGATTGAGCAAACACAACAATCACAACAATCAACCCCGACCCCGTGAACCTGTGTCACGTGTCACCGTAGGTTCTGTCGAACCCACACAGTTGGACGTACTGTGTCCAGATTCAATGGACCTGTGCCATGAATCATCGTAGGCCTCGTCAGACCCGCACGATTGGACCTCAGCACCACACAGTAAGTTCTGATCCCATGGACCTGTGCCATGAATCCTCGTAGGCCCCGTCGAACCCGCACGAGTGAGCTTAGCGTTCCAGCACATCACATTCACATTCACATTACATACAACAATGAGCACAGTTAGTCAATCATGTTGATCACCACAAAACCATACGTCACACGCACATAACACAATCTCAACACTATCAACAACTATCATCAATCAACGACGTACAACCAACATACCACATGTTCGGTACACAATGCATTGCACAACAGCTAACACATATACCAATATAACACTATTATCACAAAGCCTTCAAATTTCGGAAAGCACAAACAACTCAAACGGAACATATTTACGAAGACAAGCAAAATCTTCATAAATCTCATACGTGATTACTAGTCGCAAGATACAAGTCGTATAGTAAGATACTTGCCTTAATAACCGCTACCGAACGCTCCGAAGAACACGGTTCGACCGGGAAGCTCGGACCCCAAAGAAGGCAACGAACGGAAGGGTTCCGACTCGAGTTCTTCACAAGAATTCGTTCCTAAGTCACAACGATATCAATTCAATCACAATTCTACGAAAACGTATGGAACTTCCCAAGTTCTACCCATTGAAGCATTTTATCGGACACTTTGAAGGCGTAGTCCAATTTAATCGATTATTCAAAGAAATACTCAAATTCGTTCCACAAAACTTCTAGGGTATTGAATGATTACGAGTTTACAATCAAGTTCTAACAATAATATGAATCAAAATGAAGCAAATCGGCCAAAACACCAAGAAACCTCAAGAACATCCAAAAACCAAAAGTTTAGGTGTTCTTACCTTCGATCCGGGTGGAAGATGATGTTAATCCATGATTCCAACTTCCAAAACATGTTGATATAAGTTGATTCTACTCAAAACCATCGATCTATGGTGAAAAATCATGGAAGGAACGAAGAAAAGATGAGAAATGGCCGGAGGACTCGGTCCAGGCCTATAAATAGCCGACCCTGGCCGGCCGCTTACGTACGTAATCGGCCAAGGCCTACGTACGTAATCGGCCAAGGCCGAACTCTCTGGACTGATTATGCCGGACATGTTACGTACGTAACCGGCAGGCTGTTACGGCCGTTACTGCCGGGCCATTACGTCCGTTACTCGGCCAGGCCTGGCCAGCTAGGTCTCGGTCGATCCGACGGTCCGGAAAATCCCGAAACTCAGACCTGAATGTAAACCGAAAACACGATTACGAAGTACTCGCAAAGACGAATCCGAACACTAAGAGAACACACGATTCCGACCACTTGAGGGCTCGAATTTCGACAACGGGAGTAATTACCCCAAACTTTGGGAAATTACGAAAATGGCCCAACACGTCCGAAATACATGATACACGATCGAAACACCAAACCGAAGCTTACAACATGAATAATAACATTAAATGGACTTCCGAGAAACTCGAAACAACAGTTTCGGATGATATTCGCGAGAATCGAACTCAAGTGCGGAAAAGTCATTTAAGAACACGAAACTCAACCAAACGATACCGAAACGAACTCGAATGACAAAAAGTGTAGAATTAAATATTCTCAGAATGACGAAATGATCAAAAGCAAGTCATCGAAACGGACCTCCGCTGAAAAATGAAAATTACCGGAAATCCGAAATTGCGGATATTACAGTACGGTCGAGATCACCAATCGCATGAGCAGAGGCAATCAACTGGGGAAAATGCTGACGTTGGCACCGCCACCATTCTTCGTCAGGTGGTTGACCAGTTGGCACATATGAATCAGACCATACACCGGGATGGGATCCCAGATGAGGATAATGGAGCTAGTAAGTGGTTACGAGGTGTGATGAGAATGCACCCGCCCCGTTTTGTAGGTTCTTCGGACTCGTTAGGTTGGGAGAACTGGATCTTCCAGTTGGACAGAAAATTTGATGCCATAGCTTGTCCCGATGAGAGAAGAGTGCCTATTGCTCAATACCTGCTCGACAGGGAAGCTGTAGACTGGTGGGAGGCCGTAGCGCCTAGCGATCGTACCACTACTTGGGCTGAATTCAAGACCACTATGGAGGCCGAGTATTGCCCGACGCCTATTAAGAAATGTATAATTGTCGAGTTTTTCTCGACTACGCCCCGAGATGTGTCGATATCTCAAGCAATAGTCGATTACAATCGACAGCTGTGTTACGTTCGAGATCAAGTGCGAAGTGAGCCATATAAGGTCCGTTACTTTGATATGCGTATGAAACCTCAGGTTCGGCAGTGTATGGCCCCTTTTATGTGTACAACATTGAAGGACTATCAAGATCGAGCCTTAGCATTTGAAATGGCTATGATGTCTACAGAGTCAATATCGGTAGCGAAGAAGCAGAAGATTTCCGATGACGCAACGGGGAGTGAGGGAATTGGGATTCCTAAACCTCGACCCTCGTATCAGTCGAGTATGGGACCTTCTCGGTCATCTATAGAATCTAAAAGACCCAAGCCGGTGTCTTTGAGTTCTGGTAATGCTCCTAGGTGTTTCAACTGTAACGTTCTGGGCCATGAACGTGCGCATTGTAAGAAACCGATGGTGACTTTTTATAATTATGGACGCGAGGGGCATCGAGTTCAGTATTGCGAGGTTTTTGCCAAGATGGTAGGGAATCGGAGTTCCATACCTACTCCTAGAGGGCCCAGTGATGTCCAGTGATGGTGTTTTCGTACTCGTTACGCGGATTGTTTCTCGTGTAGAGATGCATTTTGTGACATTTTTATGTTTGGAGCTTGACGACTGATATTTATTTTGAATAAGTTTCGTATGGCTGCTGAACCTACGGAGATGTGACTGTGGACCATGGAGTCATGAAATTAGCAATTTATTTTGTGTCGGTTGGTGTCGGTTATTTCGTGCCATTATGATTATATGGAATTCGTTTTTCTGTCGGGAACGGTTTGGTATACTCTATTGTAGTGTTTGATGAGCGAGACTTGTCGCTGCGTGCGTTTCTTTGATTAATGTGTGCATGTGATGCGGTATGTGATGTGTCGTTATTTGCTCGTTAATATTTGAATCTTAGCCGGTGGCGTTGTGTTAGTCGTCGTGGAGCGTGTTTTCACGCCATATTTTCCTTTGTGTTGCTTGTAATGTTTCGTCGATAGGCGAAAGTTATGCGTTTCTTGTGTATCTTGTTGAGTTTTTCTGGCGGGATATTGCTTCTCCCTACTTATTTTAAGTTTCGGGACGAAACTTCTTTTAAGGAGGGTAGTATGCAATATCCGCAATTTCGATTTCCGTTAATTTTCTTTTTTTTTGGCGGAAGTCTATCTTAGCAACTCTGTTGTGACCGTTTCGTCATTTCGAGAATGATTAATTCTGCACTTTTGTCATCCGAGTTCGTTTCGGTATCGTTTTGTTGAGTTCCATGTTCTTAAACGACTTTTCCAAGTATGAGTTCGACTTTGTAAAATCACCATCATTTCTTAGATACCCCAAAAATTCTTAATCTTTTTAGTATTATAGAGAATCAAGTGAGCTTTCCAATGGTTCAAACGGTTAGTCAATCGTTGTCCGTACGAAGGAGTTATGGTCGAAATAGCTAAGACTGCACCGTGTGCCTCTTGATGCTGGAGCCGGCTGTACCGCGGGCCGCGGCCCTCTGCTGGCCGGGCCGCGGCACTAAACCATGCTGGGCAGTATTAATAATGGTCGGGCAGGTCATTTCTTCACTCGTTTTTCTCACCCATTTCATCTCCTCCGCGGCCGAGACTTGGAGAACACGAAGGCATGATGTTCTCCTATCAATCCATGAAGTCTTGGAGTTCATATCACCGATTATACATCTTATAACATCCTTTGATCGAGCGAATCACGTCAGCTTTCCTGAAAATCCTAGTTTGGGAAATTTGGGGGTTTTGTTCGATTTTATCCGATTTAACCGTAATAACTTATATTTGTGATGGATTGATGATTATTTAGATGTATTCTATCATTTCCCTTGTTATTCCATGGTTGGATTGTATAGATTCGTTGTTTCGATCGAGTTTTTAATCGACTCCTTGAAGGTGTCCGATGAAAGGTCTTAGAGGGGGATTCGGGTGTTATGCGATTATTATTTATCGTACGATTGTTGATTTATTATTGATATGCATAGGGACAAAATCCTTGTGAAGAACTCGAGTCGGAACCCTCCCGTTCGTTGTCTTCTTCGGGGTCCGAGCTTCCCGGTCGAACTGTGTTCTTCGAAGTGTTCGGTAGCGATTATTGAGGCAAGTATCTTGCTATATGATTTGTATCTTGTGGATAGAAACTTTGTGTTAGGTTTGTGATGAATTGTTTTGCCTTCGTGAACATGCTTCGTATGATTTGATAAGTGTGAACAATTGATGGTAGTGATGATATTTCTCACTTGGTTAATGTCGTGGAATGGTCTTGGTTGTGTTAATCATGTGGTTCATGTTGTGCGTAATTGGTCCTGATTAGAATTATGGTGATGATCATGACATTTGTGTCGGTTTGATTACATATTTGAATATGTATTACGATGTATTGTTGATTGGTTTGACTTATTGATAACCATGTGTGTTACTTGCTGTGATGTGTTGAGTTGTTCAATATGAGTTGCATCGTAATAATGTGTGTGTTCCAGGTAAGGTCTGACGAGGCCTCTGGAGTTCGGTACATGATGTGTACGAACGATGTATGTTGTCCAGGTAGGGTCCGTCGAGGCCTCTGGAGTTCGGTACATGATGTGTATGAACAATGCATGTGATCCGGGTAGGGTCCGTCGAGGCCTCTGGAGTTCGGTACATGATGTGTACAAACAATGCGTGTGGTCCGGTAGGGTCCGTCGAGGCCTCCGTAGTTTGGTACATGATGTGTACGAACAGTGATCGTATGACAGTGATTGTTTGGATAACATTTTATAACATGGGTCACGGACTCATAATGATATCTTAACTAGTGTGTTTTGAAATGAGAATCGGGCTGAGGCCCTAACATTTTCGAAAAGGTTTTGTAAATCGGGACTTGAGGTCCAAAAGCATTTCTACTTTAAAAAAAAATTCGAGCTAATGAGTTCCTTTTCAAATATTGCTTGCTTGAGTTCGAAATTCCAAACCTTCTCGGGAACATTTTGATAGTTGATTTCCATGGTAAGTTCGTGGTTGCTATTTACTTGTTGCATTTCGTATCGTATTATACTTGCACTAGTAAAACAGTGTAGTTTTACTAACCCACGAGTAATTGGGGGGTGGATGTCTGTTTTGCGTCTAGGTACATGCAGGTTCAGGGGAGCAGTCATAGGATTGGCACAGGAGGATGACGAGCTGCGATACTAATCAAGAGTTAAGAGTTGTTTTGATTTTCGTTGTGTTTTCAGAGTTGATTTCAGTCTTCTGCTGTATTGTGTTTCGATCCCTGTGTGGGTAATGTTGTTTTATCAGATATGTTGATTGGATTGTGTGACCTCATCGGTCTATGTATTCACGTGTAAGTGACCTTAACGGTCTGTATTATTTTATTGTTTGACCCTAGTCGGGCAAACATTTGGTCGTTTTGTAAGGTTTAGCCTGGTAGATGTAATACCCGTAATTTCGATTTCCGTTAATTTCTTTTTTTTCGGCGGAAGTCTGTTTTGACGACTGGATCATGACCGTTTCGTCATTTTGAGAATGATCAATTCTACACTTTTTGACATCCGAGTTCGTTTCGGTGTCGTTTTGTTGAGTTCCGTGCTTTTTAGCGACTGTTCCGCACTTGTGTTCGATTCTTGCGAATCTCGTTCGAAACTACTGTTTCGAGTTTCCCGTAAGTCCGTTTAACTTTGCTAGACGTGTTGTGAACTTCGGTTTGGTTATTCGATCACGTATCGTGATTTTCGGGCGTTTTGGGCCATTTTGTAATTTACCCAAAGTTACGGGTATCCGTATCTGTATTTGTGGTCTCGACCCTTTTCTTGGTCGCGTATGATTAATTATTGCATTATGTTTTCATTTCGGGTCAATGATGTTGTCCGCGACCTTTTCGTCGTGTTCGTTCCGTGCGTTTTCGGAAATCGAGTTGTCGGGTCATGGCGGCTGAACAGCTGGCCAGACGGTGGCGGGTCCTAGACGGATGGTTGCGGGCACCGGCCGGACTGATGCGGCAGGAACCGGCATAGCGCGCGCTACTGCCGGAAGGCTGCGTGCGCTAACCGGCAGGAGTAGCGCACGTTATGCGGTCGGCCGACCTTGCCATCGGGCCGGGCGGTAGGGCGGTGAGGCTCGACTGCGGTGGATCGGCGGTTAGCACACGCTGCTTGTCGGACATGCCTGCCTTATGACCGGCAAGTAGCGCACGCTTCTGGCGGAAGGTGCGCCACGCTTCTGCCGAGCGGTCTAGTCCAGAGGTCTGGATTGCGGCTGGGCCGATAGCGCCTTAACTTTCGGCGACTAGCGCACGCTAGTCCGGCCCAGTATAAATGTGACAGAGCAGCCTCATTTTCACTCGTTTTTCATTTCCTTTCTTTTCGATCCATAGCTGGATCTTCGGAGGAGGCGAAGCCATGTTGTTGAACAACAAATCCATGAAGTTCTTGAGTTCATATCATGGATTGATCATCCTATATCATCCTTTGATCCAGCGAATCAAGGTAATCTCTCCTTAGAACCCTACTTTCTTGAATTTTAGGGTTTTTGCGTTTTTGTCCGATTCATTCCGTATTGTTGATTAATTCATGATGGGTATGATTAATCTTGGTAGTATTCTTGTGTTTAACATCATTTAATCCATTGTTCTTCGTCGAATAGAAGTGTATTTCTTGATTTCCTTCGAATCGACTTTTTGAGGGATTTGTTCTCGATCTCGTTTTCCATCGATTTTTGACGGATCGATTGTGATTAAATGATGTTTTTAAACATATTCTATGGATTGTATATCCATATTTCGACTTGGAATTCCATTTTTATGTCTTGACGGGGCGAATCGTGTTCTTGGCCGTTTTGGAGGAAACACTTGAACTTTCGTCATTCGTTCTTTGAATTCAACGGTCTTGAGTCATGCTATGGAATTCATTTTCATTGTTGTTATTGTCCTTCGTAGTTTATTATTTCGAGTTGGCATTCAGTGGAGTCGGCGGGTTCGTAGTCGGTTCGGGCCAACCTACTTCGGTCGATTCTCCGTGTTGTTCTTATTCGAGGCAAGTACCTTGTCCATATAAATTCTTGTTTTGTGGATATGATAATTAGTGATCGTCTCTATGTGGTTGTTTGATCGTTTATTTTGAACTTTCAAAAGATTCGGCTAGCCTCGTTAAAGGCTTACTTTCAAACGCGTGTGTTTTGCTAAATTGTGTGGGTTGTAAGTGACCACGTGAATCCTTTGGATATATTTGGTATTGATGTTACGCTTGATAATGCGTGGGTACGTATATTGCTTCTTTTCGTCGCGTTATGGTTGACGTGCGTGTTGTTATTTATTCGTGTGGTCGTGGACTGAGGGATAAATTATGTGAATTGTGTATTGATTTGATAATTGTTATAACGATTGACTGTGTGCTTGATGTTTTTGACAATGTGAATACTTGTTGTGAGAGACGTCATATCCGGGAGCCTCTGAGGGCGGGGCATGCATTCTCCGGCCTGGTGTACGCTGCAATGTACGGCTCCATATAGTTGGTGAATGCCGGTGTTTAACCTGATGCGTGTGCAAGGGGCGGCTCTTATGGGAGTGACGCCGGGGCGGTGACACGTACAAGGTGCGGCTGACATGTGGAGTGAACGCCGGTGCACAGGTGTTTCAGTGGAGGCGCCTTGCAGGCTTATTGGTAACGAATATTTGAGTGATTAGCTAAGACCCCGTTACCGAATGATTAAAATATTTCAAATTCTTTCAACTCTTTTCAAAATGCTGGTCTCGATATAGATCGTGATTCGTGTTTCTAAAAGTGTGTTTCAACTTGTTTTAAACGTTGGTATCAGGGTTAATTAACCAAGGACATTTGACGAGATCTCCGAGGGTTAATTAATCAGGGGTCTTGATCAGTATTGGGCGGACGAGAGGCTGTGTCTTTGATTATACTGTGTTGACATTTTGTGTTTTGGGTCGAGGACCCCGTGTGATGTTGAGATGTTTGATCCCGTGTTGATATTATTTGGATTGGGTCTAGAACCCCGTGGGAAATATTTGTGAAGATTCGTTTGTGCTGATTGAGTGGTTTTCTTGCAAATTGCTTTCCGCCTACTGGTCGAGGACCCTGTTGATTTTGGAAAGAGAAGGATTTGATAATCCTAAACTTGTTTTCTATTAAAACTCTCGATGGCATCATTAAAACTGTTTTATAAATTGTTTTTCTTGATGTGTGATCTTTCGGCTTTGGAATATTTTACCCAAACTCTTGCCTCGGGAAGTACTTTTAGATACGTTTGGATCTTTGAGGATTCCTGGTTATTGATATTCGTGGAATGTGAATTGTATGGCTCGTATTTTCACTTTGTTCTTGCACTAGCAAAACAGTGGAGTTTTGCTTACCCCCGAGTATTCGGGGGGTGGATGTTTGTTTTTGCATTCAGGTTTAGGAGCATAACACAGGGTCGGCATGAAGGATGATGAAAGATGAACGATACTAATCACACGAGGATCCGTATGATGTCATTGGTTTAGTTATAGTTTATTTTCCGCTGCAGTATTCTTTCCCATTGTACGGGAGTGTGTTGTATTTGACCCCTACGTGGGCATGTAATGAGTTTGAGTTGTATGTATTTATTGAAAGACCAAATCGGTCTACTGAGTCATTTTAGCCTTAAAGGCATTTGTTGAGTTGTTCTATGATCTTACCAGCCTGGAAGATCCTTGAGGAAAGGGTCTACGGCGTGTAATATCCCTGAGCGGATTGGGGGTGTTACGTAAATGGTATCGGAGCTTAGGTTGTGGAAACCTAGGCTGTCGGGTTTAGTGGTGTCTGTTGAGTTTTTGTCTCGTCGGATTTTGTCTGACTGAGTCATGTTGCGACGCGTCGTCTGAGTTGGTTGGTCGTGATTAGTATCGTGGGGCGATCATCATCTTCGTGCGACCTGTGGATGTAAATCTCCCTTATTTGTATTGTGCCTTGTGTGACATGAGCTATTTGTTTGATTTTGTATTAAGTGATGGAATCTTTATGTAGATTCTCGATTTCGTGATGCGGTTATGTGACTCATGTTTCATTTATATGAGGAGTATTGTCATTATTTACGTCCTTTTGACTGTGATATTTGACTGTCGTTTCCGGTAAAGGAGAGGTGTTGTCTTGATTTTGAGGGAGTTGTTGCGTGTATTATGATTGTGTGTAAATGAATATTGTTACATGTGAGTTTTTTTTTTTTAGGCATTCTAGCCTAGTAGATTTTTCGAAAACCTTGAGTATCTTAGAAAATAAAATTCGAGACGTACTTTTAAATAGATTGTATTTTCAAGGCACCCAATAGCGCAACTATCTGTTTCATAATTCTTCCACCTTGAGGACCAAAATATATATTTTTTTCTAGTAATTTTGGAAATGCTTTGCTTAGACCTGAGAGTCGAATATTTTTGAAAGTTTTTCACTAAAAGAAAAGTGTCCTCATTTTTGTTCAAACGCAAGATGATTTTCAAAGTCTCGACAAGGATGTTTATTCAACTTTTTGTAAAATGATACTCAAAGATCAACTGGTATTTCCAAACTGTTTTCAAAAGGTGGTTTTCGTTTTTAAAACCCATTATTCCCTGCTTGTGGTTGGAGAAGGTGTGTATGATGTTGGTATTATTGTTAAGGTGTTAGCCCTCCGAATTGTGATTGAATTGGTGGTGTGAACGTTGAGTCCTTCGCCACGCATTTGTTGTGTTAGCCCCCTGTGAGAGGCGGGATGTTGGTGTTGAATGTTGCCGCCTCGTAGTGATTTCTGCGTTGTCGCGCATGTGCGAGTTGTTAGAGCTTGGTTTGGTATGACCGTGTGCATCGGTGATTGTTCCGTTATGTGTCGGTTGTTTAATGACTTGTTACCTTGCTCCCGTTTTTGTGAATTTCGTGGACGAGGTCGAAGGTAATACCCGTACTATTTTGACTTCTGTATTTTCTCTTTCTCCAGTCTATCGATTCGCTCATGTTCATTGATACTTTATGAACTTGTTTTGTATTTCGGTTTCATCGTCCGAACGAACTGTGATCTTGTTGTGGGTCGATCTGGATATCGGTGTGACTTTTTCGAGTTCGTTTCGATTCTTGTGAACCTTGTTCGGAAGTGACATCATTTGGTTCTATTAGTTCTTTTATTCGAAGTGGATCGGATTTGGAACTCCTGTGTTTTCGACTCTGTCGACTCGTTTATGCTCGTTAACATTTTTAGAACTTTCCCTATCCCTTGCTTTTGTTGATCGAACGAGGGTGGTATTGTTTCAGAATAACTCGTTTGTCGTTGTGACTTTTCAATCGCTATTCCCTTTCCTGTGGATCTTATGGGAATGCACGTCTTGTTGTTCTCACCAGATCATCCTGGGAGTTGTTGTTTGAATTTTATTATCCTTCGTGTTTCGGACATGATTGTTCGATCTTTGTTATCTCGATCATTGGTTTGTTCGGTTTTTGTTCTCGTTTTGTGATTGTTGAGCGTTCAGGCTCCTTCGTAATTCCCTTAAGTTCGGGAAATTAGTCTCGTTTTCGATCTTCCAACCCTTAGGCGGTGGAATTCCGTATTTGTTCAGGGTTTGGCTCGCGTTTTGATTGATGAACCGTTGGGTTGGTCAATCGTATTGATTTTCGTTCGTTGTGTTTTGTGACTGTTTGGATAATCGACTTGATTGTACTATATGTTTGATGACGCTTGTCTTATTGGTTTTATTATGTTTCTACCGGTGGCGTTGTGTTGGTCGTCGTGGAACGCGTTTTCACGTCATATATTCCTTTGCGTTGCTTGTAACGTTTCGCCGTTGGGCTTAAGTTACGCGCTTCTTGTGTATCTCGTTGAGTTTTTCCTGGCGGGATATTTATTCTCCCTACTTGTTTTAAGTTTCGGGACGAAACTTCTTTTAAGGAGGGTAGAATGTAAGACCCGTAATTTCGATTTCCGGTAATTTCTTTTTTTCGGCGGAAGTCCATTTTGACGACTCGCTCATGACCGTTTCGTCATTTTGAGAATGATTAATTCTACACTTTTTGGCATCCGAGCTCGTCTCGGTGTCGTTTTGTTGAGTTCCGTGCTTTTTAGCGACTTTTCCGCACTTGTGTTCGATTCTTGCGAATCTCGTTCGAAACTGCTGTTTCCAGTTACCAGTAAGTCCGTTTAACTTTGTTAGATGAGTTGTGAACTTCGGTTATTCGATCACGTATCGTGATTTTCGGGCGTATTGGGCCATTTTGTAATTTACCCAAAGTTACGGGTATCCGTATCTGTATTTGTGGTCTCGACCCTTTTCTTGGTCGCGTATGATTAATTATTGCATTATGTTTTCATTTCGGGTCGATGATGTTTTCCGCGAGCTTTTCGTCGTGTTCGTTCCGTACATTTTCGGAAATCGAGTCGTCGGGTCATGGCGGCTGAACAGCTGGTCAGACGGTGGCGGGTCCTGGCCGCACGGTTACGGGCACCGGCCGGACTAACGCGGCAAGAACCGGCGTAGCGCGCGCTACTGCCGGAAGGCTGCGTGCGCTAACCGGCAGGAGTAGCGCACGTTATGCGGCCGGCCGACGCACGCTATCGGGCTGGGCAGTAGGGGTAGTGAGGCTCTGGACTCTGGTGGATCGGCAGTTAGCGCACGCTGCGTCGGACATCACCTGCCTTCTGACCGGCAAGTAGCGCGCCTTCTGATCGGAAGGCTGCGCACGCTACCTGGCCGAGCAGTCTAGTCCAGGAGGTCTCTGGATTGCGGCCTGGGTCGATAGCGCATGCTAACTCGGCAGCCTAGCGCACGCTAGTCCGGCCCAGTATAAATGTGACAGAGCAGCCTCATTTTCACTCGTTTTTCATTTCCTTTCTTTTTGATCCACGGCTGGAGCTTCGGAGGAGGCGAAGCCATGTTGTTGAACAACAAATCCATGAATTTCTTGAGTTCATATCATGGATTGATCATCCTATATCATCCTTTGATCCAGCGAATCAAGGTAATGTCTCCTTAGAACCCTAATTTCTTGAATTTTGGGGCTTTTGCGTTTTTGTCCGATTCGTTCCGTATTGTTGATTAATTCATGATGGGTATGATTGATCTTGGTAGTATTCTTGTGTTTAACATCATTTAATCCATTGTTCTTCCTCCAATCGAAGTGTATTTCTTGATTTCCTTCGAATCGACTTTTTGAGGGATTTGTTCTTGATCTTGTTTTCCATCCATTTTTTATGGATCGATTGTGGTTAAATGATGTGTTTAAACATATTCTATGGATTTTATATCCATATTTCGACTTGGAATTCCGTTTTCGTGTCTTGACGGGGCGAATCGTGTTCTTGGCCGTTTTGGAGGAAACACTTGAACTTTCGTCATTCGTTCTTTGAATTCAACGGCCTTGAGTCGTGCTATGGAATTCATTTTCATTGTTGTTATTGTCCTTCGTAGTTTATTATCACGAGTTGGCGTTCGGTGAAGTCAGCGGGTTCGTAGTCGGTTCGGGCCAACCTGCTTCGGTCGATTCTCTGCGTTGTTCTTATTCGAGGCAAGTACCTTGTCCATACAAATTCTTGTTTTGTGGATATGATAATTAGTGATCGTCTCTATGTGGTTGTTTGATCGTTTATTTTGAACTTTCAAAAGATTCGGCTAGCCTCGTTAAAGGCTCACTTTCAACGTGTGTGTTTTGGTAAATTGTGTGGGTTGTAAGTGACCACGTGAATCCTTTGGATATGTTTGGTATTGATGTTGTGCTTGATAATGTGTGGGTACGTATATTGCTTCTTTCCGTCGCGTTATGGTTGACGTTCATGTTGTTATTTATTCGTGTGGTCGTGGACTAATGGATAAATTATGTGAATTGGTGTATTGATTTGATAATTGTTACAACGATTGACTGTGTGCTTGATGTTTTTGACAATATGAATACTTGTTGTGAGAGACGTCATATCCGAGAGCCTCTGAGGGCGGGGCGTGCATTCTCCGGCCTGGTGTACGCTGCAATGTGCGGCTCCATATGGTTGGTGAACGCCGGTGTTTAACCTGATGCGTGTCCAAGGGGCGGCTCTTATGGGAGTGACGCCGGCGCGGTGACACGTACAAGGTGCGGCTGACATGTGGAGTGAACGCCGGTGCACAGGTGTTTCAGTGGAAGCGCTTGGCAGGCTTATTGGTAACGGATATTTGAGTGATTAGCTAAGACCCCGTTACCGAATGATTAACGTATTTCAAAGTCTTTCAACTCTTTTCAAAATGCTGGTCTCGATATAGACCGTGATTCGTGTTTCTGAAAGTGTGTTTCAACTTGTTTTAAACGTTGGTATCAGGGTTAATTAACCAAGGACATTTGACGAGATCCCCGAGGGTTAATTAATCAGGGGTCTTGAGCAGTATTGGGCAGACGAGAGGCTATGTCTTTGATTATACTGTGTTGACATTTTGTGTTTTGGGTCGAGGACCCCGTGTGATGTTGAGATGTTTGATCTAGTGTTGATATTATTTGATTGGGTCGAGAACCCCGTGGGAAATATTTGTGAAGACTCGTTTGTGCTGATTGAGTGGTTTTCTTGCAAATTGCTTTCTGCCTACTGGTCGAGGACCCTGTTGATTTTGCAAAAGAGAAGGATTTGATAATCCTAAACTTGTTTTCTATTAAAACTCTCGATGGCATCTTTAAAACTGTTTTATAAATTGTTTTTCTTGATTTGTAATCTTTCGGTTTTGGAATGTTTTACCCAAACTCTTGCCTCGGGAAGTACTTTTCGATACATTTGGATCTTTGAGGATTCCTGGTTATTGTTATTCATGAAATGTGAATTGTATGGCTCGTATTTGCACTTCGTTCTTGCACTAGCAAAACAGTGGAGTTTTGCTAACCCCTGAGTATTCGGGGGGTGGATGTCTGTTTTTGCATTCAGGTTTGGGAGCATAACACAGGGTCGGCATGAAGGATGATGAAAGATGAACGAAACTAATCACACGAGGATCCGTATGATGTCATTGGTTTAGTTATAGTTTATTTTCCACTGCAGTATTCTTTCCTATTGTACGGGAGTGTGTTGTATTTGACTCCTGCGTGGGCATGTAATGAGTTTGAGTTGTATGTATTTATTGAAAGACCAAATCAGTCTACTGAGTCATTTTAGCCTTAAAGGCATTTGTTGAGTTGTTCTATGATGTTACCAGCCTGGTAGATCCTTGAGGAAAGGGTGTACGGCGTGTAATATCTCTGAGCGGATTGGGGGTGTTACAGTAGACCCTCGTGAAAAGGGGTCTACGGCATGTGATATTCCCATATTGTTTTGGGGGTGTTACATATATGAAGGTTGAAGATGGGGAGGGTAACTCTCTAAATCTCAGAAATTTGAGTGTGGAGTGAAATGAAGACTGAAAAATGAGGTGAGGTGTTGTCCTATTTATAAAAAATGATTATTAGCGCGCTCTACTACTCCTTTTTAGCATGCGCTAACGGGCTCCCAGCCCACTGTATCTATCTCTCTTCAGTCTTGCGTACGCTAAATGCAACAGTTATCATACGCTAACACCCGTCGTCGCGTGCGCTATCAGATTTACGAAAGCTCACTGACCTCACTGTACTATACTAAGTGCGCGCTAGCATCTCTCACGTAGCGTGCGCTAAGCACCATTGACTCGCCTTTTCCAAAAGCCGTCCAAGTTCATCCCGACAAAACACTATCCAAGATTCATGATCAGATCTCACCTACCGCCTGTTTCAGTCATGCTGACCACGTATAGCGCGCGCTAAGACACATTTGTAGCGTGCGCTAGCTTACATATTTAGCGTGCACTACACTTAAACGTTAGCGTGCGCTAAATGTACATAAGTACACGCATGAAACAGCAACTACGAAATTACACACTCATCGATACAGGATCATGAAATATGGAAGATCATACTAAGATCAAAATACAACATATGCAATGTCACAAGGTTCAAATACTGATAAAATACACATCAGATATTCGGATATTACATTTATACACTTGGATGTGTATTGTGCCGAGTTGTTGATCGAAGGATATATGTTGTGTTGGTTGTATAATGTTCGTGATGGTTGTTGTAATGATTGAACGTGTGCATTGTGGTGTGACGGTCAATGTTGTGTATTGAAATGTTGCTAAGTTCACTCGTGTGGGTTCGGTGGAGCATATGAGGATACTTGATGAGGGACCATAGAATCAGAACTTAGTAACTGGTGCTGAGGTCCAATCATGCAGGTCTGACGAGGTTGGCGATGACACATGGTAGGAGATCCTGGGGTCACGATATAGCATAGTCCTATCGTGCGTGTTCGATGGGACCTACATTGACTAGTGGTAGGGGATCACGGAGTCGAGGATCAGATGTGTGATTGTGTTGTTTGGCTCAATGTGTGCGTGTTGTTGAACCTACGGAGACACATGGCAGTACATTACAGTGGCATGAGCATGTTTTGATTGTTTTATTGGGCTCAATCCGTGCAGGTTGTTGAACATATGGAGACACATGGTAGGAGACCACGGGGTTATGAGCATGTTTTGAGTTTAAGGATTTTGAAAGGACATTTTATAGAAAATGATTCCAGACCGAGAGGCAATCAATTTTTAAAGTGGTTTGATAAATAAGAACTTGAGATCTTAAAGGCTTTTCGCTTTCTAAAACTCCCGAGATGAAGAAACATTTTCAAGGATTTGAGTTTTTCTAACTTAAAACCCCTCAGGAAATTCTCTTAATGTTTGCTGTTGTTTGATTCATGAATGCTACTTGCATGATATATTCTGTATGATTGGAGTACTTGTACAAGCAAATTCTAGTTGCTAACTCTTAAATGCGGGAAATGCATTTATGTATTTTAAGTACTTCTAGTCCGAGGGAGCAGTCACAGGATTGATATGGAAGACAACAAGCTGCTATACTAATCGATGGTGAGCCTGAGTTCTTTATATAGTTGAGTTGTATTCTATTTCCGCTACTGTATTTGACCCATGTGTCGGTATGTTGTCACGCCCCCACACCGGGGTTGGACGAGAATGCGACAGCTAACATAATTAATTAACGTTTGTGATAATAGAATTACAGTAGAGCATTCAAATGCCAGATCTTATCCCGGTGAACTAAGTCTGGTTATTCGATGGAATAAACATTCATGAGTACAGCAGAATAGTTACATAAAGTTCAAAGAGTACAGCGGAGATCAGAATACTTTATTGATACAAGAATAAAAAGGAGCATTTATTTCAACATTCTAATACTTATGTCTCGATAGTTCTTCAACGACGATCTTCACTGGTCATCAGCATTCCTCTCGTCATCTTCTTGGGTCTCCTCATCTAGTGGGGTTTTAGAAAAACAATACAAATTGGGGTGAGAATAATAGATTCTCAGTGAGTTGGGTTGAGTATATTTTCTGAAATTATACGTATATAATTATTTTGAAATATATACTATTTTACTCCCACCTTTGAAAATTTATCATTTATGGATGGTATAAGTTTCAAAATATAATGCAATGAATTAGGTTATGAGTGAACAGTCAATCTCCATAGATTGCTGTTAAGTATGACAATATGTGGCGTCGAGCGCCTAGTGAGTATTTAGCTTCGAGAGGTCGTCTATAAGACTAAGTCCCTCGGCCTCCTTATAAAATCTTAGACCGTTATCAGTGTTTGGCCTTTGACTATCGCCACGACCTTTGGTTTAATGACCGTAGCCTTGGGCGTTTGTCGGACCGTCACTATAACTTTGGCCTTTGAGCTTATTGCTCTCACGCTTGGTGACGTACTTCCTTATCTATTATCTGGGCTCGGCATGTCCTTAATTGTGGGTCAGTGTCCGGATCATACCATAATCGTGATTATACCCTAAGTCTACGACCCAGTCACCTCCGGAACACTCCATCCATTGGCTTCAAGGGAATAGGAAACGACAGTAGCCTTGTTCATGAACCGCAGTCATGCTGCTCGATCCAAGACATGGTCTAACCATCCCTGACACAAATTTGGGACTCTAGAGGTGGCCCCTACAACTCAAGAGGTGGCCCCCGGACCTTTGATCGGCCCTCTGTTTCGTATGGCTCAAGAGGTGGCCCCCGTCCGTTGACGTGGCACTTTGTCCCGATAGAATTAGAGGCGGATCTGTCTGTGGCACTTTGTTTTTATGGCACTTAGTTCCCGGTTGGATGTGATTATACGTTAGTCACATTGCAGTGAATGCACATAATATGGTCAGAGTCATATATCCAATACTTAGCGTAAATTGATTATACGATTGCGATTTGGAGTTTATCCGTGGCACAAGTTTTTATGTGTTTATGGTTCCGTTATAGACATATTTTTAGAATGTAATTGTGATTATTGATTCCAGACTTGATAAATTCCAATCTTTGATTTTTGGTTTAAATTTTTCCAATTTACGGTTATGCCCATAATTCTTGCGAAACGGATTATTATGCCATGAGGTTTGGTTTTCGTCACGGATGGCGACGAAACTTATGGGAGAGTTCATGTTGAACTTGTAACTTCTGTGTTTGAGTGAACTTCCCAGAATTTTCAGTTCCTGCCTGATTTTTTTCTAAAATTTTCAGTTTTGCCCCAAAACTATTTAAAATGTCGTTTTGACCCCAAAACCCAAAATTTGCTCCTATTGTTATAGGGTTTTTCGGATATAATATTTATCTTTTGATAATTAACATTCTGGTCCATAGACCTGAAAATTTTATAATTCCATTTTTATTGAATTTTACTAATTGACCCCAATTTTACCAATTATTGCATTTTAGCCACGAATCTTGAATCGATTTCCGCTCTCTACAAAATTTTAAGGTCAGAATATTTATTTCTATATAAGTTATGTCTTCAGTCCAGAAGGTGAACTTTTTACTTTGGTTCCAGATTTTTGAGGAATTTATCATTTGACCCCCTTATTTTGTCTTAATTTACACTTTTGGTCCGTAGACACCAGAAATGGATTCCGATTACTACGAAATTTTTAGGACAGAGGATAAATGTGTTATTATGTCCATTTTGATGTTCCAAACTGAAATATACGGATTTTATTTAGTAGTTTCACCATTTTGATGGATTTACACAATCTTCGTGTTTTGCCGATTTTAACCCGTTGACTTAGAAAATGATTTACGTTTCTTATAAAATTTTAAGGGTAGGTGATTAATAAGTGGATATATTGTATTTTCTGACCTTAAGTCAGATTACATCTCTTTTTTTTTGTAATAATTCTCATAATTTTCTTTATCTTCACTTAATTCTTGTTTTGTGTCCGTTTTGATCATCCCATTTTTGTTAGGCCACAAATTAAACATCCAACTTCACATGCAAGATCATATAACACAAATATATTTCTCCAAACATAATTTCCAGAATATAAAGAAAGACAAAATCATACTTAATTGATAAGAAATTTTGGGACATTTCACTTAAATCATCAAAATTAGCTAATTTCGCATGCAACAAGCTATAAACCATTATGCATGCTATTAGTACGAGAAATGTGGACTATATGAACTTCATGGAAGGGACATGCATCTTTGTTTAAGAAAAATTGCATATTAAAGTGAGAAGAATAGTTTTACCCACTTTAGTTCTTGAAGTGGTGAAGAGATCTAAGTCTTTGAACTAGTTGCATCAACCTCTTCTTTGCCTCTCCTCTTTTTATTTTGACCAATGTATACCATACTATGGATGATGAAGAAGTGGGTTAAGTTAGTGTATGTAAGATATATCTAGGTAATATATATATATATATATATATTGAATTTACATATAGATAGTGAAATTACCTCCTTAAGTTGAACCTTTCTTCTTCTCTTCTTTTATTCTTCTTCTCTTCTCCTTCTCTTCTTGATTTCGGCCTCCTCTCTCCCTTACTCTCCTTAATTTTCAGATTTTCTTTGTGTAAGGGTGAAAGGAATGAGGGTGTTTCATTTTTAAAAGGGTTTAATAGGGTTGGGAGGTGGAATAAGAAAAAATGTAAGACATTGAGTCTTGCATGGGGGACAAGGATTCCCCTTGCCCAAGGGCTTCTTGTCCGTGGCTTATGTGTGTGTGTGTGTTATTATATTTTTTTTTAGGTGTATATAGATATAGGTATTAAGTATGTGTTAAATGAAGTGGCTAGTGATTAAATTGGGCTTTAAATTGTGATTCCAAGCCTTAGGGGTTTTATTTAGTTTGGGCTTGAGTCTTATGGTGTGTTTATGTATATATGGGTTGATACACATGGCCCATTAGGAATTTTATGTTCCCACTTCAAATTTTAATTAATTCGATTATTTGGTTCATAAAATAAATTATGAATAAATGAGTAAAACAAGTGAAACTAGATATAGATTAAACAATTGTTATAGGAGTACATCATGATTTAACAATTATACATGTCGTAAACTATCGAGTGTTAGGGAATTTTACACATGTAATGTAACCTTATTTGGTTTATATTACTCATGTTTTGAATGTAAACTTACCGGTCTATATGTTTTGAGCTTTTGACCTTATCAGTCTGTATTGTTATGTATTTTGACCCTGGCCAGTCAAACATTATAATGTCTCTTGCAGTGTCTAGCCTCGTAGATCCTTGTGAGAAGAGTATAGGGCGTGTGACACCCCCTTATGGTTTTTGGGGTGTTACATTTATGGTATTAGAGCCTAGGTTGTGGAAATCTAGGCTACCAGATCTAGTCGTGTTTTGTCGCGTCATCTGAGTTTTCGGTTGAGGCTGTCGGGTCGAGTCGTGTTTTGTCGCGTCATTAAAGTTGTCGATTGACGAGTCGAATTGTGTCCTGTCACATCATGTCATCTATATTGTCAATTGAGATTAGTATCTTAGGCAACCATCATCTTCGTGCGGCTTGTGAATGTAAATCTCCTCTTGTGTTATACCTTTTGTATTGCATGACTTTGGTTATATGTATGATATGAGATTGAACTTGTTTGCATTGAGCATGAATTGATTGGAATATACTGATAAATTGGATTATGAGCGGCGGAATATGTCACGTGAAATTTTTTAACATTGATGTACTTTATAAGGTGTGCCGATGGTAGAGTTGGTTGAGAACCGAGACAGACTATGCCGGTCTTTATTTGAATCCAGTGTTTATAAGTTATGCTTATTGAACTCGTAATTTTGGATATCTAATTGTTATGTGGATGGCAACTGAGTACTATATTGATTATTATTTTCCGCTGCATGTGTACATAAAAGTGTTTTTTGAAATTTTACGAACTTGAGTATACTTTTGGAAAACCAATACTCTAAAGTACTTTATTGGTACGTGTACGCAGCGGCTTAACGTACATTTTGAGTTTTTTGAGTTTCAATAAACTAGACGTGTATTTTCTAATGAGATATTTTGAAACTATTTGAAAAATGAGTTTTTGGAAATGTCTATGAGTATTTGGAAAGGTGTTACCATCGTTAATCATTTGTCATGTTTGAAAAGATTTTGAAAATGAATTTCAGCCTAATTGGTTGTTTTTTGAACATATTTAGCAGTATGGAAAATTTTTAATTTTAATATTTGACATAGGTGTATGACTTGAAAATCCTTCACACAATAGAATTTTTCGTGTTCTAATACAAACATGTGGTTAGTTTTGAAAAGTGGTGAAAGATGAAAACTTTAGAAGTTTAAGCTGGAAACGATGTTCATTTTGGAAGAATGGTGATAGTTCCCAAGGTAGAACGAAAATATTTCGCAATTTTTAAAATTTTAAGCTCGGAATATGAAAAGTTTTCTAATTTGTGAAATGACAATAATTGAATTTAGATGTAATGTGCATGATCTGTACGTATTGATTAAGGCGATACCGCTAGAGTCTGGGACTAACGCGTTTGCATAAAGGCAAAGTTATTTTCACATATTCGTTATGTTGCCATTCTCATTGGAGGATTTTGATTGCGTTCCTACATGTGTGTTGCATGGTTTGGAGTCATTTCGTAGCTTGTATGATATCACTTAGATCCATATGTTGCATACATATGCAAACGCTTCGCGACTTTTCGTATTTCTGTGTTGTGGATATCGTTCGGAGCAGGTGCTCGTGCTGTGCTCGTGCGACACACCAGTGTTCGGGCAGAGAGCAACACACGACCAGACGCACGGTCTAGTGCATGAGCATATGCTCGTGTATCCCTGTATGTGATAAGTGTCAGTTTTATATACTTATCCATGGTTTGTATAGATATATTTCACCCATAATTGAGCTAGTCTACTCGTTTTTGCTTAGAATTAATTAGCTTTTAATAATTTTATTATTTATCAGATGAAGATGTAAATTTAGTCTTAATCGGATTGAATTACTGATTTACTCAATAAATAACATGTGTATAAAACATTCTCTTTGTTGAATTTTATGTATTCATGTTGTAGGGCTTTTCGAGACGAGTTCGGCAGTCTTTCCGGATTTAAAATCAGAGTTAAATATCAAAAGTTATCATCCGAAGAAAATTTGGGGCAAAAACGCAAAGTCTAAGAAATTCTGGGCTGAAAACGTAACTCACAAAGCAACCAGTGTACAAAATGCCGAAGCAATGTTACGGCCGTAACATCTGAAAGTTACGGCCGTATGACCTCAATGTTACGACCGTAACATCTGCAAGTTATGGCCGTAACTCTTGACAGATTATTGATCATTGTCTAATTTTTTATACTTTTGGTCTATTATTGTCACGCCCCCAACATCGGGCAGGACGAGGGCGCGACGATACATGTCGATCAATCAATAAGAGTGCAGTAAAGACATTGTGGAAGCTAGAATAACGATCAATAAAAATTCAACAACGATCTTAACCCGATGTTTTAAGATTCGTTGAAATAAAGGTTGGTAATGAAATTACAAAGATCAGAACATTACAGCAGAACTTCTTTCTAGAATTTCAAAAGTACCAAATACGAAACATAACTAATCTATTACAAGGTGGAATTATACAAAATTCTATGTCTCAAAGGTCTTCTACTCGGTCTCTTCAAAAGTCCCCTCGTCTTCGGCCGGATTCTCATCCTCTGGTTTAATGGAAAACGGTGGGGTGAGATAAAAGGTCTCAGTGAGTGGGTGATCGTGTGCGAGTGTGGCTTACTTTTCTTTGAAAACATTTTGATTGATGCATGGTTTTATAAAGTATATGAAATTGGAATCGTTTGCAATATACATTATAATTTTTATGAACACAATAAACATTTACAGGTGCGCTATTATAATCCTGTCCTCATGGACGGATGTCAAGTCAAGCAGTTGGTCAATCAGTCAAGCTAGCTTCGAATCCTGCCGATATGGACTTTGGATTCTAGGCTCTCCTTATTACTCCTAACAAGATAGGCCGTCTCCCCAAGATTTGGACCGTCGCCCCAAGTAGAGCCTTCGCTCTTTTCACACTTAGCGTGTGCTTCCTTATCTCTTATCTGGGCTTGGTATGTCCTTAGATGTGGGTCAAAACCCGGATCACACCATAATCGCGATTATACCCCAAGTCTACGACCCAGGTCCCTCGGAACACTCCGTTCCTCGGTTATGGGAATAGGAAACAACGGTAGCCTCGTTCATGAACCGCAGCCTCGCTGCTCGATCCAAGACTTGGTCTAACCGTCCCTGACATGATTAGGGACTCTAGAGGTGGCTAATACAGTTCAAGAGGTGGCCCCGGATTTTAGGTTGGCTCTCTGGTTCGTATGGGATCAAGAGGTGGTCCCCGTCCGTCGACGTTGCACTTTGCCCCGGTAGAGTTAGAGGTGGACCCGTCCATGGCACTTTGTTTGTATAGCACTTAGTTCCCGGACAGTTACAGTCAGTAATCAGACGCATGTCACGAGTATCAAGTATGTGTTCGGTTAGTCAGGTTAATAGCGTCTTTTTGACTAAGTACGAAATATGTATTATTTATAATTGTGGCCTGATTTGTTCGAAAAAAAAGGATTCATAAATAAATCTGAGAAATAATCTGAATAATCTTATTTACAGCCTGGGGAGTTTAGATCAGGTATTTATATAATATGGGCAGGTTCGACGATAACGAGAAATATTTGGAATAGGTTGAATGGACGCTTTTGCCTTTCGGTTCGAGTTTTAGTATTTAGAGTAAGGATCGAATTCGGATGGTTGTGAAAATTTGTGAGAATGTAAAAAATATTCCCACGACTCCAGATTTAAGGAAATTTCGAAATTTTCAGTTCCGAGACTGAATTTTCCAGAATTTACGGTTTTGCCCCAAAA
Source organism: Orobanche coerulescens (assembly GCA_033398695.1). Classification (NCBI taxonomy): domain Eukaryota; kingdom Viridiplantae; phylum Streptophyta; class Magnoliopsida; order Lamiales; family Orobanchaceae; genus Orobanche; species Orobanche coerulescens. The sequence goes on from CM065816.1 coordinate 113,378,521, forward strand.
CTTAGGAAAATTATTCCGGGGCTTATAATGTTATGAAATTAGCTCGGATTTTGATGAAATTTTACGAGATGACTCGTAATAGGCCTGGAATGATAGATTTGTGAAAATTCCATAAAATTTCGAACTTGGTCCAAAATTCTAATTTTCTTGCGTTTTGACCCCAAAAGTGTTTCTAATTACAATTTTGGTTTATAAGTATAGATATCGAAGTCCGAAGTGTACGAAACTTTACGGACAGCTTATATATGAATAAATATATGCGGTACAGGGTCGAGAATATGTATTTTTGTAAATTTTCAATTTAGTCTCCAAACTACCTAAAATTGCAATTTGTGCCCAATTTTCCGTTTACTCGATTAAATTCTTACTTACGGCCACAAGTATATTATTACATATTACAACTTAGTCATATGATACTAAAATTCCAGATTTGAGACAAAGTCACGAGAAAGTGCAAGGTAGGTATAAAGATTACAATTTTTCACGAAATTGGAATCCGACTATCGAATCGGTTGTCGACTAAAATTGTCAAATCAATTTGCATGATGTTATAACCATAATATGAATATTCAAAACATGTATATACTCAGAATTTTCCAGATTTGTACATGCATCATAATTTCTCATAATATTCATAAATAAGAATCAAGAAATACAAATATTTATATAGAAATATTAACAAAAACTTGTAGTATAATTTCAATATGCAAATTTGACATGCAACTCAAGAATATATTTCAAAATTTTCAGATCTCATATGCATCATCATAAACAAGAAATAATTGATTTTTGTTTTCAAAATTTTGAAGAATTTCCACTCACTTTAGTTCTTTGTCGGTAGAAGTCGATCCTAGGTCTTGTGAGTCGAAAAGGACCTCTCTTCCTCCTCCTCTACATTTCATCCCATGCATCAACACACTATGGATTATTATTTTTTGATTGCATGTTAGGTTTAAAGTTTTCAATAGTTATACATATAAAAGAAAGTTGTAGGAAAAGAATTACCTATGCCTTGTTAAACTTCTCTTCTTCCTTCTTTTCTTCCTCTAGATTCGTCCCTCTCTCTCTTTCTCTCTCAAATGCAGATTTTTGTGTGTGTAGGAGGTGTAAAATTTAGCTAGGGGGTAGATGATCATATTTATAGTGTGTAATAGAGGCTTGGAGAAGTGTATGTGTAGTGAGGACTAGGGACAAGATGTTTAAGGTGTGTTGAGGGGTGTCTTGCATGGGGGACATGAGGTTATAAAAAAATTGATTCCCCTCTTTTTCTTCCCATATGGCCGCCCCATTACATAGATATATGTATTATATATTTTTTATTTGTTATTTTAAGTGTATAATTATAATTGTAATAATTGGTGATTTAATTAGTTAGTTGGGCTTTGAAGTGTTTTCAAGCCTTAGGAATTTCATCAAGTTGGGCTTGAGCCTTTTAGTGTGTTCATATGTGTAGGTGTTGATACACATGGCCCATTAGGAATTTCATGTTCCTATTTTGAGTTTTAATTAATTCATTATCTCATTCATAAAATAATTTATGAATAAATAAGTAAAATAAAATGAAACTAGATGTAGATTACAAAAAATTGTTATTAGAGTACATCATGTTTTAATAATTATACATGTAGTAAACTATCGAGTTTAGGGGGTTTTACATCCTCCCCTCCTTAAAAGAATTTGGTCCCCAAATTCCTACTTGAATAATTCGGGGTACAATTTTCTCATTTCTTCTTCAGTTTTCCATGTAGCGTCTTCCTCGCTATTATGCTTAGACCAGATGACTTTGACTAGGGGAATTGTCCTCTTCCTCAGTTCACGCATCTGTCGGTCGAGGATTTTTATCGGCTTCTCTTCATAAGATAAATCATCTTTGATTGGTGGGATGTCAGAGGTAAGAACATGCTCCGGGTCGGATGATACTTCTTTAGTCTCGAGACATGGAAAACTTCGTGCATTCCTGCCATATTGGGTGGTAACTCTAACCGGTAAGCTAGTCGACCAATCCTTTCGGTGATTTTGAATGGTCCTACATATCGGGGACTCAGTTTTCCTCCCTTCCTTGATACTATTAAACCCTTCCGTGGTGTTAGTCTTAAGAAGACTCGATCACCTACTTCAAATTCTAAATCCTTTTTACGACGATCGGCGTAACTCTTCTATCTACTCTGAGCGGTGCGGATCCTATCCTTGAATAGTCGTACCTTGTCCATGGCCTCTTTCACCAAATCTGTTTTTATTACAGAAGGTTCCGTTCGTTGTGTCCTTGGCGTCCATTGATCGTCAATTTCCCAATGAAGTGGGGATCGTCACTTCCTTCCGTACAGTGCTTCATATGGTGCCATTCCGATTGTGGCGTGGTAACTGTTGTTATATGCGAATTGGGCCAATGGTAGATGTTGATCCCAATTTCCTCGGAAGTCCAGAACGCAAGCTCGTAACATGTCTTCAAGGGTCTGGATGGTTCGTTCAGATTGCCCGTCGGTCTCGGGATGAGCACTTGTGCTGAAGCTTAAGGAATTTCCTAATTCCTTGTGAAAATCTTTCTAAAGACGAGATGTAAATTTTGAATCTCTATCAGATACAATATCTACTGGTACTCCATGGAGTCGAACGATTTCTCGGATATAGGTCTTAGCCAGCTTCTGCGAACTGTCGTCCTTTTTCACTGGTACGAAATGTGATGATTTTGTTAACCTATCAACGATTACCCAAATGGTATTATATCCTACTCTTGTGGTTGGCAAGTCCGTGATGAAATCCATGGTTACCTTTTCCCATTTCCATTCAGGAACTTCTAATGGTTGTAACAGTCCTGAGGGTCTTTGGTGTTCGGCTTTTACTCTCTGACAAGTTAAGCATCTTGCTGCGAATTCCGCTACCTGGTTCTTCATATTTACCCACCAGTAGTGCTTCTTTATATCCTTATACATTTTATTTCCTCCTGGATGAATTGTATATCGGGAGCAGTGAGCTTCTGCTAAAATTTTCTTCTTGAGCTCGACATTGTCGGGAACACATATACGGTTCTTGAATCTTAGTATCCCATCAACAGACATGCTGAACTCAGTCTTTTCGCCTTGTGCGACCTTTTCCATAAGTTTACATAACTTCTCGTCTTGAGTCTGAGCTTCATGGATTTCCTTAAATAAGTCCGGCTTCAATGACAAATTGGCGCACATAACGCATGTCTTGGATTGTCTTGGGTTCCATTGGCTTATTTCTCCCAGGGCATTCCATTCCCTTATCATGAGTCTAGCCACACTCGCTTTCCTACTCACGGCGTCTGCCACGACATTGGCCTTGCCTGGATGATGCTGAATGGAGAAGTTATAATCTTCAAAGAGTTCTATCCATCGTCTCTGTCTTAGATTCAACTCCTTATGAGAGAATAGATATTTGAGACTCTTGTGGTCAGTAAAAATGGTGAAGGTAGCTCCATACAAGTAATGTCTCCATTTCTTCAAGGCAAACACTATTGCTGCGAGTTCAATGTCGTGGGTCGGATAGTTCATCTCATGGACCTTTAGCTTTCGGGATGCGTAAGCCACAACCTTGCCGTTTTGCATCAGCACAGCTCCTAATCCTTCCTTCGATGCGTCACTGTACAACACAAACCCATCGCTTCCTTCGGGAAGTGTTAGTACAGGTGCGGTTGTGAGTTTCCTCTTAAGCTCCTGGAAGCTCGACTCACACTTATCGTTCCACACAAATTTGATGTGTTTCTGTGTTAGTCTTGTGAGTGGTCCTGCGATTTTAGAGAAGTCTTTAATGAATTTTCGGTAGTAACCCGCAAGTCCAAGAAAGCTTCGAATCTCTGTGACTGTTTCTGGTCTCTTCCAATCCAGAATAGTCTCCACCTTTGATGGATCTACTGCAATTCCTTCTCCTGATATGACATGTCCTAGAAATGCCACTTCTCTTAACCAGAATTCACACTTGCTGAATTTGGCGTACAATTTATGCTCCCTTAGCGTCTCTAGCACCAACCTTAGGTGAGTTTCGTGTTCTTGATCCGACTTGGAATAAACGAGTATGTCGTCGATAAATATTACTACGAATTGATCCAAATATGGTTGGAACACACGGTGCATTAAATCCATAAATGCAGCTGGTGCGTTGGTCAATCCAAAAGGCATTACCACGATTTCATAATGACCATACCTAGTTTGAAAGGCAGTCTTTGGTATGTCATTCTCTTTGATCTTCAACTCATAATATCCTTGTTGGAGATCGAACTTCGAGTAAACCGTTGCACCTTGTAGCTGATCAAATAGTTCGTCGATCCTGGGAAGTGGATACTTGTTCTTAACCGTAATGTTGTTAAGTTCACGGTAATCGATACACAATCTTAGCGTGCCATCCTTCTTCTTTACGAATAGTACTGGCGCTCCCCAAGGGGTTATGCTTGGTCGGATAAATCCAATTTCTAGTAATTTCTGCAACTGAACCTTCAGTTCTTGCAGTTCTAGTGGAGCCATTCGATATGGCATTCTAGCCACCGGTGCCTTTCCTGGCAATATATCTATATTAAATTCAACTTCCCTATCTGGAGGTAGAGAAGTGAGTTCCGTGGGAAAAACATCAGGGTATTCTGATATTACTGGTATTGCTTCGATCTCGGTTGTGCTCTTGGGTTTATTCATGACAAAAGCTAGATATCCCGTTGCTCCCTTCGAAATGGCCTTCCTCGCCTTCGTGGCTGATATAATCGGGGCCGAGTTAATTCTAGCATTTCCATGTAGTTCAACTACAGGGTGATCGGGTTTGCAGAATCGAACAATTTTAGAATGGCAATCAAGTTGTGCATAGTTCTTAGATAGCCAATCCATACCAAGTATGAGGTCATACTCAAGTATGGGAAGAAGAATTAGGTCAGCAGGAAAACATTGACCCTCAACTACAACTTCGCAATTCCTAAATACCGAATCTGTTTCCTGGCTTGCACCCATAGGTGTGGACACCACTAAGCTTACAGGCAATGATTCCATACATACATTCAGTTTTTGTGCGTAATGGGGTGCAACAAAAGAATGTGATGATCCTGGATCTAATAATGCATGAGCAGAGTGGTTTGACACAAGGAATGTACCTTCCACCACGTCTGTTGCATTAGGAGCTTCTTGTCCAGCTAAGGCAAAAACTCTTGCTAGCGCTTTTCCCTTGCCCTTGAGATCGTCCTTCTTAGCCGCGTTTCTCTGTTGATTGTTGTCCAGCGCTTCCCACTTCGGGAATTCCCTAATCTGATGCTGATTATCCCCACAGCGCAGACACCTCCCCTGTTTCTTCCAAAAGTCCTCGGGTTTATGCCCCATCTTATTGCAGTGAGGACAGGGCGGTAGGTTGTTTACAGGCTTCCTTCCGGTGTTCTATCCTGAAGTCTTGCGTTGGAATTTTTGGGGTGGCCTGGAGGATGAGTTTGGCATGGGTCTTTTTGACTTCCCAACGGTGCGCTCCTTTGCCTGACCCAGTCGGGTCATCCCGCTTTCAATTCGGCTGGCAGCCTAGACAGCTTCTATCATCGTCGTCATCCTTACTGGCAGCAAGCTTTGTTGAAGCGTAAATCTCAACCCGCGCGTAAACTTGTACAGTCTGTCCTCCTCGGTGCTCACCAGTCCCGGCGCGTATTTTGAGAGTCGATTGAATTGAGACTCGTACTGGGCGACGGTCATTGCCCCTTGCTTAAGATGATAAAATTCATCACGGCGAGCCTCATGAGCGGCTTGGGAAATGTATTGATCACGGAAAGATTTAACGAAGTTCTCCCATGTTCGGTCAGTTGCCTCTCTTGTCCATTTTCCACTGGTAATCTTCCACCAGTCGTGAGCCGCAGACTCCAATCGAAAAGTTGCGAGTGCCAGCTTCTGCTCTTCCGAGTAATGTAGGGTTGCAAATATACTCTCTATCCTCTCTAACCAGTGTTCGGCAATCGCGTCATCCGGATCCCCAAGAAATGTAGGGGGTTTGAATCGGAGAAACCTTTCTAAGGCCCGGTCATGTGTTTCGGGTGCATTCGGGTTTGGTGCAATATGCTGTTGTAGAAAGGTCACCAGTTGGGTGATTACTTGGGCAGTGTTATTGTCCCCTTGGAATGGATTTCTGTTACCTCCGTGTTGTTCCTCATTGTTGTTATGTTGAGCATGGGGTCTCCCACGTCCACGTCGGTCGGCCATCTATCGCCATTAACGATTATTATAATTAGTTTATTTCGAGTTGTAAGCATAGAGAAGTCAATCATGCAAACGTTATTTTAAATCTCATTATAACGTAATATGAATAACACATCATTAATGCATCCTAATGGTTTGATTTGACATGCGAAAATTATAGTTTTTTGATAGGGATAGTTAGTAAGTTGTCCAACTTAACCATCGTTCAAATACCAAAGAACAAACATAAGTACATCATAACGTCATCATAATAGATAAACATCAAAGTAGGAACATAGCGGTATCACTCTCAGTCTTCTCCTGGCTCCATCGGGTCTTCCTCAGGGTCCTCTTCTTCAGAGCTAGAGGATACATCAATCCTCTCTCCTGAGGTTATAACCTCGATCCCTGGGATAAGCTCCACTAACTTTATCACTCGAGCACGTATCGCATCCAAGAACTCTCTGTCCTGAAGGTACTCCGCGGCCAGGGTACACTCCAGTGTCTCAACTCGGGAGCTCAGCTGAGATCGAGCATGCTGGAGGCTCCTGATGGCGGCCTCTTGTCTCTCTAGGTGTGTATCCCGCTGATGTAGTGCCAGCTCTAGACTCCTGCATTCCTCACGTAGGGACTCTAGTGCCTGGAACGCCTCCTGTCTCTGCCCTCGATACGAGTTCGCCTCCTGCCTGGTCCTATCCAGCTCTCCTGTCAAGGTATGAATATGCTGCTCAAGTCGCTCAATCCGATCCTGGTCCTTAAGCTTTGCTCGGCCCGGTCCTTGACTCTCTCGCCAGTAGGTAGCCTGCTCTTCTAAGAGCTTGACCTTCTCCGTTAAACGCGTGAGCTCAATGATCATATCCATTTCGGAATCCATACCTACCAGACCAAGGTCTAAGTCAGTATTTCGTAAAAATCTAATGTCCAATATAAACTCTATTAAGCATGAATAATCATCAAGGCAGTGATGTTAATGATTCAACAAGTATGCTTATGTGACACTAGCGATTAATACCTTATTTTAGAATAGTAAGGAGGTTTAATAAATTTTAGATAAACCAATAAGTAACATATACTAATCCGTTTCAAGAGTTCAATAGAGGAATTTACTCAATCGGGAAATGCTACGAATACTTAATTAAGTATCCGATTCTGAAAAGACTAAGCATAGCTTGTTTAGCTGATGATTTAGAAACTGTTGAATATGACTATGCATTTTCCAAGTGAATTGCGACAAGTCGAAAGAGAATTTATTGGAAGTTGACTCGAGGAATCTACTTTAGGTCTTAACCCTATGGTTTACTTCGTCCTAGGTGGAATCCTCATCTAAGTCCGAAGCATCTTATCCTGGAAAAGCTCGATGTAAGTGTCCTTCTTACAAAGCGAGCTCCGATACCACTTCTGTCACGCCCCCAACATCGGGCAGGACGAGGGTGCGATGATGCATGTCGATCAATCAATAAGAGTGCAGTAAATACATTGCGGAAGCTAGAATAACGATCAATAAAAATTCAACAACGATCTTAACCCGATGTTTTAAGATTCGTTGAAATAAAGGTTGGTAATGAAATTACAAAGATCAAAACATTACAGCGGAACTTCTTTCTAGAATTTCAAAAGTACCAAATACGAAACATAACTAATCTATTACAAGGTGGAATTATACACAATTCTATGTCTCGAAGGTCTTCTACTCGGTCTCTTCAAAAGTCCTCTCATCTTCGGCCAGATTCTCATCCTCTAGTTTAAAATGAAAAACGGTGGAGTGAGACAAAGGGTCTCAGTGAGTGGGTGATCGTGTGCGAGTGTGGCTTACTTTTCTTTGAAAACATTTTGATTGATGCATGGTTTTATAAAGTATATGAAATTGGAATCGTTTGCAATATACATTATAATTTTTATGAACACAATAAACATTTACAGGTGCGCTATTATAATCCTGTCCCTGTGGACGGATGTCAAGTCAAGCAGTTGGTCAATCAGTCAAGCTAGCTTCGAATCCTGACGATATGGACTTTGGATTCTAGGCTCTCCTTATTACTCCTAGCAAGATAGGCCGTCGCCCCAAGATTTGGACCGTCGCCCCAAGTAGAGCCTTCGCTCTTTTCACACTTAGCGTGTGCTTCCTTATCTCTTATCTGGGCTCGGTATGTCCTTAGCTGTGGGTCAAAACCCGGATCACACCATAATCGCGATTATAACCCAAGTCTACGACCCAGGTCCCTCGGAACACTCCGTTCCTCGGTTATGGGAATAGGAAACAACGGTAGCCTCGTTCATGAACCGCAGCCTCGCTGCTCGATCCAAGACTTGGTCTAACCGTCCCTGACATGATTAGGGACTCTAGAGGTGGCTCATACAGTTCAATAGGTGGCCCCGGATTTTAGGTTGGCTCTCTGGTTCGTATGGGATCAAGAGGTGGCCCCCGTCCGTCAACGTGGCACATTGCCCCGGTAAAGTTAGAGGTGGACCCGTCCATGGCACTTTGTTTGTATAGCACTTAGTTCCCGGACAGTTACAGTCAGTAGTCAGACGCATGTCACGAGTATCAAGTATGTGTTCGGTTAGTCAGGTTAATAGCGTCTTTTTAACTAAGTACGAAATATGTATTATTTATAATTGTGGCCTAATTTGTTCGACAAAAAAAGGATTCATAAATAAATCTGAGAAATAATCTGAATAATCTTATTAACAGTCTGGGGAGTTTAGATCAGGTATTTATATAATATGGGCAGGTTCGACGATAACGAGAAATCTTTGGAATAGGTTGAATGGACGCTTTTGCCCTTGGGTTCGAGTTTTAGTATTTAGAGTAAGGATCGAATTCGGATGGTTGTGAAAATTTGTGAGAATGTCAAAAATATTCCCACGACTCCAGATTTAAAGAAATTTCGAAATTTTCAGTTTCGAGACTGAATTTTCCAGAATTTACGGTTTTGCCCCAAAAGTTAGGAAAATTATTCCGGGGCTTATAATGTTATGAAATTAGCTCGGATTTTGATGAAATTTTACGAGATGACTCGTAATAGGTCTGGAATGATAGATTTGTGAAAATTCCATAAAATTTCGGACTTGGTCCAGAATTCTAATTTTCTTGCGTTTTGACCCCAAAAGTGTTTCGAATTACAATTTTGGTTTATAAGTATAGATATCGAAGTCCGAAGTGTACGAAACTTTACGGACAGCTTATATATGAAGAAATATATGCGGTACAGGGTCCAGAATATGTATTTTTATAAATTTTCAATTTAGTCTCCAAACTACCTAAAATTGCAATTTGTGCCTAATTTTCCGTTTACTCGATTAAATTCTTACTTATGGCCACAAGTATATTATTACATATTACAACTTAGTCATATGACACTAAAATTCCAGATTTGAGACAAAGTCACGAGAAAGTGCAAGGTAGGTATAAAGATTACAATTTTTCACGAAATTGAAATCCGACTATCGAATCGGTTGTCGACTAAAATTGTCAAATCAATTTGCATGATGTTATAACCATAATATGAATATTCAAAACATGTATATACTCAGAATTTTCCAGATTTGTACATGCATCATAATTTCTCATAATATTCATAAATAAGAATCAAGAAATAAAAATATTAATATAGAAATATTAACGAAAACTTGTAGTATAATTTCAACATGCAAAATTTGACATGCAACTCAAGAATATATTTCAAAATTTTCAGATCTCACATGCATCATCATAAACAAGAAATAATTGATTTTTGTTTTCAAAATTTTGAAGAATTTCCACTCACTTTAGTTCTTTGTCGGTAGAAGTCGATCCTAGGTCTTGTGAGTCGAAAAGGACCTATCTTCCTCCTCCTCTACATTTCAGCCCATGCATCAACACACTATGGATTATTATTTTTTGATTGCATGTTAGGTTTAAAGTTTTCAATAGTTATACATATAAAAGAAAGTTGTAGGAAAAGAATTACCTATGCCTTGTTAAACTTCTCTTCTTCCTTCTTCTTTTCTTCCTCTAGATTCGTCCCTCTCTCTCTTTCTCTCTCAAATGCAGATTTTTGTGTGTGTAGGAGGTGTAAAATGTAGCTAGGGGGGGTGGATGATCATATTTATAGTGTGTAATAGAGGCTTGGGGAAGTGTATGTGTAGTGAGGACTATGGACAAGATGTTTAAGGTGTGTTGAGGGGTGTCTTGCATGGGGGACATGAAGTTATAAAAAAATTGATTCTCCTCTTTTTCTTCCCATATGGCCACCCCATTACATAGATATATGTATTGTAACACCCCCAGAATACGACCGGGAATGTCACACGCCGTAGACCCTTATCACAAGGATCTACCAGGCTAAGCTCCAAAAGACTACTCAATGATTGACCGACCGGGGTCAAAATTAAATGCAAAGCAGACCGACAAGGTCATTAACCAATTCAGAAAATAACGACATTCACATTACAATGACAATAATAAACTTGAACACTAAAAAGAATGACAACTCAATTTAATAAATGAAAACTACACCCATGCAAGGGTGAATACTCGAACGACAGAGAAAATACCGACCAGAATGAGACAAAAGAAAAGACTCTGACTCTGGTGTGATTAGTATCATTGTCCTCCATCTTCTTCCAAGCCAATCATGTGAATGCTCACGAGCCGCCAAAACTCGAGCGCATAACAGCACCCACCCCGAAAACTCGGGGTTAGCAAGCGGAATTTTGCTAGTGCAAGTACATAATATACAAGATATACGAATAATAACAACACAAATCTCAACAGTCGTGAAGCCTTAACACAAACCACACATTCCCATAGTCCACACAGAATAGCATCACATACCCAAAGTGAAAGATAATCACATAGTCATATTCTCTGTATGGAACATAACACCAATGAAACTTTAAACGAGCCCAAGGAGTCAGAAAAAATCCCTTTTTATAAAAAAGGAAAAGTATTTTGATAAGAAAGTCTGAAAACATTATTATTGACTCAGGCCATCATGGGGTTTTGGAAAATCAAATGGGAATACTTTTAGAAAATACTTCAAAAACTCTCGGATCCTCGACCCAACATGTGTAAAACAATTTGCAAGAAAACCATTACAACGTTATTCGGGTCCTCGACCCAATGCACAGAATAATCATCACAGCACAATCAAAGGCACAGCCTCTCATTCGACAATTCCTGCTCAAGACCCTTGATTAATTAACCCTCGGAGATTTCGTCAAACATCCTTGGTTAATTAACCCCGATACCAACGTCTTAAAAACAATTTGAAACAAGCTTTCAAAAACACGAATCACAGTCTATATCGAGACCAGTATTTTAAAAGAGTTGAAAGAACTTTGAAATACGAGGATTGTTCGGTAACGGGGTCTTAGCTATCACTCGAATATCCGTTACCAATAAGCCTGCCAGGCGCCTCCCTTGCACACCTGTGCACCGGCGTTCACTCCACTATGTTGGCCGCCCCTTGAACATGTCACCGCGCCGGCGATCACTCCTGACAGAGCCGCCCCTTGCACGCGCATTAGGTAACACCGGTGTTCACCAAACATATGGAGCCGCACATTGCAGCGTACACCAGGCCGGAGTACACACCCCGCCCTCAGAGGTTCCCGGATACGACGTCTCTCACAACAAGTATTCACATTATTACAAACATCAAGTACACAATCAATCAATTCAACAATTATCAAATCAATACACCAATTCACACAATTTATCCGACAGTCCATAACCACACAATAAACAATAACACGTACATTATCAATCAAGATCCAACACAATAAGCCTTCGGCACAACCAACCAACGCTACACATATATCCTTGTATTGCGACTCAACCGAATATATATATATAGATATATAGATATATATATATGTATATATACATATAACTTTACTATATTATATGAATAACTATAGTTCATCCATCAATCCAAGTTGAGTACGCCAACTAGTGTTAGCATTCACCACTCGTCGTTCACCGACATAGGCATATATATCAATATACGTATATACATACATATATTTAACATATAAATATATATAAATCTATATATATATACACATATATATATACACAAATATATATATATATATATACATATCCGTATAAATTCATACACTTCGACAACGATGATTTCACGCAGTTACAATTCGTATATCAAGGTACTTGCCTTGGTAATCTCGCGGATACTCGAAAGTACGGTCGGTTGGCAAAATCCGAACTCCAACGAAAACAATGATCGGAAGGGCTCAACACCAGATTTTTGTAGGGAAATCGTCCCTAGTATCCTATCATCGAATAAACAATCAATCATACGAGGAAAAACATCACAAAACGACCAAATTCCTCTCTGCGGCATTTCCCCGGACACTTTGAAGGCGTCAAACGGAAGTTCATATAATCGACGAATCGGAACTGGTAAAACAGTGGAAAGATGAGGAAAGTGAGAGAATACAACTTAATCTACAATTATCCATCGCAATTTAAGTTCATAAGGCTCAAACGGACGAAATCTACCAAGATCCCCAAATTTCCCAAAGTTTGGATTTTAGGAAAAACTAACCTTGATTCGGTCGATTGAAGGATGTTATGGATTGATCGATCAATGATATGGACTCAGGATCTTCGTGGTTTTGTTGTTCAACAACATGCCTTATCGCTCTCATAACCTCTGGCCGCGGAAGGAAGAGAATGAAATGAAAAAATGTGTTGAAACAGGGCTGCTCGGTCAAATATATACTGGCAACTGACTAGCGTGCGCTAGGTTGTCCGGTAGCGTCGCTATCGGCCGGCCACAGTCGAGAATCTTCGGCCGGGTCGATAGCGTCGCAAGTCATCGTCGGCGGCGCAATCGGCCCGTCCAGACCTCTTGGACTAATCTGTCCGGCCAGTAGCGTCTGCCCGGCCGAGCCGTAGCGTGCGTTAACTGCCGAGTTAGCGCCTGCTTTGTCCGTAGCGTGCGCTACTGCCTGGCCGAAGTCCAGACCCTACCGCCTAGATCGCCCGGGCCGATTAGCGTGCGTTACCTCCCGGCAGTGGCGCGCGCTACTCTGCGGTTTAGCGCGCATTGTCCGGCCGTAGCGTCGCTAGGCGGTCCTCGCTGAATCGTCCGTGATGCCCGGCATCCGTGCGGTTCCTCCCGCAACCGTCCGGCGGCGCCCCATTGCCGTGGCCCGACGACTCGATTCCTAAAAAGCGCCGCAGGCGAACACGGCGAAGCTCGCGGACAACAACACCGATCCGAAATGAAATTAACATACAACAAATCACCACCTATGGCCATAAACACAAAATCGATTGTCGAGAAAAATAATACGGCTCGGAAACCGAGAAATTTCCGGTCTAAGAAAAAGAAAAATTCGAATAAATCAGAATAAAAATCTCGGATATTACATTCTACCCCCTTAAAATAAGTTTCGTCCCGAAACTTAAAATAGAGAGCGGCGGAACAATCAAGGAAATAACTACTTGCTCAGCCCCAAATCATCACGAGCAAAGCGCGAGTGCAAGGTTCCAGAAATACGATGAACTGACCTAGCAAGTACAAGGCAGTTTAAAATGGTCGAAAGGTGCGCAGATGAATTACCAACAACGAAAGTCGTCCCATACCGAAAATACTAAGAAGAGTACGGGTAATACATTCCCCCATACTAAGAGGACATTATGATCCCGAAACTTAGAACAACAAGAGTTGGAAATGTAAAGCAATGAAATGAAATACGATCGAAGTCACGATTGTTTGAAACAGCAACGCTTAAGACATAGTACAAAATCTTCATTCTCCCATGCTAGGATCTTCAGAAGGAAACATAGGGTTTCGGGACACTTCCCGGTCCCTAGTTTTGCTCTCTCTTAGGGCGGCATTCTTTGCCAATTCGGAAACTGTCTCACAATGTTTCTCCCGATGACCTTCAAACCCACACCGGTAACAAGTCAAAAGTGGAAAGGGACAATTTGCACGATCATGTCCCTGACGATTGCAGTTGAAGCACCTTCTCTTCTTACCGAGAATCACCGATGTTGGCTTGGGATCCCCAGCGCTCACTCCCGACCGCAAAGACGACGCGTCCGAACGACGCGGGGGTTTGGGAGCCTTAGACTCTTCATCGCCCAAAAATTTCCCAGATGTCCTCGGTCTCTTCGTTTCGCTCGTGGGCTCGACCATTAAGGACATTTCATAGGATATCGTTTGATCTTGATACTCCTTCACTGTAGCAAGAATAGTTGTCGTACGAACCACCTTGTCGCTTCCACTTCCGTCATCACATTTACGTCCGCCAAGGCCCGACATACTAATACAGATAGTACCGTTCAGCGTTATCAATAATCAGTTGCACAGTATACCACAATTATCAACATAAGGTTTAGTTAACATCTATAGAATAACGTAAAGCGTTAAGTTTTATGAAGTCAATTTCGAGTCCTCCGACGATGACGATCATTATATGTATGCACTTAATGAAAATAAATTTTTGGAAAAGAGGGCTAGTCACGTTGCGCCCAAGACTCATAAATACTGTCTTTTATTTCGGAAGAGGAAGTTTATATAACGACTCTAAAAATTATTTTCGAGTAATGTAAAAAAAATTCAAAATTGAATTGTAACTAATTTGAATTATTTCAAAAGTGTTAGATTCCCAAATACCACAATTTTGAAAATCTTTCCTCTTCCACCAAAATGTTTATTCGAAAGGATTTTCCACCGAGATACGTGACCATTTAACATGACAACATTAAATCATGGTTTTTCACAATGTTAGAAAATTTCAAAGCACCACTTTAAAATATTCGTGATACTACAGCGTCGTGGGCCCCGTGCCGGAACCCACCAGGCTAAAAATCATTTTTAAAAAAAATGTTCAAATTGCCAAAAAGGCCGATGTTGGTAATATTCTCGAATACTCACTAAGTCATTTATAAAAATATCAAATACCGTCATAAGAATACTATCAAAACGTGAAAGACCAAAATATCAAAAATCGGTTTGCAAGATACCAAAAGCCATCTTAAAATACTCATGCGGCGGATAAAATTAACATTCATAAGTTTATCCTAATAAGTGTAGAAACAGATAAATATGCTCGACTTCCGAAACATATTACATAACCATTTTTGCTCGGACCGCATACGCATGTTATATCCTAAAACAATAATATCACCAACAAGTTCCAATCCTTAGTTCACATTAAACACGTTAGCACAATATAATCAAATACGTATATAAGGGGACTTACGATCGGGAGGCTTACCATCACAGATTGCCGGAAGATAATGTCGGAACCACGATACTAATCACAACTCTGATGCGCGCGACTTACACAAGACATGGACTTGACCCAACGGCCTAGGTTTTTCGCAAACCTAAGCTCCGATACCATAAATGTAACACCCCCAGAATACGACCGGGAATGTCACACGCCGTAGACCCTTATCACAAGGATCTACCAGGCTAAGCTCCAAAAGACTACTCAATGATTGACCGACCGGGGTCAAAATTAAATGCAAAGCAGACCGACAAGGTCATTAACCAATTCAGAAAATAACGACATTCACATTACAATGACAATAATAAACTTGAACACTAAAAAGAATGACAACTCAATTTAATAAATGAAAACTACACCCATGCAAGGGTGAATACTCGAACGACAGAGAAAATACCGACCAGAATGAGACAAAAGAAAAGACTCTGACTCTGGTGTGATTAGTATCATTGTCCTCCATCTCCTTCCAAGCCAATCATGTGACTGCTCCCGAGCCGCCAAAACCTGAGCGCATAACAGGCACCCACCCGCCGAAAACTCGGGGTTAGCAACTGGAATTTTGCTAGTGCAAGTACATAATATACAAGATATACGAATAATAACAACACAAATCTCAACAGTCGTGAAGCCTTAACACAAACCACACATTCCCATAGTCCACACAGAATAGCATCACATACCCAAAGTGAAAGATAATCACATAGTCATATTCTCTGTATGGAACATAACACCAATGAAACTTTAAACGAGCCCAAGGAGTCAGAAAAATCTCTTGTTATAAAAAAGGAAAAGTATTTTGATAAGTAATTTTGATTTCATTATTATTGACTCTGGCCATCATGGGGTTTTGGAAAATCAAATGGGAATACTTTTAGAAAATACTTCAAAAACTCTCGGATCCTCGACCCAACATGTGTAAAACAATTTGCAAGAAAACCATTACAACGTTATTCGGGTCCTCGACCCAATGCACAGAATAATCATCACAGTACAATCAAAGGCACAGCCTCTCATTCGACAATTCCTGCTCAAGACCCTTGATTAATTAACCCTCGGAGATTTCGTCAAACATCCTTGGTTAATTAACCCCGATACCAACGTCTTAAAAACAATTTGAAACAAGCTTTCAAAAACACGAATCACAGTCTATATCGAGACCAGTATTTTAAAAGAGTTGAAAGAACTTTGAAATACGAGGATTTTTCGGTAACGGGGTCTTAGATATCACTCGAATATCCGTTACCAATAAGCCTGCCAGGTGCCTCCCTTGCACACCTGTGCACCGGCGTTCACTCCACTATGTTGGCCGCCCCTTGAACATGTCACCGCGCCGGCGATCACTCCTGACAGAGCCGCCCCTTGCACACGCATTAGGTAACACCGGTGTTCACCAAACATATGGAGCCGCACATTTCAGCGTACACCAGGCCGGAGTACACACCCCGCCCTCAGAGGTTCCCGGATACGACGTCTCTCACAACAAGTATTCACATTATTACAAACATCAAGTACACAATCAATCAATTCAACAATTATCAAATCAATACACCAATTCACACAATTTATCCGACAGTCCATAACCACACAATAAACAATAACACGTACATTATCAATCAAGATCCAACACAATAAGCCTTCGGCACAACCAACCAACGCTACACATATATCCTTGTATTGCGACTCAACCGAATATATATATATATAGATATATAGATATATATATATGTATATATACATATAACTTTACTATATTATATGAATAACTATAGTTCATCCATCAATCCAAGTTGAGTACGCCAACTAGTGTTAGCATTCACCACTCGTCGCTCACCGACATAGGCATATATATCAATATACGTATATACATACATATATTTAACATATAAATATATATAAATCTATATATATATATACACACACATATATATATATATATACACACACATATATATATATATATATACATATCCGTATAAAT
This sequence comes from Orobanche coerulescens, assembly GCA_033398695.1. Classification (NCBI taxonomy): domain Eukaryota; kingdom Viridiplantae; phylum Streptophyta; class Magnoliopsida; order Lamiales; family Orobanchaceae; genus Orobanche; species Orobanche coerulescens. The sequence goes on from CM065816.1 coordinate 113,395,897, forward strand.
TCATACACTTCGACAACGATGATTTCACGCAGTTACAATTCGTATATCAAGGAACTTGCCTTGGTAATCTCTCGCGGATACTCCGAAAGTACGGTCGGTTGGCAAAATCCGGAACTCCAACGAAAACAACGATCGGAAGGGCTCAACACCAGATTTTTGTAGGGAAATCGTCCCTAGTATCCTATCATCGAATAAACAATCAATCATACGAGGAAAAACATCACAAAACGACCAAATTCCTCTCTGCGGCATTTCCCCGGACACTTTGAAGGCGTCAAACGGAAGTTCATATAATCGACGAATCGGAAATGGTAAAACCGTGGAAAGATGATGAAAATGATAGAATACAACTTAATCTACAATTATCCATCAGTAATTTAAGTTCATAAGGCTCAAACGGACGAAATCTACCAAGATCCCCAAATTTCCCAAAGTTTGGATTTTAGGAAAAACTAACCTTGATTCGGTCGATTGAAGGATGTTATGGATTGATCGATCAATGATATGGACTCAGGATCTTCGTGGTTTTGTTGTTCAACAACATGCCTTATCGCTCTCATAACCTCTGGCCGCGGAAGGAAGAGAATGAAATGAAAAAATGTGTTGAAACAGGGCTGCTCGGTCAAATATATACTGGCAACTGACTAGCGTGCGCTAGGTTGTCCGGGTAGCGTGCGCTATCGGCCGGCCCTGGTCCAGAATCTTCGGCCGGGGTCCGATAGCGTGCGCAAGTCATCGGCAGCAGCGTGCGCAATCGGCCCGTCCAGGACCTACTGGACTAATCTGTCCGGCCAGGTAGCGTGCGCCGGCCGAGCCGGTAGCGTGCGTTAGCCTGCCGAGTTAGCGCGCGCAGCTGTCCGGCTGTAGCGTGCGCTACCTGCTGGTCTGGCCGAAGTCCAGACCCTACTGCCTAGACTGCCCGGGCCGATTAGCGTGCGTTACCTCCCGGCAGTGGCGCGCGCTACTCCTGCGGTTTAGCGCGCGGTGTCGGCCAGAAGCGTCGCTAGGCGGTCCTCGCAGAATCGGCGTTGCCCGGCATCCGTGCGGTTCCTCTACGCCGTCCGGCCGGCGCCATCGTGGCCCGACGACTCGATTCCTAAAAACGCACGGAACGAACACGACGAAACGCTCGCGGACAACAACACCGATCCGAAATGAAATTAACATACAACAAATCACCACCTATGGCCATAAACACAAAATTGATTGTCGAGAAAAATAATACCGACGCTCGGAAACCGAGAAATTTCTGGTCTAAGAAAAAGAAAAATTCGAATAAATCAAAATAAAAATCTCGGATATTACATGTATTATATATATATATATTTTGTTATTTTAAGTGTATAATTATAATTGTAATAGTTGGTGATTTAATTAGTTAGTTGGGCTTTGAAGTGTTTTCAAGCCTTAGGAATTTCATCAAGTTGGGCTTGAGCCTTTTAGTGTGTTCATATGTGTAGGTGTTGATACACATGGCCCATTAGGAATTTCATGTTCCTATTTCGAGCTTTAATTAATTCATTATCTCATTCATAAAATAATTTATGAATAAATAAGTAAAATAAAATGAAACTAGATGTAGATTACAAACAATTATTATTAGAGTACATCATGATTTAATAATTATACATGTCGTAAACTATCGAGTTTAGGGGGTTTTACAATTATTGAGGGGATGGCTGTCATTGATCCGATCTAATATAATAATGCTGAAGTTTTGGAGCTATTAGATGACTTTAGGTGTATAAATAGACCCATTAGATCCATAATTATTCATCATTCATCATATTATTTTCTCACTTTATAATACTTTTCCTTTTTGTGTGAAGAACACACTTGTGTTCTTGAGTGAATTTTGTAAGGGTGGTTTAGCTTATGTTGTTGAGGGAGTTTATTGTTTCTTTCTCCTTTATCTACTAAGGGAGTTAGGATCAATTCTTTCCCTTTTTCAACTATTAATGACCACCAAAGCTTGTAATATGTTGAATAAACCTTTAATGGGCTAAGTTACCTAAGTTGGGATTATAAACATGGTTAGTCACGTTATTTAAGTTTGTATAAAGATCTATTATGAATTACTTATTATTGTGTGTGATTTTCATTGTTTTACCAATCTTTATTTATTTGGTCTATAAATGACGATATTTATGGTCTTCATATGTTTCGAAAGGAAATATGTTTGATTAGATCAAATGATCTTCACTCTAAGTTGTTCTAGGGGATAGAAATATGCCTCTGGACCTTAGATGATTCTTTGAGTTATTTTCAGAAAACCTAATACTATGTATTGAAGCCAATCAACATAGAAATATAGTGGATTGATTCAATATATAAGGGGCGTTTTATAGTTCGAAAGAGGAACTGTCTTTTTAAGGAAAATCGAATTTACACAACATAATAAGTAAATTCATCTTAAGATCTCCTATACATCTTCTATAACTAATGATGAACTAAGTTTGTAATCCCAACTATTTCATTATATCTTTTATTAATCTATTATTAGTGTAATCTTTCATTTCCTTGAATATTAGAACTATTATTGCATTTTCTTTGCAATTGTCAAACCAAACTCTTAAATTGTGTGTTTCAATCTTATAAATCTATATAACAAATAGTTAAATAGTGTATAATTCAATATATAGCCTAACTTCCTTGTGGGATCTATAAACCGGACTCAAAAAGTCCACTTACTACTTGATATGATATCGTGCACTTGCGATAGTTACACTAAAGACGTGTCAAGTTTTTGGCGCCGTTGCCGGGGAAGTATAAGTGTAATTTTTGAAATCTTACATTGTAAACTATTGGTATTAGATATAATTTCTCGACGTTGTAACTTAGTACTCAATTGTGTTTGTCCGGTCAAGTGGCGGATAACGGTACTCCGTGACTATTAAAGTCGGATTCTTTAGTTTCCCACAACAACTGATATTTGTAGATATTTTCTCTTTTATTTTTATTTTTTTTTATCATGGAAGAAACTTTGAATAAAATTGAAAAAAGATTTCCCTTTCTGAGCAAAAATGTCATTTTAAAAATTTACAAGACAAGACTTGAAAGGATGAGGTTACTTATGAATAAAAGCATACCTTTTGACATTAGATTCATAATTGAAGCCAAAGTGAGAATAGCAGGTGAATTCACAGAAATACCTACTATATTTTTACCAGGGCTAGGAAAAAGTTCATATGCCAAGAAACGACGAGCAAAGATAATAGCCATTTGCTATAAATGTGCTAGATGGAACTGTAATTTAAAATGTCGATCTCTAGGAATTCCATCTACAAACAGAGAAGATAAAATTCAGTTTATTGAATAAAGAGAATTTAGATAATATCGCAATTTCTCTTGACACGCATCCTAGTGGACTCGTACATTACGGAATTCGATGTTTGTGGAATAAATTAAAACCAGAATATGAACAACGTCTTGGGAATCTGACGTTAAAAGACCTTGTTTGCCAATTTGTAAGAAAATTAGATGGGAAGCTTCTCCCCGACTCATAGAAGGCGTTTAGACCATTTCTGAACGTAAAATCAGAGGAAGATGTGAGCCACAATCACAACTACTGTACATACACGTGAGTATCTTTTATTTTTGTCGTAAGGTGAGATTTTCTGAATAAAAAAAGGTGGTGATACGCAATAAATGCATTCATTATTCTATTGAGTAGTTGAAGCGCAATCAACGCAATCACAAACTTGTTAAATAATTTTACCTCATTTTTCTTCTATAAATAAACATTGTGCTTGTTTCTTTTATTCATCCCTCAAACTTGTACTTTTCTCTTTTTCTCTCAAATAAATTTCTTTTCAAAAATAGAGTCATCATCTTCCACAAAAAATTTTAGCACAGTCTGCATTTTTGGTGGAGCTAGTTACGGAAAATAGGCGTGCTTTACTGAAGCAGCCCACAACTTGGGTCATACCTTAGGAGAAAAATGCATTCATGTAGTTTACGGAGGAGGAAGTCTAGGATTAATGGGACGAGCTGCTGCTTCTGCCTATATGGAAGGAGTAAGAGTGTTGAGAATAATTCCAAAACCTCTGGCTGAAAGTAAAATCACCAGGACAACTATTGGAGATGAGTTTAGAGCTGTAAATATGCAAGATCGCATAACTCACATGATAAATAATTCTGGTGCCTTTATCACCCTTCCCGGTGGTTTTGGCACTCTTGAGGAACTTTTTCATGTGGTTACCAGAGCCCAGCTAAATGTTCATCAAAAACCAATAGGTCTGCTTAATGTCAATGGTTTCTTTGATGGTTTACTATCTTTCATCAACTACTCTGAAGAAAATGGTTTTATTTCCGAACGTGCTAAACGAATCATAGTCGTTGCAACAACACCAGAAGAACTAATCAAAAAACTCATTGAATTTTTTCCTCAACCAGATCCAGCTCTAGCTAAAATTGCCTGGATGGAAGATTTTACCGTGAGAAAACAAAAAGTGGATTCATTCCTCTCCCTTTGATAACCCATGTCGGACCTCTTGTATTTTTACTTTCTGTTGTGTGTAAAAATCGTGCTAAATGATGGCGGCTTAAGGAGTTTCTTTTTGAACTCTTGACGAGCATCTATTCGCGATTTATGTATTGTTATTTTATTGTTGTAATTTTTATTTTTTTTTATAAAAGCATTGATGGCAGCGTAAGGCGACTCTTCGGACTTTCTTGAAGCGCATCTTAAAAATTGTGTTATACTTCCGAGTATATTTTATTTTCTATTGTTGTTTGCCTCGTATATTTATTCTCTTGCAGATTCTAAAAGGCGATAGCTCAAGCATCAACTTTCATAACAGGGAGTATTCTGCTTTTCTCCCTTGCTTTTTATTTTATTTTTTTTATTAATATTTTATATATATATTTTTTAAACTGAGGACAGTTTCTTTTTCAAGTTTGGGGGTGGTATGTTTTGATTATTTTGGTGTGTTTGGTATTTTGGTGTGTTTAGCTTTGATTATTGTGGTGTGTTTTGATTATTTTTATTATTTGGCATTGATTTTTCTTACTGTATATATATATATATATATATATATATATATATATGAGATTTCTAGATCTGGCCATAACACCATTAAGTTAGCTATATACAAGCTTCTAAAATCATTTTAACCGGTAAAAAAATTGTATATTCCAAAATTTTTTAGCTTTAATCTCTCTTTCCAAGCCTTGTAGTTATCATTTAAAATCGAGTCATTCGTTACCTTGCGAAAAGAAGAATCAGTTGGTTGATGAAAAATAGAACTGAAATTTACTTAATTTGTGGAGTTTTTGATTTTTCATGCTTAACTAAAAAATAATTTTCTGCAAAAAATTCTATTCCCTAAAAAAAAAGAGGTCATTGGCGAAAAGATCTACACATTAGCAAATAACGGTGTGAAAGCTATCACCTAAAGAAAAGGAAAATTGTGTTGATGAAAAGAGCTACACGTTAGAAAATAACGGTGTGAAAGCTATCACCTAAAAAAAATGGAAATTGTGTTGGTGAAAAGAGCTACATGTTAGCAAATATCGGTGTGAAAGCTATCACCTAAAAAAATGGATATTGTATTGGTGAAAGGAGCTACACGTTAGCAAATAACGGTGTGAAAGCTATCACTAAAAGGGATGTAGTTTATGAGCAGATTTGAATTAATTAGTGGCTGAATTTCAATACACTTGATTTTGTGAACAATCACAATATTTGATAACGCCGATGAAAATTCTTCTTCATATTGAGTCGAAAAATAAACGAGTGATCGAGAGCAACCATTAAAGGGAGTCGTGTGTATCACGAGTGGGAAATAAATAATCAACCTTTTGAGGGGAAACCTTGCATTTTGGAATTACAAAAATAAAACTGTGTTTTAATTCATAATCATTAGTTGATTTATATTGAATCTTGATTCATTTCTATCTACTCTATAAAGCTGGTTATTGTGTATTAATGACATTTTGATCTATTATCCTCTTTATATATATAATTATTTTTCTTAATTTGTCTGTGTATTATTTTTCTTATTTTGTGTCTTATTTCATTTTATTTTGAACGTGAATAATAAAGAGTCTTGCTCGGGACTAGCAAGAATTCAAGTTTGGGGGTGTGATAAGTGTCAGTTTTATACACTTATCCATGGTTTGTATCGATATATTTCACCCATAATTGAGCTAGTCTACTCGTTTTTGCTTAGAATTAATTAGATTTTAATAATTTTATTATTTATCAGATGAAGATGTAAATTTAGTCTTAATCGGATTGAATTACTGATTTACTCAAGAAATAACATGTGTATAAAATATTCTATTTGTTGAATTTTTATGTATTCATGTTGTAGGGCTTTCTGAGACGAGTTCGACAGTCTTTCCGGATTCAAAATCAGAGTTAAATATAAAAAGTTATCATCCGAAGAAGATTTGGGGCAAAAACGCAAAGTCTACGAAATTCTGGGCTGAAAACGTAACTCACAAAGCAACTAGTGTACAAAAAGCCGAAGAAATGTTACGGCCGTAACATCTGAAAGTTACGGCCGTATGAGCTCAATGCTACGGCCGTAACATCTGCAAGTTACGGCCGTAACTCTTGACAGATTATTGATCAGTGTCTAATTTTTTATATTTTTGGTCTATTATTGAGGGAATGACTGGCATTGATCCGATCTAATGTAATAATACTGGAGTTTTTGGAGCTATTAGATGACTTTAGGTGTATAAATAGAGCCCTTAGATCCATCATTATTCGTCATTCATCTTATTATTTTCTCACTTTGTAATACTTTTTCTTTTTGTGTGAAGAACACACTTGTGTTCTTGAGTGAATTTTGTAAGGGTGGTTTAGCTTATGTTGTTGAGGGAGTTTATTGTTTCTTTCTCCTTTATCTACTAAGAGAGTTAGGATCAATTCTTTCCCTTTTTCAACTATTAATGACCACCAAAGCTTGTAATATGTTGAATAAACCCTTAATGGGCTAAGTTACCTAAGTTGGGATTATAAACATGGTTAGTCATGTTATTTAAGTTTGTATAAAGATCTATTATGAATTACTTATTATTGTGTGTGATTTTCATTGTTTTACCAATCTTTATTTATTTGGCCAATAAATGACGATATTTATGGTCTTCAAATGTTTCGAAAGAAAATATGTTTGATTAGATCAAATGATCTTCACTCTAAGTTGTTCTAGGGGATAGAAATATACCTCTAGACCTTAGATGATTCTTTGAGTTATTTTCATAAAACCTAATGCTATGTATTGAAGCCAATCAACATAGAAATATAGTGGATTGATTCGATATATAAGGGGCGTTTTAAAGTTCGAAAGAGGAACCCTTTTTTTAAGGAAAATCGAATCTACACAATATAATAAGTAATTTCATCTTAAGATCTCCTATACATCTTCTATAACTAATGATGAACTAAGTTTGTAATCCCAACTATTTCATTATATCTTTTATTAATCTATTATTAGTATAATCTTTCATTTCCTTGAATATTAGAACTATTATTGCATTTTCTTTGCAACTGTCAAACCAAACTCTTAAATTGTGTGTTTCAATCTTATAAATCTATATAACAAATAGTTAAATAGTGTATAATTCAATATATAACCTAACTTCCTCGTGGGATCGATAAACCGGACTCAAAAAGTCCACTTACTAATTGATACGATATCGTGCACTTGCAATAGTTACACTAAAGACGTGTCAGTATGTCCCGGCTATTGATTTTGAGAATGATCAGACGCATGAGCAGTTGGTCGTGCGTGGCCGGTCGTGCGTCTCCGTGGGTATAAAAGGGGACAAACGGATTTTCACCCTATTCTTCATTTTCTTCCCTCTTCTCATGGCGGACGGACAACTTTGGCTAGGGTTCGTATTCTTGGGTCGATTTTGCTCCATCCAAGGGTGATTCCAGGTCTCTTATGATTATATCAAACATAATTTGTTCTTCATCGGATTGAAGTATTTTTCTTAAAGATCTCTATTTATCTATTTTGGGGGGTTTTCTTGTGAATTTGTTTTCATCCAATTTGGGTGGTTCATTTAGTGTTATTCAGTGTTGTTGAACAAATTCTATGGATTGTATATCCATATTCAGTTTCATTTAATCCGAATCGTGATCATTATGTTCTTGATAAATCTTGAATATTTAATGTTTGATTAAATGCTTCAATGGTTCTGGTTTGTTTTCTTGTACTCTCGATATTTTCTTTATCTCACAGGTTGGTGTGTCCAGCCTCAACCCCCACATCCACAATGGACATTTTTCCTTTTCTTTTTTTAAAAAAAAAATGCTTCAATGGATTTTTAGTCGGGTTTTAGGTGTTTCTCCGTCTTATTTGGTTGTATTGCTTGTAGTAATCGTGTTATTGATGTTTTCTCGTGGAGATTGTAGGTTTCGGGGCTTCTCGATCGAGTCATGTTCATCGGAGTATTTGTGTTTCGATTATCGAGGCAAGTACCTTGTCTATACAATTTGTAACTTGTGAATTATAGTTGTGTGTTTGGTTTCATGTTGGTTTCTTCATTCTTGTTGAATGTGATTTGTGTGGTTGTTCGTCATAGATATATCATTGTGTTGATGTTGTTTTTGATTTACCCTTGTGATGGAACTACGAGATTATGACGGTTGTGCTGATTTTGTGTTACTTTTTGATGTGTATTTTATCGAGCTGTGATTAATGGATGTATGTTGTGTGGATTTGTTTATACATTTGGCTGTGTATTGTGCCGAGTTGTTGATTGAAGGGTATATGTTGTGTTGTTTGTATAATATTCGTGATGGTTGTAATGATTGATCGTGTGCATTGTGGTGTGATGGAATTTGAATGTTGTGTGTGTTGCTAAGTTCACTCGTGTGAGTTCGACGAAGCCTACGAGGATACATGGCAAGGGACCATGGGATATGAACTTAGTAAGTGGTGCTGAGGTCTAGTCATGCAGGTGTGACGTGGCCTACCATGACACACGGCAGGAGATCATGGGTCAGGACACAACATAGTCCAACCGTTCGGGTTCGATGGGACCTGCGGTGAGTTGTGGCAAGGGATCATGGAGTCAAGAATCGATGTTGTGATTATTTTGTTTGTCTCAATTAGTGAGGGTTGTTGAACCTACAGAGACATATGGTAGGAGATCACAGCGTTACGATAATATTGTGATTGTATTATTGAGCTCAATCCGTGCGGGTTGTTGAATCTATGGAGATATATGATAGGAGATCACGGGCTCACCAGTTGGTTTTCATGTTTAAGGATTTTGAAAGGATGGTTTATGGAAAATAATTTCGAACTGAGAAACAATCGGTTTTTGAAGTGGTTTTCTAACTAAGGCCTTAAGTTCCTAAAGGCTTTTCGTTTTCTAAAATCCCGGGATGATGAAACATTTACAGGATTTGAGTTTGTTTTCTAACTTTAGAACCTCTCGGGAACTTCTCTTAATTTTTGCTATTCTTTTATTCATGATTGATATTTGCAAGGTATATATATGTATGATTGGAGTACTTGTACTAGCAAATTCTAGTTGATAACTCCTTAAATACGGTAAATGGGTTTATGTATTTTAGGTATTCTTCATTCGTCGGCATGAAAGATGACAAGCTAATGAGTCGGGAGTGTGAGTTCTTTATATTATTGAGTTGTATTACATTTCTACCACTATGTTTTTACCTCTGTGTGGGTATAAGATGTACCCTTAGTCGGTTTATATTACTCAGGTTTTGAGCGTGACCTTACTAATCCATACATTTTGACTTTTGACCATATCGGTCTGTATTATTATGTAGTTTGACCCTGGCCAGTTAAACATTATGATGTCTCTGGCAGTGTCTAGCCTGCTAGATCCTTGTCAGAAGGGTATACGGCATGTGATATTCCCTTATGGTTTTGGGGGTGTTATATAACACCAACTCTGACCTCATCACCATAGCCATCTATATCACCGTATCCTCCAACACTCACCCATGCTAAAAAACATCCACGAACCTAACCCTGTTTACTATCTCACTAGCACATCTCCTCTTACACTAATTGAACTAACTAGTATCTCTCAAGCCCTTGTCGATGATAGGCGGTGTGCTACTACGTTATTTGAGTTTTAAGCTCTCCTCCACAATGGAACTTGGGAGCATTGTTCGCTAAATGTTTTTTCTAACCACAAAGGAACGACGTAGCTATAACATCATGGCGATCCAAGGTCGTATTCCTCGAGAATCAGTATTTCGGCAGTTCGTGACTATTTTGGTCTTGATATTGGACTTTATTTAAACTATAAGAATTTAAGGAGAGTTGGAGATTTTCTAAATAACGTAAAACCAAAACACATAAAAGTAATTGTAAGTAAAACAAAGATAGTAGTATAAGAAAAACTCCAAAAGACGAGATAGACCGGGACATGCTTTCCTTCAACCCTTTTTAGTCTCAATATTTATAAGAAAATCTCACAAGTATTTTAACCTTTCTTTTGGAACAAGTTAAAACATGAACTAATTCCCAAAACTTAATCTTTTGAATCCAAGTAATAAAAATAAATTCTTATAAAAACCTAGGATTGTGTTTTTCACGAACTTACTCTACTCTCTTGAAACTAGTTTCTGTTTATGTCTCGGATTTGACTCATCTATGATCAACTATCTTCTTTTGGATCTCAAATTAATCAAAAGAGATGCATAAATATTAACCTTCTATTCATACATAAATTAAAGACACAAATTCAAGAACAAACAAACAAAATGAATAAATATATTAATTTCAATATATGAACAAAAATTAAAGTACTAACAAACCCTAAAATCTAAAGAATTATAGCCAAGAAATATGGCAACAAAATTACAATAAGATAAATTGAACATGTTCTTCAATTAAAAAAAATTGGACAAAAAAACTTATTCTGTATCTTGAATCTTGATGCTTGATCCTTGCTCTCCTTCTTCTTGGTTTTTTTGAGTCTCTTGATGATGAAAGATGAATAAAGTAGCAGCTAATGGGTCTAATTTATAGTTAGAGGGGTCCTGGTTTAATTAGGATAGGTGTCTTGCATGAAAAAAACTTCCAAGTTGGTCAAAAATCACGACACAACGTGTTGGAGGTACCCGGCATGCGACATGGCCATGTCGGATCAGTCCATTTTGCACACTTTGACTCAGGTCGTGTTAAGGTACATAACCAGCGACCCGGACGTGTCACTGGTAGTCAGCTCTGGCAGTCCATTTTCTTCATTTTTCATCCCGTTTGAGCTCCAAACGCGTCCCAACACTATTTTTGATATATTTTCACCTATTTCAAGCACAACTAGAACAAAAAATGTGACATCTCACAATATAATAAAATTATACACAAAATTTCAAGTTTATACACGAATATTTCTATGTACATAAAAAAATTACCCAATTTATATGTGAAAACTATGTTTATTAAATCCCAAACTTAAGCAATTGTTCTTCCTCGAACAGTGAAAAAGAGAAATAAAAGAAAAAATACGAGTTAAAGGATCTCAAAGCTAGTAGTTGGTTGAGGCCTAACAATATAAAGAAGAGCAAGAGCAATTAATAAAAAAAAATCTTGAGCAATCCTCAAAATTCCACCTTCACTATTAAATTGATACCACCAAAAATATATGAATTTCTCACGAGAAAAGGTATCTTGCAAATCTCCGATAAAGATCAAACCTAAGATTTACTATAAGCTTACAAATCCTTTCATTATCATCTACAATCAACATAAGTAAGCCAATAGTCAACTAAGACTATATAAAACTCAACATGTAAGTGTATCGCTCACTCTCAAGTGTATATAGATGTGTTTGCACTCAAACTCATTCAATAAGGTCAAGACTACCATAGGTTTGATCTGATATCTGTACCACTCATGGTGTGTAACTCCGTGAATCAAAAAGATCTTTTTATTAGATTGTAATGTATGCTCTTTGGTCGGGGTAGGATAAGTATGCCTAAAATGACTTGACTGAGCAATTTAGAATTAAAGGACAACACGGTCACTTCCACCAGTCATTTAGCTTCTCTCAATCACCCTCCAATCTAAATAATAATAATAAGAACACATCTTCGAATTGAAAATCAACAACCTTATTCCACATTATTTATCTAGCTTCTTTCTATGCAAATCCCCATTTCAAGGTCACCATTTTTACATGAATATAAACTACGATCAATATGGATATACCCGGTCACTAGGTTTCCAATTATAGGAGTACGTAAAATTTTTCTAATATTTTTCCCCGACTATCAACAAATTAGTCCCTCAGTGAAAAATAAATGAATAACCCATAATATGGCTTGTATCACTCTTCATGTCATCACTTCTTCAAGTACCCTTCTTGGTAGATAATTGTAAGAGCTCAAGTATGGAAAAAAAAAGAATATACATGGAATGGAAAGCTCATTATATGGTTAACAAAAAAAATATAGGTTTAAAGGCACAATTGGGCTAACTAGGAAATTAATGATTTTTGGTTAGGCAACGGGATTTGAAAGGCTTAACAAAAATCGCCTAGGATCATCTCCATTAATTCCATATACGTGTGGTTTTGACAAAGATAACAATGCAAGTTCTAGAGTTCCACAACATGAACGGTACACTCAACCAATAAAAACTTGATAATAAATATAGTAATTAAGACTTAAAAGCTCACACGTTTTAGAAGAAAAATCTAGTATCCTCTTCTCGGCTCACATATTATCATGCATAATCAAAATCACTTAAGGCAAGTTCTAGACACAAAGTTTTTTTACCAAAATTGAGAGAAAATTAAGATAGCCGATTCAATAGGTCAAAACATGATCAAACGCAACAAGCAGTTTGTTCAGGTGTAAGAGTTTATGCTCTCATTTTTTTCTAAGCAACTTGTTTTCAAAAACCTTTTTCAGCACTACAATGACAACTGCTAATTTATCCTCGACCTACATTTACGCACATCAAGATTCTTCAAATATTTTTCTAATTTTCCAAAAAAACACATGACAACAAATAACTAAGCAATAAACATCAATCCTAAAAGTAATGTAATAAAACTAAAAACTAGTATGCATATGTAACTACATGAAAATGCAATAAAACTATAGAAAACCTTAAGTCATTCTCACTTTTATCTCCCCCAAAACTTGTTCTAATAACAAAGAGAAGGACGAGTTTGAGAAACGACTTAAGGGGTACCTCGTGAATTACGGCTGTGGAGGTTGGAGGGGATCCTATTGTTGCAATAGCATACAAATGGATGTGACGTCATGGACGCCCTGTCTCCTCATATAGTTGCGACATCACCTTATATTGCCGTCATGTCCATCCTCAATTCAAACCTCCGTTCTCAATCCCGCTAGATCATCATGAGCTCCTCTACTTTGTAACACCCCAAATATAGTGGCTATTACAGTGCCGTGGACCCCATGCTGGGACCCACCAGGCGATACCAAAACACAAATTAATAATATCATAATTGTGGTACCGAACCACAAGGTAATAATCATTACTCCGATTAAGAGTTTACACATCATACGACTAACCTCACAATACATAGGATCCAATACCCGTATAAACCATGTGAAGATGGAATATACTCAATATTATAATACAACCAACAAGAGTTTATATATAACGGAAAAGTAATATTACACGGTTTTGAGCATAACCGGACAACAAAAGATTGAGCCCCCCAAACTAGTATCCTTCAAACCCTTCGCCGTCACCGTGCTCTTCCTTAGCCTTAACACAAGTATTTTGCCCAAAACCAAAGGGTCAGATATACATAATAATAAATCTCAAGACATTAAACAATTCACCTATTCTGGATATCAAGGAAACAACCCGACTATTGAACATACCCCTAGGGCATATAAACAACCAGTCATAAACCGTAGGACATACCCATTCATACATGTAATATGAACGACCAATCAATATGGGCCAAGACGGACATCAGAGTACGCCCGATCCAGAAATGTGTCCGTGCACATGTCCACTCCGTATACGGAATCCAGAATATATGATGGACAATGTACCTAATTAACCTCACGAACTACGTCGTGTGCACAGTCCAATACGGAAATATCAACGTATGACTGTTGCGATATTTCTTACACGCAAGTGCACGTTATCGTTTACAAGTAATAAAGTGATGAGTGAGTATCGTTCCCACGAGGACTGAATCACTAACTACCGATTTTTATGTATTCCAGTTTTATTCGAACAATCGAATTTGGTTTTTGCAATTAATTACTAAAAGAATTATTAAAAGACTAAACAGTAGAAAACGATAGCTTGAAGAAAGGGAATCAAATGATGAATAAGTCTAGGATTCTGAATCCACCTCGGTTTATCCGAATTTACTCTCGATTATCCGTAGTAAATAATTTTCCCAATTTATTGAAGGCGGAGATTGCTAATATATTCTACCGCCTCTCCCGAGGTCAATAGATTTGTCTAAAGGCGAATAACGCACTCTATCCCTAGGTGAATTAATTCCTCAATAGGCAAAAAGCATAAAATCTCCAAAAGGCCACGTAGTTCCTATGAGTATATTCCTATCTCACAGAATAAAACGGTCCTCACCAATAGTTCCTCACCAAATCTCCTCTCCCGATTCGAATTGAATGATTAAATCAATACAACTATTGGCCAGATAATTGCAAGCATTAAACACGATTGGGAAAACTCAATAAAAAGGTAATTAATTAGATAATCTCAAGCAAATCCATCAAAGCGTAGGTTTCATCAAAATCCTAGATTAGGGTTTTAGCCTGACATACTAATAATTGAAAATACAGAATAAATGAATGAAAGCATTAAAATCAAACGCAGATGAAGCTCGGATTCCTCCGTTCTTCGTCTTCCGCCCTCTGCTCTTGAAGTCTTCTGCTTCCCTCCTCTTCTGCCGTCTCTCCTCTCTGATTCCAAGCTCAAGATTCCAAGATTAAAAGATTAAAAATTAGGGTCTTAAACCCTTATTTATAGCTTTTCACAGTCTCCAAATCGCGTACGTATGAGTAGGTCGAAAACTGGCTTCGAAACGGCCCAAATCCGCGCGGAGCATACAAAAACCGCCAAGTGTGCCGCGGCGCACTAAATCTGTGCCGCGGCACATTGCCTTCAGCTGGATGCCTGGGCGTCATTTAATTCCTCTGTGCCGCGGCTCACCTGGGCTGTGCCGCGGCACAGAGTACAGTTTACTCTGTGCTTGCTGATCTTCTGCGTGTGCCGCGGCCCTGCTTCCTTGTGCCGCGGCTCACAGCCAAAATTTGCCGTTTTCGCCCGTTTCGCCTCGTTTTAGCTTCCGGACTCCAATCTCCTGACAATCATATAAAATTAAGGCATTAAAGGCTCATAAAAGCAAATTCACTCTCCAAAATAATACAAAATAATGATAAATAAGCGTATAAAAATACGCCTAACAAATACCCCCAAACTTAAGCCTTTGCTTGTCCTCAAGCAAAAAGAATTAATTTCAACAAAAGAATGTCGTGAATAATCGTGCAACTCATCGTGCTCTATCCAATCAATACTATCCTGAAATTTTCTCTGAATAATACGAGTATCGTAATAGCGATCTGTACTCAGAACACTGATTCCACAAAGTAACCAAGTTCAGTCCTAATCACTCGTTCATGAAGAAAATCTAGCTCAAAGATTAACAAATGTGAATCAAATCGACCGTCAATATGAAAGGCTAAAATAAACAAGCTAGTTCGCCCCGTTCCACAGTCTAATGGCAAAATTTTCTCGAGTTTCATAAAAATAATCCTCGGACAGTATTCCCTTATATATATATATGCTCAAGAAATTGATTCGAGTTGACCACTAGGTTCGGATCTCGGGATGTTTCATCGGGATAATCCTAGGGTGGAACTTCCATTCTCATGTATTGGGAAACCGTTTGACGTAAAAGACACTCATGGGGCACATGGATGCTTCTAGTTACTAAGTTCCCTTCTACAGCGGAGAAACAACTCGAATATATAATTCCCGCATGTCCAAATCAAGGTCGCCGTTTTACGCGAGAGTAAACAACGGGTCACGTGAATACCCCCGGTTACTAGGCTCCCGATCATCGGCACATGTGAAATTTCTAAATCACTAGTCTAATCAGGGTCGTCGTTTTACGCGAGAGTAAACAACGGGTCACGTGAATACCCCCGGTTACTAGACTTCCCCTCATAGAACAAAATTATCTCAACTTTTGGGAAGAACTGACCGACTCTAAACTCACTCTAAGTGCCAACACGACTAATGTAACTGGACGACTAACTAACCGAAAAAATGTAACCAAACGTATCGACGGTGATTTTAAAACAAGTATGTATCCTCTCTTATCCGCCAAGACCTCTACAATCACGAAAAAAATTTCGGACCTAAATGAATACTAAGCACAAACAGAAATCACTGACTACAACGCGATTAGAACTCGACCGTTTTTTCAGAGAGAAAAACAGTGTCGTAACATCAGTATTACACAAATAGAAGCACGAAAAATTCACGAATAAAAGTAAAATCAGGACAAGCAAGGCTATCGAAAAAAAAATAACGCAAAGTAATGAAAAGTGCAACAAAATCAGTACAGCAATGAATGTAGCAACTGAAAGTAAACCCCCCCAAACTAAGGATGTACATTGACCTCAATGGACAAAATATAGTATGCAATAAAAGTAAGAGGTCAAGTACTCCCCTCCAGTCCTCTCACGAGCTGGTGCCGGCATCATCCGGTGAAGAGGGTGGTGTGGTTGGCCGGGCGAGTGCAATAAATGGCCCGTCTGGATGCATGATATGAGCCGTCCATGCGGCAAGGTTCTCCTGATGGTAGGCGTCCCTCGCTGCCAGACGCCTCGCCTCTCGTCGGTTGGCCCGGCGGGCCTGCTCTCGCATCTCAACTCTGACGGCAGCAATAACGCTCTCTCGCTCCGTCCGCTGCTCCTCTCGCATGGCAGCCAGCATACTCTCCCTCTCTCTCCTCGTCTCCTCTCTCATATCCTCTCTCTCCTCGTCTCCTCTCTCATATCCTCTCTCTCTCTCTCTCCTCGTCTCCTCACTCAGCTCCTCTCTCTCTCTCTTCTCAGATCCTCCCTCAGCCCGTCAAACATCTCCTGCAATCTCTCTCTGTCGGGCGACGGGCCGGCATCTCCATATGTCAGCAAAAGAGGCTCGGGGGACCCCTCGTGGGCCTCCTCCAGCAGAAATCCTCTCCCCCGAGCGTGCGCCGGCGCTCCTCCCCACTGGTCAAAATGTGAGATGATGCGGTGGTCGATCGGGGCCTGGGAGCAAGCATCGGCTCGTCGTCTGACCACGTCAGCCCCGACTGCCGGCACAAAGCGCAGATGAGAGAGGGGTGCTTCAACCCCGTCTTGGCTCCTCCCCAGATGCCTTTGGAATATAGAACGGACTAAGAGAGGGGCCACATCGAAACGCAACCCGGATGTGATAGCATATAGTGTCCGGGCGCGGGAGAGAAAGACAGTGCGGATCTGAGAAGTGGAGTCAATACGAGCGCAAATAAAGTAAAGCCAGGCACGCCCGAGCCGGCTGAGGCGCGAGCTCTTGAAGTGGAAAGTGGAAGAACCCTGTGCGCGCTGCTCCCAGTCAGAGTCGGGCTGTGCAATAGTCTTGAGCAGGGCCTCCTTCGTGAGGCTAGTCATCACTCGGTCATAAGCCGACTCATCTACCACCGGAAGCCCAAACAACCTCCGAATAGCAGCTGTGGAAAAATCAACTGTAATACCTCGGACATCGACCTGAGTCCGAGAGTCTAACGACGGCAACGTATGGCCTGCCCGAATGTGCTTGATGAATGCGGCGGCATAAAACTCTGCCTTTATCGAAATAACCGGCTCGGGGTGCGGCAAATCGACCCACCCCATCTCATCTATCATGGTAGCGGTTCCCCGTCTTGGGGAGGCTGGAGTAAATCCCTCTCGGGATAAGAGGTCGCGGCCGTATCGTCTCCTTGAAGATTTTGTGGATCTCGTGGTCGGAGGCTGGTGCCTCGGACTCGGCGCGGCTACGAGAGGTTTCCCCTCGAGTGGGGATGGCGAGTCTGGCTCTCTTGCTCAGCTTCTTCGTCCTAGCCATAGTCAGTCCTGAAAAATACAACACCAGGGTTTATTTACGCAAACAATAACAACAATAATCATCACTCGGCTAAAGATGTCCAGCCGGAAATCAAGAATTTAACAAGATAGCACATTCGTGAGAGAAAGATGAAATTGAATCATAACGTTTAAACTATACGTAAGGGTCGGGGTTGCTGTAATTCCAGAACGAATACGTTGCACAAAGATTCAAAATATTGCCTTAACAAAGAAAATTTTTCACTTAGACATTTCATCGAACACCTAATGGGCAAGAGTTCACTTGAAGAATAAACATGGTTATAGCTCGATTTAACCCCCAAGAACAACAACACGCATCATTCACCATCAAAACTACGTACTCAATTCATCAATAATCCAAAATAACCATGAAAATTTGATTAAAAACCATCATGTTATCCCCTAAACCATCCTAGAACTTTTGAAGGAAAATAAACATATTCAATCCTTAAATGCATAAAACAACTTCAGATTTAAATTCATCAAATAAGTGGAGATTAGAGATTGGAACATACCTTGATTGGTTTTGTGAAAATTGCACGAAAAAATCGCAAGAAGAAAACTTGAAGAAGGCTCGGCCGATCGCGCGCAGGGGGAAAGGGAAATAAAGAAAATGTACCTGGGGTGGCCGGCCGAATGCGGGTTATAAGGTACCTGGCTGTTCGAATTCTGCATGGTGTGCCGCGGCACAACTAAAGTGAGCCGCGGCACAGAGTACAGTCCCTTTTTACCTGCTCGTTCGTTTTGTCGTGTGCCGCGGCACAGATTTCGTGTGCCGCGGCTCAGTGCTCAAGTGTGCCGCGGCTCATTTATGCCGTGCCGCGGCACAGGGTACAGTGGGTTTAGCTTATCCTTTCGATTTGTGTGTGCCGCGGCTCACAATACTTGTGCCGCGGCTCAGGCATCAGTTTCTCCCCTGGGACTTTTCCTGCACATAATTTCAAGAAGAACATGTCAAGAGCGAGAGGTAAAAGCAAATCAAAGCACAAAAAGATGAAAAATAAAAATTCAAAAATGCAAGAAAAATATAGAAACGCAAAAATCTACAACTACGAACTCGGGTTGCCTCCCGAGAAGCGCTAAGTTTATAGTTTTCAGCCGGACCTATTTAAAAATCAGTTCGCTTTTCGCAAACTCCATTTGATCTCCGCCCCGTTCATCGAACCGTTAATATGGTTTTTAAAATTATGACCATCAGTCGTTAACGATTCAACTTTCGGTTCGGACATCGAATGTTGTTTGCGGAAAGGTTTTGACGAGAATAACTTTCCGAAACACCCGTTTTTCTCATGACTAGATGTCCGTTTGATTTCCGGCTTATTTCCTTCTTTCAAAAATGACTTTATGACCCCATCGGACATGTCCGAGTGCTCTAGAAATGCTACTCGTTCTACGTCTTTCTTAAAATTTAGGCCATCTGACACAAAATTTGAATTTTTCGACCGACGATGTTTTCGGTGTTTTTCTTTTGCAACGGCCTCCACACTTTCACTTTGAGCGCTTTTATCAACACCTCCCGGACATGGAAAAGATTTGAACACTTGGAATGTGACATGCTCCTCTTGAACCCGCAGAGTTAATTCTCCTTTTTCCACGTCAATAAGAGTTCTGCCGGTCGCCAAAAATGGTCGTCCCAAGATAATCGGGATATCTTCATCTTCCTCCATGTCGAGAACAATAAAATCCGCTGGAAAGATAAATTTATCCACTTTTACTAGCACATCCTCGATCACTCCTCTCGGATACTTAATGGACCTATCGGCCAATTGTAAGGAGACTGTTGTCGGCTTGGCTTCTCCAATTCCCAGCTTCTTAAAAATAGACAAAGGCATGAGGTTAATACTAGCACCGAGATCGCACAATGCCTTATTAAAAGAAAGATTCCCCATGGTGCACGGTATGTTGAAACTTCCCGAATCTTTCAATTTTGGTGGGAGATTCTTTTGAAGAATTATTTGCATTCCTCCGTCAAAGTATTTGTTTCAAACTCCTCGAGTTTTCTTTTCTTCGACAATATCTCTTTCATGAATTTAGCGTAGCTCGGCATTTGTTCCAACGCGTCGGCGAATGGAATGTTAATGTGAAGCTTTTTGAACACGTCAAGGAACTTAGAGAATTGTTTGTCCGCCTTTTTCTGTTGTAATCTCTGCGGAAACGGGACGGGGGGCACACATGTCTTCGGGTTATCCGGCAACATTATCGAAGGTTTCCAATCTTGTGACTCCTCTGTCTCTAAATTATTATTTTCCTCAATTTCATTCTTCTTTTCACACCGCTCGGGCTGGTCCAACACCTCCTTCCCGCTTCTTAGACTGATCGCATTTAGATCCTCTCTAGGATTTGTCTCGGTCGTGCTTGGCAATGCTCCCTCCGGGCGGGCTGTCAACACGTTAGCAATTTGGCCCAGCTGGACTTCCAAGTTGCGAATGGAAGCGGAATGATTCTGCAATGTCGCTTCAGTACGGGTCATGAATTGACTCGTATTCGCTGCCAATTTCGCGATTGCCTCCTCGAGAGAAACTTTTGGAGCGGGAGGGGGCTGCTGTTGGTTCTGAGCGAACGGAGGCTGGTTTGAGTTCTGTCCGTTTCTCCACGAAAAGTTGGGATGGTTACGCCACCCCGGATTATACGTGTTGGAGTACGGATTATTTTGTCGATTTCCATTTCCCACGAATTGAGCTTGCTCCATCGGATGTTGCTCGAACGGGTTTCCGACTTGACACTCCGCGCTCGGGTGGGATCCGTTACACCAATTGCATGTCTCAATGGTAACGGGGGAAGGAGCATGCGAAAATGCTTGGAGCTGCTGCGTCAATGCTGCGACTTGGGCTGACAATGTGGATATCAGATCATTACTAGAAACTTCCATAACTCACTTCGGCGTCAATCTTTCAGATGGCCATTGATATGCATTTGCGGCCATAGCTTCTAACAATGAGTGTGCCTCGGCCATAGTCTTTCCCATCAAAGCCCCACCGGCGGCTGCATCCACGAGAGTGCGTGTAGAGGCACTCAAACTATTGTAGAACATCTGAATCTGAAGCCAATATGGAAGGCCGTGATGTGGGAATCTCCGTAACAAATCTTTGTATCGCTCCCACGCCTCGTGGAGCGATTCCATGTCATACTAACCAAAGGTGGTGATCTCGTTTCTTAATCTCGCCGTCTTAGAAGGTGGGAAGACTTTGGCAAGGAAGGCTTGCGCTAACTCTGCCCATGTTGTGATCGACCCCGGCGGTAAGGAATTTAGCCAAAATTTCGCTTTATCCCTCAAAGAGAATGGGAAAAGCCGTAATCGGATAGCATCGTCGGTGACACCATTATTCTTGAACGTGTCACATATTTCAAGAAAAGAAGCAATATGAGCGTTTAGGTCGTCATTCGGCAATCCACAAAAATTGGCTCGCCTGCACCATCTGAATAATAGCAGGCTTGATCTCAAAATTATTGGCTTGGATAGTGGGACGCCGAATTCCCGAAAAATTAGCATTAATTTGCGGCATGGCATAGTCTCGAAGTGCCATTTCCGGTTGAGCTTGCTGGACAATATTATGTCCTCCTTGAATTTCGATATTCTCGGCCATGGTCACCGTCGTCTGTAACTCTCGTTTCTCCTTCTTGTTCCTTCTCAGAGTGCGCTCGAGCTCGGTAGCCTTCGTTACCGAGTTTTCTCATACACTACACGAAAGATCCTGAAAGGAAAAACAAATAAACGAAATTAAATACACAAAATAATAAAATAAAAACGTTCAAACTAAGACTAGAAATACTGAAATCGATATTAGAAAATTTCAGTCCCCGGCAACGGCGCCAAAAACTTGTTGTGATATTTCTTACACGCAAGTGCACGTTATCGTTTACAAGTAATAAAGTGATGAGTGAGTATCGTTCCCACGAGGACTGAATCACTAACTACCGATTTTTATGTATTCCAGTTTTCTTCGAACAATCGAATTTGGTTTTTGCAATTAATTACTAAAAGAATTATTAAAAGACTAAACAATAGAAAATGATAGCTTGAAGAAAGGGAATCAAATGATGAATAAGTCTAGGATTCTGAATCCACCTCGGTTTATCCGAATTTACTCTCGATTATCCGTAGTAAATAATTTTCCCAATTTATTGAAGGCGGAGATTGCTAATATATTCTACCGCCTCTCCCGAGGTCAATAGATTTGTCTAAAGGCGAATAACACACTCTATCCCTAGGTGAATTAATTCGTCAATAGGCAAAAAGCATAAAATCTCCAAAAGCCCACGTAGTTCCTATGAGTATATTCCTATCTCACAGAATAAAACGGTCCTCACCAATAGTTCCTCACCAATTCTCCTCTCCCGATTCGAATTGAATGATTAAATCAATACAACTATTGGCCAGATAATTGCAAGCATTAAACACGATTGGGAAAACTCAACAAAAAGGTAATTAATTAGATAATCTCAAGCAAATCCATCAAAACGTAGGTTTTATCAAAATCCTAGATTAGGGTTTTAGCCTGACATACTAATAATTGAAAATACAGAATAAATGAATGAAAACATTAAAATCAAACGCAGATGAAGCTCGGATTCCTCCGTTCTTCGGCTTCCGCCCTCTGCTCTTGAAGTCTTCTGCTTCCCTCCTCTTCTGCCGTCTCTCCTCTCTGATTCCAAGCTCAAGATCCCAAGATTAAAAGATTAAAAATTAGGGTCTTAAACACTTTTTTATAGCTTTTCACAGTCTCCAAATCGCGTCCGTATGAGTAGGTCGAAAACTGGCTTCGAAACGGCCCAAATCCGCGCGGAGCATACAAAAACCGCCAAGTGTGCCGCGGCGCACTAAATATGTGCCGCGGCACATTGCCTTCAGCTGGATGCCTGGGCGTCATTTAATTCCTCTGTGCCACGGCTCACCTGGGTTGTGCCGCGGCACAGAGTACAGTTTACTTTGTGCTTGCTGATCTTCTGCGTGTGTCGCGGCCCTGCTTCCTTGTGACGCGGCTCACAGCCAAAATTTGCCGTTTTCACCCGTTTCGCCTCGTTTTAGCTTCCGGACTCCAATCTCCTGACAATCATACAAAATTAAGGCATTAAAGGCTCATAAAAGCAAATTCACTCTCCAAAATAATACAAAATAATGATAAATATGTAACACCCCCAATCCACTCAGGGATATTACACGCCGTAGACCCTCTCCTCGAGGATCTACCAGGCTGATAACTAAAATCAAACATCTAAACATCGCCTTTAAGGCTAAAATGACTCAGTAGACCGATTTGGTCTTTCAATAATAACATACAACTCAATTCCGAACACATACCCACGCAGGGGTCAAAATATAATAAACTCCCGTACAACGGGGAAAAGATACTGCAGCGGAAAAGAAAATACAACTAGACCACTACGACATCAACGGATCCTCGTGTGATTAGTATCGTTCATCTTTCATCATCCTTCGTGCTGACCCTGTGCCATGCTCCAAAACCTGAATGCAAAAATAGACATCCACCCCCCGAATACTCGGGGGTTAGCAAAACTCCACTGTTTTGCTAGTGCAAGTACAAGTGCAAAAATACGAGCAATACAATTCACATTCCACGAATAACAATAACCAGGAATCCTCAAAGTTCCAAAGGTAACGAAAAGCACTTCCCGAGGCATGAGTTTGGTAAAACATTCTAAAACCGAAAGATCACAAATCAAGGGAAATAATTTATAAAACAGTTTAAAATGCCATCGAGAGTTTTAATAGAAAACAATTTAGGATTTCCGAATCCTTCTCTTTCCAAAAATCAACAGGGGTCACACCCGCAGGTTTTGTTTTGCAAATATAAAAACTACAACAATTTACAGTGTCAAAGCCCAACATCACCTTTCCTCAACGGACATAAAATACAGCGAAACATAATCACGCACGCGCATCGCCTAGGACCGGGACGCCACCACAGACATCCCACCCGAGGCCTCGAAGGACCCTCCCGAGCTGGCTAGCGAAACAAATCACACACATCTCACGGTTGGATCAATCACTTGTTGCATCCTGGCCACATGATCACATGCCATGTGCCACCGTAGATTAACTTTGGCGCTCACGGTTGGATCAATCACTTGTTGCATCCTGGCCACATGATCACATGCCATGTGCCACCGTAGTTTTTCTTAGGCTCTCACGGTTGGATCAATCGCTTGTTGCATCCTGGCCACATGATAACATGCCATGTGCCACCGTAGGCCCCGCCCACATCCACACAATCACATATATAGCACAATACAAAGAAAGATATCCAAACAATTCACTCGGAGGCATCAAATCCTTAGCAAAACCACCACGTCAAAACACTGCACCAAAATGAAATAATATACGTCCACACGCAATACCAAGTGCAACATCAACACCAAACATATCCATAGAGTTCACATAGTCATTCTCAAACCACACCATTCACAAAACACACGCGTTTTGAAAGCAAGCCTTTAACAAGGCTAAACCAAATCTTTTGAAAGTTCGATTCAAACGACCAAACAACCACATTTAGACGATCACTAATTATCGTATCCACAAAACAAGAATTATATGGACAAGGTACTTGCCTCAAAATCGGCATGCAAGTATCCCGACGAAGACGGCTCAACCGGAAAGCTTCGAAACGCCCGATGCAATCGAAAAGAAAGACGACAACGAACGAAAGCGTTCAACTCGGTTTCTTCGCAAGAAACTCGACCCTAACAATATATAATCAATAAATCATCAATCATACGAGGAAGAATAATCGTAGAACACCCGAAAACCCCTCTAAGACATTTTACCGGACACCTTCAAGGCGTCGATCAAGAACTCGACCCAAATAACAAATCGATACGATCCAACCATGGAATAACAATGGAAAAGATATAATACATCTAAATATTCATCAATACATCATAATCCTAAGTTAAAATGGATTAATCGGACGAAAACAACCAAAATACCCAAATTCCCCAAAACTAGATTTCTAGGAAATCTGACTGATTCAGTAAATCGGAGGATGTTATAGGATGGATGATTGATGATATGAACCTCAAAACTTCATGGATTTATTGTCCAACAACATCTCTACATGATGAACTAATCTCCACCGCGGAAGGGAAGAAAATGAGTGAGAAATGGTGAAGAAAAACGCTGCCAGGCCTTAAATAGGCCATTGCCGTGGGTTACGTCGTAATCGGCCATGGATTACGTGCGTAATCGGCCATGGCGAACTCACCGCTTGGAAATGCCGGGCGTTACGTGCGTTACGGCAGGGCCTTACGTCGTAACCAGCCTTACGTCGTAATCGCCGATCACTACCGCACGTTACTCGGCGGTGGCTTCGCCCGAGCATGCCCGGCCATGACTCGGCGGGACCAACTCCGACGGCCCGAACGACCCGAAACCCGAACCTGAGTACGAATCGAAGATACGGTTACGAAGTACTCGCAAAGACGAATCCGAGCACTAAGAGAACACACGATTCCGACCACCCGAAGGCTCGAAATTCGACAACGGAAAGTAATTACCCCAAACTTTGGGAAATTACGAAAATGGCCCAAAACGCCCGAAAATCACGATACGTTATCGAAACACCAAGCCAAAGCTCGCAACATGAATATTAACATTAAATGAACTTACGAGAAAGTCGAAACAACAGTTTCGGACGAGATTCGCAAGAATCGAACTCAAGTGCCGAAAAACCGCTAAAAAGCACGGAACTCAACAAAACGACACCGAAACGAACTCGGATGACAAAAAGTGCAGAATTAATCATTCTCAGAATGACGAAATGGTCATGAGCGAGTTGTCAAAACGGACTTCCGCCGAAAAAAAAGAAATTACCGGAAATCGAAATCACGGGTCTTACATTCTACCCTCCTTAAAAGAAGTTTCGTCCCGAAACTTAAAATAAGTAGGGAGAAGCAATATCCTTATCAGAAAACTCGACGAGATACCCAAAACCGAAAACTGCGCTGACGGTAAGCGTTGCAAGAAATGCAACGGAACATACGGCGTGAAAACACGCTCCACGACGACCAACACAACGCCATCGATAGAGAAATAATAAAACCAACAAGTGACAAGCGTCATCAAACAGGTAATACAACCAAGTCGATTATCCGAACAATCACAAAACACAACGAA
Source organism: Orobanche coerulescens (assembly GCA_033398695.1). Classification (NCBI taxonomy): domain Eukaryota; kingdom Viridiplantae; phylum Streptophyta; class Magnoliopsida; order Lamiales; family Orobanchaceae; genus Orobanche; species Orobanche coerulescens. Next base: position 113,422,098 of record CM065816.1, read on the forward strand.
CGAAAATCAATATGATTGACCACCCCAACGGTACATCAATCAAAACGTGAGCCAATCGCTGAAGAAATACGGAATTCCACCGCTCAAGGATTGGAAGATCGAAAACGAGACAAATTTCCCGAATATAAGGAAATTAGGAAGGAGTCTGAATGCTCAACAATCACGAAACGAGATCAACAAAAACCGAACAATCAAACGATCGAACCACAACGGTCGAGACAACAAAAATCGAAAAATCATGTTCGAATCACGAAGAATAATAAAATTCAAACAACAACTCTCAGGCTCACGTCTCGGCTCGAGGAAATATATGATCCGGTAAAAGCAACAAGATGTGATTCACATAAGATCCATAGGAAAGGGAATAGCAATTGAAAAGTCACAACGACAAATGAGTAATTTCGAAACACCACACTCGTTCGATCAATAAAAGCAAGGGATAGGGCAAGCTCAGAAAATGTTAACGAACATAAACGAGTCGACAGAGTTGAAAATATAAATGTTCAAAATCTAATCCACTTCGAATAAGAGAACTAGTAAAACTAGATGATGTCACTTCCGAACAAGGTTCACAAGAATCGAACCGAACTCGAAAAAGTCACAGCGATAACCAGATTGACCCAAAACAAGATCACAGCTCGTTCGAGCAGCCAGAAACCGAAATACGAACAAGTTCGAAAGTATCAACGAACACGAGCGAGTCGATAGACTTGAGAAAGAGGAAATGCGTAACCAAAATAATACGGGTATTATTTTCGACATCATCTAAAAGAAGTGTCGTACGCGAAACTCACAACAACGAAATCAATTTGACTACACAATAAGCAAGCGCGAAACATCTTTCAAAGGCCTCTCAAAGCCGATTCCGATGACTGTGCTGAAGCGCGAACTCCGAAAGTCTCGGTAGCCAATTCACAAAACTGAATTCGGTGTCCCTCGAGTCCACACTTGAAATGTGTTACCGACGAGAAGGACAAATTTACACGTGCATGCCCCGGCACATCACGGTTGAAACGCCTCGGCTCGGCATACCGAAAATACAAATGCTAGATACAATGGGGCATAACGTCGCAAAACAACATAGCGGAGATGGCAACTCAGCACAACAAGGAATCATAATACATATCATATACAACGATTATCATCGTAAAATAATACACACAAACACTACAGCAACGACGGTATCGTTCGGCGACCTCAACGGCCCGAACAATAACCAGCACATAATTACAAACATTATGAAACAATCACATATGTACACAAACGTACAAACCCAAGCTTTAACAGCTCACACAGGTGCGTTAACACGCAAGCCACCACGAAATGACAACATTAAGGATCGTCATCACACCTCCCACAAGGGCTAACAAAATATATGCGTGGCGAACGACTCGACGCTCACGCCACCAATTCAATCACAATTCGGGGTTAACACCGTAACGAAAGTTCGAAAACCATACACGCATTTCCGGTCCGCAAACAGGAATGATTGGTTTTAAAAACGAAAATCACCTTTTGAAAATAGTTTGGAAACACCAGTTGATCTTGAGTATCACTTTACAAAAAGTAGTGCAAACATTGTTATCGAGACTTTGAAAATCGTCTTGCGTTTGAACAAAAATGAGGACACCTTCTCTTAGTGAAAGACTTTCAGAATATCCGACCCTCGGGTCTAAGTAAAAGTGTTTATAAAATATTTGAAAATATCTCAAAATATTTTGGTCCTCGAGTTAGAAGAATTTTGAAATATATTTTGGCACCTTGGATGTACCACGAGAAAATAATTCATTTTAAAAGTACGTCTCGAATTTTAATTTTCTAAGATACTCAAGGTTTTCAAAAATAATTCAATGGGCTAGAATGCCCAAAAATTTCAGGTAATTACACGGAAATATTACACCCCCGGTTCAGCCCGGGAATATTACACGTCGTGGGCCCCGCGCCGGAACCCACCAGGCTAAAAACCATTTACAAAAATGCCAAAAAGGCTGATGACGGTATTATTTCAAAAACTTACAAAAGTCATTTAGAAAATACTAAATACCGTCATAAGAATTTCGCCAAAACGATCAAGGCCATAATGCCACAAACTCGGTTAAGGGAATCGGTTTTCAAAATAATACTTAGTCGGTAAAATACCGAAAGCCATTACAGAAGAACTCACGCAGCGGATAAAAGAAATAAAGTCAAACATGCACAAGACAGCAACACTACTCTTCATATGAAGGAAAAATGGGAGTCAAATAATCACTTATCACGAAATCAAAATCCATAAGAGGATTCCGTCAATTAACTCATAATCAAAAAATAGCTCGTGTCACACGAGGCACAACACAAAGAAGGGAGACTTACATCCACAGGTCGCACGAAGATGATGATTGCCCCACGATACTAATCACAACAAACCAACTCAGACGACGCGTCGCGACACGACTCAGTCAGATAAAATCCGACGAGACAAAAACTCAATAGACACCACTGACCCGACAGCCTAGGTTTCCACAACCTAAGCTCTGATACCATTATGTAACACCCCCAATCCACTCAGGGATATTACACGCCGTAGACCCTCTCCTCGAGGATCTACCAGGCTGATAACTAAAACCAAACATCTAAACATCGCCTTTAAGGCTAAAATGACTCAGTAGACCGATTTGGTCTTTCAATAATAACATACAACTCAATTCCGAACACATACCCACGCAGGGGTCAAAATACAATAAACTCCCGTACAACGGAGAAAAGATACTGCAGCGGAAAAGAAAATACAACTAGACCAATACGACATCAACGGATCCTCGTGTGATTAGTATCGTTCATCTTTCATCATCCTTCGTGCCGACCCTGTGCCATGCTCCAAAACCTGAATGCAAAAATAGACATCCACCCCCCGAATACTTGGGGGTTAGCAAAACTCCACTGTTTTGCTAGTGCAAGTACAAGTGCAAAAATACGAGCCATACAATTCACATTCCACGAATAACAATAACTAGGAATCCTCAAAGTTCCAAACGTAATGAAAAGCACTTCCCGAGGCATGAGTTTGGTAAAACATTCTAAAACCGAAAGATCACAAATCAAGGGAAATAATTTATAAAACAGTTTAAAATGCCATCGAGAGTTTTAATAGAAAACAATTTAGGATTTCCGAATCCTTCTCTTTCCAAAAATCAACAGGGGTCACAGCCCAGAGGTTTTGTTTTTGCAAATAGAAAACCGACAACAATTTACAGGGTCAAAGCCCAACATCACGTGTCCTCAACGGACATAAAATACAGCGAAACATAATCTCGCACGCGCATCGCCTAGGACCGGGACGCCACCACAGACATCCCACCCGAGGCCTCGAAGGACCCTCCCGAGCTGGCTAGCGAAACAAATCACACACATCTCACGGTTGGATCAATCACTTGTTGCATCCTGGCCACATGATCACATGCCATGTGCCACCGTAGATTAACTTTGGCGCTCACGGTTGGATCAATCACTTGTTGCATCCTGGCCACATGATCACATGCCATGTGCATCCGTAGATTTTCTTAGGCTCTCACGGTTGGATCAATCTCTTGTTGCATCCTGGCCACATGATCACATGCCATGTGCCACCGTAGGCCCCGCCCACATCCACACAATCACATATATAGCACAATACTGACAAAGATATCCAAACAATTCACTCAGAGGCATCAAATCCTTAGCAAAACCACCACGTCAAAACACACTGCACCAAAATGAAATAATATACGTCCACACGCAATACCAAGTGCAACATCAACACCAAACATATCCATAGAGTTCACATAGTCATTCTCAAACCACACCATTCACAAAACACACGCGTTTTGAAAGCAAGCCTTTAACAAGGCTAAACCGAATCTTTTGAAAGTTCGATTCAAACGACCAAACAACCACATTTAGACGATCACTAATTATCGTATCCACAAAACAAGAATTATATGGACAAGGTACTTGCCTCAAAATCGGTACGCAAGTATCCCGACGAAGACGGCTCAACCGGAAAGCTTCGAAACGCCCGATGCAATCGAAAAGAAAGACGACAACGAACGAAAGCGTTCAACTCGGTTTCTTCGCAAGAAACTCGACCCTAACAATATATAATCAATAAATCATCGATCATACGAGGAAGAATAATCGTAGAACACCCGAAAACCCCTCTAAGACATTTTACCGGACACCTTCAAGGCGTCAGTCAAGAACTCGACCCAAATAACAAATCGATACGATCCAACCATGGAATAACAATGGAAAAGATATAATACATCTAAATATTCATCAATACATCATAATCCTAAGTTAAAATGGATTAATCGGACGAAAACAACCAAAATACCCAAATTCCCCAAAACTAGATTTCTAGGAAATCTGACCTGATTCGGTAAATCGGAGGATGTTATAGGATGGATGGTTGATGATATGAACCTCAAAACTTCATGGATTTATTGTCCAACAACATCTCTACATGATGAACTAATCTCCAGCCGCGGAAGGGAAGAAAATGAGTGAGAAATGGCTGAAGAAAAACGCTGCCAGGCCTTAAATAGGCCGACTGCCGGCCGGGTTACGTACGTAACCGGCCATGGATTACGTAATCGCCATGGCGAACTCCACTGGAAATGCCGGGCGTTAAATGCGTTACCGGCCAGGGCCTTACGTGCGTAACGGCCTTACGTCGTAACTTCCGATCACTACCGCGCGTTACTCGGCGGGCGCTGGCGAGCATGCCCGGCCATGACTCGGCCGGGACCAACTTCGACGGCCCGAACGACCCCGAAACCCGAACCTGAGTACGAATCGAAGATACGGTTACGAAGTACTCGCAAAGACGAATCCGAGCACTAAGAGAACACACGATTCCGACCACCCGAAGGCTCGAAATTCGACAACGGAAAGTAATTACCCCAAACTTTGGGAAATTACGAAAATGGCCCAAAACGCCCGAAAATCACGAAACACCAAGCCAAAGCTCGCAACATGAATATTAACATTAAATGAACTTACGAGAAAGTCTAAACAACAGTTTCGGATGAGATTCGCAAGAAGCGAACTCAAGTGCCGAAAAACCGCTAAAAAGCACGAAACTCAACAAAACGACACCGAAACGAACTCGGATGACAAAAAGTGCAGAATTAATCATTCTCAGAATGACGAAATGGTCATGAGCGAGTTGTCAAAACGGACTTCCGCCGAAAAAAAAGAAATTACCGGAAATCGAAATCACGGGTATTACATTCTACCCTCCTTAAAAGAAGTTTCGTCCTGAAACTTAAAATAAGTAGGGAGAAGCAATATCCACTGTCAGGAAAACTCGACGAGATACCCAAAAACTGAAAACTTCGCGCTGGCGAAAGCGTTGCAAGAAATGCAGCGGAACATACGGCGTGAAAACACGCTCCACGGACGACCAACACAACGCCATCGATAGAGAAATAATAAAACCAACAAGTGACAAGCGTCATCAAGCAGTAATACAACCAAGTCGATTATCCGAACAATCACAAAACACAACGAAAATCAATATGATTGACCACCCCAACGGTACATCAATCAAAACGTGAGCCAATCGCTGAAGAAATACGGAATTCCACCGCTCAAGGATTGGAAGATCGAAAACGAGACAAATTTCCCGAATATAAGGAAATTAGGAAGGAGTCTGAACGCTCAACAATCACGAAACGAGATCAACAAAAACCGAACAATCAAACGATTGAACCACAACGGTCGAGACAACAAAAATCGAAAAATCATGTTCGAATCACGAAGAATAATAAAATTCAAACAACAACTCTCAGGCTCACGTCTCGGCTCGAGGCAATATATGATCCGGTAAAAGCAACAAGATGTGATTCACATAAGATCCATAGGAAAGGGAATAGCAATTGAAAAGTCACAACGACAAACGAGTAATTTCGAAACACCACACTCGTTCGATCAATAAAAGCAAGGGATAGGGCAAGCTCAGAAAATGTTAACGAACATAAACGAGTCGATAGAGTCGAAAATATAGAAGTTCAAAATCTAATCCACTTCGAATAAGAGAACTAGTAAAACCAGATGATGTCACTTCCGAACAAGGTTCACAAGAATCGAACCGAACTCGAAAAAGTCACAGCGATAACCAGATTGACCCAAAACAAGATCACAGCTCGTTCGAACGACGAAACGGAAATACAGAACAAGTTCAGAAAGTATCAACGAACACGAGCGAGTCGATAGACTTGAGAAAGAGGAAATGCAGAACCAAAAATAATACGGGTATTATATTCGACCTCATCTAAAAGAAGTGTCGTCCCCGAAACTCACAACAACGAAATCAATTTGACAACACAATAAGCAACTGACAAAAACATCTTTCAAAGGCCTCTCAAAGCCGATTCCGATGACTGTGCTGAAGCGCGAACTCCGAAAGTCTCGGTAGCCAATTCACAAAACTGAATTCGGTGTCCCTCGAGTCCACACTTGAAATGTGTTACCGACGAGAAGGACAAATTTACACGTGCATGCCCCGGCACATCACGGTTGAAACGCCTCGGCTCGGCATACCGAAAATACAAATGCTAGATACAATGGGGCATAACGTCGCAAAAAAACATAGCGGAGATGGCAACTCAGCACAACAAGGAATCATAATACATATCATATACAACGATTATCATCGTAAAATAATACACACAAACACTACAGCAACGACGGTATCGTTCGGCGACCTCAACGGCCCGAACAATAACCAGCACATAATTACAAACATTATGAAACAATCACATATGTACACAAACGTACAAACCCAAGCTTTAACAGCTCACACAGGTGCGTTAACACGCAAGCCACCACGAAATGACAACATTAAGGATCGTCATCACACCTCCCACAAGGGCTAACAAAATATATGCGTGGCGAACGACTCGACGCTCACGCCACTAATTCAATCACAATTCGGGGTTAACACCGTAACGAAAGTTCGAAAACCATACACGCATTTCTGGTCCGCAAACAGGAATGATAGGTTTTAAAAACGAAAATCACCTTTTGAAAATAGTTTGGAAACACCAGTTAATCTTGAGTATCACTTTACAAAAAGTAGTGCAAACATTGTTATCGAGACTTTGAAAATCGTCATGCGTTTGAACAAAAATGAGGACACCTTCTCTTAGTGAAAGACTTTCAGAATATCCGACCCTCGGGTCTAAGTAAAAGTGTTTATAAAATATTTGAAAATATCTCAAAATATTTTGGTCCTCGAGTTAGAAGAATTTTGAAATATATTTTGGCACCTTGGATGTACCACGAGAAAATAATTCATTTTAAAAGTACGTCTCGAATTTTAATTTTCTAAGATACTCAAGGTTTTCAAAAATAATTCAATGGGCTAGAATGCCCAAAAATTTCAGGTAATTACGGAAATATTACACCCCGGTTCAGCCGGGAATATTACACGTCGTGGGCCCGCGCCCGGAACCCACTGTGCTAAAAACCATTTACAAAAATGCCAAAAAGGCTGATGACGGTATTATTTCAAAAACTTACAAAAGTCATTTAGAAAATACTAAATACCGTCATAAGAATTTCTCCAAAACGATCAAGGCCATAATGCCACAAACTCGGTTAAGGGAATCGGTTTTCAAAATAATACTTAGTCGGTAAAATACCGAAAGCCATTACAGAAGAACTCACGCAGCGGATAAAAGAAATAAAGTCAAACATGCACAAGACAGCAACACTACTCTTCATATGAACGAAAAATGGGAGTCAAATAATCACTTATCACGAAATCAAAATCCATAAGAGGATTCCGTCAATTAACTCATAATCAAAAAATAGCTCGTGTCACACGAGGCACAACACAAAGAAGGTAGACTTACATCCACAGGTCGCACGAAGATGATGATTGCCCCACGATACTAATCACAACAAACCAACTCAGACGACGCGTCGCGACACGACTCAGTCAGATAAAATCCGACGAGACAAAAACTCAATAGACACCACTGACCCGACAGCCTAGGTTTCCACAACCTAATCTCTGATACCATTATGTAACACCCCCAATCCACTCAGGGATATTACACGCCGTAGACCCTCTCCTCGAGGATCTACCAGGCTGATAACTAAAATCAAACATCTAAACATCGCCTTTAAGGCTAAAATGACTCAGTAGACCGATTTGGTCTTTCAATAATAACATACAACTCAATTCCGAACACATACCCACGCAGGGGTCAAAATACAATAAACTCCCGTACAACGGAGAAAAGATCTTGCGGAAAGAAAATACAACTAGACCAATACGACATCAACGGATCCTCGTGTGATTAGTATCGTTCATCTTTCATCATCCTTCGTGCCGACCCTGTGCCATGCTCCAAAACCTGAATGCAAAAATAGACATCCACCCCCCGAATACTTGGGGGTTAGCAAAACTCCACTGTTTTGCTAGTGCAAGTACAAGTGCAAAAATACGAGCCATACAATTCACATTCCACGAATAACAATAACCAGGAATCCTCAAAGTTCCAAACGTAACGAAAAGCACTTCCCGAGGCATGAGTTTGGTAAAACATTCTAAAACCGAAAGATCACAAATCAAGGGAAATAATTTATAAAACAGTTTAAAATGCCATCGAGAGTTTTAATAGAAAACAATTTAGGATTTCGAATCCTTCTCTTTCCAAAATCAACGGGTCACACGGCCGAGGTTTTGTTTTTGCAAATAGAAAACCGACAACAATTTACAGGGTCAAAGCCCAACATCACGTGTCCTCAACGGACATAAAATACAGCGAAACATAATCACGCACGCGCATCGCCTAGGTCCGGGACGCCACCACAGACATCCCACCCGAGGCCTCGAAGGACCCTCCCGAGCTGGCTAGCGAAACAAATCACACACATCTCACGGTTGGATCAATCACTTGTTGCATCCTGGCCACATGATCACATGCCATGTGCCACCGTAGATTAACTTTGGCGCTCACGGTTGGATCAATCACTTGTTGCATCCTGGCCACATGATCACATGCCATGTGCCACCGTAGTTTTTCTTAGGCTCTCACGGTTGGATCAATCGCTTGTTGCATCCTGGCCACATGATAACATGCCATGTGCCACCGTAGGCCCCGCCCACATCCACACAATCACATATATAGCACAATACAGCAAAGATATCCAAACAATTCACTCAGAGGCATCAAATCCTTAGCAAAACCACCACGTCAAAACACACTGCACCAAAATGAAATAATATACGTCCACACGCAATACCAAGTGCAACATCAACACCAAACATATCCATAGAGTTCACATAGTCATTCTCAAACCACACCATTCACAAAACACACGCGTTTTGAAAGCAAGCCTTTAACAAGGCTAAACCAAATCTTTTGAAAGTTCGATTCAAACGACCAAACAACCACATTTAGACGATCACTAATTATCGTATCCACAAAACAAGAATTATATGGACAAGGTACTTGCCTCAAAATCGGCATGCAAGTATCCCGACGAAGACGGCTCAACCGGAAAGCTTCGAAACGCCCGATGCAATCGAAAAGAAAGACGACAACGAACGAAAGCGTTCAACTCGGTTTCTTCGCAAGAAACTCGACCCTAACAATATATAATCAATAAATCATCAATCATACGAGGAAGAATAATCGTAGAACACCCGAAAACCCCTCTAAGACATTTTACCGGACACCTTCAAGGCGTCAGTCAAGAACTCGACCCAAATAACAAATCGATACGATCCAACCATGGAATAACAATGGAAAAGATATAATACATCTAAATATTCATCAATACATCATAATCCTAAGTTAAAATGGATTAATCGGACGAAAACAACCAAAATACCCAAATTCCCCAAAACTAGATTTCTAGGAAATCTGACCTGATTCGGTAAATCGGAGGATGTTATAGGATGGATGATTGATGATATGAACCTCAAAACTTCATGGATTTATTGTCCAACAACATCTCTCCATGATGAACTAATCTCCAGCCGCGGAAGGGAAGAAAATGAGTGAGAAATGGCTGAAGAAAAACGCTGCCAGGCCTTAAATAGGCCGACTGCCGGCCGGGTTACGTACGTAACCGGCCATGGCTTACGTACGTAACCGGCCATGGCCGAACTCACTGCCTGGAAATGCCGGAAGCGTTACGTACGTTACCGGCCAGGGCCTTACGTACGTAACCGGCCTTACGTACGTAACTTCCGATCACTACCGCACGTTACTCGGCCAGGGCTGGCCTGGCCCGAGCATGCCCGGCCATGACTCGGCCGGGACCAACTCCGACGGCCCGAACGACCCCGAAACCCGAACCTGAGTACGAATCGAAGATACGGTTACGAAGTACTCGCAAAGACGAATCCGAGCACTAAGAGAACACACGATTCCGACCACCCGAAGGCTCGAAATTCGACAACGGAAAGTAATTACCCCAAACTTTGGGAAATTACGAAAATGGCCCAAAACGCCCGAAAATCACGATACGTGATCGAAACACCAAGCCAAAGCTCGCAACATGAATATTAACATTAAATGAACTTACGAGAAAGTCTAAACAACAGTTTCGGACGAGATTCGCAAGAATCGAACTCAAGTGCCGAAAAACCGCTAAAAAGCACGGAACTCAACAAAACGACACCGAAACGAACTCGGATGACAAAAAGTACAGAATTAATCATTCTCAGAATGACGAAACGGTAATGAGCGAGTCGTCAAAACGGACTTCTGCCGAAAAAAAAATTACCGGAAATCGAAATCACGGGTATTACAAAATAAGCCTATAAAAATACGCCTAACAATGACCATATGTACTTGGCTAAAAATCCTACACATAACCAATCGGCACGCATATATGACGCCAGATATGTCATGATACAACATGACAACAAAACTCAATAAATCACACATCCAACCAAGGGTCGAGAAACTCACTAAGGTGACAACAACGATTAACGAGACCAACGATATCAAAGGTAGTGAACTTGGGATACAATACCACAACAAAATTATAAACACGATCAACTACAATACCACATTATGAATGACAGAGTCATAAAGCATTCCATTAACACGAAATGTATAACGTTCACAAGAATTTAGTCATCATTATAACCAAGCAAGATAATTTGCCTCAATTCGGGGACGAAAATAATCCTTCTTCGAACAAGCGAATGGACTGTGCCCTCGACTAACAACGCTCACTTGAACAAGCAACCTTGAATGAAAATGCAACTCATTCAACAATATATTCACATAACACCGGTATCGAATTTCATAGGAAATGACACCCGTAAATTAACCGGATGGTTCAACTATCCCAATAGATATTGAAGTACTAATTCATGAACTTTAATACCCTCAATAATTTCTGATGCAGCAAAAATTACAAGAACATAACTATGTTCCAACGGATCAGCCGTTCTTAGAATATAGCCTTCTAAAAACTCTAGATTCAACCGATCTAAGAATTTCAAGAAAATATAGAGAAAATTTCAATTCATTGATCCCATAAAATAAAGGCATTATGTAACACCCCCAAACCAGTCGGGAATATTACAGTGCCGTAGACCCTCTCCGTGAGGATCTACCAGACTGAATACATAAATAATACATCATATTACAAGCCGACATGGCTAAATAACGAACCATTAGACTGATTTGGTCATTTACCACAGACATACAAGTTAAACTTCATATACATCTCTATCTCAAAACTCATACCCGCACAAGGGTCAAAATACAACAACACTCCCCTACAGCGGGAAAACACTACAGTGGAAAAGAAAATAAATTACGACCACTAGTACCAAGTACTAGTCTTCATGTGATTATTATCATTTGTCTTCCATCATCCTTCATACCGATCATGTGATTAGCTCCCCAAGAACCTGCATGCACCTGGACGCAATACAGACATCCACCCCTTCTCGGGGGTTAGAAAAATTCCACTAGTTTTCTAGTGCAATTATAAAGTGCAAATACGACCCATACACGACATACTCCGAGAACATAATAATCATGAACGGCCAACCAGTATAACGTAACAAAAGAATTCCTAAGATAATCCACTTGATTAAAATAGTTCAAACCATGAAAGGTAAAAATGAATTCAATATTCATTTTGAAAAACATTTTAAGATCTAGGGAGTTTTGAAAATATTTGGGATTTAAGAATTCTCAATTTATCGGAAACCACTTAGGGACACCGCCCAAGATCATTTTCCAAAATATAACTCCGATAACCAAAACACGGGGTCCACGATCGAATCATACAATTCCAATCACAAAGCACGGGATTCGGGACCCACTCATCCACATCAACATATTCCCAATGATTATTCACGTCCCGTGCTAGCAAGCTGTTGGAACAATATTTCTTTAAATCATTTTATATATTTTGATGATGCGTTATTAACAAAAATTTACTTAAACATATTTTTCCTTCAGTTAATGTACGTAAACCAAACCTTTATAACGTACGTAACATTCATAGTTTTTGTAAGATATTTTGTACAGGTAACGTACGTAACTCGTTCAATCTAACGTACATAATGTTTGAAACATTCTGACCGTTGCAAAAGTCATTAGCCGTTACAACAAGTCGTCAGACTAAACGGATCTCTGACTGGAAGATAACGTACGTAAGCATACCTTGCGTAACGTACGTAATGCATTTTATCAGATTTCTCTGGACCATTTTTCCCTGTTCATTACGGCCGCTACTCAAATCATATAACGTACGTAGCGATGATAGTGTACGTAATTCAGAGAGCCTAACGTACGTAAGCAGTGGAACTGCTCCAATGGGAAAATCAGCTCAGGAAGGCTATAAATAGCTCACTTCAAGGATATGGAAATTACACAAGTATTCTGAGCTTACAAGCATACTCAAGCAATTCCAAGCAAATAATTCGAGAGTTATACTTATTCTATATTGTGATACGAGAAGATTTGCTCTATTATTTCCAATCTTTATTCTTGTATCAAAGGGCGATATATCATGTAAAGTCGAGTTCCTACTCACATCTGTTTTACTCTAAAGGTTATCTTGTACCCGGAAAAATAAGAGAGTTGTAGTAAGGTTGTTCTTGAGCCCTGAAATCAAGAAATTGTAAGAGTTGGCACTAAACTAGAAAGTGAATTCTAAGGTTCTAAGAAAAGTCCTAGTCAATAAAACTAGGTAGGGGATGTAGGCTTCGTTAATAGCCGAACCTCTCGAACAAATTCTTGTGTTCTTTCTTTTCCGCATTTTACTTACTCCGATATTCTAGCTTCCGCACAAAAAGAGTTCAAAACTCTTATCCGAACTATTCAACCCCCTTCTAGTAGCGGTACCAATCTATCAATTGGTATCGGAGCAGTCTCTTTATCACCGGATTAACACCCGCTAGAGAAAAGATATAGAAATGGCCTTTATCCACTCTTTCGTTGAAGGCAATGCTCTCAATCGCCCTCCCTTCTTCGATGGCTCAAACTTTATGACATGGAAGAAGAAAATGTCCATCTTCATCCGAGCTCACGACATTGAAATATGGAAGGTCATTGCTCTTGGACCTACCATCCCCAAGAAACCAGATGGCTCGATCAAAAGCTTTGAAGAATACGACGATGCTGACTGGAAGAACGTTCACTTCAATAGTTAAGCTACTCAATTGCTTTACTGTGCTCTCAACCCAGAGGATCACAACAGGATATCTTCTTGCGAGATGGCTAAAGAGATCTGGAAAATACTCGAAATTACCCATGAAGGAATGAGTAAAGTGAAGGAAACAAAAATCAATATGCTTCTTCACGATTATGAACTCTTCACTATGAAAGAAGATGAAAGCATTACTACCATGCTTGACCGCTTCTCGGCTATCACAAATAGGTTAGCCTCCTTCGGGAAACCTATATCAAGCAGTGATAAGGCCAAGAAAATCTTTCGATCTCTACCAAGAGAATGGGACGCTACCGTTACGGCTATCATGGAGTCGAAAGATCTCAATACCATCGAACTTAGCACTCTCATTGGATCTCTCATAAATTACGAGATTGTCATTAAATCTCGAAGTTCGAAACCGAATCCCAAAGAGATAGAAAGGATGATCGCCTTCAAAGCAAAAGAAGATAGCAATCTTGAAGATGAACCTATCGAAGAAGAGGACGAAGAAACCGCCTTTTATGCCAAAAACATAAAGAAATTCAAAAATCTTCTACAAAGGAATCAGAGGGACATCAAACAAGAACCAAGGGATGAATCCAAAAAGACTCACTTCCCATAAAACAAAAGGTTCGACAATACTTGTCGAAGGTGCGGTGTTCCAGGTCATTTTGCTAAAGATTGTCGTGCTGCTGCTCCAATGAGTTCATTTAAACCACCTCATGAAAAATTCAAAAAGAATGAAGTCTATGTCGCTACATGGAGCGATGATGATGAGAATGATGAACCTCAAGTTCAAACCAATCTTGCACTAATGGCCTGCGCATCCGAAGATAGCGACGAAGAAGTCGAGGTTAGTGATTCTTCTCATGAACAACTTCTTGATGCTTTCGAATCTTTAAACAATGAATACGAGAAAGTTTGCAAAAGTAATAAAGATTTGAAAAAGAAAATAAAATCTCTTGAAAGTGAAAATTCAAAATTATTGAAAGATAAGAATGTACCAATTGACCATACAAATTGTTTGGAAACCGAGAAAATTTTGAGAGATGATTTACACAAAACTCAGAAAGAATTAAAACTTTACGTTAGAAAATTCTCGTGTGGTAATGACAAATTTGAGCAACTATTATTTGGTCAAAAATTTTCTCTTTCAAAACAAGGACTTGGGTATAATTCATTTCCAATGAAAAAGTCCTTAGAAATTACCATTAAAGATTCGGACACTTTAAAAACGGGAATTCCATCATGTTCAAAATGTTTAAAACCAGGACATACCGAAACATACTGGAAGTTCTAGACGAACTATAAGGGTCAAACAAATTTGGGTACCAAAAGGGACCGTTGTTAAAAATCAAGTTTTTGTATCTAACTCCTCAGGACCCAAATTAGCCTGGGTACCTATAAAACGGAAGAAAATTGTTTTTGTAGGTACAAGCAAGGAAGAAAACATTATCAAATAAATGGTATGTTGATAGTGGATGTTCAAATCACATGAGATGAAATGAACATCTCTTCACGGAGCTGAAAAAGGAAGACCGTGGCTGTGTTACCTTTGGCGATAATAAAAAGGGCCAAATAAAAGGGACAGGTAAAATCGGTAAGAAACCTTTACCTACCATTGAAAATGTTCTATTTGTTGATGGTCTTTGCCATAATCTTCCAAGTGTTTCTCAACTTTGTGATACCGGTCTTAAATTAATTTTTGAAAGTACGCATTGTACTGCAATGAGAAAGGACCAAATCATTTTTATTGGTTTACGTTATGGAAATATCTACATTGTTGATCTCCAAGATGAATCTTCTTTCAACAAAAAATGTTTACTTTCATACAATGAAAATACCGTTATTTGGCTCCGAAAATTGGGAGATGCCTCTTTACCACTTCTTTCAAAATTGGCCAAAAACTATATTGTCCGTGGTCTACCAAAATTGAATTTCAGAAAAGACCATATTTGTGAGGCATGTATTAAAGGTAAACATGCAAGATGCTCGTTTAAACCGAAAATGGAAATTTCCACTAGTCTCATTCTTGAATTAATTCATATGGATTTAATTGGTCCATCTCGACATGCCAGTCTAACAGGTAAACTTTATACTTTAGTTATTGTTGATCATTTTTCGAGATTTACTTGGGTAAAATTCTTAGCAAATAAAGATGATGCTTTTAACAACTTTGTTAAGTGGTGTAAGGTTACCCAGAAGGAAAAAGAATTACCAATTATCGCCATCCGAATCGATCATGGTTGAGAATTTGATTCTAATATCTTTGAAGATTGGTGCGATAATTATGGTATTGGGCACAACTTTTCGGCACCTCGGACACCTCAACAAAATGGAGTTGTCGAGAGGAAGAATTGTTCTCTAGAAGAAATGAGCCGGACAATGCTCAATGAGTATGGTCTTCCTAAATATTTCTGGGCCGAAGCCGTTAACACCGCTTGTTGTGTTATTAATCGTGTACATCTCAGGAGGAACAAAATGATGACCCCCTATGAGATATTTAAAGGTAAGAAGCCCAATGTATCTCATTTTCATCCATTTGGTGGTAAAGTGTTTATTCATAATAATGGGAATAATTTGGGTAAATTTGATTCAAAATCAGATATTGGAATATTTCTTGGTTATTCTACTAACAGTAAAGCGTATCGTGTATTTAATTGTAGAAGAGGCTCGGTAGAAGAGTCTATTCATGTAAAATTCGATAATACAGTTTTACCCCCGAGAAAGATTGTTTTTGATGATGATGCAGGTATGGTTCCAGCTAAAGAAGTATCCGAAGTATCAAAGGAGTTGGAGAAGCTCGACGTAAGTTCGGACAAGCAGGAGGAAAATACTTACAACCTTCCTAAACATTGGGCAAATGTGAAAGACCATCCGATGGAACAAATTCTCGGAAAAATCGATGAAGTTGTACGAACTAGGAGAAATATAAATAATTGTATTAACAATATTGCTTTTATTTCTCTTACAGAACCAAAGAATATCGATGAGGCCATAATGATGAGAATTGGGCTATTGCTATGTAAGAAGAGCTAAACCAATTCGAAAGAAATAATGTTTGGGAATTAGTTCTGGCTCCGGTAGACAAATCAATCATTGGTACAAAATGGGTTCATAAAATTAAAAACGATGATGATGGTCTCCCAATTAAAAATAAATCGAGGTTGGTCGCCCAAGGTTATAATCAAGAAGAAGGCTTGGATTATGAAGAAACGTTTGCTCCTATTGCTCGTCTTGAAGCTATTCGTCTTCTCTGTGCCTTTGTCGCATACAAGAAGATCAAACTCCATCAAATGGATGTAAAAAGTGCGTTCCTAAATAGAATCATCCAGGAGGAAGTGTATGTCAAGCAACCGCCGGGTTTTGAAGATTATGATCATCCGGATCATGTATACAAGCTCCATAAAGCTCTCTACGGATTAAAACAAGCTCCGAGAGCATGGTATGATCGTTTAAGCACTTTTTATTTCAAATGGGTATAAAAAAGGTAATGTAGATAATACCTTATTCATTAAGATTTTAGGTGATGATATGCTTATTTGTCAAATTTATGTGGACGACATTGTTTTTGGTGCAACTAACGAATCTCTGTCCCAAGAATTTTCAAATCTTATGAAGGGAGAGTTCGAAATGAGCATGATGAGAGAGTTGGAAAACTTTCTCGGACTCCAAATTAGGCAACTCAATGACGAAATATTCATTCACCAATCCAAGTACGTCAATGAGCTCCTAAAGAAATTTAAGATGGAAGATTGCAAAGAAATATCCACTCCTATGTCTTCCACTCTTAAACTCGACAAAGATGAAAAAGGTAAGTCTGTTGACCAAAAACAGTATCGAGGTATGATCGGCTCTTTACTTTATTTAACTGTATCTAGACCCGATATAATGTTTGCTACTTACTTATGTGCTCGTTTTCAAGCAAATCCTAAAGAATCACATCTCATTGCATGCAAAAGGATTTTTCGGTATTTAAAATATACTGCTGGCTTAGGTCTGTGGTATCCTTCTAGCATTAATTTCCAACTTTTTGCATATAGTGATGCCGATTTCGGTGGATGTAAAATTGATAGAAAAAGCACCACCGGAACATGTCATTTTATGAGTTCATGTTTGATTTCATGAGGGAGTAAGAAACAGACTAGTGTCGCTACTTCACAGCTGAAGCAGAATATGTGGCTGCGGGAAGTGCATGTGCACAAGTCCTTTGGATCAAAAATCAATTACTTGATTATGGCATTGAGCTTAAAAATACTCCTATTTTTTGTGACAATACAAGTGCCATCAATTTAAGCAAAAAACCCATTTTGCATAGTAGGACAAAACATATAGAAATTCGTCACCATTTTATTCGTGACCATGTCCAAAACGGGAATGTTCGTCTCCAATTTGTTGGTACTAATGAACAATTGGCGGATATTTTTACAAAACCATTACCCGAAGAAGCTTTCAATTTTATACGCATAAATTTAGGAATGGGACATGTTGATCATTTTTAAATGTTTCATATTCATCATAGTTACATTAAATGGTCATTTAAATTGGGACATCATCGAAAGGAAAACACTGCTCATTTGGTCATGCTTACGGACGTTTAGGATGGTTCATTACGTATGTAATAGGACCTTACGTACGTTATGTAACACCCCCAAAACCATCCGGGATGTTACAGCGCCGTGGGGCCCATGCCGGAACCCACCAGGCTAAAATCCATTTTAAAAAACGTTCAAAAACGCCAAAAAGGACGATGACGGTAATGTTTTCAAATACTCACAAAAGTCATTTATAAAATATCAAATACCGTCATGAAAATATCGTTAAAACATTCAAGGCCAAAATGCCAAAACTCTGTTTAGGGAATCAGTTTTACAAAATAATCCAAGTTTACGAAGTACCCAAAAAGCCATTTTGAAATGTACACACGATTTAGTAAAAATATCGGAAAGACATTTTGAAATATACCCACGCAGCGGATAAAACACAGTTCAAAATATACATTTGCAGCGGAAATAAAAAAAACCAAAAAAGAATACTCGATTCCCAAAATAATGCTACGGCCAGTATCACCCGGGAAGCTCATCTCTTCACGACCGCTACTAGCTCGATCTCCGAGTACCTAAAAATAAAGCCCACGACGGGGTCAGCCACAATTCTCAATAATGATATCGATCACATCACATAAATAATTACATACCAATGTAATAATACTGTAAGAATACTACCAATGTAATCTTACCGTCTTAACCTTACCAATCCAAAGCAATCCATACCAATTCGATTCTTACCATAATCCACATTTCGCATTCTCCAATGACGAAATGAACTCAACAACACTCAACTGGACTGAACCAAAACAATACTCAAATCCTCAAAAACATCATCATAACTCATAAGCGGGGAATAATCTATCTTTGCCAAATAATCAAATACCAATCCTGATAAGAACCAAACATACACAATACATCTGTAGATCAACTACCACAAAATAATGATAACAAATCCGAAACATCGATGCACAGCCCAAACGCTCATAAGATCAATAACCAGATCATCCAATACGTCAGCTGAGAATATCACCAACATGATAAACCCCAACACGACTAACAAATGATCAACAATGACCGAGAATACCATCAACAAGGTAAACTCCAAACACGATCAACAAAAGACCAATTAACGACCGAGAATACCATCAACAAGGTAAATTCCAAACGATCAACAATAATGGATCTCAAGAAAATAACCTCGACTGTCGAACATACCCCTCGGGCGTATGAACAACCAGTCGCAAACCGTCGAACATATCCAATCATACATGGACTATGAACGACCAAAACAATATGGCTCAAGGATGGACGTCACAGTACGCCCGATCCGGAAATGTGTCCGTGCACAAGCCACCCCGTGTATCGATCAAATACACGTGTGGTCTTGTACCTAATCAGTCTCACGAAGTAATCTTCTCGTGTGCACAGCCCAATGTGAGGACATGACCCCATCACACGTCTATATGTGCCCGCCCTGAAAATCCTACACATAACCGATCAGCACGCAGATATGACTCCAGATATGTCACGATGCAACATGACAACGAAACTTAAAGAATCATATATCCAATAAGGATCAAAAGACTCACCGAAAGTGAACAATGACACACAAATAATGAAAGATCGACTCGACATACAATATCCAAATCAACAATCCTGGGATCACAATTCCCAAAGAACGATCAACACGATCAACAACCTCAACACAACAGGCCTGGGATCAATATCCTTCAACGATCGATCAACACAACAATTAATACCAAACGATAGCCCTGGAATCAACATCCCTCAACGAATAACCAATACGAATCTCACTATACGAAACTTCAACTTACGACATATACCACAATTCAACATAATAATAGTCATCCTCATAACTGAACAATACTTAAATTACCTCAAACCGACGATAATATCTTTTTCAGGAAAAAAACTATCATCCCGACAATTTACGTTTACAATATCATTGCTATATAAATTATAAATGAAATGAAAGCGAAACCATTCATTAAATATTATAAACTGAACAAGTATAACTTGCCTCAATGTCGATACGACGAAGCCGAATCTTCCCAGTAATGTGCAACAGCAATAACTCACGGTCTAGAACTCCAAATCACGATCCAACCGATCAAAATGAAGGACCATGAGTCAGAAACAAGATATCCAAAATTCAGTAAATTCGGACCACATCTTGCCCTTCATCGAGCTAGTCAATCACGGCTGCTCCACCGAAAATGGAACTCCAAATACGGAAGAAAACCACGATCCACTCAAAATAGACTTCACTATATGATAAATTTCTACAATCATATAGATTTATTTCTTTTAACTCGACACCCCTATAATATTACAAGTCTACAGGATTCTCACCCTTCTCATCACTCTCTTTAAAGAGAATACAAGAAAGGAATTTAATTTGAATCAAATAAGACTAAAGTGTATTACTTGGGTGTACTTGTAAGAAAGACACCAAGACTCCTTATATAGAATAAATAAGGCTTTTCCCTTTCATTCTCAACTGATGTGGGACAAAAAAAATACATTCTTATAGCATAACCAATGCTTCTCATCTTTATTCTCAACCGATGTGGGATAAAACACATCCTTCAAAACACAACTAATGTCCGAGAGCCAAAACTCTTACAAAAAATCTAAATATAATCTCCACCGTTCATATTATACCAAACTATTTTGCAAATAACATATCCAAAATTTAGCACAATCCAACGGTTAAATCTTCGTAAATCTACAAAATACCGAGACTTCTTAATATGAATCCGAAAACAGGAATCTCTTGTTCTTTTAATTAGTACGGTTACATGGTACATCCAAATCCAATCTCCACCGTCCAAAATAGAATTTACAGTATTTAGAACTGACTGACAAAATTTCATGTTAATCCGATGGTTGGATGTTTATGAATTATGTCCGTAACATTACTGCACGGGTGAATGTTCGTTGACGGAACTAAATTTCTGCAAATAGTTTCTACTAATTCAACCATAACTTCTTCATCCGAACTCCGATTGGCTCGTCGTTTAAACCGTTGGAAATCTAACTCAAATATATATAATACTATTAATTTTCCGAATTTGTGAACATTCCAAAAGTCCATGGTGATTTTCCCAATCAAACCTTGTGCACAACACTTTCCAAAAAAAAAATATCCAATCTTATTTTCACTAATACTTTGGGTACTTTTTCGTACTTTAAACCATCCGAGAACATAATTGCATCTTCAATATATCTATGAAAACTCAAGAATCCCTTACTTAATCCGGATAATTTCTCTAACCTTCATCGAATAATTTATCGGAGAATATAACGTTGTACACCGCTGCATTCTACCAACGATTATTCGACTGGATTAGAAAATACCATCCGACTTCTTAAATCTCATTCACATGAAATCACGAAAATAAATTCACCATATCACTATTCCAATAAAATCATCGAAGAAAATACTGCCTGAAAATTCAGGATATGACACGTTACAGGCTTTCAGGTTACGTACGTAACAATATGCAGGTTTTAGTCCAAGGATTTTGGGATTTCTCGCTACGTACGTTACCAAAAAGGTATAACGTACGTAATAAGCTTTTAACCCTGGTACTTAAAAACCCATCGCGTCAGATCCTTTTCATTTCACTTTCAATCCCTAAAATTGGTTGTGACGTCCACACCTCTTGCTCTCACAAATCCGACCAAAACTCCAAAAATCCGTCCATATTTCTGGCCAATTCCTTCAGATGGCATCCAGAACCGGCAAGAAATGAAGAGGAGAGACCTCACAACCATCTTCCTCGCCTTTCGGAGAACCTACTTTTCGGAACGCTCAAGCTTGCAAAATTTTCAACGAAATTCTTATTGATGAAGAGGTAACTCCAAGCCATCACTTTGATTTCGAATCCTTTAATTTTATCGGTATTGCTATCGAAGAATTTTTTGATATGCTTGGAATTAATCGATTTGTTAGTCTTGCCCGTACGGTCTTTGTGGATTGTGTGAAAGAGTTCTATGCCAATTTCTTTGTTACTTATGATTCCGATGGATTAGCCGCAGTTAATTCGCTTGTCCGTGGTAAGCCTATTTCATTTGATGCCGCAAAACTATCGGAACTTTTTGGTCTCCCCAACGAGGGATTTTGTTGTAAAGGAGTGTTTGCGGCTCCTGATGAGGTTGTTGATTATTCTCTCTATTGTGATGATAATCATGATGTTCATGAATCTGAAGTGCGTGATTTTTTGTCAAGTAAAGCCGTTCTCGATGTCCATTCGGGACGCTCTGAGAATAATGATTTTGGGATAAATATACGTTTGCTTTATGATGCCATTACTCGTTGTCTGATGCCGAAAGTGAACGCTCAACATCGTTTGGTAAACATACACATGGAAATCATCTATCATGTCTGGAAAGATCATCAAGTCAACTTTGCTTTTATCGTGCTTAAATGGTTTGTGGAAAAAGGACAAATTTTCCACAAAAAGAGTTATGCCAAAGTTGATAGCCAAAGGAAATCCGGAATGCCATTTGGGTCGATCTTGACGGAAATCTTTGAGAATTCCGAAGTTGATCTAATGGGGCTTCATGGGGTTCCTATTCCGAGGGGGAGCTTAGTCACCGAATGGACTATTCGGACTATGAGGTATCTCCGCACGAGAAACCGAGGGTGGATATACTTTGCTTACCTCAAGGATGATGATCGCCTTGTGGATGGTGGTGCTCTTCCGAGACCAGAGGAGAGGATCACGTCTATAGAGATTTTGATCATACTCGACCTCGCCCTTCGTCTCAGCTTGGTACCTCTCGCCCGCGTCAGGAAAGCTCTTCTTCTCAGATGGTCGCTCGGATGGATAGACTGCAGAAAGAGATGAGTGAGATAAAAATCATGGTCAAAAGTATTTGCACTCACTTTGGGATACCGCCGACACCTCCGGATGCGGACCTTGATTAGTCGTGTTATCTTTCTTATGATGATGTTTCCTTTTTGTTAAGACCAAACATTTCATTTCATTTTCATGGATGAACTACTATTTTTTTTAAATGAATGTGTTTTGATTGTCTTGACTATCTTTGTTCCTATGCATTATTATTATGGTTATTCGTTGTCTTGGATTTTGTTGATTATTCTGTGTTTCGCTGATTGTTACAGGATCTCTCGACTTTTTATTAATGACAAAAAGGGGGAGAAAAATATGTATCGTTTTTGAAATAACCCTTTGAAATAACCCTTGCTCGTTTCAGGGGGAGTCTTATTCAGGGGAAGAGTCTATTAAATTTTTTTTTTTTCAATCTTCCAAAACTCATTTTTTTTCAAAAACTCCCATACTTAAATTTTGTCATCATCAAAAAGGGGGAGATTGTTGGAACAATATTTTTTTAAATCATTTTATACATTTTGATGATGCGTTATTAACCAAAATTTACTTAAACATATTTTTCCTTCAATTAACGTACGTAAACCAAAACCTTTATAACGTACGTAACATTCAAGTTTTTGTAAGATATTTTGTACAGGTAACGTACGTAACTCGTTCAATCTTACGTACGTAATGTTTGAAATATTCTGACCGTTGCAAAAGTCATTAGCCGTTACAACAAGTCGTCACACTCAACGGATCTCTGACTGGAAGATAATGTAGGTAAGCATACCTTGCGTAACATACGTAATGCATTTTATCAGATTTCTCTGGACCATTTTTCCCTGTTCGTTATGGCCGCTACTCAAATCATATAACGTACGTAGCGATGATAACGTACGTAATTCAGAGAGCCTAACGTACGTAAGAAGTGGAACTGCTCCAATGGGAAAATCAGCTCAAGAAAGCTATAAATAGCTCACTCTAAGGATATGGAAATTACACAAGTATTCCGAGCTTACAAGCATACTCAAGCAATTCCATGCAAATAATTCGAGAGTTATACTTATTCTATATTGTGATACGAGAAGATTTGCTCTATTATTTCCAATCTTCATTATTGTATCAAAGAGCGATATATCGTGTAAAGTCGAGGTCCTACTCGCATCTGTTTTACTGTAAAGGTTATCTTGTACCCGGAAAAACAAGAGAGTTGTAGTAAGGTTGTTCTTGAGCCCGGAAATCAAGAAATTGTAAGAGTTGGCACTAAACTAGAAAGTGCATTATAAGGTTCTAAGAAAAATCCTAGTCGATAAAACTAGGTAGTGGACGTAGGCTTCGTTAATAGCCGAACCTCTCGAACAAATTCTTGTGTTCTTTCTTTTCCGCATTGTAGTTACTCCGATATTCTAGATTCCGCACAAAAAGAGTTCAAAACTCTTATCTGCACTATTCAACCCCCCTTCTAGTGGCGGTACCAATCTATCACAAGCCACGAACCTCAGAGCCTCCTCGAGACGTACCCGAGTAAATAACCCAATGGGAAACCAAACAATATCACATATCACTGTGACAACAATCACAATAACCACAACCATGACATACGTTCATAGTTATCCCGGCATCGGGCTAGCAAGCCACGAACCTCATAGCCTCCGCAAGACCGAACCGGTGTGGACAACTCATGACAGGTACATCACAAAACCAAACCACAACCATAAGTTATCCCAGCCTCAGGCTAGCAAGCCACGAACCTTGGAGCCTCCACGAGACATACCCGATTTAGATAACCCTATGGTCATGCCCGATCCGTACTAGCAAGGACGGATCCCGGAGGTTCCACAAACCCTACCCGGTGGCACATCACTTTACAATCATCACACAACAAGGAAGTACAATTTCCAAAAAACACCGAACATCCCAACCTCCTTACAAAGGAGTCACAACTAATATCACACAACATCACATATTTACCAAACGAGTACATGTACTAACACACAATCCTTGACAAGTGAAAGGAAAGACATACCATAATCACGTAATATGATCACAACCCTCTCCACATACAATTCTAATACACATATTCGGGAAAGTACGTTTGTTCACCAAACATATGAGTTATCTTTGAAGGAAAGCCATTATCGAGAATATACCGATCCTTTGAAAGTTCATTAAAAATATTTATATTTCACATATAGTCAATTAACAACCATTACATCTACGAAACACGAAGCATATGGACAAGATACTTGCCTCGAAATTGGCACGCTACTACTCCGACGAATACGGCTCGGTCGAAGTGCCTCGAAACCTACAACTTTCGCAAGAAACAATGAAAACACGATCACAATGAGGAGTAAGACCAATAATAATGGAAATCGCCTCAATCCCACGAAGGAAACTCTTATGAACATTTAATCGAACATTAAATGTTCACGGTTCCTCAAGAACACTAAAATCATCAACTGGTCGAACGAATCGAAGGTATGGACATAAAATCCATAGAACATGTTTAACAACATCATTAAACACTAATTGATTCATCAAAATCATATTGGAAATGAAATCAAGAACAAATCTCGAAAAAGTCCACTCTAGGTAAATTAAGAAAAATACCTCGATCCGGAATGAAAACAAGTTAGATGATGTTGATAACATGAAGAAAACTCACCAAGATGATTCTTGATGATGAAGATCACACCAGATCGCCCAAGGAGACTCGTCCAGACGAATGGAAGTGAAAGGGGAAGGAAATGAGAGAAAGACGGGAAAGAAAGGCCTGATGTCCAGTATTTATACCAGATAGTTATTATCATGACCTAACCATGCTACATTAGCGCGCGCTAATGGGGTCAACTCTCCAGCACCTTCTGCCCAAAATGTTGTTAGCGTGCGCTACCCGATAACCATAGCATGTGCCAATTAGTCATGCGTCCAGTCCAGTGGCTTCTGGACAGTTCTGCACCTTCCAGGTAGTGCGCGCTAAGATAAACAATAGCGTGCGCTAAAACGGATGATGGCGTGCGCTAACTACGAAACTTAGCATGCACTATCAAGACTCCAGTCCCAGTCCAGTAGCTCCTGGACTGCCTCTGAACTGCCAGTTAGCGTGCACTAACTGGAAGATAGCTTGCGCTATCAATACACAAATCGCACGCTCTATGAAAAAACATAGCGTGCGCTACACCTGCTGCACAGGTGATAAAATCGCACCAAAATCCAACACAATAACGATCCGAAAGAAGACGAACAAATAATGAAGCACGACATATAATCTGCATGACTTACACAACGACAAGTCGTACCCAATGAACGCCATAATGCGGTATATCATACCATACATGACATAGGGAAAATTCCAAATAATCATTAACAGATCAAAATAACCGGCACAACTGACAATATTCCAAAGTAACCGGAAACAAAAATCCTAGGTATTACACTCTACCCTACTAAAAATAAGTTTCGTCCCAAAACTTAAAACATGATACAATCTACGTAAGGCAATCTACTATATTGCGACAAGTAGCAGCACATATGACTTAGTTGACCCAGGCGGTTCAACGCAACACTGATGCAATTCAGAAGATCGGGGGAATCCTATGGCTTCGAGAGGTAGTTAGTATGAATCCTCCTCGATTTATTGGTATGGCGGATGTATTGGGTTGGGATGGTTGGCACCTTCAGTTGCAAAAGATATTCGAGGCCATTGATTTTCCCGAAGGTTGGAGGGTTCCTATTGCTCAGTACATTCTTAGCGAAGACGCTGCTCATTGGTGGGAAGCTGTTAAACCTCAGAATTGTGTCGTCATGTGTGCGGAGATCCGAGAACTTCTGGAAGCTGTGTTTTGTGCGGAACCGACTAGGAAGCTGAGGAAGTTGGATGATATTGTGGTTAGCACCGGAGTTGATGTTTCTGGATTGCAATGTCGTAGTCTTTCCACTGCGAAGCTCTATCGCTCGATGCATGAGACTGAGAGTTCCAAGTCGTCTGCTTTGACTCTTGGTAAGGCTAGGAGGTGTTTTAACTGCAATGTGTCGGGGCATGTTCGTGTGCATTGTCCTTTTCCACCAGTAATGTGTTACAAGCGCGGACTCGATTGTAACACCCCCAGAATACGACCGGGAATGTCACACGCCGTAGACCCTTATCACAAGGATCTACCAAGCTAAGCTCCAAAAGACTACTCAATGATTGACCGACCGGGGTCAAAATTAAATGCAAAGCAGACCGACAAGGTCATTAACCAATTCAGAAAATAACGACATTCACATTACAATGACAATAATAAACTTGAACACTAAAAAGAATGACAACTCAATTTAATAAATGAAAACTACACCCATGCAAGGGTGAATACTCGAACGACAGAGAAAATACCAACCAGAATGAGACAAAAGAAAAGACTCTGACTCTGGTGTGATTAGTATCATTGTCCTCCATCTCCTTCCAAGCCAATCATGTGACTGCTCCCGAGCCGCCAAAACCTGAGCGCATAACAGGCACCCACCCTCCGAAAACTCGGGGGTTAGCAAACTGGAATTTTGCTAGTGCAAGTACATAATATACAAGATATACGAATAATAACAACACAAATCTCAACAGTCGTGAAGCCTTAACACAAACCACACATTCCCATAGTCCACACAGAATAGCATCACATACCCAAAGTGAAAGATAATCACATAGTCATATTCTCTGTATGGAACATAACACCAATGAAACTTTAAACGAGCCCAAGGAGTCGAAAAATCCCTTTTTATAAAAAGGAAAAGTATTTTGATAAGAAAGTCTCGAAAACATTATTATTGACTCGGGCCATCATGGGGTTTTGGAAAATCAAATGGGAATACTTTTAGAAAATACTTCAAAACTCTCGGATCCTCGACCCAACATGTGTAAAACAATTTGCAAGAAAACCATTACAACGTTATTCGGTCCTCGACCCAATGCAGAATAATCATCACAAGATAATCAAAGGCACGACCTCTCATTCGACAATTCTGCTCAAGACCCTTGATTAATTAACCCTGAGATTTCACAAACATCCTTGGTTAATAAACCCCGATACCAACGACTTAAAAACAATTTGAAACAAGATTTCAAAAACACGAAACACAGTCTATATCGAGACCGGTATTTTAAAAGAGTTGAAAGAACTTTGAAATACGAGGATTGTTCGGTAACGGGGTCTTAGCTATCACTCGAATATCCGTTACCAATAAGCCTGCTAGGCGCCTCCCTTGCACACCTGTGCACCGGCGTTCACTCCACTATGTTGGCCGCCCCTTGAACATGTCACCGCGCCGGCGATCACTCCTGACAGAGCCGCCCCTTGCACGTGCATTAGGTAACACCGGTGTTCACCAAACATATGGAGCCGCACATTGCAGCGTACACCAGGCCGGAGTACACACCCCGCCCTCAGAGGTTCCCGGATACGACGTCTCTCACAACAAGTATTCACATTATTACAAACATCAAGTACACAATCAATCAATTCAACAATTATCAAATCAATACACCAATTCACACAATTTATCCGACAGTCCATAACCACACAATAAAAAATAACACGTACATTATCAATCAAGCTCCAACACAATAAGCCTTCGGCACAACCAACCAACGCTACACATATATCCTTGTATTGCGACTCAACCGAATATATATATATAGATATATAGATATATATATATATATATGTATATATACATATAACTTTACTATATTATATGAATAACTATAGTTCATCCATCAATCCAAGTTGAGTACGCCAACTAGTGTTAGCATTCACCACTCGTCGTTCACCGACATAGGCATATATATCAATATACGTATATACATACATATATTTAACATATAAATATATATAAATCTATATATATAAATACACACATATATATATATACACACACACATATATATATATACATATCCGTATAAATTCATACACTTCGACAACGATGATTTCACGCAGTTACAATTCGTATATCAAGGTACTTGCCTTGGTAATCTCTCGCGGATACTCCGAAAGTACGGTCGGTTGGCAAAATCCGGAACTCCAACGAAAACAACGATCGGAAGGGCTCAACACCACATTTTTGTAGGGAAATCGTCCCTAGTATCCTATCATCGAATAAACAATCAATCATACGAAAACGACCAAATTCCTCTCTGCGGCATTTCCCCGGACACTTTGAAGGCGTCAAACGGAAGTTCATATAATCGACGAATCGGAAATGGTAAAACCGTGGAAAGATGATGAAAATGATAGAATACAACTTAATCTA
This sequence comes from Orobanche coerulescens, assembly GCA_033398695.1. NCBI lineage: Eukaryota > Viridiplantae > Streptophyta > Magnoliopsida > Lamiales > Orobanchaceae > Orobanche > Orobanche coerulescens. Next base: position 113,451,469 of record CM065816.1, read on the forward strand.
CAATTATCCATCAGTAATTTAAGTTCATAAGGCTCAAACAGACGAAATCTACCAAGATCCCCAAATTTCCCAAAGTTTGGATTTTAGGAAAAACTAACCTTGATTCGGTCGATTGAAGGATGTTATGGATTGATCGATCAATGATATGGACTCAGGATCTTCGTGGTTTTGTTGTTCAACAACATGCCTTATCGCTCTCATAACCTCTGGCCGCGGAAGGAAGAGAATGAAATGAAAAAATGTGTTGAAACAGGTCGCTTTGGTCAAATATATATCGGGCAATCGACTAGCGTGCGCTAGGTTGTCCGGTAGCGCGGCGCTATCGGCCGGCCACGGTCGAGAATCTTCGGTCGGGTCCGAGAAGCGTCGCAAGTCATCGGCGGCGGCGCAATCGCCCGTCCAGACTCTTGGACTAATCTGTCCGCCAGAAGGTGGCGTCGGCCGAGCCAGAGCGTGCGTTAGCTGCCGAGTTAGCGCGCAGAAGGCCATTGTAGCGTGCGCTACTGGCCGTCCGGCGAAGTCAGACCTACCGCCTAGATCGCCGGGCGATTAGCGTGCGTTACCTCCCGGCGATGGCGCGCGCTACTCTGCGGTTTAGCGCGCACTGTCTGGCCAGAAGCGTATGCTAGGCGATCCTCGCCGCAATCGTCCGGCAGGCCCGAGATCCGTGCAGTTCCTCCCGCAACCGTCCGGCGCCGCATTGCCGTGGCCCGACGACTCGATTCCTAAAAACGCACGGAACGAACACGACGAAACGCTCGCGGACAACAACACCGATCCGAAATGAAATTAACATACAACAAATCACCACCTATGGCCATAAACACAAAATCGATTGTCGAGAAAAATAATACCGACGCTCGGAAACCGAGAAATTTCCGGTCTAAGAAAAAGAAAAATTCGAATAAATCAAAATAAAAATCTCGGATATTACATCGATGGACACCGAGTTCAGTTTTGCGAGTTGGTCACCGAGCCTTCCAAGGCACAGACTTGAGAACTGATATCAGGATCAACCCTGAGGAGTCCCTGTGGGGTTTAGTCTACCGATTATATGTTATGTTATTCCCTTGTGTTATTGTTTCGAACATTAGAGATAAACTTCTTTTTAGAAAAAATGGGTCGGATTTTGAACTTCTGTATATGCAATTCTATCGACTCATTTGTGTTCGTTGATATTTTATGAACTTGTTCTATTCTTCACTTTTGTTGTTCGAATTAGTTGTGGTATTGGTTCGGAATAATCTATTGTGGTTATGACTCTTCCGATCCGATTCTGCTCCTGTGAATATTATGTAGTGGAGTATCTTGTCGTTCTTACCAGACCTCATATTGTTATTTGATTTTTGTTGTTCATTATGATTCGAATATTATTATTCGACCGTTGTCTCTATCATTGTGATTCGATCGTTAAATCCAGTTTTTGTTGATATCGTATCGTGATTTTTCAGCATTCGGGTCACTTCGTAATTTCCCTTAAGTTCGGGAAATTAACTTCGTTTTCGATCTTCCAAACCTTGGGTTGTGGAAATTCGTATTTGTTCAACGATTAATTCGTGATTTGATTGTTGTACTGTTTGGGTTGGTCAACCGTATTGATTTTTGTTCGTTATGTTTTGTTATTGTTCTGGTGTAGCGATTTGGATGGTAGCAGCTACGCGCTGCATGCGATTCATTGCAAGTCGTCGGCAACGGACAGCGTGTGTTATCTGAGATTGTTTTGCGTTGATCGTTTTAGGTTTTAAGTTTCAGGGACGAAACTTCTTTTAACGGGGGTAGAATTTAATACCCGAGATCTTTATTCCAGTTTTGTTAAATTTTCTTCGGTCGAATAGTTTGTTATCGTTCACGTCTTTGGAATCGTATGCTTGTACGGTGGCACGTTGAGTTTCGTAGCCTGCTCGTTATCGTTTTGGATCTTAGTCGGTGCGTTTGCGTGATCGAGACGTCGTCGAGTCTCTAGTCGGGCAGTCGGAGGGCTGCTAGACCGAGTTGTTGGAGTTATATTGGTCGGTATCGCCGTTTGAAGATAGAGTTGTAAAACTATTTCGCATTGCGGAAGCGATTTAAATAAAGTGCGGGAATTAAACGACATAGAAATTTATAAAGGTTCGACCAAACATGCCTACGTCCTCTCTCGGAATCTCTTTCAATAGGATGAAGATCAACCTCTTCACCTCTCTTGTATCGGTCGAGGTATAACCGTTACAAACTTTTCTTCTATCGGTCCAAGTTAAACCGTACAATCTCTCTTCTATCGGTCGAGATATTACCGCATGTACTTGTCTTTGTGTCGGTCTAAGTTAAACCGTTTTCCTTTTCTATTGGACAAGGAATCAACCACTCTAGCTTTCTATGGGTACTAGATAAACCTCACCTAGATATCGATTGCGATTCTAACAATGCCGGATCCTTGATCCTAATAACACTGAATCTAATCATATCTTTTCTTTTACCTCTCGTGTATGTGTTGAATGTATAAACACTCAAACTATCAATATAAGCACAATCACAACAACAAGAATATATATATGAATCTCTGATCAATGTATCGAATGCTTTACGTTGTTGTAGGATGAATACAATTAGAAGTGGTATTTATAGGCATTTCTCTTCCAACTAGCCGTTAGCCTTCTAGCACTTCATTACATACGCTATCTCTCCTCAATTACGTAGGCTAGCCATCTGACGTACATTAACATCTATAGGTTACGTACGTTATCTTCTTCACAAAATAGTCCAGTAGCCTTCGTCTTCTATGTTACGATCGTTAGCAAATTATCCAATACGTACGATATCATTTGTTAACATATCCGTTGCTTGCTGACCTATGCCATGACGTCATCTTCAACGTTCTTCATGTTTGAATTCAGAAACATCATACGTACGTTAATCCTTCTCTCTTACGTAAGTTAAACTTGAATTTTTACGTACGATATGATCTCTTTATTACGTACGTTAAGCATGTAATTTCCAGCTTTTTGCATCGTCGACTTCTTCGATGTTTTGCTTCACTTCTTTGTTGTTTTGCTTTGTTTAGCAACTTTAATCATCAGAACTCTATTAAAGAATGCATGGAATAAAATATTCCAACAATCTCCCCCTCTTTGATGATTACAAAACAACCCTTGAATTGGATAAAACCTGCAAAAATAAAAATATATATATTTGCACATATCAAAGTTTTCGACTTTGTCCGTTTCGTTAGTTTCACCCATCTTTTCTTTTTTTGTCATTTTCGACTTCTCCTTTTAATTTTTCAACTCCTTCGTTTCCCCCCTTTTTGTATACTTTATCTTTATCCTTCTCGACCTCTTCGATTTTTATTATTCTCTCCTCCTTTTTACTTTTTATTTTTCTCGTCATTTCTTCCATGACGTTTTTTATCTCATTCATCGCTTTTCTCTCTCCCTTTTTGTATTCAGCAAAAAGTGTAAATAATATAAACGAATAAAAATACCAATTGATGTATATAAAAAATAAGCATGATAGGGTATAACTCCCCCTGCCAAAAATATTTGTTTAAAAATTAAGACTCCACTTGAGTAAAATATCAATTGTTAAAAGTTAATTTTTGGGGATCCAACCAATAGTTGGTTTTTGTTTCGAAACGTAGACGATATTTGGGATGGTGGTTCCTTTAAGAATCCAAATCTTTTTAGTTTTTATCGTCCGTCGTGGGATTTTACAATTCGAAATGTGATGCCCAATTTTTAAAAAAACATTCGCAATGGGGTATTTTCAAATTTACGAATTCGTTTTTGAAATTTTGTTTGAATCCTATCCCTGTTTATTCAACGTAAATTTCTTAACCGAGAGTATTTATTAAAATTTTTCATTTCCACACGAGAATTTCTTCGTTAAGTTTTTCAGCTCGGTTTGAATTTTCAAAAGATCATCCTTTAAAATATTTTTGTTTTCAACGCATTTAGAATGATCGGTCTCGACAAATTTTCTCTTTTCAAGAATTTTGGAATTTTCAATTCCCAATGATTTATTTATAGATTTAATGGATTTAATCTCGGATAAAGCATTTTGATAGTCCATTTGCAATAGTTCGAATGCTTCAAAAAGTTCGTCGTAAGAATTACTTACTTGGCTTTCGACGTTGCAATCGTCGAATGAACTCCGGGCCATGTGAGCGAGGTTATTTTGATTCATGAAATCTTCATAATCATCTTCATCACTCCATGTGGCAATTAGAACCTCCTTCTTGGGTTTTACTCTGCAATTTTTTGCGAAATGTCCTGGTTTACCACATAATCGACAATTGTTGTCGAATTTCTTAGATTCGCCCTTTTGGATGTCCTGCTTTCTCTAGTTTAATAAGTGTTGGAACTTATTAGAATTTTTGGCATAATATGCCGATTCTTCGTCACTTTCATCAACTGATATTTATTCTCTTTTTGACATCTTAGCCTTCATGGCTATTGATCTTTCCTTCGGCTTCGGTTTAGCGTTTCGAGATTTTAGGACAATCTCGTAGTTTATAAGTGAACCAACGAGAGCACTAAAATCAAGGTTGTTTAAATCTTTAGATTCCATTATCGCCGTAACCGTGCCGTCCCATTCAACAGGTAGTGATCTTAAGATTTTCTTAACTTTCTCACTACTTGATAATGGTTTACCGAACGAAGCTAGTCCATTTGTGATGAACATAAATCGGTCGAGCATATTGGTGATGTACTCGTCACCCTTCATCATGAATAATTCGTAGTCATGGAGAAGAATATTGATCTTCATCTCATTGACTTGAGTTGTCCCTTCGTGTGTGATTTCAAGAATTTTCCATATCTCTTTGGCACTTTCACACGATGAGATATGATTGACCTCTTCTGGATTTAAGGCACAATATAAAACTTGAGTAGCCTTACAATTTAGATGGTCATTCCTCCAATCTTAATCATTGTATTCTTTGAAACTCTTAAGAGATCCTTCGGATTTGATTGAAACTTTCGGGCCAAGACAAATGATCTTCCAAATTTCTATATCATAAGCATGAATGAAGATCGACATCTTTTTCTTCCACATTATATAATTTCATCCGTCAAAGAATGGTGGTCGGTTAAGAGCAAGACCTTCGAACGGGACAAGTTGAAATGCCATTTGGATCGACTCCTCGGATGTTAAGCCTCTTCTCGGAGGTACTGCTCCGGTACTAATTGTTGGAGTTATATTGGTCGGTATCGCCGTTTGAAGATATAGTTGTAAAACTCTTTCGCGTTGCAAAAGTGATTTAAATAAAGTGCGAGAATTAAACGCCACAGGGATTTATAGAGGTTCGGCCAAATGTGCCTACATCCTCTCTCGGTATCTTTTTCAATAGGATGAAGATCAACCTCTACACCTCTCTTCTATCGGTCGATGGATAACCATTACAAACTTGTCATCTATCGGTCCAAGTTAAACCGTACAATCTCTCTTCTATCGGTCGAGATATTATCGCATGTACTTGTCTTTGTGTCAGTCCAAATTAAACCGTTTCCCTTTTTTATTGGACAAGGAATCAACCACTCTAGCTTTCTATGGGTACTAGATAAACCTCACTTAGATATCGATTGCGATTATAACAATGTCAGATCCTTGATCCTAATAACACCGAATCAAATCGTATCTTTTCTTTCACCTGTCATGTATGTGTTGAATGTATTAACACTCAAACTATCAATATAACCACAATTACAATAACAAGAATATGTATATGAATCTTTGATCAATGTATCGAATGCTTTGCGTTGTTGTAGGATGAATACCATTAGAAGTGGTATTTATAGGCATTTCTCTTCCAACTAGCCGTTAGCCTTCTGGCACTTCATTACGTATGCTATCTCTCCTCAATTACGTATGCTAGCCATCTTACGTACATTAACATATACAGGTTACGTACGTTATCCTCTTCACAAAATAGTCTAGTAGCCTTCGGCTTTTGTGTTACGTAAGTTAGCAAATTATCCATTACGTACGTTATCATTTGTCAACATATACGTTGCTTGCTGACCTATGCCATGACGTCATCTCCAACATTCTTCATGTTTGAATTCAGAAACATCACATTACGTACGTTAATCCTTCTCTCTTACGTACGTTAAACTTGAACTGTTACGTACGCTATGATCTCTTTATTACGTATGTTAAGCATGTAATTTTCAGATTTTTGCGTCGTCGACTTATTCGATGTTTTGCTTCGCTTCTTTGTTGTTTTGCTTTGTTTAGCAACTTCAATCATCAAAACTCTATTAAGGAATTTATGGAATAAAATATTCCAACACGAGTTATGGCCGTAAGGCCTGGCCGATTACGGACGTAAGGCAACCGCACGCCCTGGCCTGGGAGGACTCCGGTATGACCGTAAGGGTCATCCTGTTACGGCCATAAGGCTTCGTTACGGCCGCAAGGCATTGGCCGGTTACGGCCGTAATGCGTCGTCAGGTTTCGTCTAGTGGCCCTGGGAGTTCGGTTACGGACGTAATGCCATTCCGAATACGGCCAAAAATGTTGTTCGTTACATATGCAAGGCGTCGGCCGCTACGTACGTTATAGGCATTGACCGAGTTATGGACGTAAGGCCCTCCCAGTTACGGCCGTCGGCCAAATATAGGCCTGGGCTCGGCCAGACTCCATTTCACTTTGTTTTTTTTATCTTGTGGCGGTTGTGGATGGGAGTATTTGGAAAGTGGAGTTTTTGGTCGATTCTAATCAATTCCAAGACGTTTTGGAATACTCTTGTCGATTATATCATCACCAAATCATTGTTCTTCACCGGATAGAGGTAATTCTTTCTTAGAACCCTAGTTGTGTAATTTTTGGGGGTCTTCTCCGTGATTCATTGATTTTGTCAGATATTGATGAATTGTTCATGGTAATCTCGTTGTATTGGTCATGATCTTCGGATTTTGTAACTCGTTTATTGATATTTATCAACCGAGACTTGATTCCCGATTTCCTCGAAGAAACCCTCATATTCTTATTGTTTTTCGGGTTGTTTCGGATTCCATTTAGCGTTATTGATTCGTGGTGATTTCATTTTCGTAGTTTTCGTGGAGTTCTCGAGTTCTTTGTCATTCTTGGAAGTTCGAGGGTTACCCGACCGTGTCCGTATGTTGTTCTGTTGCTCGTGGTATCGCGGCAAGTATATTGCCCATACATTTTGTGTTTCATAGATGGGATAGTTGGCAATTGATTATATGTGGAATTTTAATGTTTTAATGAACTTTCAAAATAAGATCGGTATATTCTTGATAAAGGTTTTACTTCGAAGATAACTCCTATGCTTGGTGAATAAATGTGTATCCATGTTGCATGATCGAAGGTGTGGTGATTGCATTCCGTGATTATAATAGACTCTTTTCCACTAGTCGAGGATTGTGTATTGATATGTTTACTCACTCGGTGTATATGTGATGTTGTGTGACATTAGTTGTGTATATGTTGGATGAAGTGGCCATTCTAGGAAGTACTTTACATTTGTTTGCATATTCTAGTCTTTGAATTATGGCTTCCCGTGGTTGTTGTGGATGTGAATGTGTATGTTCACCCAGGGATGGTCCGACGGGGCCTCTGGGGATACGTATTGCCGTATGTGTGCGTATCGCGAACTAGGGTTAACCTACCCAGGAATGGTCCGACGGGTCCCCTATGGGGTACGGTGGCCGTGAGTCTCGTACCAACGGTTAACTTTGAAATGTTGTTGGAGAACAATGATTTTGGCGCATATTTCATCTGATTAGAATGGCAGTTCAAATGGTATTGTACTTGGTTGGAATGGCACCAGAAAATGTGTTGTGTATGAGTCGTCTCTTGGTTGCGATATTTTGGTATGGGTATGTGAGTCCTGTGGTTGCTCCGTACATTGTAGCTTTGTGGTGTGTCTAGTTCAACTGTATGGTTAAGTTGCAGAGTTGTGCTCTCTCATGTCATTCTGTGAGACTATTGTCATTGTAATGTTTGACACTGTGTAGTTTCTGTTGGGTTATTCTTTTGAATATGTGATGTGGATGAATTGGGTCGTGGACCCCGTGTTTGTGATTGAAATGTACGGTTGGGTCATAGACTGGTGTGTTGTTATCGGAATTGTATTTTGGAAAAATGATGTTTTGGGCTGTGTCCCTAAGTGGTTTCGAAAGGCTTGAGAATTCTTAAATCCTAAATGTTTTTATAACCTCCCGAAATCGCAAAGTGTCTTGTAAGACGTATAATGGTTTTAGTCCTACTTTTCAAATTCAAACTGTTTTGATCAAGTGATTTATCTCGGCAAGTATATTCGTGATTATTATGTTCTTGGGGTATGTTGTGTATGGCTCGTATTTGTTTTATACTTGCAGTTTCAAAACAGTAGAGTTTTGCTAACCCCCGAGTATTCGGGGGGCGGATGTCTGTATTGCGTCCACATACTTGCAGGTGGCTGGGGAGCAATTCACAGGATCGTTACGAAGGATGATGGAAGATGACGATACTAATCACATGAAGACCTGTGTTGAGTATTTAGTGTAGCCTTGTTGTTTTGTCTTTCCATTGTGGTATTTTCCGTTTTATGGAAATAATTATGAATTCTAACCCCTACCTAGGTATGAGATGTGAGAAGAGTAATGTATGTTTGACATGTTCGTTGTGGTAAAAGACCGAATCGGTCTAATGGTTCATTATTTAGCCATGTCGGCATGTGTTGTATTGTTGAGTTTTCTGTATCTAGCTTGGTAGATCCTCACGGAGAGGGTCTGCCGCGCTGTAATATTTATACGAGTGGTTTGGGAGTGTTACAAAATATGGTAGCAGAGCTTAGGTTGCGGAAACCTAGGCTGTCGGGTCGGGTTGTGTGTTGTCGGGTCTTGTCTTGTCTTGTCTGACTGAGTCGTGTCGCAATGCGTCGTCTACGATGTCAGTCGTGATTAGTATCGAGGTGCAGCCATCATCCTCGTGCAATATGTGGATGTAAGTCTCCCTACTTTGCTGTGTCTCGTGTTATACGAGCTTGTGTGATTTTGTGTTATCATGTGGAGTTTAAACGTGAATTGTGAATACGCAATACATGTTTTTTTATGCTCGTGTTATGCTGGGAAGAAAAGTGGTGCCAGTGTGTATGTATGTATGTAAATATATATATAACCGTTTTTACAGAAGTAATGTTTTGGTGTGGTTACTCAATGAAAGTTTATCAGTGTGATATTTTAAAAACTCTAACTATTTTGGGAAATCGCGTAAATTTTAATTTAAAACATCCTTCAAGAAGGGAAAGAGTTTGATTTCCGTATGATGACCCCGAGACCGAAATTTTTTGAAGAATTCAAAATTTGATTTTTAAAACTCAAATGAGGTCCATCAAAAATTTACTTGATACGTGACTTTCGCTTTCCACTTTTCGATTTCATAAAATTCCAGTTAATAAGGTATGTGGTAATGATGTTGTTGTCATTTCGGCTATAATGCTCCGGGTTGTGATTAAAGTGGTGGTGTGAGCACTGAGTCATTCAGTATGCATTCGTCGAAGAAGTTCTCTTGACCGAGAGGTGGGAATTCGGTTTGAAATGTTAATTAACTTTTGATGGTTATTTGTGTAATGTTATAAGTATGTGAACTGTCGGCGTTTACATTCATATGTTGTTTATTTGTAACCCCCAACCTTTGGTATTATTTGGTATATGTTCATGAACGTGTTGCTGGATTAGAACAGTTAGCGCACGCTAAGTGTGGAGCTAGCGCGCGCTAATGTGACATGGCTAGCACACGCTAATCTGCCTGCGCAGAAGCTCAGGAATTGCATTTTGGCCGTACGTCTAACTTTTGCGATTGTTAGACTGATCGTTGTGACGGTATTCTATGTGTGTTGTCCAGTGATAACAATTGTTGTGTATCGTTATGTGTTATGATCTTTCGTTGCGATAGGTTGTTGCTTGTTAATATGCTGAGGGGCAGAGGTCGTGGTCGCAGCCGTAGTACCGATGACCACGGGGATCGGATGCAAAATCGAGAGAATATTGTGGGGAACGATATTGGTATGGATGTTGCTACTATGTTCCTGAAAATGAGTATCCGTGTTTCATGATGGAAGGTGTGGTGATTGCATTACGTGATTATAATAGACTCTTTTCCACTGGTCGAGGATTGTGTATTGATATATGTACTCACTCGGTGTATATGTGATGTTGTGTGACATTAGTTGTGTATATGTCGGGTGAAGTGGCCATTCTATCAAGTACTTTACATTTGTTTGCATATTCTAGTATTTGAATTATGGCTTTCCATGATAGTTGTGGATGTGAATATGTATGTTCACCCAGGGATGGTCCGACGGGGCCTCTGGGGATACTTATTGCCATGTGTGTGCGTATCGGGAACTAGGGTTAACCACCCAGAAATGGTCCAACGGGGCCTCTGCGGGGTACGGTGGCTGTGAGTCTCGTACCAACAGTTAACATTGAAATGTTTTGTTGGAGAACTATGCTTTTGGCGCATATTTCATCTGATTAGAATGACAGTTCAAATGGTATTGTACTTTGTTGGAATGGCACCAGAAAATGTGTTGTGTATGATTCGTCTCTTGGTTGCGATATTTTGGTATGGGTACGTGAGTCCAGTGATTGCTCCGTACATTGTAGCTTTGTGGTGTGTCGAGTTCGACTATATGCTTAAGTTGCAGATTTGTGCTCTCTGACGTCGTTCTATGAGGCTGTTGTCATGGTAATGTTTGACACTATGTAGTTTCCGTCGGGTTATTCTTTTGAATATGTGATGTGGATGAATTGGGTCATGGACCCCGTGTTTGTGATTGAAATGTACGGTTGGGTCGTAGACCCGTGTGTTGTTATCGAAATTGTATTTTGGAAAAATGATGTTTTGGGCTGTGTCCCTAAGTGGTTTCGAAAGGATTGAGAATTCTTAAATCCCAAATATTTTTATAACCCCTCGAAATCGTAAATGTATTGTAAGACGTATACTGGTTTATTCCTACTTTTCATAATTCAAACTGTTTTGATCAAGTGATTTATCTTGGGAAGTATATTCATGATTATTATGTTCTTGGGGTATGTTGTGTGTAGCTCGTATTTGTGTTTTATACCTACACTAGCAAAACAGTAGAGTTTTGCTAACCCCCGGGTGTTGTGCGGCGATTTATACGCCACGAGGGCGATCGATATAAGGGCCGAGCGACCGAGTCCGCGACCAAATGAGCTACGGCGACCTTGTCAGAACGAAGGTAACGGTCTACCTTCAAGCATCTAGCGATCGACTCCCAAGGGGATCGCCTTTTGGCACCTTGCGATCGACTCTGGTGCCCGACCTAGGATGACCGTCAAAGTCTATTGAACTCCGCGATCGTGCACGGTTCCTCTAGACCGAGATGGACGGCCTTCCTCGAGGAATCTGCAAAATTGAAGACCGCTCACTCAACGATTTATTTTCGTCCCCTTACTTTCTCTATGTGAACAAAAACAAGGGGGAAGGGCGGAGCTATGTATAAGATGATCGTCCCTATTCAATTACATACGGAGATCGGCATTTTTCAGATGAATGTGCAGCGATCGAATTTGTTGTATAAGTTATCTATATAAGTTTATCAACTCACTTGGAGCTATACACGCAACAATCTCCTCACACATTTGTACAAAGTCCTGCAAAGACTCAGAAAAGCAATTATTCAAGCAATAAATCGAAGAAACAAATATTCATTTCATTACTTGGAATATCAAAGTACAAACAGGGTCGCCTGAAGGCCTAACTACAACAAAGCTACAAAATTATAAAGCTAAAACAAAAATAAGGATGTAGAACCTCAGCTGCCCCTGTCTGGCCTTCGCCTTCAACCACTGGATCGGCCCGCGACCCTTCGCCAGCTTCCGGAGCTGCCTCCCCGTCCTCTGGGGCATTTGGATGAATAAGATTTCCAGGAGTCGGGTACCATCTCAGGTCTACGCCGATTTTCGAGAGGTCCAAGATCAGCACAGAGAAGGCAGGATGAATAGGGTGCTCCAGCGCGTATGCCTTGAAGTTTTGAGCAAGAGGGCCAACCTCCAGCCCTCCCTTCTTAGCATCACGGAGCGAGTCAGCGAACGCCATGTAATAGGCAAACTCGCTGACGAACTCCATGTTGAGAAAGGGATCAGCCTCGGTCGCCTCTAGCTTTCCTTTCAACTCCGCAACCGCCTATTGCGCACCTTGAAGCTCGGTCTCCTTAGCAGCCGTCTCTCCCCTCGACGACGCCAGCTCGCTGGTCAGCCGAGCGACAGTCACCTTCAGCTAATCGGCCTCCTTCTGAGCGCCCGCGTACGACCGACGGGCATCTGTCATCTAGTCCCGAAGTCGGTCGACCGTCGCCCGGGCTCGCTCAGAATCCTGTCTCGCCAGCTCAAGATCCTGACTTGCCCGTTTTTCTGCATCCAAGGAGTCCCTCTCCATAGCCACGATCCTGTCAGCAAACTCGGAGTTCTATTTCCGAGTGGCCTCGAGGTCTATATGGAGACGGGAAGTAGAAGGACGCCCTTCGAATTCTTTCACAGCCTGGGCAGCCATCGTCGCTGCCTAGAGGGAGAGAGCAAAGGCGGCCTGCATCGTGTTCCCGGATCGCTGGCGGGCGATCACATCCAAGTCGGTCGTCCAGGCCTTTGGCAAAGCAGAAACAGCCCGATTGACGTATTGAGGGACATCAAAGGCCTTGCGAGGGGATCGGCTCGCAAGGAAATCCAGTACCAGCGGCGGGCAAGCGGGGTCAGTGCTGCAGATCCTGCATCAAACAACAAAGAGTTAGCACATCTCCCACGCAAGTGACGAAACTCAGTGAACAAACAAAGTTTACCTCTCGGCTTTCTCGGGGTCTCGACCAAATTACGGTTTCCCGCGAGGGTTCTCGGCCTCGGCAATCGCCATGGCTTGCAAGAAAGCCGACGAAGGCGTAGGCTCATCCACCGGGGGACCGTGGTGAGCGGAGGCACGGCGATCGGCACCTCACTAGCAGGGGCAGAGACTGGAGGTTCCCCCAACCTCTGCCGCTTGCGGTTCGACCGGAGTCCCTCCTCCCGAACCTCCTCCTCCGCTACGATCGGATCAACATTAGGCCCACCTCCGGAATAAGAGGTAGCGCCACCGGAGGAACTCGAGACGACTTCTTCTGGCACAGACGACTCAAAACTCCGGGGTTCAACATGGCTATCTCTGGTGGAGGCTCCAAGAAGAGAGGGAAGGGGACCTCTGCAATAAGAAACAATCAAACAACGGTTAGACACATTCTTCAAATAGGACGATCGCCAAGCAAAGGAGATCATAGAAAGTCATACCTGGGACCGAAAGATGTCGCGGGAAATAGAACAACCAAGCAGACAGCCAATGGCTCTCTTTGTTAATCCGGCGAGCATCTAAGTCGTCGTCCAGAAGACTTCGTATCTGCTTCCAGACGACCAGAAAATCGAAAGGTAGCTCGTCGGCCGCCGGAATATGGAAACCTGTAAAAGGAAGACCAAATTAGATCAGTTCAGAACATATCCGAACAAAGGGAGAGTCAAAACCCTTACTCGGATTCCTCTCCCGAAAGCTTGTGGGAATGTCCAGATCGCCCATAGGATTGTCACTCGCAGATGCCTTCCATGCACCGCCGACCCATAACTAATTCGCCGGATCACCCCGCACCTTGTTCGGGACCCCAAGGATCACCCGAACGGAACGGCCTTGGATATGATATCCTCCGATGGACCCCTTCTGAACCGTCAAATTGAACAAATGGTTCATCTCTAATGGCGAAGGAAGGCGGTACAGTCGATTACCGCCGAACAAGGTGAGGGCACAGACGATCTGGAGCCAGGCGTTCGGCGTTAGCTGAAGCGGCGCCACGTTCCAAGCAACCAGCAAATGGGAGACGGCGAACGACAGAGGGAACCGCATCCCGGCCTCCATTATTGCCTCGTTCACGGCGACCATAGCCTCCAGGGGTTGGTCGGCTCGCTCGTTCTCCGCCGGTGCGAAAAGATCCACATCTGAAGGGATATGATTTTTCGCCCTCCATACGATCAGGTCTTTCCTGGTCGCCGAGCTCCTGATTTGGCCGAGGGACCACTGAGAACACTGTGCGGCCCGAAACAGCGACTGCTTCGCCAACTGATAGGGATGGGCGATCGAGTACTCCCGATAGTCAAACTTGGGACTCGGACCAGCCAACCTCTCCATGATTTCTGCGAAGGCCAAATAGGCTTGGCCAAAGGCACTATACTGCTCCCAGTACGCCCTCACCGCCAAATCCTTCTCCATCAGCGAACGTTTTTGCTCAACCGCCGCCTCCCTGGCGGTGGCGGCTTCATTGAATAGTGCCTCGACTTCTGCGGGATCAATACCGGTGCGGATAGCCTCGGCGGTCTTCTCCAAATGGAATTATGCGGAGGATCCTCCCCGGACAGTCGAAGTCCCGGCGGCAGAGGTGGTACCCATTCCAGACGATGAGGGTATTCCAGAAATTCTCAAGAAGAAAAGAGGAGAAAGAGGATTGTTTTCTTACCGAAGGAAGGAGTCGATCGACGATTGCCAGTCAAAGGCTTCAGAAATTTTTCAGCTATCTTCTTCTTCTCCGATGAAATCGCATAAGGTTCTTAACACTGTAACCCAGCGCCTTTTTATAGGAGATGGCAGGGGAATCCATGCAATTAAGGAGAATCTCAAGGGCCGGAGTGCAACTATCGCAATTAATGCCTCCCTTGAAACCCGCGTACGCATCATTTCAAGGACACGCCAGACGAGGAGTCAAAACTAACCGTCGGTCTCCCCCAACAGGAACCCGACACATGCCCCGGAGACTTTTCCTCGACCGCTGTCTTTTCCCACTCAGTTCAGCGACCGACCAGGTTGTCCAAATTCAAAATCAAACCGCTCAAAGATGATCACCAGTTCCGTAAAATGCTGAGTCACTCGTCAAAGTTAAAGCGACAGCCAGTAGAACCACCTCACCACATGTTTCCAACATCGGAGCGAGCTGGGGGGCAATTGTTCTGCGGCGATTCATACGCCACGACGGCGATCGGGATAAGGGCCGAGCGACCGAGTCCACAACCAAATGAGCTACGAAGACCTTCTCAGAACGAAGGTAATGGTCCACCTTCGAGCATCTAGCGATCGACTCCCAAGGCGATCGCCTTTTGGCACCTTGCGATCGACTCTGGTGCCCAACCTAGGACGGCCGTCCTGTGCCACGAACAAGGCCTTCGACCGTCAAAGTCTGCAAAGATTGGATCACGAAGCAAGCACCTATGTTCAGATCCGGGAAAGGCGCCGCAGAACATGGATCCTTGACTCCAGCCCATCAGCAGCTGTCATTGACAAGGACGGCCTCACCTACCAACAGACCCGCCGAAACGTCCTAAGTAGGGCCTCCCAAGACAGCGACTCAGACGCGTGTTGGCCTCTCATTGGTTCGCATTTCTGATAGCCAGCAACTCCTGCGGACTTTAAAGAGACCAACCTATGTGCTAAAGACGATCGCCCGCTTATTATAATACAGCAGAGGCGATCGCCCAGCATCTCCCAGTCCTATAAATATAGAACCTCCAGCAACTGGAAAAAGGTTCCTCTCAGTTCCACTCAGGTTCCTCTCAGTTCCACTCACAACAGATAAACATTCAGACGTTCGTCTCCGAAAATACAGACATACGTACACACTTTCAGACTCTCGGCTTCCTCTCTTGAATCTATCTCAGGATTTCTATCTCAGCACCTCTCAACCAGAAGACGGTCGACAGAGGCAAGAATTCCCTACAGTACAGATTCGAAGAGACTCGCAAGCCCCGGAGCTCAGACATTCAGTTGATGCACACTGTGAGAGACCGTCGATTTCTCACAGTATTCAGAGCACCCCACCGTTGTTACAAGAACTCACAGAGCATCATATCTGGTTCTTCCGGCAATCTTCACGCTCAATATCTAAGATAACTAGGTCTTTACACTCATTGTAATTGTACTCTAACATTAATATTTGTACTCCCAAGTATTTGTATTAATAATATCTCGCGAGAGCATTCAAGCCCGGGATTAACAGCCCCGACAAATCTCGTGTTATTTACTTTTCCACGGATGTTCTCTCGCATTTGTTTGTTACTCGACCATTCCAGCAATATCATCTCCGGATAATATTTTGGGTAACAACACCGAGTATTCGGGGGGTGGATGTTTGTATTGCGTCCAGGTACTTGCAGGTGGCTCGGGAGCAATTCACAAGATCGTTACGAAGGATGATGATACTAATCACATGAAGACCAGTGTTTAGTATTTAGTGTAGCCTTGTTATTTTGTCTTTACATTGTGGTATTTTCGGTTTTATGAAAATATTTATGAATTCTAACCCCTGCCTGGGTATGAGTTGTGAGAAAGAGTAATGTATGTTTGAATTGTACGTTGTGGTAAAAGTCCAAATCAGTCTAATGGTTCGTCATTTAGCCATGTCGGCATGTGTTGTATTGTTGTGTTTTCTGTATCTAGCCTGGTAGATCCTCACGGAGAGGGTCTGCGGCGCTATAATATTCCCGAGTGGTTTGGAGGTGTTACAAAATATGGTATCAGAGATTAGGTTGCGGAAACCTAGGTTGTCGGGTCGAGTTATGTGTTGTCGGGTCTTGTATTGTCTTGTCTTGTCAGATTTTGTCAGACTGAGTCGTGTCGTGACGCGCCGTCTGAGATTTCGGTCGTGATTAGTATCGAGGTGCAGCCCTCATCTTCGTGCGAATGTGGATGTAAGTCTCCCTACTTTGATGTGTCTCGTGCTATACGAGCTTGTGTGATTTTGTGTTATCATGTGGAGTTTAAACGTGAATTGTGAATACGTAATCCATGCTTGTTAATTCTCGTGTTGTGCTGGGATGAAGAGCGGTGCCGGTGTGTATGTATCTATGTAAATATATATATATATATATATATATATATCTTTGTATAAATCGTTTTCGCAGAAGTACTGTTTTGGTGTGGTTACTCGATGAAAGTTTATCAACGTGATATTAACTGTTTTGGGAAGTCGCGTAAATTTTATTTCAAAACATCCTTCAAGAAGGGAAAGGGTTTGATTTCTGTATGATGACCTCGAGACCGGAAATTTTTGGAGAATTCAAATTTGATTTTTAAAAATCAAATGAGATCCATCAAAAATTTACTTAAGACGTGATTTTCGCTTTCCACTTTTCGATTTCATAAAATTCTAGTTAAAAAGGTATGTGGTAATGATGTTGTTGTCATTTCGGCTATAATGCCCCGAGTTGTGATTAAAGTGGTGGTGTGAACTCTGAGTCGTTCGGTATGCATTCGTCGAGGTAGTTCTATTGACCGAGAGGTGGGAATTCGGTTTGGAATGTTAATTAACTTTTGATGGTTATTTGTGTAATGTTACAAGTATGTGAACTGTCGGCGTTTGGATTCCTATGTTGTTGTTTATTTGTAACCCCCAACCATTGGTATTATTTGGTATATGTTCATGAACGTGTTGCTGGATTAGAACAGTTAGCGCACGCCAAGTGTGGAGCTAGCGCGCGCTAATGTGACATGGATAGCACACGCTAATCAGCCTGGGCAGAAGCTCGGGAATTGCATTTTGGCCGTAGGTCTAACTTTTGCGACCGTTTGACTGATCGTTGTGACCATATTCTATGTGTGTTGTCCAGTGATAACAATTGTTGTGTGCGATTATGTGTTATGATCTTTCGTTGCGATAGGGGCAGATGTCGTGGTCGCAACCGTGGTACCTATGACCACGGGGATCAGATGCAGAATCGAGAGAATATTGTGGGGAACAATATTGGTATGGATTTTGATACTATATTGCGACAAGTAGCAGCACAAATGACTCAGTTGACCCAGGCGGTTCAATGCAACACTGATGCGATTCAGATAATCGGGGCAAACCCATGGATCCAAGAGGTAGTTAGTATGAATCCTCCTTAATTTATTGGTATGGTGGATGCATTGGGTTGGGATGGTTGGCTACTTCAGTTGCAAAATATATTCGAGGCCATTGATTGTCCCGAAGGTTGGAGGGTTCATATTGCTCAGTACCTTCTTAGCGAAGATGCTGCTCATTAGTGGGAAGCTGTTAAACCTCGGAATCGTGTCGTCATGTGAGCGGAGTTCCGAGAACTTCTGGAAGCTGGGTTTTGTCTGTAACCGACTAGGAATCTGAGGAAGTTGGATGATATTGTGGTTAGCACTGGAGTTGATGTTTCTGGATTGCAACGCCGTAGTCTTTTCGCTGCGAAGCTCCATCGCTCGATGCATGAGACTGAGAGTTCCAAGTCGTCTGCTTTGACTCCTGGTAAGGCTAGGAGTTGTTTTAACTGCAACGTGTTGGGGCATGTTCGTGTGCATTGTCCTTCTCCACCAATAACGTGTTACAAGTGCAGACTCGATGGACACCGAGTTCAGTTTTGCGAGTTGGTCATCGAGCCTTTTAAGGCACGGACTTGAGCACTGATATCAGGATGGACTTTGAGGAGTCCCTGCGGGGTGTAGTCTACCGATTATATGTTATGTTATTCCCTTGGGTTATTGTTTCGAACATCGGAGATAAACTTCTTTTTAGTAAAAGTGGGTCGGATTTTGAACTTTTGTATTTGCAACTCTATCGACTCATTTGTGTTCGTAGATATTTTCTGAACTTGTTCTATTCTTCACTTTTGTTGTTCGAATGAGTTGTGGTATTATTTCAGAATAATCTGTTGTCGTTATGACTCTTCCGATCCGATTCCGCTCCTTATGTAGTGGAGTATCTTGTCGTTCTTACCAGACCTCATATTGTTATTTGATGTTTATTGTTCGTTATGATTCGAATATGATTAATGGACCGTTTTCTCAATCGTTGTGATTCGATCGTTGTTGTCCGGTTTTTGTTGATATCGTGTCATGATTTTTGAGCATTCGGATCACTTCGTAATTTCCCTTAAGTTCGGGAAATTAACTTCATTTTCAATCTTCCAAACCATGGGTTGTGGAAATTCATATTTGTTCAATGATTAATTCATGCTTTGATTGCTGTACTGTTTGGGTTGGTCAACCGTATTGATTTTTGTTCGTTATGTTTTGTTATTGTTCTGGTGTAGTGATTCGGATGGTAGCATCTACGCGCTGCATGCGATTCGTTGCAAGTCGTCGGCAACGGACAGCGTGTGTTATCTGAGATTGTTTTACATTGATCGTTTTATGTTTTAAGTTTCAGGGACGAAACTTCTTTTAAGGGGCGTAGAACGTAATACCCGGTATCTTCATTCCGGTTTTGTTGAAATTTCTTCGGTCAAACGGTTTGTTATCGTTCACGTCTTTGGAATCGTATGCTTGTACGATGGCACATTGAGTTTCGTAGCCTACTCATTATCGTTTCGGAGCTTTGTCGGTGCGTTTGCACGATCGAGGTGTCGTCGAGTCTCTAGCCGAGCAGTCGGAGGGCTGCTGGACCGAGTTACGGCCGTAAGGCCTGGCCGATTACGACCGTAAGACAACCGCACGCCCTGGCCTGGGAGGACCCCGGTACGGCCGTAAGGGTCATCCTGTTACGGTTGTAAGGCTTCGTTACGGCCGTAAGGCATTGGCCGGTTATGGCCGTAATGCATCGACAGGTTTCGGGCAGTGGCCTTGGGAGTTCGGTTACGGCCGTAAGGCCATGCCGAGTACGGACGTAAGTGGTGTTCCTTACGTACGCAAGGCGTCGGCCGCTACGTACGTTATAGGCGTTGACCGAGTTACGGCCGTAAGGCCCTGCCGGTTACGTCCGTAACACTATAGGCCATATATAGGCCTGGGCTCGGCCAGACTCCATTTCACTTTGTTTTTTTATCTCGTGGCGACTGCGGATGGGAGTATTTGGGAAGTGGAGTTTTTGGTCAATTCTAATCATTTCCAAGGCGTTTTGGAAGACTCTTGTCGATTATATCATCACCGAATCTTTGTTCTTCACCAGATCGAGGTAATTTTTTAGTATAACCCTAGTTGTGTCATTTTTGGGGGTTTTCCCCGTGATTCGATGATTTTGTCCGATATTGATGAATTGTTCATGGTAATCTCGTTGTATTGGTCATGATCTTCGGATTTTGTAACTCGTTTATCAATTTTTGTCACCCGAGGCTTGATTCCTGATTTTCTCTAAGAAACCCTCGGATTCTTATTTTTTTCGGGTTGTTTCGGATTCCATTTAGCATTGTTGATTCGTGGTGAGTTCATTTTCGTAGTTTTCGTGGAGTTCTCGAGTTCTTGGTCATTCTTGGAAGTTCGATGGCTACCCGACCGTGTCCGCTCGTTGTTTCGTTGCTCGTGGAGGCAAGTATATTGCCCATACATTTCGTCCTTCGTAGACGTGATAGTTGGCAATTTATTATATGTGGAATTTTAATGTTTTAATGAACTTTCAAACAAGGATCGGTATATTCTCGATGAAGGTTTTTCTTCGAAGATAACTCATATACTTGGTGAATAAATGTGTTTCCTGAAAATGTGTATCCGTGTTGCATGATGGAAGGTGTGGTGATTGCATTATGTGATTATAATTGACTCTTTTCCACTGGTCGATGATTGTGTATTGATACGTGTGCTCACTCGGTGAATATGTGATTTTGTGTGACATTAGTTGTGTATATGTCGGATGAAGTGGCCATTCTAGCAACTACTTTACATTTGTTTGCATATTCTAGTATTTGAATTATGGCTTCCCGTGGTTGTTGTGGATGTGAATGTGTATGTTCACCCAGGGATGGTCCGACGGGGCCTCTGGGATACGTATTGCCGTGTGTGTGCATATCGCGAACTAGGGTTAACCACATAGGGATGGTCTGCGGGGCCTCGGCGGGGTACGGTGGCCGTGAGTCTCGTACCAATGGTAAACTTTGAAATGTTTTGTTGGAGAACTATGATTTTGGCGCATATTTAATCTGATTAGAATGGCAGTTCAAAGGGTATTGTACTTGGTTGGAATGGCACCAGAAAATGTGTTGTGTATGATTAATCTCTTGGTTGTGATATTTTGGTATGGGTACGTGAGTCCTGTGATTGCTCTGTACATTGTAGCTTTGTGGTGTGTCTTGTTCGACTATATGGCTAAGTTGCAGAGTTGTGCTCTCTGATGTCTTTCTTTGAGATTGTTGTCATGGTAATGTTGGACACTTGTAGTTTCCGTCGGGTTATTCTTTCGAATATGTGATGTGGATGAATTGGGTCGTGGACCTCGTGTATGTGATTGAAATGTACGGTTGGGTCATAGACCTGTGTGTTGTTATCGGAATTGTATTTTGGAAAAATGATGTTTTGGGCTATGTCCCTAAGTGGTTTCGAAACGCTTGAGAATTCTTAAATCCCAAATGTTTTTATAACCTCCCGAAATCGTAAAGTGTCTTTTAAGACGTATAATGGTGTTATTCCTACTTTTCATAATTCAAACTATTTTAATCAAGTGATTTATCTCGGGAAATATATTCATGATTATTATGTTCTTGGGCTATGTTGTGTATGACTCATTTTTGTGTTTTATACTTGCACGAGGAAACAGTAGAGTTTTGCTAACCCCCGGGTATCGGGGGGAGGATGTCTGTATTGCGTCCAGGTACTTTCAAGTGGCTGGGGAGCAATTCGCAGGATCGTTACAAAGGATGATGGAAGATGACGATACTAATCACATGAAGACCAGTGTTGAGTATTTAGTGTAGCCTTGTTGTTGTCTTTCCGTTGTGGTATTTTCTATTTTGTGGAAATATTTATGAATTCTAACCCCTGCGTGGGTATGAGTTGTGAGAAAGAGTAATGTATGTTTAACGTGTATGTTGTGGTAAAAGACCAAATCAGTCTAATGGTTTATCATTTAGCCATATCTGCATGTGTTGTATTGTTGTGTTTTCTGTATCTAGCCTGGTAGATCCTCACGGAGAGGGTCTGCGGAGCTGTAATATTCTCGAGTGGTTTGGGGGTGTTACAGAATATAGTATCAGAGCTTAGGTTGCGGAAACCTAGGCTGTCGGGTCGAGTTGTGTGTTGTCGGGTCTTGTCTTGTCTTGTCTTGTAAGATTTTGTCTGACTGAGTTGTGTCGTGATGCATCGTCTGAGATGTCGGTCGTGATTAGTATGGAGGTGCAGCCATCATCTTCGTGCGATCTGTGGATGGAAGTCTCCCTACTTTGCTGTGTCTCATGTTATACGAGCTTGTGTGATTTTGTATTATCATGTGGAGTTTAAACGTGAATTGCGAATACGTAATCCATGCTTGTTGATTCTCATATTGTGCTGGGATGAAGAGCGGTGCCGATGTGTATGTATGTATGTAAATATATATATATATCTTTGCATAAACCGTTTTTACAGAAGTAATGTTTTCGTGTGGTTACTTAATGAAAGTTTATTAGCGTGATATTTTAAAAACTTTAACTGTTTTGGGAAGTCGCATAAATTTTATTTTAAAACATCCTTCAAGAAGGGAAAGAGTTTGATTTCCATATGATGACCTCGAGACCAAAAAATTTTGGAAAATTCAAAATTTGATTTTTAAAACTCAAATGAGGTCCATCAAAAATTTACTTGAGATGTGACTTTCGCTTTCCACTTTTCGATTTCATAAAATTCCAGTTAAAAAGGTATGTGGTAATGATGTTGTTGTCATTTCGGCTATAATGCCCTGAGTTGTGATTAAAGTGGTGGTGTGAGCGATGAGTCATTCGGTATGCATTCGTCAAGGTAGTTCTCTTGACCGAGAGGTGGGAATTCGGTTTGGAATGTTAATTAACTTTTGATGGTTATTTGTGTAATGTTATAAGTATGTGAACTGTCGGCGTTTGGATTCCTATGTTGTTGTTTATTTATAACCCTCAATCTTTGGTATTATTTGGTATATGTTCATAAACGTGTTGCTGGATTAGAACAGCTAGCGCACGCCAAGTGTGGAGCTAGCGCGCGCTAATGTGACATGGCTAGTACACGCTAATCAGCCTGGGTAGAAGCTCGAGAATTGCATTTTGGCCGTAGGTCTAACTTTGGCGATTGTTAGACTGATCGTTGTCACCGTATTCTATGTGTGTTGTCCAGTGATAACAATTATTGTGTGCGATTATGTGTTATGATCTTCCGTTGCGATAGGTTGTTGCTTGTTAATATGCCGAGGGGCAAAGGTCGTGGTTGCAATCGTGGTACCGATGACCACAGGGATCAGATGCAGAATTGAGAGAATATTGCGGGGAATGATATTGGTATAGATGTTGCTACTATATTGTGACAAGTAGCAGCACAGATGACTCAATTGATCCAGGCAGTTCAACCCAACACTGATACGATTCAGAAGATCGGGGCAAACCCATGGCTCCGAGAGGTAGTTAGTATGAATCCTCCTCGATTTATTGGTATGGCGGATGCATTGGGTTGGGATGGTTGGCTCCTTCAGTTGCAAAAGATATTAGAGGCCATTGATTGTCCCGAAGGTAGGAGGGTTCCTATTGCCCAGTACGTTCTTAGCGAAGATGCTGCTCATTGGTGGGAAGCTGTTAAACCTCGGAATCGTGTCGTCATGTGGGCGGAGTTCCGAGAACTTCTGGAAGCTGGGTTTTGTCTGGAACCGACTAGGAAGCTGAGGAAGTTGGATGATATTGTGGTTAGCACTGGAGTTGATGTTTCTGGATTGCAACGTCGTAGTCTTTCCACTGCGAAGCTCCATCGCTCGATGCATGAGACTGAGAGTTCCAAGTCGTCTGCTTTGACTCCTGGTAAGGTTAGGAGGTGTTTTAACTGAAATGTGTCGGGGCATGTTCGTGGGCATTGTCCTTTTCCACCAGTAACGTGTTACAAGTGCGGACTCGAGGGACACCGAGTTGAGTTTTGCGAGTTGGTCACCGAGCCTTCCGAGGCACGGACTTGAGAACTGATATCAGGATCGAATCTGAGGAGTCCCTGCGGGGTGTAGTCTACCGATTATATGTTATGTTATTCCCTTGCGTTATTGTTTCGAACATCGGAGATAAACTTCTTTTTAGTAAAAGTGGGTCGGATTTTGAACTTCTATATTTGCAACTCTATCGACTCATTTGTGTTCATTGATATTTTCTGAACTTGTTATATTTTTCACTTTTGTTGTTCGAATGAGTTGTGGTATTGTTTTGGAATAATCTGTTGTCGTTGTGACTATTCCGATCCGATTCCGCTCCTGTGAATCTTATGTAGTGGAGTATCTTGTCGTTCTTACCAGACCTCATATTGTTATTTGATTTTTGTTGTTTGATATGATTCAAATATGATTATTCGACTGTTGTCTCAATTGTTCTGATTCGATCATTGTTGTCCATTTTTTGTTGATATCGTATCGTGGTTTTTGAGCGTCCGGGTCACTTCGTAATTTCCCTTAAGTTTGGGAAATTAACTTCATTTTCGATCTTCCAAACCTTGGGTTGTGGACATTCGTATTTGTTCAATGATTAATTCGCGCTTTGATTGCTGTACTGTTTGGGTTGGTCAACCGTATTGATTTTTGTTCGTTATGTTTTGTTATTGTTCTGGTGTAGTGATTCGGATGGTAGCAGCTACGCGCTACATGCGATTCGTTGCAAGTCGCCGGCAATGGACAGCGTGTTTTATCTGAGATTTTTTTGCGTTGATCATTTTATGTTTTAAGTTTCGGGGACGAAACTTCTTTTAAGGGGGGTAGAATGTAATACCTGAGATCTTCATTCTGGTTTTGTTGAATTTTCTTCGGTCGAACGGTTTGTTATCATTCATGTCTTTGGAATCGTATGCTCTGCTCGTTATCGTTTTGGATCTTAGTCGGTGCGTTTGCATGATTGAGACGTCGTCGAGTCTCTAGCCGGGCAGTCGGAGGGCTGCTGGACCGGATTCTGTAAGGCCTGGCCGATTACGACCGTAAGGCAACCGCACGCCCTGGCCTGGGAGGACTCCATTACGGCCGTAAGGGTCATCCTGTTATGGCTGTAAGGCTTTGTTACGGCCGCAAGGCATTAGCCGGTTATGGCCGTAATGCGTCAGCAGGTTTCGGGCAGTGGCCATGGGAGTTCGGTTACGGCCGTAAGGCCATGCCGAGTACATCTGTAAGTGGTGTTTGTTACATACGCAAGGCGTCAGCCGCTATATACGTTATAGGCGTTGGGCGAGTTATGGACGTAAGGCCCTGCCAGTTACGGCCGTAACACTGTCGGCCATATATTGGCCTGGGCTCGGTCAGACTCCATTCACTTCGTTTTTTTTATCTTGTGGCGGCTGTGGATGGGAGTATTTAGGAAGTGGAGTTTTTGGTCGATCCTAATCAATTCCAAGTCGTTTTGGAAGACTCTTATCGATTATATCATCATCGAATCCTTGTTCTTCACCGGATCGAGGTAATTCTTCCGTAGAACCATAGTTGTGTAATTTTTTGGGATTTTCTTCGTGATTCGTTGATTTTGTCCGATATTGATGAATTGTTCATGGTAATCTCGTTATAATGGTCATGATCTTCGGATTTTGTAACTCGTTTATCGATTTTTATCACCCGAGACTTGATTCCCGATTTCCTCGAAGAAACACTCGGATTCTTGTTGTTTTTCGGGTTGTTTCAAATTCCATTTAGCGTTATTGATTCGTGGTGATTTTATTTTCGTAGTTTTCGTGGAGTTCTCGAGTTCTTGGTCGTTCTTGGAAGTTTAAGGGCTACCCGACCATGTCCGTTCGTTGTTCCGTTGCTCATGGTATCAAGGCAAGTACATTGCCCATACATTTCGTGTTTCGTAGACGTGATAGTTGGTAATTGATTATATGTGTAATATTAATGTTTTAATGAACTTTCAAAAAAGGATTGGTATATCCTCGATAAAGGTTTTCCTTCGAAGATAACTCGTATGCTTGGTGAATAAATGTGTTACCTGAAAATGTGTATCCGTGTTGCATGATGGAAGGTTTGGTGATTGCATTACGTGATTATAATAGACTCTTTTCCACTGGTCGAGGATTGTGTATTGATACGTGTACTCACTCGGTGAATATGTGATGTTGTGTGAAATTAGTTGTGTATATGTCGGATGAAGTGGCCATTCTAGCAAGTACATTACATTTGTTTGCATATTCTAGTATTTGAATTATGGCTTCCCGTGGTTGTTGTCGATGTGAATGTGTATGTTCACCCAGGGATGGTCAGATGGGGCCTCTGGGGATACGTATTGCCGTGTGTGTTCGTATCGCGAACTAGGGTTAACCACCCAGGGATGGTCCGACGGGGCCTCTGTGGGGTACGGTGGCCATGCGTCTCGTACCAACGGTTAACATTGAAATGTTTTGTTGGAGAACTATGATTTTGGCGCATATTTCAACTGATTAGAATGGCAGTTCAAATGATATTGTACTTGGTTGGAATGGCACCAGAAAATGTGTTGTGTATGATTCTTCTCTTGGTTGCGATATTTTGGTATGGGTACGTGAGTCCTGTGATTGCTACGTACATTGTAGCTTTGTGGTGTGTCGAGTTCGACTATATGGTTAAGTTACAGAGTTGTGCTCTCTGATGTCATTTTGTGAGACTGTTGTCATGGTAATGTTGCACACTTGTAGTTTCTGTCGGGTTATTCTTTCGAATATGTGATGTGGGTGAATTGGGTCGTGGACCCCGTGTTTGTGATTGAAATGTACGGTTGGGTCGTAGACCCGTGTGTTGTTATCGAAATTGTATTTTGGAAAAATGATGTTTTGGGCTGTGTCCCTAAGTGGTTTCGTAACGCTTGAGAAATCTTAAATCCCAAATGTTTTTATAACCTCCCGAAATCGTAAAGTGTCTTGTAAGACGTGTAATGGTTTTATTCCCACTTTTTATATTTCAAACAGTTTTGATCAAGTGATTTATCTCGGGAAATATATTCGTGATTATTATGTTCTTGGGGTATGTTGTGTATGGCTCGTATTTGTGCTTTATACTTGCACTAGCAAACAGTAGAGTTTTGCTAACACCCGGGTATTCGGGGGGGTGGATGTATGTATTGCGTCCAGGTACTTGCAGGTGGCTGGGGAGCAATTCACAAGATCATTACGAAGGATGATGGAAGATGAGGATACTAATCACATGAAGACCAGTGTTGAGTATTTAGTGTAGCCTTGTTGTTGTCTTTCCGTTGTGGTATTTTCTGTTTTATGGAAATATTTATGAATTCTAACCCCTGCGTGGGTATGAGTTGTGAGAAAGAGTAATGTATGTTTGACGTGTACGTTGTGGTAAAAGACCAAATTGGTCTAATGGTTCGTCATTTAGCCATGTCGGCATGTGCTGTATTGTTGTGTTTTCTGTATCTAGCCTGGTAGATCCTCACGGAGAGGGTCTGTGGAGCAGTAATATTCCCGAGTGGTTTGGGGGTGTTACAGAATATGGTATCAGAGCTTATGTTGCGGAAACCTAGGCTATCAGGTTGAGTTGTGTGTTATCGGGTCTTGTCTTGTCTTGTCTTGTTAGATTTTGTGTGGCTGAGTTGTGTCGCGACGCGTCGTCTAAGATGTCGGTCATGTTTAGTATCGAGGAGCAGCTATCATCTTCGTATGATCTGTGGATGTAAGTCTCCCTACTTTGCTGTGTCTCGTGTTATACGAGCTTGTGTGATTTTGTGTTATCATGTGGAGTTTAAACGTGAATTGTGAATACGTAATCCATGCTTGTTGATTCTTGTGTTGTTCTGGGATGAAGAGCGGTGCCGATGTGTATGTATGTATGTAAATATATATATATATATATATATCCTTGCATAAACCATTTTTACAGAAGTAATATTTCGGTGTGGTTACTTAATGAAAGTTTATCAGCGTGATATTTTAAAAACTTTAACTGTTTTGGGAAGTCGCGTAAATTTTATTTTAAAACATCCTTCAAGAAGGGAAAGAGTTCGATTTCCATATGATGACATCGAGACCGAAAATTTTTGGAGAATTCAAACTTTGATTTTTAAAACTCAAATGAGGTCGATCAAAAATTTACTTGAGACGTGACTTTCGCTTTCCACTTTTCAATTTCATAAAATTCCAGTTAAAAAGGTATGTGGTAATGATGTTGTTGTCATTTCGGCTATAATGCCCCGAGTTGTGATTAAAGTGGTGGTGTGAGTGCTGAGTCGTTCGGTATGCATTCGTCGAGGTAGTTCTCTTGACCGAGAGGTGGGAATTCGGTTTGGAATGTTAATTAACTTTTGATGGTTATTTGTGTAATGTTATAAGTATGTGAACTGTTTGCGTTTGGATTCCTATGTTGTTGTTTATTTGTAAACCCCAATCTTTGTTATTATTTGGTATATGTTCATAAACGTGTTGCTGGATTAGAACAGCTAGCGCACGCCAAGTGTGGAGCTAGCACGCGCTAATGTGACATGGCTAACACACACTAATCAGCCTGGGCAGAAGCTCGGGAATTGAATTTTGGCCGTGGGTCTAACTTTGGTGATTGTTAGACTGATCGATGTGACCGTATTCTATGTGTGTTGTCGAGTGATAACAATTGTTGTGTGCGATTATGTGTTATGATCTTTTGTTGTGATAGGTTGTTGCGTGTTAATATGCCGAGGGGCAGAGGTCGTGGCCGCAACCATGGTACCGATGACCACGGGGATCAGATGCAGAATCGAGAGAATATTGCGGGGAACGATATCGGTTTGGATGTTGCTACTATATTGCGACAAGTAGCACCACAGATGACTCAGTTGACCCAGGCGGTTCAACCCGACACTGATGCGATTCAGAAGATCGAGGCAAACCCATGGCTCCAAGAGGTAGTTAGTATGAATCCTCCTCGATTTATTGGTATGGCGGATGCATTGGGTTGGGATGGTTGGCTCCTTCAGTTGCAAAAGATATTCGAGGCCATTGATTGTCCCAAAGGTCGGAGGGCTCCTATTGCTCAGTACCTTCTTAGCGAAGATGCTGCTCATTGGTGGGAAGCTGTTAAACCTCGGAATCGTGTCGTCATGTGGGCGGAGTTCTGAGAACTTCTGGAAGCTGGGTTTTTTCTGGAACCGACTACGAAGCTGAGGAAGTTGGATGATATTGTGGTTAGCACTGGAGTTGATGTTTCTGGATTGCAACGTCGTAGTCTTTCCACTACGAAGCTCCATCGCTCGATGCATGAGACTGAGAGTTCCAAGTCGTATGCTTTGACTCCTGGTAAGGCTAGGAGGTGTTTTAACTGTAACACCCCGAGATATTCGGAATAATTACAGCGCCGTAAGCCCTTTAAGTAAGGATTTACAAGGCTAATTTAAAAGAATTGTAAATATAATCCAATCGTACAACTGAAGTTCAAATACAGATTTGATTCGACCGATCAAATGAGTTAACTTATACAACCATATCGAAATGACATTATTAGAACAGACGTACTCGAGTACTAAATGAACCAAGAAGACAAATCACAATAACAATAAACATCAACCACATCACTGAGCCATTTCATCGTCTCCGTCGATGCGTGGTTGCTTCCCGCTCCTCGGCTACGAACATCAAAACAATGTCCACCCCGAAGTTAGCAAAACAATGCTAGTACAAGTATCATAATACATAAATCGCCAGACATCATAAAACATGCAAACGGACTTCCGTCACGGAATCCAACGATGCGAATCCTCACGATTCCATCAACACAAGACAGGTAATCCAGCGATCCAGCGCCCTTGGTATAGATCCCCATGATGATCCCGTCGGACCAACGCATGGTGGAAAACCCGTCCAGCGATCCAGCGCCCTCAGCATAGATCCCCATGATGATCCCGTCGGACCAACGCATGGTGGACATTCGATCCAGCGCCCTCAGCATAGATCCTCATGATCCCCTCGGATCATTTATACCATAAATCAATCAATTATGCACACATATATGCATTTCAATATGTTCATCAATACGAACAATTAACAACGAATACCACGAGAAATTACAGAAATACATATCATATTCGACAATACGAACAAAACCACGAGCATGATACAAGTATAAATCGAACTCGACATATGATACTTGCCTCGAAAATGGCAAGAATGGAAATACTCTAGCAAATGACACGCGTCCCTATGCCGCCGCCCCTCGATCGTCCCCTATGCAAGGCTCAGACCTAAGAAATAATAAAGAATTCCCCTCAAGTCGCATTTAACGTCTAATAATCAGTTAACGACCGCAAGCTCTAAAAATGAATTCTACGAACTACTTAGCGCTACGTACTATACGTAACGTGCGCTAAGCCTCGCCGTTAACGTCGCAAATGACCGGTGTTTAGCGTCGCTAGTGTATCTTGTGATCTTCTCACGAGCAGATCGCCTACCTGATGATATAACGTACGTTACGTATCCAACGTAGCGCACGTTACTCGTTCCCGATAGCGCACGTTAATATATATATATCTTAGCGTGCGCTAATCGTGCATGGCAGTCACTACTGGGTAAAACTTGAGCTAAAGGTGATGAAAACTCATGAAATCCTCAGTGTTAATACAAGCCATCTCAGTGTATATCATGCTCATACGGTTTGTTACTGATTAAACGACTACAAGATACAAGGGTACGTATAAACATCACAACACCATAGTTCATTTTTGATCTTCAAGAAACATCCTAAGTCCAATCCATTTCATGTCCCAAACGTATGATTCTATCATGTCAAAACATAAGAACTTGATGTTCTCCCCATACCAGTCATAAACAGTTTTGAAGATACATGACTACGTTTAGGAGTCCAACACTAAAAAGGTTCAAAGGATTATACGATGAATAAGTGCCGAAACGTCGAAAATATCCTTCTAACACATGATGATCGACTATTAACGA
Organism: Orobanche coerulescens; assembly: GCA_033398695.1. Classification (NCBI taxonomy): domain Eukaryota; kingdom Viridiplantae; phylum Streptophyta; class Magnoliopsida; order Lamiales; family Orobanchaceae; genus Orobanche; species Orobanche coerulescens. The sequence goes on from CM065816.1 coordinate 113,482,192, forward strand.
ATCTAACTGACTAGATAAGCATGATCAAACGTCCTTTAGAACACTACTAATATTGGTGAAGAATCACCTACCTCAAAGTAGTGAAGAACAAGGAGGAAATCGAAGCAATCCAACGTCGAAGGCTTGAACACCAATCCTCAATGATCTGCAATCTTCAACACGAGCTAGGATGCTGATAGGAAGTGTTTAGGAAGTAGAGAGTAATACTCTAAGTATAAGGATTCGGATGTTGGAAGAGAAAAGACTGAAAATACGAAAAGGATGTTGTCCTATTTATAGAAAATGGTTATTAGCGCGTGCTAGTCCATACTCGTAGCGTGCGCTAACGTATTACTGACTTCACTGTACTCAGCACTTAGCGTGCGCTATTCACATGCCAGTAGCGTGCGCTAAGGCGTTGACTTGGCTTTTCCCGAAAGCCATCCAGGTTCATCCCGACACAATCCGACCAAGATCCCCGGCCTGATCTCACCTAACACACGTCTCAATCATATTGACCATGCATAGCGTGCGCTAATGTTCCTTTGTAGCGTGCGCTATGGATCCATGTTAGCGTACGCTACACATAGCCGATAACGTGCGCTACATGCGCAGAATCACAATTTTTATATCACATTCATGAAATCATACGCTCAACAACACCGGACTATGAGATACGGAGAATAATACTCAGATTAAAGTGCAACAATTACAATATCACAAGTTCCCAAATACATATCAGAAATCTCGGGTATTACATTAACTGCAACATGTCGGGGCATGTTCGTGTGCATTGTCCTTCTCCACCAGTAACGTATTACAAGTGCGGACTCCAGGGACACCAAGTTGAGTTTTGCGAGTTGGTCACCGAGCACGGACTTGAGAACTGATATCAGGATCGACTCTGAGGAGTCCCTGTGGGGTGTAGTCTACCGATTATATGTTATGTTATTCCCTTACGTTATTGTTTCGAACATCAGAGATAAACTTCTTTTTAGTAAAAGTGGGTCGGATTTTGAACTTCTGTATTTGTAACTCTATCGACTCGTTTGTGTTTGTTAATATTTTCTGAACTTGTTCTATTCTTCACTTTTGTTGTTCGAATGAGTTGTGGTATTGTTTCGGAATAATCTGTTGTCACTGTGACTCTTCCGATCCAATTCCGCTTCTATGAATCTTATGTAGTGGAGTATCTTGGCGTTCTTACCAAACCTCATATTGTTATTTGATTTTGGTTGTTTGTTATGATTCGAATATGATTATTCGACCGTTGTCTCAATCGTCGTGATTTGATCGTTGTTGTCCGTTTTTTGTTGATATCGTATCGTGATTTTTGAGCGTTCGGGTCACTTCGTAATTTCCCTTAAGTTTGGGAAATTAATTTCATTTTCGATCTTCCAAACCTTGGGTTGTGGACATTCGTATTTGTTCAACGACTAATTCGTGCTTTGATTGATGTACTATTTGGGTTGGTCAACTGTATTGATTTTTGTTCGTTATGTTTTGTTATTGTTCTGGTGTAGTGATTCGGATGGTAGCAGCTACGCGCTGCATGCGATTCGTTGCAAGTCGTCGGCAACGGACAGCGTGTGTTATCTGAGATTTTTTGTGTTGATCGTTTTATGTTTTAAGTTTTGGGGACGAAACTTATTTTAAGGGGGGTAGAATGTAATACCCGAGATCTTCGTTCTGGTTTTGTTGAATTTTCTTCGGTCGAACGGTTTGTTATCATTCACGTATTTGGAATCGTATGCTTGTACGGTGGCACATTGAGTTTTGTAGCCTGCTCGTTGTCGTTTTGGATCTTAGTCGGTGCGTTTGCGTGATCGAGACGTCGTCAAGTCTCTAGCCAGGCAGTCGGAGGCCTGCTGGACCGAGTTCCATAAGGCTTGGCCGATTACGGACGTAAGGCAACCGCACGCCCTGGCCTGGGAGGACTCCATAACACCTTCTGAAGCTCTCGCTCCCAAAGCACCTGTCCTCGAGACTGAACCAAAAATATTAATATTTGAATGGTGGGCTAAGGTCGACTTAGGGTGGACTTGGAGTGGGCTTGACGAATGGGTCAAGCTGCGGATGGGCTGGAGGCCGAGGCCGTTTGAGCTACGGGCCAGACCGGGCTTGATCGGGTCTGGGCTAGGGAGTTTGGGACAGGGACATCCTGGAGTCCCGGTGGACTAGGCCCGGCCCTGGGCCGGGCTGGCCCGCGTGGCTCGTAGACCTAAAAAACCCGGGCTGGGCCGAGCTGGACCGGACCGACCCAAATCGGCCCGGCCCGACCCACTGTCCACATCTAGTTACAACACTAAAGATCAACTAATTGTCATAGACAACCTTAGACCAAATATTTTAAATCAACTTAAATCTAGTGTAATGTGTCTTTTAAGTAAGAAATGAGAATAAATTTAAACTACTAATCTTTATTTGATTTACAGTCCAAAATACGATTATGCATAAAAAATATGCATTTCATGCAATAAAATACTAACTATTAAATTATTCAATATATACATCAAAATTTGATGCATTAAAACAATGTGTTCCACACATAACTTTTCATGTAATAAATCTTAGCCATCCATTGAACCGTTGGGACATCTACAGTGACCGCTGTAGCCACTGTAACCTTAGACTTAGAAGCTTTCTTTAGCTTCTTCTTCGCCTTCTCTGCAACATGTGGTGACCTGCTGTCAGAGATACTTCTCTTTCACTTCATCTTCTCTTTACGCGCAGTCTTAGTAGTAACATCCCTGGGGTCATCAGAAATGGGCATAAGCCTGGGATGAGGCCTGCTAGAGATCAGTCCATCATTGTTGTAGACAGTGGGCTTGCTCTCACCTATAAATTTTCCTGGGCCAATCTTCTTGGCACTACGAGACTGCAGCACACCACAGTGAGTGAGAATGTAATTGAGGATGAGGCCGAAGGATTTCTTTTGAGTTCCCGGATTGGCGGACTCTTCTTGTATCCTTTTCAACACGATTTGGCACCAGTTCACCCTTTCGCCGGACATGATGTCTACCATCATCCGAAAGTGAAGGTTTGTGCACATTTCGAACGCTCCAGTCCGGTTCTAAATAACCGGCAGCAAAAATCATGGAGATAAACGTACGGTAGGAAAAACTTCCTCTTATGGCATGATGGGTGGACGTTCTTATCCGAACCATCACCTGTGAACATCCCCCATAGGCCATTAACAGTTCTTCCGACCCGAATGTCTCAAGTTCCTACATTTTCAGGCCATCGGACGGCTGCCTGAATAAGCTTTCCAGTAGATCCTGGTTCACAGAAATCTCAATTCCTCGAACAATACTAGTGATTTCAGAAACATCTCCTCCTCTTAAGAGAAAAGAACTTGATAGAGGCATCTAGATAAAACTCTTCAACAATACACTCATCGTAGAGCTCAGGGTGCTGGTTGTAACACTGTCGGCCATATATAGGCCTAGGCTCGGCCAGACTGCATTTCACTTCGTTTTTTTTATCTTGTGGCGGCTGTGGATGGGAGTATTTGGGAAGTGGAGTTTTTTGTCGATTCTAATCAATTCCAAGGTGTTTTGGAAGACTCTTGTCGATTTTATTATCACCGAATCCTTGTTCTTCATCGGATCGAGGTAATTCTCCCGTAGAACCCTAATTGTGTAATTTTTTGTGGTTTTCTTCGTGATTCGTTGATTTTGTCTGATAGTGATGAATTATTTATGGTAATCTCATTGTATTGGTCATGATCTTTGGATTTTGTAACTCGTTTATCGATTTTTATCACCCGAGACTTGATTCACGATTTCCTCGAAGAAACCCTCGAATTCTTGTTGTTTTTCGGGTTGTTTCGAATTCCGTTTAGCGTTATTGATTCGTGGTGATTTTATTTTCGTAGTTTTCATGGAGTTCTCGAGTTCTTGGTCGTTCTTGGAAGTTTGAGGGCTACCCGACCATGTTCGTTTGTTGTTCCGTTGCGCGTGGTATCGAGGCAAGTCTATTGCCCATACATTTCGTGTTTCGTAGACGTGATAGTTGGCAATTGATTATATGTAGAATTTTAATGTTTTTATGAACTTTCAAAAAAAGGATCGGTATATTCTCGATAAAGGTTTTCCTTCGAAGATAACTCATATGCTTGGTGAATAAATGTGTTACCTGAAAATGTGATTCCGTGTTGCATGATGGAAGGTGTGGTGATTGCATTACGTGATTATAATAGACTCTTTTCCACTGGTCGAGGATTGTGTATTGATACGTGTACTCACTCGGTGAATATGTGATGTTGTGTGACATTAGTTGTGTATATGTCGGATGAAGTGGCCATTCTAGGAAGTACTTTACATTTGTTTGCATATTGTAGTATTTGAATTATGGCTTTCCGTGGTTGTTGTGGATGTGAATGTGTATGTTCACCCAGGGATGGTCCGATGGGGCCTCTGGGGATACGTATTGCCATGTTTGTGCATATCGCGAACTAGGGTTAACCACCCAGGGATGGTCCGACGGGGCCTCTGCGGGGTACGGTGGCCGTGAGTCTCGTACCAATGGTTAATTTGAAATATTTTGTTGGAGAACTATGATTTTGGCGCATATTTCATCTGATTAGAATGGCAGTTCAAATGGTATTATACATGGTTGGAATGGCACCAGAAAATGTGTTGTGTATGATTCGTCTCTTAGTTGCGATATTTTGGTATGGGTACGTTAGTCCTATGGTTGATCCATACATTGTAGCTTTGTGGTGTGTCGAGTTTGACTATATGGTTAAGTTGCAGAGTTATGCTCTCTAATGTCGTTCTGTGAGACTATTGTCATGGTAATGTTTGACACTGTGTAGTTTTCATCGGGTTATTCTTTCGAATATGTGATGTGGATGAATTGGGTCGTAGACCCCATGTTTGTGATTGAAATGTATTGTTGGGTCGTAGACCCGTGTGTTGTTATCGGAATTGTATTTTGGAAAAATGATGTTTTGGGTTGTGTCCCTAAGTGGTTTCGAAAGGCTTGAGAATTCTTAAATCCCAAATGTTTTTATAACCTCCCAAAATCGTAAAGTGTCTTGTAAGACATATAATGGTTTTATTCATACTTTTCATAATTCAAACTGTTTTGATCAAGTGATTTATCTCGGGAAGTATATTCGTGATTATTATGTTCTTGGGGTGTGTTGTGTATGGCTCGTATTTGTGTTTTATACTTGTACTAGCAAAACAGTGGAGTTTTGCTAACCCCCGGGTATTCGGGGGGTGGATGTCTGTATTGCGTCCAGGTACTTGCACGTGGCTGGGGAGAAATTCACAGGATCGTTACGAAGGACGATGAAAGATGGCGATACTAATCACATGAAGACCAGTGTTGAGTATTTGGTGAAACCTTGTTGTTTTGTCTTTCCATTGTGGTATTTTCCATTTTACGGAAATATTTATAAATTCTAACCCCTGCGTGGGTATGAGTTGTGAGAAAGAGTAATGTATGTTTGATGTGTACATTGTGGTAAAAGACCAAATCGGTCTAATGGTTTGTCATCTAGCCATGTCGGAATGTGTTGTATTGTTGTGTTTTATGTATCTAGCCTGGTAGATCCTCACGGAGAGGGTCTGCGGTGCTGTAATATTCCCGAGTGGTTTGGGGGTGTTAAAGTCGAGAGTGACAAACAGCGCATTCTTAGTTACATTGTCGAGGTTCACACGCTTGCGATCGTCAGTTGTCCATTGCTCTCGCTCCTTCTCGAGCATTTCAGCGTGAGGTTGTCCGTCTATTCTTGCGGCAGAATTAATCTTCATTATCTTTATTGGACCTTCTTGGATGACGAATATCATCTCCTCGCACATGGCTGCAATATGAGACTCCATCCTAATTCTCCAGTCATCAAACTCGTTAATAGAGAACATAGGAACCTTGTTTATCATAGAGGTATTCATTTGATAAAGAGAAAAGATGGTGAAAATATGATAAGGTTTTCAAAAATTAGTGATTTGTGGATCTGACTCGGTTAAAAATCGACTGATTCTTTTTAGAATCAACCTCTCCGATACCACTTGTTGGCCACTAAGTATACAGTAAACAGCTAAGAAAGTTATAGTAACAAGCTGTATGATTTTCGAATGCATAGCGGAAGACTAAGTGAGTTGCTGTAAATACAACAACTGAGTGTTCTCCTGTTTCTTGGTGCCTACAGGGTTTTACAATGTATACTATCAAATCACAGTAGAATGAAAATAGTAAATACTGAAAGAAAATAACACACAGTTTAAAGTGGTTAGAGGTAAACCCCTTTATGTTCATTGGTCCTCCACACAGGAGTACAGAGTTTATTAAAATCACTACGTACATAACTACGTGACTTTAACTAAACCTGTCTCTGTATCGTTCAGACAGATTGATACAAGGACAGTAGCTCTGAGCTGTTCACACAGTTTGGCTTGAGCCCTTTTTCGACTCGCTTCTTCTCACATAGATCGAAGCTTCTTCTTCAATGCTATTCATCCCACACAGGTCGAAATACGCAAGGATCCTTAGTTAACATAGGGCTAATGATAATCACAATGGTAAGGGTATAACACTTCTCAAACAATAGCTTTTTCACGGATGAACAGTCATTGTATGTTGTGATGTTTATGTTGACGGGCTTGTATATTTCTTCACTTGGATACTGCTGTATGCTCACGAAATATACATCTTTGTAATCGCTAGAATGTCAGAGTAATCTGTCAGAGCTTTCGCGATAATGAATTACTTGTGTCTTTGAGTCCTCTGGCTTGGGGGTATTTATAACCTTGGAAATGTATCCGTTATAAATGAAACCGCTGCTGGTTGGTGAGATGTTGACGTATGTATATTGATTGGCGGATGCTGAATGTTTGAATTAAAGCAAATCGCATTTAATGCTTCAAACATCCTTTCTGTCTTTGCATTAAATGCTCTTCAGAGCGTTCAGACTTGTCTCTCTCCAACTGCATTAAATGATGTCCTATCAGCAATAAATACTGCTTTAACCGTGAATACTTCATGAATAGACAATGTTTATCTCACAACAGTTAAAAGCCTTTTTATATTCAGTCCTGTTGGATGTGTTTTACTTTTCCCAAGTAAACCACCTTCAGCCTGTATGCCGTATCCAACATATTACGTCTCTTTGTAGGATGGACTATCGAAGCTCTTTGTTGTATGTTGGGGCTGTATGACGAGTTCAAATAGCTTCCATACTTGACAGTATTCTGACTTATTTGAGACTACTTGCTGTATGTTGGCAATTATCAAAACATGAATATTTATCCCAACAATCCAGAATGTTCACAACCTACGGACGGGAAGATACGGAAGTCTAGTTTCCAAAATAATGAACCGTTCGTCCATAGACTTCTTAACAAAGGAGTTATTGCTATTTCAGTGAACAAATGTCAAGCTGCGCAGAAATTATTTCCAGCGATTGTGCTAATTTTGATCCTAACCAACTTGGTCGAATTTCCCCAAACTCGAAGTAAGTTGTAGTGACCACTTTTCAAAATGTCATCTTAAATTAATTTCAAGGGAGATTAAATATCCCTAAGAAAATTAATTGAATAATCGCAGCGAAAATTGAAATAAAGTCAATCATTTTGCAAGTAAATATAGAATAAATTCCCAACATTTCGAAACATCCATAATATCCAATCATGACATTGAAGCCTAAGTTAAAAGTTAAAAAAATAAAATAATTTAAGACTAGATAGATATTATCATGCCACGCCTTTGCCCGCCACGTCAGTCTCCTCAACCTGAAAGGTTTAAATAATGGGATGATCTTTCAACTCACTCAGTGAGGAGGGAATGCTTTGTTAAATTTAAATACAAACATGTTTTCGAGTAGATATGGCATGCCTGAACCTGTTGGTTGCCCGAGCGCCATTAATATGCAAACTTTGTGCATACTGCCTACTACTCAATGGGGGCTACAACGTAATTAACATGCAAACTTTGAGCACAATTATGGCTACTACTCATTGGAGGCTACAACGTAAATAATATGCCAACTTTGAGCATATAAATATTTGGCAAGAAATAAGCAAATATACAAGTAACATTATGAATTAAATAAAACAAACGTAAAATCCCCACCGCAAAATACGATGATGATCCTTCAAAATTTGAGATGCGAATGCAGTCAAATCCTAGGCTCCAAGTCCTCGTCTCCTAAATTAACAATTAACTTTTAATATTAATATAGCGTCGAAAATAAACTTATATGAATTATTGAATATATATTGAGTAAAAGAGATCTGATTTTTAAAATATTGAAAACTGGCTGGGGGTCAAATTAAAAGTATTAGAAAATGACTGGGGTTAATATGAAGAAACTAAAAATTAGAGGCTGAAATTGGTATACACAGAAAAACTGATTTGGGGTCAAATCAAGTAGTATAGAATTATGAGGGCTCAATTGAAATACCCGAAAAGAAGGCTGGGTATAAAAAGCCCAGCCCTAAATAGTTGGCCGCCTAATTCACTCACATCTCCTCCCGATCTCTCCTTCTCCCTTCTGCAAAAATCATCTCTGTTAAAATAACATACATACACACGCACATAAATACACACACCACACATAAATACTTCATAGACTGAATCGTCCATACAGACCCACCGCGAACGTAGCAAAAATGGGCTCGATTTTCTGGTTCGGGCCTAACAAGGTACTGGTGAAGGTCGGCGGCGGAAGTTCTCGGCGAAGTGAAAGGGACTCCGTCGCTTATGGTTTAAGGTCGATCGGGGCTTCTGATTCAGGTATATGGGTCGGCTTCATGGTTAAAGTGAATGGGGAAGATTTGGTTTGGGTGATGATCCGGTGTGTGATCTGGGTCAGAGGGCCTGAACTCAACGTTGGTGTCACATCCCAAGACCGCTCCACCGTAGCATGATATTGTCCGCTCTGGGCATTCTCCTTTGAGCTGGCCCTCATGGTTTTGTTTCTGGGAGCCCACGAGCAGCTTCCCAAGAGGTCACCCATCCTGGTACTACTCTCGTACGAGCACGCTTATCTTTGGAGTTCCCATCTCCCCGAAGCCACTGGGATCCCAAAAGACCTCATGCTATTTGGAGGCGGGTATGCACATATAAGGCACATCACCCCCTCTCCGCTAGCCGATGTGGGATATCATAATCCACCTCCTAAAGGGGCCCGACGTCATTGTTGGCACACTCACACTACACGGCAAAGTGGCTCTAATACCAAATCTGTCACATACCCCCTAGATTTGGCTATCAGATACCGGATATTAAAAATACCCTTATTATATATTACAGCACACCGGAAAACTTAAAACTTTTAAGATAAAACTCTTTTTACACACAAAAAGTTACTTTTACACATCAACCAAAAATTATATTACAAGACAACATTGGCTGTATAGGTTTATAAGCAAATTTAAACTTAACACACAGAGAACAATCTATAGGCCTGATGTTCATATACAACGGCTCGTTGGCGTCGAGAAGCGTCCCGGACATCAACATATGCCTGATAGCCCTAATGATTACCCGTATCATAAGAATTCAACTAAATGAGCGAAATCTCAGTAAGTAGTGACACACAATGCATGAATGCATTTATGAATGAGTTTGTGAAATGCAGTTTCATGTCACATTGTCATATTTTTGTATAATTAAGCATGAAGTCTTGCATGTTTTAAGATTAATATGCTATTATTGACTAGACCTTGTGTGTGACAGTCCTTGGGCATCACAGTTGGTGTAATGAATTTGGTTAGAAGTTGCGTCGGCCATAGTGAGGGGTTTGAATTCTAGCCATGGATTCCGAGCTCATGGTTCGTCCATGGCTGATATATGGGCCTATAGTCGGGCTTTGAGGCTGTAGGTAATTTGACTGAGTTGAGTTGTGTTTGGGAAGATGTGATGGTTTCATTCTGGGCTTAAATTTGGGGGTGCGATTTTAGATTAAAATTTGCAGAAGTCCGGTTGAAGGAGATGGTTCAGTTTTGTAGATTGGTGTTCGAGTTTCTTCTCAAGATGATGATTAAGAAGGAAGGTAAAGTACAAAGAGGAGGTTGAAGAAGACATACCTATGCTGCTGGAGAGGACCGATAGAAAGAAAAGAAAAATATATCTGTATATTGTGTATCGTAAAGATTGGCTGCAGTGTAAAATACAGTATTTATACTGTTTACAAGGATTAGGTTTAGGGTAGAATTTTAATTGGGCTAGGAAAAATGTCTTGGGCCGATTCGTCAATTGGACTTGAATAAAATATATTTTAAATTATTATTAATAAGCCCATTAAGAAATTTTGAACTGTTTACTAAAAATAGATATTATTGGACTATAATAATACGAGAGCTTGGACTTGAGTCTGGAGTGTAAACTACAATCATAATATGCGAATAAGGAAATTTTGACCTTATTTAATAAATGAAATAAAATTCGTAAATAAATTATTAGACATTTAAAATATTCATGTGCTTTCTATAAATTATAAAATAAATACATGTTTGAAAATCGGGGAGTCACAACCTACCCCTCTTAAATGAATTTTCATCCTCGAAAATTAAATCATGTACCTTCAATGGCAAACGACGGATACTTAGAATAGATTTCTTCTTCACGTTCCCAAGTCGCTTCGTTTGGTCCATGATGGCTCCACTGAACTTTCACCAGTTTAACCTCTCTATTTCGTAAACGAAGTACCTTACACTCCAAAACAGCTGTAAGTACCTCCTCATAAGTCAGGTTCTTGGCTACTTGCAACTCTTCGAAATTGCATACGTGACCAGGATCGTGTACCTATTTTCTCAGCATGGAGACATGAAAGACATTGTGCACTCCCGATAACTCCAACGGCAATGCCAAACTATAATCAAGATCACCAACACGGCCCAAGATCTCAAATGGTCCCATATAACGAGGCCGTAGATTTCCCTTTTTACCGAATCGTATCACTCCTTTCATCGGCGCTACCTTTAAGAACACCTTTTCTCTAATCTCAAATTGGATATCTTTCCTTTGTTTATAGCATAAGACTTCTGTCGATCCTGGGCAGTCTTAATCCTACTTCTGATCTCGGCTATCTTATTTACAGTCTGTCCGATCAATTCTGGACCCAAAATCTTTCCTTCTCCAACCTCACTACAATAAAGAGGCGATCGACATTTCCTTCCGTACAGAGCCTCATATGAGGCCATTTGTATAGTTGCTTGGTAACTGTTGTTATAAACAAACTCTACTAATGGCAAAATATTTTCCCAATTCTCACCAATATCAAGAACATATGCCTTCAACAAATCTTCGAGTGTTTTGATAGTCTGTTCAGATTGACCATCGGTCTGCAGATGATATGCAGTACTGAAATTCAACTTAGTGACCCATGCACTCTGAAGACTCTTCCAAAATTTCGACATAAATTGCATATCTCTATCCGAGACGATGGACATTGGAACACCATGTAACCTCACAATCTCCGGAATATAAATCTTCGCATATTGTTCCATACTATAAGTCATCCTCACTTGTAGAAAATGAGATGACTTTGTCAAATGATCGACTATTACCCAAATAGCATCATTCTTCCTCACGGTTCACGGCAGACCAACCACAAAATCCATTGTGATATGCTCCCACTTTTATTCTGGGATTTCCAACAGTTGAAGTAAACCTCCTGGCCGTTGGTATTCTGTCTTCACCCACTGACATATCATACATATCCACGAATACACGAATGTTCCTCTTCATTCCTCTCCATCAAAAGAACTTCTTCAGGTCGTGGTACATCGTGTACCTCCCGGGTGAGCGGAGTATGGTGTATTGTGGCCTTCTTCATGGATTTGCTTCCTAAGGGATTGATCCTTAGGAACACATAACCTCCTATCATAAGTCAAAGCATCGTCCGCAGCAACAACAAGCTTCTCACACTCCCATCTTGTGCTCGATCTTTCACATTGCACAAGAACTTATCACATAGTTGAGCCTCCTTAATCTTATCCCTCAAGTTTGGTTTCAAGACCAAAGATGACAGGATTGATTTAAAACTCTTTGAAGACTCAACTACCACAATCCTCAACTGGGAGAACTCCTTTATCAAACTCCTGATCTGTCAAGCAAGCTAACTCACCTCTAGTCTTTCGACTCAAGGCATCGGCTACCACATTAGCCTTATGTGGATGGTAATGAATAGTACAATCATAGTCCTTCACAAATTCTTACCATCTCCTTTGCCTCATGTTAAGATCCTTCTGTGTGAAAAGATACTTCAGACTTTTATAGTCTGTATATATCTCACACTTCCATCTGTAGAGATAGTGACGCCAAATCTTCAACGCATGTACTACAACAGAAAATTCCAAATCATGCGTCGGATAATTCAACTCATGTGGTTTAAGCTGTCTCGATGCATAGGCCACTACTTTGCCATGTTGCATCAGAACACAACCCAACCCCTACTTTGAGGCATCACTATAAATAACAAATTATTCCACTGGATCAAGGATCGTTAATACTGGTGCCAAGGTTAGTCTCTTTTTCAACTCTTAAAAACATTCCTCGAACTTGTCATTCCATTGAAACATCACGCCTTTCCTAGTTAACTAGGTCATAGGAGTTGCGATTTTCGAAATTCTATAATAGCCAGCAAGCCCATAAAGCTGCGAACTTCGCTCGCATTTTTGGGTACTCCCCAACTACTCACTACTACAACCTAGTCGGGATCTACCTCAATTCCTTTAGAAGTCACCACATGTCCAAGGAATCCAACTCTCTTTAACCAAAACTCATATTTCTTGAACTTGGCATACAACTTCTCCTTGCGAAGTGTCTCCAATGTAACCCTCAAATGCTTTTGGTGTTGTTCCTTGTCCTTATAATACACCAAGATGTCATATATGAACACGATCATGAACTTATCCGAGTAAGGTTCGAACACCCTGTTAATTAAATCCATAAAGATTGCAGGTGCATTATTCTGACCAATTTGCATCCCCATAAATTCAGAATGCCAGTAATGGGTCCTAAAAGCTGTCTTGGAAATGTCACACTCCCTAATCTTCAGTTTATGGTACCCCGACCTCAAATCGATCTTCGAAAAAATTCCGGTTACTGTTAGTCTGGTTCTAGTTCCTAGATCTCTTGTTGTTGGATTGTGGTTGCTTCTTGGAAATATCATTCGCAGTAAGTTCGTATTGCAGAGCTTTCTCGATAAACTCCAGTAAGGTCGTACAGTGGTGATTCAATAGCTAAATTCTCATTTGGGGTTTAAGCCTCTTGAGAAAATATTTGATCTTATTGGCCTCCGTTCGGACAATCGACGAGGCAAAAGGAAGAAGTGCCTGAAATTTCTCGGCAAAAGATAGTACATCATCGTCTTCAGACGGGTCTGGCTTCAGCAATTCTGACAGCTTGGTCTCCCAGAGTGGACCTAGATAGTAACGGTCTAACATGAGGTTTCAAATACAGATGAAATACATATCAAATATCCGGATATTACAGTATGCATACCTTATCCATTCATGGATATACAAACTTAATCTCGATAAAAATACTATTATATTTATGTATATGGATTCGTTCCGATGAGAACCTTCCCTGGTGTGAGAACTAGGAACCAATCTGGGCCATTAAATAATAAAATAAAGAGGGTCCAGATTTTGCCACATCATCACAACAGATGGAGGGTGTGAATGACATTAGTTACGAAGAAGAAGAACTTTGTCCCTTCATAAATATAATAAATCCCATTTAAAATATAATAAATTATTTATTTATTATCCATTTTAAAAAAATATATCAAATTAATCGTCTTTTTCAACAATTTAAGATGCATATTGCATACCTAAAAATATAAAAACAAAAAAATAGTGTATTGTAATTAAAAAAGCAATACGAATTATAGAGAGAAATGCAATGCTTCATATAATATACAAATACACTGCTCTATAGTGTATAAATGTACTGCTTCACAATATATAAATGCACTGCTTCATAGTGTATAAAGTACTACGTTTGCTTCAAAGTTAACACAAAAATCCCTGATAAAACGTCAAGTTTAATGAATAAACTGCTTTCATTAGATATGAATTAAGAATCGTGCCATATACCATTTGAAAGCTAAATGAGTCTATTAAAATGGCACTAAAAAATATTAAGCATGGTAAGAGTTATGATGCATTGAATGGAGTCTGCGAGGATGCTTATTTTATAAGAATATAGAAATGGGTTGCTTCATAGTGTAGAAATGCACTGCTACATAGTGTATAAATACACTGCTTCATAGTATACAAAGTACCGCTTCTACTTTAAAACTAGACCTATAATATATTGCTTCTTAACTTATAACTATACTGCTTCAATTTACAAATACACTGCTCTATAGTGTATAAATACAGTGCTTCATATCATACAAAGTACTGCTTCTCCTACAAAATTTGCATGAAAATTCCTCCTCAAACCGTCAACTTCAATAAATAAACTTCTTTTGTTGGATATGAATTCAGAGTCATGCCATATAGTATTAAAAAGTCACAGGAGTCTAGTTTCCAACAAAAAATGGAAACTAAATATATCAAGTATGGAGAGAGATGATACTTTGAATGCAGATTGTCATGATGCTTGTTTTATAAGAATATACAAATACACCACTTCATAGTGTACAAACACAGTGCTTTTTTTATATATTTTTAGGTATGTAGTATGCATCTTAAATTTTAGATCATGAAAAGACGACTAATTTGATATATTTTTTTATTTTAAATGGATAATACAAAATAAGTTATTGTATTTTAAATGGAGATAATTTATTTATGAAGTGCAAAAATAACCCTTCTCGTAAGTTAATGTCATCTACATGCCATTTATAAGTGATAATATGGCAAAATTTGGACCCTATTTATTTATTGATCTAATGGATCGGAGTGGTTCTTAGTTCTCACACCAGGACCAAGTACAATATTGATTAGGGCTTTAACTCGAGCCGAGTTGCTCGCGAGCAGCTCGATAACTCATTTATTAGGACTCGGCTCGACTCGAGTTCTATGAGTCGAGATCGAGCATAGAATAGGGCTCATTTAGCTAAACGAGCCAGCTCGGCTCGAACTCGTTTATAATACAAGCCATCTTGGACACAAGATTATCATAGTCCTTCACAAATTCTTACCATCTCCTTTGCCTCATGTTCAGATCCTTCTATGTGAAAAGATACTTCAAACTTTTATGGTCTGTGTATATCTCACACTTCCATCTGTAGAGATAGTGACGCCAAATCTTCAACGCATGTACTACAGCAGCAAATTCCAAATCATGCGTCGGATAGTTCAACTCGTGTGGTTTAAGCTGTCTCGATGCATAGGCCACTACTTTGCCATGTTGCATTAGAACACAACACAACCCCTACTTTGAGGCATCACTATAAATAACAAAGTATTCTGTCGGATCAGGAATCGTTAATACTGGTGCCAAGGTTAGTCTCTTTTTTAACTCTTGAAAACTTTCCTCGGACTTGTCGTTCCATTGAAACCTCACGCCTTTCCTTGTTAACTGTGTCATAGGAGTTGCGATTTTCGAAAATCCTTCGATAAATCTTCTATAATAGCCAACAAGCCAACAAAGCTGCGAACTTCGGTGCATTTTCGGGTACCCCCCAACTACTCATTGCTACAACCTAGTTAGGATCTACCTTAATTTCTTTAGAAGTCACCAAATGTCCAAGTAATCCAACTCTGTTTAACCAAAACTAACATTTCTTGAACTTGGCATACAACTTCTCCTTGCGAAGTGTCTCCAATGTAACCGTCAAATGCTCTTGGTGTTGTTCATTATCCTTAGAATACACCAAGATGTCATCTATGAAGACGATCACAAACTTATCGGAGTAAGGTTGGAACAGCCTGTTCATTAAATCCATAAAGACTGCAGGTGCATTACTCTGACCAAATTGCATCCCCATAAATTCAGAATGCCCGTAACGGGTCTTGAAAGCCGTCTTGGAAATGTGACACTCTCTAATCTTCAGTTTATGGTACCCCGACATCAAATAGATCTGCGAAAAAATTCCGACTCCCCTCAACTGATCAAATAGATCCTCAATTCTCGGTATTGGGTACTTGTTCTTAACCCTGAGTCGATTCAGCTCCCAATAATCAATACACATCCGAAGCAACCCATCTTTCTTCCTTACAAACAGCACTGGTGCACCTCATGGTGACACACTAGGACGAACAAATCCGAGCTCCAGCACCTTTTGGATTTGAACTTTCAATTCTTGAGGTTCTTTTGGAGCCATTATATATAGCACTTTGGATGTCGGGACTGCTCCGGGGATCAAATCAATACTAAACTCCACTTGCCGATCGGGTGGAACTCCCGACAAGTCTTCTGGAAACACATCCAAAGCCTCTCGTACTATAGGTACGTCTGTAGGGGACACCTCATTAGTGCGAGTGTCGACCATACTCACCAAGTAACCGTAACATTCCTCCTTCCTTAGACTTCTCAGTACCTTCATGGCTGTGATTACTCTTGGTACTGCCCTACTCCTAGTACCATAAAAGGCGGTTGACTTGCCTTCGGAACACCTCAATGTCACCTTCTTCTCACGACAGCTTATATAGGCATCATGTATATCGAGCCAGTCCATATCAAGGATCATGTCAAAATCCATCGAATAAATCAAATACAGACTAGTGTCAAATTATTTTCCTCCTATCTCAATACTCTCGTCAATCATTCTATTAGTGAGTATCGTATTTCCTGATGGTAAGCTAACCTCAAGAGACTCAACCGTTTTAACGCTTGTATGTCCAATGGTATGATAAAACTTTGCAGACATAAAAGAGTGTGTGGCACCAGTGTCAAACAAAGTGAAAACAGGCACATTAGAGATCATAAGCATACCTAATACTGTGTTGGGACTATCATTAGCCTGATTCTTTGAGTAGACTCGAGATTGACCTCTCGATGCTTGTCATTTGCCCTTAGATTGTAGGCAATGTCGGCTTGTGTGACCTGGCTTCCCGCAGTTAGATCAAACACCCTTTCCATACAAACACTCCCTTTCCAAGCATGATTCTTACCACACTTTGGGCACGCAGTCCTACTGATTGGTGCACCCGGTCCAGATTACTCATCTACCTTCTTCTGCTTATTGGAAGCCACCGAATTAGATTGATTACCATTCCAACCTCTCTTTCCAGAACATGACTCAGCAGATGGTTGAGGACTCAAGTTTTGACTAGCTTCAACCTCTTGAGCTCTGAACACTGTCTCGGTATACGGCAGCACCCCATGACCAACCACAATGTGACAAATACTCGGGCATAAACCACTCCGGAACATAAGGGCCCTATTGCGGTTAGTATCCACCATGTGCTGCACAAAGAAACTGATTTGGTTGAATTTTCTCTCATATTCTTCAATCGATAAGCTCCCTTGCTGAAGGTTCTAGAAATCTCTCTCCATCTTATCTCGGTAGTGTTGTGTATAGTATTGTTCCATCACTAGTTGTTTGAACTGATCCCAAGTTAATACAGCACGCTCGGCTGCCGGCCTCATATGCCAATATCTCATCCACCAGTGTCCAACATCCTCCACCATTTGATACTGGGTGCAAAGAACATTTTGCGCATCAGTACACCCAATGAGCTCAAGGGTACGCTCAAGCGACATCAGCCATTCATTAACAAAAGCTGGTCCTTCTCGACCGTTGAATGATGGTGGTGTGAAACATCGGAACTGTTGCACAACTCGTGCCTAGGTAGGAGCTGGCACATTATTATTGTGGTTATCTTGACCTCCATTACCACCACCACTAGCTCCAGCACCAGGGTTGGCATTCTGATCATCGAGATTATCAGCACCTCGGTTAGCTGGGCATCCACGTCCACAAGTTTCCATGGTCCTTAGGTGCATTATAGCCAATTACTTCTTAGTAATCTCCTCGTAAGGGATGGAAATAGAGGTATACATTGCGTCTAAGGGTTAACTGCTCCCAATAGACATTCTAGCAGCGCTATACTAGCGCATCTACATGTGTTTATGAATTTATAAGAAAGCACATACATGTCCACCATTTATTATGAATCCTAATAACATATCATCTCTAAAATATAAACATAGTAGTGCAACATAATTCAAAAATGAGTTGAATCTCATAACTGTAAAATTTTGTTACGATTACAACATAAATGTAACTTGAAATATGTACCTTGGAGTTCACATGGAGCGGCGTCGGTGACTGATAATAATTATAGATATGACATGCCTGAACATGGTGGTTGCCTGAGGGCCATTAATATGCAAACTTTGTGCATACTGCCTACTACTCATTGGAGGCTACAACGTAATTAACATGCAAACGTTGAGCACATTATGCCTACTACTCATTGGAGGCTACAACGTAAATAATATGCAAACTTTGATCATATAAATATTTGGCAAGAAACAAGCATATATACAAGTAACATCATGAATTAAATCAAATAAGCGTAAAATCCCCACCTCGAAATACGACGATGATCCTTGAAAATTTGAGATGCGAATGCAGTTCAAATCCTAGGCTCCAAGTCCTTGTCTTTTAAATTAACAATTAAATTCTAATATTAATATAGCGTCCAAAATAAACTAATATAAATTATTGAATATATATTGATTAAAAGAGATCTAATTTTTAAAATATTGAAAACTGGCTAGGGGTCAAATTAAAAGTATTAGAAATTGACTGGGGTTAATCTGAAGAAACAGAAAATTAGTGGCTCAAATTGGTATCCACTGAAAAACTGATTTGAAATCAAATCGAGAAGTATAGGACTCTGAGGGATGAATTGAAATACCCAAAAAGA
Organism: Orobanche coerulescens; assembly: GCA_033398695.1. Lineage (NCBI taxonomy): Eukaryota > Viridiplantae > Streptophyta > Magnoliopsida > Lamiales > Orobanchaceae > Orobanche > Orobanche coerulescens. The sequence goes on from CM065816.1 coordinate 113,500,962, forward strand.
AGGCTGGGTATAAAAACACCAGCCCAAAATAGTTGTCCGCCTAATTCACTCTCATCTCCTCCCGATCTCTCCCTCTCCCTTCTGCCAAAATCATCTCGGTTAAAAAAATAAACACGTACATAAATACACACACCACACGCAAATACTTCCTACACTGAGTCCCATAGAGACCCACCGCGAATGCATCAAAAACAGGCTCGATTTTCTAGTTCGGGCCTAACAAGGTACTGGTGAAGGTCGACGGCGGATGTTCTCGGCGAAGTGAAAGGGACTTTGTCGCTTAGGGTTTTAGGTCGATCGGGGCTTCTGATTCAGGTATATGGATCAGCTTAGGGGTTAAAATCAAACGGGAAGATCTGGTTTGGGTGATAATCCGGTGTGTGATCTGGGGCAGGAGGGTGTGAACTCAAGGTTGGTGTATTGAATTTGGCCAGAAGTTGAGTCGGCCATGGTGAGGGCTTTGAATTCGAGCCATGGATTCCGAGCTCGTGGTTCGTCCACGGCTGATATATGGGACTATAGTCGGGCTCTGAGGCTGCAGGTAATTTGACCGAGTTGAGTTGTGTTTGGGAAGATGATGGTTTCGGTCTGGGCTGAGATTTGGGGGTGCGATTTTAGATTTAAATTTGCAGAAGTCCGGTAGAAGGAGATGGTTTAATTTTGTAGGTTGGTGTCTGATTTTCTTGTCAAAATGATGAATAAGAGGGAACGTAAAGTACAAAGAGGAGGTTGAAGAAGACATACCTATGTTGCTGGAGAGGACCGATAGAAAAGAAAAAAAAAACATATATTTGTGTATTGTCTACCGTAAAGATTGGCTGCAGTGTAAAATATAGTATTTATATTGTATACAAGGATTAGATTTAGGGTAGAATTTTAATTGGGCTACGAAAAAAGTTTTGGTCCGATTCTCAATTGGACTTGAATAAAATATATTTTAAATTATTACTAATTAGGCCATTAAGAAATTTTGAACTATTTCTTAAAAATTGATATTATTGAACTATAATAATACGAGAGCTTGGAGTTGAGCCTCGAATGTAAACTACAATCACAATATGCGAATAAGGAAAATTTTATCTTATTTAATAAATGAAATAAAATTCGTAAATAAATTATTTGTCAGTTAAAATATACATGCGCTTTCTAGAAATTAAAAATCAAAAGCATGTTCGAAAATCGGGACGTCACATTAGTGGTTTTCATTATATCTTTCTACACAAGACTAAATGAGTTTCATATCTTATTGTAGATATCTTGTGGCGAAATTGAGTGTCTTGCTGATAGTAGAAGAACCCACACTATTCTTCGAAATAGGTAATTATTCAGGGATATTGTGCCATACATATCCTCAATGACAATAATGATTAGTTCCTCCCAAGTAATTCAAGGGAGGCCTGCTCATTTCTTTCTACCTAATGATATGCATATCAAGGTCACAAATACCCTCTATGCCCCAAGAGCAAACTGAACCTTGCTAAGTTTTAGGGACATCCGTGCCAGCGATTATTACCTTGACAAATAGTATGAGAACGGGATGGAATTTTTGTGTATTACTCTGGCACAAAGCGGAAGACACCGCGTTCTTGAGAAACTAATGCGTCTAAGTAGTGGTTTATAGCAAACTACAATAAGGGTTATTGAATCCTATGCTGTGAATCACGAACTTTGTGATTCCGAAGCATACCAACTGTGGCATAACCGACTTGGTCATCCTAGACGTGACATGATGATTTGCATTTTAAATAACTCACGCAGTCATCTAGTTTTCAAGTCCATAAAATTATTGGAAGCACCACTCGATATCGGCATTGATGTGAGTGAGTCTGACCGTATCACCGGGAGTGGAGATCGCACGACCTGATGAGGTTGTCGGTGCATCTTCTGTAAGTCCCGAGGCTTCCATGGATATTACCAAAGCACGTAAATCATTTTGTAAGGCCTATTCACTAGCAAAGTTGATACCTTCCCCATCCTATGCTAAAGACTCGACACAAAATGTTCGCTTCTTACAAAGAATGTAAGAGGACATTTGTAGACCTATTCAGTCATAGTTCAGACCATTCAGATATTTAATGGTTCTGGTTCATGTATCGACGCGATGGTCACACATCGCTTTTCTATCCATAAGAAACGCTGCATTTACTAAGCTCCTAACACAAATTATCAAGTTACGGGCTAACCACCCTGACTTTCCAATCTCGTCATTAATATTGGACAATACTGGTGAGTTTAAGTGAAAGTCCTTCGAAGACTATTGTATGTTGATTGGGATCGAAGTTGAGCATCCCGTCCATCATGTTCATTCGTAGAATAGCCTTGCTGAAGCTATGATTAAGCGGCTACAGCTTATCGCTCCGGCAGTGGTATTGCGCACCAACTTGCCAATTTCTGCCTGGGGTTATGCAATTTTTCCACGTATGACTATATATGTGTCTGGCTAAGAATCCTACACAATAACCAATCGGCATGCAGATATGATTCCAGATATGTCACGATACAACATGACAGCGAATTCAATAAATCATATATCCGATTAAGGATCAAGAACTCACTGAAGTGACAATAAGGATCACCGCGATCAACGATTCAAAGGTGATGAAGTTGGGAATGCAATCCCACAATAAAAATGGAAACATCATCAGGAACAATATAAAATTACGAATCACAAATTCACAAGTGTTTCATATACACGAAGCATATAACCATCACAAGAATTCAATCATCATTATAACCAAGCAAGATAACTTGCCTCAATTCCGTAGGTGAAAGATAGTCCTTCTCCAAATGATCAAACAGACGGTATCCTCGATTAAATACTCAATTGAACAACCAATCTTGAATGAAATGTAATTCATTCAATAATACATTCACATAATATTGATATCAATTCGTAGTAAACGATGCCCGAACTAACCTAAATAATTCATTCTATCCTAATGAACATTCTACCGATTATTGATGAATTTCAATACATATGGTTTGTCTTCCTCAAATTGGATTACTATACTAAAATGTCCTTTTAATACTCTTGTTATCACTATAAACAAGTTTATACATTAAACACCTTCAATTCATCATTAACAATCGGTTTAACCAAGTTCTTACGGTTCTTCAACATCTACTTCTATACAAAGACCATCATAAACGAATTCAATACATTATCAACCACTTACCTTATTAAGAATACTATCCACTTTATTATGATGATCTATACTTCCTTAAGTTATCAACACATTTCGATTAATTAAAAGTTATAGTTGTATTCATCCGTATTCTTATCATCTCTCAAGACTTAGCTAAGCCGAATCAACAAAGGTGTTATATCATTTAAGATTTTTAAACCAAGAGAAACATCATTCCTAATCTCTAACATTCATCAAGTTCTTCCCAAGGTAGGAAATATATCTAACATGGTGTTTTAACACTTCACTACGCCATAAGTGCTCATATGCAACGCATATTTCCAGTGTTGCAAGGAAAAGTATTCAATAGCCCTCTGATCTTTGGTCTTTTGCAATACTACTCAATTAGTATTGCACCAGACCTGAATCCACTGTTGCAAAAGACATTAATGCAACACCAACCTAAAGTGTTGGATTATACGTGAACTTAAAAGCGTTGCAATAGACTAAATCATCTTAGTAATTACGAAAAATAATTTTAATATTCTCAAATAAAAATATCGTCAAATTTAAATTTTTACACTAAAACAAATTAAATTATTTAAATTTGTTTAATAATTTTATAATGGACTTTTATAAGAGCACATATAGTTTTTACTTAAAAAAATTTTCGGATTAAAATTAATAAACTTAAAAAATATTAAAAAAGAAAATAATTTCTTAAAATTATAATAAATAAAATATTATATGTATACATATATTTTTATTTTGAAATTAAAATAAACAATTGAATTTATATATTCAACTCTAGGGCTGGCAATTTCCGACACGACACGATAACCCGACACGAACACGCACGAAATTAATGGGTTAGTATTTGACCTTATCGTGTTCGTGTCCTTATCGTGTTGAGATGATAAGGACACGCTAATTTCGTGTCGTGTTCGTGTCGGATTCGTGTCGTGTTCATGTAACACGATAAAATTCGTGTTCGTGTCGTGTCGTGTCGTGTTCGTATAACTCGATAATATTTATATATTTTTAGCATTAATTTTATTATCATTTTAAATATTTTTAGTTTATTTTCTAATTTTTTATTTGAATTTATCGATTCATGTCGTATCGTGTCGTTATCGTATCCTGTAAACACGAAAAATATCGTGTCACATCGTGTTCGTGTCGTGTCCATGTTTCAACCTTTCGTATCGTGTTCGTATTCATGTCGGGCATATACTTAAATTGTCGTGTTCGTGTTTGGCCTTATCATGTCGTTATCGTGTCAACCCGATAACGACCCGACACGCAATAATTGCCAGCCCTATTCAACTCTTTTAAATATAATAAGAAATGTAAATTAAAACGAGGCATTATCTAACCCGTGCGATGCACGGTCTTTGGTTGAATATCTACGTGTTTTGTACGTAATGTTGGGGCAGACGGTTGAATGAGCAGATGGCAGAATTTAAATGCCTTTTAAAGAAGTTTATATGTTTTTTTATTGTTATTGTCCTTTTATTTTAGTCCATGTAATTAGTTATATGAAATGAGGCTTTACTAACCCGTATGTTGCTCCGTGGTTGTTTTTGGTTTATTCAACCCGTGCGATGCACCGATTGTATCTAAGATTTCATAGCTAAAATTTACCCATCTTGTAATTTATATTATCATTTAAAAGTTCATTTTAATCACCTTGTGTATTAGAAGGTGCATTTGCATTGTGATCTTTATCATAACTTTTGTATTTAAATTATTTTATTTACATTAAAAGTTACAATTAAAATGGTCTCTTCATATGTAATCCTTTAACATGAATAAGTGATATAAATCCCCCTTCCACATTAAATTAAGGGGGATAAGTTTTATATAGTATAGATTTCTCCTACTTACTTTAAAAGAGTGAAGGCGAAAGTGGTCGAAAGCGTATTTCTTAGAGCACTGGGTACCGTTGGTGCCGTTGGCTCGTGCCATGGGCAAAATCTGGTGCCACGTCAGCAAAAAGCTCCATGGCACCAGAAATCCTATGGCACCACATTTCAGGGGTATCCGTTGGCACCAGAAATTCTGGTGCCGTCGGCCTTTTTTTTTTTTTTTTTACATAAAATTAAACATACACAATATTAACTAAAATAAACTTCATTAATTAAAAAAAAAAAAAAAAAAAAACTCATTACAAATTTAAAAAAAAATGTGCATCAAAGAAAAGAAGTATAACCTTATAAAAAGGCCAAAGCCCAAACACACATATAGTACAAACCAAGTCCAAAAAGAAAGAAAGAAAAAAAAAAAAAAAAAAGAGGCGCTCTTCTTCTCTTCCCCTCCTTTTCCTGCTACTGCTGCTACCTGCAAAACACCAACAAAAACAAAAAAAACAAAAAAACAAAACACAAACACAAACACAAGAAACACAAACACAAACACAACCAAAAACCCAAAAAAGGAAGAAAAAAAAAAAAAAAAAAAATACCCATGGCGTGGGCTGGCCACCACGGCGCAACGGCCGACGGCGCCACCCACGGTGTCGTGCGCCAAGAATAAACTTCGGCTGGTGGTTTGGCGCTGGTCTATAACGCAGCCGTACCCCATGCTCTTAGAATTGCAACTCTTTCGTTTTCCTTCGTTAGACGATGCTTTTATTTTTCTGCACATGCCGTCATTTTCTCTTTCTTCTATCTTCCTCTCCGCCGACTTCCCCGCTTCATCTTCATCTTCTTTTCATCACTCGTCTCCTGCCTCACCTCCTCCACCTGCCTGCCTGCCTCACCTAGGTTTTGTAATGCCCTTTCCCTTCGATTCACACATCCTCCTCCGTTTTCTCACGCCTTCACCACGTTTCTTCTCTCTTGCTTCCACTTCCATCAGGACACAACAGTACTGTACGTTTTTCCTTCTCTTTCAATTTTTTGTTGAATACCTCTCCGCTGAAAACGTGTTTCTTGGGTTCTCTTTTATGAGCAGCATATATCACCTTCTTCATATACGTGCTCCCGTACGAGACTTCTCCTCTTGCCTGTTGTCTCTATTCTAGGGTTTTCTTTTCTTCCATTTTTTCATTGCACCTCTTTGCCTGGGGTCCGTTCGTGGCTCGATTTGGGAGGGATTTGAGCCACCAGAAAATATCACCATCTCTGATTCGTTCCGGCGATGCGCCACCGTCATCTCTTGGTGCCTCAGTGAGGAATAAGATGGTTAGTTTTTTATTATAGATTTTTCTCTGGATCGTTTTGTCTTACTATCGAACTGTCTTTAGAAGGTTTGTTTTTCTTCTTTGTGAAAATTCTCTAATTTATTCATTTGCTTTTTTATTTTCTTTTGAAAAAAGGCTCAATCAGTGAAACCGATCTCAAGCCCAGTTCCAGATGCGTGGTACCAAACCCTAGCCATTTTCATGCTGGCCATCGCGAAATGTAGGCTTATATAAAGTTCAAATGGTTTCTGATTGTCTTGTTCATTCTTTTAGTGTCGCAGACTGAAAATATCATATTGGTTAGATGCATTAAAAGAAATGGTGCCTCATCCCAAAAAGGTGAGATAGTTAATCTTTGCCAAACAATAAACCCTTTTTCTTCTTACATAGTTTTTGCTTGCTAAAGATGACATGTTCTAGAGGTTGGATTTATAGTTCCGATGTAGAAAGGGACATAGTGCTATAAATTTGTATTTTACCAATGGATTTTGAGAAATTTCTGATCTTTTGTGACAGTACTGAGCTTCAATTTAGTTTTTCTTCTATATTTATTTTCAATTAGACCTTATTATTTTTCATATTTCATTATGGAAGAGGTGTTCGCCCACTGATGTAACTGTACGCTGAATGTAATTCGTTATTTTGGATCATAAAAAACCAATTGGCCAATGTTTATTCTGAATGAAAGCTGTTAACAATAATAGGATCAGATGCTCAAAGGGCCTCTCGAACAGATCATGAGTAAGTTGATTGATATTTGTCCTTCGGCAGCTACTGAACTGCTGCAAAAGAAAGGTCTTATAGTGATGCCAGTGACTTTTACGGAAGGATTACTCGAACCCGTCCAAATGTTGGACATGCAAGGTTAAGTTTCAGTCATATCGACATTCTCATTTATTATGTTTTATGTTCTTAGCGTGCAACATTTCTACTGCGTCTTGTTTTACAAAATTATGCCAACTGATTGTCACATATATGAAATTCTTGAGGTGGTTCATGGAGTTGGGCATTGATTTTTTTTTTTGTGACGTAGCACCTCACCTGGGTTGATTTGTTACTTTGATTCGGAGCTTTAGGTGAAAGGCTACCTTTAGAAGGTTAGAAAAATAGTTCCCTTATGTGAACAAGTGTCAACATGGATAAGAAACAAAGTGATGTATCTTAACTAAAAAAGAGAAATATATATCTCAATCAAAACGTACTTATGTCATTATGTGAAGATTTTATTTTACAGAATCGAAGTCGGTGTTTCTAATGCCCCATGCACTTCATATAGGTTTATTTTTATGTTTTGATTGTGTACACTATTTAAGAAAATGAGGAAAATGATCACATTAACATTAATTCAATTATTTTTCTATTTTCTAAGTTTTATTATGGGATGAACAAGTGATTATATGAGTGTGAAATAGGGACGATAAACATAAAATTACCTTGAGAATGTAAAATTCTAAGTAAATAGAAACAATAAACAAATCTGAAAGTATATTTGTCGTGAAATGGAGGGTGCATATAGTATCTATGATATTAACTAGGGGTCTATTATGTTGGACTCAAAAGTTTGCTGCCCTTATTGTAACTGATAGTTCATGCTTGTTCTTACATTTGGTTCTCCCTTGTCTGATTGATGCTTGTTGGTTGAACATATTAAACAAGAAACAATATGAGGCAGGCGATTGGATGCCCTCCCGATCTGGGATTTTCTTTCCTAGAGAAAAAATGTTAAAAATTATTAACGAAAATTTTCAAAATGACGAAAAATCATCAAATGATTAACTATTATGATATTCCATAATGATTAATTATTATGATATTCCAATCTCTGTGATTCACACTTTCAAAACTCATCATTTTTTATAAAAAAAATCACCACTATTCTCTAAGCAAAAGGAAATTTCCTAAATAAAAGTGTATTGATTCGATTAGGTACCATCTCATTTTCATTTCTTTCCGCAAGTGACATTTTTTACAAATGAATCTCGTTTTTTCAATTGCAGTTGTCTCTCTAATGTATGTTATTTTCCTAATTGGAGAATAGGTATCAAAGTAATCAAGGCCTTCTTGTTGCTTGTAACTTTTATTCCTTTAATTCCAAGACTAGCCATATGCCTATCAAGTGTTCCATCTGCCTTCATTTTTATTTTGAAAATTCATACGTAAACCACTTCATTATTCTTTTGAAAATCCATTTGTAACCAGGTAGCTTGCTTCTTTCTGGAATCCACTAACGTTTGTAAAATAAATCCAATTTCCTCTTCCATTTCAGTTTTGCGTATTTATATATTTGTCTCTCGCTCTGCCTCGCATCTTCTTTCACTGTTTCAGATACATGTTCTTCTCCGCCCACCCTCATCAATTCGTCATCTTCTCCCTTCCTTATTTTTTTTTTAAATTTAACAAATACAAGTTACCTAAACAAATAAATATTTTTCTTAACGTGCAAATACACATTCTTTCTTTGCCTTTCATAACACATATTAAATCTAAAATGTCACAAACAACAAATATTAAATCTGATTTACAAATATTCCTTTTTTACCAGCCCCAGGATTTCCATGTCATAATTTTTTCCTTTTTTTTATGTCTACTGTCGGTGTTTCACGCTTTCAGCATTTTCAAACCTCCTCCTATTCAGGTGATCACAGTTTAAGAATATTCATCTAATTTTACGTCTCATTAGCTACCTAATACCTTTCCCATCAGCATGAATACATATAAATTATTCATATACACCATGGCTGGAACGGCATGTCCAATGTTCTTGAGTTCACCGCTTCGGTTTATTTTGTTTTGTAGTGCAGGGGATACCTTATTTGACGCTCCACAGTAAAAGTTCTTTGATGACGATATGGTGGAGGAAGTCAACCTTGGAAGTTTAGAAGATAAAGATGGTGATCTGGCTCTGCTGAATTTGAGAAAGAGGAATTCCAGTTGAACAAGGATGAGATTGCTGTTTACACTTTTAAAATTGTAATTTTTCTCCTCCCCCCATGTTCTATCTCTCTCTATCAGTCTTTGATTATGTGATACTAGTTGGAGTTGATATTTTGCGTCCAATGTTTGTTGGGATGTTGGTATTTGGTAATGAATGGCATGGTGTGAATTTTGGACGGTATTTTATTTGTATGGAATCATGTACATACGAAATGGTTATTACGAATTTTTTATTTATAATGTTGCATTTATCTTTCAGTTATTATTGCATTTATCTTCAGTGGTTTTGCATATTTTCAAATTAGTATTGTATATAATAACCATGTTACTGTTGGATATAAGAATGGAAGTGTTGCATTATGTTTGGTGGAACCCACTGCTGACGTGGCAAAAGAGCCCACTACTGACATGGGATCCATTGCTGACATGGCAAAAGGGTACCACTACTGGCGTGGATGAAAGTGGGACCCATTGCTGACGTGGATGAAGTGGGATAATGATAACGTGGTCAAAGGGCCCACAATCCAACTAAGCCAACACTGTTTTCTGTTGCATATATTTTGTTTAGTGTTGCACTATGCAGATAATGCAATACTTTCCCTCTGTTGCATAAGAAAGGAAAAGTGTTGGATTAGAGGTCAAATGCCATGCGATCAGATGCAACACCCACAAAGTGTTGGGATATATCAATTTCTGGCCTGAGGCAACAGAAAATGGGGCATAATGCAACAACATTAAGCATTGTATATGAGCACTTATGGCTTCTATGATATCAATTCCATTGATTAAATTTAACTACGATGAAGCTAAATGATTATCATTGTTCCACTGATGTTAATACATTCATCAAGATGAGTATGATTTTTATAAACGTGATCATTATCATTAAATCGTCAAGAACATCTTCATTCCAAACCTTTAATTACCATATTCATCAATAAGTGTTAAAATCCTTCACCACAAACATGTTTTACTTGATTAATTCAACACTAGGTCTAGTATACCATATCAATATCATCTTAACTACGAAAATATAGAGTATAATCGTACAACTTACCTCCAAAAACGAAGAACAACCACCAAAACTACAAGAATACACTCCAAGCTTCAAGAACACTCTCTAAACTTCCAATCAACAAGCTCCAATCCACGATGCAAGGCCCAAATACAAGTTGGAAGAGGGTATAATCGGTCTAGGGAGGCAGGGGGATGGAAACTAGAAGGAAAAATCAAAGTTGGAATGTGCAAAGGAAAGACACAAGCTGTCTTTTTATAAACTGCACAATTTGTTACGTACGTTATAGCATGAATCTAACGTACCTTAATCACTTTACGTACGCTACACATAAGATGTTATGTACGTAATATGCCTCTAGAGGCTACTGCCTCAAAACACCAACCTCATTACGTATGTTATAGCCTCAGCATTATGTACGTAATGTACGTCAACTTTGCTGCCTCGAAAGGGCCAATTATCCGGATCATGTCTGGCCCCTCATGCCGAAAGTTGAGATCGGATAAGATTCTCAGCATTACGTACGTAACCAGTACCCCATTACGTACGTAAAGACAATGCATTAGCGTACGTTAAGTTAAATATTAGCGTACGTTAAGCACAGTAAAGCTAGCCCAAAAATGTAACAATCTACACAACGTCAACAAATCAACCACAATGCGAATGACAATTATAATCAAGTCTATTCTGATATATCCCGACATCAATAAACATTAACTAAATGTAAAATCATCACAGCAATACTCAAATTATCTGAATAATACAATAGTAGATAAGAAATTACTTTCGGATATTACACCGATGCTCAGAAGGTGTCATGTGCCGTGTTCTATCTCAAGGAGGATGGTCGGACATGGTGGATTGGAGTGTGGAGACTCAAAACCCAAGAAGAGAAGGATGCGTTCACTGGGACCAGTTCATGGAAATACTTATGGAAAAGTACTACCCGAGGGTGTACAAAACCAAGATGTAAAAGGAATTCCTCGATCTGACCTAAGGAGGAATGTCGGTCACCAACTATGAGCGCAAGTTCAACCACATGTGTCGTTTTGCTCCTCATATGGTCGAGACGGACGGCATGAAGTCTCAGAAATTCTGAGATGGACTGCGTGACCGGATTCGTCACCACCTGGCTGCTCATGGGCGTCTTACCTATAATGAAGTAGTTGCAAGGGCTGAGGACATTTCTACCAGTTTGGATGTGGAGAAGGCAAGAGCAGCACCAGTCGCAGCAAATAACAAGCGCAAGTGGCACGATCAAGGGAGTGGTAGTAAGAAGAATGTTAAGACTGGATTTTCGGGGGCGAAACCCCAGTCCGATAATCCTACATGTGCTACTTGTGGCAAGGGACATAAAGGTACCTGTATGCTTGGTCAGAATCGGTGCTACTTCTTCCATGAGGAAGGACACATGGGCTCAGCATGTCCAATGAAAGGAAAAGGCCCAGGCAATAATGTGCAAGGTCAAGGCTCAGGAGGCAAAGCTCGAGTATATAGCATGGCCAAGGGTGAAAAAGAGACTGAACCCCAAACCATGTCAGGTATGTTTTCAGTTGCAAATATTCCTGCTTTGGTGTTGTTTGATACGGGTGCATCTCATTCATTCATCTCTAGGAAGCTTTGTACTATGATTGGTTCTAGAAGTAGTAAAGCCCCTAGATCTCTGTTAGTTAGGATGCCTGCAGGGGGAGTAGTGCGTGCAGACTCTATAACCAACAGTGTGAAGATAGATATTAACGAACATAGCTTCTTAGCCGACTTGCATATAGTTGAACTCAGTGATTTTGGTGTTATTTTGGGTTTGGATTGGTTGGACAAACATAGAGCTGTAGTTGAATACTCCGAAAGGAGGGTAACCTTATGTCCGTATGTTGATGTCAAGACCGTATTCGAGGGAGTAAGACACTCTAGTACCCTGAAGGTGATTTTAGCCATAAAAGCGGTGAAGATGTTGAAGAAGAATAGTTGCCAAGAATTCCTTGTGAATGTGATGGGGAAAACAACTTCGGAGAAGATGGTAGCTGATGTACCTATCGTCAAGGAGTACCCATATGTCTTTCCCGAATACTTGCCGGGAGTTTCGCCGAGTCGTCAAGTTGAGTTCTCGATTGATTTAGTGCCAGGAGCGGCACCAATATCGAAAGACCCCTATAGAATGGCGCCCAAGGAATTACAAGAGCTGAAAGTGAAACTTCAGGAACTGCTCGACTCTGGATTTATCTGGCCGAGTGTTTCGCCATGGGGTGCGCCAGTACTCTTCATGAAGTAAAGGGATGAAAGTTTGAGGATGTACATAGACTATCGTGAACTTAATCAACTCGTGATAAAGAATAAATATCCACTTCCTAGAATAGAGGACCTATTCGATCAACTTGGAGGAGCAGGATTATACTCGAAAATAGATTTGAGATCCGGATATCACCAACTGAGGATTAAGGATGACGATATCCTGAAAATAGCATTTCGAACTCGATATGGGCACTATGAGTTTATTGTGATACCATTTGGTTTGACTAATGCATCAGCGGTATTCATGGACCTCATGAACCGTGAATTTCAACCTTATTAGCATAAGTTTGTCATTGTGTTCATAGATGACATACTTGTGTATTCAAAGAGCAAGGTTGAACACGAGCAGCATCTTAGAACAGTATTGGGAATACTACGCAAGGAAATGTTGTATGCGAAGTTCAACAAGGGTGAATTATGGCTTAACCGAGTTGCATTTTTGGGACATGGATCACTTCGAGAGAAATCGAGGTGGACCCGATTAAGGTAGAGGCAGTCAATGAGTGGAAAGTACCAAGTAATGCAAATGAAGTTTGCAGCTTCTTGGGTTTAGCTGGTTCTTATCAGAGATTTATCGAGGGATTTTTGAAGATAGCTGCACCAATGACTAGACTGACAAGGAAGGGAGAAGTTTTCTTATGGAACGAGAAGTGCGAAAAGAGTTTCCAAGAACTTAAGCGCAGGTTGACCGCAGCACCATTTTTGACGATTCCCGATCCGACGAGAGAATTTGTCATCTATAGTGACGCACCCAAGCAAGGCTTGGGATGTGTATTGATGCAGGAAGGCAAGGTAGTTGCCTATGTTTTGAGGCAACTAAAACCGCACGAGCTGAACTACCCTACTCATGATTTGGAATTAGCAGCCGTAGTTCATACCTTGAAGATTTGGAGACATTACCTGTATGGAGGTAAGTGTGAAATTTATACAGACCACAAAAGTCTGAAATATATTTTCACACAAAACGAATTGAATATGAGGTAGCGCAGATGGTTAGAGTTGGTCAAAGACTACGATTGTACAATTCATTACCACACTGGTAAAGCAAACGTAATTGCTGATGCACTGAGCTGTAAGGCGAGAGGAGACCTAGCCTGTGTGTTGACCAAAGAGGAAAGCTTGGTTAAGGAATTTGCAAGAATGAACCTTGAGATGGCCATACCATCGAAGCCAGTTGAGTCGTTATTGGCTAGCTTGGTGGTACAACCAACCTTGAGGAATCAAGGTCAAAGAAGATAAAGGACAAGATGACTTCTTGGTCAAAATGAAAGAATGTACTCTTTCAGGTGAGGATAAGGGATTCAGTATGTCCGATGATGGCATAATGTACTATGAAGGGAGTATGTGTGTGCCTAATGTTGTCTAACTGAGAGAAGCAATATTGAAAACGGCACATAACACTTTATATATAGCATACCCGGGAAGTAAAAAGATGTACCAAGACCTTATGGGGACATATTGGTGGGAAGGTTTGAAGAGATGTTGGGATAACAATCCCTATATCGAAAGATCTTGAGATAGTCTTTTGACAATATGCCAATCCAGCATACAGCAAGTTGCTGTATTGACAAGTCTAATCAAAGTTATCGATCCTGTATCGAAGACTTCTCATCATGCCATCATTTAGCAACAGAGTCTATAAAGCGCCAAGTATGGAAGCTGTTTCTTGATACAACAACATTCCATACATCGTCTTCTTCTTCATATCCTACAACACAAATGGATACAACATTCAAGCTGTGAAGTATTGAGACCTTCAATACACATCGGAACAGGACTAAAGACCGTTTGGAAAGGAATCTTTGGTATTCTATAAAGTCAAGTCCCGTCTGATAAACAAGTATTTAAATACTGAAAGAATAAAGTATTTAAATACTGAAGCCGACAGAGATCTTCAAACCATGCAAAATCCGGATCTTGGTTTATACAAGTCAACTATCTAGTTGCCACGGAATCTTGCTCAACGGATCTTTCACAAATGATCTATTCAGAAGGCTATATATATATCTTCAGAGTTTGAAGATCAGTAACTGACGAACCAGAAGTAACAATACCAATGCCTACGATAACAAGAGCTTACTCGAATATTCCGAGCAAACATATTTCTTCAAGTATACTGCATATTCAGAGAGAAGAAATATCCAAAGTGCTCAACCTTGAACAACACATTATCAGCTGAAGATCAAGAAAGTCAAGCTGTTGTTCAATCCATCGTTCTATCATTGAACAACCCGTCAGCCATGTGTGGACTGTGAAAGCATTGCTTTTCCCGAATTATGTGTGACGGACTTGCATTGAAGAGACAAAGCTTCGGAACTGTGTGTGAAGAATTTAGTCAAGTGAAAGCCTAAACCAATATGTGTGAACGGTTGAAAGCTTCGATCATTGTATCAATCTGTGTGAACGATACATTGATAGGTTTGATTATAAATATGTAGTTTTGTACATAGTATTTATAATAAATATTTTCACTCCTTTGTAGAGGACCAGTGGACGTAGAGGGGTTTACCTCGAACCACTTTAATTACCGTGTCATTTACCTTTGATGATTGGAGAATTAGGATGGAGGCTCATCTTGAAGCAATGCACGAAGAGATGATTTTTGTCATATAGGATGGCCCCATAAAAATCATGAAGGTAAATCCGGCCCCAAGGATTGAAGGCCAGGCTCATGCAGAGATGCTCGAGAAAGAGCACGAACAATGGACTTCTCATGATAGAAAGCGCGCCAACTTCAAAAATTTTGCTAAAAACGTGTTATTTGTCACTCTTGACAAAGGCACGATCTCAAAGATAAAGAGCTGTAAAACAACCAAGGATATATGGGATAAACTCAAGTTAATTTTTGAGGGAACTGAGCTCTAAAAAGAAAACAAGATTTCAAAATTAACTCAGCAATTCAAATCTTTTGAAATGAAACCAACTGAAACACTTGAGGAACATGACCTCAGATTCACTGGTATTGTTGGTGAACTTGAAGCATTAGGCAAGATTTATACCCAAAAGGAGAAGAACCTAAAAATTTTCAGATCTGTCCCTGACCGATGGGACATTAAGACCACAGCTATGCATGTGTTATGCAATCTTAGTGAAATATCTACTTTTGATCTCTTTTATGACCTCAAAGCATTTGCGTACGATATAGGCAGGAGAGAGAAAGCTGAAGAATCTCCCGCCAGGACTACAGCCTTAGCCTTTGTATCCAACCGAAGGCACACCATGCCGAGCTCATCAAAGCCCATTCACAAGAATGCTGACAGCGATGACAACATCCTGTCACAAGACGAAATGGCACTCCTCATGCATAAGTTCAAGAAGTTTATCAAGCAGTCGGGAACGACTCCATACATGCCCAAGCCTGTTCATAAGGTAAGTACCGAAACTTCCTCTGGTGACGCTAACCTATGTTATAATTGCAGGAAACCAGGACATTATGCAAATAAATGTCCTCATCCCAAAGTTCAAAGATTGCCGGAAGCCGAGCAACAAGAAAAGGATGCAAGAAGACGTGCTTGGAAAAACAAGCTTAAGGCCCTGATTGGTGAATCAGAAGCCTCCCCCGCACCATCAAAGTCCAAAGAATGTCTTCAGGTAGTCAATGACAGTGATTCATCTGGTGATGATTTCGAAGATAAAGCCTATATGTGCTTTATGGCCAAAGACATTCCGGAAAATGAAGATAGCGATGATGAGGTAAGCTCAACCTTAGCTATTCATACAAATGCATCTCATACTTTTGCAAACATGATGAATGAGTTTAAGAACATTCAAAAGGCCCATGAGACATTGAAAAATGAAAATATGCAGCTCCAACTCTCTAACTTAGAGCTGAAGGAAGAAAACGACTTGCTGAAAGTAAACTATGAAAATATTTCTGTTGATTGTGAAAACAGCAAAGTCGAGTATGAAAAACTCATGGAGAGCAATCATCAACTTTCTCATTAACTAAGTGAGACTAATTCTCATAGTGAAAGCAATACATATGATTTTGTTCTGCGTCAAGCCAAAGTAAAAACTCTCGAAAAACGAGTAGGAGAACTTGAGACCATTCTCAAATCTTTCGAGAAATAATCTAAAAGAATGGAAAATTTTCTAAGCATTGGGCAACATACTCATGATAAAAGTGACTTTGGATACAACTCATTTTCCAATAAAAGGAAAACATGTACCGTGTTCGTCAGGGGTGTGGAACCCATTCCTGTATCGGAGGAAATTCCTAGTCCTGTGAAGGAACCAGTTGCACCGCGAACTGCAAAAGCCGCCATTCCGCCACCACACTCATATTAAAGACAACGGAATCACCAGCCATTCAGACCTTTAAGGTGCACCCAACAGCATGCTCCCTGAGTATATCAACAGCACTAACATCCGTTCAGAAAGAAGGCTGTATCCAAATATCAAAGGCCTGCACGGCAGTACTTTCAGTATAGCATGCCTAGGTATTCGATACAGGAGCCACATTATCCCTCGCGAAAGCAAGTATCCTCACAGTATCATCAATATCTTTGGGAATCCAACTGGAGACCCAGAAGGCAAGCTGTAAGGCCGAAGAAAATGGCTCCACCTCCAAGACGGCATTCGTACTGGATTAATAATAATAACCCTGAATTTTACATGCATAATAATTATCATGGTAATACGACTGCGTACATGCCCCACGTAGAAATCACAACTACGGACCTAAAGCATCCTACAATAAACTTATTGCTGTTAGAAAAATCTGGGTACCTAAAGGCACTAACATCCATGGACCCAACAATCAAAGGGGACCAAAATCTACCTAATTTGTTTGCATACGACATTTTAGAGAAGGACATCCAGTACTTCGATAGTGGATGTTCTCGGCACATGACAGGAGATAATAGCAAGTTGTCAGAATATATAGAAGGTCGCGGTCCAAAAGTGCGCTTCGGTGATAAATATAAAGGAAGAACAAGAGGGAAGGGAACCCTACTTGTCGGAAAATTCAGTCACTGATGTAGCTTATGTTGAAGGCTTACAGTACAATCTACTTAGTATTAGCCAGTTCTGTGACAAACAGTTCTCGGTGAAGTTCTATATAGATCACTGTAGAGTCAAGAACATCCTGACTAAAGAAGTTGTGCTCACAGGAAGCAGACCAGGTAATATGTATATTGCTGACTGGATGCCTACGAGCTCCACAATTCCTTGTTTTGTTGCCAAAGGCACTGCAGATCTAAGACGGCTATGGCACAAGAGGATGTCTCACGTCAACTTCAAGACTATCAACAAGCTCTCCAGATAGGGAATGGTTAGAGGATTGCCAAATGTTTCATTCCAAAAAGACATCGTACGTGGACCCTGTCAGAAAGGCAAGCAAATTAAGACCACCCTGAAGAGCAAATCCTACCTTTCCACTGATAGAGTTTTGGAAATGCTACATATGGATCTCTATAGTCCTATCGACCCGGTAAGTTTGGGAGGTAAGAAATACTGTCTCGTTATTGTTGATGATTATTCCAGGTATGCTTGGACAATTTTCCTAAGCAAGAAGAAGGAAACAACATCAAAGCTGCCCAAGCACCTGAGAAAGCTTCAGAATGAAAAAGGGTTGAGTATCGTGTCCATTCATTCCGACAGAGGTACAGAATTTACTAATCGCATTATAGAGCAATACTGTTCGGAAAATAAGATACAACACGAATACTCAGTTGCCCGTACACCTCAACAAAATGGTGTTGCCGAGCGAAAGAACAAAACGCTGAAAGATGCAACAAGGACAATGATTGCCACTAGCAAATTGCCACAGCGTTTCTGGGGCGAAGCCACTAATACAGCGTGCTATACACAAAACCACTGTATCATCAACAAGCACCACAACAAAACAGCTTATGAGGTATGGAACAAGAAAACTCTGTTAGTTTCGTATTTTCACATATTTGGATGCAGGTGTTACATTTCGAACAACGGTAAGGATCAATTTAGAACCTTCGATGAGAAATCGGATGAAGGGATATTTGTAGGATATTCCTATGTTAGCAAAGCTTACAGGATCTTAAATAAAAAGAAGCTAACAATTGAGGAATCAGTTCATGTAGTGTTCGACGAACCTCACCATGATACTATAGGAGTAGAAGAACTTACTTAGAACATCCAACAACTTTCCATCATTGATCCACCAACTATAGAACCTGTCGTTTACCTAGAAATCAACCCCGCAACTGTAAGAACTGACGTAGATGAAGCCGATGCTGTACAAGCTGAAGCCGAAACTACAGCAACTCAAGATACATTACGGGAACCTGAATTAGAACTTGATAGAAGATGGTTGAGAGATCACCTACACGAGTTGATCATAGGAAACATTGATGCTGGTGTTTCTACCCGTAGGAGAATACAGAGTACATAAGGAAATGTACTATGTACGCAAGAAGAATTCGAGTCTGAGATATATCCATTTCCTGAATGGAAATTTCAATCTGAACTTAGAAGACTCAGTATGTGCACCATTGTTGTATTCTTTGCCCAATCCGAATCTGTTTCTACCAAAGAAGCTCTCAACAATTCGCATTGGATTACTTCTGTGGAAGAAGAGCTTAACAGTTTCGAAAGAAACAACGTATGGTATCTTATACCCAGACCCACTCATCAATCCGTAAGTGGAACCAAATGGGTATTTAGAAACAAGAAGGATAGAAATGGACTCATTATCAGGAACAAATCCCGACTAGTCGCTCAAGGCTATAGACAGGAAGAAGGCATAGACTACGATGAAACATTTGCCCCTGTATCCAGACTAGAAGCTATTAGTATATTTCTAGCCTTTGCCGCCCATAAGAGCTTCATTGTATATCAAATGGACACAAAGAGTGCATTCCTGGATGGAGACCTTGCCGAAGAAGTATATGTTGAACAACCACCAGGGTTTGTCCATCCAGATGGCGAAGACTTAGTATACAGGCTAAGCAAAGCATTGTATGGACTTAAGCAAGCCCCTAGAGCATGGTATGAGACTCTGTCCCATTATTTAACTGATAATGGATTCGAGAAAGGTGCTATGGACAAGACCTTATTCAAAATACAGGAAGGTGATGACCTCCTGGTGGTTCAAATATATGTAGACGATATAATTTTTGGTTCAACTAACCTTGCTTTGTGTTAGAGGTTCTCTCATCTCATGCAAAGTAAATTTGAAATGAGTATGATCGGAGAACTTAGTTATTTCCTAGGAAAAATACAGCAAGGATCTTCTCAACAAGTTTGGAATGAATACTTCCAAATCATGGTCAACCCCCATGAGCACTTCCGTGCAAATTAGTGCTGATGAAGCTGGAAAGCCGGTTGATCAATCACTGTACAGGAAGCTTATTGGCTCACTCCTGTACCTAACGGATAGCAGGCCTGATATCCAGTTTACTGTAGGAATGTGTGTGCGATATCAAGTAGCACCTAAAGAATCACACTTCACAACAGCCAAACGAATCCTGAAATACGTCAAAGGAACAGTCGATGTAGGATTGTAGTATCCTAAAGAAGGCGGATTCTATTTAGTTGGCTACCGTGACTGGGATCTTGGAGGTTGCAAGCTAGATAGGAAGAGTACAAGTGGAACTTGTCACTTTCTTGGACCTATACTTGTGTCTTGGTTTAGCAAGAAACAATTGGCAAACTCGCTTTCAACAGCTGAATCGGAATATTATGCTGCTGGTAGTTGCTGCATGCAGATCCTTTGGATGCAACAACAGCTGTCAGACTATGGAATTGAAGCCAAAGAAACACCAATTATGTGCGATAGCACGAGTGCAATTGATATCATGCACAACCCTGTATTGCACTCGCGCACTAAGAATATTCACATGAAGCATCACTTCATCAGGAATCATGTTGAGAACAAGGATGTTCGGCTGGAAAAAGTTCATACAGATATCCAGTTAGCCGACATCTTTACCAAACATCTCGACGCATCAAGATTCTGCATGCTTCGACAAGAATTGGGATTGCTACAGCCTGACTCCCTGTAAGTTTTTAATGCTTTTACTCAATAATTGAGGGGGAATGCTGTAAGACCCAAGAATACAGTATCCACCTCTAATTATCTGTGCGCTCAGTCTATCAGAACAACACTGTAGGAACAAAGAGACATGAATTATCCTACAGCTGACGTGTGCAATAATTAAGGGGGAATACAGTATGACCCAAGAATACAGCATTAATCCGAAAGTTGCTGTATGGAATTGAAACCCATATGTACCTTTTAATGGGGAACGCTGTATTTTCGCGGATACATCACTTACTATGGGAAATCAATTATCATGTTATTCATTTTAAAACAATTTTTGTGTCCACGTGCCCTTTTATAATTAAAAAGTCTTTTGCATTAAATGCTTTACACGACATCTATCCATTGGTATCTCCAAAGCCGCGATGTTTCAATTATTTATTAATTTTACACCGCCGTTTCGGGCAATAAGGGTAATTTGATACGTTAGATATGGGACCCGCTCTCATTTTAAAATTAGAAGGATAAGTTGTATCGGTTACACTCAGTCCATCGTGGTCGTCTATTTTAAAAAAAGGTTTCCATCCCTTAAATCTGACCGTTCATCGTCTGAAAACCCTTCGTCGCCGCCCACTATAAAAGGACTGTAAATGCCTCTTCAGACTCTTTACGCTTTCTACATATTGAATGAGTCCTTGAGCATACAACCTACAAGTCTTTTTGCTTTTACTGCATTTCTCTTTGAATCTTCTTTACTTTTCTTCGAGAATCATCAATGGCATATTCTCAGACCTCCTCTATCTCTCTCAAGAAGTCCTCTAACATCATAGACGGTCGGATCTTTCCAGATCATTCATGCTTGAACGTCTTCCTTCCGAAGGTGATGACGTAGAATCGATGGAGTACATCATTACGAGGATTCATTAGCAAGGCCTTTATCGCCTTTGAAATCACATCGCTGAGCGTTTTGATGCTCACCTGGTTGAGGAATTCTACCTCAATGCTGCTGTCCGTTTCTTCTCGCTTGCTCAGGGAGGAAATCTTGCTGACATCACTGCTGTCATTCACGGAGTCGAAATCCATGTTGACCAAGAGCTACTTCAGAATCTCTATAGGCTTCCTGCTGATGGCCTGACAATGGATGATCTTGAGACCTTTGGGTACCAAGAAGTCTTGACCAAATATTATGGACTGTTCACCAGTTCAACATCGGTTGAAATGGTTCAAACCTCTTGCCACAAGAAACTCTTTTGTTTACCCTTTATTTATTTACACGATTTTTGTTGCCGTGTAATTGAGAATAGAACAGGTGCGTTCGAGATGTGCACCAATTTAAGGTTCAGAATGATGGTTGCAATCATGACCTTTGAAAAGGTCAATTAGTGTCAAATAATTCTCAAGAGGTTGTAGGAAGAAGTCTCTAAGCCGGCATCGCAGAAAAAGTCCTTTGGTTTGTTTCTGAATTACATTCTGACAAAATGCGGTGTTCCGCAAGCCAAAGAAGCAAAGATGATCAATTACCAGATATACATGGGAAGCATCAGGCCCTCTGTTTTTAACAAAGATCCCCTGATTGTTAATAGACCCTTTGTCCGAAACTTGCCCCTCTCTGCCGATCCGAGAGATGTGTCTTCGAAGTCCCAGAGCGAGGAGACTTCAAGGAAGAGAAAGAGATCTCACAGCAAAACTCCCGTTGCTGGTGAGATGCCGAAAAGGAAGCTCAAGAGGCTCACAAAAGTTAAAGTTATATAAATATCCGAGGATGCTCCTTCAATGGCCCAACCCACTGTATCGAGCCCCCAGGGTGCAGCCCCTGCGGAAGAGAAGACTGCTACTGTCGCGACACTAGATCCCGAGCCTTTGGCGGCTACGACGAATATTAAGACATCTGCCAACTTACAAGACTCTGGCGCGTCGGCTGCCCCTCTAGAGCCAATAGCCACATCTCTTATTCGGGATTCCACACCCGTTCAGGATCCTTCTCCCATCAGGGTACCAACCCCTGTTCGGGATCCAGCTCCAACACTGGAACCCATGCCTGTCGAGGAACCCGTGCACACAACGGACCCAAGCGCTGTATGCAGCCGCTCCCCAGACTTAATAATAAACAAGACTTTGCTTTCTGTGCAAATTGAACAAGCATATGAATGCTTTGTCCAGTGGAAAGCCTATGGGCTAGCTCCATACAGCACTTTGTACAACTGGAGTGATTGGTGCGAAGAAGAACGGTTTGTCTTGGAAGTGACGGATTCTCAAGATGTTGAGGCCTGATTCAATGGGATAACCTGTGCTGCAAAGAGTTAATCACAAGCCAACTCATGGACAAGGCAGATGCCCACAAGAAAGGAAAAGAAAAATCCATTGGCTCTGATCTGTATAGTCCCAAATCTGATCATGACTCAGACGAGAGGAGACCTAGCCTGTATGTTGACCAAAGAGGAAAGCTTGGTCAAGGAATTTGCAAGAATGAACCTTGAGATGGCCATACCATCGAAGCCAGTTGAGTCGTTATTGTCTAGTTTGATGGTACAACCAACCTTGAGGAAGCAAGGTCAAAGAAGATCAAGGACAAGACGACTTCTTGGTCAAAATGAAAGAACGTACTCTTTCAAGTGAGGATAAGGGATTCAGTATGTCCGATGATGGCACAATGTACTATGAAGGTAGAATTTGTGTGCCTAATGTTGTCTAGCTGAGAGAAGTAATATTGAAAACGGCACATACTACTTTATATACAGCACACCATGGAAGTACAAAGATGTACCAAGACCTTATGGGGACATTTTGATGGGAAGGTTTGAAGAGATGTTGGGATAACAATCTCTGTATCGAAAGATCTTGATAGAGTGTTTTGACAATATGCCAATCCAGCATACAACAAGCTGCTGTATCGACAAGTCTAATCAAAGTTATCGATCCTGTATCGAAGACTTCTCATCATGCCATCATACAGCAACAGAGTCTATAAAGTGCGAAGTATGGTAGTTGTTTCTTGATACAGGAACATTCCGTACAACGTCCTCTCCTTCATAGCCTACAGCACAAATGGATACAACATTCAAGCTGTGAAGTATTGAGACATTCAATACACATCGGAACGTGACTAAAGACTGTTTGGAAAGGAATCTTTGGTATTCGCTAAAGTCAAGTCCCGTCTGATAAAGAAGTATTTAAATACTGAAAGGATAAAGTATTTAAATACTGAATCCGACAGAGATCTTCAAACCACGCAAAATCCGGATCTTGGTTTATACAAGTCAACTATATAGTTGTCACGGAATCTTGCTCAATGGATCTTTCATAACGGATCTATTTATTAGGCTATATATATCTCCAGAGTTTGAAGATCAGTAACTGACGAACCAGAAGTAACAATACCAATACCTACGATAACAAGAGCTTACACGAATATTCCGAGCAAACATATTTCTTCGAGTATACTGCATATTCTGAGAGAAGAAATATCCAAAGTGCTAAAGCTTGAACAACACATTATAAGCTGAAGATCAAGAAAGTCAAGATGTTGTTCAAACCATCGTTCTATCATTGAACAACCCATCAGCCCTGTGTGGACTGTGAAAGCATTATTTTTCCCGAACTGTGTGTGACGGACTTGCATTGAAGAGACAAAGCTTGGGAACTGTATGTGAATAAGTTAGTCAAGTGAAAGCCTAAACTAATCTGTGTGAACGGTTGAAAGCTTCGATCATTGTATCAATCTGTGTGAACGATACATTGATAGGTTTGATTATAAATACGTAGTTGTGTACGTAGTATTTATAATAAATATTTTCACTCCTGTGTGGAGGACCAGTGGACGTAGGGGGGTTTACCTCGAACCACTTTAATTACCATGTCATTTACCTTCTACATTTACTGTTTTAATATCTGTGATTATTTTTAAGTATACACTTCATATCTAGTTGCTGTATTTACAGCAACTTACTTTAACAAGACTTCTGCTACGCACTCAGATTTGAAAATCGTATAGCTTGTTGTTAAGAACTCTTTCCAAGATGTATTCTGTATACTTAGTGGCCAACAAGTGGAATTGGAGCGGTTGATTCTAAAAAGAATCAATCATATTTTTGATGGAATTAGATCCTTAAATCACTTATTTTTGTAAAACAATCTTTTTCTTTCCTATATTCTCATATGGATACATCAATGATCAATAAAGTCCTTATGCTTTCTATTAACAAATTTGATGATTGGAGAATTAGGATGGAGACTAATCTTGCAGCAATGCACAAAGAGATGATTTTTGTCATACAGGATGGCCCCATAAAAATCATGAAGGTAAATCCGGCCCCAAGGATTGAAGGCCAGGCTCATGCAGAGATGCTCGATAAAGAGCGCGAACAATAGACTTCTGATGATAGAAAGCGCGCCAACCTCGAAAATGTTGCTAAGAACGTGTTATTTGTCACTCTTGACAAAGGCACGTTCTCAAATGTAAAGAGATGTATAACAACCAAGGATATCTGGGATAAACTCAAGTTAATTTGTGAGGGAACTGAGCTCTCAAAAGAAAACAAGATTTCAAAATTAACTCAGCAATTCGAATCTTTTGAAATGAAATCAACTGAAACACTTGAGGAACATGACCTCAGATTCACTGGCATTGTTGGTGGACTTGAAGCATTAGGCAAGATTTATACCCAAAGGGAGAAGAACCTAAAAATTTTCAGATCTCTCCCTGCCCGATGGGACATTAAGACCATAGCTATGCATGTGTCATGCAATCTTAGTGAAATATCTACTTTTGATCTCTTTTCTGACCTCAAAGCATTTGAGTACGATATAGACAGGAGAGAGAAAGCTGAAGAATCTCCCGCCAAGACAACAGCCTTAGCCGCTGTATCCAACCGAAGGCACACCATGCCGATCTCATCAAAGCCCATTCACAAGAATGCTGACAGCGACGACGACATCCTGCCACAAGACGAAATGGCGCTCCTCATGCATAAGTTCAAGAGGTTTATCAAGCAGTCAGGAAAGACACCATACAGGCCCAAGCCTGTTCATTAGGTAAGTACCGAAACTTCCTCTGGTGACGCTAACCTGTGTTATAATTGCAAGAAACTAGGACATTATGCAAATAAATGTCCTGATCCCAAAGTTCAATGATTGTCGGAAGCCGAGCAACAAGAAAAGGATGAAAGAAGACGTGCTTGGAAAAACAAGCTCAAGGCCCTGATTGGTGAATCAGAAGCCTCCCCCGCACCATCAAAACCCTTCATCGCCGCCCACTATAAAAGGACTATAAATGCCTCTTCAGACTCTTTACGCTTTCTGCATATTGAATGAGTCCTTGAGCATACAACCTACAAGTCTTTTTGCTTTTACTGCATTTCTCTTTGAATCTTCTTTACTTTTCTTCGAGAATCATCAATGGCATATTCTCAGACCTCCTCTATCTCTCTCAAGAAGTCCTCTAATATCATCGACGGTTGGATCTTTCTAGATCTGTCATGCTTGAACGTGTTCGTTCCGAAGGTGATGACGTAGAATCGATGGAGTACATCATTACGAGGATTCATCAGCAAGGCCTTTATCGCCTTTGAAGTCACATCGCTGAGCGTTTTGATGCTCTCCTAGTTGAGGAATTCTACCTCAATGCTGCTGTCCGTTTCTTCTCGCTTGCTCAGGGAGGAAATGTTGCTGACATCACTGCTGTCATTCGTGGATTCGAAATCCGTGTTGACCAAGAGCTACTTCAGAATCTCTATAGGCTTCCTGCTGATGTCCTGACAATGGATGATTCTGAGACCTTTGGGTCCCAAGAAGTCTTGACCAAATATTATGGACTGTTCACCAGTTCAGCATCGGTTGAAATGGTTCACACCTCTTGCCATAAGAAACTCTTTTGTTTACCCTTTATTTATTTACACGATTTTTGTTGCCGTGTAATTGAGAATAGAACAGGTGCGTTCAAGATGTGCACCAATTTAAGGTTCAGAATGATGGTTGCAATCATGACCTGTGAAAAGGTCAACTGGTGTCAAATACTTCTCAAGAAGTTGTAGGAAGAAGTCTCTAAACCGGCCTCGCAGAAAAAGTCCTTTGGTTTGTTTCTGAATTACATTATGACAAAATGCGGTGTTCCGCAAGCCAAAGAAGCAAAGAAGATCAATTACCAGATATACATGGGAAGCATCAGGCCCTCTGTTTTTTATAAAGATCCCCTGATTGCGAATAGACCCTTTGTCCGAAACTTGCCCCTCTCTGCCGATCTGAGAGATGTGTCTTCGAAGTCCCAGAGCGAGGAGACTTCAAGGAAGAGAAAGAGATCTCACAGCAAAACTCCCGTTGCTGGTGAGAAGCCGAAAAGGAAGCTCAGGAGGCTCACAAAAGTTAAAGTTACAGAAATCTCCGAGGATGCTCATTCAACTACCCAACCCACTGTATCGAGCCCCCAGGGTGCAACCCCTCCTGAAGAGGTGACTGCTACTGTCGCGACAGTAGATCCTGAGCCTTTGGCGGCTATGACGGATATTCAGACATCTGCCAACTTACAAGACTTTGGCGCGTCGGCTGCCCCTCTAGAGCTAATAGCCACATCTCCTATTCGGGATTCCACACCCGTTTAGGATCCTTCTCCCATCAGGGTACCAACCCCTGTTCGGGATCCAACTCCAACACAGGAACCCATGCCTGTCGAGGAACCCATGCATACAACGGACCCAAGCGCTGTACGCAGCCGCTCCCTATACTCAATAATAAACAAGACTTTGCTTTCTGTGCAAATTGAACAATCATATGAATGCTTTGTCTAGTGGAAAGACTACGGGATAGCTCCATACAACACTCTGTACAACTGGAGGGATTGGGGCGAAGAAGAACGGTTTGTCTTGGAAGTGACGGATTCTCAAGATATTGAGGCCCTGATTCAATGGGATAACCTGTGCTGCAAAGAGTTAATTACAAGCCACCTCATGAACAAGGCAAATTCCCGCAAGAAAGGAAAAGCAAAATCCATTGGCTTTGATCCCTACAGTACCGAATCTGATCATGACTCAGATGACGACGACGCCGCCCTCCAGGCAGGTCTGAGAATGAGTCGTGAGGAAACCCAGCCGGATCAAGGACGTCAAGCCAAAATAATGTTCCCAACAATGAGGATTCAGTCCCTCCTGTAGCGGAGGAACAACCAGCCACGGAACAGGCATCCGCACCTTTCGCCACCGACGACCAGACCAGCGCCATCCCGCACTAGGAATCAGTCCCTCTGTCGGAGCAGGCGGAAGCTGAGAGACGGCAGGAGGAATCAGTCCCTTCTGTATCTATGTCTTCAGAAACTATTTCAGAACAGGAGAATACAACAACTCTTGTTGCTGAGCCCGCATCTAATGCTCCCGGAACCTCAACTGTTATGGAATCCGACGACGGTATAATACCTGAGGATGTCCAACTCAATTCATGTCCCAATGTGAACTTGAGACAATTGAATGGAGTTGAAGATTTCGCCAAGCCAGACTCTCCAAGAACCGCTGAGAAGAAAGAGAAATTACATACTCTTGGCTGCCAAACTGTTTTCCTGCAGGATGCCGTGAATACCCTGCATGCTGTTGAAAAAGAAATTAATTGGCTACATCAGTCAGCTATTGAAGAAATGACCAGTATGAGGCATGAATTCTCGCAAGTGGAAGAAGCCTTCTGTATTTTTCCTACCGTCTTCAAGCAGGCTCTTAGCTAATTGCAACAACGTCAGGAGCAGATCCTGCTGGAAGAACAATCAAAACTTTGTGTGTCTGAGGCCAAGACAGCATCCGCTCTCATCGAATCCGGTTCCCAGCTTTGAGCCCATGACAAAAAGATTCAAGATATGTCGCAGATGCTCACCTCCCTAGTGAATAAAATGACAAGTTTTGAGACCAAACACGATGCTGGTATGTAAATCCTGGAACTCTTGGATGAGAAGGTTTCATATCTTGATGACGCGAAAAAGGGGGAAGAGGCGAGGGAAGCTGCTAGGAGAACAAGGCTTGAGCAAGAGAAGGAGTTGGAAGCTACATTAGGAGACAGCATCACTGCTGCAATTAATCGTTTAGCATCTCCAGCTCAAAACGTTAGAATACAGGGAGATCACCCAGAATTCCAGGACCCTAAGTTTCCTTGGAAGAACCTTGTTTAAAATCCGCAAGCTATGAACCTCCCCGCCAACCGACAGCCTACTGCAGAAGAGATCAAGAAGTGGAGGAAGAATGAACTGCTAAGATACTTTGTTGTTCTTATCAGGGAATCTCAAATATTGAACAGTTGCAGGACGGTGCAGGAATCCGCAGAGAAGTTTAAGAAAAGGTTGGACGAAGGAACGCTCCCGCTACAGCAGAAAATGAAGTCCAAGCACAAGCAAGGCGACTTGGTTACCCATCCAGAGGATTGGATCCTAGTTTTGAATAAGTCCTATGAAGGTCAAGCTATATACCTTAATCGAAACAAGGATGCACATCAGAACTGGTGGAAGGGTACCAAGAATGACCCTAAAAAGCCTTGGAGGCATTCGGACTATAGGAGCTAAAATTCCCTCCTCTATTCTTATCCTGTTTTCTCACTCTTTTGTATTCTTATTTGCTGTAAAGATAGCGAATACATTTTAATCTTTACTCAGTATCAATAAAATATTTTTCACTTGAAAGATTACAACTCCTAATCTACTGTGTGTTTGTATGATTATGTAATTCAATCCATTTGCTGATTTAATACAAGTATAAAAACTTGTTAAAATATTAAGCTGTACGAACTTGTCTGCGAACAGTTCATAGATTCAGTTATATGTATCTAGATAACAATGTAAGATTGTGCTTGCGCACCAATCATAAGTTCAAAGATGTAATACTCTTTTGATAATAGCTGAAATTCCTTGCGAGCAGTTCCTAGTGTTAGGTTAATTGCTGAAGGCCAGAACATTCGAATAGAAGACTAAGAAGTCTGCCATCCTTTAAGATGTTAAGTGTCAAAGTTTTGGCATCATCAAGGATGTTTGGATAACATGAAAAGGATTTTAAAGGAAGACTTGGCAAATTATCAAAAAGGGGGAAATTGTTGGGATAACAATCCCTGTATCAAAAGATCTTGATAGAGTGTTTTGACGATATGCCAATCCAGCATACAACAAGCTGTTGTATCGAAAAGTCTAACCAAAGTTATCGATCCTGTATTGAAGACTTCTCATCATGCCATCATACAGCAACAGAGTCTATAAAGCGCCAAGTATGGAAGCTATTTCTTGATACAACAACATTCCATACAACGTCCTCTCCTTCATAGCCTACAGCACAAATGGATACAACATTCAAGCTGTGAAGTATTGAGACATTCAATACACATCGGAACATGACTAAAGACCTTTTGGAACGGAATCTTTGGTATTCGCTAAAGTCAAGTCCCGTCTGATTAAGATGTATTTAAATACTAAAAGGATAAAGCATTTAAATACTGAAGCCGACAGAGATCTTCAAACCACGCAAGATCCGGATCTTGGTTTACACAAGTCAACTATATAGTTGTCACATAATCTTTCTCAACGGATCTTTCATAACGGATCTAATTATAAGGCTATATATATATATATCTCTAGAGTTTGAAGATCAGTAATTGACGAACCAGAAGTAACAATACCAATACCTACGATAACAAGAGCTTACACGAATATTCCGAGCAAACATATTTCTTCAAGTATACTGCATATTCTGAGAGAAGAAATATCCAAAGTGCTCAACCTTGAACAACACATTATCAGCTGAAGATCAAGAAAGTCAAGCTGTTGTACTTGCATTGAAGAGACAAAGCTTCGGAACTATGTGTGAAGAAGTTAGTCAAGTGAAAGCCTAAACCAATCTGTGTGAACGGTTGAAAGCTTCGATCATTGTATCAATCCGTGTGAACGATACATTGATAGGTTTGATTATAAATACGTAGTTGTGTACGTAGTATTTATAATAAATATTTTCACTCCTGTGTGGAGGACCAGTGGACGTAGAGGGGTTTACCTCGAACCACTTTAATTACCGTGTCATTTACCTTCTGCATTTACTGTTTTAATATCTGTGATTATTTTTAAGTACACACATCATATCTAGTTGCTGTATTTACAGCAACTTATTTTAACAAGACTTCCGCGATGCACTCAGATTTGAAAATTGTATAGCTTGTTGTTTAAAACTCTTTCCAAGCTGTATTCTGTATACTTAGTGGCCAACAAGTGGTATCGGAGCAGTTGATTCTAAAAAGAATCAATCGTATTTTTGATGGAATCATATCCTTAAATCACTTATTTTTGTAAAACAGTCTTTTTTTTCCTATATTCTCATATGGATACATCAATGATCAATAAAGTCCTTATGTTTTCTATTAACGAATTTGACGATTGGAGAATTAGGATGGAGGCTCATCTCGCAGCAATGCACGAAGAGATGATTTTTGTCATACTGGATGGCGACATAAAAATCATGAAGGTAAATCTGGCCCCAAGTATTGAAGGCCAGGCTCATGCAGAGATGCTCGAGAAAGAGCGCGAACAATGGACTTCTGATGATAGAAAGCGCGCCAACCTCGAAAATGTTGCTAAGAACGTGTTATTTGTCACTCTTGACAAAGACACGTTCTCAAAGGGAAAGAGCTGTAAAACAACCAAGGATATCTGGGATAAACTCAAGTTAATTTTTGAGGGAACTAAGCTCTCAAAAGAAAACAAGATTTCAAAATTAACTCAGCAATTCGAATCTTTTGAAATGAAACCAACTGAAACACTTGAGGAACTTGACCTCAGATTCACTGGCATTGTTGGTGAACTTGAAGCATTAGGCAAGATTTATACCCAAAGGGAGAAAACATAAAAATTTTCAGATCTCTACGTGCCCGATGGGACATTAAGACCACAGCTATGCGTGTGTCATGCAATCTTAGTGAAATATCTACTTTTGATCTCTTTTCTGACCTCAAAGCATTTGAGTATGATATTGACAGGAGAGAGAAAGCTGAAGAATCTCCCGCCAGGACTACAACCTTAGCCGATGTATCCAACCAAAGACAGAGCATGCCGAGTTCATCAAAGCCCATTTTCAAGAATGCTGACAGCGACGACGACATCCTGTCTCAAGACGAAATGGCGCTCCTCATGCATAAGTTCAATAAGTTTATCAAGTAGTCGGGAAAGGCTCCATACAGGCCCAAGCCTGTTCATAAGGTAAGTTCCGAAACTTCCTCTGGTGACGCTAACCTGTGTTATAATTGCAGGAAACCAGGAAATTATGCAAATAAATGTCCTTATCCCAAAGTTCAATGATTGTCGGAAGCCGAGCAACAAGAAAAGGATGAAAGAAGACGTGCTTGGAAAAACAAGATCAAGGCCCTGATTGGTGAATCAGAAGCCTCCCCGCACCATCAAAGTCCGACGAATGTCTTTAGGTAGTCACTGACAGTGATTCATCTGATGATGATTTCGAAGATAAAGCCTATATGTGCTTTATGGCCAAGGACATTTCGGAAGATGAAGATAGCGATGATGAGGTAAGCTTAACCTCATATATTCCTATAAATGCATCCCATACTTTTGCAAACATGATGAATGAGTTTGAGAACATTCAAAAGGCCCATAAGACATTGAAAAATGAAAATATGCAGCTCCAACTCTCTAACTTAGAGCTGAAGAAAGAAAACGACTTGCTGAAAGTAAACTATGAAAATATGTCTGTTGATTGTGAAAACAGCAAAGTCGAGTATGAAAAACTCATGGAGAGCAATCATAAACTTGCTCATGAACTAAGTGAGACTAAATCTCATAGTGAAAGCAATACAAATGATTTTGTTCTGCTTCAAGCCAAAGTAAAAACTCTCGAAAACCGAGAAGGAGAACTTGAGACCATTCTGAAATCTTTCAAGAAATAATCAAAAAGAATGGAAGAAATTATAAGCATTGGGCAACATGCTCATGATAAAAGTGGCTTAGGATAGAGCTCATTTTCCAATAAAGGGAAAACTAGTACCGTGTTCGTCAGGGGTGTGGAACCCATTCCTGTATCGGAAGAAATTCCTAGTCCTGTGAAGGAACCAGTTGCACCGCGTACTGCAAAAGCTGCCATTCCGCCACCACAGTCATATTCCAGATAGCGGAATCACCAGCCATTCAGACCTATAAGGCGTACCCAACAGCATGCTCGCCGAGCATATCAACAGCACCAACAGCCGTTCAGAAAAAAGGCTGTATCCAAATATCAAAGGCCCGCACGGCAGTACTTTCAGTACATCACGCATAGGTATTAGATACACGAGCCGCATTATCCCTCGCGAAAGCAAGTATGCTCACAGTATCATCAAAAGCTTTGGTAATCCAACTGGAGACCTAGAAGGCAAGCTGTAAGGCCGAAGAAAATGGCTCCACCTCCAAGACGACATTCGTACTAGAATAATAATAATAACCCTGAATTTTACATGCATAATAATTATCATGGTAATAGCGACCATGTACATGCCCCACGTAGAAATTGTTACGTATTTCGGTGAACGCAAGTGAACGTTGTCGTAAGCAAGTAATAAAGTGATAAGTAAGATATCGTTCCATCGAGGACTGACGTACTAAGTATCAATTTATTTGTATTCTAATTTTATCTGAACAGTCGAATTTTATGGTGTAAGGATTAAAGAAAACCAATAAAGTGATAAACTAGAACAACTAATAAAATAGATGGTTCGAAGAAAGAAGATCAAATAGGAGAATAATCATGGATTGAGAATCCGCCACAATTAATCCGAATTTACTCTTAATTTATATGAATTAAGCAATTTCCTAATTTATTAAAGGCGGAGATTTCTAAGATACTATAATGCCTCTCCCGAGGTCAGTAGAATTTTCTAAGATGAATAAATCACTCTATTCCTAGGTGAATTAATTCAACAATAGGCAAAAAGTACAAAATCTTCAGACGGGCCACGTAATTCCTATGAGTATATTCCTATAAAACGTTTCTCACCAATTTTTCCTACTAACTCTCCTCTCCCGATTCGAGTTGCGTAATCAAAACAATTCAATCATAGTCCACATAATTCAACACATTAAGAACAATGGGGGGAAACTCAATAAAAAAAGAACTATATTAATAATGCAAAATTCAAGAGCTAATCTGTCAAAATCTTGGTTTCATCACAATCCTAGAAGAGGGTCCTAGCCTGACATGCTATAAAATAATACACAAAGAATTGAAGAAAGCATAAGGAAAATCAAACATAGTTGGAGAACTTGAATTCCTCCGTTCTCTAGTTTCTGCTCTCTGCTCCTCGATATTTTCTCCTTCTCATTGATGATAGTATCTTCTGACCTTCAATGCCTATTTATAGTTTTTCATCTGCCTCAAAAATGCGTCCAGAAATTAGGTCAGAAATGGACTTCCAAACCGCCGAAATCGCGAGCTGCGAATATGGACCCTGCGCGGCGGGCCGCGGCCCGGTATTAGTGTGCCACGGCCCCTGTCTTCATGCGGCCAGGCCTGGGCGCTCGCCTTCCTTATGGGCCGCGGCTCAGAGCTTGTGTGCCGCGCCCCGTGCAGATTTGTGCAGGTCCTTCAATCGCCTCTGTCTGCGCGGCCCAACGTCGTGTGCGCGGTCCCCCGACTAAAAATGTCGTTTTGGCCCATTTTTCTTCGTTTATGCTCCCGAACTCGAATTTCCTTCAAAACATATAAAGATAATGCATTACAAGCTCATTTACGCAGATTTAAACTAAAACTAGGTATAAAATAATGATGATTAAGCGCAAAAAATACATCTAACAAATACCCCCAAACTTAAGCCTTTGCTTGTCCTCAAGCAAAAATTAATTTCAAATGAGATGACAAGTATCGTGCGTAAACGTGCAAATCCACAGTGTTTACCTGATTAATACTACCCTGAAAATCTCAAAGAAGAATACAAGTATCATTTTAGTGAGTCACATCCCGGACAAGGATTCCACAAAGCAATCATTTTTAGTGCTGATCTATCGGTCATGAAGAAAATCAAAGCTCAAAGATTAACAAGCGTGAATTTAGCCGACCGCCAATATGAAGGGTTAGATTAAATAAGCCAACTCGCCCAGTCCCACAGTCTCGTGGCAAAAATCCAAGAGTTTCATCATAAATAATAATACTCGGACAGCATTCCCTTATATATAATCATTATAATGATTCGAGTTAACCACTAGGTTCCGACTCCCGGTATGTTTTCATGAAATGACCCTAGGGTGGAAATCCATTATCATGTATTGCGGAATTGTTTGACGTAAAAGACACTCATGGGGCTCATGGGTGCTTCTAGTTACTAAGTCTCCTTCTACAGCGGAGAAAAAAACTCGAATGGCTATTCCTGCATGTCCGATTCAAAGTTGTTGTTTTTACGCGAATGTAAACGACGGGTCACGTGAATACATCCGGTTACTTGGCTTCTTTTCATCATCATGCGATTTTTCTGAACCATCAGTCTATTCAGGGCTGTCGTTTTACGCGAGAGTAAACAACGGGTCACGTGAATACCCCTGGTTACTAGACTTCCCATCATAGAACATGTATAATTTCTCGAATTTTTGGGAAAAGCTGTCCGACTCAATACCCAAACTCAAATTAAAGGCCAAGAAGACTCATGTTACTGGACGATTAGCTACATGAAAAGTGTAACCAAACGTATAGACGGCGGTTCGTAAACACGTATGTCTCATTTCTTATATGCTAGGATTTCTACAATAACGCAAAAAATCAGACCTAAGTGAATACTCAAGGATGCAAACTCGACCAAAACTCAACCGTTTCTACAAAAAGAAATCAGTATCATATCATCAGTCTTACACAAGACTGCACGAAAATTTCACGAATGCAAATACAGTCCAGAATATTTTAGAAGACAAGCAAGGCTAGAATCAATAACAATGAAAAATAGCAACGAAAAAGTAAATAACAACTAATAGTAACCCCCCCAAACTTAAGACGTACATTGACCTTAATGGACACAAATAGTAATATGTAATATGAGAAAGGTCAAGTACTCCCCTAATATCAGCTAAGGAACTAGTGCCGGCCTCATCCGGCGAGGAGGGTGGTGTAGACGGCCTGACTGGTGGAATGAAGGGTCCGTCCGGATGGAGTATATGGTTTGTCCACGCAGCTAAATAGTCCTGATGATAAGGATCCCTCGCCGCTAGGCGCCTCTCTGCATGCCAGTCGGCCCGGCAGGCCTGCTCGCGCAACTCCTCTCGAACAGCTGTGAGGAG
Source organism: Orobanche coerulescens (assembly GCA_033398695.1). Taxonomy (NCBI): domain Eukaryota; kingdom Viridiplantae; phylum Streptophyta; class Magnoliopsida; order Lamiales; family Orobanchaceae; genus Orobanche; species Orobanche coerulescens. The sequence goes on from CM065816.1 coordinate 113,536,707, forward strand.
GCTATCTCTCTCATCCCGCATATCTTCCCTCAGGCTGTCAAACATCGCCTGAAGGTGCTCTCTCGCTGGCGGTGGAGTGCACTCAGTCTGATCCTCAGCATCTGCTGCCGGATCATGATTCAGAAATAGCGGCTCGAGAGAGTTCTCGTGTGGCTCATCAATAAGAAATCCTCGCCCCTGCTCGTGTGCCCTCGCGCCACCCCACTGATCGAAATGGGAGATAATACGGTGGTCGATCGGACCATGGGGTGCAATAGACGGCTCGTCGCCAGACGACGTCACGACCGACTAGCGGCATAGAGCACAAATCAGCGAGGGATGTTTTATTCCCGTCTTTGCTCCTCCCTCGATGCACTGAAATATAGAACGGGACAAACGTGGGGCCACATCAAATCGGAGTCCCGTCGTGATAACATACAATAATCGGGCACGAGGAAGCAAGACCAAGCGGATATGTGATCTAGGGTCGACTCGTGCACAAAGGAAATAAAGGCTCGCCCGAGCCGACTGAGGCGAGAACTCTTGAAATAGAAAGCTATGGAAACCAGGATGCGCGTCTTCCAGACGGAACCCGACTGAGCAAGTGCCTCCAGTAGAGCCTCCCTCGTGAGGCTACTCATAGTCCGTGTGTACTCCGAGTCGTCCACCTCCGGTAGCTTGTACAGTCTCCGAATCGCGGCCACCGAGAAGTCCACAGTTTGGCCTCGGACGACGACCTCAGTCCGTGTATCCGGTCGTCCCATCATTTACCCCGCCTGGATATATCGCAATAGAGCACTAACATAGAACTCTTGGACAATATAAATCACCGCCGGCTCGGGTGGCGCAGTGAATCTAGTCCATCCCCTTTCGTTGATCATTGCCAGTAGCTCTCCGTCTTGGGGGGTGGGAGTGAACCCCGCTCCGGAATTATTGGACAAGGACGGATTCTCTCGTTGAATATTCTATGGATGTCAGGATCATAGAATTGGTGGGATTCCATATTTGTTCGGTTTTGTGACGTTTCCCCTCTTGTGGGGGATGATCACGTCCTAGCCCTCATGCTGAACTTCCTTTTCCTAGCCATGACAAAGTTCCTGAAAAATAAACGCCGGAAATTAAACAACTTTAAAGATAACTATACCACTCTCAACTTAAAACGTGCGGAAAATGGATATAGTGTTGAATGAACTCGCACTTTCGTATGAGGGAAATGAGGCAGAGATTTAAGCTCAAACTTGACGTAAGGGTTAGGGGCACAATTTAATCCGATATTCAAATTCGTTGCAGACAATTTGGAGATGTTTGGCTCAAAAATTTTCATTGGTGCATTTTATCAAACACTTTGCATGCGTTAGCTTAATTGAAGAACAAAAACCAATAACTTACTACAATTTTAATTGAATATCACAGCAATTCACGATACAATAACAAAACACCATCAATCTATCAAATAATCTTAGCATAATCCGATAAAAATTTTGATAGGAATTTAGGAACTAAACACAAGTTCATCAAAGAATATTACCCCAATCATTAATCCATGTTGCGTTGAAACTTAAGGGAATAGAATTACCTTGCGTAGGATTGAAGAAGGTGTGAAGAAGAAGTTGGAGGATGATATCCTTGCGCTGCGCGAAGAAGAAGAAATTAGAGATATACCTGGTGTCTCGGCCGAATGGGTTTATAAGCCTGCCCTGGCCGTTTAAAATTCTCAGCAGGGGCCGTGGCACGTATCAAGTGAGCCGCGGCCCGTAGTACAGGCTGCTTTTGGGCGCTGGGAGTATGGCAGTGTGCCGTAGCTCACTGAACGGGTGCCGCGACTTGCAATGTTAGTGTGCCGCGGCTCAGAGCTTGCGTGCCGCGGCACGTAGTACAGGCTCCTGGATGCATTTTTTGGGTCTTGGCGTGCCGCAACCTGGCTTCATCGTGCCGCAGCTCTTGGGGCAAATGCGCCGCGGCTCAGCATCCTTGTGCCGCGGCACAGAGCACAGAAACTTTTCCTGTATTTTAGACATTGGTGTGCCGCGGCCCGCTCTGCATGTGCCACAGCCCCTGGCCTGGAATGCTCCTACACAAAAAAATTTTTAAAGCGAAAACACATAGAACGTGAGAGAGAAGCATATCCAGGCAAAAATGAAGAAAAATTGACTTATAGAATGAATGAAATCAACGAAAAATTAACTTCTACAACTAATACTCGGGTTGCCTCCCGAGAAGCGCTAAGTTTATAGTCTTCAGTCGGACCTTTTTAAAATCAATTTGCTTTTCGCAAATACCATTTGTGCTCTGCCCCGTCCATCGAACCGTTAATATGTATTTTAAATTTTTGACCATCAGTCTTTAACAGTTCGATTTTTGGTTTGGACATCCAATGTTCTTTGCGAAAGGATTTGAATAATAGTAACTTTCCAAAACACCCAAATTTCACATGACTTGGCAACCATTTCACTTCCGGCTTAGTTTTCTTTTCCACGAACAAATTTATGACGGCCTGAGAATTTTTAGATGGTGAGTGAACGGATAATGAAGACGACATATCCAAATGCCTAAGATATGCGACTCGTTCTACATTTTTCTCAGATGTCGGAACAACTACAACAGATTCTGAACATTTCAACTGATAGCTTTCCCGGTGTGTGTATTTCGCCATAATATCTAAGCTTTCAAATTGAGAACCCTTCTCGACATTGCTTGGACACGGGATAGATCGAAACACTTGGAATGTGACTTGCTCATCTTGAACCCGTAAAGTGAGTTTTCCTTTCTCCACATCAATGAGAGTTCGGCCGGTTGCTAAAAATGGTCTTCCCAAGATAATTGGGATATCATGGTCCTCCTCCATATCAAGCATAATAAAATCGGCTGGAAAGATGAATTTATCGACCTTGACCAAAACGTCTTCTATTACCCCCCTCAAATACTTGATAGATCTGTCAGCTAATTGCAAAGAGACTGTCGTCGGCTTGGCTTCCCCAATACCTAGCTTCTTAAAAATGGAAAGGGGCATAAGATTAATACTGGTGCCGAGATCACATAACTCTCTATCAAAAGACAGGATTCCAATAGTGCACGGTATATTGAAGCTTCGTGGATCCTTCAATTTAGGCGGGAGCTTTTTCTGCAAGATGGCGCTGCACTCTTCCGTCAATGCCACTGTCTCATACTCTTCGAGCTTCCTTGTGTTCGATAAGATCTCCTTCATGAACTTAACATAGTTTGGCATTTGTTCCAAGGCGTCGGCAAATGGAATGTTGATATGTAGTTTCTTGAAGACATCAAGAAACTTGGAGAATTTCTTGTCCAATTTTTGCTTTTGCAATTGCTGCGGAAACGGGATGGGTGGCACATAGGCTATCGGATTGTCAGGAAACAATTTCGAGTTTTTAGAACTTTGTGATTCTTCTGATGCCGGATTTTTCTTCTCCTCATCTGCACCTCTCTTTTTGTTTTTACGGGCTGCTCACAAAGTTCCCTCCCACTTCTCAAGCCAATGGCATTAATACTCTCTCTGGGGTTCGTCTCAGTTGTACTTGGCGAAGTACCCTCAGGTCGGGCTGTTAACACATTTGCTATTTGACCCAATTGGACTTCCAAATTGCGAATAGAGGCAGAATAGTTTTGCAAGGTTGTTTCCATACGGGTCATGAACTGACTCGTATTTGCTGCTAATTTAGCCATTGCCTCCTCTAGAGAGATTTTTGGAGCAGGAGGAGGTTGCTATTGGTGTTGAGCAAACTGAGGTTGGTTTAAATTTTATCCTTTTTTCCACGAAAAGTTAGGGTGATTTCGCCACCCTAGATTATATGTGATGGAATACAGATTGTTCTGCCGATTTTCGTTCCCCACAAACTGAGCTTGTTCCATCGGAGATTGCTCTAAAGGATTTCCAACTTGGTATTCCGCACTAGGGTGAGACCCGTTGCACCAATTACATGATTTCGTGGTAACGGTAGAAGGAGCGCGTGATAAAGCTTGAAGTTGTTGAGTCAAGGCAGCAACTTGGGCCGATAGCGTAGATATTGGATCATTATCGGAAATTTCCATAACTTGTTTCGGATTCATACGCTCTGAAGGCCACTGATACGCATTCGCCGCCATATCTTCCAATAAAGAATGAGCTTCCGCCATCGTCTTGCCCATTAAAGCTCCTCCAGCGGCTGCATTAACAAGAGTGCGTGTAGAAGCACTTAGTCCATTATAGAATGTCTAGATTTGGAGCCAATCCGGTAGGCCATGGTGTGGGCATCTCCTTAGTAAATCCTTGTATCGCTCCCAAGCTTAATGAAGCAATTCCATCTCAAATTGCCGGAAGGTCGTTATTTTATTCCGAAGTCTCACTGTCTTTGCCGGTGGAAAGAACTGTAATATCCGACGGAAATTCTTAGTTACTGTTGTATTATTCGGATAAGTCAATACTGTTGTAGTCTTGTTGCATTTGTGTAATGTTTATTGATGTTGGAATATATCATAAATAGACAATAATAACGATCACTCGCACTATGATTGAATTCTCAACGTTGTATAGATAAGTACATTTTTTGAGCTATTAAACCTGAGCCTAATGTACGCTAATCCTTAGGTATAACGTACATTATTTTAAGGCCTTTACGTACGTAAAGAGGCACCTGTTACGTACGTAACCAGTGTAATCGTATCCGATCTCAACTTTCGGCGTGTGGGGCCGGACGAGATTCGAATATCTGATCTTTTGGAGGCAACCTAGTTGACCTACATTACGTACGTAAAGCTTCAAGCGGTAACGTATGTAATGATGTATGTATTTCAGTCCAGCAGCCTCTGGACTTAGCTTACATACGTAACACTTTTTGTGTAGCGTACGTAAAGCTGTTAACATACGTTATCCTCTTGTGATAATGTACGTAACGAACTGTGATGTTATAAAAAGACAACTTGTGTCTTTCATTTTGCACGTCCAACCTCTAATTTTTCACCCATATAATCATCCCCCTTCATCCCTAGATCAAAATTACCTTCTTCCAACTTGTGTTTGAGCTTTACATTTTGATTTTGGAGCTTGTTGATTGGAAGTTGGAGTCATTCTTGAAGCTTAGATTGTGTTCTTGTGGTTTTGGTGTATTGTTCTTCAATTCTGAAGGTATGTTACACGATTTAACCCTATAATCTCGTAATTATAATGATAGTGCTTAAGTATACTCCACCTAGTGATGAATTAATCAAGCTAAACATGTTTATAGTTAAGCTTCCAACAAACTTAATGATGAATATGATGACTAGGGGATTTGTAATGATGTGTTCTTTGTGTTTTGAATGATGATGATCATGTTTAGTGAAACCATACTCTCCTTGCTAGACTAATAACACCATTGTAATAATAATAGTCCTTGTTTCATTGTAATGTAAATGACTTGTTGGAATAATTACCATAAAATGTTTTAAGAAACCCTTGTTGATCATTAGAAGAATGAAATGACCTTCTTGAACCTATGCTAGGTAAATTCAGAGGTATGATATTTGAATCTCCAGGTTAGTTAGAAGATTATAAGGATGGTGTTAAACTTGAGATAGTCTTCATGATCATGATATAGATTTATCACTAGTGATTGTGTGTAATACAGATTTTTACTTGTAATCAATTGAGATGTTCTTGATAAGCTTAAAGGGTAGGAGATTATTGTTTAACACATTATGGATCAATTCTTAATCCAGCAAACATTTGGTAAACATCTTGTAATCAATTGTAAGAATAGAATGGTATTGAATAAGGTTCTTGGAGTAACACTTCAATATCTTAAAAAGTTGAACTACTCAAATGGGAATTAGGATGTTGTCTCGTTATGATTTGGTATAGATGATCATATGAACGTATCATTGATTAAAATATACTTCATTCAAGGTTGATTGTTCGAGTAACCGATTTTGAATCGAGGGCCGTTTGTTCGTTTGAGAAGGAAGGACTATTCTCGCCTCCGTATTGAGGCAAGTTATCTTGCTTGGTTATAATGATGTGTGGATTCTTATGATGGTTATGCATTTCGTGTATATGAAACACTTATAAACTTGTGTCTTGTGATTTGAGGTTGTTCTTAATGACGTCCCGTTTTCATCGTGGGATTGTATTCCCAAGTTCGTCATTTTCGAACCCTTGATATCGTTGATCTTATTGTCATTTCGGTGAGTCCTAGATCTTTAATCGGATTTGTGAATTATTGAATTCGTTGTCATGTTGCATCGTGACATATCCAGAGTCATATCTACGTTCCAATTGGATATTATATAGGATTTTTAGCCGGGCACATATATAGTTATGCGTGAATATTTTCCGTGTTGGGCTGTGCACACGAGACATAGTTCGTTGAGGCTAATTAGGTACATTATCCCACATATATCCTGGATTCTGTATACGGGGTGGACATGTGCACTGACACATATTCGGATCGGTCGTACTGTGATGTCCCTCTTGAGCCGTACTATCTTAGTCGTTCATAGTCCATTCTTATATTTGGATGTGTTCGACGTTTTGTGACTAAGCGTTCATACGCCCGAGGGGTATGTTCGTTAGTCGGGTTGTTATCCTTGAAATATTACATATGTGAATTGTATAATATCTTGAGAATCATTTATCATGTATATCTGACCCTGTGTTGGGCGAAATACTTGTGTTGTATTTTAGATCGAGGAAAAGGCAAGGCACAGGAAGATCAGGGTGATGACGAAGGGTTCGAGGGATACTAGTTCGGGGGCCCCAAGTCTTTTGAGTCCGGTCATGTTCGTACCGTGTAATGTTATCTTTCCACTTTATCTTAAATATGAACAAATGTATTGTTATTTAAGGAATATTCCATCTCCATATGGATTATACTTATGTTTTGGATCCTGTGTATAATAAGGCCGTAGGCCATACTGCTGTAAACTCCAAATCGGAGTAAGTACTATGTTTTGTGGTTCGGTATCACATGTATTGTGTATTTAATCTGTATTTTGGATATCGCCTGGTGGGTCCCAGTGTGGGGTCCACGGCACTGTAATAGCCGCCTTAGTCTTTGCGTATTGAACTAGTATCAAGGGACCTTCGTGTCAAGTGTGACCCGTGCGAGCGCCTGATCCTACGAGCCAAATGCGGTACGTACTTTATGAACCATGATTAAATTACTGACATGATATTGATATCTGAATGGATCTCTTTGTTGATCTTGCCATTTTAAGGGTTTGTGGTAGGAATTATCTGATTGATGATACAAATAAAATTATGGATTGATTATATGATTGAAATCATTCGACTCAAACGTCGATATGATATTCTGTGTGACCCTCGTAGTGACGATAACTCATTACGAACTGTTTTCTTGAATATGTAGTTTCTTACTGCCATTAACTTAGCATGAATTCTGATTGGTATCATGAACTGTACTTATGGTTATCCTTACGAATTGATTCTTTGAGTATGGAAAGAAATTTGAGAGGCCGTGGCAGAGGGGGGCGAGGCCGCGGAAGGGGCCGAATCCCGATACCACGAGCCAACAGGCGAGCGAATGCAGGGCATAGTTCCGCAGGCAGTGCTTCGCCTTCTAGGGATCAATCGCACCACACTGGACGCAAGGATGCTCGTGTCGATCCTTACACTGTGATGCAGGGCATGATGGCTCAGATGACCCAAATGGGTCAGTTAATGGAAACTATGCAGAGAGCTGCTACCAACCAGCATCAGGGGCCACCCCTTGTACATGGCGGACCGGTGAGTCGGATCATCAGCGACATCTCTCGCCAGCGACCCCCAATTTTTGAAGGTTCCTCTGAGCCGTCTGATATCGTGCATTGGATCGAACACTTTGAGAAATTGTTCGATATGGTAAACTGTCCAGCAGAGAATCGCGTCTCCGTAGCAGCTTACTACTTGGGCAAGGGCGCCCACACTTGGTGGCTTTCAGTGAGGCCAGCTGATGGCGTATGTACTTGGGAGGAATTTAAAAATCTCATGCTAGACCGTTACTATCCGGGTCCTCTCCGCGAGGCCAAACTATCATAATTGCTGAACCCGGACCCGTCCGAAGATGATGACGTACTATCTATCGCCGAGAAATTCCAGGCACTTCTTCCTTTTGCCGTGACGATTGTACAAACGGAGGCAGATAAGATCAAATACTTTCTCAAAAGGCTTAAACCCTGAATGAGAATGCAACTGTTGAACCATCATTGTGTGACCCTACCGGAGTTCATTGAGAAGGCTCTGGAGTACGAATTGACCGTGAAAGAAATTTCCAAGAAGCAACCGCAGTCTAACAACAAGAAATTCAGGAACCAGAACCAGTCAGACAGCAACAGGGGAACATTCAAGAGACCCCAACCAGTGCCAAATCCTTCTGAACGGCAACCTACGGCGTCGAAGCCAACTGGATCGCAACCTTGAGCGGTCAGCCTATCTGTTGTGTGCTATAACTGTGGAGACCAGGGGCACATCAATTCGAAATTCCCAAGGCCAGCCGTGTCATGCCATACTTGTGGGAAAAATGGACATCGTGCTCGTTATTGCAGGAGTGGACCAGGACGTTCTCCCACAGCACCTCATACTCCAGTACAGTCTTCAGTTCAGGACCGTGTACCTCCGTCCACTTCTTATCAGACTACCAGGGCAAACAAAGGGAATGGGCGTGAAAACCAAGCTGGTACCTCTGGTGTCGAGGCTGCAAAACCCAGAGTCTACGAGATGAAGAAGGCTGAAGATCCCGAAGCCAGCATGATTGCAGGTGTAACACCCCCGATATATTCAGGAATATTACAGCGCCGTAAATCCTTTACATAAGGATTTACAAGGCCGAAGAATTGAACAGGCATAAAAAGGTACTAACGAATGGAAATAACGGAATTACAGTACAACAGTTCTGACCAAATACAGAAATAGTACAATTGTTCAACAGAACTCAATAATACATCACCAAATTCAAATCCATCACAAATGACTTCGTACTCGAGTACTTATTGAAATAACGAATAAACAACAGATAAATAAACCCGGTCGGGACATCACTCTGCACCCTCGTCGTCATACAGTTCCAGTGGTTGTTTCCCCGCTCTCCTGGATCCTGAACACAAACAAAATGTTCACCCCCGAAGGGGTTAGCACAACGATGCTAGTACAAGTACCACAACATATTATTCATATCTCACGAAGAATAATAACATAAACGACAAAATACCAACGAGTCTTCTCCTACGAGAAACTCAAAAATGACATGCACAACTGATAATCACAACATGATATCATAACATACACATGGTAATTCCGTCGATCCAGCGTTCACTGCCTAGAACCCACGATGATCCCGTCAGACCAACCCGTGGTGGAAAAACCCGTCCGATGATCCAGCGCACGCTAGCATAGATCCCCCAATGATCCCGTCGGACCAACACGAGGTGGACATACAATAACGGCATACATGCACGACAATATGTATAACAACAATACATAAAACAATTAAGGTACTTGCCTCGATTTGAAGACAATAACACAACACTTCCACAAAAATGAACACTCGAAGGTCGTCCTCCTCAATCAATCATGTAACGAGACCAAACCTTAACAAAAGAAATGATATAGGATTTATCTCACATCGTACGAATGTTTAACAATTCGATTTACGGTCAAAAGTTTATAAAACGTAATCTTCCTGAACTGCTTAACGCACGCTAAGTACTCTGTGTAGCGTGCGTTAAGTCTGCTCGATAGTGCACGCAAACAACAAAGCCTAGCGCACGCTAACTATGTATGGTCAGTACTTCACTGATCAGTCGATTGACTCGTCTGTTGGCCTAGCGTACGTTACGTACCAAACGTAGCGTACGCTAACTCGTGCTCGATAGCGCACGTTAATAATCAAAGCATAGCGTGCGCTATCTGTGCATGGCAGTTTACTGCTGAGCAGTAAACTGTCCTCGCCATGATCGAAACAATGAAATCTTCCGTGATACTTCATGTTACCTCCATGAATATCATGTATATACGATTCTGAATGATCTTATGGATAACAACAACTTCGGATTCAAGGATATGCATACCATATAAACCATATTCCATTTTGACTACAATTCTTCATATGACGATCCGAAAAGCTTAACGGTTGATATTAACACCTTATATCAATCGATATTATCATGCTGAAGTTGTTTAAACGTTCCATCTATACTAGATCAATCTTTCCATGATCAATCCTTTAGATTTATCCAACAATAATGATTGTTAAAGTCAAGTCCATGATTATTATGAAGTCATCTACTAGATTCGAATTACCAATGATAGAAGCTTCTTTGTACATATTCAGTGTAATAAGATTCGAATCATGATGATTATAATCAAGGTACTTAAGGCTTATTCATCTCAATATTCCAAACATGATATACTTGGATAATTCATCTATGAAAATCCATATCTTGTTAACATGATCATCCAAATCGTTAGAATCCAACTCTAAGTCTTGAGATAGATTGAACATACCTTAATATGATGAAAATCACTGAACCGTAAGGTAGGATCCAACTCCGGTTGGTTGTATGCCACTCCAAGGTGCTATTCCACTTCAATGAATATTCCCAAGTGCTAACCAATATACAAACACCAACAAGATGTGTTCTAAGTGTATAGGAGTATTATTACGCTCTCTGAACTCTCAAGGATGAAGAATGGGCGAAAGAAATGAAAGCCAAACGGTTGTCGTCCCATTTATAATATTCTCGCATTATAACAAGTTAGCGCACGCTACTAAGCATTCCTTAGCGTGCGCTAATAATGGTTGACTTGAATTGTCCGGGTGCGTCATGGGAATCTTATCCGACCTATGTCCCGGTGGCGCATGTGCTTCATTGTCGCTCAATAATTGAGTCCTTAGCGCACGTTACTCCTACCTGCATAGCGTGCGCTAATAATAGCCCGATAGCGCGCGTTAAGATACATTCTTAGCGTGTGCTATCACGAGGTTGCATGAGCAATTTTGCATGTTTCTATACTTATGTACAATGATATCAATGCACGAATATCATACTCCAATAATCAAAATCACCAATCCGAATAATACAGGGTTTGAATACAGATGAAATACACCGTAATAAATCCGGATATTACATACTCTCCTACTAAAAACGAGTTTCATCCCGAAACTCAAGACGAAAATAACTCGGGATATCTAGACTTCATATCAGCTTCCGTTTCCCAGGTGGCTTCTTCCATTCCGTGACGTGACCACTGAACTTTGACCAAAATGATTGGTTTGTTCCTTAGTTGCTTAACTCGACTCTCGAGTATCTTGACTGGTCTTTCTTCAAACGTTACATCCTGCTCGTTTTCGATCTCGCCGAAATCAATGATATGATTGGGATCCGGTATATATCTCCGTAACTGGGATACGTGGAACACGTTATGAACATGGCACAATGACGGCGGCAATGCTAATCTGTATGCCAACTCCCCAACTCTCTCGAGGATCTCAAATGGTCCGATATATCTCGGACTCAGCTTTCCTTTCCTTCCGAAATGAAGGATTCCCCGAGTAGGAGAAACCTTCAAAAGTACATGGTCTCCAGTATTGAACTCCAATGGGCGACGGCGTACGTCCGCATAGGATTTCTGGCGACTCTAGTCAGTCAACAACCTTTTACGAATCAAGGCTATCTTCTCTCGAGTCTGCTCGATCAACTCTGGTTCTGTTCCGATCAAGTCCGATGAATCGTCCCAGCATAGGGGCGATCTACATCTCCTTCCGAATAATGCCTCAAACGGTGCCATCTTAATGGAAGCATGCCAACTATTGTTGTAGGTAAATTCAATCAACGGTAGATGAACTTCCCAATCGTTTGACCAATCTAAGGCACAAGCCCTTAGCATGTCTTCCACCGTTTGTATAGTTCTCTCAGATTCACTACTACAAAATACCCATTTAACAGCGGACAATTAACAGCGGTTATCGTAAAACCGCTGTTAAATTTGTGCGGTGGCACGGTTCGTAAATACTATGAAAAATTAACAACGGTTATTACAGAAACCGCTGTTAAATTAAGACAGATAACGGCGGTTTCTGTCAAACCGCTGTTAAAACCCGCCAATTAACGGCGGTTATTAAGAAATCGCCGTTAATTTTTCATATTTTACGGTGGTTTCTTAATAACCGCCGTTAATTGGCGGGTTCTAACAGTGGTTACTTGAAAACCACTGTTAATCTTCCATTTAATTACACCCGTTTCTTTCTTTCTTTCTTCTTTTTTCCTTTCTTTCTTCCTACGCTTGACTCCGCGACTTTTCACAGGCGACCCGCGACCTCCGGCGACCTCGTGACCCCCGCGACCTCCGGCGACCTCGTGACCCCCGCGAACTCCGGCGACCTCGCGACCCCCGCAACCTCCTCGGCGTTTCGCAATCGACCACCGCGAATTATTTGGTAATTATTCCGAACTCTCTTCTTTGTTCCTATTTGGTAATTTTATCTAGTCTTTTAAGGATTGTTGTGTGATGTTTAATGTGTGTGTTGTGTGTGTATGTGCATGTATAGGTGTGGCAGTGTGTGTGCGTGCAGTGTGTGTGTGTGTTGTGTGTGGCAGTGTGTGTGTATTGTGTGTGTGTGTGTGGCAGTGTGTGTGTATTGTGTGTGGCAGTGTGTGTGTGTGTGTGTATCGTGTTTGTTTGTGTTGTGTGTATTGTTTGTGTGTAATGTAGTTTTACATGTTATTTTCTTCTTGTTTGTCGTATAATTTAATCGATTTAGCTGAGTGTGCGTGTTTAATTATGTGTGTTGCTTTTGAAAACACTATTTTGTGGAACACGAATTATTTTGGGATAGCTTTGGTTAACTTCTTAAGGATCTTCTTCCTTTGGGATAGATGTTAACTTTCGTCTTAAGGATCTTCTCCCAACAGTTCGTGCAGATAGAGTTAGCAATCTTGACAAAGCCATAAGTTGACGTAGTATACAGTTAATTCTATTTTGACAACCGTCGTTCATGTTTCTATTGTAAACAACAATTATAGGACTACCATACCTTTGTCATTCTCTCTGTCAAAACAATTTTCAAAAAGTTAGTAATCATATAGAAATGAAATTCTTCCCCTTTATACAAAACAATAGAAAATTGATGAACATAGTATGTAATGTAAAAGAAGAAATGGATCGAAGTTGGATGAATGCAAGTCGTGCGAGTGCGGAGTATGACAATGGAATTGAGCAATTTTTTAAATTTGCTCGACAACATCGCTTGGAACCCGATGAACGATACTTTTGCCCTTGTGTGAAGTGTATGAATGGGAGACGACATGAGGCTGACACAATTCGTGAACATCTTGTTTGTGAGGGGATAAACACCAACTATACGGTGTAGATATGGCATGGCGAAATAGTAGATGTTCCAACTGGAAACACTCATGTAGATATAGATGGTGATCAATTTGAAGAAATGATTCGTGATGTCGGACAAGAATCATTTCAAAGAGCTCATGTTTATGATGCGTTGAAAAGTGATTCGAGACTCCATTGTATCGGGTGTGAAAATTTCACACGTCTATCTCCGTGTTGAAGCCGGTTAATTTGAAGGCAATAAATGGGTGGAGTGACAAAAGTTTCACCGAATTGCTCCAGATTGATGAATGAGATGCTACCAACAGCAATACATTGCCTAAGCGTACCTATGAGGCGAAGAAGGTTTTGTGTCCGATGGGTATGGAGTATAAAAATACACGCTTGTCCCAATGATTGCATACCGTACGAGAAAGAATTTGAAGAATTGCATAAGTGTCCTAGGTGTGGGGTATCACGATACAAAGTGAAGAATGATGGAGAGAACACACAACAAGGACCTCCCGAATGTGTTATGGTATCTTCCGATTGTTCCAAGGTTCAAGCGATTGTTTGCTAATAGAGATGATGCAAAGAATCTCACATGGCACGCAAATGAGAGAAAATGCGACGGACTAATTCGTCATCCAAATCTTTGCACAATGGAAGAAAATAGATCATTTATTTCCAGTTTGGGAGTGACGCAAGAAACCTTAGGCTTGGACTTTCCACGATGGAATGAATCCGTTCGGTAACTTAAGCACCAAGCATAGCTCTTGGCCTGTTTACTTGTGATATATAATCTACCTCATTGGTTATGTATGAAACGGAAGTACGTTATGTTGTCAATGATGATTTCAGACCAAAACAACCAGAAATGACATAGATGTTTATTTAAGTCCGTTGATTGATGACTTGAGAATGATGTGGGATGAAGGGATTTACGTGTTTGATGGTTACCGCCAGAAAGTTTCAAGTTGCGTGCAATGTTATTTTGTACGATTAATGACTTTCCCGCATATGGAAACTAGAGTGGATATAGAGTGAAGGCACAAAATGCATTTCCAATAAGTGAAGAAAACACAAGCTAAATCCAGTTGAAACATGGAAAAAAAACAGTATAAACTCAACATCTGAGGTTTCTCACGCCATCACCCGTATCGTAGATTGCGAAAAGCTTTTAATGGATTCCCGGAAAATGGACTTGCGCCGATGCCCTTAACAGTGAGCAAGTGTACGATCGTGTGAAGAACATAAATACTATATTTGGAAAAACTAAAAGAAGGTCACATACGACAAACATTTGGAAGAAGAGGTCAATATTTTTTGATCTTCCTTACTGGAGACATCTAGATGTTAGACATTGCATAGATGTTATGCATGTCGAAAAAAATGTTTGCGATAGTGTGATCGGCACACTTCTCAATGTTAAACACAAAACAAAGGATGGTGTCCAGGCTCGTCAAGACTTAGAGGAAATGGGTATACGTCCTCAGTTGCATCCGCAAGTAGTCGGTAAAGGAGGAGATTGAAAACGGAAAGGTTGTTTCTCTGCAATTTTTTTCTGTTTTGCAAAATCACACACCTTAAGGATAACTCTCATTCTAATAAGGTCATTGTTATAGTACTCGCCCTCATCTAGAACTGGTCTATCTTGATCTGTCACCAATATCGTCGACCCAACAAGTTTTCGTTATTTATTTATTTGCAACATGTTTCTCTTCTTTTTTCCCTTTTTTTATTTATGTAGTCGGTCGATGATGGTTTCAAAGGACAATTCATTGGTTACTAGTCTTCAGTTTTTTCGTATGTGGGGCATTCTGTGATATTAAACATTATTACTTTATACAAGGTGTGTCTGTTGATGCTTTTTTAACCAACGTTGTAGATCACTTATAGTGTACCGTTTTATTCTTCTTGGTATTCACGATTCAGGAGGTGGTCAAGGTGTAAACCGTACTTTTCTTTTACGTGCTACTTCAATTTTTTTCTCTTTTTATTTTTATTTTTGGTTTCATCCTAAATGCTTTGTTTTTGTTCAGGACTGGCGATCGGAGTCCTAAATCTTGCCATTGTAATACCTCAGGTAGTTAGAGTCATGCTTCTCTATTGTTATCCTTGCTTAATTGTAATGACTGATTACAGAACTACCCCTTAAGGTTAATATATTTATAGAAAACTCCATTTATCTTTTAAAATTACAAGTACCTTCGTAAAGTGTTACAAGCACCACCTTGAGTGAATTTCCACAACAGCTATCACCTGAGATGCAATTTGTAAAAAGAGAAAAACAATTATTAAGGGGTATTGCAATTTTTAAAGAAAACTTCAGGGTTTGTTTTCCTAATTAAGCCCTTCAAACTGGTTGTATTGCTGAATGTTTCTCCTGATAATAACACATGGCCATCCTTAAATATTTTAGGCTGTTACATTTCTTCAAATATGATTCAAGTTTGGTGAAGCTTTATTTTTACTTATTTATTTATTTATCTTCAGATGATAGTCTAGCTTGTTGAACTTCAAATATGAGTGAATTTCCACAACAGCTATCACCTGAGATGCAATTTGTAAAAATAGAAAAATAATTATTAAGGGGTATTGCAATTTTTAAAGAAAACTTCAGGGTTTGTTTTCCTAATTAAGCCCTTCAAACTGGTTGTATTGCTGAATGTTTCTCCTGATAATAACACATGGCCATCCTTAAATATTTTAGGCTGTTACATTTCTTCAAATATGATTTAAGTTTGGTGAAGCTTTATTTTTACTTATTTATTTATTTATCTTCAGATTTGCTGGAGACATCAATTATGCTGAACTTCAACCCCCCCGCCCCACCCCACCCATCAGAATTGGTTGCTTTCAGAAATATGAAACAAAATTTGATAATTTTCATATTCAAGCTGGAGTACTCCCTTTATCATTTATCCCTGTTTTCTCGTTATTGATGACTGATGTAAGGTTTGCTACTTGTTTATGAGTCCCAGTTATCTTATGGTTGCTTTCTTATGTCGGCATTCTATGTTTTATTAATGCAGGCACATGGCGTCTCCTTCTCGTTCCCCTCACACTCCTCCCGCTCGTTCTCCTCATTCCTCCCGATCTCCCGATGCTCATACACGTAGTACTTCTACATCGAGAAATCCCACGCGATGTAGAAGTATGTCGAAACGCCGTGTTGACGGAAAAAAATTACCTCTTCACATTGATCTAGTACGGGGAAAGATCAAATACGAACACAAATTGAAGTTAAGTACGTACTTCGGAAAACTTGCCAAAGATCATGTCTCGATACTGTACAAGAGTTGGAAGCAAGTACCTGACAAGCCGGATAAAGAAATGTTGTGGCAGGATATATTGGTACATGACTCTCTTTTTGCAACCATGCTTCAAATTGAATTAATATACTTTAATTTACTGAAAATCACAAATTATTTTATTGAAAATCACAATTTATTTCTCTATTTCACAATTATTATACTAGTATTTAATATAATATAATGACGAAATTGTGATTTTCAGTAAAATAATTTTCAGTAAAATAAAGCATATTAAATGCTTCGTATCATGTTCCAAAGCACATTAACTACTTCTTATTATGTGTCAATGCGCACACAATAAAAAATTCGATAAACTATACTATCCTTAATGAAGAAAATTGAGAATGAAGAAAAACACTAGGAGATTTTCAAACAACTGCATTGGGATAAACTATACTATCCTTAATGAGCAAGACAAAGCCAAGATTTAACAGCTTTTCAAGTCGATAACACATTGTAGATGAATCTCCTATCCCGTTCTCAAACCAAAATGATGATTCACCCGCCATTAAAAGGAATACCTTACATTGACGCTTTAAGAATCAAGAAAAAAATCTCATTTATACAATGGCTAAACTCAAGCTCAAAGAAAGCGTGGTATAAGTACTCATCCTACTCATTTATGTTCATCGGCTAAGGCACTTAACCAAATAAATAATATTACCTTCCCGAGTTCTTGCTAGTTCTTTGATACCAAACTTTTTGAGATTTCTCAAGACAGTGCCATCTTCTAGGGTCTCGATCGATGTAGGCCAACTCATCAGACATTCCTTTGTCTGATGTAGGCCAACTCATTGTGGCAGCATTCGTTTTTTTACATCACTCATTGTGTGGCTAACTCTAGTTTTAATTGTCAATATCTAGGCCAATTTTGATGTTAGCCAGATTAGAAATCTTGGTCATTTTCAAAAGACGTGTTTACAGTCCATTGGCGTAAAATGGAGGCAGTTTAAGTCTGATTTGACCGGTGAGTACATATATGGTCCAAGCAAAGAAAAATCTCCTTGTGACAAGTATGGTATCTCCGAGGAGGACTGGAGAGATTTCAAAAGGATTCGTGAGGACTCCGCTTAGGAGGTAAAACCGAATACAATGTTTTAAGTTTTTTTTTTAAAGTTCAATGCTGAAAATAATGAACGCATAATCAAATAAAATAATTTCTAATTAATAACATAAAATCAAATAAAAAAATGTTTTAAGTTTTTTTAAATTACAATGATGAAAATAATGAACCCACAATCAAATAAAATAATTTCTAACTAATAACATAAAATCTGAAATAAAAAATGTTTTAAGTTTTTTTTTTTTTAAAGTTCAATGCTGAAAATAATGAACGCACAATCAAATAAAATAATTTCTAATTAATAACATAAAATCTGAAATAAAAAATGTTTTAAGTTTTTTTTTAAAGTTCAATGCTGAAAATAATGAACGCACAATCAAATAAAATAATTTCTAATTAATAACATAAAATCTGAAATAAAAAAATGTTTTAATTTTTTTTTAAGTTCAATGCTGAAAATAATGAACGCACAATCAAATAAAACAATTTCTAATTAATAACATAAAATCTGAATAATTTTACAAGAATCAAATAAAACAATTTCTAATTAAGAACCTATTTCTAATTAAGAACATAAAATATGAAAAAAATGTTTTGAATTTGAAAATATTTATAAAATTGTTTATGGATTATTTGATACTTGTATCAGGAACAAAGAAGTAAGAAACAAGAATTAGCCAAAATGAACATTCCACATTATATGGCTCGAGGAGGGTACGACTTGGTGGATATACAGGAGATGGAGAGGAAGATGAAGGAGCGTCGACAAGTATCCAAATCTGAAGAAGATATTGTTATTGATCCTCCGTCTCCACCTACACGTCATCAAAGGTGGAAGCTTGGTCATACAAAAAGACGGGAGGGTACGTCATCCGATGTTGCACGGGAGATTGTCGAGAGGATTGTAAGTTCTTTTTTAAGAATTATTTTTTCTTGTAAGAAAAAGAAAAAGCTCCGCTTTTTTGTTGCTAAGTGTTAGCAAACATTAAAAATTTGAGGTAAATTATTTGCTTTATTAAATGTAAATAACCACTTTTCTACCCAATTATTTTTATCTACATTCTTGTATTGTTTTTTCTCCTTCATCAACTTGTATCAGTTGTTCGCAAATTTCAAAATTTTGTAATATGGTGCCAAATTAAATTTTTGTAGGATGATTTGGAGAAGCTGTATACACAAGGTACCTTCATTCCTGAGGGACGACAGGATATATTGGCGGCTGCCATTGGGAGACCCGAGCACCCTGGTCGTGTTCGTGGCATTGGTTTTGGTGTGGGTATTCTCGATTACTTTGGACGATCATGTGGATTGACGTCTTCCGTAAGTAAAGATGTGTTAGATCAGTTAAGGAAAGAGATCACCCTTGATGTCACAAAGAATTTGAGGAAAGAGTTCGGCCAGACAATGGGTGCTAGTTCCAGTGTTCTAAAAATCCCCGCCTAGGCCGATTAATCCTCCGATTAATCCCTAGAAGGTCATCAACCGTTCCGATTATGGCCTAGGCGCTTATACTAGGCATTTGGGTGATGAATCGATCATCTAGGCTGGCTGCGGGGACCTATGAAGGCAATCTAAGATACTATGAACTACTTTATACCTATATCAACGTTTTAGATTTCCTAGCTACGTGGGCGACTAGACTGATGCCTAGGCAGTTATACTTTTTTGATTTTTTTTTTGTTCTAATAGTACTACAAATTCCTAAACTGAGATATTATGGAAAATATGGACTCATTGATATCTATATCAGTATTTTGAATTTAATATATAATTGATTATATATCTATTTAAATGGTTAAATTTTAATTATTTTTAATTATTTTACATATATATAATTTTTTTATATATAAAAATGATTAAAATAATAATAAAGTATAAATCCGCCTAGTCCGATTAATCCCCGATTAATCCCCGAGTAATCCTCTGGGCGCTAGGCGTTAGCAATCCGAACGCCTAACGCCTAGCGTTTTTTAGAACCATGGCTAGTTCCCAGCGGCCTGTTGATATTCATACACCGGATGAGGTTACTCATGTTAGCACGAAGGGGAGTTGTGCTGATGCTATTTCTGGCCCTTCCGGAGAGAGGCCTGTGACTGGAGACACTCATCGAGTTGGATTTTATGTGTACGAGCATCCTCCCCGTCTAGTTGCTATCGGTAGGGTTATTCAGGGCGATTCGACCCTACATTGTGCTCCTTTACCAGCTCATTTTGTTAAGGTAGTGGTTGAGGAGGCCGTAGATGCCAGCGCTGAAGTCCCTGTGGCGACTGATGAGGTGAGAGTCGTGGGGGAAGCTTTAGGTGGATTTATTGCATGGCCACGAGATTTTATTTTCTCCGATTTTTCAAAGGTAAAAATTTTCTTTTTCTTTTTAGTAACTACCAAACATTATTGCAAAATCAATCCAATATAAATTGATTATGATTTCTAATATGGAAAAGATTAAACGCAACCAAAATGCGTAGTAACATCCCAAAGGAATGGAAACATGTAGGAATAATAATAAATAAAAATAATAAGCCCTATTCTTTTTTTGTTTTATTGACTTTATTGGAGTATATATTTAGATAGTATATATATAAAAATATTTTAACCCCTGACATGTATTGACATGTAGAATGGGACTCTCTTTATTTTCGTGTGATTAATCAGTTCTTTAAAAGATTTATCGAGACTATGGAGTGAATGATTTGATGAATGAATATTCTTTATTCAATATAGAAGAAATTCGCACCAATTCTACTCTTTTAATATTCAAAAATAGATATAGGTTCGGGTCATTATTAATGAGTTTATATAGTATTCAATAGATACGTTTATCCTTCATCCTTTCTGAAGTTACAATGGAAAGAAAACAAAATAAATTATTTCAAATTTACTTGTATTTTACACTATACTATATGAAATAGGATATTCAGCGACCAAAGAAGCAGGCTCGTCAGAATGACGGGTCGAGGACCAAAGATGACATCATGTGAGACTTACTTATGGCTGCGTCGAGTATGTACAATAGTCCGATATCAGTGCCGTGGGATACAACTATCTTTGGCTGTGGTGGTGATGATGTTCCATTGTACATCGCTCACACTGATATTTTAGAGATCGTTCAAGGAAAGGAGTGGCTTAGTTTATCAGTTTTACAGCTTTGGACTATGTGAGTAATTTTTTTTATGGAATCTTTCTACATTCGTAGTATGTGTGTGTGTACAGTGTGTGTGTGTGTGTGTGTGTGTGTGTGTGTGTGTGTGTGTGTGTTTGTATGTGCTGTGTGTGCAGTGTTTGTGTGTGCAGTGTGTGTGCGTATGTGCAGTGTGTGTGTTTTTATTGTGTGGCAGTGTGTGTGTGTGAAAAGTGTGTTTGTGTGTGTTTGTGTGCAGTGTGTGGAGTGTTTTTTTTTTATATTAATATTTTGCTTAACAAATTAGGTATTTGTCTACTATGAATGTGGGCACGATGGACGAGGTTTTGTATGGATATTTTGATCCTCAATCCATACAAAATATGGGACAGAGGGGAGAGGAGATCTCGAGATATATATCGACGCGTATGCTTGAGTCGAAGAAGCAAATATACATGGGAGCTTACCATCATAAGTAAGATAAAAGATTGTAAATTTCAAAATATTTTCTTTCTAACAAAACTATTTCCTTTTTTTTACAACATACTGTAGTAATATGTTCTTTCTTTCAAATGCATTTATCTATGTAGGCATCATTGGCAACTTCTGGTCATTGTGCCAGCAAGAGTAACTATTATATGGTTTTGCTCACTACATAGTAGGCCTGACTCTCGCATTAAGGCCATACTCCAAAAGTAAGATTTTATTTATAATATATTTGCTTTAAAATTTTATATCAACGACTCAATATATTATTGTTACTTTTAAGCAAAGGCCGTGACCGCATTCAAGACCATGGATGGTATGCATACAAGTAAATCAAAGCAGGCGGTTAGTTGGATATATCCCAAGGTAATACATTTAATTACATGAGTGTAAATATGTATGTTTGTGTGTATGAATATTTGAGTGTGTACGACAATATTGTTTTTGGAAACACGAATTATTTTGGGATAGACGTGGTTAACGTCGTAAGGATCTTCTCCCTTTGGGATAGATGTTAACTTTCGTCTTAAGGATCTTCTCCCAACATATCGTGTATGAAGTGTCCGTTTGTTTGTGTTGGTTTTTTTTTCTATGCAGTGTGTGTGTGTGTGCAGTGGCAGTGTGTGTGTGCTGTGCTGTGTGTTTGTGTTTTTGTGTGTTCGTCAACAAACTAGTGATCCTCAAGGACCTGTTAGTTTATGGATATGTGCTGCCCCTTTAGCAGAGGGGTATAACACTCGCAGCAAGATATCTGATGTCCTGCTATGTTTGTTTTCATGTGAGAGTCTTGTAATTCTCAAGGTGAAGAAGAATTTGAGTCAGTTCCCTACTACAAAGGGGGGTTCCTCGAAAAAAGGGATGAAGCTCAACTTCTCAATCATTATTTGCATTTCTATATTACTTGCAGTTGGTAAACTGGAGAGGACATGAGGCAGAGTAGAAGTTATTGATATGGTTATAGCTTATAAATGGAAGGTTATATCTTTAAGCATCGACCAACTCTTGTTTCACAGTACCTTTCCCATCTTGAATTTCCATTTTTTTGCTTTCCCTTGCAAGGAATAGCATCATAAGATCGGTTGTACCTGGTTAATCTACGCTCCACAGTACCAATCTATGGCCCTTCTTCACTGTAATGAGATTCTATCAATATATTTATCCGCATACAAAGTATGCATGTGTCTTTTTCAGTGATCTTGTTTGTTAAAGTTTTACTGTCTCCATTGTTCTTGCAACTAGTTCTGCTTGCATGTTCCCATAAAAACAATAGTGCCGATTGCTACAGCATTGAATAGCAGCACTCTTTCGTTATGTGTTCCAGGTTTTGTAACACCCCCAAATCCTATTGGGTTATTACAGCGCCGTGGACCCTACACCAGGAGATCCACCAGGCTAACACGACCAAAAATACAACTAACTGACCAAAAGGGGAGTCACAATCCCTACACTGACATCCAACATAATATTCCGATATGGAATTTCAATGACAACAGTGGGCCTACATGGCCCAAATACAATACAACGACATCCACGAGCCTTGCTCGGATAATATAAAATGACAATAACTGACAAGACTGGAGTACTCCAACTGCCTGACCGACATGAACACCAAAACATCTCGGACTAGTATCGCTCGAATGCCTCATCGCCATCGTCATGCCCCTGTGTCTCAACTCTCTCCTCGCAAGTACCTAAAACATGAAAACATGTTCCGCCCCCACGGGGTCAGTCATCCAGATAATGATTATCAAATATATGTACAACATGATATGCATCAAAAGGGCAGAATGAAATAGTATAGTAATGGTAATACGAGATGCTCACAAACCAAAGTAAGAAACGAGCATTCGTGGAATACTATGCCCACGGCATCCGATCAATACCTGCTCAACAGGTTAGAACACAAGTGCCCAACGGCGAATCGTCAATACAAAACGCAACAATACATCACCCGAAGGTAACCCAAGCCAAACACTGAAATAGATACGAATCACAATGCCCGAAGGCTCCGACAGGAATACCGATACATCACAATGGCCTTAACAGCCGAACATCCCGAAGCTGTTTATCATCATAATACCCTGAATGTCACTCACCAAGCCGCCAATCACCACAATGGCCCGAAGCCAAAACAGAAGTCAGTATCAATGAGGGCCGAAGCCACGGCACGAAGCCGTATCACAATGAGGGCCGAAGCCACGGCACTAAGCCGTATCACAATGAGGTCATCCAATGACCGTGACCTGCTGAATTGCAGGTGCTGGGAAACCAACCGCGAAGGTTCAAGCCCCAGAGTTACCCATAATGAGATCACCCAGTGACCGTGACTCCATCGAGCAAGAGGTGTTGGGAAACCAACCGCGAAGGTTCAAGCCCCAAGCTTACCCATAATGAGATCATTAACATGACCGTGACTCCATCGAATCGTAGGTGTTGGGAAACCAACCGCGAAGGTTCAAGCCCCAAGCTTACCCATAATGAGATCATTAACATGACCGTGACTCATCGAATCGTAGGTGTTGGGAAACCAACCGCGAAGGTTCAAGCCCCAAGCTTACCCCTCGAGCACTAGCCGAGACTAGCCTCCAAAACATAATTAATCACAACAGTAACAATCCCAAGATTTCCAAACTCACAAGAGTAACAACATGCTGCCTTGAGTCGGCCAACACGACAACAATAACTCACGGATGGGCCCGCCCACTAGCCTCAATTCAAATATCTCGACTGCCTTGGAATGGCCAATCGATCACAACACTCAACGGATGGAAACTATCCTTGACAGTCCCAATTCAATACATCGATTACCTTTAGAACGGTCAATCGATAACGATGACACAACGGATGGGAATTATCTTCGATAATCCCAATTAAATATGTCGATTGCCTTAGAACGGTCAACCGATAACCAATGATACAACGGATGGGAATTATCTTCGATAATCCCAAATAAATACATCGATTACCTTAGAACGGTTAATCGATAACCAAAGATACAACGGATGGGAATTACCTTCGATAATCCCAATTAAATACATCGATTAACTTAGAACGGTTAATCGATAACCAATGATACAATGGATGGGAATTATCTTCGATAATCCCAAATAAATACATCGATTACCTTAGAACGGTGAATCGATAACCAATGATACGGTAGAATAGATATCCCGGCGTTCTAAACCGACCACCGAAATAGATATGATAACGAATATATCAAACGCCTTCAATAGGCCAATGCAACATCATAGTAATAGTTCCAATTCGATAATAACGATTCAACGATGCCTCAGAACGACATTAGCGTCAACAATAATAATCGATACATCGATACCGCGAACCGGCTATCGACAACAAGAATCTCAATGCCTTAAACCGGCCGTTAACGAATAACAATCACAACTGGTAAAATCACCGAAGGGTATTGTATCAAACAATCCCCAAATATCAATAAATCACGAAGAGACTATGTCTCGAAATGATACAACACATTCATACACATATATGATAACATTAATCTCATTGACCAGTACAAGTATAAAACTTGCCTCAAACTGAAGGCGAGAAAGTCCTTCCACGATCAACGTCCTGGCATGAAACGACGAACGGCGCCTCCCGACGGTGACAAACACTCGAACAACCTTGAATGAAAACGATTCATTCAAAAACACAAAATCAATGGAAAACAACGACAAGGACAAAGCCCGATTCAAACACGAATCGATCACACCACACGAACGAACATCATAGTTCTCAACTATGAATTCTAACGTCCTCCAACACCTCGATGATCAATTAACATGATCATTACGTTCTTAACACTTGTGAAATCCATTCAACAAGATTCACTTAAGAACAATCATCAAGACAATCATCTCAAGATGATAATATCACCAATATCATCAAATTGATCCTCCTACAATGATAATATTATCAATATTATCATTATCACCCCAAGAACATCGTCCACTCAATAATCATGATGTCTGAAACAAAAATCCTTCATCAATGCATCATGAATTCGGATTAAACCACAAGGTTCACTCAACCATTTTCAAATTATGATAATCACCTCCTGGATCATCATAAATTCTTACTAAAATGGTTAAAATCTTACAAGAACACCACCAACAATAATAATCATCTCAAGACTATGTTAATCATATAACAATCTTAACATAATCTTTCCTAGACATGATTAAAAACCTCCCAACAATCTAAAACATCAAGAACATAATCATACTCAAGCTATACCAACATGTTCTTCATCAAAAGTTTATCAAAACCACGAAGAATCATGATATACTCCATGAATCAAACAATACCCGAAGAAAACAACAACAACAACTCGAAAATCACTAGAAGATCAAGAGATTGAGGGAACTTACCAAAGAAGAACGAGAAGAAGCCTCCAAACACCAAAGGAGCATCAACAAGCTTCCAACTTCAAGCTTCAATCCAAGCTTGGATGATCAAGATCGAGTTGGAAGAGGCTAAACATTAATAACAAGTCCAAATGGACGATCCTAGGGAGAGGAAATGTGTTTTGGTTCGTGAGGAAATGAAAGACGAAACCAAGATAAATAGACTGACCAATTCGTTACGTACGTTATACACTTATGGTTAACGTACATAAGAGGCATTACGTACGCTATACTAAGACATTAACGTACGTAATGAAAAATCCAGAACTAACTGGACTAAAATACGAAGGCCTTAACGTACGTAAACAAAAGCTTTTTACCTACGTTATTAAGACCTGCATTACGTACGTAGAGCTTACCTCTTAACGTACGTAAGGGTCCGTTGACTGCAATAGTGAGATCCGATCGGAAGATGCTCGGGACCCACCGGCCGAAAGTGACCACGAGGAAGGTTCCTACCACCTACCAAGCATTACGTACGTAACCTTACAGGTCTAACGTACGTAATACTCAGCCCATAACGTACGTAAGTCTACACATGTAGCGTACGTTAAGGCTAGTGTACTAGCCAAAAATCCAAACTCTCCAACCAACATTCAAATGACGAAACCAACCCGACGACAAGTATAAATATTTCGATCCCGAAATATTCCAATACAATATACATTATATCAGTCCAAAACAACAACACTTGTACAATTCCAAATGAATACGTACAACTCAACAGTAACACGAAAAAAAAAAAATTATCCCCGGATATTACATACTCCCCCCCTTAAAAAGAGTTTCGTCCCCGAAACTCAGGGTACGCAACAAGGGATAAGGACTATCCATCAGGATAAGAAAACAACATCTCCAGGAATACTCCTTACTGCGAACCACTTCGCCTGAGTAATCGGGCCAACCCCACAGGTTCCCGCGTCTCCTCTGCCCGAACACGGCGAACAACAAGGGATAAAAACACTAAACCAACTACGAGATCAGTCGAAACATAACTCTCCCGCTAGAGATCAGCCAGGAAGTCGTACCAATTGCATGACTAGTAACACCGGCGTACACACCCCGCGGGTGCCGCCCATTGTACATGTCTATAATCATCGGTGTACACTCCCCCGTTCTCATCAGTATTAAACGCTCAAGCAAACACTGACTCATGCCCCAAAAAGGAAAATAACAACGCACATGTGGTCCTCGGGACCATATCAACTGCACACCCAAGTCCTCACGACTCGGCGTCTCAGATTGAAATGAACAGTTACCCAGATTATTACAAAATCTCGGGTATAACACCAAAAAGGAAGGAAAAACACATCACACGACCTCAAATCTCAATATTCTCAGATATAATTATTACAAGATAGATCAACAACAAATGGTTCGCAACCACAATACTACAATACAGACTGAGTCAAAACATCAGTCCAAAAAAACAAGGAAAATACAATTCAAGGCCACATCTCAAATATATCCGAAATCAACACCCTCCAGGTCATCGAACTCATCGATCTCATCGACTCGAGGAAAACCCAAATCTGAGCTCGCCGCTCCTCCTCGAGTGTCCATACTTCTGGCTCCCGAAGCCCGATATGACCCCTTGGATGTAGTACGGACTGAAGCAACAAAATCTCTTGAGGCCCGTGAGCTTCCTTGAGATCTACCGGGCAAGAGAACCCCTGCAGTATTTCTGAAGGTGTCCCTGCCTCCCACACAGAAAACAAGCAATAGACCGCATCGAGCACCGAGTACTGCGATGTCCTATTGTATCACAGTTAAAGCAAACAACGCTCGAACCCGTCGCCTGAGAAGAAGATGCTTTCCCAGCACGAAGACGACTAGAAGATGACCTCTTGGGCATCGGAGCCCGATGTCCCTCTGAACGAACCGACATCCTAGTCCTTTCACCGGAAGAAACTGAAGGGTTCTTCCGAGCAAGTTCCCTGATCAAAAGCTCTGCTCCAAGGGCCTTCTCGATGAATTCACCAAGTGAATTGCAATTATGGTTGAACAATTGCATCCTCAATTGTGTAACACCCCAAACTAGGCGGATATGACAGTGCCGTGGACCCCCGACTGGGACCCACCAGGCGAATGAAAATGAATGAATTACACAGGTAAATGTAGTACCGAACCACATTACAACATCAATTACTCCGACGAGGAGTTTTATACAACACACCCAGGATAAAATAGAATACATGTGTATTTTATATGACGATAAAATACACAACACTGAATGAAATGAACACTCAAACGGAATGTCTGCAGCGGAATAAATAAAGGAAACACAAATGACTGAATAAATGATCGAATGCATCGGGGCCCTACTAGTATCACTGACTCTCGCCATCACCGTGCTCTCCCGTGCCTTAGCCTTGCCATGACTCGAAAACAAGATCCCAACGGGCCGGGCCATACGTAACAACAATCCTCAAGGGTTGAAAATACACAATCATGATATATCCGAAATTATGAATTATTCTCACAAAACATACGCAATCAAACATGCTATATGAATCGACTAATCAAGACGGCTCAAAGGAATGGCGCCACACTACGCCCGGATGGAAATGTGTCCGTGCACAAGCCACCAACGATCAAACACGCGTGATCTTGTACCTAATCATTCTCACGAGCAATCGACTCGTGTGCACACCCAATGTGAGGCCACCAACCAACACACGACTATAATGTGCCCGACATGAAAATCCTACACATACCAACCGCACGCCAAGATGACCCTAATGCCACAATATGACAAAAGTGACAATGAAAATGAATAATGACTCACCAAGATCAATGATGGTGAAATGAATGATAGCTCAATGAAATGATCGGAACCGCTGCTCCTTATGATCGAGGTGATTAATTGACAATGACGAGTTTTGATACGATTAATACAATGATGAATGAGTTATGATTATGAATGAACAACGACAAAAGGAATGAATATCCTTTTAACCGAGTAAGAATTAACTTACACAATACCGATGATGAATGTCCGTCTACGAACAACGTCCTAAATGAAATATCGGTCGCTCGAACAACCTTGAACAATAATAGTTACCAACAACCGATCAATACATGAATCAAATACGATCATAACCGACCCAAACGTCGATACAATAATATCCGAACTCGTATGAATCGAAACCAACTTCAAGATGAGTATTTCAAACCATCAAAACACTTTCAAGGATGTCAATAATCCATTAGGAATCCATAACTCATGATTACAACAACATCAATCGGAAAATCCCCAATTAACCGAAGTCAACCCCAAGGGTTCTTGGAATAATTCCGAAAATAACCGTTTAAATCCGTAGGAATATGTTTATCCAAGTTAGATAATCCATAACTAACATATTCCAATGATAATCCAAGTTTACACGAACAAAACGGAAGGAAAACCCAAAATCCGAAATTCTTGATCCTAGTGTTTAATACCTTTGATTCGATGTGTTGAAGATGATGAACTGATGATGTATCCGAAAGTTGAGCTTGAAGATGATGATTGTTGATTACACCGAAGAATCCTCTCCGAATCGCTTGAAATCGCCCAAAACTACCGAAGGAATGAAATGAGATGGAAAATGACGAACTCGACTAAACTGTCCAATTTATACTACCCATGTTAGCGTGCGCTAGCTCCTTGTGCATAGCGTGCGCTAACGTGTAATTGGGTAGTCCAAGACTTCGTCCGAACACGGTAGCGCGCGCTACGTACCTATTTGTAGCGTGCGCTACGGCCATATTACTAGCGTGCGCTAATATCCATTGTTAGCGTGCGCTAGCGAAATATTCGACGCCCGATCGGAGTCCGTAAAACCGTCTCGCCTCCGATCTAACCTCGATAGCGTGCGCTACAACAACCGATTAGCGTGCGCTATAATATTGATTGCAGACGCTAAATATGACTCATAGCGTGCGCTATGAATTAATCCGGCGATCCGGAGCCACCGGACTCAACCTCGATCCGTCCTAGCGCGCTACTCCGCACATATAGCGTGCGCTACTACAACCCGGTAGCGCGCGCTACACACCACTCGTAGCGTGCGCTACAATATTCTCACCGCACCCAAGACCTTCGGATCTCAGCCAAGGTAGCCTTAGCGTGCGCTAAAGCTGAGCGGTAGCGTGCGCTACCTATACCCGATTAGCGTACGCTAAAAGGAGTATGTAGCGTACGCTACTCCTCAAGCACAGCTTGCAACGAAAATGACAATGATGATAAACACGGCACGAAACTCCAATCAGATTAGTGATGAATGACGATTGATACACGATACAATTACTCTGAATGATGAATACCATGACTGAATCTGAGTGATAAATGATCAATAATGAATGAGATTACTGAGCATCAATTACTGAATGATAATTACTGAGTTACAACCGGGTATTACATACACCCCCCCTTAAAAGAGTTTCGTCCCCGAAACTAAGGGTCAAACAACTCGGGATAACTCTCCCGCATACTATCCTCGGTTTCCCAAGTAGCCTCTTCGACTCCGTGTCTAGACCACTGAATTTTAACCAAAGGAATCGTCTTATTCCTCAACTGCTTGATTCGCCGCTCTAAAACTCGTATAGGACGTTCCTCATATGAATGATCGTCGGCGATCTCGATTTCGGCCGAATCAAGTATGTGACTCGGTCGGCAACATACTTCCGCAATCGAGAGACATGAAACACATTATGAATTCGGCTCAACGCCGAGGTAAAGCCAACCGATAAGCTAACTCGCCTACTCGATCCAAAATCTCAAACGGTCCAATGAATCTCGGACTCAACTTCCTCTCTTCCCAAAACGGAAGATACCACGACTGGGATACCTTGACCAACACGTGGTCACCAAATTTCGAACTCTAATGGTCGACGACGGTTATCTGCATATGATTTCTGCCGACTCTGAGCCGCCAACAAACGACTCGATCAAAGCTACCTTCTCACGGCGGCTATAAGCATATCGGGCTCGGTGCCCAATGATTCTGATAAGTCGTCCCAACACAACGGAGATCGACAACGACGACCATACAAGGCCTCGTAAGGTGCCATCTTGATCGAAGCATGCCAACTGTTATTATACGTGAACTCGATCAATGGTAGTTGGGCTTCCCAATCGTCTATCCAATCGAGGACGCATGCCCTCAACATATCCTCTAATGTCTGAATGGTCCTCTCTGATTGCCCGTCGGACTGAGGATGAAAAGCGGTACTGAGATTAAGCTGAGTTCCCATAGCGCGATGAACTGATTTCCAAAAGTGCGACACAAACCGTCCGTCACGATCGGAAACGATACTTTTAGGAGTACCGTGGAGTCTGACTATCTCTTTGATGAACAGTTGAGCAAGTCTCTCGGGACCCCACGTATCCTTGATCTCAAGGAAATGAGCTGATTTGGTTAAGCGGTCCACGATCACCCAGATCGTGTTCATGCCACGACGACTCGTCGGCAAACTCGTGATGAAATCCATAGAAATGTCTTCCCACTTCCACTCGGGAATAGGAAGAGGTTTCAGCATACCCGCCGGTCGCTGATGTTCAATCTTAACTTGTTGACAGGTTAAGCATCTCGAAACAAATTCTGCGACTTCTTGCTTCATATTACTCCACCAGTAATTTTGTTTCAAGTCCTTGTACATCTTACTAGACCCCGGATGCACAGAATAAGGGGTAGCATGAGCTTCCTTCAAAATCGAGTTTTTCAACTCGTCCTTCGCCGGTACGCACAACCGATTCTTAAACCTCAAAAGTCCATCCTCGTAGACCACAAATCCAGGGGCTTTCCCCTGAGCCACATCCTCTTGGATGCGCAACAATGATGGGTCCGAACCCTGATTCTCTCGGATTTCCTCCTCGAGTGACGATGAAATCTCTAACATACAAAGCTGCCCCTGAACTCGCCGGCTGCACTCGATCTCGGGTCTAAGGAATTCTCGAAGCTCCTTCCGAATTGTTAAACGGGCAAGCATCCGCTCCGAACGGACTTACGACTCAAGGCGTCGGCGACAACATTCGCCTTGCCCGGTGGTAAAGGATCTCGATATCATAATCTTTGATTAATTCCAACCACTGCCTCTCGCGCATATTTAACTCCTTCGAGTAAATATATACTTTAAGCTCTTATGATCGGTGAATATCCGATGTAACGCCATAAAGATAATGACGCCAAATCTTCAAAGCGAACACCACTACCGCTAACCTGTGTCGTGGGTCGGATAATTAACCTCGTAAGGCCTCAATTGCCGTGAAGCATAGGCAATAACTTTCTGCTCGCATGAGCACACATCCGAGACCCCGTCCGACGCATCACTATAGACCACAAATCCTTCCGTCCCTCGCGGCAAGGAAAGTACAGTGCCGACATTAACCGACTCTTGAGTTCCTCAAAACTCCGCTGACACGCGTCGGACCACGTGTATTTCTTATCCTTCCGCAAAAGGTTCGTTAAGGGTTGAGCGATTCGAGAAAATCCTCTACAAATCGCCGATAATAACCCGCTAATCCGAGGAAACTTCGGATTTCCTTAACGTTCTTCTGAGGTAGCCAATCTCGAATGACCTCCGTCTTCTCGAGGATCGACACGAACTCCGTCTCGATGAAATTACATGTCCGAGAAAAGTCACTGACATCCGTAACTCACATTTAGAAAACTTCCCATAAAGTTGTTCTCATCTCAACACGCCGAGCACTTGATGAAGGTGAAACTCGTGTTCCTCCCGCCACGAGAATAAATCAAAATGTCATCGATGAAGACAACAACAAACCGATCCAAAAAGTCGATGAAGACCCGATTCATTAATTCCATGAATACCGCAGTGCATTAGTCAATCCAAACGGCATAACCACAAACTCATAGTGACCATAGCGTGTTCGAAACGCTGTCTCGCGATATCCGACTCGAATCCGCAATCGATGATATCCCGATCTTAAGTCGATCTTGGAAAATATCAAGCTCCCTCAAGTTGATCTAAGAGATCACAATACGGGGTAAGGGATACTTATTCTTGATCGTCACCCTGTTCAACTCCCGATAATCAATACATAAGCGGAATGAACCATCCTTCTTCTTGACAAACAACACCGGTGCTCCCCACGGGACGCACTCGGTCGGATATAACCTTTCTCGAACAACTCCTCAAGTTGGTTCTTTAATTCCCGCATTTCGGTGGGGCCATCCTAAGACGGTGCCTTCGATATCGGGACGTACTGTGCTCCAACTCAATCGTGAATTCCACATCCTCTCGTGGAGGCAAACCGTAACTCGTGCGGAAAACATCGGCATATTCCCTCACCACCGGAATATCCGTTAACATTCGATGATTTCTCGGTTTTGGCCATAAAGCACCAATAACCGACACATCCGATTGAGTAATCTTCTTGCTTTCATCAAATTA
Organism: Orobanche coerulescens; assembly: GCA_033398695.1. Lineage (NCBI taxonomy): Eukaryota > Viridiplantae > Streptophyta > Magnoliopsida > Lamiales > Orobanchaceae > Orobanche > Orobanche coerulescens. The sequence goes on from CM065816.1 coordinate 113,569,783, forward strand.
ATGACTTTGCGAGCAATGTAGGATTACCTCCCTGAAACACATATTCAACCCCATCGTCTGAAATGATAGTGATCAAACGCTTTCGGACACTAATGATGGCATCATGACGATCCATCCAATCAATACCCAAGATGATTTCGTCCCTCGGTAAATCTACTACGATTAGGTCCGCTGGCCATACACGACCATGAAACTGAATCGGACAATTAAGAAACTCACGGTTACCGATAATGCGTCTACCATCAGGTAGGCCAATGACATATGGCTCACAACTAGTAGCACTACCCAGACGTAGTCTACTCAAACATGACTCGGAAATGAATGAATGAGATGCACCAGTATCAAAAAGGGTACACACAGGTTGAGATAGAATATCGAGTGTACCTGAGATCATCCGGGCCTCGGGATCATCGGTCTTCTTCATCTCATAAATTCGGGGCTTGCCGGCCCCCGAACCGGATGCTCCCGTCTGATAGCTCTTGGCTCCGCCTTTAGCTCCTGTCGTCTTGAACGACGCTGAGTGAGTGGCCTGATTCTGCACCCCTGAATGACCTGGGGCTTGAGATGACGCCGGAGTGGGTTTAGAGTCCCTACGGCAAAAACGGGCCCTATGCCCAGCAATCCCACAGTTGTGGCACGTGATGATCGCCGGACACTTGGTGCTGAAATGACCCTGTTCCTCACAGTTGAAACAGGTGATGGCCGAACTGGCCGCTCGCGACTGAGATTCCGCGGGTTTAGACGCCAGGGGAGGTCGCTCCGAAAAAGTAGAGCCCGCCCGCGGTTTCTTGAAAGTGGCCTGACTCCCGTCAGACTGATTACGGTTCTTGGACTTCTTGCTAGCAGACGAAGGTTGCTGCTTAGCAATTTCCTTAGCCGTAAGCTCGTAAGTAAGAGCCTTCTCAATGAACTCGGCCAGAGTGGCACAGTTATGATTAAGTAACTGAAGTCTCATACGGGGTTTCAGCCTCTTGCTGAAATACTTGATCTTGTCCGCTTCCGAGTGAATGATAGATGAGGCGAACGGAAGAAGTTCCTGAAATTTTTCGGCGATGGCGAGAACGTCATCATCCGCCGAAAGGTCGGGAGTGAGTAATTCCGACAACTTGGCCTCCCTGAGTGGGGCCGGATAGTACCTCTCCATCATGAGAGTCTTGAATCGATCCCAAGTACTTGTTCCGTCTGTGGGCCTCAACGATTACCACCATGAATGAGCTCTCTTACCGAGTTAGTCAGCCATCGAAACTTTATGCCCTTCAGGCAATCCACCATAGCAAATAACTTCTCAAAATGCTCAAGCCGGTGAACAATATCCGCTGCTCGGATGAGCCCTCAAAAGTAGGTGGCCTCGCGAGAGATATCGCCGATGATGTTACTCACGTTCCTCTCTTGCCTCCTCGAGGTGGCGGCGGAGGAGCCTGCGGTCGATTGACGGAGTTATGCATCGTCTCCATCAACCGAGCCATCTGGGTCATTTGGGCCATCATGCCACCGCATAAATGCGAGTGGGTCGACCCGGACACCCTCGACCGATCCGTGTCCGGTGCGACTCCCCGATAGTGAATGATCGCGTCCAGGTGAGTGAGTGGCAGCATCACTGCTCGATGAGTTAGCATTATTCCTGACATTTGCACGTGTATTCGCACGAGTTCTCGGGATGCGGCCCGCTCCACGGCCTCGTCCTCCACGTCCTCTGCCAGCCCTTTCCATACTGAAGTGGAAAGTCATATGATGATTATATATCTCGCATGAGTATCACATTATGATTATATTATGAAATGATGAAAATGAGCATACGCGCTCAAATACAGCGATTACATGAATGATTGATTGACGTGACATGATTATCTGATGAAGTTACTGAAATGATTATCTTGAACAATTTAACAAGGTCGATGATATGATCTTCAAGATCAACAACTGAGTAATGAAATGAATTGAGTGATTAATGAGTTAACATTATCAACTTGATCACAATTGAAATTGATGAATGAGGATTGTTAACTGATGAATTATGAATGAATGATTATTGCCAGAAATTATACCATGGCATCAGAAATCTTACAGTTCTTGGTCTGATTGGCTCGGCTTTTGCACAGGTCACACGTGGCGCGAAAGTTCCAATGATACTAGTCTGATGACGATGATTTCAAATGAGACATGACTTGGAGGGTAGTATTCAAAACCACGCTCTGATACCAACTCTGTAACACCCCAAACTAGGCGGATATTACAGTGCCGTGGACCCCATTTGGGACCCACCGGGCGAATGAAAATGAATGAATTACAGGTAAATGTAGTACCGAACCACATTACAACATCAATTACTCCGACGAGGAGTTTTATACAACACACCTGTGATAAAATAGAATACATGTGTATTTTATATGACGATAAAATACACAACACGAATGAAATGAACACTCAAACGGAATGTCTGCGCGGAATAAATAAAGGAAACAAAAATGATGAATAAATGATCAATGCATCGGGCCCCTACTAGTATCACAGGACTCCTCGCCGTCACCGTGCTCTCCCGTGCCTTAGCCTTGCCATGACACAACAAGATCCCCAACGGCCGGGCCATACGTAACAACAATCCTCAAGGGTTGAAAATACACAATCATGATATATCCAAATTATGAATTATTCTCAAAACATACGCAATCAAACATGCTATATGAATCGACTAATCAAGACGGCTCAAAGGAATGGCGCCACACTACGCCCGGATGGAAATGTGTCCGTGCACAAGCCACCAACGATCAAACACGCGTGATCTTGTACCTAATCGTCTCACGAGCAATCGACTCGTGTGCACACCCAATGTGAGGCCACCAACCAACACACGACTATAATGTGCCCGACATGAAAATCCTACACATACCAACGCACGCCAAGATGACCCTAATGCCACAATATGACAAAAGTGACAATGAAAATGAATAATGACTCACCAAGATTGAATGATGGTGAAATGAATGATAGCTCAATGAAATGATCGAACCGCTGCTCCTTATGACTGAGGTGATTAATTGACAATGACGAGTTTTGATACGATTAATACAATGATGAATGAGTTATGATTATGAATGAACAACGACAAAAGGAATGAATATCCTTTTAACCGAGTAAGAATTAACTTACACAATACCGATGATGAATGTCCGTCCACGAACAACGTCCTAAATGAAATATCGGTCGCTCGAACAACCTTGAACAATAATAGTTACCAACAACCGATCAATACATGAATCAAATACGATCATAACCGACCCAAACGTCGATACAATAATATCCGAACTCGTATGAATCGAAACCAACTTCAAGATGAGTATTTCAAACCATCAAAACACTTTCAAGGATATCAATAATCCATTAGGAATCCATAACTCATGATTACAACAACATCAATCGGAAAATCCCCAATTAACCGAAGTCAACCCCAAGGGTTCTTGGAATAATTCCGAAAATAACCGTTTAAATCCGTAGGAATATGTTTATCCAAGTTAGATAATCCATAACTAACATATTCCAATGATAATCCAAGTTTACACGAAGAAATCGGAAGGAAAACCCAAAAATCCGAAATTCTAGATCCAAGAGTTTAATACCTTTGATTCGATGTGATGAAGATGATGAAATGATGATCAATCCGAAAGATGAGCTTGAAGATGATGATTGATGATTACACCTCGAAGAATCCTCTCCGAATCGCTTGAAATCGCCCAAAACTACCGAAGGAATGAAATGAGATGGAAAATGACGAACTCTGACTAAACCGTCAATTTATACTCGATCCATGTTAGCGTGCGCTAGCCCTTGTGCATAGCGTGCGCTAACGTGTAATTGGGTAGTCCAAGTACTTCGTCCGAACACGATAGCGCGCGCTACGTACCTATTTGTAGCGTGCGCTACGGCCATATTACTAGCGTGCGCTAATATCCATTGTTAGCGTGCGCTAGCGAAATATTCGACGCCGATCGGAGTCCGAAACCGTCTGCCCTCTGATCTAACCTCGATAGCGTGCGCTACAACAACCGATTAGCGTGCGCTATAATATTGATTGCGTACGCTAAATATGACTCATAGCGTGCGCTATGAATTAATCCGGTGCAGTCCAGTAGCCACTGGACTCAACCTGATCCGTCCCTAGCGCGCGCTACTCCGCACATATAGCGTGCGCTACTACAACCCGTTAGCGCGCGCTACACACCACTCGTAGCGTGCGCTACAATATTCTCACCTGCAGTCCAGTACCTTCTGGACTGCAGCCAAGGTAGCCTTAGCGTGCGCTAAAGCTGAGCGGTAGCGTGCGCTACCTATACCCGATTAGCGTACGCTAAAAGGAGTATGTAGCGTACGCTACTCCTCAAGCACAGCTTGCAACGAAAATGACAATGATGATAAACACGGCACGAAACTCCAATCAGATTAGTGATGAATGACGATTGATACACGATACAATTACTCTGAATGATGAATACCATGACTGAATCTGAGTGATAAATGATCAATAATGAATGAGATTACTGAGCATCAATTACTGAATGATAATTACTGAGTTACAACCGGGTATTACAAATTGCGGGTTCAGCCTCTTGCTAAAATACTTGATCTTATCCGCCTCAGTACGGATAACAGATGAAGCAAACTGAAGGAGTCCCTGAAACTTCTCCGCAATAACAATAACACCCTCGTCCTCGACGGATTCGGGGTTCAAAACCTCTGAAAGCTTGGCTTCACGAAGTGGAGCCGGATAATACCTCTCTAACATGAGAGTCTTAAACTCGCTCCAAGCACAATCACGATCGGTGGGTTTCACGGAAAGCCACCAAGAATAAGCGCCTTTACTCAAATAGTAAGCCGCTACTCCCACCTTACTCTCTTCCGGACACTGAACCATGTCGAAGAGTTTATCAAAATGTTCAAGCCAATGAACGATATCAGCTGGTTCTGACGTACCCTCAAAAATAGGCGGACTCTGACGAGAGATGTCGCCGATAATCTGACTCACTCTCCTGGACTGTCCATAAAACGGCACCTGGGATCCCTGCTGCGGTGGACCACGGACCACTGAGGTCTGCATGGTCTCTATTATCTGCGTCATTTGAGTCATCTGGGCCATCATGCCCCTCATAAGCAAGTAAGGGTCGATGTGATCACTCTCAGTCTGATCGACTCCTCGAGTATGACGTTCCGAAGGGGAACCGGTCGCATAAGTCACATCTCCGGCTCAATTCTGATCCCTCTCGGCATCCGCACGCGCATAATCACGAGGTTCTGGGTTTCGGCCTGCTCCGCAGACTTTACCCCCTCTGCCACATCCTCGGTTTCTTCTTTCCATACTGAAAGAATAACGCTCGATCATGAACAAAGCTCAATATGTGCCTCAACGGCTAATCCCCAATGCTATGTCAATAGCCAAACACGAGTATATATACTCAGCAAATAAACAATCGCTTCAAATATGTTAATTATAGCCAATACTGAGCCGAAACGCTCCAAAGCAATTAATCATGAATGGGTCGTAACATAATGTTACATACAGGTTTCAACAAAACATGCATAATCAATGGCATATTGAATGTATGAACATACAAGAGAATCGAGTCCTTACACAGGTCATACGAAGCTTCGAGGTCTTGCGATACTAGTCTTCACCGATGACGACTCGATGAAAGAATGACTCATACAGTCGTCCAATTACCACGACTCACAAAACCCGACTGTCCAGATTGTCATAACCTGACAGTTCACTACTACCGCGTCGGTAGAACCGCATAACTCACATATCAGGGTATCTCACAACCCAACGCTCTGATACCATCTTCTGTAACACCCCCAAATCCTATTGGGTTATTACAGTGCCGTGGACCCCACACCAGGAGATCCACCAGGCTAACACGACCAAAAATACAACTAACTGACCAAAAGGGGAGTCACAATCCCTACACTGACATCCGACATAATATTCCGATATGGAATTTCAATGACAACAAATGGGCCTACATGGCCCAAATACAATATAACGACATCCACGAGCCTTGCTCGGATAATATAAAATGACAATAATCGACAAGACTGAGTACTCCAACTGCCTGACCGACATGAACACCAAAACATCTCGGACTAGTATCGCTCGAATGCCTCGTCGCCATCGTCATGCCCCTGTGTCTCAACTCTCTCCTCGCAAGTACCTAAAACATGAAAACATGTTCCGCCCCCACGGGGTCAGTCATCCAGATAATGATTATCAAATATATGTACAACATGATATGCATCAAAAGGGCAGAATGAAATAGTATAGTAATAGTAATACGAGATGCTCACAAACCAAAGTAAGAAACGAGCATTCGTGGAATACTATGCCCACGGCATCCGATCAATACCTGCTCAACAGGTTAGAACACAAGTGCCCAACGGCGAATCGTCAATACAAAACGCAACAATACATCACCCGAAGGTAACCCAAGCCAAACACTGAAATAGATACGAATCACAATGCCCGAAGTCTCCGACAGGAATACCGATACATCACAATGGCCTTAACAGCCGAACATCCCGAAGCTGTTTATCATCATAATACCCTGAATGTCACTCAGCCGAAGCTGTCAATCACCACAATGGACCGAAGCCAAAACAGCCCGAAGCTGTATCAATGAGGGCCGAAGCCACGGCACGAAGCCGTATCACAATGAGGGCCGAAGCCACGGCACTAAGCCGTATCACAATGAGGTCATCCAATGACCGTGACCTGCTGAATTGCAGGTGCTGGGAAACCAACCGCGAAGGTTCAAGCCCCAGACTTACCCATAATGAGATCACCCAGTGGCCAGTGACTCTTCAATCAGTAGGTGTTGGGAAACCAACCTCGAAGGTTCAAGCCCCAAGCTTACCCTTAAAGAGATCATTAACAAGACCGTGACTCATCGAATCGTAGGTGTTGGGAAACCAACCGCGAAGGTTCAAGCCCCAAGCTTACCCATAATGAGATCATTAACATGACCGTGACCTACTGAACTGTAGGTGTTGGGAAACCAACCGCGAACGTTCAAGCCCCAAGCTTACCCCTCGAGCACTAGCCGAGACTAGCCTCCAAAACATAATTAATCACAACAGTAACAATCCCAAGATTTCCAAACTCACAAGAGTAACAACATGCTGCCTTGAGTCGGCCAACACGACAACAATAACTCACGGATGGGCCCCGTCCACAGCAGTCTCAATTCAAATATCTCGACTGCCTTGGAATGGCCAATCGATCACAACACTCAACGGATGGAAACTATCCTTGACAGTCCCAATTCAATACATCGATTACCTTTAGAACGGTCAATCGATAACGATGACACAACGGATGGGAATTATCTTCGATAATCCCAATTAAATATGTCGATTGCCTTAGAACGGTCAACCGATAACCAATGATACAACGGATGGGAATTATCTTCGATAATCCCAAATAAATACATCGATTACCTTAGAACGGTTAATCGATAACCAAAGATACAACGGATGGGAATTACCTTCGATAATCCCAATTAAATACATCGATTAACTTAGAACGGTTAATCGATAACCAATGATACAACGGATGGGAATTATCTTCGATAATCCCAAATAAATACATCGATTACCTTAGAACGGTGAATCGATAACCAATGATACGGTAGAATAGATATCCCGGCGTTCTAAACCGACCACCGAAACAGATATGATAACGAATATATCAAACGCCTTCAATAGGCCAATGCAACATCATAGTAATAGTTCCAATTCGATAATAACGATTCAACGATGCCTCAGAACGACATTAGCGTCAACAATAATAATCGATACATCGATACCGCGAACCGGCTATCGACAACAAGAATCTCAATGCCTTAAACCGGCCGTTAACGAATAACAATCACAACTGGTAAAATCACTAAAGGGTATTGTATCAAACAATCCCCAAATATCAATAAATCACGAAGAGACTATGTCTCGAAATGATACAACACATTCATACACATATATGATAACATTAATCTCATTGACCAGTACAAGTATAAAACTTGCCTCAAACTGAAGGCGAGAAAGTCCTTCCACGATCAACGTCCTGGCATGAAACGACGAACGGCGCCTCCCGACGGTGACAAACACTCGAACAACCTTGAATGAAAACGATTCATTCAAAAACACAAAATCAATGGAAAACAACGACAAGGACAAAGCCCGATTCAAACACGAATCGATCACACCACACGAACGAACATCATAGTTCTCAACTATGAATTCTAACGTCCTCCAACACCTCGATGATCAATTAACATGATCATTACGTTCTTAACACTTGTGAAATCCATTCAACAAGATTCACTTAAGAACAATCATCAAGACAATCATCTCAAGATGATAATATCACCAATATCATCAAATTGATCCTCCTACAATGATAATATTATCAATATTATCATTATCACCCCAAGAACATCGTCCACTCAATAATCATGATGTCTGAAACAAAAATCCTTCATCAATGCATCATGAATTCGGATTAAACCACAAGGTTCACTCAACCATTTTCAAATTATGATAATCACCTCCCGGATCATCATAAATTCTTACTAAAATGGTTAAAATCTTACAAGAACACCACCAACAATAATAATCATCTCAAGACTATGTTAATCATATAACAATCTTAACATAATCTTTCCTAGACATGATTAAAAACCTCCCAACAATCTAAAACATCAAGAACATAATCATACACAAGCTATACCAACATGTTCTTCATCAAAAGTTTATCAAAACCACGAAGAATCATGATATACTCCATGAATCAAACAATACCCGAAGAAAACAACAACAACAACTCGAAAATCACTAGAAGATCAAGAGATTGAGGGAACTTACCAAAGAAGAACGAGAAGAAGCCTCCAAACACCAAAGGAGCATCAACAAGCTTCCAACTTCAAGCTTTAATCCAAGCTAGGATGATCAAGATCGAGTTGGAAGAGGCTAAACATTAATAACAAGTCCAAATGGACGATCCTAGGGAGAGGAAATGTGTTTTGGTTCGTGAGGAAATGAAAGACGAAACCAAGATAAATAGACTGACCAATTCGTTACGTACGTTATACACTTATGGTTAACGTACGTAAGAGGCATTACGTACGCTATACTAAGACATTAACGTACGTAATGAAAAATCCAGAACTAACTGGACTAAAATACGAAGGCCTTAACGTACGTAAACAAAAGCTTATTACGTACGTTATTAAGACCTGCATTACGTACGTAGAGCTTACCTCTTAACGTACGTAAGGGTCCGTTGACTGCAATAGTGAGATCCGATCGGAAGATGCTCGGGACCCACCGGCCGAAAGTGACCACGAGGAAGGTTCCTACCACCTACCAAGCATTACGTACGTAACCTTACAGGTCTAACGTACATAATACTCAGCCCATAACGTACGTAAGTCTACACATGTAGCGTACGTTAAGGCTAGTGTACTAGCCAAAAATCCAAACTCTCCAACCAACATTCAAATGACGAAACCAACCCGACGACAAGTATAAATATTTCGATCCCGAAATATTCCAATACAATATACATTGTATCAGTCCAAAACAACAACACTTGTACAATTCCAAATGAATACGTACAACTCAACAGTAACACGAAAAAAAAAATTATCCCCGGATATTACAGGTTTTTCATTTTTTTTCTTTTTATTGGTTTCGGTGATGTTTTTGTGAGTTCCCGTTTTCTATTCCACCAAGAACCTTGCTTTCCTAAAAAAACAAACCAAAATCTGAAATGTGTTTTTAAATAAGGTGAATTTTAGATTATGTTTTTCTATTGCTAGAACTGATGTTCCGTGTTCTTTGAACTTTTGTTTGTGTTATTTTTCAATTTATGCATGAACTCTTGAATTGGATTTAATAATATGCTTCATATATTATGTATTTATGTACTTGTGGCGCTAAAATTTCAAATAGCCCTCAGTTTAGCGATCGCTGTATCAGTAAGGGACCTTATCTCTATAAGGTGCTATATGCGATTAACAACTATGCCATATTGTACCTTTCCCGTCCGTGGAACATCCTTAGGATTTTTAGTCACATTTAATGCATAAAGCACCTATGATGCATATGGTGGACAAATTTATACAAAAAGGCACCTTGTCTTGTTCTTGTGACGTTCTAATATTGCCTTGTCAAGTGTCATTTGGCTTGAAATCTCGTTTACCAGATATATCATGGCGTATTTTAGTGGACTGATCGAGTGTGAACTTTGGAGTCCATTGCTTCTAATTCCCTAGAATTTGGAGTGTGAAGAAGAATTTGAGTCAACATGTTAAGGTTCTTCACTTTCACGCTATTGTTTTTCCGAATGATGGCACTGAAAAAGGGGTTTTTTCAAGTTGCCCAGTGCTTGAAGATTTGGTGCTATATGGATGTGTTTTCAGTAGGGTTTGTGTCAAGTTCGATGTTTTTAATTAGAACCTCAAACGACTCACATTGACGTGTATCAGTCCAGGAGAGAAAAAACGGCCTGTTGTGTAGTGTGTGTGTGTTTGGGTTGTTTTTTTTTCTTTTTTCTGTTTGTGCAGTGTGTGTGTTGTGTGTGTTTATGTTTGTGTTTTTTTTTTATGTTTGTGTGTGTATTGTGTTTATGCTGTGTGCAGTGTGTGTGTGTTTGTGTTGTTGTTTTTCTTTTTTTTTTTCTGTTTGTGCAGTGTGTGTGCTGTCTGTGTTTTTTTTTTTGTGCATTGTGTGTTTGTGTCAGTGTGTGTTTTTTAACTGTGTATGTTGTGTACGTGTTGATTTTATTTACTGAAAGCGACTCATATAATTGTGTCTTATTTTGTTTTAGTGTAATAAACAAAATGGAGGTTGGGAGTGTGGTTATTATGTTATGCACTGGATGTCGACTATCGCCCGAGCGCGTATTTTGGATGGTTGGATGGAGGTAGTATATTTTTTACTTGAAGTGGTGATAAAACTGTTTACTCTTTTACATTTAAAGTTTGTTTATTATACGTTTATATGTGCACATGTTTGATGATGTTGGAGCACTGTCTGAAGATGTTTTTGATAAAATTCGAGTTGATTGGGGACTTTATTTCTTGGAGGTGCGAAATCGTCTCGCGACATGATTTTGGTGTTTTTGTGTGAATACATTGGATATTTGTATGAATTATTTTGGATGAATTGGGATTTTTGTATTATGTTTTTAAATGTATTGGTGGTTCAATGAATTTGGTGTTGGTTATTGGATATTTGTATGAATTATTTTTGGATGAATTGGGATTTTTGTATTATCTTTTTCAATGTATTGGTGGTTCAATGAATTTGGTGTTGGTTAGTTCTTTTCGGTGTGTTTGGATTCGATGAATTGGTGGTTTATTGATTAGTTTGATCCGATTCAGGTACTGGATTGTGCAAAATAGGGCAAAAACTGGATAAAATGATTTATATTTCAACAGCGGTTCCTCCATAACCGCTGTTAATTCTTACACTTAACGGCGGTTTGATAACCGCTGTGGAGTATCAGATTTAACAGCGGTTACCTTTAACCGCTGTTAAATTTCACATTTAACAGCGGTTTCATGAAACCGCCGTAACATATGGTAAAATTCAACGGCGGTTCTAGAACCGCCGTTAATTTCAAGTTTAACAGCGGGTAATAAGAACCGCCGTTATTAGGCAAATCCAACGGCGGTTTTCAAAACCGCCGTTGATATTAACAGCGGTAGATATAACGGCAGTTCCGGAACCGCCGTTAATTTGGCATTTTAACCGCTGTTAAAAGCCTGTTTTGTAGTAGTGATTGTCCGTCAGTCTGCGGGTGATAAGCTGTACTGAAGTTCAATTCGGTCCCCAAGGCCTTATGAACTGCTTTCCAAAAGTGAGACACAAAACGGCCGTCTCGATCAGAAACAATGGTCTTCGGTGTACCATGCAATCGAACTATCTCCGAAATAAATACTCGTGCCAACCTCTCTGGTCCCCACGTATCCTTAATGCCTAGAAAATGAGCTAATTTGGTCAAACGATCAACTATCACCCAAATCATGTTCATTACTGTCCTGGTTTTCGGCATATTAGTGATAAAGTCCATCGATATGTCCTCCCACTTCCATTCAGGAATCGGGAGTGACTTCAACATTCCGGCAGGCCGTTGATGCTCGATCTTAACCTGTTGACAAGTCAAGCATTTCGAAACATAGTCCGCTACATCTTTCTTCATGTTGCCCCACCAGAAATTCTGCTTCAAGTCCTTATACATCTTACTGGTGCCCGGATGGATAGAATAGGGCGAACTGTGAGCTTCCTTCATAATTGTCTATTTCAGAACATCATCATCGGGAACGCAGAGTCGGTTTTGAAATCTCAAAACCCCATCATCATGAATTATGAATCCGGGGGCCTTTCCTTTGATCACTTCATCACGTAACCGAATTATCAGAGGATCATCTGTCTGTTTAGATTTGATTCCTTCGGTTAATGATGAAGTTATCTCCATCACGCACAGTTGTCCTTGGACTCTTCGTAACCACACTTCAATCTCTTCACGAATCATCTCTCGTTGAAGGCTAAGTTGGGATGTCAGCGTCTCCAGCATCTGAATAGAGACAGGCTTGCGGCTAAGTGCATCGGCCACTACATTCGCTTTGCCTGGATGATATAAAATCTCCAAGTCATAGTCCTTAATCAGTTCCAACCATCTTCTTTGCCGCATGTTTAATTCTTTCTGACTGAATATGTACTTGAGACTCTTGTGGTCCGTAAATATCTGACAGTGAGTCCCGTACAGATAATGCCTCCAGATCTTCAAAGCAAAAACTACTGCTGCAAGCTCCAAATCATGTGTTGGGTAATTCACTTCATAAGGTTTCAGCTGTCGTGACGCATAAGCGATCCCCTTATCATTCTGCATCAATACGCACCCAAGTCCTTGGTTCGAAGCATCACTGTAAACTATGAATCCTCCAGTTCCCTGCGGAAGTGATAGAATCGGTGCTGTCGTCAATCTCTTCTTTAACTCATCAAAACTAATCTGACACGATTCATTCCACTCAAACTTTTGAGTTTTCTGCAGAAGTCGAGTAAGTGGGCGGGAAATTTTAGAAAACCCTTCCACGAATCGACGATAATATCCAGCAAGTCCTAAGAAGCTTCGGACTTCTTTCACGTTCTTTGGAGGCTCCCAATCCATAATTGCTTCGATCTTCTGAGGATCTACTCGGACTCCTTCAGCTGACACTACATGGCCGTGGAACATTACTTCCTTTATCCAGAATTCACACTTAGAAAGTTTGGCGTACAATTGCTCGTTTCTCAAAAGTTCCAATACAATCCGCAAATGCTGCGCATGCTCTTCCGGACTCTTAGAATACACCAGAATGTCATCAATAAACACGACCACAAATTTATCCAAAAATTCAATGAACACACGGTTCATCAATTGCATAAATACAGCAGGTGCGTTAGTGAGACCAAACGGCATCACTACAAACTCATAATGTCCGTAGCGAGTTCTGAACGCTGATTTCGGAACATCAGATTCCTTAATCCTCAGCCGATGGTATCCTGATCTCAGATCGATCTAAGAAAATACTGTTGCCCCCTGCAACTGGTCAAACAAATCATCAATCCGTGGCAACGGATACTTATTCTTAATCGTCATCTTGTTCAGCTCTCGATAGTCAATACACAGTCGGAGCGATCCATCCTTCTTTCAGACAAAAAGAACTGGCGCTCCCCAGGGTAAAACGCTTGGCTGAATATAGCCCTTGTCCAGTAACTCCTCTAGCTGCTTCTTCAGTTCGTACATCTCAGTAGGTGCCATACGATACAGCGCCTTGGAAATTGGTGTAGCTCCGGGTTCCAGCTCAATGGTAAATTCTACATCCCTTCGTGGAGGTAGCCCAGGTAACTCGTCAGGAAATACATCTGGAAATTTGTTCACAACAGGAATGGATGAAAGTTCCACAATTTCGTCTTCTTTCTTCATTGCGTAACACCAGCATCTGACACTGTTTCAACAATTTGGCGACAATTTCATCGCCTTGATCAATTTCCCGAGCTTCTGGTTTCCACCCTCGAACAATATTTAGGAACCATTGTCAGCGATCAGCGAGATATTCCTCTTTCAGTAGTTTACAATTGCTCCATACCGATTAAGCCAATCGTCTCCGAGTATCAGGTCATCTCCTTGCATTTCTATCATGATCAGATTTGAGAGCCACTCTCTGCCTCCAAATGATACAGGGAAATTTCTAGTTTCTAAATTTCCGACAATCCTTTCTCCACTCGGTAAACCAACAACATAAGGTTCACAAGTATGAAAACCGGAAATATTCAAACGATTTACACAAGACAAAGATATGAAAGAATGTGTAGCTCCTGTATCGAATAAAACGCTAACTGGCTGGGAAAGCATCTGGACAGTACCTGATGCGACAGCAGCATCTTGATTGTATGTCCTCCTCATCTCGTACAGACGTGGGGGAGCAGATCCGGCACTCGATGTCCCCTTTCGGTCCCATTGTCCTCTGCCTCGCCCGCGGCCAAAATTCTGAGGCATCTGAACACTTTGCTGCGTCTGTGGAATACTTGACTCCTTCTGGACTGGCTGTGGTGTACGGGCTCTAAAAGACTTTGCAGCCTCTTCACAAAACACCGCCCGATGTCCCTCTCGTCCACAATCAAAACAAGTCACGGCAGGAAGGGGGCAATTCCGTCGATAGTGCCCCGTCTGGGCGCAGTTAAAGCATTTCCTGGTAACATCAGTAATAGTTGATGTCGCTCCGAAGTTCTTTCCGCTCCTAACTAGGTGCGGAGGTTTCTTGAAAGAGTGAAAGGATGAATGGGCCTTACGGGGTCCGCTGTTCTTGTGCTCTGTAAAAGTACCAGAGACTTTCCGTTTCTTGGATTCCGAAAATTTCTCCATGGCGGCTTCCTTGATCTCATACGCCAACGCCTTATCTTGGTATTGACGGAGTGGGGTACATTCAAATCCGGACATGTACCTCAGGATTTATGTTTTCATCCTCATATCGAAATGGATCATCATTTCTGCATCTGTTCTGACCAGATGTCGAACAAATGCCAGCTGCTGGTTAAACGTCTTAATCGCACAGGATACGCACATCGGAAGGCCGAGCGGAGAAAAACTCGCGAACTTTGGCTTCCCTCACAGGAGGATGGCTATAATGAGCTTCGATCATCTATCTAAACTCTGTCAATCGGCATCATGGTCTACAGGCCGGATGGCTTCCCACCATTCGGACGCTTCCCTATCGAAAATATTGAGCGATAGAGGCTCTCCGGTCGTCTGGGCAGTTGATTCCGGCAAAGATTTTCTCCAGTTCTTTAAACCAATGATCCCAGGTGGAGTATCAGAAATACCGTCGAAGTAGGGTGGTTGCATCTTCGCCACCTCTTGCAGCCACCGGTCACCTCGATTTCCCATGTCTGGGATCCCTTGCCGTCTCTCTCCCTGCCGTAGTCCCACCGCCACTTGCATTCGGTCCACGACACAGGCGAACCGAGTCATCTCGTTCACCACTTGACGAAGGATCTCTGCACAGCAGGATCTCGGTTCATTATTAATAGATTGTTGCACTCGCCCGAGCTATGATCGGCTCGGTTAGAAGGCGACGCTTCCTTTCGGCATTTCTCCGTCCGCGTCCACGACCGCGACCACGTCCACGTCCACCTCTCAACATATCAGAAGCATAAATACTCAATATACAGGAAACAACATCGTTCTAATATTCGAGTATAAAGAGACACAACATGTAAAGAACAAGATAGAGTTTAGGAACTTACAACCACTGTTCGCATGAAGACGTAGGCAGTGCAGTGATGTCATTCACGGCCGGTTACCCCAAAAGACATAAATGACCCCTATTTTAACCCAACAGCCAAGATATCCATAATCTTAGCTCTGATACCATATTCTGTAACACCCCCGATATATTCGGGAATATTACAGCGCCGTAAATCCTTTACATAAGGATTTACAAGGCTGAAGAATTGAACAGGCAAAAAAAGGTACTAACGAATGGAAATAACGGAATTACAGTACAACAGTTCTGACCAAATACAGAAATAGTACAATTGTTCAACAGAACTCAATAATACATCACCAAATTCAAATCCATCACAAATGACTTCGTACTCGACTACTTATTGAAATAACGAATAAACAACAGATAAATAAACCCGGTCGGGACATCACTCTGCACCCTCGTCGTAATACAGTTCCAGCGGTTGTTTCCCCGCTCTCCTGGATCCTGAACACAAACAAAATGTTCACCCCTGAAGGGGTTAGCACAACGATGCTAGTACAAGTACCACAACATATTATTCATATCTCACGAAGAATAATAACATAAATGACAAAATACCAACGAGTCTTCTCCTACGAGAAACTCAAAAATGACATGCACAACTGATAATAACAACATGATATCATAACATACACATGGTAATTCCGTCGATCTAGCGTTCACTGCCTAGAACCCACGATGATCCCGTCAGACCAACCCGTGGTGGAAAAACCCGTCCGATGATCCAGCGCACGCTAGCATAGATCCCCCGATGATCCCGTCGGACCAACATGAGGTGGACATACAATAACGACATACATGCACGACAATATGTATAACAACAATACATAAAACAATTAAGGTACTTGCCTCGATTTGAAGACAATAACAACACTTCCACGAAAATGAACACTCGAAGGTCGTCCTCCTCAATCAATCACGTAACGAGACCAAACCTTAACAAAAGAAATGATATAGGATTTATCTCACATCGTACGAATGTTTAACAATTCGATTTACGGTCAAAAGTTCATAAAACATAATCTGCCTGAACTGCTTAACGCACGCTAAGTACTCTGTGTAGCGTGCGTTAAGTCTGCTCGATAGCGCACGCAAACAACAAAGCCTAGCGCACGCTAACTATGTATGGTCAGTACTTCACTGATCAGTCGACTGACTCGTCTATTGGCCTAGCGTACGTTACGTACCAAACGTAGCGTACGCTAACTCGTGCTCGATAGCGCACGTTAATAATCAAAGCATAGCGTGCGCTATTCATGCATGGCGCTTTCACGAGCAAGAAATCGCCCTCGCCATGATTGAAACAATGAAATCTTCCGTGATACTTCATGTTACCTCCATGAATATCATGTATATACGATTCTGAATGATCTTATGGATAACAACAACTTCGGATTCAAGGATATGCATACCATATAAACCATATTCCATTTTGACTACAATTCTTCATATGACGATCCGAAAAGCTTAACGGTTGATATTAACACCTTATATCAATCGATATTATCATCTTTGAAGTTGTTTAAACGTTCCATCTATACTAGATCAATATTTCCATGATCAATCCTTTAGATTTATCCAACAATAATGATTGTTAAAGTCAAGTCCATGATTATTATGAAGTCCTCTACTAGATTCGAATTACCAATGATAGAAGCTTCTTTGTACATATTCAGTGTAATAAGATTCGAATCATGATGATTATAATCAAGGTACTTAAGGCTTATTCATCTCAATATTCCAAACATGATATACTTGGATAATTCATCTATGAAAATCCATATCTTGTTAACATGATCATCCAAATCGTTAGAATCCAACTCTAAGTCTTGAGATAGATTGAACATACCTTAATATGATGAAAATCACTGAACCGTAAGGTAGGATCCAACTCCGGTTGGTTGTATGCCACTCCAAGGTGCTATTCCACTTCAATGAATATTCCCAAGTGCTAACCAATATACAAACACCAACAAGATGTGTTCTAAGTGTATAGGAGTATTATTACAGCTCTCTGAACTCTCAAGGATGAAGAATGGGCGAAAGAAATGAAAGCCAAAACGGTTGTCGTCCCATTTATAATATTCTGCATTATAACAAGTTAGCGCACGCTACTAAGCATTCCTTAGCGTGCGCTAATAATGGTTGACTTTAGAATTGTCCGGGTGCGTCCGCGGGAATCTTATCCGGACCCATGTCCCGGCTGGCGCATGTGCTAGCTGTCCCGCTCAATAATTGAGTCCTTAGCGCACGTTACTCCTACCTGCATAGCGTGCGCTAATAATAGCCCGATAGCGCGCGTTAAGATACATTCTTAGCGTGCGCTATCACGAGGTTGCATGAGCAATTTTGCATGTTTCTATACTTATGTACAATGATATCAATGCACGAATATCATACTCCAATAATCAAAATCACCAATCCGAATAATACAGGGTTTGAATACAGATGAAATACACCGTAATAAATCCGGATATTACAGCAGGTACTCTCGAGATCCAATCTCAGCCTGTCTGTGTTCTTTTTGATACCGGTGCTTCACACTCCTTTTTATCTGTTTCCTGTTTGAGTCATTTGCAATTAGAGCATGTTATCAATTGTGAACCTTATATAATTGGACTACCTGATGGTAGAAGAATTGTTGGGAATTGTGAAGTCAGGACTGCTCGATTCGTATGAACGACCGTGAGTGGTTGTCAAATTTAATTGTGGTCGATTTAGCTAAAGATGATGTGATCTTGGGTATCTATTGGATGGACCGTCATGATGCCATAATTAGTGTCCGCAAGCGAACAGTGACCGTCACATTTGACGATGGTGTTGAGTGTACCTTCCAGGGTGATAATCCCAGCCATTCCGGGAGAATCATCAGCGCTATGAAAACAGTGAAACTGCTTAATCAAGGATGTATTGGATATTGGTGTTACATGACCAAGACAACGGATCGACCAGTTGAATTGGTCAATATTCCGGTAGTCCGAGACTACCCAGACATATTTACAGATGAGTTGCCAGGCTTACCTCCACATTGTGATGTAGAATTCAATATTGAGCTAGAGCCTAGTACGTCCCCGCTTTCAAAAGCACCGTATCGTATGGCTCCGACTGAGATGCAGCAGCTGAAGATCCAACTTGAGGATTTGATCGAGAAGGGCTACTTTAGACCTAGCGCGTCCCCTTGGGGAGCACCAGTACTATTTGTACGGAAGAAGGACGGATCCCTACGTCTGTGTATTGATTATTGTGAGCTGAACAGGGTAACCATTAAGAACAAATATCCATTGCCGTGTATTGATGATTTATTGGATCAGCTTCAGGGGGCTGCTGTGTTTTCTAAGATCGACTTGAGGTCTGGTTACCATCAGTTGAGGATTCGTGAGTCTGATATTTCGAAGACCACTTTTCGTACTCGCTATGGGCATTATGAGTTTGTAGTGATGCCTTTTAGACTGACGAATGCACCGGCAGTATTCATGGAACTGATGAATTGAGTCTTTATTAGTTATCTGGATCACTTTGTAGTCGTTCTTATTGACGACATTTTGATCTATTCTCATGACCATGAAGAGCACGAGCATCATCTCCATCTGGTTCTCGAGGCGTTAAGGCGGGAGCAGCTTTATGGAAAGTTTTCTAAATGTGAGTTCTGGATGAATGAAGTTATATTTCTCGGACATGTGATATCAGCTGATGCGGCGTGAGTAGACCCACAGAAGACAGAAGCTATCCGAGACTGGTTACCACCAAAGAACGTTAAGGAAGTACGCAGTTTCTTGGGACTAGCAGGTTATTTCCGACGGTTTGTGGAAGGTTTTTCCAAAATTGCCCAACCAATGACTAATTTGCTGAGGAAGGATAAGAAGAATTTATGGTCAGAGGCATGTCAGCGGAGTTTTGATGAACTTAAGAGTCGTTTGATTTCGGCACCTATTTTAGTCCTACCGAAAGGAACGGAAGGGTTTGTAGTGTATAGTGACGCATCTAAACAGGGCCTTGGGTGTGTACTAATGCAGAACGGGAAGGTGATCTCCTATGCATCGAGACAGCTACGACCTTACGAGGTCAACTACCCCACCCATGATTTAGAGCTCGCAGCCGTGGTGTTTGCTTTAAAAATCTGGCGTCATTATATGTATGGAGTTACCTATCAGATTTTTACTGATCACAAGAGCCTGAAGTACATTTTTACTCAGAAGGAGTTAAACATGAGGCAGAGAAGGTGGTTAGAACTCATCAAAGACTATAATATCGAGATCCTTTATCATCCGGGCAAAGCAAATGTAGTTGCTGACGCTTTGAGTCGTAAAACAGTACAGGAGAGGATGCTTGCCCGCCTAACAACTCAGGGGGAATTGCAGTTAGAATTGGTGAGGCCGGAAATTGAAGTCTAGTTACAGCGTATTCAAGGACAACTCTGTACACTTGAGATTTCATCGTCCTTTGAGGATATAATTAGATCGAAGCAAGTTACGGACCCATTCTTATCTCGAGTTCACGATGAAATAACTCAAGGGAAAGCTCCTGGCTTTGTGATACACGAGGATGGATTGATACGCTTCAGGAACCGAGTTTGTGTACCCGCAGATGATGAATTAAGGAATTTTATCCTGAGAGAAGCTCATGCTACCCCGTACTCTATCCACCCGGGGTCTAGCAAAATGTATAAGGATTTGAAACAATATTATTGGTAGGGAAGTATGAAACGTGAAGTTGCAGAGTTCGTTTCGAGGTGTCTAACCTGTCAACAAGTTAAGATTGAGCACCAGCGACCCGCAGGAATGCTGAAACCTCTTCCGATTCCCGAGTGGAAATGGGAGGACATATCGATGGATTTTATCACCAACTTGCTGACGAGTCATCGAGGGATGAATGCGATTTGGGTGATTGTGGATCGTCTAACCAAATCAGCCCACTTTCTGGAGATTAAAGACACTTGGGGACCCGAGAGGTTGGCCCAACTATTTATCAAAGAAATTGTAAAGTTACATGGTACCCTTAAGAGTATTGTATCAGATCGTGACGGGCGATTCGTGTCACATTTTTGGAAAGCAGTTCATCGTGCGATGGGTACGCAATTAAACTTCAGCACAGCATTTCACCCGCAGACGGATGGTCAGACTGAGAGGACTATCCAAACTTTAGAGGATATGCTGAGGGCGTGCGCTCTCAATTGGAAGGATGATTGGGAGGCCCTACTACCTTTGGTGGAATTCACTTATAATAATAGCTGGCACACTTCGATTCATATGGAACCTTATGAAGTGTTGTATGGCCATCGTTGTATATCCCCTCTGTGTTGGGACGATCCATCTGAAACCTTGGGTACGGAACCCAATATGTTGTTAGCAGCCCGTGAGAAGATCGCTCTGATTAGGAGTTGTTTGTTGACGGCTCAAAGCCGACAGAAGTCCTACGCAGACAACCGCCGGCGACCGCTTGAGTTCGAGGTCGGCGACCATGTACTAATGAAGGTGTCCCCTACTCGAGGAGTTTTTCGTTTTGAGAAGAGAGGCAAGCTGAGTCCGAGGTATATCGGGCCGTTCGAGGTTTTGGAACGAGTAGGAGATTTAGCCTATCGCCTGGCTTTACCACCAGCCCTGAGCCGGATCCATAACGTGTTCCATGTCTCCCAATTAAGGAAATACGTTGCTGATCCGAGTCATGTACTTCAGTTCGATGAGATCGATTTAGCGGAGGATCATTCGTATGAGGAGCGCCCCGTACGGATACTTGAGAGGAGGATCAAACAATTGCGTAATAAGATAATTCCTCTACTGAAGATTCAGTGGTCACGACACGGGGTCGAGGAGGCCACGTGGGAGATGGAGAGAAGCATTCAAGAGAGGTATCCTGAATTGTTTACCCCTTAGTTTCGAGGACGAAACCCCTTTTAAGGGGGGGAGTATGTAATATTCGACGGAAATTCTTACTTACTGTTGTATTATTCGGATAAGTCAATACTGTTGTAGTCTTGTTGCATTTGTGTAATGTTTATTGATGTTGGAATATATCATAAATAGACATAATAATAACGATCACTCGCACTATGATTGAATTCTCAACGTTGTATAGATAAGTACATTTGTTGAGCTATTAAACCTGAGCCTAACGTACGCTAATCCTTAGGCATAACGTACGTTATTTTAAGGCCTTTACGTACATAAAGAGGCACCTGTTACATACGTAACCAGTGTAATCGTATACGATCTCAACTTTCGGCGTGTGGGGCCAGACGGGATTCGAATATCTGATCTTTTGGAGGCAACCTAGTTGACCTACATTACGTCCGTAAAGCTTCAAGCGGTAACATACGTAATGATGTACGTATTTCAATCCAGCAACCTCTGGACTTAGCTTATGTACGTAACACTTTTTGTGTAGCGTACGTAAAGCTGTTAACGTACGTTATCCTCTTGTGATAATGTACGTAACAAATTGTGCTGTTATAAAAAGACAACATGTGTCTTTCATTTTGCACATCCAACCTCTAATTTTTCACCCATATAATCATCCCCCTTCATCCCTAGATCAAAATTACCTTCTTCCAACTTGTGTTTGAGCTTTACATTTTGATTTTGGAGCTTGTTGATTGGAAGTTGGAGTCATTCTTGAAGCTTAGATTGTGTTCCTGTGGTTTTGGTGTATTGTTCTTCAATTATAAAGGTATGTTATACGATTTAACCCTATAATCTCGTAATTATAATGATAGTGATTAAGTATACTCCACCTAGTGATGAATTAATCAAGCTAAACATGTTTATAGTTAAGGTTCCAACAAACTTAATGATGAATATGATGACTAGGGGGTTTGTAATGATGTGTTCTTGGTGTTTTGAATGATGATGATCATGTTTAGTGAAACCACACTCTCCTTGCTAGACTAATAACACCATTGGAATTAGAATAGTCCTTGTTTCATTGTAATGTAAATGACTTGTTGGAATAATTACCATAAAATGTTTTAAGAAACCCTTGTTGATCATTAGAAGAATGAAATGACCTTCTTGTACCTAAGCTAGGTAAATTCAGAGGTATGATATTTGAATCTCCAGGTTAGTTAGAAGATTATAAGGATGGTGTTAAACTTGATATAGTCTTCATGATCATGATATAAATTTATCACTAGTAATTGTGTGTAATACAGATTTTTACTTGTAATCAATTGAGATGTTCTTGGTAAGTTTAAAGGGTAGGAGATTATTGTTTAACACATTATGGATCAATTCTTAATCCAGCAAATATTTGGTAAACATCTTGTAATCAATTGTAAGAATAGAATGGTATTGAATAAGGTTCTTGGAGTAACACTTCAATATCTTAAAAAGTTGAACTACTCAAATGGGAATTAGGATGTTGTCTCGTTAAAATTTGGTATAGATGATCATATGAACGTATCATTGAGTAAAATATACTTCATTCAAGGTTGATTGTTCGAGTAACCGATTTTGAATCGAGGGTCGTTCGTTCGTTTGAGAAGGAAGGACTATTCTCGCCTCCGTATTGAGGCAAGTTATCTTGCTGGGTTATAATGATGTGTGGATTCTTACGATAGTTATGCATTTCGTGTATATGAAACACTTATAAACTTGTGTCTTGTGATTTGAGGTTGTTCTTAACGATGTCCCGTTTTCATCGTGGGATTGTATTCCCAAGTTCGTCATTTTCGAACCCTTGATATCGTTGATCTTATTGTCATTTCGGTGAGTCCTCGATCTTTAATCGGATTTGTGAATTATTGAATTCGTGTCATGTTGCATCGTGACATATCCGGAGTCATATCTACATTCCGATTGGATATTGTCAAGGATTTTTAGCCGGGCACATATATAGTCATGCGTGAATATTTTCCGTGTTGGGCTATGCACACGAGACGTAGTTCGTTGAGACTAATTAGGTACATTGTCCCACGTATATCCTGGATTCCGTATACGGGGTGGACATGTGCACTGACACATATTCGTATCGGGCGTACTGTGATGTCCCTCTTGAGCCATCATATCTTAGTCGTTCATAGTCCATTCTTATATTTGGATCTGTTCGACGTTTTGTGACTAAGCGTTCATACGCCCGAGGGGTATGTTCGTTAGTGGGGTTGTTATCCTTGAAATCTTATATATGTGAATTGTATAATATCTTGAGAATCATTTATCACGTATATCTGACCCTGTGTTGGGCGAAATACTTGTGTTGTATTTTAGGTCGTGGAAAGGGCAAGGCACAGGAAGATCAGGGTGATGACGAAGGGTTCGAAGGATACTAGTTCGGGGGCCGCAAGTCTTTTGAGTCCGGTCATGTTCGTACCGTGTAATGTTATCTTTCCACTTTATTTTAAATATGAACAAATGTATTGTTATTTAAGATATATTCCATCTCCATATGGATTATACTTATGTTTTGGATCCTGTGTATAATAAGGCCGTAGGCCATACTGCTGTAAACTCCAAATCGGAGTAAGTACTATGTTTTGTGGTTCGGTATCACATGTATTGTGTATTTAATCTGTATTTTGGATATCGCCTGGTGGGTCCCAGTGTGGGGTCCATGGCACTGTAATAGCCGCCTTATTGGGGTGTTACAAGAACTTAGCCAAAAAGGCTTGTGCTAACTCCGCCCAAGTCGTGATAGAGCCCGGCAGAAGTGAATTCAACCAAAACTTGGCTTTATCCCTCAAAGAAAATGGGAAAAGCCGTAGATGAATGGCGTCATCAGAAAATCCATTGTTCTTGAACGTATCGCATATCTCGAGAAAGGACGTGATATGAGCATTAGGGTCGTCATTCGCTAGTCCGCAGAATTGGCTTACTTGCACCATCTAGATTATTGTAACACCCCAAACTAGGCGGATATTACAGTGCCATAGATCCCCAACTGGGACCCACCAGGCAAATGAAAATGAATGAATTACATAGGATAAATGTAGTACCGAACCACATTACAACAATAATTACTCCGATGAGGAGTTTAGTTACAACACACCAGGACAATACCGAATACTAGTGTATTTTATATGAAGATAAAATACACAACACTGAATGAAACGAAGTATCCAAATGAAAATCTGCAGCGGAAAATAAAGGACAATAACATGAATAACTGAAAGATCGGGGCCCCCTACTAGTATCACTGGGACTCCTTGACGTCAGCGTGTTCTCCCCGTACTTTTGCCTTGCCAAGACCTGAAAAACAAAATATCCCCAAACGGTGTCAGTTAAACAGAACAACAATCCTCCAGAGTTGAATAAACACAATCATATAATATGTAGTATAAACCACAAGTTCGATCAAAATGAAACGGTTAGATTATAACCCAATCTTGTTGAAAACATACGCAATCAAACATGCTATATGAATCAACTAACAGTACGGCTCAAAGGGTGGCGCCACACTACGCCCGGGATGGAAATGTGTCCGAGCACAAGCCACCAACGAGTATCGATCGAATACACGCGTGGTCTTATGCCTAATCAGTCTCACGAAGCAACCGACTCGTGTGCACAGTCCAATGTGAGGCCAACAACCAACACACGACATAAATGTGCCCGACATGAAAATCCTACACATACCAACCGGCACGCCAGTATGACCCGGAATGCCACGATATAACAAAAGTGACATCGAAAATGAATAATGACTCACCGAGATGGAATGATAGTGAAGTAAATGACAGCTCAATGAAATGATTGGAACCGTCGTTCCTTAT
Organism: Orobanche coerulescens; assembly: GCA_033398695.1. NCBI lineage: Eukaryota > Viridiplantae > Streptophyta > Magnoliopsida > Lamiales > Orobanchaceae > Orobanche > Orobanche coerulescens. The sequence goes on from CM065816.1 coordinate 113,595,340, forward strand.
GACTGAAGTGATTAATTGACAATAACAAGTTTTGATACGGTTAATACAATGATGAATGAGTTATGATTATGAATGAACAACAACAAAAGGGATGAATATCCTTTTAACCGAGTAAGAATTAACTTACACAACACCGGTGATAATTATCCTTCCACGAACGACGTCCTAATTGAGATATCGATCGCTCGAACAACCTTGAATTATACAATATCCAACAACCCGTTCAATATACGAATCAAACACGAATATAACGAACTCAAAACGTCGATACGATTAAACTAAGTTCATTGGGGCATTATATCGAATACGTTGTGGCCAAACTCCGATTGTTTACAATCAAATCTCAATATACCAATATCAAATCCTCCAAGAAGTGTTTCAAACCAACAAACATCTTCCAAATGATCAATAATCCAAAATGAATATCCGAAAACGTGATTATAACGACAATTAAACGAAAACCCCCAATTTCAACTCGATATTCAAAGTGTTCTTGAATAATCCCTCAATAATCCAATGAATCCTTATATAAACTCATAATCATATACATATCCCTTCATATAACATGATTATAACGTCCAAAACATCATATCTCAACATAGAATCGAAATCCAAGCTGTTGAAGAAATTACCTCTTGAAGATCCAACCACTTCGATCCGAAGAACACGAGTTTAATCGAGTATCCAAGCTTCACAACCGAATGAAAATGATTAAAAACCACACTCAAGTGATAGGTGAAGAGAATCTTCTCCCTCAAGCCTCTCTCTCTCGTATGAAGGTGGAAAAAAATGGAAGGAATGGGCTGAAATGCTAAAAAAACGAATTTAAATGGGTTAACTGCCCTGCCGGACACGGCCCGTGCCGATCGGCACGGTCGTGGCGCGCAACTGGCCGGCAGGGACTCGACCGTGTCCGCTTGACACGGTCGCGGCGCGGAGGGGCCTTCCGATAGTGACCCGTCCGACAGCGACTCGGCATGACTCGACCGTGTCCTGGAACACGGTCGGGCGTCTGGGCAGTCGGTTCTGGATTATCCGGAAGAGTTCGACTCGGCCGTGCCAGACGACACGGTCGAGTCCTGTGGGCAGAGACTTCGGCATTTCCGGACGAGTACAACACGGGCCGTGTCGGACGACACGTCCGAGTTCGGTCGGCAGTGATCGGCCAATAACTGAAAAATGAGCGGGTGAGCTAAAACGACCATAACTCTCTCGTCCGGACTCCGATTGACTCACCGTTTGAACCATTGGAAAGCTAACTCGATGCTCTATAATATTGCAAAGATTCAGAATTGTTTGATTTACCAAAAATTAATGGTGATCTAACAAAGTCGAACTCATATGTGGAAAGTTGAAACAATGGACAATAACGATACACAACTCGAAGTTTCTCCGAACGGTGAACACGGGTGAATGAACATGATTGATGAATGATTATAAATGAGTGAAAATCCACTGAGTGACAATCACCGAATGAAATTACTGAATGATAATGACTGAATTACAACCGGGTATTACATACACCCCCCCTTAAAAGAGTTTCGTCCCCGAAACTAAGGGTCAAACAACTCGGGATAACTCTCCCGCATACTATCCTCGGTTTCCCAAGTAGCCTCTTCGACTCCGTGTCTAGACCACTGAATCTTGACCAAAGGAATCTCCTTATTCCTCAACGGTTTGATTTGCCACTCGAACACTCGTATGGGACGCTCCTCATACAATGATCATCTACGAACTCGATTTCGTCGAACTGAAGTATGTGACCTGGATCGGCAACATACTTCCGCAATTGCGAGACGTGCAATACATTATGAATTTGGATCAGCGCCAGAGGTAAAGCCAAATGGTAAGCTAACTCGCCTATTCGATCCAGAATCTCAAACGATCCAATGAATCTCGGACTCAATTTCCCCCGTTTTCCGAAACGGAAGATACCTCGACTCGGGGATACCTTGACCAAAACGTGGTCACCCGTCTCGAACTCTAGTGGTCGACGATGATTATTTGCATATGATTTCTGTCGACTCTGAGTTGTCAACATACGACTCTTGATCAAAGCTACCTTCTCCCGGGCGGCTATAAGCATATCGGGCTCAGTGCCGATTGATTCTGACAAGTCATCCTAACACAAAGGAGATCGACAACGACAACCGTACAAGGCCTCGTAAGGTGCCATCTTAATGGAAGCATGCCAACTATTATTACACGTGAACTCGATCAATGGTAGTTGGGCTTCCCAATCGTCCTTCCAATCGAGGACGCAAGCTCTCAACCTGTCCTCTAATGTCTGAATAGTTCTCTCTGATTGTCCGTCGGACTGAGGATGAAAAGCAGTACTGAGATTAAGCTGAGTTCCCATATCACGATGAACTGATTTCCAACATGAGACACGAATCGTCCGTCACGATCAGAAACGATACTCTTAGGGGCACCGTGAAGTCTCACTATCTCCTTGATGAACAATTGGGCCAGTCTCTTGGGACTCCACATATCCTTGATTTCAAGGAAATGAGCTAAATTAGTAAAGCAGTCCGCGATCGCTCAGATCGTATTCATGCCACGACGACTCGTCGGCAATTCGTGATGAATTCTATAGAAATGTCTTCCCACTTACATTCTGGAATAGGGAGCGGTATCAGCATACTCGCCGGTCGCTGATGTTCCATCTTGACTTGTTGACAGGTTAAGCATCTCGAAACAAATTCTGCGACTTCTCGCTTCATATTACTCCACCAGTAATTTTGTTTCAAGTCCTTATACATCTTGCTAGACCCCGGATGAACAGAATAAGGGGTAGCATGAGCTTCTCTCAAAATCGAGTTTTTCAACTCATCATTCGCCGGTACACACATCCGATTCTTAAATCTCAAAAGTCCATCCTCGTGGATCACGAATCCAGGGGCTTTCTCCTGAGCCACATCTTCACGGATGCGCAACAATGAAGGGTCTGAACTCTGATTCTCTCTGATTACCTCCTCAAGTGACGATGAAATCTCTAACATACAAAGTCGTCTCGAACTCATCAAGCCAGACCTCGATCTCGGGTCTAAGGAATTCCTGTTGAAGCTCCTTCTGAACTGTTAAACGAGCAAGCATCTGCTCTTGAACGGACTTACGACTCAAGGCGTCGGCGACAACGTTCGCCTTGCCCGGGTGGTAAAGGATCTCGATATCAAAATCTTTGATTAGTTCCAACCACCGCCTCTATCGCATATTTAACTCCTTGTGAGTAAATATATACTTCAACTCTTGTGATTGGTGAAGATCTGACAGATGATGCCATAAAGGTAACGACGCCAAATTTCCAACGTGAAAACCACGGTTGCTAGCTCTGGCCGTGGGTTGGATAATTAACCAGCTAATCCGAGGAAACATCGGATTTACTTAATATCTTTTGGAGGTTGCCAATCTCGGATAGTCTCCGTCTTCTGAGGGTTGACACGAACTCTGTCAGATGAAATTACATGCCCGAGAAAGTCACTTCGGACCTCCAGAACTCACATTTGGAAAACTTTCCATAAAGTTGCTCTCGTCTCAACACGTCGAGAACCTGATGAAGATGAACCTCGTGTTCCTCTCGGCTACGAGAATAAATCAAAATGTCGTCGATGAAGACAACAACAAACTGATCCAAAAGTCGATGAAAACCCGATTCATTAACTCCATGAATACCGCAGGTGCAATAGTTAGCCCGAACGGCATAACTACGAACTCATAATGACCATAGCGTGTACGAAATGCTGTCCTCGCGATATACGACTCTCGAATCCATGGCGGTGATATCCAGATCTTAAGTCGATCCTGGAAAATACTGAGGCTCCCTGAAGTTGATCTAAAAGATCATCAATACGGGGTAAGGGATACTACTCTTGATCATCACCCTGTTTAACTCCTGGTAATTAATACATACACGAGACGAGCCATCCTTCTCCTTGACAGATCACACAGGTGCTCCTCACGGGGACGCAATCGGTCGGAGATAACCTTTCTCGAACTACTCCTCAAGTTGAATCTTCAACTCCTGCATTCTGGTCGGGGCCATCCGATACGGTGCCTTCGATAAAGGGGACGTACCGGCTCCCACTCACTCCTGAATTCCCCTACTCTATGTGAAGGCAACCAGTTAACTCGTCTGGAAATACATCGTCAATCGATGACAATGATATCACGAATGATTGAACATTTCGATTGCCCTAGCATGGTCAATCGATAAAAAGAGATACCAATAATGATTGAACAACTCGATTGTCTTAGAAAGGCTAATCGATGAAGATGATACAATGAATGTTTGAATAACTCGATTGCCTTTGAAAGGCTAATCGATGAAAATGATACAATGAATGATTGAATGACTCGATTGTCTTAGAAAGGCCAATCGATGGAAATGATGCAATGAATGATTGAATAACTCGATTGCCCTAGAAAGGCCAATCGATGAAAATGATACAATGAATGATTGAATAACTCGATTGCCTTAGAAAGGCCAATCGATGAAAATGATATAATGAATGATTGAATGACTCGATTGTCTTAGAAAAGCCAATCGATGGAAATGATACAAGGAATGATTAAATAACTCGATTGCCTTAGAAAGGCTAATCGATGAAAATGATATAATAAATGATTGAATAGTTCGATTGCGGAATTTATCTGCTTTCGTCATAATAATACTTCTTCTGGAACAACGGGGATTACTTCCCTGAAGCACACATTCGACAGCCAACGACGGAAAGATAGCGATCAAACGCTAACAAACACTGAGGATAGTATCAAGACGATCAAACCAACTAATACCAAAAATTACATCGTCCTAAGATAAGTTCACCACGATTAGATCCATCAACCAATCGCGGTCATTAAGCTTAATTCGCTATGATTCCGAAAATTATTCCATCGTCAGGTAGACCGATGGTATGAGGTCCACAAGTAATAGGACTATCCCGAAATAAGTCTATTCAAGCATGATTCGAAAATGAATGAATGCGGTGTACCAGCATCAAAAGGTACACACAAGTTGAAATAAAATTACGAGTATACCTGAAATCATTCGGGCCACCGGATCGTCGATCCTCCTCATCATATGAATCTGGGACTTGCTGGCCCCCGAACCGGATGCTCCCGTCTGATAAATACAAGCTCCAACTCTATTTGCTTCCATTGTCTTAAACGACGAAGACAAAGCGGTCGATTACAAGCTTGGTTGCTTGGGCTGAGATGCCGCCGAGCCGACTTGGAGTCCTTTCGGCAAAAACGGGCCTTATGCCCAAAATTCCCACAATTATAGCACGTGATAGACGGTTTGGACACTCGGTCTTGAAATGACCGGCGTTTCACAATTGAAACAGTGATGGCGAACGGCGCTCGAGAATGAGATCCCGCACGATTATGCGCCGTAGGAGGTCACTCGAAGCGATAGGACTCACACGAGGCTTCTTGAAGGTTGGTGACCGCCTTCGGATTGATTACGCTTCGTTGATTTCTTGCTGACAAATGAAGGTTGTTGTTCAGCACTTTCCTTAGCAGCTGGCTTATACGGGAGAGTTCTCTCGATTAATCCGGTCAGAGTGGCGCAATGATGATTGAGCAACTGCACATGGGTCATCATGGCCTGCATAAAAGTGAGTGGATCAACCCGAACATCTTCTGATCGAGCCGAGTCCTGGGCACGATTTCCCGGCAGCGAGTGATTATTTCTCGGGTTTCGGTCCGCACCGCGGCCTCTCCCCGTGCATCCCCTGACAGCTCTCCCCATACTGAAGTAGGAAGGTCGCATAATGATTATATTTCCCCGCATGATTATCACGTTATGATTATGTCATGAGATGATGAAAATGAGTATACATGCTCTAACTTAGTGATTATATGAATGATTTACTGAAGTGACATGATTATCTGATAAAATTCTTGAAATGATTATCTTGAATAACTTAATAAGATTGATAATATGACCATCCAAATCGACAACTGAGTAATGAAATGAATTGAGTAATTAATGAGTTAACATGATCGTCCTGATCATTAACTGAGTAATGAAATGAATTAAGTGATTAATGAGTTAATATGATCGTCCCGATCATTAACTGAGTATTGAAATGAATTAAGTGATTAATGAGTTAATATGATCGTCCTGATCATAATGAATGATGATGTTTGAGGATTGTTAATTGATGAATGATGAATGAATGACTATTGCCAGAAATTATACCATGGCGTTAGAAATCTTACTGTTCTTCCGGTCTGATTGGCTCGGCATTTGCACAGGTCACACGTGACGCGAAAGTCCAATGATACTAGTCTGATGACGATGATTTCAAATGAGACATGACTCGGAAGGTAGTATTCAAAACCACTCTCCGATACCAACTCTGTAACACCCTAAACTAGGCGGATATTACAGTGCCGTAGATCCCCAACTGGGACCCACCAGGCAAATGAAAATGAATGAATTACATAGGATAAATGTAGTACCGAACCACATTACAACAATAATTACTCCGATGAGGAGTTTAGTTACAACACACCAGGACAATACCGAATACTAGTGTATTTTATATGAAGATAAAATACACAACACTGAATGAAACGAAGTATCCAAATGAAAATCTGCAGCGGAAAATAAAGGACAATAACATGAATAACTGAAAGATCGGGGCCCCCTACTAGTATCACTGGGACTCCTTGACGTCAGCGTGTTCTCCCCGTACTTTTGCCTTGCCAAGACCTGAAAAACAAAATATCCCCAAACGGGGTCAGTTAAACAGAACAACAATCCTCCAGAGTTGAATAAACACAATCATATAATATGTGGTATAAACCACAAGTTCGATCAAAATGAAACGGTTAGATTATAACCCAATCTTGTTGAAAACATACGCAATCAAACATGTTATATGAATCAACTAACAGTACGGCTCAAAAGGTGGCGCCACACTACGCCCGGGATGGAAATGTGTCCGAGCACAAGCCACCAATGAGTATCGATCGAATACACGCGTGGTCTTATGCCTAATCAGTCTCACGAAGCAATTGACTCGTGTGCACAGTCCAATGTGAGGCCAACAACCAACACACGACATAAATGTGCCCGACATGAAAATCCTACACATACCAACCGGCACGCTAGTATGACCCGGAATGCCACGATATAACAAAAGTGACATCGAAAATGAATAATGACTCACGGAGATGGAATGATAGTGAAGTAAATGACAGCTCAATGAAATGATTGGAACCGTCGTTCCTTATGACTGAAGTGATTAATTGACAATAACAAGTTTTGATACGGTTAATACAATGATGAATGAGTTATGATTATGAATGAACAACAACAAAAGGGATGAATATCCTTTTAACCGAGTAAGAATTAACTTACACAACACCGGTGATAATTATCCTTCCACGAGCAGCGTCTAATTGAGATATCGATCGCTCCAACAACCTTGAATTATACAATATCCAACAACCCGTTCAATATACGAATCAAACACGAATATAACGAACTCAAAACGTCGATACGATTAAACTAAGTTCATTGGGGCATTATATCGAATACGTTGTGGCCAAACTCCGATTGTTTACAATCAAATCTCAATATACCAATATCAAATCCTCCAAGAAGTGTTTCAAACCAACAAACATCTTCCAAATGATCAATAATCCAAAATGAATATCCGAAAACGTGATTATAACGACAATTAAACGAAAACCCCCAATTTCAACTCGATATTCAAAGTGTTCTTGAATAATCCCTCAATAATCCAATGAATCCTTATATAAACTCATAATCATATACATATCCCTTCATATAACATGATTATAACGTCCAAAACATCATATCTCAACATAGAATCGAAATCCAGTCATTGAAGAAATTACCTCTTGAAGATCCAACCACTTCGATCCGAAGAACACGAGTTTAATCGAGTATCCAAGCTTCACAACCGAATGAAAATGATTAAAAACCACACTCAAGTGATAGGTGAAGAGAATCTTCTCCCTCAAGCCTCTCTCTCTCGTATGAAGGTGGAAAAAAATGGAAGGAATGGGCTGAAATGCTAAAAAAAACGAATTTAAAGGGGTTAACTGCCCTGCCGGACACGGCCCGTGCCGATCGGCACGGTCGTGGCGCGCAACTGGCCGGCAGGGACTCGACCGTGTCCGCTTGACACGGTCGCGGCACGGAGGGGCCTTCCGATAGTGACCCGTCCGACAGCGACTCGGCATGACTCGACCGTGTCCTGGAACACGGTCGGGCGTCTGGGCAGTCGGTTCTGGCTTATCCGGAAGAGTTCGACTCGGCCGTGCCAGACGACACGGTCGAGTCCTGTGGGCAGAGACTTCGGCATTTCCGAACGAGTACAACACGGGCCGTGTCGGACGACACGTCCGAGTTCGGTCGGCAGTGATCGGCCAATAACTGAAAAATGAGCGGGTGAGCTAAAACGACCATAACTCTCTCGTCCGGACTCCGATTGACTCACCGTTTGAACCATTGGAAAGCTAACTCGATGCTCTATAATATTGCAAAGATTCAGAATTTTTGGATTTACCAAAAATTAATGGTGATCTAACAAAGTCGAACTCATATGTGGAAAGTTGAAACAATGGACAATAACGTTACACAACTCGAAGTTTCTCCGAACGGTGAACACGGGTGAATGAACATGATTGATGAATGATTATAAATGAGTGAAAATCCACTGAGTGACAATCATCGAATGAAATTACTGAATGATAATGACTGAATTACAACCGGGTGTTACAATTATAGCTGGCTTAATCTCAAAATTGTTTTTCTTGGACAGTTGGGCGCCGAATCCCCGAAAAATTCACGTTGATTTGAGGCAATGCATAATCCCGGAGTGCCAATGCCGGTTGAGCTTTCTGAATAGGGTTGTCCACTCCGTGATTTTCTGTGTTATCGGCCATGGTATCTTTTGTTGACAGCTCACGCCTTTCCTTCTTGTTTTTCCGCAAAGTGCGCTCGAGTTCATTATCCAAAGGTAATAGACCTTCATCACCGAATTTTCTCATGCACTAAACGAAACTCCTGAAAGGAAAACAAAAAATAAAAAAAATAAATTTACACAAAAATAAAATAATGTCCAGATTAAGACTAGAAATACTGAAATCGATATTAGTAAAACAATCAGTCCCCGGCAACGGCACCAAAAACTTGTTACGTATTTCGGTGAATGCAAGTGCACGTTGTCGTAAGCAAGTAATAAAGTGATAAGTAATATATCGTTCCCTTGAGGACTGACGTACTAAGTATCAATTTATTTGTATTCTAACTTTATCTGAACGGTCGAATTTTATGGTGCAAGGATTAAAGAAAACCAATAAAGTGATAAACTAGAACAACTAATAAAATCGATGGTTCGAAGAAAGAAGATCAAATAGGAGAATAATCTAGGATTGAGAATCCGCCTCGATTAATCCGAATTTACTCTTGATTTATATGAATTAAGCAATTTCCCAATTTATTGAAGGCGAAGATTTCTAAGATACTCTAATGCCTCTCCCGAGGTCAGTAGAATTTTCTAAGATGAATAAATCACGCTATTCCTAGGTGAATTAATTCAACAATAGGCAAAAAGTACAAAATCTGCAGACGGGCCACATAATTCCTATGAGTATATTCCTATCTCACAAGATAAAACGTTTCTCACCAATTTTCCTACTAACTCTCCTCTCCCGATTTGAGTTGCGTAATCAAAACAATTCAATCATAGGCCACATAATTGAACGCATTAAGAACAATTGGGGAAAACTCAATAAAAAAAAGAATTATATTAATGATGCAAAATTCAAGAGTTAATCCGTCAAAATCTTAGTTTCATCATAATCCTAGAAGAGGGTTCTAGCCTGACATGCTAGAAAATAATACACAAAGAATTGAAGAAAGCATAAGGAAAATCAAACATAGTTGGAGAACTTGAATTCCTCCGTTCTCTAGTTTCTGCTCTCTGCTCCTCGATATTTTCTCCTTCTCATTGATGATAATATCTTCTGACCTTCAATGCCTATTTATACTTTTTCATCTACCTAAAAAACGCCTCCAGAAATTAGGTCAGAAACGGACTTCCAAACCGCCGAAATCGCGAGCTGCGAATATGGACCCTGCGCGGCGGCCCGCGGCCCGGCATTAGTATGCTGCGGCCCCTGTCTTCATCTTTGCCGAGGCACAGGCGCTCGCCTTCCTTATGGGCGCGGCTCGAGCTTGCGTCTTTGCGGCCCCGTGCTGATTTGTACGGGTCCTTCGGGAGCCTCTGTCGTGGCCCGGCTCGTGTGCCGCGGTCCCTGACCAAAAAATGTCGTTTTGGCCCGTTTTTCTTCGTTTAAGCTCCCGGACTCGAATTTCCTTCAAAATATATAAAAATAATGCATTACAAGCTCATTTACGCAGATTTAAACTAAAAATGGGTGTAAAATAATGATGATTAAGTGCATAAAAATACATCTAACAGAAATCGCAACTACGGACCTAAAGCATCCTACAGTAAACCTAGTGCTGTCAGAAAAATCTGGGTACCTAAAGGCACTAACATCCATGGACCCAACAATCAAAGGGGACCTAAATCGACCTAATTTGTTTGCATACAGGACATTTTAGAGAGGGACATCTGGTACTTCGACAGTGGATGTTCTCGGCACATGACAGGAGATAAAAGCAAGCTGTCAGATTATGTAGAAGGTCGTGGTCCAAAAGTGCGCTTCGGTGATAAATCTAAAGGAAGAACAAGAGGGAAGGGAACCCTACTTATAGGAAAATTCAAAGTAACTGATGTAGCTTATGTTGAAGGCTTACAGTACAATCTACTTAGTATTAGCTAGTTCTGTGACAAACAGTTCTCGGTAAAGTTCTATATAGATCACTGTAGAGTCAAGAACATCCTGACCAAAGAAGTTGTGCTCACAAGAAGCGGATTAGGTAATATGTATATTGCTGACTGGATGCCTACGAGCTCCACAATTCCTTGTTTTGTTGCCAAAGGCACTGCATATCTAAGCTGGCTACGGCACAAGAGGATGTCTCACGTCAACTTCAAGACTATCAACAAGCTCTCCAGACATGGAATGGTTAGAGGATTGCCAAATGTTTCATTCCAAAAAGATAGCATATGTGGACCCTGTCAGAAAGACAAGCAAATCAAGACCACCATGAAGTGCAAATCCTACCTTTCCACTCACAGAGTTTTGGAAATGCTATATATGGATCTCTATGGTCCTGTAGACCCGGTAAGTTTGGGAGGTAAGAAATACTGTCTCGTTATTGTTGATGATTATTCCAAGTATCCTTGGACAATTTTCCTAAGCAAGAAGAAGGAAACAACATCAAAGCTGCCCGAGCACCTGAGAAAGATTCAGAATGAAAAAGGGTTGAGTATCGTGTCTATTCATTCCGACAGAGGTACATAATTCACTAATCGCTTTATAGAGCAATACTGTTCGGAAAATGGGATACATCACGAATACTCAGTTTCCCGTACACCTCAACAAAATGGTGTTGCTGAGCGAAAGAACAGAACGCTGAAAGATGCAACAAGGACAATGATTGCCACTAGCAAATTGCCACAACATTTCTGGGGCGAAGCCACCAATACAGCATGCTATGCACAAAACCGCTGTATCATCAAGAAGCACCACAACAAAACAGATTATGAGGTATGGAACAACAAAACTCCGTTAGTTTCCTACTTTCACATATTTGGATGCAGGTGTTACGTTTTGAACAACGGTAAGGATCAACTTAGAACCTTCGATGAGAAATCGGATGAAGGGATATTTGTAGGATATTCCTCTGTTAGCAAAGCTTACAGGATATTCAATAAAAGGAAGATAACAATTGAGGAATCAGTTCATGTAGTGTTCGACGAACCTCACCATGATACTACAGGAGTATAAGATCTTACTTAGAACATCCAACAACTTTCCATCATTGATTCACCAACTCCTATAGAACATGTCGTTTACCTAGAAATCAACCCCGCAGCTGTAAGAACTGATGTAGATGAAGGCGTCTTTGTACAGGCTGAAGCGAAACTCTGACAACTCAAGATCTGATGCGGGACCCCGAATTAGAACCCGACAGAAGATGGTTGATAGATCACCCACAGGAGTTGATCATAGGAAACATTGATGCTGGTGTTTCTACCCGTAGGAGAATACAGAGTACACAAGGAAATGTACTATGTGCGCAAGAAGAATCCGATTATGAGATATCTACATTTCCTGAATGGAAATCTCAATCTGAACTTAGAATACTCAATATGTGCACCATTGTTGTATTCTTAGCCCAATCCGAATCTGTTTCTACCAAAGAAGCTCTCAACAACTCGCATTGGATTACTTCTATGGAAGAAGAGCTTAACGGTTTCGAAAGAAACAACGTATGGTATCTTGTACCCAGACCCACTCATCAATCCGTAATTAGAACCAAATGGGTATTTAGAAACAAGAAGGATAGATTGGACATATTATCAAGAACAAATACCAACTAGTCGCTCAAGGCTACAGACAGGAAGAAGGAATAGACTACGATGAAATATTTGCCCCTGTAGCCAGACTAGAAGCTATTAGGATATTTATAGCCTTTGCCGCCCATAAGAGCTTCATTGTATATCAAATAGTCGTCAAGAGTGCATTCTTAGATGGAGACCTTGCTGAAGAAGTATATGTTGAACAACCACCAGGGTTTGTCCATCCATATGGCGAAGACTTAGTATACAGGCTAAAGAAAGCACTGTATGGACTTAAGCAAGCCCCTAGAGCATGGTATGAGACTCTGTCCCAGTATTTAACCGATAATGGATTCGAGAAAGGGGCTGTGGACAAGACCTTATTCAAATTACATGAAGGTGTTGACCTCCTGATGGTTCAAATATATGTAGACGATATAATATTTAGTTCAACTAACCTTGCTTTGTGTCAAAGGTTCTCTCATCTCATGCAAAGTAAATTTGAAATGAGTATGATGGGAGAAGTTATTTCCTAGGATTGCAGGTAAAACAGTTGCCTACAGGGATTTTCCTCAACCAGGAAAAATACAGCAAGGAGCTTCTCAACAAGTTTAGAATGAATACCTCCAAATCATCGTCAACCCCCATGAGCACTTCCATGCAAATTAGTGCTGATGAAGCTGGAAAGCCGGTTGATCAATCACTCTACAGGAAGCTTATTGGCTCACTCCTGTACCTAATGGATAGCAGGCCCGATATCCAGTTTGTTGTAGGAATGTGTGCGCGATATCAAGTAGCACCTAAAAAATCACACTTCGCAACAACCAAACGAATCCTGAAATACATCAAATGAACAGTCGATGTAGGATTGTGGTATCCTAAATAAGGCGGATTCGATTTAGTTGGCTATAGCGACTCGGATCTCGGAGGTTGCAAGCTAGATAGGAAGAGTACAAGTGAACTTGTCACTTTCTTGAACCTAGACTTGTGTCTTGGTTTAGCAAGAAACAATTAGCAAACTCGCTTTCAACAGCTGAATCAGAATACTATGTTGCTGGTAGTTACTGTATGCAAATCCTTTGGATGCAGCAACAGCTGTCAGAGAGTGGAATTGTAGCCAAAGAAACTACGATTATGTGCGATAGCACGAGTTCAATTGCTATCACGCACAACCCTATATTGCACTCGCGCACCAAGCATATTCACATGAAGCAGCACTTCATCAGGAATCATGTTGAGAACAAGGATGTTCGGCTGGAAAAAGTTCATACAGATATCCATTTATCCGACATCTTTACCAAACCTCTCGACACAGCAAGATTCTGCATGCTTCGACAAGAATTGGGATTGCTACAGACTGACTCCCTGTAAGTTTTTAATGCTTTTACTCAGCAATTGAGGGGGAATGCTGTAAGACCCAAGAATACAGTATCTACCTATAATTATCTATATACTCAGTCTATCAGAACAACATTGTAGGAACAAAGAGACATGAATTATCCTACAGCTGACATGTGCAATAATTAAGGGGGAATACAGCATAACCCAAGAATACAACATTAATCCGAAAGTTGTTGTATGGAATTGAAACCCGTATGTCCATTTTAATGAGGAACGCTGTATTTTCGCAGATACAGCACTTTCTAAGGGAAATAAATTATCATGTTCTTCATTTTAAAACAATTTTTGTGTCCACGTGCCACGTTATAATTAAAAAGTCTTTTGCATTAAATGCTTTATATGACATCTGGACATTGGTATCTCCAAAGCTGCGATGTTTCAATTATTTATTAATTTTACACCGCTGTTTTGGGAAATAAGGGTAATTTGATACGTCAGATGTGGGACTCACTCTCATTTTAAAATTAGATGGATAAGTTGTACCGGTTACACTCAGTCCATCGTGGTCGTCTATTTTAAATAACGGTTTCCATCCCTTAAATCTGACCGTTCATCGTTTGAAAACCCTTCATCGCCGCCCACTATAAAAGGACTGTAAATGCCTCTTCAGACGCCTTACGCTTTCTGCATATTGAACAAGTCCTTGAGCATACAGCCTACAAGTCTTTTTGCTTTTACTGCATTTCTCTTTTAATCTTCTTTACTTTTTGTTAGATGTATTTTTATGCGTTTAATTATCATTATTTTATCTCCATTTTGGGTCTAAATCTGCATAAATGAGCTTTTAATGCATGATATTTATATGTTTTGAAGGAAATTAGAGTCCGGGAGCTTAAACGAAGAAAAACGGGCCAAAAAGACATTTTTTGGTCAAGGGCCGCGTCGCATCGAGCCAGAGCCGCGGCACAGACTCACCCACAAGTACACCAGTACAAACTGTACCAGGGGCCGCAGCACGCTCATCCTGAGATGCGGCCCGTAAAGAATTTTGCGCCCAGGCCTGCCAGCATTAAAATTGGGGCCGCGGCACACTAAAGCCGGGCCGCGGCCCGTGGCGCGGTATTGATAAGCTGACCGCCCGATTTTGGGTTGTTTTGGAGGCTGTCTTCGACCTAATTCCCGGACATGTTTTGGAGATGAATGAAGGTTATAAAAGAGCATTTAAGGTCAGAAAAATAATCATCGAAGAGGAGGAGAAAATCCCTAGCAGCATAAAGCAAAAGCCAGAGAACGGAAGAAGCCAGTCTTCAATTGTGTTTGATTTTTCTTCCTTATGTTTAAATTGAATATTTGTGTATTATTTTCTAGCATGTCGGGCTAAAACCCTTATTCTAGGATTGTGATGAAATCGAGGTTTTGACGAATTAATTCTTGATTTTACATTATTAATATATTTCCCTTTTCTATTGAGTTTTCTTCAATTGTTCTTAATGCTTTCAATTGTGTGGCCTTTAATTGAATTATTTTAATTACGCAACTCGAATCGGGAGAGGAGAGATAGTAGAAAATTGGTGAGAACCGTTTTGTCTTATGCGATAGGAATATACTCATAGGAATTACGTAGCTCGTTTGAAGAATTTTTTCTTTTTGGCTATTATTGAATTAACTCACCTAGGAATAGAGTGAATTATTCACCTTAGAAATTTCTACTAACCTCGGGAGAGGCATTAGGTTATCTTAGAAAACTTCGCTTTCAATAAATTAGGAAATTACATAAATTATATAAATCAAGATTAATTTGGATAAATCGAGGCGGATTTTCAATCCTAGATTCTTCTCTTATTTGATCATCCTTTCATCGCACTATTAATTTTATTAGTTATTTTTAGTCTATCGCTTTATTTGGTTTTTAATAATTCTTCAACCCCTAAAATTCGATTGTTCAAATAAAAGTAGAATACGAATAAATTGATAATTAGTACGCTAGTCCTCGAGGGAACGATATATTTCTTATCACTTTATTACTTGATTACGACAACGTGCACTTGCGATCACTAAAATACGTAACACTTTTCTTCGAGAATCATCAATGGCATCTTCTCAGACCTTCTCTATCTCTCTCAAGAAGTCCTCCAACATCATCAACGGACGGATCTTTTCTAGATCTGTCGTGCTTGAACGTGTTCGTTTGAAGGTGATGACGTAGAATCGATGGAGTACGTCATTACGAGGATTCGTTAGCAAGGCCTTTATCGACTTTGAAGTCACATCGCTGAGCGTTTTGATGCTCACCTGGTTTAGGAATTATACCTCAATGCTGCTGTCCGTTTCTTATCGCTTGCTCAGGGAGAAAATGTTGTTGACATCACTGTTGTCATTCGTGGAGTCGAAATCCGTGTTGACCAAGAGCTGCTTCAGAATCTCTATAGGCTTCCTGCTGATGGCTTGACAATGGATGATCTTGAGACCTTTGGGTCCCAATAAGTCTTGACCAAATATTATGGACTATTCAACGGTTCAACATCAGTTGAAACGGTTCACACCTCTTGCCACAAGAAACTCTTTTGTTTACCCTTTGTTTATTTACACGATTTTGGTTGCCGTGTAATTGAGAATAGAATAGGTGCGTTCGAGATGTGCACCAATTTAAGGTTCAGAATGATGATTGCAATCATGACGTGTGAAAAGGTCAACTGGGGTCAAATAATTCTCAAGAGGTTGCAGGAAGAAGTCTCTAAGCCGGCCGTGCAGAAGAAGTCCTTTGGTTTGTTTCTGAATTACATTCTGACAAAATGTGGTGTTCCGCAAGCCAAAGAAGCAAATAAGATCAATTATCAGATATACATCGGAAGCATCAGGCCCTCTGTCTTTAACAAAGATCCCCTGATTGCGAATAAACCCTTTGTCCGAAACTTGACCCTCTCTGCCTATCCGAGAGATGTGTCTTCGAAGTCCCGGATCGAGGAGACTTCAAGGAAGAGAAAGAGATCTCACATCAAAACTCCCGTTGCTGGTGAGAAGCCGAAAAAGAAGCTCAGGAGGCTCACAAAAGTTAAAGTTACAGAAATCTCCGAAGATGCTCCTTCAACGGCCCAACCCACTGTATCGAGCCCCCAGGGTGCAACCCCTGCAGAAGAGATGACTGCTACTGTCGCGACAGTAGATCCCGAGCCTTTGACGGCTACGACGGATATTCAGACATCTGCCAACTAACAAGACTCTGGCACGTTGGCTGCCTCTATGGAGCCAATAGCCACATATCCTATTCGAGATTCTACACCCGTTCAGGATCCTTCTCCCATAAGGCTACCAACCACTGTTCGGGATCCAGCTCCAACATAGGAACCCATTCCTGTCGAGGAACCCGTGCATACAACGGACCCAAGCGCTGTATGCAGCTCCTCCCCAGACTCAATAATAAACAAGACTTTGCTTTTTGCGTAAATTCAACAAGCATATGAATGCTTTGTCCAGTGGAAAGCCTACAGGCTAGCTCCCTACAACACTCTGTACAACTGGAGCGATTGGTGCGAAGAAGAACATTTTGTCTTGGAAGTGACAGATTCTCAAGATGTTGAGGCCCTGATTCAATGGGATAAACTGTGCTGCAAAAAGTTAATCACAAGCCACCTGATGGACAAGGCAGATGCCCACAAGAAAGGAAAAGCAAAATCCATTGGCTCTGATCCTCACAGTCCGAAATCTGATCATGACTCAGACGACGATGACGACGCCCTCCAGGCAGGTCTGAGAATGAGTCGTGAGGAAACCCAGACAGATCAAGGGACGTCAAGTTAAAATAATATTCCGAACAACGAGGATTCAGTCCCTCCTGTAGCGGAAGAACTACCAACCACGGATAGGCATCCGCACCTGTCGCCACCGATGACCAGACTAGCGCAATACCACACGAGGAATCAGTCCCTCTGCCGGAGCAGGCGGAAGCTGAGAGACAGTAGGATGAATCAGTCCCTTCTGTACCTATGTCTTCAGAACCTATTTTAGAATAGGAGAATACAGAAACTCCTGTTGCCGAGCCCGCATTTGATGCTCCCAGAACCTCAACTAGTTTGGAATCCGACGATGGTATAAAACCTGAGGATGTCCATCTCAATTCATGTCCCAATGTGAACTTGAGACAGTGGAATGGAGTTGAAGATTTCGCCAAGCCAGACTCTCCAAGAACCACTGAGAAGAAAGAGAAATTACATGCTCTTGGCCGCCAAACTGTTTTCCTGCAGGACGCCATGAATGCCCTGCATGCTGTTGAAAAAGAAATTAATTGGCTACATCAGTCAGCCTTTGAAGAAATGACTGGTATGAGGCGAAGTCTCGCAAGTGGAAGAAGCCTTCCGTATTTTGCCTATCGTCTTCAAGCAGGCTCTTAGCTAATTACAACAGCGTCAGGAGCAGATCCTGCTGGAAGAACAATGAAAACTTCGTGTGTCTGAGGACAAGAAAGCATACGCACTCATCGAATCCGGTTCCCAGTGTCGAGCCCACGACAAAAAGATTTAAGATATGTTGCAGGTGCTCACCTCCCTAGTGAATAAAATGACAAGTTTTGAGACCAAACAGGATGCTGCTATGCAAATCCTGGAACGCTTGGATGAGAAGGTTTCATATCTTGATGACGCGAAAAAAGGGGGAAGAGGGGAGGGAAGCTGCTAGGAGAACAAGGCTTGAGCAAGAGAAGGAGTTGGAAGCTACATTAGGAGACAACATCACTGTTGCAATTAATCGTTTAGCATCTCCGGCTCAAAACGTCAGAATACAGGGAGATCACCCAGAATTCCAGGACCCTAAGTTTCCTTGGAAGAACCTTGTTCAAAAGCCGCAAGCTATGAACCTCCCGGCCAACTGACAGCCTAGTACAGAAGAGATCAAGAACTGGAGGAAGAATGGACTGCTAAGATACTTTGTTGTTCTTATCAGGGAATCTCAAATATTTAACAGTTTCAGGACGGTGCAGGAAGCCGCAGAGGAGTTTAAGAAAAGGTTGGACGAAAGAACGCTCCCGCTATAGCTGAAATTGAAGTCCAAGCACAAGCAAGGCAACTTCGTTACCCATCCAGAGGATTGGATCCTAGTTTTCGATAAGTCCTATGAAGGTCAAGCTATATACCTTAATCGAAACAAGGACGCGCATCAAAACTGGTGGAAGGGTACCAAGAATGACCCTAAAAAGCCTTGGAGGCATTCAGACTATAGGATCTAAAATTCCCTCCTGTATTCTTATCCTGTTTTCTCACTCTTTTGTATTCTTATTTGCTGTAAAGATAGCGAATACATTGTAATCTTTACTCAATATCAATGAAATATTTTTCACTTGAAAGATTACAACTCATAATATACTATGTGTTTGTATGATTATGTAATTCAATCCATTTGCTGATTTAATACAAGTATAAAACCTTGTTAAAATATTAAGTTGTACGAACTTGTCTGCGAACAGTTCATATATTCAGTTGTACGTATCTAGTTAACAATGTAAGATTGTGCCTGCGCGCCAATCATAAGTTCAAAGATGTAATACTCTTTTGATAAAAGCTGAACTTCCCTGTGAGCAGTTCCGTGTTAGGCTAATTACTGAAGGCCAGAACATTCGAACAGAAGACCAAGAAGTCTACCCTCCTTCAAGATGTTAAGTGTCAAAGTTTTGGCATCATCAAGGATGTTTGGATAACATCAAAAGGATTTTAAAGGAAGACTTGGCAAATTATCAAAAAGGGGGAAATTGTTGGAATAACAATCCCTGTATCAAAATATCTTGATAGAGTATTTGGACAATATGCCAATCCAGCATACAACAAGCTGCTGTATCGACAAGTCTAATCAAAGTTATCGATCCTGTATCGAAGACTTCTCATCATGCCATCATACAACAACAGAGTCTATAAAGCGCCAAGTATGGGAGCTGTTTCTTGATACAGCAACATTCCATACATCGTCCTCTCCTTCATAGCCTACAACACAAATAGATACAACATTCAAGCTGTGAAGTATTGAGAAATTCAATACACATCGGAACTAGACTAAAGACCATTTGGAAAGGAATCTTTGGTATTCGCTAAAGTCAAGTCCCGTCTGATAAAGAAGTATTTAAATACTGAAAGGATAAAGTATTTAAATACTGAAGCCGACAGAGATCTTCAAACCACACAAAATCCGGATCTTGGTTTATACAAGTCAACTATCTAGTTGTCACGGAATCTTGCTCAACGGATCTTTCATAACGGATCTATTCAGAAGGCTATATATATATCTCCAGAGTTTGAAGATCAGCAATTGACGAACCAGAAGTAACAATACCAATACCTACGATACACGAATATTCCGAGCAAACATATTTCTTCAAGTATACTGCATATTCTGAGAAAAGAAATATCCAAAGTGCTCAACCTTTAACAACACATTATCAGCTGAAGATCAAGAAAGTCAAGCTGTTGTTCAAACCATCATTCTATCATTTGAACAACCCATCAAACCTGTGTAGACTGTGAAAGCATTGCTTTTCCCGTACTGTGTGTGACGGACTTGCATTGAAGAGACAAAGCTTCGGAACTGTGTGTGAAGAAGTTAGTCAAGTGAAAGCCTAAACTAATCTGTGTGAACGGTTGAAAGCTTCGGTCATTGTATCTACCTGTGTGAACGATACTTTGATAGATTTGATTATAAATACATAGTTGTGTATGTAGTATTTATAATAAACATTTTCACTCATGTGTGGAGGACCAGTGGACGTAGAGGGGTTTACCTCGAACCACTTTAATTACCGTGTCATTTACCTTATGCATTTTCTGTTTTAATATCTATGATTATTTTTAAGTATACACTTCATATCTAGTTGCTGTATTTACAGCAACTTACTTTAACAAGACTTTCGCTATGCATTCAGATTTGAAAATCGTACAGCTTGTTGTTTAAAACTCTTTCCAGGTTGTATTCTGTATACTTAGTGGCCAACAAGAGAGATGTGGCAGACATTGTCAGAAGGTGTATAGTTTGTCAACAACTGAAGGCAGAACATCAACGCCACTTTAGACTACTTAAATCACTTCATATTCAGGAATGGAAATTGGAATATATTACGATGGACTTTGTGGTAGGTTTGCCTCTAACGGAAAGAGGAAATCACGCTATTTGAGTTGTTGTGGACCGACTCACAAAGTCACCTCATTTCATCCCATTTAAGATGAATTTTCTAATGGATCAGTATGCTCAACTTTACATCAGTGATATTATCAAGTTGCATGGAGTGCCAGTCTCTATAGTATCCAATAGGAATACTCATTTCACATCGCGTTATTAGGAAAGTTTGCAAGAAGCCTTGGGAACGCAGTTGAATTTTAGTACGACCTATCATCCTCAGACTGATGGTCAGTCTGAGAGGACTACTCAGATTCTTGAGGATATGTTGCGAGGGAATGACTGTTGCCTTTGGTGGAATTTGCTTACAACAACAGTTATCAATCGACAATCGGGATGGCGCTGTATGAAGCCTTATACGGTAGGAAGTGTCGATCACCACTATATTGGGATGAAGTAAGTTAAATGAAAATCTTGGGTCACGAGATGATTGAACAGACAGTAGGTGTGGTGGATAAGATTCATTAGAGGATCAAGATAGCATAGGATCGTCAGAAGTCTTACGCCGACAAGCGTAGGAAAGATCTCAAATTTTGTGTTGGCGACAACGTATTCCTGAAGATATCTCCTACCAAGAGAAATGTTCGTTTTGGTCCAAGGAGCAAGTTGTGGCCGAGATATATTGGACCATTTGAAATTCTTGAACGAATTGGAGAATTAGCTTACCGCTTGGCTTTAACCCAGAACTTTCGGCTGTGCACAACATTTTCCACGTTTTGTTGTTGGGGAAGTATGTGCACGATCCCAACCACGTCATCAACTATACCGTCGTGGAGGTGAACAAAGATCTTTCTTATGAAGAACAGCCTGAAGTTATTCTCGACCGATCAATCCGGCAGTTGAGGAACAAAGAGAAGGTGTTTGTCCAAATCCAATGGCGTAACCACAGTAAAGATGAGACTACTTGGGAGCGCGAAGAAGAACTTCAAGCTCGTTATCCAAATTTCTTCAATCGAGGTATGTCATTATTTTCGAGGACGAAAATTTTTGTAAGAGGGGTAGGATGTAATATCCGTCATTTTTATAATATAATATTATTATTAAGAATGCATTTCATTTCATTTAATCTCATTTAGAGGATCATGAATATTTATTTCAACGTATCACGAGTTCTAGCCCGAGTAATTTGGTCAGTAGTCATTATTATAATAGTTTTATTAATTATTCAATCATATAATACTAACACTACTATTATTAATTTTATCATTTTTATTAATAATATTATTATTACAGTTTTATTTGTACTATAATTATTATTAATATCCTTATCATTTTTCGGATATTATTATCAATATTACCAAATTTTTATTTTTTTTACATTACTATTATTACTAGTATTATTATTATATCATTTTATTTAACCTTGTGTTATGATTTAACCAACAATGATTAAACTTAATTGACCATAATTAAGAACCCTTCTTTTCCAGTCGATCGTTCCCCCATTACAGTTCTCACTTTATCAAAACTTCTTGATATATATCTGTATACAATACTAATTCAACTAAAACACTTTAAACTATATCTATTAATATGCTATTAATCCTACTGAAAAATCCTTTACAAATCACGAACAACATCCAAACAAAAAAAAAAAGAGAATGAGAAGCTGTCTAGAATTCATCACGGCAGAAACCAAAAAAAAAAAAAAAAAAAAGTCCGAGATTTTGCAGCAATGTTATAGAGAGAGAGAGTAGAGGACAAGGAGAGAGTCGGGAGGAAGAGAAGTGTGAAGTGAGGAATGGGTTTTCTCGGCTGAAGGATAGGGTTAGGATATTTATACCCGCGAAATTTTAGTGTTTTCAATTTAGCCGTCACTTTTTCCAGTAACTTTCAATTTAACCCGAAACACCTTTTAATTACTTCAAATTGATCCCAGACAGATTTTTATACCTTCAATTCAGTCCTTTTTTTACCAAGACATTAAAATGTTGACTCTTCAATTAATGTAAATAATTAGTCCGATTTTATACATATATTTTTAATTTCAGTCATTATATCATAATATTTTATAATAATTAAATTATTATTATATGTAGACATTAACGAGGATATACGGGCTTAGGACTGTGAGCCGAGCATCTTCATATTCAAATTCAAGCAGCATCATATTATTCAGGTGGGAATTTTCACTATGACTTTAATTACTTTAATTAGATTGTATATGTGATATATTCATGTTTAAAATTTACGATACATGTTGTAAATCAGGCTCACCTGTATACGTGTAAAGAGGCTATCTTAAGATATATATTGTGTGGGGACACCTGCACAACCTCAATATTCACATGCGTGCTCGATTCATGTTATATGTGGAATTGTGTGTGTGTATTCATGTTGAGAAAAATGTTATTGATAGAATAATCATTTAAATGTTTTCAATGAGATTGTATATCACTGTGGTATGTGTGTTCCGCGAGCTGAAGGAAGCTCACCCCCACCTATATTGATCCCACAGGTTAAACCGAGCCGGATGGACGAAGGAGCGAGCCGAGAGGGCATATGATGAAATTTTTATTAAATGATGGTTTTTTATATCTCATGTTTTGAAATTTATTTGGGGAAACTTTTGATTAGAAATTAACAATTTATAATTTCTTCTTCCGCCGTAATTATTATCTCTTGTTTATGACGTGTTATTGCCTTAATTAGAAGGTATTTATTTTAGTCAGTGTAGCGACTCGATTTTGTAGGCGAGAATTTTAATATTCTCAAAAGAAATTTTTTTTGTCAAAATTTAAGTTTTTATTTATTTTACCCTATAATTACCCCTAGAAAGTCGTGGCGTTACATAATACGACTTAGATTGGCTGATTACAATAGGGATGACAATGGGGCGGCGCAGGTCTGGGTTGGCGTTATCCATTCCCAGAATTGCGAACCAAAATCAGACATAGAATTCGCCACAGAACCATGAAAATAAGTTCGGGTAATGCCGAAAATAGTCAGTTTCGGGTCTGGGTTCCCACGAGTACCCACAATATTTTTTAAATATTTTATTTATATAAACCTTGAAGTACAAATATATTAGAAGTAGCATATTTACTTTTTGCTCGGTCTTGTCACGCTCTTATCTAGTTTAATTAAATAAATAATTTTTTAATCCTTACAATACAGTTATCAAGCAAATAAAATGAGCGGCCTTAGAAACCATAATATGAATGGGAGATGATAGATAAAATAATTTATTTTGTTTATATGCTTGTAATTATATATTATAAAATTATAATGCGGGTCAGGTCTTATGGGGTGGGTATAGACCCGTGAGCTTTTTCTCGTACTCGCCCCAGACCCAGACCCATACCCTGACCTGAAAGTAGCTACTCGAAATAGACCTGTTCCGATAAATACCTGCGGGTATCCAGACCTACGGTTAATTTTTCTATCCCTCTACTATACCTATATAATTGACCTCATACTTTTGTGAGCGATCTTAAATTATAAAAGGTATTATTAGGTCGAGATCAAAGATCTATAAAATATAATTGGAAAAGTTAATTGGATATAAAGTTAGACCTCAAAAGTAAGTGACGACTCTTGGCTATTTATCATGAGCCATTTGCACTATACTAGGTAAACTAAATCGATGAATGATTAATAACAATTTGGTTGTAGTACCCGATTTTAATTCAGTCATTATCTTTCAGTAATTTCATTCGGTAATTGTCACTATGTAATTTTTCACTCGTTATAATCATTCATCTGTGTTCACCAATCGGAATAACTTCGAGTTGTGTATCGATATTGTTCATTGTTTCAACCTTACTTGGGAATCGAGACAAGAGTATTATCTTGATCGTTATAATTGATTCATTAGTCGATGTTGATGCTGGAATTCATGTCATTTCAAATCTCTTCATTGTTCAAATCGTGTTCTTGTTGGACGAACCCTTGTAATCATGACTTGGAACCACCGTTTTGGGGTTTCCGTACTTCCATTTCGTGTTATTGGCTCCCAAATATCATTTCCTATTGGCTTTATTCCATTCCCGGGTCATTTTTCATCATTTTAGGACCCAAGGGGGGTGTGGGCCGCGGCACAAGGAGTGTGCGCCGCAGCACACACATTTTCCAGTTTTTGGCCGAGCACTCTGTACCTTGTGCCGCGGCACATACCGGCAGGGCCGCGGCACACTGCCGAGTCACTGCTGCGGCACATCTGTCCGGGCCACGGCACACTCGCATTACATTTTCGGCCAACCCCGTCTGTACCTTGTGCCGCGGCACATGCCGGTAGGGCCGCGGTACACTGCCGAGACACTGCCGCGGCACACTCGTCCGTGCCGCGGCACACTGCCGACCACTGGGAGGCATTTTTGGCCCTATGCCGCGGCACACTTCGGCTGAGCCGCGGCACACAGGGCAGTCAACTCTATAATTGCATTTGTTTAGCGAGTTCAGCTCATTTTTCTCCATTTCTTCACCTTCATATGAGAGAGAGAGCTTGAGGGGGGATATCTTCATCATCTATCACTTGGGTATTCTTTCTTCATCATTTTCATTCGGTTGGGAAGCTCGGATAGTCGATCTAATGCGTGTTCTTCGGATCAAAGTGCTTGGATCTTCAAGAGGTAATTTTCTTCAACATCTTGGAGTTCGATTTTGTATTGAGATATGATGTTTTGGTTGTTAAAATCATGTTGTATGAAGTGATATACGCATGATTATAGACATGTTTGATTATTCATCGGATTATTGAAGGATTATTCAAGAACACTTTGAATATTGTGTTGGATTTGGGGATTTTCGATTAATTGTTGTTGAAATCATGATTTTGGATATTCATAATGGATTATTGATCGTATTGAAGATGTTTTGTTGGTTTGAAACACTTATTGGGGATTTGATGTTGGTATTTTTGAAGTTTGGTTATAAACAATCGAAGTTGGCCACAAAGTGTTCGATATAATGCCCCAATGAACTTGGTTTAATCGTATCGACGTTTTGAATTCGTTATATTTGTGTTTGATTCATATATTGAATGGATTGTTGGTAATTGTACTTATTCAAGGTTGTTCGAGCGACCGATATCTTAATTAGGACGTTGTTCGTGGAAGGATAATTGTCACCGGTGTCGTGTAAGTTAATTCTTACTCGGTTAAAAGGATATTCATTCATTTTGTTGTTGTTCATTCATAATCATAACTCATTCATATATTGATCATTGTATTAACCGTATTGAGACTTGTAATTGTCGAATAATCATTTCATTCACGAGGAACGGCGGTTCCAATCATTTCATTGGGTTATCAATCACTTCACTATTATTTTCATCTCGGTGAGTCATTCTTGACCTTGTCGAATTATTATCCATTGATATTCATTGTGGTCATTCTCGTTCATATGACCTTCTGGGTTCATATTGCGTGGCCGGGTGCGGATGTGTGGAATTTTTAGTCGGGCACGTGATGGCCATGTATTGGGAGTGATACATTGGACTGTGCACACGGTAAAGATTAACTCCGTGAGACTAATTAGGTACAAGGATGGGTGTGTCCGGTCATCCGTCTTGTACACTTGCACAGAACACTACGGACGTACTATGATACTCCTCTTCAGCGTAATTCATAACTAAGGATATTTCATAACTTCAGTTAAATCATGATTGTGTATTTTCCACCCTTGAGGATTGTTGTTCTGTGTAACTGACCCCGGCTGGGGATTTTGTTTTTCAGGTCATGGCAAGGCAAAAGCATGGGAATAGCATGTTGACGGCGAGGAGTCCCAGTCATACTAGTTGGGGACCCCGTTCTTTTCAGTTATTCATATTGTTGTCATTTATTTTCTGCTGCAGATTTTCATTTGGATACTCCGTTTCATTCAGTGTTGCTATTTTATCTTCATATAAAATACACTAGTATTCGGTATTGTCCTGGTGTGTTGTAATTAAACTCCTCATCGGAGTAATTATTGTTGTAATGTGGTTCGGTACTAGATTTATCCTGTGTAATTCATTCATTTTCATTTGCCTGGTGGGTCCCAGTCGGGGATCTAGGGCACTGTAATATCTGCCTAGTTGGGGTGTTACAGAGTTGGTATCGGGGCATGGTTTTGAATACTACCTTCCGAGTCTTGCCTCATTTGATATCATCGTCATCAGACTAGTATCATTGGACTTTCGTGTCACGTGTGACCTGTGCAAATGCCGAACCAATCAGACCGAAAGAACTGTAAGATTTCTAACGCCATGGTATAATTTCTGGCAATAATCATTCATTCATCATTCATCAATTAACAATCCTCAAACATCATCATTCATTATGATTAGGACGATCATGTTAACTCATTAATTACTCAACTCATTTCATTACTCAGTTGTCGATCTGGATGATCATATTATTAATCTTGTTAAATTGTTCAAGATAATCATTTCAAGAATTTCATCAGATAATCATGTCACTTCAGTAAATCATTCATGTAATCACTAAGTTAGAGCATGTATGCTCATTTTCATCATCTCATGACATAATCATAACGTGATATTCATGCGGGTAATATAATCATTATGCGACCTTCCTAATTCAGTATGGAGAGAGCTGTCAGGGGATGCACGGGGAGAGGTTGCGGTGCGGGCCGAAACCCGGGAAATAATCACTCGCTGTCGGGAAATCGTACCCAGGACTCGGCTCGATCAGAAGATGTTCGGGTTGATCCACTCACTTTTATGCAGGTCATGATGACCCATATGCAATTTCTCAATCATCATTGCGCCACTCTAGCCGGATTAATCGAGAGAACTCTCCCGAATGAGCCTGCTGCTAAGGAAATTGCTGAGCAACAACCTTCATCTGCCAGCAAGAAATCAACGAAGCGTAATCAATACGAAGGCGGTCAGTCAACCTTCAAGAAGCCTCGTATGAGTCCTATCGTTTCTGAGCGACCTCCTACGGCGCATAATCGTGCGGGATCTCAGTCCCGGGCGGCCAATTCGGCCATCACCTGTTTCAACTGTGGAGCGCCGCGTCATTACAGCACTAAGTGTCTGAAACCGTCTATCACATGCCATAATTGTGGGAATTTTGGGCATAAGGCCCGTTTTTGCCGAAAGGACTCCAAGTCGGCTCCGGTGGCATCTCAGGCCCCGAAGCAATCAGCCATTCAGAATCAGACTGCTCTGTCAATGACGTTTAAGACAATGGAAGCAAGTAAAGTTGGAGCTCATATTTATCAGATGAGAGCATCCGGTTTGGGGGCCGGCAAGTCCCGGATTCATGTGATGAAGAGGATCGACGATCCGGTGGCCCGAATGATCTCAGGTATACTCGTAATTTTATTTCAACCTGTGTGTACCTTTTGATACTGGTGCACCGCATTCATTCATTTTCGAATCATGTTTGAATAGACTTATTTTGGGATAGTCCTAGTGCTTGTGGACCTCATACCATCGGTCTACCTGACGATGGAAGAATTTTCGGAAATCATACCGAAGTAAGCTTAATGACCGCGATTGGTTGGTAGACCTAGTCGTGGTGAATTTATCTAAGGATGATGTAATATTGGGTATTAGTTGGATGGATCGTCATGATACTATCCTCAGTGTTTGTAAGCGTTTGGTCACTATCATTCTAGTCGCTGGAGTCGAGTGTGTATTTCAGGGAGGTAATCCCCATTGTTCCAGAAGAATTAATAATATGATGGAAGCAGAGAAATTTCTCAATCGAGTTATTCAATCATTCATTGTATCATTTTCATCGATTGACCATTCTAAGGCAATCGAGTTGTTCAATCATTCATTGTATCATTTTCATCGACTGACCGTTCTAAGGCAATCGAGTTGTTCAATCATTCATTGTATCATTTTCATCGATTGACCATTCTAAGGCAATCGAGTTGTTCAATCATTCACTATATCATTTTCATCGATTGACTGTTCTAAGGCAATCGAGTTGTTCAATCATTCATTGTATCATTGTCATCGATTGGCCATTCATAGGCAATCGAGATATTCAATCATTCATTATATCATTGCCATTGATGGGCCATTCTCAGGTAATCGAGGTGTTCAACCATTCGTGGTATCATCGTTATCGCTTGACGGTGTACTCCCAGGCGAGCTACCTGTTTTACCTCCACAGAGAGATGTGGAATTCACGATTGAATTGGATCCTGGTACATCTCCATTATCGAAGGCACCGTACCGGATGGCCCCGACCGAAATGCAGGAGTTGAAGAATCAACTTGAGGAGTTATTCGAGAAGAGTTATATCCGACCGAGTGCATCCCCATGGGGAGCACCAGTGCTGTTTGTCAAGAAGAATGATGGTTCGTTCCGTTTGTGTATTAATTATCGGGAGTTGAATAGGGTGACGATCAAGAATAAGTATCCCTTACCCCGTAGCGATGATCTCTTAGATCAACTTCAGGGAGCTTAAATATTTTCCAGGATCAACTTAAGATCTGGATATCATCAGTTGCGAATTCGGGAGTCGGATATCGCAAAGACAGCGTTTCGTACACGCTATGGTCATTATGAGTTCGTAGTTATGCGGTTCGGGCTAACTAATGCATCTGCGGTATTCATGGAGTTAATGAATCGGGTTTTCATCGACTTTTTGGATCAATTTGTTGTTGTCTTCATCGATAACATTTTGATTTATTCTCGTAACCGAGAGGAACACGAGGTTCATCTTCATCAGGTTCTCGATGTGTTAAGACGAGAGCGACTTTATGGAAAGTTTTCCAAATGTGAGTTCTGGTTGTCCGAAGTGACTTTTCTCGGGCATGTAATTTCATCAGATAGAGTGCGTGTTGATCCTCAGAAGACGGAGGCTATCCAAGATTGGTTACCTCCGAAGAATGTTAAGGAAATCCGAAGCTTTCTCGGATTAGCCGGTTATTATCGGCGTTTTGTGGAAGGATTTTCTAAAATCGCTCAACCCTTGACGAACCTTTTTGAGAAAGGGTAAGAAATACACGTGGTCCGACGCGTGTCCTCCGAAGAATGACGAGTTGAAAAACTCGATTTTGAGAGAAGCTCATGCTACCCCTTATTCTGTTCATCCGGGGTCTAGCAAGATGTACAAGGACTTTAAACAAAATTACTGGTGGAGTAATATGAAGCGAGAAGTCGCGGAATTTGTTTCGAGATGCTTAACCTGTCAACAAGTCAAGATTGAACATCAGCGACCGACGGGTATGCTGAAACCGCTCCCTATTCCAGAATGGAAGTGGGAAGACATTTCTATGGATTTCATCACGAGTTTGCCGACGAGTCGTCGTGGCATGAATACGATCTGGGTGATCGAGGACCGCTTAACTAAATCAGCTCATTTCCTTGAGATCAAGGATACGTGGGGTCCTGAGAGACTTGCCCAGCTGTTCATCAAAGAGATAGTGAGACTGCACGGTACTCCTAAAAGTATCATTTCCGCTCGTGACAGATGGTTTGTGTCTCATTTTTGGAAATCAGTTCATCGTACTATGGGAACCCAGCTTAATCTCAGTACCGCCTTTCATCCTCAGTCCGACGGACAATCAGAGAGGACTATTCAGACACTAGAGGACATGTTGAGGGCATGCGTCCTCGATTGGAAAGATGATTGGGAAGCCCAACTACCATTAATCGAGTTCACGTATAATAATAGTTGGCATGCTTCGATTAAGATGGCACCTTACGAGGCCTTGTACGGTCATCATTGTCGATCTCCTTTGTGTTGGGACGAATTATCAGAATTAATCGGCACCGAGCCTGATATGCTTATAGACGCCCGTGAGAAGGTAGCTTTGATCAGGAGTCGTTTTTTGACCGCCCAGAGTCGACAGAAATCCTATGCAGACAATCATCGTCGACCACTAGAATTCGAGACGGGTGACCACGTTTTGGTCAAGGTGTCCCCGAGTCGAGGTATTTTCCGTTTCGGAAAACGGGGGAAGTTGAGTCCGAGATTTATTGGACCGTTTGAGATTTTAGAACGAGTAGGCGAGCTAGCTTATCGTTTGGCCTTACCTCCGGCATTGAGCCAAATTCATAATGTGTTTCACATCTCTCAGTTGCGGAAGTATGTTGCTGACCCGAGTCACATACTTCAGTTCGACGAAATCGAGATCGCTGATGATCATTCATATGAGGAGCGTCCCATACGAGTCTTAGAGTGGCGAATCAAACAGTTGAGGAATAAGGCGATCCCTTTGGTTAAAATCCAGTGGTCTAGACACGGAGTTGAAGAGGCTACTTGGGAAACCGAGGATAGTATGCGAGAGAGTTATCCCGAGTTGTTTGACCCTTAGTTTCGGGGACGAAACTCTTTTAAGGGGGGGTGTATGTAATACCCGGTCTTAATTCAGTCATTATCTTTCAGTAATTTCATTCGGTAATTGTCACTATGTAATTTTTCACTCGTTATAATCATTCATCTGTGTTCACCAATCGGAATAACTTCGAGTTGTGTATCGATATTGTTCATTGTTTCAACCTTACATGGGAATCGAGACAAGAGTATTATCTTGATCGTTGTAATTGATTCATTAGTCGATGTTGACGTTGGAATTCATGTCATTTCAAATCTCTTCATTGTTCAAATCGTGTTTTTGTTGGATGAACCCTTGTAATCATGGCTTGGAACCACCGTTTTGGGGTTTCCGTACTTCTATTTCGTGTTATTGGTTCCCAAATATCATTTCCTATTGCCTTTATTCCCTTCCCGGGTCATTTTTCATCATTTTAGGACCTAAGGGGGGTGTGGGCCGCGGCACAAGGAGTGTGCGCCGCGGCACAAGGAGTGTGCGCCACGGCACACACATTTTCCAGTTTTTGGCCGAGCACTCTGTACCTTGTGCCGCGGCACACTGCCGAGTCACTGCCGCGGCACACCTGTCCGGGCCGCGGCACACTCGCATTACATTTTCGGCCAAACACGTCTGTACCTTGTGCCGCGGCACATGCCGGTAGGGCCGCGGCACACTGCCGAGACACTGCCGCGGCACACTCATCCGTGCCGCGGCACACACATTTTTGGCCCTGTGCTGCGGCACACGTCGGCTGAGCCGCGGCACACAGGGCAGTCAACTCTATAATTGCATTTGTTGAGCGAGTTCAGCTCATTTTTCTCCATTTCTTCACCTTCATACGAGAGAAAGAGCTTGAGGGGAGAAATCTTCATCATCTATCACTTGGGTATTCTTTCTTCATCATTTTCATTCAGTTGGGAAGCTCGGATAGTCGATCTAACACGTGTTCTTTGGATCAAAGTGCTTAGATCTTCAAGAGGTAATTTTCTTCAACATCTTGGAGTTTGATTTTGTATTGAGATATGATGTTTTGGATGCTAAAATCATGTTGTATGAAGTGATATACGCATGATTATGGACATGTTTGATTATTCATCGGATTATTGAAGGATTATTCAAGAACACTTTGAATATTGTGTTGGATTTGGGGTTTTTCGATTAATTGTTGTTGAAATCACGATTTTGGATATTCATAATGGATTATTGATCGTATTGAAGATGTTTTGTTGGTTTGAAACACTTCTTGGGGATTTGATGTTGGTATTTTTGAAGTTTGGTTATAAACAATCGAAGTTGGCCACAAAGTGTTCGATACAATGCCCCAATGAACTTGGTTTAATCGTATCGACGTTTTGAGTTCGTTATATTCGTGTTTGATTCGTATATTGAACGGATTGTTGGTAATTGTACTTATTCAAGGTTGTTCGAGCGATCGATATCTCAATTAAGACGTTCGTGGAAGGATAATTGTCTCCGGTGTCGTGTAAGTTAATTCTTACTCGGTTAAAAGGATATTCATTCCATTTATTGTTGTTTATTCATAATCATAACTCATTCGTCATTGTATTAACCATATTGAGACTTGTAATTGTCGAATAATCATTTCATTCACGAGGAACGGCGGTTCCAATCATTTCATTGGGTTATGAATCACTTCACTATTATTTTCATCTCGGTGAGTCATTCTTGACCTTGTCGAATTATTATCCATTGATATTCATTGTGGTCATTCTCGTTCATATGACCTTCAGGGTTCATATTGTGTGGCCGGGTGCGGATGTGTGAAATTTTTAGTCGGGCCCGTGATGGTCATGTATTAGGTCACCGATACATTGGACTGTGCACACGGTAAAGATTAACTCCGTGAGACTAATTAGGTACAAGGAAGGGTGTTTCCGGTCATCCATCTTGTACACTTGCACAGAACACTACAGGCGTACTATGATACTCGTCTTTAGCGTAATTCATAACTAAGGATATTTCATAACTTCAGTTAAATCATGATTGTGTATTTTCAACCCTTGAGGATTGTTGTTCTGTGTAACTGATCCCGGCTGGGGATTTTGTTTTTCCGGTCATGGCAAGGCAAAAGCACGGGAATAGCATGTTGACGGTGAGGAGTCCCAGTGATACTAGTAGGGGCTCCAGTTCTTTTCAGTTATTCATATTGTTGTCATTTATTTTCCGCTGTAGATTTTCATTT
Organism: Orobanche coerulescens; assembly: GCA_033398695.1. Classification (NCBI taxonomy): domain Eukaryota; kingdom Viridiplantae; phylum Streptophyta; class Magnoliopsida; order Lamiales; family Orobanchaceae; genus Orobanche; species Orobanche coerulescens. The sequence continues at coordinate 113,628,721 of CM065816.1, forward strand.
GGATACTCCGTTTCATTCAGTGTTGTATATTTTATCTTCATATAAAATACACTAGTATTCGGTATTGTCCTGGTGTGTTGTAATTAAACTCCACATCGGAGTAATTATTGTTGTAATGTGGTTCGGTACTACATTTATCCTCTGTAATTCATTCATTTTCATTTGTCTGGTGGGTCCCAGTCAGGGATTGTAATATCCGCCTAGTTGGGGTGTTACATTGGTCAAGTGGGGATGACCAAGGCAAAAGTGCCAAGTGGAAAACAATGCAAAGATAGATGTATATGTACTGCGTGGTGAATATGTTCGATCATGAAATTGAAACGGGTTGTTGTCTTTGGTGAATTTTATTATATAAATAAGATTGTTAGAAATTGAACGCACATGCAATATATCGCTTAAATGAAAGGAATTGTTCAAAAAATAAGAAAGACTGTCTCTAATATTAAAGATGGGTAACTGACATCACCATTTTGAAGATTGTTCCTGTGTAGGGAGTGTCCGTAAGATTGAGCTGCCATAGATCGTGTATAATATGATTAGCCGCACCCAAGTTGTGGTACTAGTCATCGGGGATAAGCAAAATTGTTGAGAAGCATGCCTCTAATAGCGGTGGGAGTTATGGCTAGCTTTTCAATTTAGTCCTTGTACGACTCCATTGTGGATATTATCTTGTTAATAGCTATGATGATATTTTATTTCAGTTGGGAGGGGCGGACGAGCGAAAGGAAAAGCACGCTTGAAATGTATCGATGCTCTCTTAAATATGTCAATATGTACCAAATGAGGAAGAATATCCTTAGAAATGGTCCAGATGATAGTACTAAGGATTAACTAATCTAGTTTTACCTAATGTCCACTTGGAAGCCTAGAGGCATCGGGTTAGTCTCCCGTGAAGGCTGTGCTGGTGCCATCAAGAAATCAAAATAAACCATGGCCATAAAAGTATGGTTCAACTTGGAGGCACCAAAGTATACAATTTTCACGGGTCAACCCTCGCCTTCGGAACCATACTGAAAATCCTGCCATGAAGGGACATCAAGACTATCCTTTCTGGTACTGAGGCTCTGACAAGACCTTCACCCCATACAGCTTCAGTAAAGGTAAGCGCTTTGGTGAACTACTCACTCAATGGAAAAGGTATTTACCAGACCCTTTTGATATCTCGTTGTATGCTCATTTGTCGGTAGCCATTTTTATACATCTCTGACGTGGGGAGGTGCATCAAGATGTTTCCTTGACTCCTTCGAGCGAAAATGCTCCTAATTCAATGTAAAAATTAATTTGCAACGTAGTGCATTTATTTTAGAGGTGCAAGAGAGACAGGAGCAGAAATCGTATATTGGGGAGCAACTAGAGCAGAAACTCTATGTTGGGCCTGAAACATACTTGTCTCGGTGTCGGAGTCATCAGTCATGGTGGATATTATGATGAAGCACCACCAGATAAAATTATGTGATTGGAAAAAATAGGAAAGGGATGCCCTCGGGCGTGTAGAATTAGTGGACCAAAAAGGGGCAACGGTGGTTGCTAGGTTTTAATATCTTGATATCATGTTCAGAGTAATATAAAACAAAACAAATAATATAAATATATTATATGAGAGGACAATTTCATTGACTAATATAAGAAGTATATATAGGTATAACATTGGGTGAGATAACTATTTTTTATCACAGTATACTTAGGACCGGTTGGAGGGGGGAAAATAAGTTGTACTCCCCTTTTGAAAGTTCGTGCACAGCAGAAGTCTTTGAAGCGCTTTGATGTAGTTACAACAACCAAGTATGCTCATGTAAGCTTGATGCCTAAAGAATTTTCAGAGTACGTATAGCATAAAAGAACAAGCTGAAATAGGTAAATAATAAAAGAAGTAAATAACATAGATTTCACTTGGCTTAAGGCCACTTCCTCTACCTCCACGGGCCTTCACATAGGAGGTTTTTTTATTAAAATCCAGGTAGTACACAACCGCTATGATTTTAACTAAACACTTCTCAATCGGTATCTTTCACACAAATTGATACACTTGGGTTCTCAACTTTAGCCGTTCACACAAATTAGCTGTAGTTTGGTCTTTGGGATTTGCCTCTTTTACACAGACCGGAAACTTGGTTCTTCTAGGCAGATTCGCCCCACATAGGTCGGAAGGTTCTCGCTTCGCTAGTCCACACGAGACTAACTTCTTTAAGTTGTAGTATCCAAATCACTTCAATGTAGTTTGCTGTTCATTTGTTGAGGACTTATGCAATCTCTTCGATGCATGATCGCAAGTATGTGAGCAAGTTCTCTGGTTGAGCTATTTATAACTTTGAAAATAGATCTGTTATAAATGTAGTTGTTAGTCGGGTAGGTGAGTTGTAGATGTTTCAGTTAAGCAGCTCCTTTTGAATTAAAATAATCCACTGTGTCAGCATTAAATGCTTCAGATATTTTTTTGACCTTCATTAAATGTTATGCACACCTCAGTCTTGGGTCACATTAAATATTATCTCCATCAACATTAAATGCTCTTCAAATCGTGAATATTTGTGAATATAACAAAGCTTTACTCACAACAGTTTGATGTTGAAGTCTTATTTTGCACTTAATTTTTTCTAAATAAAGTGCCTACAACAAATATGCAGTAACCAACCTTGATTTTTGCCGTAGACTAAAAGTCTTTAGTAGGTTGTATACTAGCATACCATCAGAATGCGATGTATGAATTTTGTTGTTATATGAATGCCCTAGTTTTGCTGCACTTTTCACAATTCAAAGGGAATTTTCTATAAATTTCCCCTTTTTGATAATGCCGAAACCCTTAACCTATCTTAACTTCTAAATCCTCTTTGATCTTATCTGATCTTCAAATGACTTAGTTTAAAAATAAACAGCTCATATACATGTTTTATGAAGAACGTTCATCTTATCAGCTAAGTTTACACAACTTAAACTTGATTAGCTCGCAGGCATAATATTACAGTAAGCTTCTTACAGCTTACAACTTAGTCTATGAACTGCTCGTAGGCAAGTTCGTACAGCTTAGTCTATGGCACAAATCATATTTGGAAAATATTCATTTATTTTAATAATGTCAAGCATAAAGTACTGAAACTAATTATTTAGGAGCTGTAATCTTTTGGAAGATAAAATATGTATTTATTGATGATAAAAAAGATAACAGTACAAGACTTGAAATAAAAAACAAGACTAAAGATAAAAACAAAGTAAAGGCAAACTATAAATACAATAATTGTTAGATTCAGCATCAATGAGGCTGTTGTTTGGCTGACCGTTTGTAGGTTTGAGGATCATTTTTTGTTCATTTCCACCAATTTACAAGTTAGTCCTTAGCCCTATCTCTGTAGTACTTTTTGCCTCCAGGAGTAACGTCATATATAGGCATCTAATATTCGAGTTGAATTAGATATTCTCCTCTCATGTACTTGCTTTATATGCTTATTTGCAGCGACAACTTCCATTCCGCTAATAGCTTGGAGAATTTGTTGGTTGCAGATGCTGTTGTTAAGCCCTCTATCATCCTGTAGTGTTAAATCAGTCGGTCTGTCATGTGTTCAAGAGCCCCTATGGTTGTTGCTTGAGCAACCCCAACCTTCTCCGGTTCTTTTTTGTGAATATCATTATGGGCAGCGGTGAATCGAGCATCAAGAACTAAGAGAAATGCCTTATAGACGTTTTTCAGTGACCTGCATAGGGCAATAATTTCATCGTGGACAGTCTCTCCGACACAGTCAACTTACTTTCTGCATTTACATAGGGCTCGTACAACATGCTCAATTAAAATGGTTTGCTCGGCAAGGGCCATCGATGAGACTGGCGTCGAGCTTCTCTTGGACCTTGGAGTTGGTTCGGTGGAGAATAAGCACCCTCTTCATGGATGACTATAGTACTTCGAGTGGGAGTTGTACATCCTCTGTATGAATAGATTTAGGATCGTCAGAACTGTAGGGAAAGGATGAGATTGTACCTTCTTCGATTCTTTAGTCAGTTGGACAAGAGGGACTAATTTCTCCAGTTGAGTCTCGCCTTGTAGGGTGGGAGATTGTTCAGCTGTGGGCTAATCGAGGAACTTGACCTGATCTCCGAATAGCCCGAATGTCCCCTATCCTTGCGCAGACATGATTTTTGCAAACTCCACTTCCCGAGCTCTTATTGGCTGATGCAGAGGCCTGTCTGTAGAGCATCATCATCTCCATCTGAATTAAGGTCGGAGTGATGTCTTGAACTATTAATGGCAACTATTAATAATGTCTTTCCATGGGAAGTTTGGGTGCATCTCGTCTTGATCCGCCAAAATTGTACCCTATATCCCTTTGGCCGATGCCTGGTCCAGCTAGTCGGTTGATTGCTTGGGCTACAGTTTCTTCCAAGTTCGCATCGAATTATCTCCTCATGTCATACCATTTATTGGTGCTTTCCCTGGTGCCATACCACGACTCCCCCCCTTTTGGCATTATATAAATAGGTGACTTTTGAGTGGATATGAGCAAAAGATTGGTTGACTCGGCCTGATACTCCTTCACTTCCTTTACTACCTTAACGATATACACGACAGTTGCTGTTAAGTCCTCTATCTTTCTGTAGTGTTCAGTCAGTCGTTCTCTCATGTTTTCAAGGGTGTTTATGGTTGTTGCTTGAGCAACTCCAGCCTTTTCAAATTATTTTTTGTGAATATCATTATAGCAGCAATGAGTCAAGCACCAAGGACTAGTAGAAATGCATTATAGATGGTGTTCAATGACCTGCGTAAATCAACGATTTCATCCTAGACAGTTGTTGTGTCAAGATTTATACATCTCAACAGGCGATTGGCACAGAGATCGGGCGACCGAGCCAGAGCCTAGCAGTCAAGGCAGATTGGCCGATCGAGGGTCCCAGGTCGAGTCCCGGTGCTGAGCGATCGACATTTAAGGCGATCGTCTCTAGGCACCTGGCGATCGACTCTAGTGCCCGCCAAATGACGACCGCATCATGCCACGCAAAGCCATCGCCCGCCTAGTCGGCAAAGGACGAAGCTCGGACATAGCCCCACATGCAGATCCGGAAAAGGCGCCGCAGAACATGGATCATTGGCCACAGCCTGTCAGCATATTTTCACCAACTGACAGACCCGCCGAAAGGTGTATAGTGGGACCGCCCGGGACAGCGACTCAGGATGCGTGCAGGCTCCTCATTGGACCGCACAGCTGGCTGCCAGCAGCAGCCGCAGGCTTCAAAGCAGACAGCCCATGTGACATAAAGACGATCGCCCCTTATTATATTACATGAAAGGCGATCGCCCGTTAGTAAACAGAGCATCTCAGCTCCTATAAATAGAAGGTTGCCTACACTTGGAAAATGGTCGGCTTTTCAACAAGCTCAACTCTCTGACTCTCTCTGATTCAGTACACAACTTGGCTTTCTTACTCTTGGCAACAACTATCTCTCGGCCTTTCTTCTCTCTCAGCACCTCTTACACGAAATACGGTCGGCAAAGACGAAACACGCAGAGCTTCGCTCAAAAGCTAGATAATAAGATCTGTTACACTCATTGTAATCGCATTCTTACATTGATATTTGTACTCAAACGTATTCTTATTAATAACATCTCAAGAGAGCATTCAAGCCCGGGCCTAACAAACCCGGCAAATCTTGTGTTATTTCCATTCCCTCGGACGTGCTCTCGCAATTTGCTATTGCTCGACCATTCCAGCAATATCTATCTTCGGATAATATTTCGGGCAACAACAACAGTCTCTCCGAGCCAGTCGAGTTCCTTGCCGTATTAGTAGAGGGCTTGTACAACATCCTCAATTAAAATGGTTTGCTCGGCAAGGGTCGTAGATGGGATTGGCATTAAGCTTAACTTTGTGCTTAGAGTTGGTTCGGTGGACAAGTAGCACCCTCTTCAGGGATGACTATAGTACTTCGAGAGGATTTTACATCTTATGTATGAATAGATTTAGGCCCGTCAGAACTGTAGGGAGAGGAGGGGATTGCTCCTTCATCAATTCTTCAGACGGTTGGACAAGAGAGACTGATTTCTCCTCTTGAGTCTCGACTTGTGAGGTGGGAGATTGTTTAGCTATGGGCTGATCGACGAACTTGACCTGATCCCCAGATAGCCCGAAAGTCCCCTAGCCTTGAGCAGACACGATTTTTTGCAAACTCTGCTTCCCGAACATATTCTTAGTTGATGCGGAGGCATGTCTGTAGAGCATCATCATCTCCATCTGAATCAGGGTCAGAGTGATGGATCGAACTATTAATTGAAAAGCTTGGTTGCTTGCCCTTGGCACGAGATTTTGCTTGCTCATAAAAATATTTAGTGATGAGGCTGTGGCAAAACTTGTCGTCATACTTGATCATGGCCTCGATATTCCCTACGTTAGTAACTTCTAGCAAAAATTTTATTCATGTTACCAGTCAGCCTAAGGTTACAAATCATCGTACTTAGCAAGCCTGTAGGCTTTCCATATGGTGAGCATTCAATTGCCGTTGCTGTCTACATTGACAAAAGGGTGTCATTAATCAGTTGGGATGAGGAGGGACTTCTTTGATATATGGGATTTCTCAAAGGGATATGATCCTCAATGGGTTTGGGTACCCGAGGACGAGTGGGGATCCTTATAGTATGGGGTTCCGTATATGGAGAGGAACTCCTGAAATGGATAAGTGTAATGTGGGGAGAGGCCGTTGTCGGCTGTGATAGAGCATCCGAATCGCAGTTCCTTCGATTTTTAGGAACACTTGAGCAATCATTTGATATTACTTTTATGACTTAAAATGATTAAGGATTGCGGATTCTTCGTCGACATTATTTGCAGCCTTTTCAGGGATGACTACAATACTTCGAGGAGGAGTTGTACATCCTTTGTATGAGTATATTTAGGCTCGTCACAACTATAGGGAGAGAAGGAGATTTCACCTTCTTCATTTCCTCAGTCGATTGGACAAGAGGGACTGATTCCTCCTGTTGAGTCTCGCCCTGTGGGTTAGGAGATTTTTCAATCGTGGGGTGATCGACGAACTTGACCTGATCTCTGGATAGCCTGAAAGTCCCCTAACCTTGAACAGACAGGATTTTTGCAAACTCCAATATCTGAGCATCTTCAGGATAACTATGAACGTATGTCATGGTTATGGTAATTGTGACTGTTGTCACGGTGATATGTGATATTGTTTGGTTTCCCATTGGGTTATTCACTCGGTTACGTCTCGAGGAGGCTCTGAGGTTCATGGCTTGCTAACACGGGACGCGAATAATCCTTGGTGTTGGAGCACTATTGGTCGGAATCGCCGTTTGGAGATAGAGTTGTGAAACTCTTTCGCGTTGCGTAAGCGATTTAAATAAAGTACATAAAACAAATCGACACAAGGATTTATAGAGGTTCGGCTGTTAACAAAGCCTACGTCCTCTCTCGGTATCTTTTTATATAGGCTTAAGATAAACCTCTGCACCTCTCTTCTATCGGTCGAGGGATAACCATTACAAACTCGTCTTCAATCGGTCCGAGTAAACCGTTCTCTTACTTGTCTTTATGTCGGTCCAAGTTAAACCGTTTTCCTTTTCTGTTGGACAAGAATTAACCACTCTAGCTTCTATCGGTACTGGATAAACCTCCCTTAGATATCGATTGTGATTCTAACAATGCCGGATCCTTGATCATAATAACACCAAATCCAATCGTATCTTTTCTTTTACCTCTCGTGTATGTGTTGAATGTATAAACACTCAAACTATCAATATAAGCTCAATATTACAACAAAAATAGAATGTATATGAATATCAGATCAATGACTTGATTACTTGAAGTTTTTGTATCTTCAATACCCTAGGAAGTGGTATTTATAGGCATTTCTCTTCCAACTAGCTGTTAGCTTCCTGTGCCTCTCTTACGTACGTTGCAGCCTCCTCCTTACGCATGTTAGCTATGTTTACATACGTTAGCTCATCTCAGTTACGTACGTTAACATCTTACAGATTCAGTCCAGTAGCTTTCGTTTTGATCATTACGTACGCTAGCATATCTCTTATTACGTACGTTATCAATAGTCAATATATCCGTTGCTTGCTGGTCTATGCCATGACGTCATCTCCAACGTTCTTCATGTTTGAGTTCAGAAACATCACATTACATACGTTAATCCTTCTCTCTTACGTACGTTAATCTTGAATACTTACGTACGTTATATATCGAACGTTACGTACGTTAATCATGTAATTTCCAGCTTTTTGCGTCTTTGATTTCTTTGATGCTTTGCTTCGTTTATTTGTTGTTTTGCTATGTTTAGCAACTTTAATCATCAAAACTCTATTAATGAATGTATGGAATAAAATATTTCAACAATCTCTCCCTTTTTGATGATTACAAAATAACACTCATGAATGGATAAATACCTGCAAAAATAAAATATATGTATATATCTACGAATCAAAGTTTTTGACTTTGATCGTTTTGTTAGTTCTCCCAGCTTTTCTTTTTCTGTCTTTTTCGACTTCTTCATTGTCATTTTTGATTTTTCGACTTTTTCTCTCCCCTTTTTGTTTTTCACGGTATCTATATTTTTCGACTTCTTCGTCTTTTTCTTTTCTCCCCCTTTTTGCATTTTATTTTTCTCGTCATTACGCTCTTTATTTTATTCATCACCTTTCTCCCCCTTTTTGTATTCAGCAAGAAGTGTAATAAAAATGAATAAAATACCAATTGATGTATATAAAAATATGCAAGATAGGGTATAACTTCCCCTGACAGAAATATCCGTTTAAAAATTAATACTCCCCCTAAGTAAGATATCAATTGTTAAAAGTTAATTTTGGGGATCCAACCAATAGTTAGTTTTTGTTTCGAAATGTTGACGATATTTGGGATGGTGGTTCCTTTAGGAATCCACATCTTTTTAACTTTTATCGTCCGTCTTGGGGTTTTGCAGTTCGTAAAATGATGCCCAATTTTCAAATATTTTTCACATTGGTGTAATTTGAAATTTAAGGATTCGGTTTTAGAATGATATTTGAATCCCAACCCCTATTTATTCAAAGTATATTTTTGAACCGAGTGCATTTGTTCAAATTTCTCGTTTCCACACGAGAATTTTTTTGTTAAATATTAGAGCTCGGTCTGAACTTTCAAGAGATCATCCTTTAAAATATTTTCATTTTCAACACATTTTGAATGATCGGTTTCGACAAATTTTCCCTTTTCAAGAAATTTGGAAATCTCGGTTTCCAATAATTAATTTTTAGATTTAAGGGATTTAATCTCGGATAAAGCATTTTGAAAATCTGTATGCAATAATTCAAATGTTTCAAATAATTCGTCGTGAGAGGATGTACTTACATGTCTTTCGACGTCACTATCTACGAATGAGCTTCGTGCCGTGAGAGCTAGATTATTTTGATTGATAAAATCATCATCTTCGTCTTCATTGCTCCATGTTGCAAGTAGAACCTCCTTCATGGGTTTTGCTCGGCAATTTTTTGCAAAGTGGCCTGGTTTACCACATAATCGACAATTCTTGTCGAATTTCTTAGATTCGACCAAGATGTCTTTCTTTCTCTAGTTTAATAAGGTTTGAAATTAATTGCATAATATGCCGATTCTCCGTCGCTTTCATCAACCGGGATTTCTTCTCTTTTTGACATCTTAGCCTTCAAGGCTATTGATCTTTCCTTAGGCTTTGGTTTAGTGTTCCGAGATTTTAGGACAATCTCGTAGTTTATAAGTGAACCAACGAGAGCACTTAAATCAAGATTGTTTAAATCTTTAGATTCCATTATCGCTGTAACCGTGCCATCCCATTCAACAGGTAGTGATCTTAAGATTTTCTTGACTTTCTCAATGCTTGATAATGGTTTACCGAACGAAGCTAGTCCATTGGTGATGACTGCAAATCGGTCGAGCATGTTGGTGATGGACTCGTCACCCTTCATCATGAATAACTCGTAGTCATGGAGAAGCATATTGATCTTCGTCTCCTTGACTTGAGTTGTCCCTTCGTGTGTGATTTCAAGAATTTTCCATATTTCTTTAGCACTTTCACACGATGAGATACAATTGACCTCTTCTGGATTTAAGGCACAATATAGAAGTTGAGTAGCCTTATGATTTAGATGGTCGTTCTTCCAATCCTCGTCATTATATTCTTCGAAACTCTTAAGCGATCCGTCGGATTTGATTGAAACTTTCGGTCCAAGACAAATGATCTTCCAAATATCTATATCATAGGCATGAATAAAGATCGACATCTTTTTCGTCCATGTCATATAATTTGATCCATTAAAGAATGGTGGTCGGTTCAAAGCAAGACCTTTGACCAGAGCAAATTGGAACGCCATTTGGATCTTCTCCTCGGATGTTTAGCCCCTTATTGGAGGTACCACTCCGATACCAATTGTTGGAGCACTATTGGCCGGAATCGCCATTTGGAGATAGAGTTGTGAAACTCTTTCGCATTGCGGAAGCAATTTAAATAAAGTACATAAAATAAATCGACACAAGGATTTATAGAGGTTCGGCTATTAACGAAGCCTATGTCCTCTCTCGGTATCTTTTTCTATAGGCTTAAGATAAATCTCTGCACCTCTCTTCTATCGGTCGAGGGATAACCATTACAAACTCGTCTTCTATCGGTCCGAGTATACCGTTCTCTTACTTGTCTTTATGCTGGTCCAAGTTAAACCGTTTTCCTTTTCTATTGGACAAGAATTAACCACTCTGGCTTCTATCGGTACTAGATAAACCTCCCTTAGATATCGATTGTGATTCTAACAATGCCGGATCCTTGATCCTAATAACACCAAATCCAATCGTATCTTTTCTTTTACCTCTCATGTATGTGTTGAATGTATAAACACTCAAACTATCAATATAAGCTCAATATTACAACAAAAATAGAATGTATATGAATATCAGATTAATCATTTGATTACTTGAAGTTTTTGTATCTTCAATACCCTAGGAAGTGGTATTTATAGGCATTTCTCTTCCAACTAGCTGTTAGCTTCCTGTGCCTCTCTTACGTACGTTGAAGCCTCCTCCTTACGCATGTTATCTATGTTTACATACGTTAGCTCATCTTAGTTACGTACGTTAACATCTTACAGATTCAGTCAAGTAGCTTTCGTTTTGATCATTACGTACGCTAGCATATCTCTCATTACGTACGTTATCAATAGTCAATATATCCGTTGCTTGCTGGTCTATGGCATGACGTCATATCCAACGTTCTTCATGTTTGAGTTCAGAAACATCACATTACATACGTTAATCCTTCTCTCTTAGGTACGTTAATCTTGAATACCTGCGTACGTTATATATCGAACGTTACGTACGTTAATCATGTAATTTCCAGCTTTTTGCGTCTTCGATTTCTTCGATGCTTTGCTATGTTTAGCAACTTTAATCATCAAAACTCTATTAATGAATGTATAGAATAAAATATTCCAACAATTTCTCCCTTTTTGATGATTACAAAATAACACCCATGAATGGATAAATACCTGCAAAAATAAAATATATGTATATATCTACGAATCAAAGTTTTTGACTTTGATCGTTTCGTTAGTTCTCCCAGCTTTTCTTTTTCTGTCTTTTCCGACTTCTTCATTGTCATTTTTGATTTTTCGACTTTTTCTCTCCCCTTTTTGTTTTTCACGGTATCTATATTTTTCGACTTCTTCGTCTTTTTCTTTTCTCCCCCTGTTTGCATTTTATTTTTCTCGTCATTACGCTCTTTATTTTATTCATCTCCTTTCTCCCCCTTTTTGTATTCAGCAAGAAGTGTAATAAAAATGAATAAAATACCAATTGATGTATATAAAAATATGCAAGATAGGGTATAACTCCCCCTGACAAAAATATCCGTTTAAAAATTAATACTCCCCCTAAGTAAGATATCAATTGTTAAAAGTTAATTTTGGGGATCCAACCAATAGTTGGTTTTTATTTCGAAATGTTGACGATATTTGGGATGGTGGTTCCTTTAGGAATCCAAATCCTTTTAAATTTTATCGTCCGTCTTGGGGTTTTGCAGTTCGTAAAATGATGCCCAATTTTCAAATATTTTTCACATTGGTGTAATTTGAAATTTAAGGATTCGGTCTTAGAATGATGTTTGAATCCCAATCCCTATTTATTCAAATTATATTTTTGAACCGAGTGCATTTGTTCAAATTTCTAGTTTCCACACGAGAATTTTTTTGTTAAATATTTGAGCTCGGTCTGAACTTTCAAGAGATCATCCTTTAAAATATTTTCATTTTCAACACATTTTGAATGATCGGTTTCGACAAATTTTCCCTTTTCAAGAAATTTGGAAATCTTGGTTTCCAATAATTAATTTTTAGATTTAACGGATTTAATCTCGGATAAAGCATTTTGAAAATCCGTATGCAATAATTCAAATGTTTCAAATAATTCATCGTGAGAGGATGTACTTACCTGTCTTTCGACGTCACTATCGTCGAATGAGCTTCGTGCCGTGAGAGCTAGATTATTTTGATTGATAAAATCATCATCTTCGTCTTCATTGCTCCATATTGCAAGTAGAACCTCCTTCATGGGTTTTGCTCGGCAATTTTTTGCAAAGTGGCCTGGTTTACCACATAATCGACAATTCATGTCGAATTTCTTAGATTCGTCTGAGATGTCTTTCTTTCTCTGGTTTAATAAGGTTTGAAATTAATTGCATAATATGCCGATTCTCCATCGCTATCATCAACCGGGATTTCTTCTCTTTTTGACATCTTAGCCTTCAAGGCTATTGATCTTTCCCTAGGCTTTGATTTAGCATTCCGAGATTTTAGGACAATCTCGTAGTTTATAAGTGAACCAACGAGAGCACTTAAATCAAGATTGTTTAAATCTTTAGATTCCATTATCGCTGTAACCGTGCCATCCCATTCAACAGGTAGTGATCTTAAGATTTTTTTGACTTTCTCACTGCTTGATAATGGTTTACCGAACGAAGTTAGTCCATTGGTGATGACCGCAAATCGGTCGAACATGTTGGTGATGGACTCGTCAGCCTTCATCATGAATAACTCATAGTCATGGAGAAGCATATTGATCTTCGTCTCCTTCACTTGGGTTGTCCCTTCGTGTGTGATTTCAAGAATTTTCCATATTTCTTTAGCACTTTCACACGATGAGATACGATTGACCTCTTCTGGATTTAAGGCAAAATATAGAAGTTGAGTAGCCTTATGATTTAGATGGTCGTTCTTCCAATCCTCGTCATTATATTCTTCGAAACTCTTAAGAGATCCGTCGGATTTTATTGGAACTTTCGGGCCAAGACAAATGATCTTCCAAATCTCTATATCATAGGCATGAATAAAGATCGACATCTTTTTCGTCCATAATTTGATCCATCAAAGAATGGTGGTCGGTTCAAAGCAAGACCTTTGACCAGAGCAAATTGGAACGCCATTTGGATCTTCTCCTCGGATGTTAAGCCCCTTATTGGAGGTACCGCTCCGATACCAATTTTTGGAGCACTATTGGCCGGAATCGCCATTTGGAGATAGAGTTGTGAAACTCTTTCGCGTTGCGGAAGCAATTTAAATAAAGTACATAAAATAAATCGACACAAGGATTTATATAGGTTCGGCTATTAACGAAGCCTACGTCCTCTCTCGGTATCTTTTTCTATAGGCTTAAGATAAATCTCTGCACCTCTCTTCTATCGGTCGAGGGATAACCATTACAAACTCGTCTTCTATCGGTCCGAGTATACCATTCTCTTACTTGTCTTTATGCCGGTCCAAGTTAAACCGTTTTCCTTTTCTATTGGACAAGAATTAACCATTCTAGCTTCTATCGGTACTAGATAAACCTCCCTTAGATATCGATTGTGATTCTAACAATGCCGGATCCTTGATCTCAATAACACCAAATCCAATCGTATTTTTTCTTTTACCTCTCGTGTATGTGTTGAATGTATAAACACTCAAACTATCAATATGTAACACCCCCATGATTTACGGAGATATTACAGCGCCGTAGATCCTTTTTGGAGAACCTACCAGGCTTAGACCCAAATAAAACACATTAAATACGACAAACATAAATGTTCATACATTCAAAACCAACTTCAATTTCAACATGACATACAGCATAATACCAAACAACATATCATCCCGAGGAATCATAACCAATATGACCGTTCACCACGGGAAATACAACAACATCATTAACCATTAATAATGACATGACATACAACACTGGACAGTACCCGCGCGAGTACAAAACTAAAACACGACTTTGACCATGACCATGCGACCACCAACTCAAAATGATGTACGATATCAATGCTGCCCACCAAGCTCGTGTCCGTCCTGTGCTAGTCCTCCCACTGGACCTATACCTGAATACACAAAAGTATATCCACCCCAGAAGGGGTCAGCAAGAAGCCGGTGCAAGTACAATGATTCTAGAATATGTACAACAAGTGAATAATCAACAAAACCACAGAAAATCATAGCGCCATCACAGATATTCCGGAATACCACATCACAATCATCATCACAAAACAATCCTCCCGAGCTATACTGGCCCTATACCTCTCAAGCAAGATACACACCCCAGAGACACCTCGTCAGGCCCGCTCTGGTGTATAGCCCAACCGAGTGATCCGTAGGGATACGCAGCCTACCGGACCCCATGGGACCCTCACTGGTTTTACTCGGCTCACACACACTCGATCAACAATTGGCACAAATTCCATTTTTACATATTCACACGAAGTACATTAAACACAATCAAAGTACTTGCCTCAATTTAAACGACACGAGAAACGGCGAACGGATGAACGTACGGTCCGAATTTCCTTCAACGATTCGATCCTAACACATCAAAATACCGAATCAAAACACAACACCACGGAAATGGAAAGATTCACCCTAAGTTCTACCCTTAGGGACATTTATTCAAATATTACGAAGGAAACGTAGCTCGAACCCAAACTATGAAAGGTAACTTAGGGTTAAATCCGTGAATCTTGGAGAAAAATGAAGGATTATGATTACAACATCACAATCTAGCACAAATCGGAGCTAGGATAGATTAGAATCAAAGATCTCGACAAAAACCCCAAAATATGAAGAACTAGGGTTCCAACGGTTTTACCTTGATTTGGATGGTGAAAGTTGATAAGATGTTGATAATTTGGTGTTAGGAGCTCAAAATTATTGTTGGATGAATAAATCCGACCAAAAATCTACACTCTCCAATGGTCAAGTATGCCCAGCCGCCGAAGAGAAGAGGAAGAGGTGAAAAATGACATTTCTAGAACCTACCCCCCATATATATACTGGGAGGTATTAGCGCACGCTACGGCTACAGGCTTAGCGTGCGCTAACGAGCTGAGGGTGGTGCACTGTTGAAGAAAAAGGCAGTCCAGAACTTTCTGCCAGACTCCGGTAGCGTACGCTGAACTATCTGTTAGCGTGCGCTATCGATTGTTACTAGCGCGCGCTAACTCCATACAGTAGCGTGCGCTACCTGCAAGTACCTGCAGTCCAGAAACGTTTCTGTCCTCACTGACCTGACATCCTAGCGCACGCTATCTTACAAGTAACGTGCGCTAGTACATCGAAATAACGTACGTTAGTCCGTCCATAGCGTACGCTAACGCCTCATTCCAGAGTCTAGAAAGCTTACTGTCCAGCGGGCCTAACGCACGCTATTGTACAAGAGTAGCGTGCGCTACGCGAACTTGGCTAGCGTGCGCTAGACATACAGTCTTAGCGTGCGCTAACTGCTATTTTCCAAATTTAAATTCGCAAGAAGTCCGGCTAAAACGAGCACAATCCGAGAATCACAGAACCCAACAATTATCAGCCATGAATATGCCAAGGTCAATCATCAATATATACGGTCCAAATAACCACAATACCACAAAATACATCTAAAATAACACTCATAAAATACACGGGTATTACACCCTTACCCCCTAAAAAGAAGTTTCGTCCCGAAACTTATGATACAAAAAGTTCGGGGTATCGGGCACGCATACTATCCTCGGTCTCCCACGTGGCCTCCTCAATTCCATGCTTAGACCATTGGACCTTTACTAACGGAATCACTTTCCGTCGCAATTGTTTCACTCGTCGCTCTAGTATGGTTATCGGTTGTTCTTCATACGTAACATCTTCATTAACTTCAATCTCTTGATAGTCAATAACATGGCTGGGATCGGGAACATACTTGCGTAGTTGCGAAACATGGAATACATCATGAACATGGCTAAGCGTTGGAGGCAACGCTAGTCGATAAGCTACATCGCTTACCTTGTCCAGGATCTCGAAGGGGCCAATATAACGAGGGCTAAGCTTCCCTTTCTTACCAAACCGAAGAACTCCACGAGTCGGCGATACTTTCAAAAACACATGGTCTCCCGCCTGGAACTCTAACGGTCGGCCGACTTAACGCCGGCATATGACTTTGTTGACTCGAGATCAACAACCTTTGCCGAATAATTGCGACTTTTTCCCGTGTTTGAACCACCAAGTCCGGTTCTACTCCAAGTAACTCGTACGGCTCGTCCCAACAGATTGGCGATCTACACCGTCTTCCATATAATGCTTCAAACGGAGCCATCCCAATCGAACTATGCCAACTGTTATTGTACGCAAATTCAATCAATGGTAAATGAGTCTCCCAATCTTCTTTCCAATCCAACGCGCAAGCCCTCAACATGTCTTCTAGCGTTTGGATCGTCCTCTCCGACTGTCTGTCCGTCTGGGGATGATAAGCGGTGCTGAAATTCAATTTGGTACCGAGTGCTCGATGTACTGCTTGCCAAAAATGTGACACAAAACGCCCATCGCGATCAGACACTATACTCTTTGGGGTACCATGGAGTCTCACAATCTCCACAATGAATAACCGAGCTAACCTCTCCGGTCCCCAAGTATCTCTAATGCCTAGAAAGTGTGCGGATTTGGTTAGCCGAACAACGATTACCCAAATCATATTCACTCCAGTTCGCGTCTTTTGCATTCCCGCAATAAAATCCATCGCTATATCTTCCCACTTCCATTCCGGAATTGGTAGCGGTTGCAATTTACCCGCAGGTCTCTGATGCTCCGCTTTAATCCGCTGACAAGTCAAGCATTTTGACACGAATTCCGTTACATCTTTCTTCATGTTCGGCCACCAAAAATTTTTCTTCAAGTCCTTATACATTTTACTCATACCCGGATGAATCGAGTACGGAGTAGAATGTGCTTCATTCAAAATCACTTGTTTGAGATCATCCCGATTAGGTACACAAGTTCTACCTCGAAATAGAAGAACTCCGTCTTCATCGATTAAGAACCCATGAGCTTTTCCTCTAACACTGTCTTCCCGAAGCTGCACAATTGAGAGATCATCTAATTGTTTGGACTTAATATCTTCCATCACGGAGGACGTAATCTCAAGGAAATGCAATTGTCCTTGAGTTCTGTGAGGCCAAACTTCAATTTCCATATCAATCAACTCTCGTCTAAGCTTAGGTTGAATGGTAAGTAGTTCCAACTTCTGCAGCACGACTGACTTGCGGCTTAACGCATCGGCAACGACGTTCGCTTTACCTGGATGGTAAAGGATGTCAAGATCATAATCTTTAAGCAGTTCCAACCATCGTCGCTGACGCATATTTAGCTCCTTCTGCGTAAATATGTACTTCAAGCTCTTATGATCCGTATACACTCGGCAAGAAGAACCATACAAGTAATGTCTCCAAATTTTCAACGCAAACACCACAGCGGCTAACTCAAGATCATGAGTAGGATAATTCATCTCGTATGGCTTTAATTGTCGAGACGCATAAGCCACTACTCTCTCATTTTGCATCAATACACATCCCAATCCTTGTTTAGAAGAATCACTATAAATAACGAAACCTCCCATTCCTTGTGGTAAGGCTAGGATCGGAGACGTAGTCAAACGCTTTTTCAACTCGTCAAAACTCTTCTGACACTCATCACTCCACTCAAATTTCTGTGTCTTCTGCAATAATAAGGTGAGCGGTCGAGCAATTTTCGAGAATCCTTCAACAAATCGATGATAATAGCCCGCTAATCCTAGAAAACTCCGAACTTCCTTAACATTCCGTGGAGGCTCCCAAGCTAAGACTGCTTCAACCTTTTGAGGGTCTACTCGAATACCATCGGCTGAGATGATGTGTCCCAGAAAAGAGACTTCTCTAAGCCAGAACTCGCACTTAGAAAATTTAGCATAAAGCTTATTAGCCCTCAAAATGCTCAACGCGATCCTCAAGTGTTCGGCATGTTCCGTATCACTTTTGGAATAGATTAATATATCGTCGATAAACACCACTACAAATTTATCGAGATATTCGATAAAAGTTTTGTTCATAAGCTGCATAAAGGCCGCCGGAGCATTTTTTAAGCCGAATGGCATAACTACGAATTCGTAATGCCCATACCTCGTTCGAAATGCTGACCTGGGGATATCCGAATCTCGAATTCGCAGTTGGTAATATCCTGACCTCAAATCAATCTTGGAGAAAACCGTATCCCCTTGTAATTGATCAAATAGATCATCGATTCTTGGCAACGGGTACTTGTTCTTAATAGTGAGTTTATTCAACTCACGATAGTCAATACATAGCCGTAAGGACCCATCTTTCTTTCGTACAAACAATACCGGTGCACCCCATGGAGACACACTAGGCCGAATATAACCTTTGTCCATCAATTCACCCAATTGTTTCTTCAATTCTAACATTTCCGATGGGGCCATTCTGTACGGTGCCTTGGATATTGGCGCCGCATTGGGCTCTAGTTCGATGACGAACTCCACTTCACGATGTGGTGGCAATCCCGGCAAATCATCCGGAAATACGTCTGGAAATTCATTCACAACTGGAACAGAGGATAACTGTACCTCGCCAACTTCCGACTTCAACGCGTAACACCAATAACTGGTACAACCTTGTCGCAATAATTTCATCGCTTTCATGACTCGAATAATCTTCCCAGAAGTACCAGGGTTTTGCCCTTCAAAAACGTGTTCAGTACCATCCGGTGCGACTATCGAAATTATTTTCCGACGATAATCTACTATCGCTCCATGCCGATTTAACCAATCATCACCGAGGATTAAATCCTCTCCTATCATATCGATCATAATCAAATCGGATGACCAATCTTTACTGCCAATGGTTACAGGACAATTGGCAATCTCTTGATCCCCAACTATCCTTTCCCCACTTGGCAGCCTAACAATAAAAGGTTCACATGAAGAGAGACCGTCTAGGCCCAAACGATTCACACAAGATAATGATATAAAAGAATGAGTAGCTCCAGAATCAAACAATACATCTACCGGGTGCATCGAAATATAAACAATGCATGACGTAGTGGCAGTCCCTACGTCATCAGTCCTCCTCATCTCATACAATCGGGGTGGGGCTAATCCAATGCTAGATGCATCCTTATGCTCGGTTTTACCTCTGCCGCTGCCACGTCCAACACTCGGAGTTGGCTGACCCATAACTGTGCCAGCCGAAGTAGGGGGCTGTTTAGAGAAGATTTTGCCCACTGACTCACAATATAATGCGCGATGACCCTGCTTCCCACACTTAAAACAATCAATGGGGCGAGAAGTGCAACGAGAACTGACATGTCCCGGATTTCCACAATTAAAACAAACTCTCGGCACTCCTCCACTAGGTTGAGGGGAACCAACAGAAGATTGCACAGAAGATTGAGGCCTACGCGATCCACTGCCTCGGAAACTACCAGAAAATTTTAGTTTCTTCGAGCTCGAAACTGCAGGAACCGGAACTGTCACCATCTTATAAGCAAGTGCTCTATCCTGATATTCTCTCAAAGTAGTACACCCAAGGCCCGCCATATATTTTCGGACCTCCGGTTTCATCCTTGCATCGAAATGAAGTATTTTGTCTATCTCATCCTTAACTCGATCTTGGACATACACTAACTGCTTGTTGTATGTCCTGATTGCTTCAGAGATAGGAACATCTTCGGGTTGGGCTCTGAAGAACTCACTGACTCTTGCTAACTGAACCGGCGCTGGACAATATTGAGCTTCCATCAATTCTTTAAATTCTTCCCAAGTGACATCACGGTCCTTGGGCTTAACAGCTCGCCACCAGTCCGAAGCGTCATCAACTGTCAGATATTGAGCAATCGGGACTCTCTTGGCTTCAGGACAACCAATACCGTCAAAGATCTTCTCTAGCTCAACGAACCAATGATCCCAATTGTTCGCATTGTAACACCCCCAATCCACTCAGGGATATTACACGCCGTAGACCCTCTCCTCGAGGATCTACCAGGCTGGTAACAACATTTAACATCTCGACAATGCCTTCAAGGCTAAAATGACTCAGTAGACCGATTTGGTCTTTCAATAAAATATACAACTCGATTACAAACACATACCCACGCAGGGGTCAAAATACAATAAACTCCCGCATAAACGGGAAAAGATCTTGCGGCGAAAAGAAAATACAACTAGACCAATACGACATCAACGGATCCTCGTGTGATTAGTATCGTTCATCTTTCATCATCCTTCGTGCCGACCCTGTGTTATGCTCCAAAACCTGAATGCAAAAATAGACATCCACCCCCCGAATACTCGGGGGTTAGCAAACTCCTTTGTTTTGCTAGTGCAAGTATAAAATACGAAAACGAGCCATACATATCATACTCCACGAAACATGTTAATCATAAACATACTTCCCGAGGTGATTCACTTAATCAAACGATTAAATCGAAAGATAGGGTAAACCCGATAAACATCTTGTGAAAAACATTTTACGACCTCGGGAGTTTTGAATACATTGGGATTTAAAAATCTTCGTGCCTTTCGAAAACATTTAGGGACACACCCAAAAGTCATTTTCCCAAAACATAAGTTCGATAACAACAAGTGGGGTCCACGACCCGATCATACCATAACACCCTGTTTCCACAGTTATTCGCGTCCGTGCTAGCAAGCCACGGACCTCGGATGCTCCCGTAGAACAAACCCGAGTGAATAACCCACAGGAAACTATATCAAATCACATGTCACCGTAACGCGATCACGTGACTAAAAGCACATATACTTACATAATCAAACCACAACCATAAGTTATCCCATCGTGCTAACAAGCCACGAACCTCGGAGTCCCCGCAAGACATACCCGATGATAACCCCACAAGTTATCTCGGCATCGGGCTAGCAAGCCCCGAACCTCGGAGTCCCCGCAAGACATACCCGTATTGGATAACCCTACGGTTTCGCCCGACCCATACTAGCAAGTATGGATCCCGGAGATTCAACAATCCTACCCGGAGGCACATCACATACAACAAGCACACAACATTATCAGTTTATCAAGACAAGCAACACTAAGCATCACAACCTCCTTTCAAAGGAGTAACGACTAATATCACACACATTACGTTCTTACCGAACAAGTACATAATAACAATACGTAATCCCCGACAAAGGATTACGGTCTATCAAACTCACTCGAAATGATCATATTATCTTTCAACATACAAAACCAACACACATATTCCGGGAACACATATTCACGAAGTATACGAATTATCGTTGAAAGACAACATTTATCGAGAACATACCGATCCCTTTTTACGTTCATTAAACATTGGATTTCGCATAAAATCATTTATCAATAATTATGCCTAAGAAATATGAAATGTATGGGCAAGATACTTGCCTCGATACCACGAGCACGGAACCACGAACGGATACGGCTCAACCGGAAGCTTCAAACGCCCGATGCAATCGAAAAGAAAGACGACAACGAGCGGAAGGGTTCAACTCGGTTTCTTCGCAAGAAACTCGACCCTAACAATATATAATCAATAAATCATCGATCATACGAGGAAGAATAAACGTAGAACGCGAAAACCCCTCTAAGACATTTTAGGACACCTTCAAGGCGTCGGTCAAGAACTCGACCCAAATAACGAATCGATACGATCCAACCATGTAATAACAAGGAAATGATATAATACATCTAAATAATCATCAATCCATCATAATCCTAAGTTAAATCGAATTAATCGGACGAAAACAACCAAAATACCCAAATTCCCAAAACTAGATTTCTAGGAAATCGACGATCAGTAGATTGGAGGATGTTATAGGATTGATGATTGATGATATGAACTCCAAAACTTCATGGATTGATTGTCCAACAACATCTCTCCATGATTACACCATCTCCACCGCGGAATGGAAGAAGAGAAGTGAGAAAATGTCAAGAAAACGTTGTCGCCTTTTATAAGCCGATCGGCCGTACGTTACGACGAATCGCCATGGCTTACGTCGTAATCGCCATGGCCGAACTCTGCTGGAAAATGCCGGAACGTTACGTGCGTTACGGCCAGGGCCTTACGACGTAATCCGGCCTTACGACGTAATGGCCGATCATTACCGCCGCGTTACTCGGCCAGTGGCTGGCCCGATCATGCCCGGCCATGACTCGCCGACCAACTCCGACGGCCCGAACGACCCCGAAACCCGAACTCGAGTACGAATCGAAGATACGGTTACGAAGTACTCGAAAAGACGAATCCGAGCACTAATAGAACACACGATTCCGACTACCCGAAGGCTCGAAATTCGACAACGGAAAGTAATTACCCCAAACTTTGGGAAATTACGAAAATGGCCCAAAACGCCCCAAAATCACGATACGTGATCCAATAACCAAACCGAAGCTTGAAACATGAATAATAACATTAAATGAACTTACGAGAAAGTCGAAACAACAGTTTCGGACGAGATTCGCAAGAATCGAACTCAAGTGCGGAAAAACCGCTAAAAAGCACGGAACTCAACAAAACGACACCGAAACGAGCTCGGATGACAAAAAGTGCAGAATTAATAATTCTCGGAATGACGAAACGGTGATGAGCGAGTCGTCAAAACGGACTTCCACCGAAAAAAAAGAAATTTACCGAAAATCGAAAATTGCGGATATTACATTCTACCCTCCTTAAAAGAAGTTTCGTCCCGAAACTTAAAACAAGTAGGGAGAAGCAATATCCCTCCAGGAAAACTCAATGAGATACGCAAGAAACGTGTAACTAATGCCAAACGGCGAAACGTTACATACAACGCAACGGAATATACGGTGTGAAAACACGCTCCACGACGACCAACACAACGTCGCCGTTAGGGATATAATAGAACCAACAAGTGACAAGCGTCATCAAATGGATAATACAATCAAGTCAATTATCCGAACAATCACAAAACACAACGAACGAAAATCAATACGATTGACCAACCCATCGGTACATCAATCAAAACGCGAGCCAATCGCTGAACAAATACGGAATTCCACCGCTCAAGGGTTGGAAGATCGAAAACGAGACTAATTTCCCGAACTTAAGGGAATTAGGAAGGAGCCTGAACACTCAACAATCACGAAACGAGAACAAAACCGAACAAACAAATGATCGAGACAACAAAAATCGAACAATCATGTCCGAAATACGAAGGATAATAAAATTCAAACAACAACCCCAAGGTTCACATCTCGACTCGAGACAATATATGATCCGGTGAAAACAACAGATGTGCATTCATATAAGATCCACAGAAAGGGAATAGCAATAGAAAAGTCACAACGACAAACGAGTTATTCCGAAATAATACCACACTCGTTCGATAAACAAAAGCAAGGGGCGGGACAGACTCGATATGTCAACGAACATAAACGAGTCGACAGAGTCGAAAATACAAAAGTTCAAGATCCGTCCACTTCGAATAAAAGAACTAGTAGAACCAAAGATGTTACTTCCAACAAGGTTCACAAGAATCGAACCGAACTCGGAAAGTTACAGCGATAACAGATTGACCCAAAACAAGATCACACCTCGTCCGATCAATGAAACCAAATACGAACAAGTTCGGTAAGTATCAATGAACACGAGCGAGTCGATAGAATCGAGAAAGAGAAAATGCAGAGTCTAAAAACAACACGGGTACTACATTCGACCTCTTATAAAAGAAGGTCGCCCCGCAACTCACAACAAATAAATCAAGGTGACGACACAACAAGCAACCGACGAAACATCCTTCGAAGGCCTCTCAAAGCCGATTCGATACTTGTCTTTGAAGCGCGAACTCGAAAGTCTCGGTAGCCAATTCGCAAATCGAATTCGGTGTCCTCGAGTCCACACTTGAAATGTGTTACCGACGAGAAGGACAAATTTACACGTGCATGCCCCGGCACATTACGGTTGAAACGCCTCGGCTCGGCATACCGAAAATACAAATGCTAGATCTGATGGGGCATAACGTCGCAAAACAACATAGCGGAGATGCCAACTCGGCACAACAAGGAATCATAATACATATCATATACAACGATTATCATCGTAAAATAATACACACAAACACTACAACGACGGTATCGTTCGGCGACCTCAACGGCCGAACAATAACCAAGACATAATTACAAACATTATGAAACAATCACATATGTACACAAACGTACAAACCCAAGCTTTAACAACTCACAGTGCGTTAACACGCAAGCCACCACGAAATGACAACATTAAGGATCGTCATCACACCTCCCACAAGGGCTAACAAAATATATGCGTGGCGAGCGACTCGACGCTCACGCCACCAATTCAATCATAATTGGGTTAACACCGTAACGAAAGTTCGAAAACCATACACGCATTTCCGGTCCGCAAACAGGAATGATAGGTTTTAAAAACGAAAACCACCTTTTGAAAATAGTTTGGAAACACCAGTTGATCTTGAGTATCACTTTACAAAAAGTAGTGCAAACATTGTTATCGAGACTTTGAAAATCGTCTTGCGTTTGAACAAAAATGAGGACACCTTCTCTTAGTGAAAGACTTTCAGAATATCCGACCCTCGGGTCTAAGTAAAAGTGTTTATAAAACATTTGAAAATATCTCAAAATATTTTGGTCCTCGAGTTAGAAGAATTTTGAAATATATTGTGGCACTTTGGACGTACCACGAGAAAATAATTCATTGTAAAAGTACGTCTCGAATTTTAATTTTCTAAGATACTCAAGGTTTTCAAAAATAATTCAATGGGCTAGAATGCCCAAAAAGTTTAGGTACTTACACGAAACATTATAGCGCCGTGTGTCCCGCGCCGGAACCCAGCAGGCTAAAAACCATTTACAAAAACGCCAAAAAGGCCGATGACGGTAATATTTCAAAAACTCACAGAAGCCATTTAGAAAATAATAAATACCGTCGTAAGAATTTCGCCAAAATGATCAAGGCCGTAATGCCAAAAACTCGGTTAAGGAATCGGTTTTGAAATAAAACTCGGTCGGTAAAATACCGAAATCCATTACAAAAGAACTCACGCAATGGATAAAAGAAATACGATTCGACATGCACAGTCCGGAACAATACTCATCATAATAACGAAATTTGAGAGTCAAATAGTCTCTTATAAAGAAATCAAATTCCCTAAGCGGATCACTTCACTTAACAAATTATCCTTAAAATTGCTATTGTCACTCGTGGGTCAACAGAAATAAGGTTGACTTACATCCACAGTCGCACGAAGATGATGATCGCCCACGATACTAATCACGACCAACAAACTCAAACGACGCGTCGCGACACAACTCGATCGGATAAAATCCGGCGAAACAAGACTCAAACAACACGACTTGACCCGGACACCTAGGTTTCCACAACCTAAGCTCCGATACCATTTATGTAACACCCCCAATCCACTCAGGGATATTACACGCCGTAGACCCTCTCCTCGAGGATCTACCAGGCTGGTAACAACATTTAACATCTCGACAATGCCTTCAAGGCTAAAATGACTCAGTAGACCGATTTGGTCTTACAATAAAATATACAACTCGATTACAAACACATACCCACGCAGGGGTCAAAATACAATAAACTCTCGTTCAACGGGGAAAAGATACTGCAGCGGAAAAGAAAATACAACTAGACCAATACGACATCAACGGATCCTCGTGTGATTAGTATCGTTCATCTTTCATCATCCTTCGTGCCGACCCTGTGTTATGCTCCAAAACCTGAATGCAAAAATAGACATCCACCCCGAATACTGGGGTTAGCAAAACTCCACTGTTTTGCTAGTGCAAGTATAAAATACGAAAACGAGCCATACATATCATACTCCACGAAACATGTTAATCATAAACATACTTCCCGAGGTGATTCACTTAATCAAACGATTAAATCGAAAGATAGGGTAAACCCGATAAACATCTTGTGAAAAACATTTTACGACCTCGGGAGTTTTGAATACATTAGGATTTAAAATCTTCGTGCCTTTCGAAAACATTTAGGGACACGGCCAAAAGTCATTTTCCCAAAACATAAGTTCGATAACAACAAGTGGGGTCCACGACCCGATCATACCATAACAACCTGTTTCCACAGATTATTCGCGTCCTGTGCTAGCAAGCCACGGACCTCAGATGCTCCCGTAGAACAAACCCGAGTGAATAACCCACAGGGAAACTATATCAAATCACATGTCACCGTAACCGCAGTCACGTGACTAAAAGCACATATACTTACATAATCAAACCACAACCATAAGTTATCCCGGCATCGTGCTAACAAGCCACGAACCTCGGAGTCCCCGCAAGACATACCCGATGATAACCCCACAAGTTATCTCGGCATCGGGCTAGCAAGCCCCGAACCTCGGAGTCCCCGCAAGACATACCCGTATTGGATAACCCTACGGTTTCGCCCGACCCATACTAGCAAGTATGGATCCCGGAGATTCAACAATCCTACCCGGAGGCACATCACATACAACAAGCACACAACAATAACAGATTATCAAGACAAGCAACACTAAGCATCACAACCTCCTTTCAAAGGAGTAACGACTAATATCACACACATTACGTTCTTACCGAACAAGTACATAATAACAATACGTAATCCCCGACAAAGGATTACGGTCTATCAAACTCACTCGAAATGATCATATTATCTTTCAACATACAAAACCAACACACATATTCCGGGAACACATATTCACGAAGTATACGAATTATCGTTGAAAGACAACATTTATCGAGAACATACCGATCCCTTTTTACGTTCATTAAACATTGGATTTCGCATAAAATCATTTATCAATAATTATGCCTAAGAAATATGAAATGTATGGGCAAGATACTTGCCTCGATACCACGAGCACGGAACCACGAACGGATACGGCTCAACCGGGAAGCTTCGAAACGCCCGATGCAATCGAAAAGAAAGACGACAACGAACGGAAGGGTTCAACTCGGTTTCTTCGCAAGAAACTCGACCCTAACAATATATAATCAATAAATCATCGATCATACGAGGAAGAATAAACGTAGAACGCCCGAAAACCCCTCTAAGACATTTTACCGGACACCTTCAAGGCGTCGGTCAAGAACTCGACCCAAATAACGAATCGATACGATCCAACCATGTAATAACAAGGGAAATGATATAATACATCTAAATAATCATCAATCCATCATAATCCTAAGTTAAATCGAATTAATCGGACGAAAACAACCAAAATACCCAAATTCCCCAAAACTAGATTTCTAGGAAATCGACGATCGGTAGATTTGAGGATGTTATAGGATTGATGATTTATGATATAATCTCCATAACGTCATGGATTGATTGTCCAACAACATCTCTCCATTTTTACACCATCTCCTGCAGCGGAATGGAAGAAGAGAAGTGAGAAAATGTCAAGAAAACGTTGTCGCCTTTTATAGCCGATCACGGCCGTTACGTCGTATCGGCCATGGCTTACGTACGAATCGCCATGGCGAACTCTGCCTCGAAAATGCCGGGCGTTACGTCGTTACGCCGTGGCCTTACGTACGTAACCGGCCTTACGTACGTAATGGCCGATCATTACCGCACGTTACTCGGCCAGGGCTGGCCTGGCCCGATCATGCCCGGCCATGACTCGGCCGGGACCAACTCCGACGGCCCGAACGACCCCAAAACCCGAACCTGAGTACGAATCGAAGATACGGTTACGAAGTACTCGAAAAGACGAATCCGAGCACTAATAGAACACACGATTCCGACTACCCGAAGGCTCGAAATTCGACAACGGAAAGTAATTACCCCAAACTTTGGGAAATTACGAAAATGGCCCAAAACGCCCCAAAATCACGATACGTGATCCAATAACCAAACCGAAGCTTGAAACATGAATAATAACATTAAATGAACTTACGAGAAAGTCGAAACAACAGTTTCGGACGAGATTCGCAAGAATCGAACTCAAGTGCGGAAAAACCGCTAAAAAGCACGGAACTCAACAAAACGACACCGAAACGAGCTCGGATGACAAAAAGTGCAGAATTAATAATTCTCGGAATGACGAAACGGTGATGAGCGAGTCGTCAAAACGGACTTCCACCGAAAAAAAAGAAATTTACCGAAAATCGAAAATTGCGGATATTACACGCATCACCGGAACCATCGAATCTGGGAGGGTTCATTTTCATAACCTCTTGAAGCCATCGATCCTCAACCGTTCTGCCAGTATTAATATTCTGCACCACTTGTGCCAGTTGGTGCACTTGTGTTACAACTTGTTGAAGAATGTTAGGCACTTCGGCCTCCGAATCTCCATCTGAACCTCCCGAAGGGATCGGGTCCGACCTAGTCGCAGAACGAGATGCCGATTCTGAAACGGACCTCTCGGACTCGGACACTACTACTCTGCCACGACCTCGACCACGGCCGCGTTGACGGAAAGCTCTACCTCTCGGCATACTGAAGAATAAGAATGGTTCAACAAGGAAACGATTACAATAATAGATTGCACAATATTAAGTTATTATTTCCGAAGGGAAGAAATAACCAACATCCGAAGAGTCTTCCAGCACAGGCAACACGGGGTGGTAGCATGCTAATGATATCGTAGACAACAACTGACTCAATTTAATGCACTAAAACACCGGCTAGGTATCCATAAACCTAGGCTCTGATACCATATTCTGTAACACCCCCATGATTTACGGAGATATTACAGCGCCGTAGATCCTTTTTGGAGAACCTACCAGGCTTAGACCCAAATAAAACACATTAAATACGACAAACATAAATGTTCATACATTCAAAACTAACTTCAATTTCAACATGACATACAGCACAATACCAAACAACATATCATCCCGAGGAATCATAACCAATATGACCGTTCACCACGGGAAATACAACAACATCATTAACCATTAATAATGACATGACATACAACACTGGACAGTACCCGCGCGAGTACAAAACTAAAACACGACTTTGACCATGACCATGCGACCACCAACTCAAAATGATGTACGATATCAATGCTGCCCACCAAGCTCGTGTCCGTCCTGTGCTAGTCCTCCCACTGGACCTATACCTGAATACACAAAAGTATATCCACCCCAGAAGGGGTCAGCAAGAATCCGGTGCAAGTACAATGATTCTAGAATATGTACAACAAGTGAATAATCAACAAAACCACAGAAAATCATAGCGCCATCACAGATATTCCGGAATACCACATCACAATCATCATCACAAAACAATCCTCCCGAGCTATACTGGCCCTGTACCTCTCAAGCAAGATACACACCCCAGAGACACCTCGTCAGGCCCTCCCTGGTGTATAGCCCAACCGAGTGATCCGTAGGGATACGCAGCCTACCGGACCCCAGGGGACCCTCACTGGTTTTACTCGGCTCACACACACTCGATCAACAATTGGCACAAATTCCATTTTTACATATTCACACGAAGTACATTAAACACAATCAAAGTACTTGCCTCAATTTAAACGACACGAGAAACGGCGAACGGATGAACGTACGATCCGAATTTCCTTCAACGATTCGATCCTAACACATCAAAATACCGAATCAAAACACAACACCACGAAAATGGAAAGATTCACCCTAAGTTCTACCCTTAGGGACATTTATCCAAATATTACGAAGGAAACGTAGCTCGAACCCAAACTATGAAAGGTAACTTAGGGTTAAATCCGTGAATCTTGGAGAAAAATGAAGGATTATGATTACAACATCACAATCTAGCACAAATCGGAGCTAGGATAGATTAGAATCAAAGATCTCGACAAAAACCCCAAAATATGAAGAACTAGGGTTCCAACGGTTTTACCTTGATTTGGATGGTGAAAGTTGATAAGATGTTGATAATTTGGTGTTAGGAGCTCAAAATTATTGTTGGATGAAGAAATCCGACCAAAAATCTACACTCTCCAATGGTCAAGTATGCCCAGCCGCCGAAGAGAAGAGGAAGAGGTGAAAAATGACATTTCTAGAAGCTACCCCCCATATATATACTGGGAGGTATTAGCGCACGCTACGGCTACAGGCTTAGCGTGCGCTAACGAGCGAGGTGGTGCCATCGTTGAAGAAAAGCGGTCGAACTTTCTGCCAGACTCAGATAGCGTCGCCGAACTATCTGTTAGCGTGCGCTATCGATTGTTACTAGCGCGCGCTAACTCCATACAATAGCGTCGCTACTCGCAAGTACTGCGGTCGTAAGCGTTCGTCCTCACGGCGACATCCTAGCGCACGCTATCTTACAA
Organism: Orobanche coerulescens; assembly: GCA_033398695.1. NCBI lineage: Eukaryota > Viridiplantae > Streptophyta > Magnoliopsida > Lamiales > Orobanchaceae > Orobanche > Orobanche coerulescens. Next base: position 113,659,320 of record CM065816.1, read on the forward strand.
GTAACGTGCGCTAGTACATCGAAATAGCGTCGTTAGTCCGTCCATAGCGTCTGTGCGCTTCATTCGAGTCGAGAAGCTTCTTGTCGGTAGGACTAACACACGCTATTGTACAAGAGTAGCGTGCGCTACGCGAACTTGGCTAGCGTGCGCTAGACATACAGTCTTAGCGTGCGCTAACTGCTATTTTCCAAATTTAAATTCGCAAGAAGTCCGGCTAAAACGAGCATAATCCGAGAATCACAGAACCCAACAATTATCAGCCATGAATATGCCAAGGTCAATCATCAATATATATACGGTCCAAATAACCACAATACCACAAAATACATCTAAAATAACACTCATAAAATACACGGGTATTACACAATATAAGCTCAATATTACAACAAAAATAGAATGTATATGAATATCAGATTAATCATTTGATAACTTGAAGTTTTTGTATCTTCAATACCCAAGGAAGTGGTATTTATAGGCATTTCTCTTCCAACTAGCTGTTAGCTTCCTGTGCCTCTCTTACGTACGTTGCAGCCTCCTCCTTACGCATGTTATCTATGTTTACATACGTTAGCTCATCTCAATTACGTACATTAACATCTTACAGATTCAGTCCAGTAGCTTTCGTTTTGATCATTACGTACGCTAGCATATCTCTCATTACGTACATTATCAATAGTCAATATATCCGTTGCTTGCTGGTCTATGCCATGACGTCATATCCAACGTTCTTCATGTTTGAGTTCAGAAATATCACATTACATACGTTAATCCTTCTCTCTTACGTACGTTAATCTTGAATACCTACGTACGTTATATATCGAACGTTACGTACGTTAATCATGTAATTTCCAGCTTTTTGCGTCTTCGATTTCTTCGATGCTTTGCTATATTTAGCAACTTTAATCATCAAAACTCTATTAATGAATGTATGGAATAAAATATTCCAATAATTTCTCCCTTTTTGATGATTACAAAATAACACCCATGAATGGATAAATACCTGCAAAAATAAAATATATGTATATATCTACGAATCAAAGTTTTTGACTTTGATCGTTTCGTTAGTTCTCCCAGCTTTTCTTTTTCTGTCTTTTTCGACTTCTTCATTGTCATTTTTGATTTTTCGACTTTTTCTCTCCCCTTTTTGTTTTTCACGGTATCTATATTTTTCGACTTCTTCGTCTTTTTCTTTTCTCCCCCTTTTTGCATTTTATTTTTCTCGTCATTACGCTCTTTATTTTATTCATCTCCTTTCTCCCCCTTTTTGTATTCAGCAAGAAGTGTAATAAAAATGAAGAAAATACCAATTGATGTATATAAAAATATGCAAGATAGGGTATAACTCCCCCTGACAAAAATATCCGTTTAAAAATTAATACTCCCCCTAAGTAAGATATCAATTGTTAAAAGTTAATTTTGGGGATCCAACCAATTGTTGGTTTTTATTTCGAAATGTTGACGATATTTGGGATGGTGGTTCCTTTAGGAATCCAAATCTTTTTAAATTTTATCGTCCGTCTTGGGGTTTTGCAGTTCGTAAAATGATGCCCAATTTTCAAATATTTTTCACATTGGTGTAATTTGAAATTTAAGGATTCGGTCTTAGAATGATGTTTGAATCCCAATCCCTATTTATTCAAATTATATTTTTGAACCGAGTGCATTTGTTCAAATTTCTCGTTTCCACACGAGAATTTTTTTGTTAAATATTTGAGCTCGGTCTGAACTTTCAAGAGATCATCCTTTAAAATATTTTTATTTTCAACACATTTTGAATGATCAGTTTCGACAAATTTTCCCTTTTCAAGAAATTTGGAAATCTCGGTTTCCAATAATTAATTTTTAGATTTAAGGGATTTAATCTCGGATAAAGCCTTTTGAAAATCCGTATGCAATAATTCAAATGTTTCAAATAATTCATCGTGAGAGGATGTACTTACTTGTCTTTCGACGTCACTATCGTCGAATGAGCTTCGTGCCGTGAGAGCTAGATTATTTTGATTGATAAAATCATCATCTTCGTCTTCATTGCTCCATGTTGCAAGTAGAACCTCCTTCATGGGTTTTGCTCGGCAATTTTTTGCAAAGTGGCCTGGTTTACCACATAATCGACAATTCATGTCGAATTTCTTAGATTCGTCTGAGATGTCTTTCTTTCTCTGGTTTAATAAGGTTTGAAATTAATTGCATAATATGCCGATTCTCCGTCGCTATCATCAACCGGGATTTCTTCTCTTTTTGACATCTTAGCCTTCAAGGCTATTGATCTTTCCTTAGGCTTTGGTTTAACATTCCGAGATTTTAGGACAATATCGTAGTTTATAAGTGAACCAACGAGAGCACTTAAATCAAGATTGTTTAAATCTTTAGATTCCATTATCGCTGTAACCGTGCCATCCCATTCAACAGGTAGTGATCTTAAGATTTTTTTGACTTTCTCACTGCTTGATAATGGTTTACCGAACGAAGCTAGTCCATTGGTGATGACCGCAAATCGGTCGAACATGTTGGTGATGGACTCGTCAGCCTTCATCATGAATAACTCGTAGTCATGGAGAAGCATATTGATCTTCGTCTCCTTCACTTGAGTTGTCCCTTCGTGTGTGATTTCAAGAATTTTCCATATTTCTTTAGCACTTTCACACGATGAGATACGATTGACCTCTTCTGGATTTAAGGCAAAATATAGAAGTTGAGTAGCCTTATGATTTAGATGGTCGTTCTTCCAATCCTCGTCATTATATTCTTCGAAACTCTTAAGAGATCCATCGGATTTGATTGGAACTTTCGGGCCAAGACAAATGATCTTCCAAATCTCTATATCATAGGCATGAATAAAGATCGACATCTTTTTCGTCCATGTCATATAATTTGATCCATCAAAGAATGGTGGTCGCTTCAAAGCAAGACCTTTGACCAGAGCAAATTGGAACGCCATTTGGATCTTCTCCTCGGATGTTAAGCCCCTTATTGGAGGTACCGCTCCGATACCAATTGTTGGAGCACTATTGGCCGGAATCGCCATTTGGAGATAGAGTTGTGAAACTCTTTCGCGTTGCGGAAGCAATTTAAATAAAGTACATAAAATAAATCGACACAAGGATTTATATAGGTTCGGCTATTAACGAAGCCTACGTCCTCTCTCGGTATCTTTTTCTATAGGCTTAAGATAAATCTCTACACCTCTCTTCTATCGGTCGAGGGATAACCATTACAAACTCGTCTTCTATCGGTCCGAGTATACCATTCTCTTACTTGTCTTTATGCCGGTCCAAGTTAAACCGTTTTCCTTTTCTATTGGACAAGAATTAACCATTCTAGCTTCTATCGGTACTAGATAAACCTCCCTTAGATATCGATTGTAATTCTAACAATGCCGGATCCTTGATCTCAATAACACCAAATCCAATCGTATTTTTTCTTTTACCTCTCGTGTATGTGTTGAATGTATAAACACTCAAACTATCAATATAAGCTCAATATTACAACAAAAATAGAATGTATATGAATATCAGATCAATGACTTGATTACTTGAAGTTTTTGTATCTTCAATACCCTAGGAAGTGGTATTTATAGGCATTTCTCTTCCAACTAGCTATTAGCTTCCTGTTCCTCTCTTACGTACGTTGCACCCTCCTTCTTACGTACGTTAACATCTTCCAGATTCAGTCTAGTAGCTTTCGTTTTGATCATTGCGTACGCTAGCATATCTCTCATTACGTACATTATCAATAGTCAATATGTCCGTTGCTCGCTGGCCTATGCCATGACGTCATCTCCAACGTTCTTCATGTTTGAGTTCAGAAACATCACATTACATATGTTAATCCTTCTCTCTTACGTACGTTAATCTTGAATACTTACGTACGTTATATATCGAACGTTACGTACGTTAATCATGTAATTTCCAGCTTTTTATGTCTTCGATTTCTTCAATGCTTTGCTTCGCTTATTTGTTGTTTTGCTTTGTTTAGCAACTTTAATCATCAAAACTCTATTAATGAATGTATGGAATAAAATATTCCAATAATCTCTCCATTTTTGATGATTACAAAACAACACCCATGAATGGATAAATACCTGCAAAAATAAAATGTATGTATATATCTACGAATCAAAGTTTTTGACTTTGATCGTTTCGATAGTTCTCCCAGCTTTTACTTTTTCTGTCTTTTTCGACTTCTTCGTTGTTATTTTTGCTTTTTCGACTTTTTCTCTCCCCTTTTTTTTCACGGGATCTATATTTTTTGACTTCTTCGTCTTTTTCTTTTCTCCCACTTTTTGCATTTTATTTTTTTCATCACTACGCTCTTTATTTTATTCATCTCCTTTCTCCCCCTTTTTGTATTCAGCAAGAAGTATAATAAAAACGAATAAAATACCAATTGATGTATATAAAAATATGCAAGATAGGGTATAACTCCCCCTGACAAAAATATCGGTTTAAAAATTAATACTCCCCCTAAGTAAGATATCAATTGTTAAAAGTTAATTTTGGGGATCCAACCAATAGTTGGTTTTTGTTTCGAAATGTAGACGATAATTGGGATGGTGGTTCCTTTAGGAATCCAAATCTTTTTAACTTTTATCGTCCGTCTCGGGGTTTTGCAGTTCGTAAAATGATGCCCAATTTTGTATATTTTTTAACCGAGTGCATTTGTTCAAATTTCTCGTTTCCACACGAGAATTTCTTTGTTAAATATTTGAGCTCGGTCTGAACTTTCAAGAGATCATCCTTTAAAATATTTTCATTTTCAACACATTTTGAATGATCGGTCTCGACAAATTTTCCCTTTTCAAGAAATTTGGAAATCTCGGTTTCCAATAATTACTTTTTAGATTTAGGGGATTTAATCTCGGATAAAGCATTTTGAAAATCCGCATGCAATAATTCAAATGTTTCAAATAATTCATCGTGAGAGGATGTACTTACTTGACTTTCGACGTCACTATCGTCGAATGAGCTTCGTGCCATGAGAGCTAGATTATTTTGATTGATAAAATCATCATCTTCGTCTTTATTGCTCCATGTTGCAAGTAGAACCTCCTTCATAGGTTTTGCTCGGCAATTTTTTGCAAAGTGGCCTGGTTTACCACATAATCGACAATTCTTGTCGAATTTCTTAGATTCGCCCGAGATGTCTTTCTTTCTCTGGTTTAATAAGGTTTGAAATTAATTTCATAATATGCCGATTCTCCATCGCTTTCATCAACCGGGATTTCTTCTCTTTTTGACATCTTAGCCTTCAAGACTATTGATCTTTCCTTAGGCTTTGGTTTAGCGTTCCGAGATTTTAGGACAATCTCGTAGTTTATAAGTGAACCAACGAGAGCACTTAAATCAAGATTGTTTAAATCATTAGATTCCATTATCACTGTAACCGTGCCATCCCATTCAACAGGTAGTGATTTTAAGATTTTCTTGACTTTCTCACTGCTTGAACGAGTCATACCATGAAGTTGTGGGAACGAGTGATTGAACAAAGGATCAGGAAATGTGTGAAGATAACAGAAAACCAGTTTGGATTTATGCCTGGAAGATCGACCATGGAAGCAATTTATCTTATCCGGTAGTTGATGGAACATTATCGAGATAAAAAGAAAGATCTGTATATGGTTTTTATTGATTTAGAGAAGGCATATGATAAAGTACCAAGAGAAGTACTTTGGTGGGACTTAGCAAAGAAGGGTGTATCGCGGAAATATATTGACATTATAAAGGACATGTATGAGGGAGCTAGTACAAGTGTACGTACTAATGTTGGGAGGACAGAAGAATTCCCTATTACGATTGGGGTGCATCAAGGATCTGCTCTTAGTCCTTTTCTCTTTGCCATAGTCATGGACGAATTGACAAGAGAAATTCAAAATGACGTTCCGTGGTGTATGATGTTCGCAGATGATATTGTGTTGATTGATGAAACGAAGGTTGGAGTGCAACAGAAATTGAAACTTTGGAGGGATACTTTGGAAGCTCGAGGATTTAGGCTGAGCAGAAGTAAGACTGAATATATGGAGTGTAGGTTTAGCGAAAACAGTGATAGAGAGGCGGGCATGATCACATTTGATGGGAAAGTTGTTCATGGATCCACTTTCTTTCGGTATCTTGGATCTATTATCCAAAAGTATGGAGAGCTAGATGGCGATGTGACTCAAAGAATAAAGGCAGGGTGGTTGAAGTGGAAGAGTGCCACAGGGGTTTTATGTGATCCTGGCATGCCTCATAGATTAAAGGGTAAATTTTACCGCACGGCAATTAGGCCTGCGCTGTTATATGGCACCAAGTGTTGGGCTGTAAAACAGTGTCACGTTCAAAAGATGAATGTGGCAGAGATGCGTATTCTACGATGGATGTGTGGTCATACAAAAAAGGATCGGATCAGAAATGAGGTGATCAGAGAGAAGGTAAGAGTTGCGTCTATAGAAGACAAGATGATGGAGAATCGATTACGATGGTTTGGTCATGTGAGAAGAAGACCTATTGATGCCCCAGTGAGGAGGCTAGAAAGTTGGGGAACAAGTAATGTTGTGAAAGGTAGAGGAAGACCCAAGAAAACTTGGATAAAGATGATTGAAAATGATATGCGGTTTCTTGGAATTGGAGAAAGTATGGCGATGGAGAGGCAAATGTGGCGGGAAAGAATACGGATGGTGGATGGAGTCTGATTCCTTTTTTTTTAATTCCTATTTTCTTTTATTTCATGTTATCTTTTTTTTATTTTCTTTTTTTTTTCTTTTTTTTTTTACATTCATTCTCTTTTTTTATTTGCTTTTTTCTCTACTTTTCCCTCTTTTTTCCTTTTATGTTATTTATGTAACGATTATTGACGGTTTCAAAGTTTGATTCATGTTAGCTGACCCCAAATCATTTTGGGACTAAGGCTTAGATGTTGTTGTTGTTGTTGTTGTCTCACTGCTTGATAATGGTTTACCGAACGAAGCTAGTCCATTGGTGATGACCACAAATCGGTCGAGCATGTTGGTGATGGACTCGTCACCCTTGATCATGAATAACTCGTAGTCATGGAGAAGCATATTGATCTTCGTATCCTTAACTTGAGTTGTCCCTTCGTGTGTGATTTCAAGAATTTTCCATATTTCTTTAGCACTTTCACACGATGAGATACGATTGACCTCTTCTGGATTTAAGGCACAATAGAGAAGTTGAGTAGCCTTATGATTTAGATGGTCGTTCTTCCAATCCTTGTCATTATATTCTTCGAAACTCTTAAGAGATCCGTCGGATTTGATTGGAACTTTCGGGCCAAGACAAATGATCTTCCAAATCTCTATATCATAGGCACAAATAAAGATCGACATCTTTTTCGTCCATGTCATATAATTTGATCCATCAAAGAATGGTGGTCAGTTCAAAAGCAAGACCTTTGACCAGAGCAACTTGGAACGCCATTTGGATCTTCTCCTAAGATGTTAAGCCACTTATTGGAGGTACCGCTCCGATACCAATTGTTGGAGCACTATTGGCCGGAATCGTTGTTTGGAGATAGAGTTGTGAAACTCTTTCGCGTTGCGGAAATGATTTAAATAAAGTGTAGAAAATAAATCAACACAAGGATTTATAGAGGTTCGGCTATTAACGAAGCTTACGTCCTCTCTCGGTATATTTTTCTATAGGCTTAAGATAAACCTCTGCACCTCTTTTCTATCGGTCGAGGGATAACCGTTACAAGCTCGTCTTCTATCGGTCTGAGTAAACCATTCTTTTACTTGTCTTTATATCGGTCCAAGTTAAACCATTTTCATTTTCTATTGGACAAGGAATCAACCACTCTAGCTTTTTATCGGTACTAGATAAACCTTTATTAGATATCGATTGTGATTCTAACAATGCCAGATCCTTGATCCTAATAGCACCACATCTAATCGTATCATTTCTTTTACCTCTCGTGTATGTGTTGAATGTATAAACACTCAAACTATCAATATAAGCTCAATATTACAACAATAATAGAATGTATATGAATATCAGATCAATGACTTTATTACTTGAAGTTTTTGTATCTTCAATACCATATAAAGTGGTATTTATAGGCATTTCTGTCTTTTTCGACTTCTTCATTGTCATTTTTGATTTTTCGACTTTTTCTCTCCCCTTTTTGTTTTTCACGGTATCTATATTTTTCGACTTCTTCGTCTTTTTCTTTTCTCCCCCTTTTTGCATTTTATTTTTCTCGTCATTACGCTCTTTATTATATTCATCTCCTTTCTCCCCCTTTTTGTATTCAACAAGAAGTGTAATAAAAATGAATAAAATACCAATTGATGTATATAAAAATATGCAAGATAGGGTATAACTCCCCCTGACAAAAATATCCGTTTAAAAATTAATACTCCCCCTAAGTAAGATATCAATTGTTAAAAGTTAATTTTGGGGATCCAACCAATAGTTGGTTTTTATTTCGAAATGTTGACGATATTTGGGATGGTGGTTCCTTTAGGAATCCAAATCTTTTTAACTTTTATCGTCCGTCTTGGGGTTTTGCAGTTCATAAAATGATGCCCAATTTTCAAATATTTTTCACATTGGTGTAATTTGAAATTTACGGATTCGGTCTTAGAATGATGTTTGAATCCCAACCCCTATTTATTCAAATTATATTTTTGAACCGAGTGCATTTGTTCAAATTTCTCGTTTCCACATGAGAATTTTTTTGTTAAATATTTGAGCTCGGTCTGAACTATCAAGAGATCATCCTTTAAAATATTTTCATTTTCAACACATTTTGAATGATCGGTTTCGACAAATTTTCCCTTTTCAAGAAATTTGGAAATCTTGGTTTCCAATAATTAATTTTTAGATTTAAGGGATTTAATATCGGATAAAGCATTTTGAAAATCCGTATGTAATAATTCAAATGTTTCAAATAATTCATCGTGAGAGGATGTACATACTTGTCTTTCGACGTCACTATCGTCGAATGAGCTTTGTGCCGTGAGAGCTAGATTATTTTGATTGATAAAATCATCATCTTCGTCTTCATTGCTCCATGTTGCAAGTAGAACCTCCTTCATGGGTTTTGCTCGGAAATTTTTTGCGAAGTGGCTTGGTTTACCACATAATCGACAATTCATGTCGAATTTCTTAGATTCGTCCGAGATGTCTTTCTTTCTTTGGTTTAATAAGGTTTGAAATTAATTGCATAATATGCCGATTCTCCGTCGCTATCATCAACCGGGATTTCTTCTCTTTTTGACATCTTAGCCTTCAAGGCTATTGATCTTTCCTTAGGCATTGGTTTAGCATTCCGAGATTTTAGGACAATCTCGTAGTTTATAAGTGAACCAACGAGAGCACTTAAATCAAGATTGTTTAAATCTTTAGATTCCATTATCGCTGTAACCGTGCCATCCCATTCAACAGGTAGTGATCTTAAGATATTTTTGACTTTCTCACTGCTTGATAATGGTTTACCGAACGAAGCTAGTCCATTGGTGATGACCGCAAATCGGTCGAGCATGTTGGTGATGTACTCGTCAGCCTTCATCATGAATAACTCGTAGTCATGGAGAAGCATATTGATCTTCGTCTCCTTCACTTGAGTTGTCCCTTCGTGTGTGATTTCAAGAATTTTCCATATTTCTTTAGCACTTTCACAGGATGAGATACGATTGACCTCTTATGGATTTAAGGCAAAATATAGAAGTTGAGTAGCCTTATCATTTAGATGGTCGTTCTTCCAATCCTCGTCATTATATTCTTCGAAACTCTTAAGAGATCCATCGGATTTGATTGGAACTTTCGGGCCAAGACAAATGATCTTCCAAATCTCTATATCATAGGCATGAATAAAGATCGACATCTTTTTCGTCCATGTCATATAATTTGATCCATCAAAGAATGGTGGTCGGTTCAAAGCAAGACCTTTGACCAGAGCAAATTAGAACGCCATTTGGATCTTCTGCTCGGATGTTAAGCCCCTTATTGGAGGTACCGCTCTGATACCAATTGTTGGAGCACTATTGGCCGGAATCGCCATTTGGAGATAGAGTTGTGAAACTCTTTCGCGTTGTGGAAGCAATTTAAATAAAGTACATAAAATAAATCGACACAAGGATTTATATAGGTTCGGCTATTAACGAAGCCTACGTCCTCTCTCGGTATCTTTTTCTATAGGCTTAAGATAAATCTCTGCACCTCTCTTCTATCGGTCGAGGGATAACCATTACAAACTCGTCTTCTATCGGTCCGAGTATACCATTCTCTTACTTGTCTTTATGCCGGTCCAAGTTAAACTGTTTTCCTTTTCTATTGGACAAGAATTAACCACTCTAGCTTCTATCGGTACTAGATAAACCTCCATTAGATATCGATTGTGATTCTAACAATGCCGGATCCTTGATCTCAATAACACCAAATCCAATCGTATTTTTTCTTTTACCTCTCGTGTATGTGTTGAATGTATAAACACTCAAACTATCAATATAAGCTCAATATTACAACAAAAATAGAATGTATATGAATATCAGATCAATGACTTGATTACTTGAAGTTTTTGTATCTTCAATACCCTAGGAAGTGGTATTTATAGGCATTTCTCTTCCAACTAGCTATTAGCTTCCTCTTCCTCTCTTACGTACGTTGTACCCTCCTTCTTACGTACGTTAACATCTTCCTGATTCAGTCCAGTAGCTTTCGTTTTGATCATTACGTACGCTAGCATATCTCTCATTACGTACATTATCAATAGTCAATATATCCGTTGCTCGCTGGCCTATGCCATGACGTCATCTCCAACGTTCTTCATGTTTGAGTTCAGAAACATCACATTACATATGTTAATCCTTCTCTCTTACGTACGTTAATCTTGAATACTTACGTACGTTATATATCGAACGTTACGTACGTTAATCATGTAATTTCCAGCTTTTTATGTCTTCGATTTCTTCAATGCTTTGCTTCGCTTATTTGTTGTTTTGCTTTGTTTAGCAACTTTAATCATCAAAACTCTATTAATGAATGTATGGAATAAAATATTCCAATAATCTCTCCCTTTTTGATGATTACAAAATAACACCCATGAATGGATAAATACCTGCAAAAATAAAATATATGTATATATCTACGAATCAAAGTTTTTGACTTTGATCGTTTCGTTAGTTCTCCCAGCTTTTACTTTTTCTGTCTTTTTCGACTTCTTCATTGTTATTTTTGATTTTTCGACTTTTTCTCTCCCCTTTTTGTTTTTCACGGGATCTATATTTTTCGACTTCTTCGTCTTTTTCTTTTCTCCCACTTTTTGCATTTTATTTTTCTCATCATTACGCTCTTTATTTTATTCATCTCCTTTCTCCCCCTTTTTGTATTCAGCAAGAAGTATAATAAAAACGAATAAAATACCAATTGATGTATATAAAAATATGCAAGATAGGGTATAACTCCCCCTGACAAAAATATCGGTTTAAAAATTAATACTCCCCCTAAGTAAGATATCAATTGTTAAAAGTTAATTTTGGGGATCCAACCAATAGTTGGTTTTTGTGTTGAAATGTAGACGATATTTGGGATGGTGGTTCCTTTAGGAATCCAAATCTTTTTAACTTTTATCGTCCGTCTCGGGGTTTTGCAGTTCGTAAAATGATGCCCAATTTTGTATATTTTTTAACCGAGTGCATTTGTTCAAATTTCTCGTTTCCACACGAGAATTTCTTTGTTAAATATTTGAGCTCGGTCTGAACTTTCAAGAGATCATCCTTTAAAATATTTTCATTTTCAACACATTTTGAATGATCGGTCTCGACAAATTTTCCCTTTTCAAGAAATTTGGAAATCTCGGTTTCCAATAATTACTTTTTAGATTTAGGGGATTTAATCTCGGATAAAGCATTTTGAAAATCCGCATGCAATAATTCAAATGTTTCAAATAATTCATCGTGAGAGGATGTACTTACTTGACTTTCGACGTCACTATCGTCGAATGAGCTTCGTGCCATGAGAGCTAGATTATTTTGATTGATAAAATCATCATCTTCGTCTTTATTGCTCCATGTTGCAAGTAGAACCTCCTTCATAGGTTTTGCTCGGCAATTTTTTGCAAAGTGGCCTGGTTTACCACATAATCGACAATTCTTGTCGAATTTCTTAGATTCGCCCGAAATGTCTTTCTTTCTCTGGTTTAATAAGGTTTGAAATTAATTTCATAATATGCCGATTCTCCGTCGCTTTCATCAACCGGGATTTCTTCTCTTTTTGACATCTTAGCCTTCAAGACTATTGATCTTTCCTTAGGCTTTGGTTTAGCGTTCCGAGATTTTAGGACAATCTCGTAGTTTATAAGTGAACCAACGAGAGCACTTAAATCAAGATTGTTTAAATCATTAGAGTCCATTATCGCTGTAACCGTGCCATCCCATTCAACAGGTAGTGATCTTAAGATTTTCTTGACTTTCTCACTGCTTGAACGAGTCATACCATGAAGTTGTGGGAACGAGTGATTGAACAAAGGATCAGGAAATGTGTGAAGATAACAGAAAATCAGTTTGGATTTATGCCTGGAAGATCGACCATGGAAGCAATTTATCTTATCCGACAGTTGATTGAACATTATCGAGATAAAAAGAAAGATCTGCATATGGTTTTTATTGATTTAGAGAAGGCATATGATAAAGTACCAAGAGAAGTACTTTGGTGGGCCTTAGCAAAGAAGGGTGTATCGCGGAATTATATTGATATTATAAAGGACATGTATGAGGGAGCTAGTACAAGTGTACGTACTAATGTTGGGAGGACAGAAGAATTCCCTATTACGATTGGGGTGCATCAAGGATCTGCTCTTAGTCCTTTTCTCTTTGCCATAGTCATGGACGAATTGACAAGAGAAATTCAAAATGACGTTCCGTGGTGTATGATGTTCGCAGATGATATTGTGTTGATTGATGAAACGAAGGTTGGAGTGCAACAGAAATTGGAACTTTGGAGGGATACTTTGGAAGCTCGAGGATTTAGGCTGAGCAGAAGTAAGACTGAATATATGGAGTGTAGGTTTAGCGAAAACAGTGATAGAGAGGCGGGGATGATCACATTTGATGGGAAAGTTGTTCATGGATCCACTTTCTTTCGGTATCTTGGATCTATTATCCAAAAGGATGGAGAGCTAGATGGCGATGTGACTCAAAGAATAAAGGCAGGGTGGTTGAAGTGGAAGAGTTCCACAGGGGTTTTATGTGATCGTGGCATGCCTCATAGATTAAAGGGTAAATTTTACCGCACGGCAATTAGGCCTGCGCTGTTATATGGCACCGAGTGTTGGGCTGTAAAACAGTGTCACGTTCAAAAGATGAATGTGGCAGAGATGCGTATTCTACGATGGATGTGTGGTCATACAAAAAAGGATCGGATCAGAAATGAGGTGATCAGAGAGAAGGTAAGAGTTGCGTCTATAGAAGACAAGATGATGGAGAATCGATTACGATGGTTTGGTCATGTGAGAAGAAGACCTATTGATGCCCCAGTGAGGAGGCTAGAAAGTTGGGGAACAAGTAATGTTGTGAAAGGTAGAGGAAGACCCAAGAAAACTTGGATAAAGATGATTGAAAATGATATGCGGTTTCTTGGAATTGGAGAAAGTATGGCGATGGAGAGGCAAATGTGGCGGGAAAGAATACGGATGGTGGATGGAGTCTGATTCTTTTTTTTTAATTCCTATTTTCTTTTATTTCATGTTATCTTTTTTTTCTTTTCTTTTTTTTTTCTTTTTTTTTTTACATTCATTCTCTTTTTTTATTTGCTTTTTTCTCTATTTTTTCCCTCTTTTTTCCTTTTATGTTATTAATGTAACGATTATTGACGGTTTCAAAGTTTGATTCATGTTAGCCGACCCCAAATCATTTTGGGACTAAGTCTTAGATGTTGTTGTTGTTGTTGTTGTTGTTGTTGTCTCACTGCTTGATAATGGTTTACCGAACGAAGCTAGTCCATTGGTGATGACCACAAATCGGTCGAGCATGTTGGTGATGGACTCGTCACCCTTCATCATGAATAACTCGTAGTCATGGAGAAGCATATTGATCTTCGTCTCCTTGATTTGAGTTGTCCCTTCGTGTGTGATTTCAAGAATTTTCCATATTTCTTTAGCACTTTCACACGATGAGATACGATTGACCTCTTCTGGATTTAAGGCAAAATAGAGAAGTTGAGTAGCCTTATGATTTAGATGGTCGTTCTTCCAATCCTTGTCATTATATTCTTCGAAACTCTTAAGATATCCGTCGGATTTGATTGGAACTTTCGGGCCAAGACAAATGATCTTCCAAATCTCTATATCATAGGCACAAATAAAGATCGACATCTTTTTCGTCCATGTCATATAATTTAATCCATCAAAGAATGGTGGTCAGTTCAAAAGCAAGACCTTTGACCAGAGCAACTTGGAACGCCATTTGGATCTTCTCCTCAGATGTTAAGCCGCTTATTGGAGGTACCGCTCCGATACCAATTGTTGGAGCACTATTGGCCGGAATCGCTGTTTGGAGATAGAGTTGTGAAACTCTTTCGCGTTGCGAAAATGATTTAAATAAAGTGTAGAAAATAAATCAACACAAGGATTTATAGAGGTTCGGCTATTAACGAAGCTTACGTCCTCTCTCGGTCTCTTTTTCTATAGGCTTAAGATAAACCTGTGCACCTCTCTTCTATCGGTCGAGGGATAACCGTTACAAGCTCGTCTTCTATCGGTCTGAGTAAACCATTCTCTTACTTGTCTTTATATCGGTCCAAGTTAAACCATTTTCATTTTCTATTGGACAAGGAATCAACCACTCTAGCTTTTTATCGGTACTAGATAAACCTTTATTAGATATCGATTGTGATTCTAACAATGCCAGATCCTTGATCCTAATAGCACCACATCTAATCGTATCTTTTCTTTTACCTCTCGTGTATGTGTTGAATGTATAAACACTCAAACTATCAATATAAGCTCAATATTACAACAATAATAGAATGTATATGAATATCAAATCAATGACTTGATTACTTGAAGTTTTTGTATCTTCAATACCATATAAAGTGGTATTTATAGGCATTTCTCTTCCAACTAGCCATTACGTACATTGCAGCCTCCTCCTTACATACGTTAGCTCATCTCAGTTACGTACATTAACATATTCCAGATTCAGTCAAGTAGCTTTCGTTTTGATCATTACGTACGCTATCATATCTCTCATTACATATGTTATCAATAGTCAATATGTCCGTTGCTTGCTGACCTATGCCATGACGTCATCTCTAACGTTCTTCATGTTTGAATTCATAAACATCACATTACGCACGTTAATCCTTCTCTCTTACGTACGTTAATCTTGAATACTTACGTACGTTATATATTGAACATTACGTACGTTAATCATGTAATTTCCAGCTTTTTGCGTCTTCAACTTCTTCAATGCTTTGCTTCGCTTATTTGTTGTTTTGCTTTGTTTAGCAACTTTAATCATCAAAACTCTATTAATGAATGTGTGGAATAAAATATTCCAACACTTGGGAATATGTTAATGTGGAATATTTGGTCGCGGACCCCGTGCTTTGTGATCGGAATTGTATGATTGGGTCGTGTACCTCATGTTTCGATTGTCAGAGTTGTATTTGGAAAATGATCTTGGGCGGTTTCCCTAAGTGGTTTCCGATAAAATGAGAATTCTTAAATCCCAAATGTTTTCAAAACTCCCGAGATCCTAAAATGTTTTGCAAAATGAATATTGAATTCATTTTTACCTTTCATGGTTCGAACGGTTTTAATCAAGTGGATTATCTTGGGAATTCTTTTATTATGTTGTAATGGTTGGCCATTCAAGATTATTATGTTCCCGGAGTATGTCGTGTATGGATCGTATATACACTTTATACTTGCATTATCAAAATAGTGGAATTTTGCTAACCCCCGAGAAATCGGGGGGTGGATGTCTGTATTGCGTCCAGGTGCATGCAGGTTCTTGGGGAGCTAATCACAGGATCGGTACGAAGGATGGTGGAAGACAAATTATACTAATCACATGAAAACTAGTACTCGGTACTGGTGGCCGTAATGTATTTTCTTTTCCGCTGTAGTAATTTCCTGCTGTAGGGGAGTGTTTTTGTACTTTGACCCTTGTGCGGGTATGAGTTTTGAGAGAGAGATGTATATGAAGTTTAACTTGTACGTTTACGGTAAATGACCAAATTGGTCTAATGGTTCGTTATTTAGCCATGTCGGGTTTTAATATGATGTATTGTTTATGTATTCAGCCTGGTAGATCCTCAAGGAGAGGGTCTGCGGCGCTGTAATATTCCCGAGTGGTTTGGAAGTGTTACAGAATATGGTATCAGAGCTTAGGTTTCTGAAACCTAGGATGTCGGGTTGAGTCGTGTATTATTGAGTCTTGTCCTGTCGGATTGTGTCTGACTAAGTCCTGTCGTGATGCATCGGTTGTGATGTGGGTCGTGATTAGTATCAAGGTTCATCCATCATCTTCGTGGGATCTATGGATATAAGTCTCCCTACTATATGTTGTGTCTCGTGTTATACGATCTTGTGTGATTCTATGTTACGAGGTGGTGTTTAATTATAAATTGTGAGTACGTGACCCATGCTTGTGTGATTCTCATATTGTACTAGAATGAAGAGTGGTGCCGGTGTATACACCTTTGTACAAACCGTTTTTACAAGAGTAATAACTTCGGAATCTTAAGGTTTTGAACATTTTGGGGTCGCATAAATTTTACTTTAAAATATCCTTCAAGGGAGGAAAAATTTTGATTTTCGTATGAGGACCTTATGGCCATAATTTTGTGAGAATTCAAACTATTGATATTTCATTTTCGTTTGGTACCATAATTTTTCGAAACATGAATTTTAAACTCAAATGAGGTCTACCAAAATTACTCAAGACGTGACTCTCGCGTTTAACTTTTAGGTTTCATGATTGTGAGCCAGGATGTATATGGTGATGATGATATCATTAGTTGGGCAATAGTGCCGAGGATCGTGATTAAATTGGTGGTGTGAACGTTGAGTCGTTCAGTATGCACTCGTTGAGATTGCCCGCTTTACTGAGAGGTCGGATTTCAGTTTAGATGTTAATCGACTTTTGATGGATTGCTCGTCTGATATCATTATTATGTGAACCATTAGCGTTTGGAATTGTATGTTGTTGTTTATTTGTAACCCTCGGTTCTTGTATTGTGTGGGATGTGTCCACGATCATATTGCTGAATTAGAGCAGTTAGTGCACACTTAGTATTAGGCTAGCGCGCGCTAATGTGGCATGTTTAGTGCACGCTAAATCTCTGTTTAGCGCGCGCTAATCCGTCTGGGCAGAAGCTATAGGACTGCATTTTTAGCCGTTGGGTCTAACTTTTGCAGTCGTGAAACCGATTACCTGTGACTCTATTCTATGTGTGTTAACTGGTGATGACAATTGTTGTGTGTGATTATGTGTTATAATTTCGTTGCGCTAGGTGGTTACTTGTTAGTATGCCAAGGGGCAGCGGTCATGGTCATAACTGTGGTACAGATGGCCACGATGATCAGATGTGGGACCAAGAGAATGTTGCCGGGAACGATATTGGTATTGGTGTTGCTACTATATTGCAACAAGTGGTGACACAGATGACTCAGTTGACCGAGGGGGTTCAACATAACACTGACGCGACTCAGAATGTCGGTGTAAATCAATGGCTTCGAGAGGTAGTCCGTATGAGTCCCCCTTGATTCGCTGGCGCTGCGGATGTGTTGGACTGGGATGGTTGGCTTTTTCAGTTAGGAAAGATATTCGAGGGAGATTATCCTGAAGAACGGAAGGTGCCTATCGCTCAGTACCTTCTTGATAGAGATGCCGCTAATTGGTGGGAAGCTGTTAAACCTAGTGATCGTGTCGTGATGTGGATAGAGGTTCAGGAATTTATGGAAGCTGAGTTTTGTTTGAAACCGATTAGAGATCATAGGATTCGTGATTTTTATTTGGCAGAACCGCGGGATATATCGGTGTCACAAGTGGGACTAAGAGTTCCAAGTCGGCAGCTTTGACTCCTGGTAAAACGAGGAGGTGTTTCAACTGTAATGTGTCACTACATGTGGATGCACATTGCCGTTCTCCGCTAGTAACGTGTTACAAGTGCGAACTTGAGGGACACCGAATTCAGTTTTGTGAGTTGCTCACCGGGTCTTCCGAAGCACGGACTTCAGCACCGATATCAGGATCAACTCTGAGAAGTCCCTGAATGGTGTTGCCTGCCAGTTGGCAGCTATGTTATTACCTTGTTTTCGTTGTTTTAAATTTCAGGGACAGACTTCTTTTATTGGAAGTGGATCGTAATACCCAAATTTTTGAACTTTTGTATTTTCAAATCTATCGACTTGTTTGTGTTCGGTGATACTTTCTGAACTTGTTCTGTTCTCCGTTTTTGTTGTTCGAACGAGTTGCAATATTGTTTTGGATTAATCTATTTGCCGTGGTAACTTTTCCGAGTTCGGATCGATTCTCTTGAGCCCTATACGAACTGAACATCTTGTAGTTCTAACTAATTCATTTAATGTCTTGAGTTGACGTGTGAACTTCAGAGTCGTTGTTTGATTATTGTTCGACCATGGTGGGTCGGTCATTGCTGTTCGATTGTTGTTGTCCGGTTTTTGTTGTTCAACCCCATATCGTGGTTTTTGAGCATTTGGACCATTTCGTAATTTCCTTGAGTTCGGGAAATTTTCTTTGATTGTGATCTTACAGACCTTGGGGTTATCGGAATTTCGTACTTGTTCAGCATTAGACTCGTGTTTTAGTCGTTAATTTGTTCGGTTTAGTCAACCGTAGTGACTTTTGTTCGTTGCATTTTGTTTTCGCTCTAGCGTAGCGAATCGTATTGTAGCAGTTCTGCAATACATGGGGTTCGTTGTATGCTGTCAGCAACAGACAACATGAGTTATAACATCCATACCAATATCATTCCCCGCAATATTCTCTCAATTCTGCATCTGATCCCCGTGGTCATCGGTACCATGGCTGCGACCACGACCTCTGCCCCTCGGCATATTAACAAGCAACAACCTATCGAAATGAAAGATCATAACACATAATCGCACACAATAATTGTTATCACTGGACAACACACATAGAATACGGTCACAACGATCAGTCTAACAATCGCAAAAGTTAGACCTACGGCCAAAATGCAATTCCCGAGCTTCTGCCCTGGCTGATTAGCGTGTGCTAGCCATGTCACGTTAGCGCGCGCTAGCTCCACACTTAGCGTGCGCTAAATGTTCTAATCCATCAACACGTTCATGAACATATACCAAATAATATCAAAAGTTTGGGGTTACAAATAAACAACAACATAGGAATCCAAACGCCGACAGTTCACATACTTATAACATTACACAAATAACCATCAAAAGTTAATTAACATTCCAAACCGAATTCCCACCTCCCGGTCAAGAGAACTACCTCGACGAATGCATACCGAATGACTCAGCGCTCACACCACCACCGTAATCACAACTCGGGGCATTACAACCGAAATGACAACAACATCATTACCACATACCTTTTTAACTGGAATGTTATGAAATCGAAAAGTGAAAAGCGAAAGTCGCGTCTCAAGTTGATGGACCTCATTTGAGTTTTAAAAATCAAATTTTGAATTCTCCAAAAATTTTCGTTCTCGAGGTCATCATACGGAAATCAAACTCTTTCCCTTCTTGAAGCATGTTTTAAAATAAAATTTATGCGACTTCCCAAAATAGTTAAAGTTTTTAAAATATCACGGTAATAAACTTTCATTGAGTAACCACTCCAAAACATTACTTCTGTAAAAATGGTTTATACAAAGATATATATATATATATATGTATATATATATTTACATACATACATACACACCGGCACTGCTCTTCATCCCAGCACAACACGATAATCAACAAGCATGGTTTACGTATTCACAATTCACGTTTAAACTCCACAAGATAACCCAAATACAAACAAGCTTGCATAACACAAGACACAGCAAAGTATGGAGACATACATCCACAGATCGCAATAAGATGATCGCTGCACCTCGATACTAATCACGACCGACATCTCAGATGACGTGTCGCGACACGACTCAGTCAGAGAAAATCTGACAAGACAAGACAAGACAAGACCCGACAACACATAACTAGTGATTGCATGCAATATATCTTACATTAGTGATTTTTATAAATAGGGGAAATATACTTTTAAATATTATGTATGAGTGCTTTAGGTACATTGTTGCAGTATCTACATGGGGCAGGTACGTAGTCGCTCTAACTATGATAATTATTATGCATGAAAGATTCAGGGTTATTATTATTTCTCCAGTACGCGTGCCGTCTTGGAGGTGGAGCCATTTTCTTCGGCCTTACAGCTTGCCTTCTGGGTCTCCAATTGGATTACCAAAGTTGTTGTTGATACTGTGCGGCGACCTGCTTTCGCAATGGATAACGAGGCTCCTGTATCTAATATCTAAGCGCGTTGTACTGTTGGAAGTACTGCTATGCGGGCCTTTGATATTTGGGTACAACCTTATTTATGAACGGTTGCTGGTGCTTTTGATATGCTCGGGGAGCATGCTGTTGGTTACACCTTACAGGTCTGAATGGATGAGGATTCCGCTGTCTGGAATATGATTGTGGTGTCGGAGCGGCAACCTTTGCTGTTCGCGGTGCAATAGTTGCCTTCACAGGACCCGGGATTTCTTCCGATACAGGAATGTGTTCCACACCCTTGACGAATACAGTACTAGTTTTCCCTTTATTGGAACATGAGCTGTATCCTAAGCCACTTTTATGAGCATGTTACACGGTGCTTATAATTTCTTCCATCCTTTTAGATGATTTCTCGAAACATTTCAAGATGGTCTCAAGTTCTCCTTCTCATTTTTCAAGAGTTTTTATTTTGTCTTGGAGCAGAACAAAATCATTTATCTTGCTTTCATTTTGAGACTTAGTCTCATTTAGTTCTTGAGAAAGTTGATGATTGCTCTCCATGAGTTTTTCATGATCGACTTTTCTATTTTCACAATCAACATACATATTTTCATAGTTTATTTTCAGCACGTCATTTTCTTCCCTCAGCTCTAAGTTAGAAATTTGGAGCTGTATGTTTTCCTTTTTCAATGTCTCATGGGCCTTTTGAATGTTTTTGAATTCATTCATCATGATTTCAAAGGTATGAGATGCATTTGCAGGAGTAATTGAGGTTGAGCTTACCTCATCATCGCTATCTTCATCTTCCGGTATGTCTTTGGCCATGAAGCACATATATGCTTTTTCTTCGAATTCATCATCCGATGAGTCACAGTTAGTGACTGACTGTAGACATTCTTCGGACTTTTTTGATGCGGGGGAGGCTTCTGATTCACCAATCAGGGCCTTGAGCTTGTTTTTCCATGCACGTCTTATTTCATCTTTTTCTTGTTGCTCGGCTTCCGGCAACCTTTGAACTTTAGGATGAGGACATTTATTTGCATAGTGTCCTCGTATCCTGCAATTATAACACAGGTTAGCATCACCAGAGGAAGTTTCGGTACTTACCTTGTGAATAGGCTTGGGCCTGAATGGAGTCTTTCCAGACTGCTTGATGAACTTCTTGAACTTATGCACGAGGAGCGCCATTTCATCTTGTGACAGGATGTCGTCGTCACTGTCAGCATTCTTGTGGGTAGGCTTTGATGATCTGGGCATGCTATGCCTTTTGTTGGATACAGCGGCTAGCGCTGTAGTCCTTACAGGAGATTCTTCAGCTTTCTCTCTTCTGTCAATATCATAATCAAAAGCTTTGAGGTCAGAGAATAGATCAAAAGTAGACATTTCATTAATATTGCACGACACATGCATAGTTGTGGTCTTAATGTCCCATCGGGCAGGGAGAGATCTGAAAATTTTTAGGTTCTTCTCCTTTTGGATATAAATCTTGCCCAATGCTTCAAGTTCACCAACAATGCCAGTGAATCTGAGGTCAAGTTCCTCAAGTGTTTCAGTTGATTTCATTTCAAAAGATTCAAATTGCTGAGTAAGTATTGAAATTCTGTTTTCTTTTGAGAGCTCAGTTCCCTCACAAATTAACTTGAGTTTATCCCAAATATCCTTGGCTGTTTTACAGCTTTTTACCTTCAAGAACGTGCCTTTCTCAAGAGTAACAAATAACGCGTTCTTAGCGATATTGTCGAGGTTGGCGCGCTTTCGATCATCAGAGGTCCATTGTTCGCGCTCTTTCTCAAGAACCTCTGCATGAACTTAGCCTTCAATCCTTGGGGCCGGATTTACCTTCATGATCTTTATGGGGCCATCCTGTATAACAAAAATCATCTCTTCGTGCATTGCTGCAATATGAGCCTCCATTCTAATTCTCCAATCGTCAAACTAGTTAATAGAAAACATAGGAAGTTTATTGATCATTGATGTATCCATATGAGAATATAGGAAAGAAAAAGACTATTTTTCAAAAATAAGTGATTTTTGGATCTGATTCGGTCAAAAATACGACTAATTATTTTTAGAATCAACCTCTATGACACCAATTGTTGACCACTAATTATACAGAATATAGCTTGGAAAGTGTTTAAGCAACAAGCTGTACGATTTTCAGATTAGGAATGCATAGCAGAAGTCTTGAAACAGTAAGTTGTTGTTAATACAACAACTTGGTTTTCTCCTGTTTGCTTGGTGCGTACAGGGTATGCAGTGTATACTTGTAAAATAATCACAGTTATGAAAACAGTAAGTGCAGAAGGTAAATAACACGCTGTTTTAAAGTGGTTCGAGGTAAACCCCTCTACGTCCACTGGTCCTCCACACAGGAGTGAAAATATTTATTATAAACACTACGTACACAACTACGTGTCTATAATCAAACCTATTCTTTGTATCGTTCACACAGATTGATACAAGGACCGTCGCTTTCAACCATTGACACAAATTGGTCAAAGCCAACTCTTGACTTGCTTCTTCACACACAGTTCTAAAGCTTCATCTTATTCAGCCCACACAGGTCAGAATAGCTTCTATAGTTCACACAGAACTAGGTTTTTACTCAAAGGTAATAGTATGGTAACCAGGTAAGAACAACAGCTTGTCGATGAAGATCTTGAGCTAATGATAGTTGTTCTTGATTGACTGAGTATATTTCTTCTTCTCAGATATGAATGATATTTGGAAGAAATATATTTTGCTCTTGTAACCTTGATCTGATGATATTGAATATTTAGTCTATAGATCATTCGTGTATTGCTTGTACACTTGTATATCTTGGATGAAGGATCTTCAAACTCTGGGATAGATATAACCTCTGAATAGATCAGTTGGAAATAGATCTGTTGAGCCTATAGTCCATTTCAACGTGTTGAGTGTTTTGAATAAAACACGATCTCGTTTTTGCTCCTTGATTGAAGATCTGTGTCGGATAGTATTTAAATACATTATCCCTTCAGTATTTAAATACCTGTTTTCAAACGGGACTTGACTTTTAGTGAATAAAGCAGATTCTGTTTTAACGGTCTTCAATCCTGTTTGGATAAGTATTGAAGATCTAAATACTTACAGGTTGTATGTTGTATCCAACATAATGCTGTAGGCTATGTGTTGTAGGCTATCTTAGACTGATACTGTATGGAAGGATGTTGTATGATTATTTCAGGACAGCTTCCATACTTAGCGTCATATTGACAGATGAGTTCCTCGCTGTATGTTTGGCACTTTGAGAAGACTTCAATGTAGGATTGTTTATTCCAACAATTTCATTTGTCTTCGGGACAGCTGCTTGATGTATGTTGGCACTTTATCAAAACTTCGATACAGGATTGTTTATCCTAACAATTTCCCCCTTTTTGATAATTGCCAAGTCTCTTGATGATGCCAAATCCTTGATGCCAAAACCTTTGAAATATCTTTGTTTTGAGAGGATTTCTACTTGATCTTCTGTCGAATGTTCTGGCCTTCAACAAATTAAAGCAATGTGAACTGCTCGTAGGCAAGTTCTAAAAAGGTAGAATCTAACAGCAAAGTTTTTTACAACTTAAACTTATGATTGTCGCGTAGGCACAATCTTACAGTGTAGTCTAGTTGAGTACAACATGACCTATGAACTGTTCGCATGTTTGGCACTTTGAGAAGACTTCGATATAGGATTGTTTATTGGAATTTCGTACTTGTTCAGCATTAGACTCATGTTTTAGTCGTTAATTTGTTCGGTTTAGTCAACCGTAGTGACTTTTGTTCATTGCATTTTGTTATCGCGCTAGCGTAGCGAATCGTATTTTAGCAGTTATGCACTACATGGGTTTCGTTGTATGCTGTCAGCAACAGACAACATGAGTTATAACATCCATACCAATATCATTCCCCGCAATATTCTCTCGATTCTGCATCTGATCCCCGTGGTCATCGGTACCACGGCTGCGACCACGACCTCTGCCCCTCGGCATATTAACAAGCAACAACCTATCGAAATGAAAGATCATAACACATAATCGCACACAACAATTATTATAACTGGACAACACACATAGAATACAGTCACAACGATCAGTCTAACAATCGCAAAAGTTAGACCTACGGCCAAAATGCAATTCCCGAGCTTCTGCCCTGGCTGATTAGCGTGTGATAGCCATGTCACGTTAGCGCGGGCTGGCTCCACACTTGGCATGCGCTAACTGTTCTAATCCATCAACACGTTCATGAACATGTACCAAATAATACCAAAAGATTGGGGTTACAAATAAACAACAACATAGGAATCCAAACGCCGACAGTTCACATACTTATAACATTACACAAATAACCATCAAAAGTTAATTAACATTCCAAACCGAATTCCCACCTCCTGGTCAAGAGAACTACCTCGACGAATGCATACCGAATGACTCAGCGCTCACACCACCACTGTAATCACAACTCGGGGTATTATAGCCGAAATGACAACAACATCATTACCACATACCTTTTTAACTGGAATTTTATGAAATCGAAAAGTGAAAAGCGAAAGTCACGTCTCAAGTAAATTTTTGATGGACCTCATTTGAGTTTTAAAAATCAAATTTTGAATTCTCCAAAAATTTTCGTTCTCGAGGTCATCATACGGAAATCAAACTCTTTCCCTTCTTGAAGCATGTTTTAAAATAAAATTTATGCAACTTCCCAAAACAGTTAAAGTTTTTAAAATATCACGCTGATAAACTTTCATTGAGTAACCACTCCAAAACATTACTTCTGTAAAAACGGTTTATACAAAGATATATATATTAACATACATACATACATACCGGCACTGCTCTTCATCCCAGCACAACACGAGAATCAACAAGCATGGTTTACGTATTCACAATTCACATTTAAACTGCACATGATAACCCCAAAACACACAAGCTCGCATAACACGAGACACAACAAAGTAGGGAGACTTACATCCACAGATTGCATGAAGATGATGGCTGCACCTCGATACTAATCACGACCGACATCTCAAATGACGTGTCGCGACACGACTCAGTCAGAGAAAATCTGACAAGACAAGACAAGGCAAGACCCGACAACACATAACTCGACCCCACAGCCTAGGTTTCCGCAACCTAAGCTCTGATACCATATTCTGTAACACCCCCAAACCACTCGGGAATATTACAGCGCCCGCAGACCCTCTTCATGAGGATCTACCAGGCATGATATAGAAGACACAACAATACAACACATGCCGACATGAATTAATAACGAACCATTAGACCGATTTGGTCTTTTACCACAACGTACACGTGAATCATATATTACTCTTTCTCACAACTCATACCCACGCAGGGGTTAGAATTCATAAATATTTCCTTAAAATGGAAAATACCACAACGGAAAGACGAAACAACAAGGCTACACTAAATACTCAACGCTGGTCTTCATGTGATTAGTATTGTCATATTCCATCATCCTTCATAATGATCCTGTGAATTGCTCCCCAGCCAACTCCAAGTACCTGGACGCAATACAGATATCCACCCCAGAATACCCGAGGGTTAGCAAAACTCTACTGTTTTGCTAGTGCAAGTATAAAACAAATACGAGCCATACACAACATATCCCAAGAACATCATAATCACGAATATACTTCCCGAGATAAATCACTTGTTCAAAACAGTTTGAATTATGAAAAGTAAGAATAAAATCATTATACGTCTTACAAGACACTTTACGACTTCGGGAGGTTATAAAAACATTTGGGATTTAAGAATTCTCAAGCCTTTCGAAACCACTTAAGGACACAGCCCAAAACATCATTTTTCCAAAATAAAATTCCGATAAAAACACACTGGTCTACGACCTAACCGTACATTTCAATCACAATCATGGGGTCCACGACCCAATTCATCCATATCACATATTCAAAAGAATAACCTGACGGAAACTACACAGTGTCAAACATTACCATGACAATAGTCTCACAGAACGAGATCAGAGAGCACAACTCTGCAACTTAACCATATAGTCGAACTCGACACACCACAAAGCTACAATGTACGGAGCAACCACATTACTCATGTACCCATAATCTGACAGCTGTTATTGCATCTAAAGGATCTGCATACAGCAACTACCAGCAGCATAGTATTCCGATTCAGTTGTGGAAAGCGAGTTTGCCAAATGCTTCTTACTGAACCAAGATACAAGTCTGGGTCCAAGAAAGTGACAAGTACCGCTTGTACTCTTCCTATCTAGCTTGCATCCTCCAAGAATTCGAGTCGCTGTAGCTAACCAAATCGAATCTGCCATCTTTAGGATACCACAATCCTACATCGACTGTTCCTTTGATGTACTTCAGGATTCATTTAGCTATTGTGAAGTGTGATTCTTTAGGTGCTACTTGATATCGCGCACACACTCCTACAGCAAATTGGATATCGAGCCTTCTAGCTGTTAGGTACATGAGTGAACCAACAAGCTTCTTGTAAAGTGATTGATCAAGTGGCTTTCCATCTTCGTCATCACTAATTTGCACGGAAGAGATCATGGGGGGTGACGATGATTTGGAGCTATTCATTCCAAACTTGTTGAGAAGCTCCTTGCTGTATTTTTTCTGGTTGATGAATATCCCTGTTGGCAACTGCTTTACCTGCAATCCTAGGAAATAACTAAGTTCTCCCATCATACTCATTTAAAATTTACTTTGCATGAGATGAGAGAACCTTTGACATAAAGCAAGGTTAGTTGAACCAAATATAATATCGTCTACATATATCTGAACCATCAGGAGGTCATCGACTTCCTGTATTTTAAATAAGATCTTGTCCACAGCACCTTTCTCGAATCCATTATCAGTTAGACATAGGGACAGGGTCTCATACCATGCTCTAGTTGCTTGCTTAAGTCCATACAGTGCTTTCCTTAGCATGTATACAAGGTCTCCTCCTTCTGTGTTGACAAACCCTGGTGGTTTCTCAACATAGACTTCTTCGACAAGGTCTCCATTCAGAAATGCGCTCTTGACGTCCATTTGATAGACAATAAAGCTCTTATAGGCAACAAAGTCTAAAAATATCCTAATGGCTTCTAGTCTGGCAACAGGGGCAAAAGTTTCATCGTAGTCTATGCCTTCTTCCTATCTGTAGCCTTGTGCAACTAGACGCGATTTGTTTTTGATAATAAGTCCATTTCCATACTTCTTGTTTCTAAATACCCATTTGGTTCCAATTACGGATTGATGCGTAGGTCTAGGTACTATATACCATACATTGTTTCTTTCGAAACCATTAAGCTCTTCTTCCATAGATGTAATCCAATGAGAATTGTCTAGAGATTCTTTGGTGGAAACAGGTTCGGATTGAGCTAAGAATACAGCGATAGTGCACATGTTAAGTATTCTAAGTTCAGATAGAGACTTCCATATAGGAAATGGAGATATCTCAGACTTGGGTTCTTCTTGCGCACATAGTACATTTCCTTGTGTACTCTGTATTCTCCTAAGGGTAGATACACCAGCATCAATATTTCCTATGATCAACTCCTGTGGGTGATCTCTCAACCATCTTCTGTTGGGTTCTAATTCGGCGTCCCATACTATATCTTGAGTTGATGTGGTTTTAACTTCAGCATGTACAACATCGGCTTCATCTACCTCTATTCTTACAGCTGTGGGGTTGATTTCTAAGTCAACGACAGGCCATATAGGAGTTGGTGGATCATCAATGGTGAGTTGTTGGATATTCTGAGTGACATCTTCTACTCCTGTAGGATCATGATAAGGTTCGTCGAACACTACATGAACTGATTCCTCAATTGTCAGCTTCCTTTTATTAAAGATCCTTTAAGCTTTGCTGACAGAGGAATATCCAACAAATATCCCTTCATCCGACTTCTCATCGAAGGTTCTAAGTTGATCCATCCCATTGTTCAAAATGTAACACCTGCATCCAAATATGTGAAAGTATGAAACTAATGGAGTTTTGTAGTTCCATACCTCGTATGATGTTTTTTTGTGGTGTTTGTTGACGATACAGCAGTTTTGTGTATAGCACGCTGTATTGGTGGCTTCGCCCCAGAAACGCTGTGGCAACTTGCTTGTGGTAATCGTGGTCCTTGTTGCTTCTTTAAGCGTCCTGTTCTTTCACTCGGCGATACCATTTTGTTGAGGTGTGTGGACAGCTGAGTATTCGTGTTGTATCCTATTTTCCGAACAATATTGCTCTATAAAGCGATTAGTAAATTCTGTACCTCTGTCGGAACGAATGGACACGATACTCAACCCTTTCTCATTTTGAAGCTTTTTCAGGTGATCGGGCAGCTTTGATGTTGTTTCATTCTTCTTGCTGAGGAATATTGTCTAAGCATACCTGGAATAATCATCAACAACAACGAGACAGTATTTCTTACCTCCCAAACTTACCGGGTCTACAGGACCATAGAGATCCATGTGTAGCATTTCCAAAACTCTGTGAGTGGAAAGGTAGTATTTGCTCTTTAGGGTGGTCTTGATTTGCTTGCCTTCCTAACAGGGTCCACATACGCTATCTTTTTGGAATGAAACATTAGGCAAACCTGTAACCATTCCCTGTCTGGAGAGCTTGTTGATCGTCTTGAAGTTGATGTGAGACATCCTCTTGTGCCATAACCATCTTAGATCTGTAGTGCCTTTGGCAACAAAGCAAGGAATTATGGAGCTCGTAGGCATCCAGTCAGCAATATACATATTACCTGATCTGCTTCCTGTGAGCACAACTTCTTTGGTTAGGATGTTCTTGACTCTATAGTGATCTATATAGAATTTCACTGAGAACTGTTTGTCACATAATTGGCTAATACTAAGTAGATTACACTGTAAGCCTTTAACATAAGCTACATCGGTGACTTTGGATTTTCATACAAGCAGGGTTCCCTTCCCTCTTGTTCTTCCTTTTGATTTATCATCGAAGCGCACTTTTGGACCACGACATTCTACGAAATCTGAAAGCTTGCTTTTGTCTCCTGTCATGTGCTGGGAATATCCGTTGTCGAAGTACCAGATGTCCTTCTCTAAGTTGTCCTATAGTCAAAGGAATTAAGTAGATCTAGGTCCCCTTTGAATGTTGGGTCCATGGGGGTTAGTGCCTTTAGGTACCTAGATTTTCCTGACAGCAGTGGGTTTACTGTAGGTTGCTTTAGGTACATTGTTGCGGTATCTATGTGGGGCAGGTACGTAGTCGCTGTAACTATGATAATTATTATGCATGAAAGATTCAGGGTTATTATTATTACTCCAGTACGAGTGCCGTCTTGGAGGTGGAGCCATTTTCTTCGGCCTTACAGCTTGCCTTCTGGGTCTCCAATTGGATTACCAAAGGTGTTGTTGATACTGTGCGGCGTCCTACTTTCGCGATGGATAAGGAGGGTCTTGTATCTAATATGTAGGTGCGCTGTACTGTTGGAAGTACTGCTATGCGGGCCTTTGATATTTGGGTACAACCTTATTTATGAACGGCTGTTGGCGCTTTTGATATGCTCGGGGAGCATGCTGTTGGTTACACCTTACAGGTCTGAATGGCTGAGGATTCCGCTGTTTGGAATATGACTGTGGTGGTGGAGTGGCAGCCTTTGCTGTTCGCGGTGCAACAGTTGCCTTCACAGGACTCGGGATTTCTTACGATACAGGAATGGGTTCCACACCCTCGACGAATACAGTACTAGTTTTCCCTTTATTGGAACATGAGCTGTATCTTATGCCATTTTTATGAGCATGTTACATGGTGCTTATAATTTCTTCCATCCTTTTAGATGATTCTCGAAAGATTTCAAGATGGTCTCAAGTTCTCCTTCTCATTTTTCAAGAGTTTTTATTTTGTCTTGGAGCAGAACAAAATCATTTGTCTTGCTTTCATTGTGAGACTTAGTCTCATTTAGTTCTTTAGAAAGTTGATGATTCCTATCCATGAGTTTTCATGATCGACTTTGCTATTTTCACAATCAACATATATATTTTCATAATTTATTTTCAGCACGTCATTTTCTTCCCTCAGCTCTAAGTTAGAAATTTGGAGCTATATGTTTTCATTTTTCAATATCTCATGGGCCTTTTGAATGTTTTTGAATTCATTCATCATGTTTTCAAAGGTTTGAGATGCATTTGTAGGAGTAATTGAGGTTGAGCTTACCTCATCATCGTTATCTTCATCTTCCGGTATGTCTTTGGACATGAAGCACATATATGCTTTTTCTTCGAATTCATCATCCGATGAGTCACAGTCAGTGACTTCCTGTAGACATTCTTCAGACTTTTTTGATGCGGGGGAGGCTTCTGATTCACCAATCAGGGCCTTGAGCTTGTTTTTCCATGCACGTCTTCTTTCATCTTTTTCTTGTTGCTCGGCTTCCGGCAACCTTTGAACTTTAGGATGAGGACATTTATTTGCA
This sequence comes from Orobanche coerulescens, assembly GCA_033398695.1. Classification (NCBI taxonomy): domain Eukaryota; kingdom Viridiplantae; phylum Streptophyta; class Magnoliopsida; order Lamiales; family Orobanchaceae; genus Orobanche; species Orobanche coerulescens. The sequence goes on from CM065816.1 coordinate 113,690,193, forward strand.
TAGTGTCCTGGTATCCTGCAATTATAAAACAGGTTAGCATCACTAGAGGAAGTTTCGGTACTTACCTTGTGAACAGGCTTGGGCCTGTATGTAGTCTTTCCAGACTGCTTGATGAACTTCTTGAACTTATGCATGAGGAGCGCCATTTCATCTTGTGACAGGATGTCGTCGTCACTGTCAGCATTCTTGTGGGTAGGATTTGATGAGCTGGGCATGCTATGCCTTTTGTTGGATATAGCGGCTAGCGCTGTAGTCCTTGCAGGAGATTCTTCAGCTTTCTCTCTTCTGTCAATATCATACTCAAAATCTTTGAGGTCAGAGAATAGATCAAAAGTAGATATTTCATTAATATTGCACGACACACGCATAGTTGTGGTCTTAATGTCCCATCGGGCAGGGAGAGATCTGAAAATTTTTAGGTTCTTTTTCTTTTGGGTATAAATCTTGCCCAATGCTTCAAGTTCACCAATAATGCCAGTGAATCTGAGGTCAAGTTCCTCAAGTGTTTCAGTTGGTTTCATTTCAAAAGATTCAAATTGCTGTGTCAGTTTTGAAATACTGTTTTCTTTTGAGAGATCAGTTCCCTCACAAATTAACTTGAGTTTATCCCAAATATCCTTGGCTGTTTTACAGCTTTTTACCTTCAAGAACGTGCCTTTCTCAAGAGAGACAAATAACACGTTCTTAGCAATATTGTCGAGGTTGGCGCGCTTTCGATCATCAGAGGTCCATTGTTCGCGCTCTTTCTCGAGCATCTATGCATGAGCTTGGCCTTCAATCCTTGGGGCCGAATTTACCTTCATGATCTTTATGGGGCCATCCTGTATAACAAAAATCATCTCTTCGTGCATTGCTGCAATATGAGCCTCCATTCTAATTCTCCAATCATCAAACTAGTTAATAGAAAACATAGGAAGTTTATTGATCATTGATGTATCCATATGAGAATATAGGAAAGAAAAAGACTATTTTTCAAAAATAAGTGATTTTTGGATCTGATTCGGTCAAAAATACGACTAATTATTTTTAGAATCAACCTCTCTGATACCAATTGTTGACCACTAATTATACAAAATATAGCTTGGAAAGTGTTTAAGCAACAAGCTGTACGATTTTTAGATTAGGATTGCATAGCGGAAGTCTTGAAACAGTAAGTTGCTGTTAATATAACAACTTGGTTTTCTCCTGTTTGCTTGGTGCGTACAGGGTATGCAGTGTATACTTGTAAAATAATCACATTTATGAAAACAGTAAATCTACTTAAATTCTTTCTTACAGGATATCAAGGAAAACGATATCTGGTACTTTGACAATGGATGTTCTTGACACATGACAGGAGATATCAGCAAGCTGTTAGATTATGTAAAAGGTCGCGGTCCAAAGGTGCGCTTCGGTTATAAGTCCAAAGGAGGAACAAGAGGGAAGGGAACCCTGCTTGCAGGAAATTTTGAAGTCACTTATATAGCCTATGTTGAAGGTCTACAGTACAATCTACTTAGTATCAGCCAGTTCTGTGATAAATAGTTCTCGATGAGATTCTATATAGACCACTGTAGAGTGAAGGACATCAAAACCAAAGAAGTTGTTCTCACATGAAGCAGGTCAGGTAATATGTATATTCCTGACTGGAAGCCTAAGATCTCCACTATTCCTTGTTTTGTTGCCAAAGGCACTGCAGATCAAAGCTGTCTATGGCACAAGAGGATTTCTCACATCATCTTCAAGACAATCAACAAACTTGCTAGGCAGGGAATGGAGGCTTGCCTGATGTGTGATTCCATAAAGATAGCGTCTGCGGACCCTGTCAGAAATGCAAACAAGTAAAAACCACACTGAAAAGCAAATCATACCACTCCACCAACAGGGTTCTGGATTTGCTACACAGGGACCTCTATGGCCCTGTAGACCCTGTAAGTTTGGGAGGTAAGAAATATTGTCTCATTATTGTTGTCGTTTACTCCATGTATTCTTGGACAATCTTTCTGAGCAAGAAGAAAGAAACTACAACAATGTTGCCAGAGCCCCTGATAAAGCTTCAAAATGAGAAATGGTTGAGTATCGTGTCCATTCGTTCCGACAGAGGTACTGAATTCACAAATCACTTTATAGGGAAATACTGTTCGGACAATGGAATACAACACGAATACTCAGCAGCCTGGACTCCTCAACAAAATTTTGTCACTGAGCGAAAGAATAGGACGTTCAAGGAAGCTACAAGAACCATGATATCCGCAAGCAAGTTGCCGCAACGGTTCTAGGGCAAAGAAACAAATACAACGTGCTACACACAAAACCGCTGTATCATCAACAAGCATCACAACAAAACTACCTATGAGGTATGGAATAATAAAACTCCATTAGTTTCGTACTTTCACATCTTTCGATGCCGCTGTTATGTTATAAATAATGGGAAAGATCAACTCAAAACATTCAATGAAAAGTCGGACGAAGGAATATTTGTCGGATACTCCTCTATCAGCAAAGCTTTCAGGATCTTTAACAAAAGGAAGCTAACAATCGAGGAATCTGTCCATGTAGTGCTCGATGAACCTCATTTCGATCCTACAAGAGTAGAAGACTTAACCCATAATATCCGAACACTCTTCATTGATGACCTTAAAACTCCAATAGAACCTGTCGTAGACTTTAAAATCAATCTTCGCAGCTGTAAGATCAGAAGTAGTCAAAGCCAATGCTGTAGAAGCTGAAGGTGAAACTATAACAATTCGAGATACAGTATGGGATACCGAACTAGAACCTGACAGGAGATGGTTGAGAGATCACCGACAGGAGTTAATTAAATGTGATATTGATGCTGGTGTATCTACTCGAAGAAGAATACAGAGTACACAAGGAACTGTACTATGTGCGCAAGAAGAATCCGATACTGAGAAATCTCCATTTCCTGTATGGAAATCTCAAGCTAAACTCAGGAGACTAGCTATGTGCACCCTAGTTGTACTTTAGCTCAATCCTAACCTGTTTCTACCAATGAAGCTTTGAATAATTCTCACTGTATATCTTGTATGGAAGAAGAGCTTAATGGTTTCAAAAGAAACAATGTATGGTATCTAGTACCCTGGCTAGAACATCAAGCTGTAATTAGAACCAAATGGGTGTTTGGAAACAAGAAGGATGAGAATAGACTTGTTATTAGTAACAATCCCCGTTAGGTCGCACAAGGATATCGACAGGAAGAATGCATAGACTATGATGACACATTTGCCCCAGTAGCCAGACTAGAAGCCATTAGGATATTCTAGCTTTTGTCGCTCACAAGAGATTTATAGTATATCAAATGGACGTTAAGAGCGCATTCCTAAATGGAGTCCTCGCCGAAGAATTCTATGTTGAACAACCACCAGGGTTTGTCAACACTGAAGGCGGAGACCTAGTATATAGACTACGGAAAGCTCTGTATGGACTTAAGCAAGAACCAAGAGCATGGTACAAAATCCTATCCTTGTACCTTACCGATAATGAATTTGAGAAAGGTGTGGTGGACAAGACTCTATTTTTAAGATACAAGAAGGAGATGACCTGTTAATGGTGTAAATATATGACGATGATATTATATTCGGTTCTACTATTCTTGCTTTATGTCAAAGGTTCTCTCATCTCATGCAAAGTCAATTTGCAATGAGTATGATGGGGAAATTTTGTTATTTCCTAGGATTGTAGGTGAAGTAATTGCCTACAGGAATCTTTTTCAACCAGGAGAAGTACAGCAAGGAGCTGCTCAACAAATTTGGGATGAACAAATCCAAATCCTCATCAACCCCCATGAGCACTTCCATGAAAATTAGTGCTGACGAAGCTGGAAAGCCGGTTCATCAATCACACTAAAGGAAGCTTATTGGCTCACTCCTATACCTAACGGATTGTAGTCCCGGTATCCAGTTTACTGTAGGAGTGTGTGCTCGGTATCAAGTAACACCTAAGCAATCACACTTCACGACAGCCAAACGAATCCTTAAGTACGTGAAAGGAACAGTTGATGTAGGATTGTGGTATCCTAAGAAAGGAGTATTCGATTTGGTTGGCTATAGTGACTCGGATCTCTGAGGCTATAAGTTCGATAGGAAGAGTACAAGCGGTACTTGTCACTTTCTTGGACCTAGGCTTGTGTCATGGTTCAGTAAGAAACAATTGGCCAACTAACTTTCTACACCTAAGTCAGAAAACTATGACACTGGGAGTTGCTGCATGCAAATTATCTGGATGCAACAACAATTATCAGATTATGGAATCAGTGCCAGAGACACGCCAATCATGTGCGACAGCACGACTGTAATTGCAATAACGCATAAGCCTGTATTGCACTCACGAACTAAGCATATCGATATGAAGTATCACTTCATCAGGAATCATGTTGAGAATAAGTATGTTCAGATCGAATAGATTCATACAGATAATCAGTTGGCCGACATCTTTACAAGACTCCCAGCACAACCAGATTCTGCATGCTTCGTAAAGAATTGGGAATGCTACAGCCTAACTCCCTATAAGTTTTTACGCTTTTACTCGTCGATTGAGGGGGAATGTTGTAAGACCCAAGAATATAGTATCCACATTAATTAACAGTACACTCAGAACCAGTTAGATAGTATTGTAGGACAAAGAAGGCATGAAACCTTCCTACAGCTAACGTGTGCATTAATTATGGGGGAATACAGTACAACTCATGAATACAATATTAATCCAGATATCGGTGTAAGAATTGAATCATGTATGTACCTTTTAAGGTGGAACACTGTATTTTCACAGATACAGCACATACACTGTAGGATATCAATTAATATAATATATTATGACTGTTCGTACAAAACATTTTTAAGTCCACATGCCCTGTTTACATTCAAACATTTTGCCTTTAATGTATTAAAGACACCTAGACCTCAATGCCTCATATAACGCGATTTTAATAATCTCAGAACCGTCATTTCGTGCAATAAGGGGAGACGAACTGTCAGAAGTGGGACCAGTTATCATTTCAAAAATAGATGGATAAGACGTACTAGTTATTCTAAATCTATCCTTTATATTTATTTTAAAAAGATAGTTCCCATCACTTAAATCTGACCGTTCACTATATGAAAACCTAATCTTCCCTGCACCCTAAAATAGGATTGTATCTTGATCCCTTAGACTCTTTACGCTCTCTGCAATTTTAAACGAGTCTCAAGCAAAACAGTCTACATTTTTTTGTATTTTATGCATTTCTCTGTAATATTCTCAAGTTTTCTTCAACCTTTTCCTGCTAAAATGTCTACTTCTCAGACTTCCTTCCTATCCATGAAGAAGAAAGTGACTATCATCGACAGACGCATTTTCGCTAGGTCCGTGGTGATGGAAAGAATCAACGTCGAAGGAGAAGACTTCGTTGGAATGGAAGTGGTTGTTTCTCGAGTGAAACAGCAAGGGCTCTACCGGAATGGAAGTGGACCGACTCACAAAGTCACCTCATTTCATCCCAGTTAAGATGAATTTTCTAATGGATCAGTATGCTCAACTTTACATCAGTGAGATTATCAAGTTGCATGGAGTGCCAGTCTCTATAGTATCCGACAGGAATACTAGTTTCACATCACGGTTTTGGGAAAGTTTGCAAGAAGCATTGAGAATGCAGTTGAATTTTAGTACGGGCTATCATCCTCAGACTGATGGTCAGTCTGAGAGGACTACTCAGATTCTTGAGGATATGTTGCGAGCATGCATGTTAGACATGGGCAATAATTGGGAACGACTGTTGCCTTTGGTAGAATTTGCTTACAACAACAGTTATCAATCGAAAATCGAGATGGCGCCGTATGAAGCCTTATACGGTAGGAAGTGTCGATCACCACTATATTGGGACGAAGTAAGTGAAATGTAATATCCGCAATTTCGAATTTCGGTAATTTTCTTTTTTCGAAGGTAGTTCGTTTTGACAACTCTATCATGACCGTTTCGTCATTCCGAGAATGATTAATTCTGCACTTTTTGTCATACGAGTTCGTTTCGGTGTCGTTTTGTTGAGTTCCGTGTCCTTAATCGACTTTTTCACGTGGGAGTTCGACTTTGTAAAGTCACCATTAATTCTTGGAAACTCCAAAAATTCTGAATCTCTGCAACATTATAGAGCATCAAGTTAGCTTTTCAATGGTTCAAACGGTGAGTCAATCGGAGTCCATACGAAGGAGTTATGGCCGAAATAGCCAAGACTGCATGGTGTGCCGTTTTGGTGTTGAAAGGGAATGTACCGTGTGCCGCGGCACACTCAGGCTGTGCCGCGGCACTAAGCTGATTCCTGGGCGTTTTTGGTGGCCCTGGTCCGTGGCACACTTGTCCTGTGCCGCGGCACACGGGCTTTTTCTGCGTTTTTTAGCAGATTTTCGAGGAGAAAACTTCATTTTTCTCCTCTCTTCTTCCTCCTTCCATCTAGGGCAATTTGTGGGTGATTTTTGGGCGATTTGAGTGCTCCCAAACTTGTAGAGATCATCCACCTCAAGTCTTGTTGTAGATTTTCGGCCTCTACTTGAATCCTTCATCCAAATCAAGGTACTTTTGGCTTGAACCCTTGTTTTTGTAGATTTGGGGATTTTGCTTTTTGATTTCGATTCCAATCCATTTTTAATCAATTAATTGTTGTATAAACGTTGTTTTGAACTTGTTCTACGGATTGGATACTCGTATCTTTGGTTCGTTCAACCCGAGGGGTGATTTCTTTGTTCTTGAAGGGTCTTGAACATTTAATGTTCGATTAAATGTTCGAATGAGTTCCCTTTGATAGTTTGTTGGGATTTCCATTGTTTTCGGCCTTTATTCTCGTCGTAATCATGTTTTATTATTCCTTACAGAGGATTATAGGTGCTCGATGATTCCGATGTTGAATTCCGTTGGTGATTGATGATTCATGTGGTGTTTTCCCGTAGTAATTTCGGTGTTATCGCGTTCTAGATAGTGTTCGGGGATTTGAGGGCTACCCGGCCGTATCCGTTCACTTTTCCATTGCTCGTGATATCGAGGCAAGTACCTTGCCCATACTCTTCTTATTTTGTGGATATGATGATCGGTGATCGTCTTGGTGTGTTTGTTTGGTTGTTTGAAATGAAGTTTCAAAAGATTTCGGTTTGGCCTCGTTAAAGGTTTTCTTTCAAAATGCGTGTGTGTTCTGTGAACGGCGTGTTTTGGGAATTGATTATGATTTGATTATTTTGAACGTTGAAGGATTTGATGATGATACTCCTATTGATTAAAGTTATGGAATCGTGTATTCCGTATTTAATCTTGTTATTGTGTTTTGAAGAGTTTGATAATGGTGTCGAGTTAATGGCCATCTCTAGTGAGTATTCTTAATGAACTTACATTCTTAGCATGTTAGTTTTTCATGAGTAATGTGTGTGTGTGTATGCTCACTACGGGTTAGATCCGATGGGGTCTCGGTAGGGGTCCACAGAGACGTGGATCGACGAGCTTGCTTTTAACCACTACGGGTTAGATCCGACGGGGTCTCGGTAGGGGTCCACAGAGACGTGGATCGACGGTTAATTGTGGTGCATTTTACAAATGTGACTTATTTATGGCATTTCCGGAAATGAGTGCTTTTGAACAGTTTTCATGATTGCATGCATTGACTAAGTGTGTAAGAGGTAAGTGTTCGTTTGGCTTACTTGGCTAGGATGGCACTAGAGTATTTTGTTGTTTGTTTTAAATCCTTTATTTGTGGATTTTGATGTTGGGAGACGAACCTTGTGGTCGTTCTTGTGTACTGTGAGTTGATGAGATTTGGGGCTAAAATCCCAATGGTTTTGTAAAAGTCATTTTCCGGATTTGGGGCTAAAATCCCAACAGTTTGGTAAAGGTCATTTTTCAGAAAGTAAATCTTTGGGGCGGTGACCCCCTTTCGTATTTTGGGTTTTGAAAAGTAGGATTTGATAATCCTAAATGGTTTTCTATTAAAACTCTCGATGGCATTCTAAACCGTCTTATAAATTATTTCCATTGATTTATGGTATGTCGATTTTGAAATGTTTTCTCAAACCCTTGCCTCGAGAAGTACTTTTCGTTTCGTTTGGATCTTTGAGGATTCCTGGTTATTGTTATTCGTGGAATGTAAATTGTATGGCTCGTATTTGCACTTTGTTCTTGCACTAGCAAAACAGTGGAGTTTTGCTAACCCCCGAGTATTCGGGGGGTGGATGTCTATTTTTGCATTCAGGTTTTGGAGCATAATACAGGGTCGGCACGAAGGATGATGAAAGATGAACGATACTAATCACACGAGGATCCGTTGATGTCGTATTGGTCTAGTTATATTTTCTTTTCCATTCGATATCTTTTCCCGTTATGCGGAGTTTATTGTACTTTGACCCCTGCGTGGGTATATGTTGTAATTGAGTTGTATATTTTCATTGAAAGACCAAATCAGTCTACTGAGTCATTTAGCCTTGAAGGCATTGTCGAGATGTTAAATGTTGTTACCAGCCTGGTAGATCTTCGAGGTGAGGGTCTACGGCGTGTAATATCCTTGAGTGGATTGGGGGTGTTACATAAATGGTATCGGAGCTTTGGTTGAGGAAACCTAGGCTGTCGGGTCAAGTTGTGTTGTTTGAGTCTCGTTTCGTCGGATTTTATCTGACTGAGTCGTGTCGCGACGTGTCGTTTGAGTTTGTTGGTCGTGATTAGTATCGTGGGGCGATCATCATCTTCGTGCGACCTGTGGAAGTAAGTCTCCCTTCTTTGTGTTGTGCCTCGTGTGACACGAGCTATTTTATGATTATTTGTTAAGTGATGGAATCCTTATGTGGATTTTGATTTCACGATATGTATTTAATCGACTCTCGTATTTGATTTATACGAGGAGTGTCGTCGCTTGTGATGTCTTTTTATTGTTGTTTTTGTCCGTTGCTGATGATTTTCGAATCGATTTGCACGTTTTACAAGTTCTCTTGTGGAAGCTTTGTGCTTATACGCGTTCGACTTGCTCACTAGCCAGTGCGTGAGGGTCCTTAGAGGCCTCTAATGGGGCCAGTGGATTTGTTCTGAATGTGGTTATTTGACTCTAATATTTTGTTCTTATGAGGAGTAGTGTTGCTGGTGTTAGGAGTATGCCCTCGAATGCCACTCAGAGGTTGTTGAGAGAGGGCATTGTACTTGTAATTATGTAAACCATTTATATAAGGCAAATGAATGTTTTTTATTTACTGGTAGTTACTGGCATTCCTAACTCGTAAATAAACATATAGAAACTAGTCCGTGTATTTGAGAGCAAAACGTTCCACTCCTTATTGGATAAGGGGGTCGGCACTGGAAAGATTATAGCTCAAATACTTAATCGTTCGCAAGTCGATGAAACTTGACTGGGCGTTAAGTTTATGTGAAGACTTGTATGACGTGTTCTTTGACATGGAGAGTGCCTATCGAACACTAATAGTTAGTGGGAGCACACGTTATAGGTATGCTGATTAGATTAGTATACTCGAACCGACTCACCCTCGATTCGTCACATGGATTTCACTCCGGGACAGTCAATGACGGAATCGAAAGGTTGTGATAGGTATTCGTGAACCTTCGACTTGAGGATTTAGTAGGGATGTGCTTGTGACGTCAAGATTTTCATTAGAGTAGTTCGACCCTGTAAACCGGAAGGCGGGGGTCAACCTCGACGTGCATTTTGACGGGCAAGTAGCAGGTCCTACTGAATACCAAGATACAATTCTTTCTCCCGTTAGTGAGCGGGTTATATGTCCTATGCGGTTATTGGTAGATGAGATCATAAGTCTTTGGCCAAAGCATTGGAGCTAGTTGTATTAGATACACGAGAGCTCGATGATCTCGATTTGCATTAACGCATGCATAGCGTCAAGTACAGATAGGGTTTGACTGACCGTGACCCTATAACTTGATCGGGACATTTGAAAGAAGGGTTTATACGTATACTGGTATTCACGACAGAATGGTTCTTGAATGATCCCAATCATTCGTTCTCAGTTGGGGTACGGTGTAGGCCACCAGGCTGGCTAGGTGGTGCTACTACTCTGTGGTTCCTCCCATTGCTGACTGAGACGGACCTACCGAGTCGCGCATTAGGATTGACGACGGAATGAATCAAGCTAATTCTCTCATTATGAATATTAGATATTGGATATCTAATTTGGGACATTGGATGTTTAAATCGATTTATCGGATAAATTGATTTACGGCTTAATGGATTAAATAAATTACTGGGTGATTAATTTAATTCATAGATATAACTATTTCTTGGAGAAATTAATTATGTTATTATGTATTTGATATGATTAATTAATTGGATTAATTGATCGATATAAATACATCGGAACGGAATCGGAGTTTATCTGTTTGGACTCACGGGAGTCCGAAACGAACCGAACTCGTCATATTTCTTCATCATAGCCGCCCCCCTTCCCCACACCTTGACAACACTTTGATTTTTAAATCAATTGGAATCTTGATTAGGTGTTTAATGAATAGATATTTGATATCTTTTTTAAGGTGGGGTTAAACATGAGTTGTTCTCATGTGGAAAGGAATTGAATAAGAAGAGAAGACTTGTCACTCTCTTAAAAATGAATTAAGCCATCCGTGAGATACATTGAGAGAGAGAGAGAAAGTGAGACTTTGAGTTCAAACACTTATCTTCATCTTCTTCTTCAATTTGTTCTTGGTGATTCTTGGAGAAAAATCAAGAAATAAATAAGAGTTGTGAGTTATACACTTAGAGTGTGATAATCTCATATTGGAAGCTTCATCACTTAGCTCTAGCCGTATCCTCGGAGGATAGCAAGGTGATCGTCGTTCCGGTCGTTTCTCCGGCGCGTGGCAAGTAGAGACGCGGTACTTTCGGCGTTGGATCATTCAAGAGCTTGGGGAATAGCTCAAGAGAAGGTTACCATTTAATCAACGGACTTCGAGGGTTAGTTTCTTACGACTCTTGCTTTTCGTTTATATATTTGTATATACGTAGCTCGATCGATCCTCGTAGGGATTCGGATCGAATTAATTTTTGTTTTACCGCTTCCGCTGGGCCTTCGTTTTAGGCACCGAATCCCAACAGTGGTATCGGAGCGTAGGTCTTGCGATCGTATATACGATATTGGCATTTGGAATGCTCGATTAGATGGTGAATGATTTGGAATCATTTTAGTCATAATCGTGGTATATGTTTTTCGTTCGTAATAATTGTATTTTTCGTAAGTTTATGTCTAAATATAAATCTTAAATTTCTGGGAAATATGATTTATATTGAAGATATGAAAGTCGGAAAATATTGATATTGGATATCCGGTCGAAAATCTAGCCCCGAATCGTCGTCGGACGACTTTTTGGACAAAAAGGGTATTTTGGCCGAGAATGACTCGACCGTGTCCTGGGTGACACGGTCGTGTCCGGCAGTGTGGCCAGGCCACTGCCTGGAGACACGGGCGTGTCTGGCCGAAAGTGACTCGACCGTGTCCTGGGTGACACGGTCGTGTCCGGCAGTCTACCAAGTCACTGCCAGGCGACCCGACCGTGTCCTGGGTGACTCGGTCGTGTCCTGGCCGGCATCTTCCGAGCGTGACTCGGCCAAGCTGTGCGTGATCGCGGTAGTCACGAGGGTGACTCGGTCATGCTGGCCCGTTTTCACCCTGGCTCGATTTTTCCGTGTATTCTTAAAAATTAATCTCCCGCACATTAAATTGGATTTAATATAATTAAAATGATTTATGGTATTTCATTTTATAAGGGAAATTTGATTAATTGGAATATTTATAGTCGACCGAATTATTTTGAACGTTATCAAATTACCGATTGTGTGAATCGATTGGATCGGTTCGTATTGTTGATTGGATCAATGTATCTCTACGCTTTCCATTTATATAGTATTTATTGGATGAATGCTTTTTTGAATGGGGATGTGGTTCGTGGACTTAGATTTGAATCATTTGTTTTATTCGATTGGGTTGTAAAGGCCGTTTTGAGCCTATTTATTTTACTAGAAATGTTTGTATCTAGGATGCAATTTTCGATGTAAAATTTATATGTAATGACGAAGACCGGAGGAAGATCCATTTCGAGAAGACGAAGATTCAAGACGAAGACTTGTAATTAGATTACGAAGTTTTTGTTTTCTAGGAACGGTCCATGAACCACATGTTGGTAGCAACTAGGTTGTGAATGGTTGTTTCATATTGTATGAATGCCACAAACGCGCTAATATGATTAATGTGCAAAGTGTAACGTTAATCGCGAAAATTCTCCCACAATAAATAATTAAGTTTATAAGGTTTCAAGGTTTTCCTTCCCTCCATCGAGTTTTCGAAATTGAAATCCAAACCGGATGTGCTATGCTTCCGAGTTATCGGGTAGTCGTCGGGAGGACGGATAAATTACCGGAGCGCATTGGATGCCTTCGGTTGGAGCAAATTTTATCCCTAGAAACCTGATAGGTTGCCGGATAAGATTCAATTGTGAAACTGATTTGCGTCGATGGTATAAACTTAACTTGTTCACGAACCATAGAAACCGTATAGGTTGAGGGGAGTGAACAAGGGGAAAAAGAAGATCGAATCATCCATTAGATGGGTTGGTGTTGGACACCACTTTATGAAAATTAATAGACTAGAAACCTGTTCGGTTGCCCTCTATTAAGATTTATAAAGAACTCGATCACCACTATGAAGTAGAGCGACGCTACTTCCGGATTTCACATGGGAGTGTGTTATTCCGATAAAAATAGTGGGAGCTGGGTAACAAGAATAGAAAAGACCTTAATTCTATACTCAGAACATAATATAACAAGTCACTAATTAATCTGTTATACTTAATGCAGACATAACTCAATATGACAATGAATCCACTCGCAATTCTACTCGAAAAGAACACCTTAATGGGACCTAACTTTGTGGATTGGCTCCGCAATCTGATGATTGTCCTCAGTATAGAGGCACTGGGATACGTCTTAGAGACGGACATTCCGGCGCCTCCAGTGCGGACCCGAGCCAATCAGGAAGAGATTGAAAACCACGAAAAGTGGGTTAAGGATGACGTGAAAGTCCGTGCTTATATGATGGGTTCCATGTCTAATGAGCTTCAGAGAGCTCATGAGAAAATGACTTCTACTAGGCAGATTCTATCTCACTTAACCGAACTTTATGGTGAGCACAGCAGAACTGCTAGATATGAGATATCCAAGCAACTGTTCGGTGCAAGGATGAAGGAAGGTGAGAAGGTTGGGGAACACGTCCTCAAAATGATATCCATGATCGAGAGATTGGAGGCTCTTGATTTTAAAATGGATACTTCTCTCCAAACCGACCTTATCCTACAGTCTCTCCCGGATTCCTTCTCACAGTTTGTTATGAACTTCAACTGCAATGAGATTGCATGTAACTTAGCCGGGCTAATGAACAACCGTGACCGCTCGCCTCTCGGATGAAGACCCCGCGGATGAAGGAGTCTCGCACTTGTGATTTCTTCTGGACTTCTAAGTCTAAGAATAAGAAGAAAAAGACCAAGAAGCTGGACCACAAGCTAAGGACCTTAAGGGAAAGGGCAAGGCCCCGATGGTTCCAAAGAACAAGAAGAAGAAGGATGCTTGTCTCAAATGCGGTGAGCTGGGCCACTGGGCTAGAGACTGTCCGATTCTTCATTGCACTTCGTCTGAACTTTTAATTTTGGAAACAAATTGTTACGCTCGTATTTTCTACTTCTGGATACCGGATTCTCGTGCTAGTTCTCATATTTGTACCGTGAATCGGGATCTGAACAAAGTAGGAAGCTTGGAGCTGGAGAAGTTATGATCACAGTCGGAAGCGGGCATAGTGTCGAGGCGACCGACATAGGATCACTTCTTTTGGGTTTAGAATCCGGCTTTGTTTTGACTTTAGAAGATGTACTTGTTTTGCCCAAGGGCACAAAAACATTGTATCCATTCCGGTCATGGACCGAAAAGGCTTTTCATTTTTCATTGGTGATGGTTCCTGCAAAATTTATTTTAGAAATAAACTAGTGGGTACTGCTACATTGTTGAATGGATTGTATCATCTAAATCTCAGTAACAAAGTAGTTGTGAATACTATGACTAGAATACGTGGTAGGGATGAAACCAATCAAGTTTTGAAATGGCATCTTAGACTTGGTCATGTTGGTCAGACCAAGGTTTACAAGATGGAAAAAGATGGACTTATGGGTCCATTGGGATCGGATCCCTTTCCTACTTGTGAATCTTGCCTTAAAGGCAAAATGACTAAGTCCCCCTTCACAGGGACATTTGATAAAGCCGCTGATAAACTGGGATTAATCCATACCGATGTATGTGGTGCTTTGGAAGCGAGACGTGATTGGATATCAAAATTACATAACGTTTACAGATGATCATACTAGGTATGGTTATGTATACTTAATGAAACATAAATCCGAGGCCTTTGAGAAATTCCAGGAATTCAAGGCCCTAGTCGAGAAACAAACTGGTAATCATATCAAAGCACTTCGGTCGGACCGAGGTGGCGAGTATATGAGTACGGAGTTTGACGAGTTCCTTAAGGAACATGGAATAGTTTCACAATTAACACTTACAGGTACTCCTCAGTTAAATGGTGTGTCAGAAAGAAGGAACCGGACCCTGTTGAACATGGTCCGTTCCATGCTGGGCTATACTGACTTGCCGATTTACCTGTGGGGGTATGCACTCCTGACTGCCGCATATATCTTGAACAGATGTCCTTCCAAATCCGTTCCTAAAACTCCACATGAGATGTGGGAAGGAAGGAAACCAAGTCTTAATCATATTAGGATTTGGGGATGTCCCGCCTATGTCAAGAAGACTAAGGTGGAAAAGTTGGAAGCTAGGTCTGCGAAGGGACGTTTCATTGGATTCCCATCTGGGACAATGGGATATCTATTCTACATGCCCGAAGATCGAAGGATCATTGTTGCTTTACAAGCACACTTCCTGGAAGATGAGTTCATTCAGGAAGGCGGAGCAGGTAGAAGTATTTCTTTAGAAGAATACAATGAAACTCCTCGGGAGAAACCTGTGCAAGAAACTGGAACCGAACTTTCTGAAACGCAAGTACAACCACCTCGTAGGTCTAGTAGGGTGTCTCATTTACCTGAGAGGTATGGGCTTGTGCACTTGGAGGAGCTGGGTCTCCATGAGGTTCCAACTGATAGCCAAGAGACCGACCCAATGACCTATGACCAAGCGATGGTGGATGTAGACTCCGCGAAATGGCGTGAAGCTATGGAAGCTGAGATAGACTCGATGCATGTCAATCAGGTCTGGACTCTAGTAGACCGCCCCAAGGGTATAGTGCCTATTGGGAACAAGTGGATCTACAAGAGAAAGACTGATGGTGATGGCAAGGTTGACGCCTATAAGGCCAGGCTTGTGGCAAAGGGTTATACCCAGAAGGAAGGGATCGACACACGATACCTTCTCGCCCGTAGCCATGATCAAGTCTATTCGCATGATGCTTGCTATAGCTGCCTACCACGATTATGAGATATGGCAAATGGACGTAAAGACGGCTTTCCTTAATGGATTCCTCGAGGAGGAAATCTATATGGAGCAGCCTAAAGGCTTTGTGTCTGAAGTCGATATTCAGAAAGTGTGCAAGCTTCAGCGTTCCATTTATGGACTGAAGCAAGCGTCGCGTAGTTGGAACCTTCGTTTTGACGAGGCGGTCAAAGAGTTTGACTTCGTGCAAAATGAAGAGGAACCTTGTGTATACAAGAAAGTTAGTGGGAGCAAGATCGCATTCTTAGTACTATATGTGTATGATATTCTACTAATAGGAAATGATGTGGGAATGCTCAGTTCTGTAAAAGCATGGCTTTCGAGTAATTTCTCCATGAAAGACTTGGGAGAAGCAACCTATATTCTTGGTATTCGACTCTACCGGGATAGAGCGAAGAGAACAATAGGCCTTTCCCAAGCCCTCTATATAGATAAGATCTTAAAGCGATTTAAGATGGATGATTCTAAAAGAGGGTTCCTACCGATGCAACATGGAATAAAACTCACCTTGAAGATGTGTCCTCAAAGTGAGGAACAACGCAAGGAAATGAGTAATATACCATATGCTTCGGCCGTGGGTAGCCTTATGTATGCTATGTTGTGTACAAGACCTGACATCGCGCATGCTGTAAGCGTGGTGAGTAGGTTTCGTGCAAACCCGGTAGGGAACATTGGATCGTCAGAAAGAACGTTCTCAAGTACTTGAGAAGAACTAGAGATATGGTTCTTATGTATGGCGGAGAATTGGATGTGGTGGGATTCACCGATTCGGACTTCCAAGGATCGAAGGGCGACTCGATGTCCACTTCGGCTACATATTTACTCTTAATGGAGGAGCAGATTCTTGGCGTAGTGACAAGCAAAGCGCGATCTACGATTCCACTGTCAGCCGAGTATCAAGCAGCCTGAGGCTTCCAAGGAAGGGTTCGGATTAAGAAGTTTCTAGGAGAACTTCAAATGATACCATGTGCCGAGTCACTGTCTACTGCATCGCGACAACGACGGAGTCAGAAGATGTGCCAAGGAGCCGAGGTTTCACAACAGCACCAAACATATTGAGAGGAAGTATCATCTCGTAAGAGAATTTGTTCGCAAGGGATACACAGAGTAGACTCGGCCGACAACGTCGCCGATCCACTGACCAAGCCACTTTCTCAGACTAGCTTGGAGCGTCATCTAGAGAACATGGGTATTAGATACCATAGTGTGTGGCATTGAGTGCAAGTGGGAGATTGTTAGGAGTATGCCCTCGAATGCCACTCAGAGGTTGTTGAGAGAGGGCATTGTACTTGTAATTATGTAAACCATTTATATAAGGCAAATGAATGTTTCTTATTTACTGGTAGTTACTGGCATTCCTAACTCGTAAATAAACATATAGAAACTAGTCCGTGTATTTGAGAGCAAAACGTTCCACTCCTTATTGGATAAGGGGGTCGGCCGGAAAGATTATAGCTCAAATACTTAATCGTCATAAGTCGATGAAACTTGACCGGGCGTTAAGTTTATGTGAAGACTTGTATGACGTGTTCTTTGACATGGAGAGTGCTGTCGAACACTAATGGTTAGTGGGAGCACACGTTATAGGTATGCCGATTAGATTAGTATACTGAACCGACTCACTCACCCTCGATTCGTCACATGGATTTCACTCCGGGACAGTCAATGACGGAATCGAAAGGTTGTGATAGGTATTCGTGAACCTTCGACTTGAGGATTTAGTAGGGATGTGCTTGTGACGTCAAGATTTTCATTAGAGTAGTTCGACCACTGTAAACCTAAGGGGGTCAACCTCGACGTGCATTTTGACGGGCAAGTAGCAGTCCTACCGAATACCAAGATAGAATTCTTTCTCCCGTTAGTGAGCGGGTTATATGTCCTATGCGGTTATTGGCGATGAGATCATAAGTCTTTGGCCAAAGCATTGGAGCTAGTTGTATTAGATACACGAGAGCTCGATGATCTCGATTTGCATTAACGCATGCATAGCGTCAAGTACAGATAGGGTTTGACTGACCGTGACCCTATAACTTGATCGGGACATTTGAAAGAAGGGATTATACGTATACTGGTATTCACGACAGAATGGTTCTTGAATGATCCCAATCATTCGTTCTCAGTTAAGGTGTAGGCCACCAGTCGCTAGGTGGTGCTACTACTCTTTGGTTCCTCCCATTGCTGACTGAGACGGACCTACCGAGTCGCGCATTAGGATTGACGACGGAATGAATCAAGCTAATTCTCTCATTATGAATATTAGATATTGGATATCTAATTTGGGACATTGGATGTTTAAATCGATTTATCGGATAAATTGATTTACGGCTTAATGGATTAAATAAATTACTGGGTGATTAATTTAATTCATAGATATAACTATTTCTTGGAGAAATTAATTATGTTATTATGTATTTGATATGATTAATTAATTGGATTAATTGATCGATATAAATACATCGGAACGGAATCGGAGTTTATCTGTTTGGACTCACGGGAGTCCGAAACGAACCGAACTCGTCGTATTTCTTTATCATAGCCGCCCCCCTTCTCCACACCTTGACAAGACTTTGATTTTTAAATCAATTGGAATCTTGATTAGGTGTTTAATGAATAGATATTTGATATCTTTTTTAAGGTGGGGTTAAGCATGAGTTGTTCTCATGTGGAAAGGAATTGAATAAGAAGAGAAGACTTGTCACTCTCTTAAAAATGAATTAAGCCATCCGTGAGATACATTGAGAGAGAGAGAGAAAGTGAGACTTTGAGTTCAAACACTTATCTTCATCTTCTTCTTCAATTTGTTCTTGGTGATTCTTGGAGAAAAATCAAGAAATAAATAAGAGTTGTGAGTTATACACTTAGAGTGTGATAATCTCATATTGGAAGCTTCATCACTTAGCTCTAGACGTATCCTCGGAGGATATCAAGGTGATCGTCGTTCCGGTCGTTTCTCCGGCGCGTGGCAAGTAGAGACGCAGTACTTTCGGCGTTGGATCATTCAAGAGCTTGGGGAATAGCTCAAGAGAAGGTTACCATTTAATCAACGGACTTCGAGGGTTAGTTTCTTACGACTCTTGCTTTTCGTTTATATATTCGTATATACGTAGCTCGATCGATCCTCGTAGGGATTCGGATCGAATTAATTTTCGTTTTACCGCTTCCGCTGGGCCTTCGTTTTAGGCACCGAATCCCAACAGCTGGATTGTGCATGTTGAACTGTATTTCTTTTATCCGCTGCGTGAGTTCTTTTGTAATGACTTTCGGTATTTTACCGACCGAGTTTTATTTCGATAACCGCTTCCCTTAACCGAGTTTTTTGGCATTATGGCCTTGATCATTTTGGCGAAATTCTTATGACGGTATTTAGCATTTTGTAAATGGCTTCTGTGAGTTTTTGAAATATTACCGTCATCAGCCTTTTTGGCATTTTTGTAAATGGTTTTTATCCTGGGGCTCCGACGCGGGACCCACAGCGCTATGATGTTCCGTGTGATTACCTGAAATTTTTGGGCATTCTAGCCTTTTTGGCATCGTCCTTTTTGGCATTGAATTATTTTCGAAAACTTGAGTATCTTAGAAATAAATTTCGAGATATATTTTTTTTCAATGAGTTATTTTCTTGTGGTACATCCAGGTGCCACAATATATTTCAAAATTTTTCTGCCTCGAGTACCAAAATGTTTTGAGATATTTTCAATGTTTTAGAAACACTTTTATTTAGACCCGAGGGTCGAATATTCCGAAAGTTTTCACTAAGAGAAAGTGTCCTCATTTTTATCAAATGCGAAATGGTTCTCCAAAGTCTCGATAACGATGTTTCACGTTTGTACTTTTTGAAAGGTGATATTCAAGATCAATCGGTGTTCTTCTAAATTATTCTCAAAATGAGGTTTTCGTTTTTAAAACCTATCCATTCCCGTTTGAGGGCTGGGTATATATGTATGATGTTCGCGTAGTCATTTTGATGTTTGCTCCCGAGTATGACCGAATTGGCAGTGTGAGCGTTGAGTCGTTTTCCACACATTTGTTGTGTTAGCCCCTCGTGAGAGGTGGGATGTTGGTGTTGAATATTGTCGCCTCGTGGTGATTTATGCGTTGTCGCGCATGTGCGAGCTGTTAGAGCTTGGGTTGGTATGGCCGTGTGCATCGGTGATCGTTCTGTTATGTGTCGGTTGTTTAATGTCTTGTTACCTTGCTCCTGTTTTTGTGAATTTTGTCGATGAGGTCGGGGGTAATACCCGTATTATTTTTGGCTTCTGTATTTTCTCTTTCTCAATTCTATAGACTCGCTCGTGTTCGTTGATACTTTCTGAACTTGTTCTGTATTCCGGTTTCATCGTTCGAACGAGCTGTGATCTTGTTTTGGGTCGATCTGGTTATCGCTGTGACTTTTTCGAGTTCGGTTCGATTCTTGTGAACCTTGTTCGGAAGTAACACCCTTTGGTTCTATTAGTTCTTTTATTCGAAGTGGATCGGGTTTGGAACTCCTGTGTTTTCGACTCTGTCGACTCGTTTATGCTCGTTAACATTTTCTGAACTTTCCCTGTCCCTTGCTTTTGTTGATCGGACGAGTGCAGTATTGTTTCGGAATAACTCGTTTGTCGTTGTGATTTTTTTTTTCGATTGCTATTTCCGTTTCCTGTGGATATTATGTGAGTGCACATTTTGTTGTTTTTACCGGATCATGTTTCGTCTCGAGTCGAGATGTGAACTTCGGAGTTGTCGGTTGAACCTTATTGTTCTTCGTGATCCGAACAGGATTATTCGATTTTTTCTTTGTTGACTCGATCATTGTGGTTCGATCATTGATTGTTCGGTTTTTGTTAATCTCGTTTCGTGATTGTTGAACGTTCAGACTGCTTCGTAATTCCCTTAAGTTCGGGAAATTAGTCTCGTTTTCGATCTTCCAACCCTTGGGCAGTGGAATTCCGTATTAGTTCAGCGATTGGCTCGCGTTTCGATTGATGTACCGTTGGGTTGGTCAATCATACTGACTTTTGTTCGTTGTATTTTGTGATTGTCGGATAATTTACTTAGCTATATTATCCGTTTGATGACGCTTGTCATTTGTTGGTTTTATTGTATCCCTAACGGCGACGTTGTGTTGGTCGTCGTGGAGCGTGTTTTCACGCCGTATGTGTAACACCCCCAGATCAAACCGGGAATATTACACGCCGCAGACCCTCTCCGTGAGGATCCACCAGGCTAGACATCAACACAACACATTACATTACATACTGATGAATCAAAATAACGAATCAATAGACCGATTTGGTCTTCCGTCACTGACTTACAAATCAAAATACATAAAACTCTTCCAGACTCATACACATGCAAGGGTAAAATACTTGCAACGACGAACAATAAGACAGCGGAAAAGACAATACAATGGACTCCGACTAACTGAAGTCAAAACTGGCCTTCGTGTGATTAGTATCATTCGTCTTTTATCATCCCTCGTGCCGATCCTGTGTCTTGCTCCCGAAAACCTGCATGTACCTGGACACAATACAGATATCCACCCCCCGATTACTCGGGGGTTAGCAAACCTCCATTGTTTCGCTAGTGCAAGTATAAAGTGCAAATACGAGCCATACACAACACATTCCGAGAATACAACGAAAGACTTCCCGAGGTATATTTAGTTAAAAATAGTTCAAGTCTTGAAAGTAGAAACAAAGTAAGTAAGCACTTTGAAAACATTTCCAAATCTCGGGAGTTTTAAAAACGTTAGAAATTGAAAAATTCTTAAGTTCCTCGAAAGCCATTTAGGGTCACAGCCCCAAAGTTCATTTTTCAAAATACAAATCCGTTTAACAAAACACGGGGTCCACGACCCAACCATTCCGGTCACAAAACACAGGGTCCACGACCCGATCATCCACTTCAATTCACTTTTAAAAGAACACATTACACATAACACATTATTCCTATGCCATTCTAGTCAAGCACCAAGACTCGATATATAATGTCTCTCCACCCCAAGCACAAAGCATTGTGATACTCCGGACAATATCACAATTAACGAAAACATCAACGTCATCCTCAAGATGAAAACCACAACTGGTAACCCGCGGCCGTACCCCTTAGTATCGACCCCCAGACATCCCGTCGGACACTCCGGGTGGGAAACCACTTTCGCGGCCGTACCCCTTAGTATCGACCCCCAGACATCCCGTCGGACACTCCGGGTGGAAGTTCATCCACACACGCACCCAAGTCCACTTCCGTGGCCGTACCTAGGGCTGGGGGCGGGGCGGGTTGGGGCGGGGCGAAGGTAAAACCGCATCCGCCCCGCAATTTTTGTGCGGTGCGGGTTTTTGCGGGGCGGGGCATTTTTGATATTGAAAACCGCACAAAATCATAGTTTTGCGGGGCGGGGCGGGGCAAATACAATATTTATATAAATATCTAAGTGTTTTCCCTTGTTATATGCGGGGCGGGGCGGTTTTTTGCGGGGCGGTTGGGAAAAAAATAAAACCGCATTCGCCCCGCAATTTTGGTGCGGTGCGGGTTTTGTGCGGGGCGGAGCGAAATCAACATTTGAAACCGCCCCACCTCGCTATTTTGCGGTGCGGTGCGGTGCGGGGCGGTTTGTTTTGCCCAGCCCTAGCCGTACCCCTTAGTATCGACCCCCAGACATCCCGTCGGACACTCCGTGTGGAAGGAACAACACACACACACGTTTCAAAATCACAGTTGCAAACCACAAGCCTCGAAGGTCAATCACAGTATATATAGTCGAGGTACCTTACTAGAATGGCCAGTTCATCCAATATATACTCACGACCAAGTAATGATACGATTCACAAGGAAGCACAAGATTTCAACAGCACCGAACGACACAACTAATATCACACAAACTCACATATTCATCTAAGCACATTAATTCCCAACACACACGGGTCACCTTTACAAAAACCATGATGATAAATATTCCGATTCTTTTGAAAAATGGTTATTAATATTTATTTAGCACATATCGACGATTAACAACCGTAATATCCACAAAACACATAATGTATGGGCAAGATACTTGCCTCGATAATCGACAACGGACACTCCTACGAACACGGCTCAGTCGGGACACCTCGAACACCTACAATTCTCCGGCGAAGACAAAGAATACGCCCACGATCGAAAATCTTGAAGAAAACGACGAACGGAAGGGTTCCGACTTTTACAGCACCTACAATTCTACAGCACCGATCGCAAGAATTCGACCCTAACAACATATAATCAATAAATCATCGATCATACGAGGAATAATAATCGTAGAACGCCCGAAAACCCCTCTATGACATTTTACCGGACACCTTCAAGGCGTCGATCAAGAACTCGACCAAAACAACGAATCGATACGATCCAACCATGGAATAACAAGGGAAAAGATGTAATACATCTTAATAATCATCAATCTATCATAATACCAAGTTAAATCGGATTAATCGGACGAAAACAACCAAAATACCCAAAATCCCCAAAATTAGATTTCTAGGAAATCTGACCTGATTCGGTAGATCGGAGGATGTTATAGGACGGATGATTGATGATATGAACCTCAAAACTTCATGGATTCATTGTCCAACAACATCTCTAGAAGATTCACACACCCACAAATGCCAGACGGGAAGAAAAGAATGAGAAAATGGTCAAGAAAAACGTTGCGTGCCTTAAATAGCTGACAGACTCGACCGTGTCCGCCTGACACGGTCGTGGCGCGCAGCTGGCCGGGGGACTCGACCGTGTCCTGCTAGACACGGTCGCGGCGCGGAGGGGCCTTCCGATAGTGACCCGTCCGACAGCGACTCGGCACGACTCGACCGTGTCCTGGAACACGGTCGGGCGTCTGGGCAGTCGGTCCTGGCCTATCCGGAAGAGTTCGGCACGGGCCGTGTCGGACGACACGGTCGGGTCCTGAGGCAGAGACTCCGGCATTTCCGGACGAGTACGGCACGGGCCGTGTCGGACGACACGGCCGAGTTCGGCCGGCAGTGATCGGCCAATAACGAGCGGGTGAGCTAAAACGACCATAACTCTCTCGTCCGGACTCCGATTGACTCACCGTTTGAACCATTGGAAAGCTAATTCGATGCTCTATAATATTGCAAAGATTTAGAATTTTTGGAGTTACCAAAAATTAATGGTGATCTAACAAAGTCGAACTCATAAGAGGAAAGTTGAAACAATGAACAATAATGATACACAACTCGAAGTTTTTCCGAACGGTGAACACGGTGAATGAACATGATTGATGAATGATTATAATTGAGTGAAAATACACTGAGTGACAATTATAGACTGATAATTACTGAATGAAAATGGATGAATTACAACCGGGTATTACACGGATGACAAAAAGTCCAGAATTAATCATTCTCGAAATGACGAAACGGTCATGAGCGAGTCGCCAAAACGGACTCCGGCTGAAAAAGAAATTTACCGAAAAATCGGAAATTGCGGATATTAAATTCTACCCTCCTTAAAAGAAGTTTCGTCCCGAAACTTAAAACAAGTAGGGAGAAGCAATATCCCGCCAGGAAAACTCAACGAGATACGCAAGGAAACGCGTAACTTACGCCCATCGGCGAAACGTTACAAGCAACTCAAAGGAATATACGGTGTGAAAACACGCTCCACGACGACCAACACGACGTCGCCGTTAGGGATATAACAAAACCAAGAAGTGACAAGCGTCATCAAATGGATAATACAATTAAGTCAATTATCCAAACAATCACAAAACACAACGGACGAAAATCAATATGATTGACCAACCCAACGGTACATCAATCAAAACGCGAGCCAATCGCTGAATAAATACGGAATTCCACTGCCCAAGGGTTGGAAGATCGAAAACGAGACTAATTTTCCGAACTTGCAAAGGTCACAACGATATATATATAGATCAATTTGGGACAATATCAGAACTCGCTCGAGTGACAAAGGTGAGAAACAACACTAGGTCAGAAGCGTCAACGAACACAGTCGAGTCGATATGGTTGGACGAAACAGAAGAGAAAGAAAGAAAAATGCGGTTATTACATCATATCACCTTTAAAAGAGGTTTCGTCCCGAAACCTAAACAACGAGAACGAAGTGCTGGAATAGCAACCTTCCCGACCATATCCTCTTGGTCCACATCCGATCTTCATGGCCATTAGTATCGTGGTCACGACTGCGTCCTCTGCCCATGGCATACTAAGCGGATTCCCCACTCAATACGATTGCACAACTTCGCAAAATATTATTCTAAAATACCAACTCAGCACGACATATCACATAAAGGTAACCAATAACAACTCGAAAAGAAAATCCACGAGGTATCCTTTTAAAGGAAATCTTTTGAAAATCCTAGGATTTGTATGGTATTTAAAATAAACTTTAAAAGTACTTTTGGTACCTCAGGTTGTTTCATCAAAACTTGTAAACAACATACTTTAACCGTCTCATTTGAAATCATTTGAAGTCATCATGCCCCTACGTATCATCATCACCGTTAATAACTAACAAGTTAACCATGCAAGATCATCAAATCATTCTTACATACTCTAACATTTCTAAATCCGAGTTTGAACTTTACATCGAGTGAGATTTTTCATCTTTCACTATATTTTTTTGAAAATAAAAATCGCATTGGTTTTTGAAATAAAATATTTTTATGGATGAAAGATTTTTGAAAATCATTCACTCAAAATATTTGAAAATGCAACAATACGTTAAAATCATTTTCGAAAATCCTCCCAACACTTCACAGACATCAACGACGGTAATACTTTACAAAATATTCAAGGTACTTTAAAACAACTCTTTCAAATACCGTCGAGGTTTTATTTGAGAATCCAAGGCCGGCTTGCCAATTCCAAATAATTTTCAAAGTATACACGGAGCCGCCGATTAATCGAACCGTCAAAACTTTGTGAAGTTTCCAGGAAAGTGTTTTTGAACAAACACAGCAGACATAATTTATCAATTCATCAACCACAATCAAATATCACCTAGCAATACGAAAAGTCTTAACACGCATTCACGCACAACAGTTGTTATCACTAGACACCACGTAGAGAATACAACTACAGGTGATTGGCCGCAAAAGTTAGACCTGACGGCTATAATGCGGTTCCATAGCCTCTGCCTGTGTTGATTAGCGTGCGTTACAACAAAGATTAACGTGTGCTAAACACGCCACGTTAGCGCTGCTAGGCTCGTATTAAGCCCGTGCTAATCGCTCTAATCACCAACATGATTGCAAACATATATGAGGTAATACTAGACTCGAAGGTTACAAATAAGCAAAGAACATACGAGTCTAAATGTCATCGATTCACATAATTATAACATCTCACAAGCAACCATCAAAAGAAAATCATCCTATCAAGAACAAAAATTTTACTTCTCAATAAAGAGGACTATCTCAACACATACATACCTATGGACTCAACTTTCACGTTACTATTTTAATTTTAAAACTGCACCACTGCTCAACAACGAGAGCATCATCAATACGCATCTTTTGACCAACATTCATGAAACCGAAAAGTTACAAACGAGAGTCACGTCTTGAGTATATTTTGAAGACCTTATTTGAGTTAAAAACTCGAGTTTTGAAAACTTATAGTACACAGTGGAAAAGAATTATCAATAATTCGAGTTTTCGAACTTTCACCTTGTGGTCAACATACGAAAATCAACTTTTTCCTCCTCGAGGGCATTTTAAAAATTTTACGTGACTCCCGAAAGGATTCGAAACTTAAAATTCCAAGGTTTATACTCTTGTAAGAAAAATGATTTATACAAGGATACATTCAGCAATATCATTCTACATTTTAGCGCAAGACGGGAATCAACAAATATATGTCACTTACTCACGATGCATCTTCAAATATTAACTACATAACACAAAATCACACAGGCTCGTATAGCTCGTGGTACAACCTGTAGTAGGGAGACTTACATCCACAGATCGCACGAAGATGATGGCTGCATCCTGATACTAATCACGGCCGACATTCCAAACGACGCGTCGCGACACGACATCAGTCAGACTCAATCTGACAAGACAAGACCCAACAATACATGACTGGACCCGACAGCCTAGGTTTCCGCAACCTAATCTCCGATACCATAAATGTAACACCCCCAATCCACTCAGGGAATATTACACGCCGCAGACCCTCTCCGTGAGGATCCACCAGGCTAGACATCAACACAACACATTACATTACATACTGATGAATCAAAATAACGAATCAATAGACCGATTTGGTCTTCCGTCACTGACTTACAAATCAAAATACATAAAACTCATCCAGACTCATACACATGCAAGGGTAAAATACTTGCAACGACGAACAATAAGACAGCGGAAAATACAATACAATGGACTCCGACTAACTGAAGTCAAAACTGGCCTTCGTGTGATTAGTATCATTCGTCTTTCATCATCCCTCGTGCCGATCCTGTGTCTTGCTCCCGAAAACCTGCATGTACCTGGACACAATACAGATATCCACCCCCGATTACTCGGGGGTTAGCAAAACTCCACTGTTTCGCTAGTGCAAGTATAAAGTGCAAATACGAGCCATACACAACACATTCCGAGAATACAACGAAAGACTTCCCGAGGTATATTTAGTTAAAAATAGTTCAAGTCTTGAAAGTAGAAACGAAGTAAGTAAGCACTTTGAAAACATTTCCAAATCTCGGGAGTTTTAAAAACGTTAGAAATTGAAAAATTCTTAAGTTCCTCGAAAGCCATTTAGGGTCACAGCCCCAAAGTTCATTTTTCAAAATACAAATCCGTTTAACAAAACACGGGGTCCACGACCCAACCATTCCGGTCACAAAACACAGGGTCCACGACCCGATCATCCACTTCAATTCACTTTTAAAAGAACACATTACACATAACACATTATTCCTATGCCATTCTAGTCAAGCACCAAGACTCGATATATAATGTCTCTCGACCCCAAGCACAAAGCATTGTGATACTCCGGACAATATCACAATTAACGAAAACATCAACGTCATCCTCAAGATGAAAACCACAATCAGTAACCCGCGCCGTACCCTTAGTATCGACCCCGGACATCCCGTCGGACACTCCGGGTGGGAAACCACTTCCGCGGCCGTACCCCTTAGTATCGACCCCCAGACATCCTGTCGGACACTCCGGGTGGAAGTTCATCCACACACGCACCCAAGTCCACTTCCGTGGCCGTACCCCTTAGTATCGACCCCCAGACATCCCGTCGGACACTCCGGGTGGAAGGAACAACACACACACACACGTTTCAAAATCACAGTTGCAAACCACAAGCCTCGAAGGTCAATCACAGTATATATAGTCGAGGTACCTTACTAGAATGGCCAGTTCATCCAATATATACTCACGACCAAGTAATGATACGATTCACAAGGAAGCACAAGATTTCAACAGCACCGAACGACACAACTAATATCACACAAACTCACATATTCATCTAAGCACATTAATTCCCAACACACACGGGTCACCTTTACAAAAACCATGATGATAAATATTCCGATTCTTTTGAAAAATGGTTATTAATATTTATTTAGCACATATCGACGATTAACAACCGTAATATCCACAAAACACATAATGTATGGGCAAGATACTTGCCTCGATAATCGACACCGGACACTCCTACGAACACGGCTCAGTCGGGACACCTCGAACACCTACAATTCTCCGGCGAAGACAAAGAATACGCCCACGATCGAAAAGCTTGAAGAAAACGACGAACGGAAGGGTTCCGACTCGAGTTCTTCGCAAGAATTCGACCCTAACAACGTATAATCAATAAATCATCGATCATACGAGGAATAATAATCGTAGAACGCCCGAAAACCCCTCTATGACATTTTACCGGACACCTTCAAGGCGTCGATCAAGAACTCGACCAAAACAACGAATCGATACGATCCAACCATGGAATAACAAGGGAAAAGATGTAATACATCTTAATAATCATCAATCTATCATAATACCAAGTTAAATCGAATTAATCGGACGAAAACAACCAAAATACCCAAAATCCCCAAAATTAGATTTCTAGGAAATCTGACCTGATTCGGTAGATCGGAGGATGTTATAGGACGGATGATTGATGATATGAACCTCAAAACTTCATGGATTCATTGTCCAACAACATCTCTAGAAGATTCACACACCCACAAACGTCACGGAAGAAAAGAATGAGAAAATGGTCAAGAAAACGTTGCAGCCTTAAATAGTCGACAGACTCGACCGTGTCCGCTCGACACGGTCGTGGCGCGCAATGTCGGGGACTCGACCGTGTCCCGCTAGACACGGTCGCGGCGCGGAGGGGCCTTCCGATAGTGACCCGTCCGACAATGACTAAGATTTACTCGACCGTGTCTTGGAACACGGCCGCGCCTCGGGCAATCGGTCCCGCCTATCCGGAAGAGTTCGGACGGCCGTGTCGGACGACACGGTTGGGTCCTGAGGCGAGACTCCGCATTTCCGGACGAAAGCACGGGCCGTGTCGGACGACACGGCCGAGTTCGGCCGGCAGTGATCAGCCAATAACGAGCGGGTGAGCTAAAACGACCATAACTCTCTCGTCCGGACTCCGATTGACTCACCGTTTGAACCATTGGAAAGCTAATTCGATGCTCTATAATATTGCAAAGATTTAGAATTTTTGGATTTACCAAAAATTAATGGTGATCTAACAAAGTCGAACTCATAAGAGGAAAGTTGAAACAATGAACAATAATGATACACAACTCGAAGTTTTTCCGAACGGTGAACACGGTGAATGAACATGATTGATGAATGATTATAATTGAGTGAAAATACACTGAGTGACAATTACAGACTGATAATTACTGAATGAAAACGAATGAATTACAACCGGGTATTACACGGATGACAAAAAGTCCAGAATTAATCATTCTCGAAATGACGAAACGGTCATGGGCGAGTCGTCAAAACGGACTCCGGCTGAAAAAGAAATTTACCGAAAAATCGGAAATTGCGGATATTACAGTATGTCTCTTTGCGTTTCTTGCAGCGTTTCGCCGTTGGGCGCGATTTTTCTATTTTTGTGTATCTCGTCGAGTTTTCCTGGCGGGTATATTGCTCCCCCTACTTGTTTTAAGTTTCGGGACGAAACTTCTTTTAAGGAGGGTAGAATGTAATATCCGCAATTTCGAATTTGGGTAATTTTCTTTTTTCGGAGAAAGTTCGTTTTGACAACTCTATCATGACCGTTTCGTCATTCAGAGAATGATTAATTCTGCACTTTTTGTCATCCGAGTTCGTTTCGGTGTCGTTTTGTTGAGTTCCGTGTCCTTAATCGACTTTTTCACGTGGGAGTTCGACTTTGTAAAGTCACCATTAATTCTTGGAAACTCCAAAAATTCTGAATCTTTGTAACATTATAGAGCATCAAGTTAGCTTTCCAATGGTTCAAACGGTGAGTCAATCGGAGTCCAGACGAAGGAGTTATGGTCGAAATAGCCAAGACTGCACGGTGTGCCTTTTTGGTGTTGAAAGGGACTGTACCGTGTGCCGTGGTACACTCAGGCTGTGCCGCGGCACTAATCTGATTCCTGGGCGTTTTTGGTGGCCCTGGGCCGCGGCACACTTGTCTTGTGCCGCGGCACACGGGCTTTTTCTGCGTTTTTTAGCAGATTTTCGAGGAGAAAACTTCATTTTTCTCCTCTCTTCTTCCTCCTTCCATCTAGGGCGATTTGTGGGCGATGTTTGGGCGATTTGAGTGCTCCCAAACTTGTAGAGATCATCCACCTCAAGTCTTGTTGTAGATTTTCGGCCTCTACTTGAATCATTCATCCAAATCAAGGTATTTTTGGCTTGAACCCTTGTTTTTGTAGATTTGGGGATTTTGCTTTTTGATTTCGATTCCAATCGGTTTTTAATCAATTAATTGTTGTATAAACGTTGTTTTGAACTTTTTCTACGGATTGGATACTCGTATCTTTGGTTCTTTCAACCCGAGGGGTGATTTCTTTGTTCTTGAAGGGTCTTGAACATTTAATGTTCGATTAAATGTTCGAATGAGTTCCCTTTGATAGTTTGTTGGGATTTCCATTGTTTTCGGCCTTGATTCTCGTCGTAATCATGTTTTATTATTCCTTACAGAGGATTATAGGTGCTCGATGATTCCGATGTTGAATTCCGTTGGTGATTGATGATTCATGTGGTGTTTTCCCGTAGTAATTTCGGTCTTATCGCGTTCTAGATAGTGTTCGGGGATTTGAGGGCTACCCGGCCGTATCCATTCACTTTTCCATTGCTCGTGATATCGAGGCAAGTACCTTGCCCATACTCTTCTTATTTTGTGGATATGATGATCGGTGATCGTCTTGGTGTGTTTGTTTGGTTGTTTGAAATGAAGTTTCAAAAGATTTCGGTTTGGCCTCGTTAAAGGTTTTCTTTCAAAATGCGTGTGTGTTATGTGAACGGCGTGTTTTGGGAATTGATTATGATTTGATTATTTTGAACGCTGAAGGATTTGATGATGATAATCCTATTGATTAAAGTTATGGAATCGTGTATTCCGTATTTAATCTTGTTATTGTGTTTTGAAGAGTTTGATAATGGTGTCGAGTTAATGGCCATCTCTAGTGAGTATTCTTAATGAACTTACATTCTTAGCATGTTAGTTTTGCATGAGTAATGTGTGTGTGTGTATGCTCACTACGGGTTAGATCCGACGGGGTCTCGGTAGGGGTCCACAGAGACGTGGATCGACGAGCTTGCTTTTAACCACTACGGGTTAGATCCGACGGGGTCTCGGTAGGGGTCCACAGAGACGTGGATCGACGGTTAATTGTGGTGCATTTTACAAATGTGACTTATTTATGGCATTTCCGGAAATGAGTGCTTTTGAACAGTTTTCATGATTGCATGCATTGACTAAGTGTGTAAGAGTTAAGTGTTCGTTTGGCTTACTTGGCTAGGATGGCACTAGAGTATTTTGTTGTTTGTTTTAAATCCTTTATTTGTGGATTTTGATGTTGGGAGACGAACCTTGTGGTCGTTCTTGTGTACTGTGAGTTGATGAGATTTGGGGCTAAAATCCCAATGGTTTTGTAAAAGTCATTTTCCGGATTTGGGGCTAAAATCCCAACGGTTTGGTAAAGGTCATTTTTCGGAAAGTAAACCTTTGGGGCGGTGACCCCCTTTCGTATTTTGGGTTTTGAAAAATAGGATTTGATAATCCTAAATGGTTTTCTATTAAAACTCTCGATGGCATTCTAAACCGTCTTATAAATTATTTCCATTGATTTATGGTATTTCGATTTTGAAATGTTTTCTCAAACCCTTGCCTCGAGAAGTACTTTTCGTTTCGTTTGGATCTTTGAGGATTCCTGGTTATTGTTATTCGTGGAATGTGAATTGTATGGCTCGTATTTGCACTTTGTTCTTGCACTAGCAAAACAGTGGAGTTTTGCTAACCCCCGAGTATTCGGGGGGTGGATGTCTATTTTTGCATTCAGGTTTTGGAGCATAACACAGGGTCGGCACGAAGGATGATGAAAGATGAACGATACTAATCACACGAGGATCCGATGATGTCGTATTGGTCTAGTTGTATTTTCTTTTCCGCTGCAGTATCTTTTCCCCGTTGTACGGGAGTTTATTGTACTTTGACCCCTGCGTGGGTATATGTTGTAATTGAGTTGTATATTTTCATTGAAAGACCAAATCGGACTACTGAGTCATTTAGCCTTGAAGGCATTGTCGAGATGTTAAATGTTGTTACCAGCCTGGTAGATCTTCGAGGAGAGGGTCTACGGCGTGTAATATCCCTGAGTGGATTGGGGGTGTTACATGAAAGGAAAATCTTGGGTCCCGAGATGATTGAACAGACAGTAGGTGTGGTGGATAAGATTCATGGGAGGATCAAGATAGCACAGGATCGTCAGAAGTCTTACGCCGACAAGCGTAGGAAAGATCTCGAATTCTGTGTTGGCGACAAGGTATTCCTGAAGGTATCTCCTACCAAGAGAATTGTTAGTTTTGGTCCAAGGAGCAAGTTGAGGCCGAGATATATTGTACCGTTCGAAATTCTTGAATGAATTGGAGAATTAGCTTACCGCTTGGCTTTACCCCTAGAACTTTCGGCTATGCACAATGTTTTCCACATTTCGTTGTTGAGGAAATATGTGCACGATCCCAGCCACGTCATCAACTATACCGTCGTGGAGGTGAACAAAGATCTTTCTTATGAACAATAGCCTGAAGTTATTCTCGACCGATCAGTCCGGCAGTTGATGAACAAAGAGAAGGTGTTTGTCAAAATCCAATGTCGTAACCACAGTAAAGATGAGGCTACTTGGGAGCGCGAAGAAGAACTTCAAGCTCGTTTTCCAAATTTCTTCAATCGAGGTATGTCATTTATTTTCGAGGACGAAAATTTTTGTAAGAGGGGTAGGATGTAATATCCGTCATTTTTATAATATAATATTATTATTAAGAATGCATTTCATTTCATTTAATCTCATTTAGAGGATCATGAATATTTATTTCGACGTATCACAAGTTTTAGCCCGAGTCATTTGGTCAGTAGTCATTCTTATAATAGTGTTATTAATTATTCAAGCATATAATACTAACACTACTATTATTAATTTTATCATTTTTATTATTAATATTATTATTACAGTTTTATTAGTACTATGATTATTATTAATACCATTATCATTTTTCGGATATTATTATCAATATTACCAAATTATTATTTTTATAACATTACTATTATTATTTGTATTATTAATATATCATTTATATTTAACCTTATGTTATGATTTAACCAACTATGATTAAACTTAATTGACCATAAATAAGAACCCTTCTTTTCCAGTCGATCGTTCCCCATTACAGTTCTCATTTTATCAAAACTTCTTGATATATATCCATATACAGTACTAATTTCAACTAAAACACTTTAAAACTATATCTATAAATATGCTATTAATTCTACTGCAAAATCCTTTACAAATCACGAACAACATTCAAACAAAAAAAAAGAGAAGGAGAAGCTGTCCAGAATTCATCACGGTAGAAACCAAAAAAAAAAAAAAGAATAGAAAAAAAATCCGAGATTTTGCAGCAATGTTAGAGAGAGAGAGAGAGTAGATGACAAAGAGAGAGTCAGGAGGAAGAGAAGTGTCTAAGTGAGGAATGGGTTTTGTCGGATGAATGATAGGGTTAGGATATTTATACCTGCGAAATTTTAGTGTTTTCAATTTAGCCGTCACTTTTTCCAATAACTTTCAATTTAATCCCAGACACCTTTTAATTACTTCAAATTGATCACAGACAGATTTTTATACCTTCAATTTAGTTCTTTTTTACCAAGATATTAAAATGTTGACTCTTCAATTAATGTTAATAATTAGTCTAATTTTATGCATATATTTTTAATTTAAGTCATTATATCATAATATTTTATAATGATTAAAGACATTAACGAGGATTTACGGGCTTAGGACTGTGAGTTGAGCATCTTCATATTCAAGTTCTAGCAGCATCATATTATTCAGGTGGGAATTTTCACTATTACTTTAATTGCTTTAATTAGATTGTATATGTGATATTTTATTCATGTTTAAAATTTATGATAGATGATGTAAATCAGACTCACATGTATACGTGTAAAGAGGCTATCTTAAGATATATGTTGTGTGGGAACACCTGCACAACCTCAATATTCACATGTGTGCTCGATTCATGTTATATGTGGTATTGTGTGTGTATTCATGTTGAGAAAAATGTTATTGATAGAATAATCATTTAAATGCTTTCCATTAGATTGTATATCACTGTGATATGTGTGATTTCCGCAAGCTGAAAGAAGCTCACCCCCACCTATATTGATCCCACAGGTTAAACCGAGCCGGATGGACGAAGGAGCGAGCCGAGAGGGCATATGATGAAATTTTTATTAAATGATGTTTTTTCATATCTCATGTTTTGAAATTTACTCGGGGAAACTTTTGATTAGAAATTAACAATTTATAATTTGTTCTTCCGCCGTAATTATTGTCTCTTGTTTATGACGTGTTATTGCCTTAATTAGAAGGTATCTATTTTAGTCAGTGTAGCGACTCGACTTTGTAGGCGAGAATTTTAATATTCTCAAAAGAAATTATTTTTTTGTCAAAATTTAAGTTTTTACTTATTTTCCCCTATAATTACGCCTAGAAAGTCGGGGCGTTACATAATAGGACTTAGATTGGCTGATTACAATATGGATGACAATGGGGCGGCGCAGGTCTGGGTTGGCGTTATCCATTCCCATAATTGCGGACCGAAATCAGACATAGGATTCGCCACAGAACCATGAAAATAAGTTCGGGTAATGCCGAAAACCGTCAGTTTCGGGTCTGGGTTCCCACGAGTACCCACATTGTTTTTTAAATATTTTATTTATATAAACCTTGAAGTACAAATATATTAGAAGTAGCATATTTACTTTTTGCTCAATCTTCTCACGCTCTTATCTAGTTTAATTAAATAAATAAATTTTTAATCCTTACAATGCAATTATCAGGCAAATAAAATGAGCGGCCTTAGAAACCATAATATGAATGGAAGATGATAGATAAAATAATTTATTTTGTTTATATGCTTATAGTTATATATTATAAAATTATAATGTGGGGTCAGGTCTCATGGGGTGGGTATAGACCCGTGAGCTTTTTCTCATACTCCCCCATACCCAGACTCATACCCTGACCTGAAAGTGACTATCCGAAATAGACCTGTTCCGATAAATACCTGCGGGTATCCAGACCCACGGTTAATTTTTTTATCCATCTACTATACCTATATAATTGACCTCATACTTTTGTGAGCGATCTTAAATTATAAAAGGTATTATTAGGTCGAGATCAAAGATCTATAAAATATAATTGGAAAGGTTAATTGGATGTAAAGTTAGACCTCAAAAGTAATTGACGACTCTTGACTATTTAACATGAGCCATACGCACTATACTAGGTAAACTAAATCGATGAATGATTAATAACAATTTGGTCGAGTTGGGATGACCAAGGCAAAAGTGCCAAGTGGAAAACAATGCAAAGATAGATGTATATGTACTGCGTGGTGAGGATGTTCGATCATGAAATTGAACACGAGTTGTTGTCTTTGGTGAATTTTATTATATAAATAAGATTGTTAGAAATTGAACGCACATGCAATATATCGTTTAATTGAAAGGAAGTGTTCAAAAAAGAAGAAAGACTGTCTCTAATATTAAAGATGGGTAACTGACATCACCATTTTGAAGTTTGTTCATTTGTAGGGAGTGGCCGCAAGATTGAGCTGCCATAGATCGTGTATAATATGATTAGCCGCATCCAAGTTGTGGTACTAGGCATCAGGGATAAGCAAAGATTGTTGAGAAGCATGCCTCTAATAGCGGTGGGAGTTATGGCTAGCTTTTCGATTTAGTTCTTGTACGACTCCATTGTGGATATTATCTTGTTAATAGCTATGATGATATGTTATTTCAGTTGAGAGGGGCGGACGAGCGACAGGAAAAGCACGCTTGAATTGTGTCGATGCTCTCTTAAATATGTCAATATGTACCACATGAGGAAGAATATCCTTAGAAATGGTCCAGATGATAGTACTAAGGATTAACTAATCTAGTTTTACCTAATGTCCACTAGGAAGCCTAGAGGCATCGGGTTAGTCTCCCGTGAAGGCTGTGCTGGTGCCATCAAGAAGTCCAAATAAACCATGGCCACAAAAGTATGGTTCAACTTGGAGGCACCAAAGTATACAATTTTCACGGGTCAACCCTCGCCTTCGGATCCATACTGAAAATCCTGCCATGAAGGGACATCAAGACTATCCGTTCTGTTACCGAGGCTCTGACAAGACCTTCACCCCATCCAGCTTCAGTGAAGGTAAGCGCTTTGGTGAACTACTCACTCAGTGGAAAACGTATTTACCAGCCCCTTTCGATATCTCGTTGTATGCTCATTTGTCGGTAGCCATTTTTATACATCTCTGACGTGGGGAGGCGTATCAAGATGTTGCCTTGACTCCTTC
The DNA here is from genome assembly GCA_033398695.1 of Orobanche coerulescens. Lineage (NCBI taxonomy): Eukaryota > Viridiplantae > Streptophyta > Magnoliopsida > Lamiales > Orobanchaceae > Orobanche > Orobanche coerulescens. Next base: position 113,726,780 of record CM065816.1, read on the forward strand.
GAGTGAAAATGCTCCTAATTCAATGTAAAAAATTAATTTGCAACGTAGTGCGTTTATTTTAGAGGTGCAAGAGAGACAGGAGCAGAAACCGTATATTGGGGAGCAACCGGAGTAGAAACTCTATGTTGGGCCTGAAACATACTTGTCTCGATGTCAGAGTCATCAGTCATGGTGGATATTATGATGAAGCACCACCAGATAAAAATGTGTTTGGAAAAAATAGGAAAGGCACGCCCTCAGGCGTGTAGAATTAGTGGACCAAAAAGGGGCAACGGTGGTTGCTAAGTTTTAGTATCTTGATATCATGTTCAGAGTAATATAAAACAGAAAAAATAATATAAATATATTATATGAGAGGACAATTTCATTGACTAATATAAGAAGTATATATAGGTATAACATTGGGTGAGATAACTATTTTTTATCACAGTATACTTAGGACAGCTTAGAGGCGGGCAAATAAGTTGTACTCCCCTTTTGAAAGTTCGTGCACTGCAGAAGTCTTTGAAACGCTTTGATGTAGTTACAACAACCAAGTATGCTCATGTAAGCTTGATGCCTCAAGGATTTTCAGAGTAAGTATAGCATAAAACCACAAGCTGAAATAGGTAAATAATAAAAGAAGTAAATAACATAGATTTCACTTGGTTTAAGGCCACTTCCTCTACCTCCACGGGGCCTTCACATAGGTGGTTTGTTTATTAAAATCCAGGTAGTACACAACCGCTATGATTTTAACTAAACACTTCTCAAGCTGTATCTTTCACACAAATTGATACACTTGGCTTCTCAACTTTAGCCATTCACACAAATTAGCTGTAGTTTGGTCTTTGGGATTTGCCTCTTTTCACAGACCGGAAACTTGGTTCTTCTAGGCAGATTCGCCCCACACAGGTCGGAAGGTGCTCGCTTGGTTAGTCCATACGAGACTAACTTCTTTAAGTTGTAGTATCCAAATCACTTCAATGTAGTTTGCTGTTGGTTTGTTGAGGACTTATGCAATCTCTTCGATGCATGATCGCTGTAGGCTAAAGATATAATTCATTCTTTAAGTTTGTGAGAGTGTAAATTGGCAAGTATGTGAGCAAGTTCTCTGGTTGAGCTATTTATAATTTTGAAAATAGATTTGTTATAAATGTAGTTCTTAGTCGGGTAGGTGAGTTGTAGATGTTTCAGTTAAGCACCTCCTTTTGAATTAAAATAATCTAGCGTGTTAGCATTAAATACTTCAGATATTTTTTTGACCTTCATTAAATGCTATGCACACCTCAGTCTTGGGTCACATTAAATATTATCTCCATCAACATTAAATGTTCTTCAAATTGTGAATATTTTGTGAATATAACAAAGCTTTACTCACAACAGTTTGATGTCGAAGTCTTATTTTACACTTAATTTTTTCTAAATAAAGTGCCTACAGCAAATATGCAGTAATCAACCTTGATTTTTGCCGTAGACATAAAAGTCTTTAATAGGTTGTATACTAGCATCCCATCGGAATGTGATGTTTGAATTTTGTTGTTGTATGAATGTTGTAGTTTTGCTGCACTTTTCACAATTCAAAGGGAATTTTCTATAAATCTCCCCTTTTTGATAATGCCGAAACCCTTAACCTATCTTAACTTCTAAATCCTCTCTGATCTCATCTGATCTTCAAATGACTTAGTTTAAAATTAAACAGCTCATATACATGTTTTATGAAGAATGTTCATCTTATCAGCTATGTTTTCACAACTTAAACTTGATTAGCTCGCAGGCGTAATATTACAGTAAGTTTCTTATAGTTTACAACTTAGTCTATGAACTACTCGTAGGCAAGTTCGTACAGCTTAGTCTATGGCACAAATCATATTTGGAAAATATTCAATTATTTTAATAATGTCAAGCATAAAGTACTGAAACCTATTATTTACGGGCTGTAATCTTTTGGAAGAGAAAATATGTATTTATTGATAATAAGAAAGGTAACAGTACAAGACTTGAAATAAAAAACAAAACTAAAGATAAAAACAAAGTAAAGGCAAACTATAAATACAATAATTGTTAGATTCAGCATAAATGAGGCTATTGTTTGGCTGACCATTTGTAGGTTTGAGGATCATTTTCTGTTCTTTTCCACCAATTTACAAGTTGGTCCTTAGCCCTATCTCTGTAGTACTTTTTGCCTCCAGGAGTAACGTCATATCTAGGCATCTAATATTCGAGACGAATTAGATATTCTCCTCTCATGTACTTGCTTTTTATGCTTATTTGCAGCGACAACTTCCATTCCGCTAATAGATTGGAGAATTTGTTGGTTGCAGCTTCTGTTGTTAAGCCCTCTATCATCCTGTAGTGTTAAGTCAGTCGGTTTGTCATGTGTTTAAGAGCCCCTATGGTTGTTGCTTGAGCAACTCCAACCTTCTCCTGTTCTTTTTTGTGAATATCATTACGGGCAGCGGTGAATCGAGCATCAAGGACTAAGAGAAATGCCTTATAGACGTTTTAGTGACCTGCATAGGGCAACGATTTCATCGTGGACAGTCTCTCCGACCCAGTCGACTTACTTTCTGCATTTACAGAGGGCTCGTACATCATGCTCAATTGAAATGGCTTGCTCGGAAAGGGCCATCGATGAGACTAGTGTCGAGCTTCTCTAGGACCTTGGAGTTGGTTCGGTGGAGAAGAAGCACCCTCTTCATGGATGACTATAGTACTTCGAGTGGGAGTTGTACATCCTCTGTATGAATAGATTTAGGATCGTCAGAACTGTAGGGAAAAGATGGGATTGTACCTTCTTCGATTCTTTAGTTAGTTGGGCAAGAGGGACTGATACCTCCAGTTGAGTCTCGCCTTGTAGGGTGGGAGATTGTTCAGCTGTGCGCTAATCGAGGAACTTGACCTGATCTCCGAATAGCCCTAATGTCCCCTATCCTTGAGCAGACATGATGTTTGCAAACTCCACTTCCCGAGCTCTTCTTGGCTGAAGCAGAGGCCTGTCTGTAGAGCATCATCATCTCCATCTAAATTAAGGTCAGAGTGATGTCTCGAACTATTAATGGCAACTATTAATAGTGTCTTTCCATGGGAAGTTTGGGTGCATCTCGTCTTAATCCTCCAAAATTGTACCATGTATCCCTCTGGCGATGCCTGGTCCAGCTAGTCGGTTGATTGCTTGGGCTACAGTTTCTTCCAAGTCGCGTCGAATTATCTTCTCATGTCATGCCATTTATTGGTGCTTTCCCTGGTGGCATACCTCGACTCTCCCCCCTTTTGGCATTATATAAATAGGTGACTTTTGAGTGGATATGCGCAAAAGATTGGTCGACTCGGCCTGATTCTCCTTCACTTCCTTTACTACCTTAACGAGATACACGACAGTTGTTGTCAAGTGTTCTATCTTCCTGTAGTGTTCAGTCAGTCGTTCTCTCATGTTTTCAAGGGTGTCTATGGTTGTTACTTTAGCAACTCCAACCTTCTCAAGTTATTTTTTGTGAATATCATTATAGCAGCAATGAGTCAAGCACCAAGGACTAGTAGAAATGCCTTATAGATGGTGTTCAATGACCTGCGTAAAGCAACGATTTCATCCTAGACAGTCTCTCCGAGCCAATCGAGTTCCTTGCCGTATTTGTAGAGGGCTTGTATAGCATACTCGATTAAAATGGTTTGTTCAGCAAGGGTCGTAGATGGGATTGGCATTGAGCTTAACTTGGTGCTTGGAGTTGGTTCGGTGGACAAGTAGCACCCTCTTCAGGGATGACTATAGTACTTCGAGGGGATTGTACGTCCTATGTATGAATAGATTTAGGCCCGTCAGAACTGTAGGGAGAGGAGGGGATTGATCCTTCATCAATTCTTCAATCGGTTGGACGAGAGAGACTGATTTCTCCTATTGAGTCTCGACCTGTGCGGTGGGAGATTGTTTAGCTATGGGCTGATCGACGTACTTGACCTGATCCCTAGATAGCCCGAAAGTCCCCTAGCCTTGAGCAAACAGGATTTTTTGCAAACTATGCTTCCCGAACATATTCTTAGTTGATGCAGAGGCATGTCTGTAGAGCATCATCATATCCATCTGAATCAGGGTCAGAGTGATGGATCGAACTATTAATTGAAATTAAGCTTGGTTGCTTTCCCTTGGCATGAGATTTTGCTTGCTCATAAAAATATTTAGTGATGAGACTGTGGCAAAACTTGTCGTCATACTTGATCATGGCATCGATATTCCCTACGTTAGTAACTTCTAGAAAAAATTTTATTCATGTTACCAGTCAGCCCAAGGTTACAAATCATCGTACTTAACAAGCCTATAGGCTTTCCAGATGGTGAACATTCAATTGCTGATTCTGTCTACATTGACAATAGGGTGTCATTAATCAGTTGGGATGAGGAGGGACTTCTTTGATATATGGAATTTCTCAAAGGGATATTATCCTCAATGGGTGTGGGTACCCGAGGAGGAGTGGGGATCCTTATAGTATGGGGTTCCGTATATGGAGAGGGACTCCTGAAATGGATAGGTTTCCTATGGGGAGAGGCCGCTGTCAGTTGTGATAGAGCATCCGAATCGCAGTTCCTTCGATTTTTAGGAACACTTGAGGAATCATTTGATATTACTTTTGTGACTTAAAATGATTAAGGATTGTGGATTCTTCATCGACATTATTTGCACCCTCTTCAGGGATGACTACAATACTTCTAGGAGTAGTTGTACATCCTTTGTATGAGTATATTTAGGCTCGTCACAACTGTAGGGAGAGGAGGGGATTGCACCTTCTTCATTTCCTCAGTCGATTGGACAAGAGGGACTGATTCCTCCTGTTGAGTCTCTCCCCGTGGGTTAGGTGATTGTTCAATCGTGGGGTGATCTATGAACTTGACCTGATCTCTGGATAGCCTGAGAGTCCCCTAGCCTTGAACAGATAGGATTTTTGCAAACTCTGCTACCCGAGCATCTTCGGGATAACTATGAACGTATGTCATGGTTGTGGTAATTGTGACTGTTGTCACGGTGATATGTGATATTGTTTGGTTTCCCATTGGGTTATTCACTCGGTTACGTCTCGAGGAGGCTCTAAGGTTCGTGGCTTGCTATCACGTGATGCGAATAATCCTTGGTGTTGGAGCACTATTGGTCGGAATCGCCATTTGGAGATAGAGTTGTGAAACTCTTTCGCGTTGCGGAAGCGATTTAAATAAAGTGCATAAAATAAATCGACACAAGGATTTATAGTGGTTCGGATATTAACGAAGCCTACGTCCTCTCTCGGTATCTTTTTGTAAAGGCTGACGATAAACCTCTGCACCTCTCTTCTATCGGTCGAGGAATAACCATTACAAACTCGTCTTCTATCGGTCCGAGTAAACCATTCTCTTACTTGTCTTTATGTTGGTCCAAGTTAAACCGTTTTCCTTTTCTATTGGACAAGGAATCAACCACTCTAGCTTCTATCGGTACTAGATAAACCTCCCTTAGATATCGATTATGATTCTAACAATGCCGGATCCTTGATCCTAATAACACCAAATCCAATCGTATCTTTTCTTTTACCTCTCGTGTATGTGTTGAATGTATAAACACTCAAACTATCAATATAAGCTCAATATTACAACAAAAATAGAATGTATATGAATATCAGATCAATGACTTGATTACTTGAAGTTTTTGTATATTCAATACCATAGAAAGTGGTATTTATAGGCATTTCTCTTCCAACTAGCTGTTATCTTCCTGTGCTTCTCTTTCGTACGTTGCAGCCTCCTCCTTACGTACGTTAGCTATGTTTACGTATGTTAGCTCATCTCAGTTACGTACGTTAACATCTTCCAGATTCAGTCCAGTAGCTTTCGTTTTGATCATTATGTACGGTAGCATATCTCTCATTACGTACGTTATCAATAGTCAATATGTCCGTTGCTTGCTGGCCTATGCCATGATGTCATCTCCAACGTTCTTTATGTCTGAATTCAGAAACAACACATTACATACGTTAATCCTTCTCTCTTACGTACGTTAATCTTGAATACTCACGTACGTTATATACCGAACGTTATGTACGTTAATCATGTAATTTCCACCTTTTTGCGTCTTCGATTTCTTCGATGCTTTGCTTCGCTTATTTGTTGTTTTGCTTTATTTAGCAACTTTAATCATCAAAACTCTATTAATGAATGTATGGAATAAAATATTCCAACAATCTCTCCCTTTTTGATGATTACAAAACAACACCCATGAGTGGATAAATACCTGCAAAAATAAAATATATGTATATATCTATGATTCAAAGTTTTTGACTTTGATCGTTTCGTTAGTTCTCCCAGCTTTTCTTTTTGTCTTTTTCGACTTCTTCGTTGTCATTTTTTATTTTTCGACTTTTTCTCTCCCCTTTTTGTTTTTCACGGGATCTATATTTTTCGAATTCTTCGTCTTTTTCTTTTCTCCCCCTTTTTGCATTTTATTTTTCTCGTCATTTTTCCATGATGCTCTTTATTTTATTCATCTCCTTTCTCCCCCTTTTTGTATTTAGCAAAAAGTGTACTAAAAACAAATAAAATACCAATTGATGTATATAAAAATATGCAAGATAGGGTATAACTCCCCCTGACAAAAATATCCGTTTAAAAATTAATACTCCCCCTGAGTAAGATATCAATTGTTAAAAGTTAATTTTGGGGATTTAACCAATAGTTGGTTTTTGTTTCGAAATGTAGACGATATTTGGGATGGTGGTTCCTTTAGGATTCCAAATCTTTTGAACTTTTATCGTCCGTCTTGGGCATTTGCAGTTCGTAAAATGATGCTCAATTTTCAAATATTTTTCACATTGGGGTATTTTGAAATTTAAGGATTCGGTTTTAGAATGATGTTTGAATCCCAACCCCTGTATATTCAAAGTATATTTTTGAACCGAGTGCATTTGTTCAAATTTCTCATTTCCACACGAGAATTTCTTTGTTAAATATTTGAGCTCGGTCTGAACTTTCAAGAGATCATCCTTTAAAATATTTTCATTTTCAACACATTTTGAATGGTCGGTCTCGACAAATTTTACCTTTTCAAGAATTTTGGAAATCTCGGTTTCCAATAATTAATTTTTAGATTTAAGGGATTTAATCTGAGATAAAGTATTTTGAAAATCCGTATGCAATAATTCAAATATTTCAAATAATTCATCGTGAGAGGATGTACTTACTTGACTTTCGACGTCACTATCGTCGAATGAGATTCATGCCGTGAGAGCTAGATTATTTTGATTGATAAAATCATAATCTTCGTCTTCATCGCTCCATGTTGCAAGTAGAACATCCTTCATGGGTTTTGCTCGGCAATTTTTTGCAAAGTGGCCTGGTTTACCACATAATCGACAATTCTTGTCGAATTTCTTAGATTCGGCCGAGATGTCTTTCTTTTTCTGGTTTAATAAGGTTTGAAATTTATTAATATTTTTGGCATAATATGCCGATTCTCCGTCGCTTTCATCAACCGGGATTTCTTCTCTTTTTGACATCTTAGCCTTCAAGGCTATTGATCTTTCCTTAGGCTTTGGTTTAGCATTCCGAGATTTTAGGACAATCTCGTAGTTTATAAGTGAACCAACGAGAGCACTAAAATCAAGATTGTTTAAATCTTTAGATTCCATTATCGTCGTAACCGTGCCGTCCCATTCAACAGGTAGTGATCTTAAGATTTTCTTGACTTTCTCACTGCTTGATAATGGTGTACCGAACGAATCTAGTACATTGGTGATGACCGCAAATCGGTCGAGCATGTTGGTGATGGACTCGTCACCCTTCATCATGAATAACTCGTAGTCATGGAGAAGCATATTGATCTTCGTCTCCTTGACTTGAGTTGTCCCTTTGTGTGTGATTTCAAGAATTTTCCATATTTCATTAGCACTTTCACACGATCAGATACAATTGACCTCTTCTGGATTTAAGGCACAATATAGAAGTTGAGTAGCCTTACAATTTAGATGGTCATTCTTCCAATCCTCGTCATTATATTCTTCGAAACTCTTAAGAGATCCATCGGATTTGATTGGAACTTTCGGGCCAAGACAAATGATCTTCCAAATCTCTATATCATAGGCACAAATAAAGATCGACATCTTTTTCGTCCATGTCATATAATTTGATCCATCAAATAATGGTGGTCGGTTCAAAGCAAGACCTTCGACCGGAGCAAATTGGAACGCCATTTGGATCTTCTCCTCGGATGTTAAGCCTCTTATTGGAGGTACCGCTCCGATACCAATTTTTGGAGCACTATTGGCCGGAATCGCCGTTTAGAGATAGAGTTGTGAAACTCATTCGCGTTGCGGAAGCGATTTAAATAAAGTGCAGAAAATAAATCGACACAAGGATTTATAGAGGTTCGGCTATTAACGAATCCTACGTCCTCTCTCGGTATCTTTTTCTATAAGCTTAAGATAAACCTCTGCACCTCTCTTCTATCGGTCGAGGGATAACCGTTACAAGCTCGTCTTCTATCGGTCTGAGTAAACCATTCTCTTACTTATCTTTATGTCGGTCCAAGTTAAACCGTTTTCCTTTTCTACTGGACAAGGAATCAACCACTCTAGCTTTCTATCGATACTAGATAAACATCTATTAGATATCGATTGTGATTCTAACAGTGCCGGATCCTTGATTCTAATAACACCACATCCAATCGTATCTTTTCTTTTACCTCTCGTATATGTGTTGAATGTATAAACACTCAAACTATCAATATAAGCTCAATATTACAACAACAATAGAATATATATGAATATCAGATCAATGACTTGATTACTTGAAGTTTTTGTATCTTCAATACCATAGGAAGTGGTATTTATAGGCATTTCTCTTCCAACTAGCCGTTAGCTTCTTGTGCCTCTATTATGTACGTTGCAGCCTCCTCCTTATGTACGTTAGCTCTGTTTACGTACGTGAGCTCATCTCAGTTACGTACGTTAACATATTCCAGATTCAGTCCAGTATCTTTCATTTTGATCATTACATATGCTAGCATATCTCTCATTACGTACGTTATCAATAGTCAATATATACATTGCTTGCTGACCTATGCCATGATGTCATCTACAACGTTCTTCATGTTTGAATTTAGAAACATCCCATTACGTACGTTAATACTTCTCTCTTACGTACGTTAATCTTGAATATTTACGTACGTTATATATCGAACGTGACGTACGTTAGTCATGTAATTCCCAGCTTTTTGCGTCTTCAACTTCTTAAATGCTTTGCTTCGCTTATTTGTTGTTTTGCTTTGTTTAGCAACTTTAATCATCAAAACTCTATTAATGAATCTATGGAATAAAATATTCCAACACTTGGGAATATGTTGATGTAGATGATTGGGTCGCGGACCCCGTGCTTCGTGATCGGAATTGTATGATTGGGTCGTGTACCCCATGTTTCGATTATCGGAGTTGTATTTTGGAAAATGATCTTGGGCGGTGTCCCTAAGTGGTTTTCGATAAATTGAGAATTCTTAAATCCCAAATGTTTTCAAAAGTCCTGAGATCTTAAAATGTTTTGCAAAATGAATATTGAATTCATTTTTACCGTTCATGGTTCGAACAGTTTTAATCAAGTGTATTATCTTGGGAATTATTTTGTTACGTTGTATTGGTTGGCCATTCAAGATTATTATGTTCCCGGAATATGTCGTGTATGGATCTTATTTGCACTTTATAATTGCATTAGCAAAATAGTGGAATTTTGCTAACCCCCGAGAAATCGGGGGGTGGATGTCTGTATTGCGTCCAGGTGCATGCAGGTTCTTGGGGAGCTAATCACAGGATCGGTACGAAAGATGGTGGAAGACAAATGATACTAATCACATGAAGACTAGTACTCAGTACTGATGGTCGAAATGTATTTTCTTTTCCGCTGTAGTGATTTCCCGCTGTAGGGTAGTGTTGTTGTACTTTGACCCTTGTGCTGGTATGAGTTTTTAGAGAGAGATGTATATGAAGTTTAACTTGTAAGTTTACGGTAAATGACCAAATCGGTCTAATGGTTCGTTATTTAGCCATGTCGGGTTGTAATATGATGTATTGTTTATGTATTTAGCCTGGTAGATCCTCACGGAGAGGGTCTACGGCACTGTAATATTCCCGAGTGGTTTGGGGGTGTTACAGAATATGGTATCAGAGCTTAGGTTGCTGAAACCTAGGCTGTCGGGTTGAGTTGTGTATTGTTGAGTCTTGTCTTGTCGGATTGTGTCTGACTAAGTCGTGTCGCGATGCATCGGTTGTGATGTGGGTCGTGATTAGTATCAAGGTGCAGCCATCATCTTCGTGCGATCTATGGATATAAGTCACCCTGCTATATGTTGTGTCTCGTGTTATACGAGCTTGTGTGATTCTATGTTATGAGGTGGTGTTTAATTTTAAATTGTGAGTACGTGACCCATGCTTGTGTGATTCTCATATTGTACTGGAATGAAGAGTGGTGCCGGTGTATACACCTTTGTACAAACCGTTTTTACAAGATTAATAACTTCGGAATCTTAAGGTTTTAAACATTTTGGGGTCGCGTAAATTTTACTTTAAAATATCCTTCAAGGGAGGAAAAATTTTGATTTTCGTATGAGGACCTCATGGCCAAAACTTTGAGAATTCAAACTATTGATATTTCATTATCGTTTTACTCAAGACGTGACTCTCGCATTTAACTTTTAGTTTTCATGATTGTGAGCCAGGATGTATATGGTGATGATGATATTGTTAGTTGGGCAATAGTGCCAAGGATCGTGATTAAATTGGTGGTGTGAACGTTGAGTCGTTCAGTATGCACTTCTTGAGATTGCCCTCTTTAGTGTGAGGTCGGATTTCAGTTTAGATGTTAATCAACTTTTGATGGATTGCTCGTGTGATATCATTATTATGTGAACCATTAGCGTTTGGAATTGTATGTTGTTGTTTATCTGTAACCCTCGGTTCTAGTATTGTGTGGGATGTGTCCACGATCATATTGCTGAATTAGAGCAGTTAGCGCTTGCTCAGTATTAGGCTAGCGCATGCTAATGTGGCATGTTTAGTGCATGCTAAATCTCTGTTTAGCGCGCGCTAATCCATCTGGGCAGAAGCTATGGAACTGCATTTTTAGCCGTTGGGTCTAACTTTTGCAATCGTGAAACTGATTACCTGTGACTCTATTCTATGTATGCTAAGGGGCAGTGTTCATGGTCGTAACCGTGGTACAGATGGCCACGGGGATCAGACGTGGGACCAAGAGAATGTTGCCAGGAACGATATTGGTATTGGTGTTGCTACTATATTGCAACAAGTAGCGACACAGATGACTAAGTTAACCCAGAGGGTTCAACATAACACTGACGCGACTCAGAACGTCATTGTAAATCAATGGCTTCGAGAGGTAGTCCGTATAAGTCCCCCTCGGTTCGCTGGCGCTGCAGATGTGTTGGGCTGGGATGGTTGGCTTTTTCAGTTGGGAAAGATATTTGAGGGAGTTGATTGTCCCGAAGAATGGAAGGTGCCTATCGCTCAGTACCTTCTTGATAGAGATGCCACTAATTGGTGGGAAGCTGTTAAACCTCGTGATCGTGTCGTGATGTGGATAGAGTTTCAGGAATTTATGGAAGCTGAGTTTTGTCTAAAACCGATTAGAGATCATAGGATTCATGATTTTTATTTGGCAGAACCGTGGGATATATCGGTGTCACAAGTGGGACTAAGAGTTCCAAGTCGTCAGCTTTGACTCCTGGTAAAACCAGAAGGTGTTTCAACTGTAATGTGTCAGTACATGTGGATGCACATTGTCCTTCTCCGCTAGTAACGTGTTACAAGTGCGGACTTGAGGGACACCGAATTCAGTTTTGTGAGTTGGTCACCGGGTCTTCCGAAGTACGGACTTCAGCACAGATATCAGGATCAACTCTGAGAAGTCCCTGAATCGTGTTGCCTGCCAGTCGCCATCTATGTTATTACCTTGTTTTCGTTGTTTTAAATTTCAGGGACAAACTTCTTTTATTGGAAGGGGATCGTAATACCCAGATTTTTGAACTTCTATATTTTCAATTCTATCGACTCGTTTGTGTTCGGTGATACTTTCTGAACTTGTTTTGTTCTTCGTTTTTGTTGTTCGAACGAGTTGCAATATTGTTTTGGATTAATCTGTTTGCCGTGGTAACATTTTCGAGTTCGGATTGATTCTCGTGAGCCCTATGCGAATTGAACATCTTGTAGTTCTTACTAATTCATTTAATGTCTTGAGTTGAGGTGTGAACTTCAGAGTCGTTGTTTAATTATTGTTCGACCATGGTGGGTCGATCATTGCTGTTCGATCGTTGTTGTCCGGTTTTTGTTGTTCGACCCCATATCGTGGTTTTTGAGCATTTGGACCATTTCGTAATTTCCTTGAGTTCGGGAAATTTTATTCGATTGTGATCTTCCAGACCTTGGAGTTATCGGAAATTCGTGCTTGTTCTGCATTAGACTCATGTTTTAGTTGTTATTTTGTTTGGTTTAGTCAACCGCAGTGACTTTTGTGCATTGGATTTTGTTATCGCTCTAGCGTAGCGAATCGTATTGTAGCAGTTCTGCACTGCATGGGGTTCGTTGTATGCTGTCAGCAACAGACAACGTGAGTTATAACATCCATACCAATATCATTCCCTGCAATATTCTCTCTATTCTGCATCTGATCCCCGTGGTCATCGGTACCACGGCTGCGACCACGACCTCTACCCCTCGGCATATTAACAATCAACAACCTATCGAAACGAAAGATCATAACACATAATCGCACACAACAATTGTTATCACTGGACAAAACACATAGAATACGGTCACAACGATCAGACTAACAATCACAAAAGTTAGACCTACGGCTAAAATGCAATTCCCGAGCTTCTGCCCTGGCGGATTAGCGTGTGCTAGCCATGTCACGTTAGCACGCTAGCTCCACACTTGGCGTGCGCTAACTGTTCTAATCCATCAACACTTTCATGAACATATCCCAAATAATACCAATTGTTTGGGGTTACATATAAACAACAACATAGGAATCCAAACGCCGATAGTTCACATACTTATAACATTGCACAAATAACCATCAAAAGTTAATTAACATTCCAAACCGAATTCCCACCTCTCGGTCAAGAGAACTACCTCGATGAATGCATACCGAACGACTCAGTGCTCACACCACCACTGTAATCACAACTCGGGGCATTATAGCCGAAATGACAACAACATCATTACCACATACCTTTTTACTGGAATTTTATGAAATCGAAAAGTGAAAAGCGAAAGTCACGTCTCAAGTAAATTTTTGATGGACCTCATTTGAGTTTTAAAAATCAAATTTTGAATTCTCCAAAAATTTTCGTTCTCTAGGTCATCATACGGAAATCAAACTCTTTCCCTTCTTGAAGCATGTTTTAAAATAAAATTTACGCGACTTCCCAAAATAGTTAAAGTTTTTAAAATATCACGCTGATAATCTTTCATTGAGTAACCACTCCAAAACATTACTTCTGTAAAAACGGTTTATACAAAGATATATATATTTACATACATATATACACACCGGCACTGCTCTTCATCCCAGCACAACACGAGAATCAACAAGCATGGATTACATACTCACAATTCACGTTTAAACTCCACATGATAACCCAAAATCACACAAGCTCATATAACACGAGACACAGCAAAGTATGGAGACTTACATCCACAGATCGCATGACGATGATGGCTGCACCTCGATACTAATCACGACCGACATCTCAGACGACGTATCGCGACACGACTCAGTCAGAGAAAATCTGACAAGACAAGACAAGACAAGACCCGACAACACATAACTCGACCCGACAGCCTATGTTTCCACAACCTAAGCTCTGATACCATATTCTGTAACACCCCCAAACCACTCGGGAATATTACAGCGCCCGCAGACCCTCTCCGTGAGGATCTACCAGGCATGATATAGAAGACACAATAATACAACACATGCCGACATATATTAATGACGAACCATTAGACTGATTTGGTCTTTTTACCACAACATACACGTCAAACATACATTACTCTTTCCCACAACTCATACCCACGTAGGGGTTAGAATTCATAAATATTTCCATAAAATGGAAAATACAACAACAGAAAGACGAAACAATAAGGCTACACTAAATACTCAATGCTAGTCTTCATGTGATTAGTATCGTCATATTCCATCATCGTTCATAACGATCCTGTGAATTGCTCCCCAGCTAACTCCAAGTACCTGGACGCAATACAGATATCCACCCACAGAATACCCGGGGGTTAGCAAAACTCTACTGTTTTGCTAGTGCAAGTATAAAACAAATACGAGCCATACACAACATACCCCAAGAACATAATAATAACGAATATACTTCCCGAGATAAATCACTTGATCAAAACAGTTTAAATTATGAAAAGTAGGAATAAAACCATTATACATCTTACAAGACACTTTACGACTTCGGGAGGTTATAAAAACATTTGGGATTTAAGAATTCTCAAGCCTTTCGAACCCACTTAGGAACACAGCCCAAAACATCATTTTTCCAAAATACAATTCCGATAACAACACACTGGTCTACGACCCAACCGTACATTTCAATCACAATCATGGGGTCCACGACCCAATTCATCCACATCACATATTCGAAAGAATAACCCGACGGAAACTACACAGTGTCAAACATTACCATGACAACAGTTTCACAGAACGACATTAGAGAGCACAACTCTGCAACTTAACCATATAGTCGAACTCGACACACCACAAGGCTACAATGTACGGAGAAACCACAGGACTCACGTACCCATACCAAAATATCGCAACCAAGAGACGAATCATACACAACACATTTTCTGGTGCCATTCCAACCAAATATAATACCATTTGAACTGCAATTCTAATCAGATGAAATATGCGCCAAAATCATAGTTCTCCAACAAAATATTTCAATGTTAACCATTGGTACGAGACTAACGGCCACCGCACCCCGCAGAGGCCCCATCAGACCATCCCTGGGTGGTTAACTTTGTTCACGATACGCACACACACGGCAATACGTATCCCCAGAGGCCCCGTCAGACCATCTCTGGGTGAACATACACTTTCACATCCACAACAACCACGGGAAGTGTTGGCAACTAAGTATACAGAATACAGCTTGGAAAGTGTTTAAGCAACAAGCTTTATGATTTTCAGATTAGGAGTGCGTAGCTGAAGTCTTGAAACAGCAAGTTACTGTTAATACAGCAACATGGTTTTCTCCTGTTTGCTTGGTTTCAATTCCATAATCTGACAGCTGTTGTTGCATCCAAAGGATCTGCATACAACAACTACCAGTAGCATAGTATTCTGATTCAGCTGTGGAAAGCGAGTTTTCCAAATGCTTCTTATTGAACCAAGATACAAGTCTAGGTCCAAGAAAGTGACAAGTACCGCTTGTACTCTTCCTATGTAGCTTGCTGCCTTCGAGAATCCGAGTCGCTGTAGCCAATCAAATCGAATCTGCCATCTTTAGGATACCACAATCCTACATTGACTGTTCCTTTGACGTACTTCAGGATTCGTTTGGCTATTGTTAAGTGTGATTCTTTAGGTGCTACTTGTTATCGCGCACACACTCCTACAGCAAACTGGATATCGGGCCTTCTAGCTGTTAGGTACAGGAGTGAGCCAATAAGCTTCCTGTAGAGTGATTGATCAACCAGCATTCCAGCTTCGTCATCACTAATTTGCATGGAAGAGCTCATGGGGGTTGATGATGATTTGGAGCTATTCATTCCAAACTTGTTGAGAAGCTCTTTGCTGTATTTTTCCTAGTTGATGAATATCCCTGTAGGCAACTGCTTTACCTGCAATCCTAGGAAATAACTAAGTTCTCCCATCATACTCATTTAAAATTTACTTTGCATGAGATCAGAGAAACTTTGACATAAAGCAAGGTTAATTGAACCAAATATAATATCAACTACATATATCTGAACCACCAGGAGGTCATCACCTTCCTGTATTTTAAATAAGGTCTTGTTCACAGCACCTTACTCGAATCCATTATCGGTTAGATACAGGGACAGGATCTCATACCATGCTCTAGATGCTTGCTTAAGTCCATACAGTGCTTTCCTTAGCCTGTATACAAGGTCCCCGCCTTCTGTGTTTGACAAACCATGGTGGTTTCTCAACATAGACTTCTTTGGCAAGGTCTCGATTCAGAAATGCGCTCTTGACGTCCATTTGATAGACAATAAAGCTCTTATGGGCGACAAAGGCTAAAAATATCCTAATGGCTTCTAGTCTGGCAACAGGGGCAAAAGTTTCATCGTAGTCTATGCCTTCTTCCTATCTGTAGCCTTGTGCGACTAGACGAGATTTGTTTTTGATAATAAGTCCATTTCCATCCTTCTTGTTTCTAAATACCCATCTGGATCCAATTACGGATTGATGCATAGGTCTAGGTACTATATACCATACATTATTTCTTTCGAAACCATTAAGCTCTTATTCCATAGATGTAATCCAATGAGAATTGTCTAGAGCTTCTTTGGTGGAAACAGGTTCGGATTGAGCTAAGAATACAGCGATAGTGCACATGTTAAGTATTCTAAGTTCAGATAGAGACTTCCATATAGGAAATGGAGATATCTCAGACTTGGGTTCTTCTTGCGCACATAGTACATTTCCTTGTGTACTCTGTATTCTCCTAAGGGTAGATACACCAGCATCAATATTTCCTATGATCAACTCCTGTAGGTGATCTCTCAACCATCTTCTGTTGGGTTCTAATTCGGCGTCCCATACTATATCTTGAGTTGATGTGGTTTTAACTTCAGCATGTACAACATCGGCTTCATCTACCTCTATTCTTACAGCTGTGGGGTTGATTTCTAAGTCAACGACAGGCCATATAGGAGTTGGTGGATCATCAATGGTGAGTTGTTGGATATTCTGAGTGACATCTTCTACTCCTGTAGGATCATGATAAGGTTCGTCGAACACTACATGAACTGATTCCTCAATTGTCAGCTTCCTTTTATTAAAGATCCTTTAAGCTTTGCAGACAGAGGAATATCCAACAAATATCCCTTCATCCGACTTCTCATCGAAGGTTCTAAGTTGATCCTTCCCATTGTTTAAAATATAACACCTGCATCCAAATATGTGAAAGTATGAAACTAATGGAGTTTTGTAGTTCCATACCTCGTATGATGTTTTGTTGTGGTGTTTGTTGATGATACAATGGTTTTGTGTATAGCACGCTGTATTGGTGGCTTCGCCCCAGAAACGCTGTGGCAACTTGCTTGCGGTAATCATGGTCCTTGTTGCTTCTTTAAGCGTCTTGTTCTTTCGCTCGGCGATACCGTTTTGTTGAGGTGTGCGGGCAGCTGAGTATTCATGCTGTATCACATTTTCTGAACAGTATTGCTCTATAAAGCTATTAGTAAATTCAGTACCTCTGTCGGAACGAATGGACACAATACTCAACCCTTTCTCATTTTGAAGCTTTTTCAGGTGCTCGGGCAGCTTTGATGTTGTTTCCTTCTTCTTGCTTAGGAAGATTGTCCAAGCATACCTGGAATAATCATCAATAATAGCGAGACAGTATTTCTTACCTCCCAAACTTACCGGGTCTACAGGACCATAGAGATCCATGTGTAGCATTTCCAAAACTCTGTGAGTGGAAAGGTAGGATTTGCTCTTTATGGTGGTCTTGATTTGCTTGCCTTCCTCCACAGACGCTATCTTTTTGGAATGACACATTGGGGAAACCTCTGACCATTCCCTGTCTAGAGAGCTTGTTGATCGTCTTCAAGTTGATGTGAGACATCCTCTTATGCCATAACCATCTTAGATCTGCAGTGCCTTTGGCAACAAAGCAAGGAATTTTGGAGCTCGTAGGCATCCAGTCAGCAATATACATATTACCTGATCTGCTTCCTATGAGCACAACTTCTTTGGTTAGGATGTTCTTGACTCTACAATGATCTATATACAATTTCACTGAGAACTGTTTGTCACATAACTGGCTAATACTAAGTAGATTATACTGTAAGCCTTCAACATATGCTACATCGGTGACTTTGAATTTTCATACAAGCAGGGTTCCCTTCCCTCTTGTTCTTTCTTTTGATTTATCACCGAAGCGCACTTTTGGACCACGACCTTCTACGAAATCTGAAAGCTTGATTTTGTCTCCTGTCATGTGCTAGGAACATCTACTGTCGAAGTACCAGATGTCCTTCTCTAAGTTGTCCAGTAGTCAAAGGAATTAAGTAGATTTAGGTCCCCTTTGAATGTTGGGTCCATGGGGGTTAGTGCCCTTAGTACCCAGATTTTCTTGACAACAGTGGGTTTACTGTAGGTTGCTTTAGGTACATTTTTGCGGTATCTACGTGGGGTAGGTACGTAGTCGCTGTAACTATGATAATTATTATACATGAAAGATTCAGGGTTATTATTATTAATCCAGTACGAGTGCAGTCTTGGAGGTGGAGCCATTTTCTTCGTCCTTATAGCTTTCCTTCTGGGTCTCCAATTGGATTCCCAAAGTTGTTGTTGATACTGTGCGGCGACCTGCTTTCACGATGGATAACGAGGCTCATGTCTCCAATATCTAAGCGCGCTGTACTGTTGGAAGTACTGTTATGCGGACCTTTGATATTTGGGTACAACCTTATTTCTGAACGGCTGCTGGCGCTTTTGATATGATCGGGAGCATGCTGTTGGTTAAACCTTTCAGGTCTGAATGGCTGAGGATTCCGCTGTCTGGAATATGGCTGTGGTGGCAGAATGGCAGCCTTTGGTGTTCGTGGTGCAACAGGGGCCTTCACAGGACTCGAGATTTCTTCCAATACAGGAATGAGTTCCACACCCTTGACGAACACAGTACTAGTTTTTCCTTTATTGGAACATGAGCTATATCCTAAGCCACTTTTATCATGAGCATGTTTCACGGTGCTTAGAATTTCTTACATCCTTTTAGATGATTTCTCGAAAGATTTCAATATGGTCTCAAGTTCTCCTTCTCATTTTCCGAGAGTTTTTATTTTGTCTTGGAGCAGAACAAAATCATTTGTCTTGCTTCATTGTGAGACTTAGTCTCATTTAGTTATTGAGCAAGTTGATGATTGCTCTTCATGAGTTTTTCATGATCGACTTTGCTATTTTCACAGTCAACATACCATATTTTCATAATTTATTTTCAGCATGTCATTTTCTTCCCTCAGCTCTAAGTTAGAAATTTGGAGCTGTAAGTTTTCATTTTTCAATGTCTCATGGGCCTTTTGAATGTTTTTGAATTCATTCATCATGTTTTCAAAGGTATGAGACGCATTTGCAGGAGTAATTGAGGTTGAGCTTACCTCATCATCGCTATCTTCATCTTCAGGTATGTCTTTGGCCATGAATCACATATATGCTTTTTCTTCGAATTCATCATCTGACGAGTCACAATCAGTGACTGCCTGTAGACATTCTTCGGACTTTGTTGATGCGGGGGAGGTTTCTGATTCACCAATCAGGGCCTTGAGCTTGTTTTTCCAAGCACGTCTTTTTTCATCTTTTTCCTATTGCTCGGCTTCCAGCAACCTTTGAACTTTAGGGTGAGGACATTTATCTGTATAGTGTCCTGGTATCCTGCAATTATAACACAAGTTAGCATCACCAGAGGAAGTTTCGGTACTTACCTTGTGAACAGGCTTGGGCTTGTATGGAGTCTCTCTAGACTGCTTGATGAACTTCTTGAACTTATGCATGAGGAGCGCCATTTCATCTTGTGACAACATGTCGTCGTCACTGTCAGCATTCTTGTGGGTAGGCTTTGATGAGATGGGCATGCTATGCCTTCTATTGGATACAGTGGCTAGTGTTGTAGTCCTTGCAGGAGATTCTTCAGCTTTCTCTCTTCTGTCAATATCATGCTCAAAAGCTTTGAGGTCAGAGAACAGATCAAAAGTAGATATTTCATTAATATTGCACGACACACACATAGTTGTGGTTTTAATGTCCCATCGGGCAGGGAGAGATCTGAAAATTTTTAGGTTCTTCTCCTTTTGGGTATAAATCTTGCCCAATGCTTCAACATCACCAACAATGCCAGTGAATCTGAGGTCAAGTTCTTCAAGTGTTTCAGTTGGTTTCATTTCAAAAGATTCAAATTCTTTGATCGCTTTGAAATTGCTTTTGAGAGCTCAGTTCCATCACAAATTAACTTGAGTTTATCCCAAATATCCTTGGCTATTTTACAGCTTTTTACCTTCGAGAACGTGCCTTTGTCAAGAGTGATAAATAACGCGTTCTTAGTAATATTGTCGAGGTTGGCGCGCTTTCGATCATCAGAGGTCCATTGTTCGCGCTCTTTCTCGAGCATCTCTGCATGAGCTTGGCCTTCAATCCTTGTGGTCATATTTAACTTCATAATCTTTATGGGGCCATCCTGTATAACAAAAATCATCTCTTTGTGCATTGCTGCAAGATGAGCCTCCATCCTAATTCTCCAATCGTCAAACTCGTTAATAGAAAACATAGGAAGTTTATTGATCATTGATGTATCCATATGAGAATATAGGAAAGAAAAAGACTATTTTTCAAAAATAAGTGATTTTTGGATATGATTTGGTCAAAACTACGACTAATTATTTTTAGAATCAACCGCTCCGATACCATTTGTTGACCACTAATTATAAAGAATATAGCTTGGAAAGTGTCTAAACAACAAGCTGTACGATTTTCAGATTCGGAGTGCATAGCGGAAGTCTTGAAACAGTAAGTTGTTGTTAATACCACAACTTGGTTTTCTCCTGTTTGCTTGGTGCGTACAGGGTGTGCAGTGTATACTTGTCAAATAATCACAATTATGAAAACAGTAAGTGCAGAAGGTAAATAACACGCTATTTTAAAGTGGTTCGAGGTAAACCCCTCTACGTCTACTGGTCATCCAGACAGGAGTGAAAATGTTTATTATAAACACTACGTACACAACTACGTGTCTATAATCAAACCTATTCTTTGTATCGTTCACACATATTGATACAAGGACCGTCGCTTTCAACCATTGACACAGATTGGTCAAAGTCAACTCTTGACTTGCTTCTTCACATACAGTTCTAAAGCTTCGTCTTATTCATCCCACACAGGTCAGAATAGCTTCTTTAGTTGACACAGAATTAGGTTTTTACTCAAAGGTAATAGTATGGTAACCAGGTAAGAACAGCAGCTTGTCGATGAAGATCTTGAGCCGATGATGGCTGTTCTTGATTGACTAAGTATATTTCTGCTTCTCAGATATGAATGATATTTGGAAGAAATATACTTTGCTCTTGTAATCTTAATCTGATGATATTGAATATTCAGTCTATAGATCATTCGTGTATTTCTTGTACGCTTGTATATCTTGGATGAACTGATCTTCAAACTCTGGGATATATATAACCTCTGAATAGATCAGTTGGAAATTGATCCGTTGAGCCTATAGTCCGTTTCAACGTGTTGAGTGTTTTGAATAAAACACGATCCGGTTTTTGCTCCTTGATTGAAGATCTGTGTCGGCTAGTATTTAAATATTTTATCCCTTTAGTATTTAAATACTTGTTTTCAAACGGGACTTGACTTTTAGTGAATAAAGCAGATTCCGTTTCAACGGTCTTCAATCCTGTTTGGATAAGTTTTGAAGATCTAAATACTTACAGCCTGTATGCTGTATCCGACATAATGTTGTAGGCTATGTGCTGTAGGCTATCTTAGACTGATACTGTATGGAAGGATGTTGTATGATTATTTCAGGACAACTTCCATACTTAGCGTCATATTGACAGATGAGTTCCTCGATGTATGTTTGGCACTTTGAGAAGACTTCGATATTAGATTGTTTATTCCAATAATTTTGTTTGTCTTTGGGACAGCTGCTTGATGTATGTTGGCACTTTATCAAAACTTCGATACAAGATTGTTTATCCTAACAATTTCCCCCTTTTTGATAATTGCCAAGTCTCTTGATGATGCCAAAACCTTTGAAACATCTTTGTTTCGGGAGGCTTTCTACTTGATCTTCTGTCGAATGTTCTGGCCTTCAGCAAATTAAAGCAATGTGAACTGCTCGCAGGCAAGTTCTAAAAAGGTAGAATCTAACAGCAAATTTTTTTACAGCTTAAACTTATGATTGGCGCGCAAGCACAATCTTACAGTGTAGTCTAGTTGAGTACAACTTAACCTATGAACTGTTCGCAGCCAAGTTCTTACAGCTTATATACTTAACAAGTTTTCATACTTGTATGATTTCAGAAAATGAATTGATTTCATAATCATACAGGAACATAGTAGATTACGAGTTGTAATCTTTAAAGACAAAAATATTTTTTATTGATATTTGAGCAAGGATTACAAGTTTGGGCAAAAGTGAAGATACAAAAATTTTTGCTGTTTCAAAAATATAAAATACAGGAAGGATCCTACAAGCTAACTCCTATAGTCATCATGTCTCCAAGGCCTACTTGGATCATTCTTGGTTCCTTTCCACCAATTTTGCAAGGAATCCCTATTTTGATTTAAGTAGATAGCTCTTCCTTCAGCTGATTTATCGAAAACAAGGATCCAGTCTTCCGGGTGGGTAACCAGATCTCCTTTCCTGTGTTTGGATTTTAACTTTTGCTGTAGGGGGAGCGTTCCTTCGTCCAACCTTTTTTTTAATTCCTCGGACGCTTCCTGTAGTGTCTTACAACTGTTGAATATGGGGGATTCCCTGATAACAACTACAAAGTATCTTAACAGTTCATTTTTCCTCCAATCCTTTATCTCGTCAGCTGTTGGCTGTTGGTTGGCCAGGAGATTTATTATTGGCGACTTCTGCACGAGGTTTTTTCAAGGCAATTTTGGGTCATGTAATTCCGGACAAGCACTCTGTATCCTAACAGTATGAGCAGGAGATGACAATCTGGTAATTGCAGCAGTAATGTTGTCTTCTATTGCAGCTTCTAACTCCTTTTCAGGCTCCAGTCTCAATCTCTTTGCAGCTTCTCTAGCCTCTTCCCCTTTTTGGTATCATTAAGGTATGAGACTTTTTCATCTAAGCGCTCCAGGATTTTCATGGCGTTGTCCTGTTTTGTCTCCATACTTGTGAATCATTCCGCCAAGGATCGAAGCACCATCGACATATCATCAATCTTCTGATCATGGACTCGATGGTGTGATCCTATTTCTAGAAGAGCCATTGCAGTCTTGGCTTCCGAGATGAGAATCTTGGCTTGTTCTTCCTTCAGGATCTGTTCCTGTCGCTGTTGGAGTTGGTGCAGAGCTTGCTTCAAGACAAAGGGAAAAATGCGGAAGGCTTCTTCCACTTTGGATAATTCACACTTGACCCCAGTCATTTCGTTGATAGCTGTCTCGTGCAACCAATTTAATTACTTCTCAATAGTACTCTTTGGCGGCCAAGAGCATGGAGTTGCTCATTCCTTTCTACGGTTCTGGGAGAGTCAGGCTTGGCAAAATCTTCAACTCCATTTAGCTGTCTGACTACCACATGAGATCATGGCCATTGTGGTTCATCCTCAGGTAAGAAACCATCCGGATTCCACTTCAATGGGTGAAGGTGCAGGGGCAGCAGAGGCTGTCTCAGCTTGCGGCTGTTCGGACTGATCGGTGATTGGGGTAACTATTTCTTTCTGTTCCAAAGTGGTTTTTGTAGATATGGGTACAGGAGGGACTGATTCCTCCTGTTGTCTCTCATATTCCACCTGCTCCGGCAGTGGGACTGATTCCTCTTGCAGGATGGCATGGGTTTGATCGTTGGTAATAGGCTCGGGTGCCTATTGTGAAACTGTTTGTTCCTCCGCGACAGGAGGGACTAATTCCTCGCTGTCTTGAACAGTTTCTTGCTGTTTGGAAGGGGACTGATGGTGACTTGATGTCCCTTCTCCTTGTTGATATTGTGTCCTTGAGAATTCCTGTTCTCTCGCTTCTTCACGGCTCATCCTCAGACCAGCCTGGAAGGCGTCGTCATCTTCGTCTGAGTCGTGGTAAGATTTTGGACTGATAGGAATTGTTTCTTCGGACAGAGATTTCCCTTTCTTTCGAGCACCAGCTTTGTCCATTAGATGGCTCGAAATCTGCTCCTTCCAGCAAACATTGTCCCATTGGATCAGGACTTCAACATTCTGAGAGTCTGCCACCTCCAGAACAAACCTTTCTTCTTCTCTCCATTTGCTCTAATTATACAAAATTTTGTACGGAGCAAGCCTGTATGATTTCCATTCAACAAAACGGTCGTATGCCTATTCAATTTGCACAGATAGCAAAGTTTTGTTAATAATGGAGTCCGGAGAGGGGCTGCGTACAGCGCATGGGTCCGATGTAGGCAAGGGTTCCACTACAAGTGTGGGATCCTGTACTGGAGAGGGATCCCGTACAGGGGTTGGTACCCTGAGGAGAGATGGATCCCTTACGGGTGTGGGTTCCCGTTCAGGAGTTGTGTCTATTGGCTCCAAAGTGGCAGCCGACTCGCCAGAGTCTTTCAAGTTGGAAAATAACTATGCATCCGTTATCGCCGCCAATGGCTCGGGATCTACTGTTTGTATAGTAGTAGTTATTTCTTCCACAGGGGTTGCTCCCTTGGAGATTATTTCAGTGGGTTGGGCCGATGAAGGAGCATCTACTGCGATTGCTGTAATCTCTGTAGTCTTAACTTTTGTAAGCCTCCTTAGCTTCCTTTTCGGCTTCTCACCAGCAACGGGAGTTTTGCTGTGAGATCTCTTCCTTTTCTTTGAAGTCCCCCCGCTCCCGGACTTCGGAGTCATGTCCCTTGGATCAGCAGAAAGGGGCAAAGTTCGGACAAATGTCCTGTTCGCAATCATATGTTTCTTGTTGAATACGGAGGGCCTGGATCTTCCAATATATTTTCGTGAATTAATTTTCTTCACATCCTTTTCTTACGGAACACCACACTTGGTCAGAATATTATTAAGAAGCAGACCAAAAGATTTCTTCTGAGAGGCAGGTTTAGAGACTTCTTCCTGCAGCCTTTTAAGAAAAATCTGGCACCAGTTGACCTTCTCGCATGACATGATGGCAACCATCATTCGCAATCTCAGGTTGGTGCACATCTCGAAAGCACCTGTTCTTTTTTCAATCACACGACAACAGAAATCGTGTAAGTAAACAAATGGAAGGCAAAAGCATTTCTTGTGGCATGAAGCATGGACATTCTCATCCGCTTCTGAACGAGTGAATAGTCCCCAATATTTGGTGAGAATTTATTGAGACCCAAAAGTCTCAAGCTCCTCCATAGATAGGCCATCAGCAGGTAGCCTATACAGGGTTTGCAGCAACTGTTGGTCCACGCGGATCTCCACTCCGCGGACGGTGGCAGAAATGTTAGCGACGTTTCCTCCCTGTGCAAGATAGAAGAAACGAACAGAGGTGTTGAGGTAAAATTCCTCAACCATTTGCACATCATAGCGCTCAGGATTGTGACTTCCAAGGCGATAGAGGCCTTGTTGACGAATCCTCGAAACGATGATCTCCATAGATTCGGCATCATATCCTTCTGCGTGAACACGCTCAACAACCGCAGATCTGGCAAATATCCTTCCGTCAATGATGGTGGCGGTCTTCTTGAGAGATGGAGAGGAAGTCTGTGATGATGCCATAGTAGTTTCTTGAAGAAAAGTAAGTGAGATTCAAAGAAAATCGCAGTAAAATTGCAGTGAAATGTAGGCTATTTGCTCAAAGACTCGTTTAATTTGCAGAAAGCGTCAAGAGTCAAAAGGGGCAAAACAGGTCCTTTTATAGTGGGCGGTGGGAAGATTTAGGGTTTCCGGACAATGAACGGTCACATTTAAGGGATGGGAACCGTCGTTTTAAATGAACGAACAGGATGGACTGAGCATAACAGGTACATCTTATCCATATGATTTTGAAATGAGAGCGGGTCCCACATCTGACGTATCGACTTCCCTTATTGCCCGAAACGGCAGTGCAAAATTATGAAATAGTTTGAAAAATTGCGGCGTTTGAGATAAAATAGTCCAGATGTCGTGCAAAGCATTTAATGCAAAAGACGGTTGATTTAAAACAGGGCATGTGGACTCAAATCTATTTAGAAATAAATAAAATATTAGAACATAATATTAATTAAATTCCAAAGTATGTGTTGTATCCGCGTACATACAGCGTTCTCCTTTAAAAGGTACATATGGGATTCAATTCCATATAGCAACTTTCAGATTACTGTTGTATTCATGGGTCATACTGTATTCCCCCTTAATTATTGCACACGTCAGCTGTAGGATAATTCATATCTCTTTGTTCCTAGAGTGCTGTTCGGAATGTCTGAGTGTACATATAATTAACAGTGGATACTGTATTCGTGGGTCTTACAGCATTCCCCCTCAATTGTTGAGTAAAATCATTAAAAACTTACAGGGAGTCAGGTTGTAGCAAACTCAATTCTTGTCCAAGCATATAGAACTTTCTCTGTCGAACATCCTTGGTAAAGATGTCGGCTAACTAGATATCTGTATGAACTTTCTCCAGCCAAACATCCTTGTTCTCAACATGATTCCTAAAGAAATGATGCTTCATATTGATGTGCTTAGTACGCGAGTGCAATAAAGGATTGTGTGTTATTGCAACTGCACTCGTGCTATCACACATTATTGGTGCGTTATTGCAATTGCACTCATGCTCCGATACCACTTGTTGGCCACCAAGTATACAGAATACAACTTGGAAAGTGTTTAAGCAACAAGCTGTAGGATTTTCAGATTAGTAGTGCGTAGCGGAAGTCTTGAAACAGTAAGTTGCTGTTAATACAGCAACTTGGTTTTCTCCTCTTTGCTTGGTGCGTACAGGGTATGCAGTGTATACTTGTAAAATAATCACAGTTATGAAAACAGTAAGTGCGGAAGGTAAATAACAGGCTGTTTTAAAGTGGTTCGAGGTAAACCCCTCTACGTCCAATGGTCCTCCACACAGGAGTGAAAATGTTTATTATAAACACTACGTACACAACTATGTGTCTATAATCAAACCTATCCTTTGTATCGTTCACACAGATTGATACAAGGACCATCGCTTTTAACCGTTCACACAGATTGGTCAAATCTAGCTCTTGACTTGCTTCTTCACATACAGTTCCAAAGCTTCTCCTTATTCGTCCCACACAGGTCAGAATAGCTTCTTTAGTTCACACAGAACTCGGTTTTTACTCAAAGGTAAAAGTAAGGTAACCAAGTAAGAACAGCAACTTGTCGATGAAGATCTTTAGCTGATGATGGCTGTTCTTGATTGACTGAGTATATTTCTTCTTCTTATATGTGAATGATATTTGGAAGAAATATACTTTGCTCTTGTAAGCTTGATTTGATGATATTGAATATTCAGTCGATAGATCGTTCGTGTATTGCTTGTACGCTTGTATATCTTGGATGAACTGATCTTCAAACTCTGGGATATATATAGCCTCTGAATAGTTCCATTGGAAATAGATCCGTTGAGCCTATAGTCCGTTTAAACGTGTTGAGTGTTTTGAATAAAACACGATCCAGTTTTTGCTCCTTGATTGAAGATCTGTGTCGGCTAGTATTTAAATACTTTATCCCTTCAGTATTTAAATACTCGTTTTCAAACGGGACTTGACTTTTAGTGAATAAAGCAGATTCCGCTTCAACGGTCTTCAATCTTGTTTGGATAAGTATTGAAGATCTAAATACTTACAGCCTGTATGCTGTATCGGACATAATGCTGTAGGCTATCTTAGACTGATACTGTATGGAAGGATGATGTATGATTATTTCAGGACAGCTTCCTTACTTAGCGTCATCTTGATAGATGAGTTCCTTGCTATATGTTTGGCACTTTGAGAAGACTTCTATAAAGGATTGTTTATTCCAACAATATCGTTTGTCTTCGGGACAGCTGCTTGCGGTATGTTGGCACTTTATCAAAACATCCATACAGGATTGTTTATCCTAATAAGAAACCATAATTCAAATACTAGAATATGAAACAAATGTAATGTACTTGCTAGAATGGCCATTTCATCCGACATATACATAACTAATGTCACACAACATCACATATTCACCGAGTGAGTACACGTATCAATACACAATCCTCGACTAGTGGAAAAGAGTCTATTATAATCACGTAATGCAATCACCACACCTTCCATCATGCAACACGGATACACATTTTCAGGAAACACATTTATTCACCAAGCATACGAGTTATCTTAGAAGGAAAACCTTTATCGAGAAAATACCGATCCTTTTTTGAAAGTTCATTAAAACATTAAAATTCCATATATAATCAATTGTCAACTATCACATCTACGAAACACGAAATGTATGGGCACGATACTTGCCTCGATACCACAAGCAATGGAACAACGAACGAATACAGTCGGGTAGCCCTCGAACTTCCAAGAACGGCCAAGAACTAGACAACTCCACGAAAACTACGAAAATGAAATCACCACGAATCAATAACGCTAAACGGAATCCGAAACAACACGAAAACTAACAAGAATCTGAGGGTTTCTTCGAGGAAATTGGGAATCAAGTCTCGGGTGATAAAAATCGATAAATGAGTTACAAAATCCAAAGATCATGACCCATACAACGAGATTACAATGAACAATTCATCAATATTGGACAGAATCAATGAATCACGAAGAAAAGCCTCAAAAATTACACAACTAGGGTTCTACGGAAGAATTACCTTGATCCGGTGAAGAACAAGAATTCGGTGATGATATAATCGACAAGAGTCTTCCAAAATGCCTTGGAATTGATTAGAATCGACCAAAAACTCCACTTCCCAAATACTCCCTTCCGCAGCCGCCACAAGATAAAACATGAAGTGAAATGGAGTCTGGCCGAGCCCATGTCTATATATGGCCGACAGTGTTATGGCAGTAACTGGCAGGGCCTTACCACCGTAACTCGATAAACGCGTACGTAGCGGCCGACGCCTTGCATACGTAACGAACACCACTTACGGCCACACTTAGCATGGCCTTACGGTCGTAACCGAACTCCCAGTGCTACAGCTCGAAACCTGCCGACGCATTACGGCCGTAACCGGCCAATTCCTTGCGGTCGTATTGAAGCCTTACGGTGGTAACAGGATGACCCTTACGGCCGTAATGGAGTCCTCTCATCCCGGGGCGTGCGGTTGCCGTACGGCCGTAATCGGCCAGGCCTTATGGTCGTAACTCGATCCAGCAGCCCTCCGACTGCCCGGATAGAGACTCGACGACGTCTCGATCACGCAAACGCACCGACTAAGATCTAAAATGATAACGAGCAGGCTAAGAAACTCAATGTGCCACCATACAAGCATACGATTCCAAAGACGTGAACGATAACAAACCGTTCGACCGAAGAAAACTCAACAAAACCGGAATGAAGATCTCAGGTATTACATCGACAAAGGCACATTCTCAAAGGTAGAGTGCTGTAAGACAGCTAAGGAAATCTGGGAGAAACTTAAACTGATTTGCGAGGGTACTGAGATCTCAAAATAAAACAAAATTTCCAAACCTACTCAACAATTTCAATCTTTTGAAATGAAATCTTCTGAAACGCTTGGGGAGCTTGACCTAAGATTCACTGGCATTGTTAGTAAACTTGAAGCATTGGTAAAGTGTATACCTAAAAGGATAAAATCTAAAAATATTTAGATCACTCTCTGCCCGATGGGACATTAAGACTACAGCTATGCGTGTATTCTGTAATATTAATGATATTTCTACTTTTGACCTCTTGTCTGACCTCAAAGCTTTTGAATATGATATTGACAAGAGAGAGAAGGCTAAACAGTCACCTGCCAAGACTACAGCACTAGCTATTGTATCTGACAGGAGACACAGCTCTACACCCAGCACATCCAAATCCTCACACAAGACTACAAACAGCGATGATGAAATCCTGTTACAAGATGAAATGACTC
Organism: Orobanche coerulescens; assembly: GCA_033398695.1. Taxonomy (NCBI): domain Eukaryota; kingdom Viridiplantae; phylum Streptophyta; class Magnoliopsida; order Lamiales; family Orobanchaceae; genus Orobanche; species Orobanche coerulescens. The sequence continues at coordinate 113,756,729 of CM065816.1, forward strand.
TACACATGCACAAATTCAAAAAGTTCACCAAACAGTCTGGAAAGACTCCATACAGGCCCAAGCTTTTTCATATGGTAAGCTCAGAAACTCCCTCATCCGGTGATTCTAACTTATGCTATAACTGTAGGAAATTTGGATATTATGCAAATAAATATCCACACCCGAAAGTACAAAAGTTTCCAGAAACTGAGCAACAAGAAAAGGACGAAAGCAGACGTGTCTGGAAAAACAAGCTCAAGGCCCTGATTGGTGAATCAGAAGCCTCACCAGCGTCCGACCGAGGAATGACTTAAAGCTGTCACTGACAGTGAGTCCTACGACGATGAGATCCAAGATAAAGCATACATGTGCTTTATGGCCAAAGAAATACAGGAGGATGAGGACAACGATGACGAAGTAAGCTCAACTTCAACTATTTCCGTAAATGCATCGCATACCTTCGAAAACATGATGAATGAATTTAAAAACATCCAAAAGGCCCATGAGACTTTAAAATGAGAAAACATACAGCTCGAAATTTCAAACTTAGAGCTGAAAGATGAAAATGACTTGCTGAAGAATAATTACCAAATCATTTATATTGATTGTGAAAATAGCAAGATCACATTGAAAAACTCATGGAAATCAATCGTCAACATGCCCACGATCTAAATGAGACCAAGTCTCATAATGAGAGCAAGACAATTATTTTGCTTTACTAGAAGCCAAAGTAAAAACTCTCGAGAAGTGAGAAGGAGAATTAGAGACCATCTTGAAATATTTCCAAAAATCCTGTAAACGGATGGAAGAAATTCCAAGCACTGGGCAACATGCTCCTGATAAAAGTGGCTTAGGTTATAACTCATTCTCTAACCAGGGAAAAACTAGTACGTTAGGGGTGTGGAACCCATTCCTGTATCTGGAGAGACTCCAAGTCCCGCAAAGGCTACAACAGCCCCTCGTACAGCGAAGGATGTGATTCCACCACCTAGCTCATATCAAAGACAGAGGAAACCTCATCCTCCTAGACCTGCAAGGCATATCCACTAGCATGCTCCCTGAGCATATCAAAAGTGCCATCATCCGTTCAGAAAGAAGGCTGTAACTAAGTATCAAAGGCAAGCACCACAGTACTTTCAACAGTACAGTGCGCCGAGATATTGGATATAGGAGCCCCGTTATCCATCTAGAAACCATGTCACCGCACAGTATCATCAACAGCTCTGGGAATTCAACTGGAGACCCAGAAGACAAGTTGTAAGGTATAATAAAATGGGTCCACCTCCGAGACGGCAATTGTAATGGAATAATAATAATGAACTTTCATTTTACATGCATAATTATTAAAGTTACAGAGACTACTTGCATGACACATATAGACATTGCAAAACTGGACCAAAGTAACTTACAACAAACCAATTGATGTTAGGAAAATTTGGATACCAAAAGGCACTAACATACATGGACCCAACAATCAAGGGGTCTTAAATCTACCGAAATTCTTTAGTTACAGGATATCAAGGAAAAGGATATCTGGTACTTTGACAATGGATGTTCTTGGCACATGGCAGGAGATATCAGCAAGCTGTTAGATTATGTAAAAGGTCGCGGTCCAAAGGTGCGCTTCGGTTATAAGTCCAAGGAAGAACAAGAGGGAAGGGAACCCTGCTTGCAGAAAATTTCGAAGTCACTGATATAGCCTATATTGAAGGCCTACACTACAATCTACTTAGTATCAGCCAGTTCTGTGATAAATAGTTCTCGATGAGATTCTATATAGACCACTGTAGAGTGAAGGACATCAAAACCAAAGAAGTTGTTCTCACAAGAAACAGGTCAGGTAATATGTATATTCCTGACTGGAAGCCTACGATCTCCACTATTCCTTGTTTTGTTGCCAAAGGCACTGCAGATCAAAGCTGTCTATGGCACAAGAGGATTTCTCACATCATCTTCAAGACAATCAACAAACTTGCTAGACAGGGAATGGAGGCTTGCCTGATGTGTCATTCCATAAAGATAGCGTCTGCGGACCCTGTCAGAAATGCAAACAAGTAAAAACCACACTGAAAAGCAAATCATACCACTCCAACCACAAGGTTCTGGATTTGCTACACAGGGACCTCTATGGCCCTGTAGACCCTGTAAGTTTGGGAGGTAATAAATATTGTCTCGTTATTGTTGGCGTTTACTCCATGTATTCTTGGACAATCTTTCTGAGCAATACGAAAGAAACTACAACAATGTTGCCAGAGCCTCTGAAAAAGCTTCAAAATGAGAAAGGGTTGAGTATCGTGTCCATTCATTCCGAAAAAGGTACTGAATTCACAAATCGCCTTATAGAGAAATACTATTCGGACAATGGAATACAACATGAATACTAAGCATCCTGGACTCCTCAACAAAATGGTGTTGCCGAGCAAAATAATAGGATGCTCAAGGAAGCTACAAGAACCATGATTGCCGCAATAAAGTTGCCGCAGCGGTTTTAGGGCTAAGCAACAAATACAACGTGCTACACACAAAACCGCTGTATCATCAACAAGCATCACAACAAAACTACCTATGAGGTATGGAATAATAAAACTTCATTAGTTTCGTATTTTCACATCTTTCGATGCCGGTGTTATGTTATAAATAATGGGAAAGATCAACTCAAAACATTCAACGAAAAGTCGGACGAAGGAATATTTGTTGGATACTCCTCTATCAGCAAAGCTTTCAGGATCTTTAACAAAAGGAAGCTGACAATCGAGGAATATGTCCATGTAGTGTTCGATGAACCTCATTTTGATCCTACAAGAGTAGAAGACTTAACCCATAATATTCGAACACTCTCCATTGATGACCTTAAAACTCCAATAGAACCTATCGTAGACTTAAAAATCAATCTTCGCAGCTGTAAGATCAGAAGTAGTAAAAGCCAACGCTGTACGAGCTGAAGCTGAAACTATAGCACCTCGAGATACAGTATGGGATACCGAACTATAACATGATAAGAGATGGTTGAGAGATCACCCGCAGGAGTTAATTAAAGGTGATATTGATGCTGGTGTATCTACTCGAAGAAGAATACAGAGTACACAAGGAATTGTACTATGTGCGCAAGAAGAATCCGATACTGAGAAATCTCCATTTCCTGTATGGAAATCTCAAGTTGAACTCAGGAGACTAGCTATGTGCACCCTAGTTGTACTTTAGCTCAATCCTAACCTGTTTCTACCAATGAAGCTTTGAATAATTCTCACTGTATCTCTTGTATGGAAGAAGAGCATAATGGTTTCAAAAGAAACAATATATGGTATCTAGTACCCTGGCCAGAACATCAAGCTGTAATTAGAACCAAATGGGTGTTTATAAATAAAAAGGATGAGAATGGACTTGTTATTAGTAACAATCCCCGTTTAGTCGCACAAGGATATCGACAGGAAGAATGCATAGACTATGATGAGACATTTGCCCCAATAGCTAGACTAGAAGCCATTAGGATATTCTAGCTTTTGTCGCTCACAAGAGCTTTATAGTATATCAAATGGACGTTTAGAGCGCATTCCTAAATGGAGTCCTCGCCGAAGAAGTCCATGTCTAACAACCACCAAGGTTTGTCAACACTGAAGACGGAGACCTAGTATATAGACTACGGAAAGCTCTGTATGGAGTTAAGCAACAATCAAGAGCATGGTACAAAATCCTATCCCTGTACCTTACCGATAATGGATTTGAGAAAGGTGTGGTGGACAAGACTCTATTTTTAAGATATATGAAGGAGATGACCTGTTAATGGTGTAAATATATGTCGATGGTATTATATTCGGTTCTACAATTCTTTTTTTATGTCAAAGGTTCTCTTATCTCATGCAAAGTCAATTTGCAATGAGTATGATGGGGAAATTTAGTTATTTCCTAGGATTGCAGGTGAAAAAATTGCCTACATGAATCTTTATCAACCAGAAGAAGTACAACAAGGAGCTGCTCAACAAATTTGGGATGAACAACTCCAAATCCTCATCAACCCCCATGAGCATTTCCATGAAAATTAGTGCTGACGAAGCTGGAAAGCCGGTTCATAAATCGCACTACAAGAAGCTTATTGACTCACTCCTGTACCTAACGGATAGCAGGCCCATTATCCAGTTTACTGTAGAAGTGTGTGCTCGGTATCAAGTAACACCTAAGCAATCACACTTCACGACAGCCAAACGAATCCTTAAGTACGTTAAAGGAATAGTTGATGTAGGATTGTGGTATCCTAAGAAAGGAGGATTCGATTTGGTTGGCTATAGTGACTCGGATCTCTGAGGCTATAAGTTGGATAGGAAGAGTACAAGCGGTACTTGTTACTTTCTTGGACCTAGACTTGTGTCCTGGTTCAGTAAGAAACAATTGGCCAACTCACTTTCTACAGCTGAGTCAGAAAACTATGACGCTGGAAGTTTTTGCATGCAAATTATCTGGATGCAACAACAATTATCAGATTATGTAATCAGTGTCAGAGACACTCCAATCATGTTCGACAGAACGAGTGCAGTTGCAATAACGCATAAGCCTATATTGCACTCACGAACTAAGCATATCGATATGAAGCATCACTTCATCAGGAATCATCTTGAGAATAAGGATGTTCAGATCAAAAAGATTCATACAGACATTCAGTTGGCCGACATCTTTACAAGAATCCCATCACAACCAGATTCTGCATGCTTCGTAGAGAATTTGGAATGCTACAGCCTAACTCCCTATAAGTTTTTACGCTTTTACTCGTCGATTGAGGGGGAATGTTGTAAGACCCAAGAATAAAGTATCCACATTAATTAACGGTACACTCAGAGCCAGTCAAATAGTATTGTAGGACAAAGAAGGCATGTAACCTTCCTACAGCTTCCATGTGCATTAATTATGGGGGAATACAGTATGACTCATGAATACAGTACTAATCCAGATATCGGGGTGAGAATTGAATCATGTATGTACCTTTTAAGGGGGAACGCTGTATTTTCGCAGATACAGCACATACACTGTAGGATATCAATTAATATAATATATTATGACTATTCGTACAAAACATTTTTAAGTCCACATGCCCTGTTTACATTCAAACGTTTTGCCTTTAATGTATTGAAGACACCTAGACTTCAATGCCTCAAATAACGCGATTTTAATAATCTCAAAACCGTCATTTCATGCAATAAGGGGAGACGAACTGTCAGAAGTGGGACCAATTATCATTTCAAAAATAGATGGATAAGACGTACCAGTTATTCTAAATCCATCCTTTACATTTATTTTAAAAAGATGGTTCCCATCCCTTAAATCTGATCGTTCAATATATGAAAATCTAATCTTCCCTGCACACTAAAAAAGGACTATATCTTGCACCCTTAGACTCTTTGCGCTCTCTTCAATATTAAACGAGTCTCAAGTAAAACAGTCTACGTTTTTTGTATATTCTGCATTTCTCTACAATATTCTCAAGTTTTCTTCAACCTTTTCCTGCTAAAATGTCTACTTCTCAGACTTCCTTCCTATCCATGAAGAAGAAAGAGACTATCATCGACAAACGCATTTTCGCCAGATCCATGGTGATGGAAAGAATCAACTTTGAAGTAGAAGACTTCGTTGGAATGGAAGTGGTTGTTTCTCAAGTGAAACAACAAGGGCTCTACCGCTTTGCTAGTCACCACGCCGAATTGTATGACGAGCATATTGTTGAAGAATTCTACTTGGACGCGTCAGTTGTTTACGCATCGAAGAAAAAATGAGGTAAAGTTTATGAGATATCTGCAACTGTTCAAGGGATTTAGGTCTCTGTGAACAGAGATTTGCTTGAAAATCGTTACACGTTGCCGTCGGATGGCCTAAAAATGGAAGAATTGGAGACCTTTAGGACAGAGAAATTGCTGACTGCCTACTGGAGGTTGTTCACCAGTGATGAGAATGCACAGAATGTTCATCCCTCATGCCACAAGTAGAATTTCTACCTACCGTACGTCTAATTGTATGACTTCTGTTGTCGAGTTGTTGAGAACCGGACAGGAGCATTCGAGATGTGCACAAAAAGGTCAATTGGTGCCATATTTTGTTGAAAATGATACAGGAGGAGGCTACCAAACCGGAGTTTGCGAAGAAATCATTCAGCCTCATTCTGAACTATATCCTTACCAACTGTGGAGTCAAACAATCCGAGCATGCTAAGAATATTAGCCCCGAAAAGTTCATATGAGGGATGACGTCCATTGTGTTCAAGAAGTCGCCTATGATTGCAAAAATGCTGAATCCGAAATCCATGCCTATCTCGAGTGACCCAAGGGATGTCACTGAGCGGATCGCGAGTGAGGAGAAGACAAGGAAGAGAAGTGTCCCTGACAGCCGATCACTTCATGGTGTAGATAAGAAGAAAAAAAAGGCCAAAAAGTCTTCCAAGACCGTGCCTACAGTACCTGCAGCGGTTACTGTAGAAACCACCTCTGTTCCTGTCACTGATCCTATCCCACAGGACGCAATCCCTATAGAAGAAATAGTTGCTGCACAAACAGCAGATCCCGATCCTATGGCGGCTGCGACGGAAGAACAACTGTTTTCCAAGCTGGAGGGCTCTGGCGAATTGGCTGGCCCCTCGGAGCCAAATGCTGAAACTCCTAGCAGGGTATCCACACCTGTACAGGATCACTCTCCCCACATGGTACCATCCCCTATTAGGGATCCCTCTCTGAAACAGGCTCCCATACCTCTTGAGGATCCCATCTGCACAGTAGACCCAACTACGGTATGGGGTCCCACCCCATCTGAAATAATAAATAATACCCTCCTTCAGGTACAAATTGAGCAAGCATACCAATGCTTCAAAATATGGAAGTCCTACGGGGTCGCCCCATACGACATCCTGTACAAGTGGGCTGATTGGAAGGAAGAGAAATTATTCATTTTGGAGGTCACGGACACCCACAACGTTGAAGTCTTGATCCGTTGGGAGGTTCACTTTTGCCATGAGCTCATTTCTAACTACTTCAAGCCGAAAGGAAATGCTAGACTGAAAGGGAAATCGCAGTCCGTTGACAAATCTCCCTCACCAAGCCATCACTCTGACCCTGACTCGGATGTTGACAATGATGCCTTAGGCAGGTTTGTGGATAATCCGTGAATAGGCCAAGGAACGTGAGATGGCCAATGACCAAAACCACCAGGGTCAGGGGACATATGAAAGACAACAGTACCTTCCCCGCATCAGGAAGCTGCCAAAGATCAACAGTAGGAGGAATCAATCCCTTCTGTCACCGCTGAAGAGCAAGCAACACCTGAACATGAAGCCCAGCTTATCCCACAAAAAAAGGCCCCGCCGGTGCCATCCACCAAGAGGAATCAGTGCCTTTTCCGGATCAGGCGCAAGCTGAGAGTCGGCAGGAGGATCCAGTCCCTTCTGTACCTCCGAATACCAAAGAACAAGCTGAACATGAGGAATCAGTCCCTCCTGTCCTCGAGATTGATCATGTTTCACCTTGTTCCAAAGCCCCTACTTCTAAAGCTCCCGCTCCCAGAGCACATGCTGCCTAAGAGCCTGCTTAAGATGCTCCTGCATATCCTATCTCTGCGAGCTCCAAGTCAGATTCCGATGATGGTTTCCTACTGGATGACAGACAACGATGTCCTCGTCACCATGTGGTTCTTCGTCAACTTGAAGAACTAGAGGATTCCAAGATCGTGCACCCTGGCTCCCCACGCACCGAAGCCTGCATCGAGCAACTCCATGCCATCGGCTGAGATACAGTGTTCCTACAAGATGCCGTGTAGGCAATATATGACGTCAGGAAAGAACTCAATTGGATGAGAGAAACTACCCAGGATGAGCTCCCTAAAATAAAGTCTGTAATCACCGACATTGAGGATACGTTCCGCCTAATGCCTAATTTATTGTGGCAAGCGCTCAATAATCTCAAGAAGCATCAGGAGAAAATCCTTCGGCAAGAACAAGAAAAGCTCAGGATTGCCGAGGCCAATACGGTTGCTGCCCTTCACCATTCTAATACCAGGCTGACAGACCATGATCATAAGATAGACGATATGTCTCTGGTGCTCGGTACTTTGGTTGAGAAAATCAATACTCTGAAGACCAAACATGATGGGACTATGAAGCTCCTACAGGAGATTCATACCAAGGTATCAGCCATTGATGATGCCAAAAAGGGGGAAGAAGCCAAAGAGGCTAGCCGTTGATGAAGACTACAAAGAGAAAGAGAGAAGGAAGCAGCGTTGGAAGATAGTGTTGCTGCTGCTATTGGTAGACTGGCCTCACCCAGGTCTAGTCAAGATTCAAGAGGATATAGGGTATCTGATTCTCGACCTGAGTTCTAGGATCCCGACTTTCCTTGGAAGAACAATGTGGGAAATCCATCCGAGATAGTGCTACCCACAGACCGGCATCCTTCAGATGATGATGTGAAGAACTGGAAGAATAATGAACTAATGAGATACTTCTGTACGCTCATCAGGGAGTCTTTATTGTTCAACCAATTCAAGATGGTGCAGGATGCCGCAAATGAGTTCTTGAGGTTGTTAGTGGAAGGAAAACTCCCTCTGCAAATATTGATGAAATTTAGGCATAAAAAAGGTGAACGGATCACCCACCCTAAAGACTGTATACTTGCCTTTGATAAATCTCCGGAAGGAAGAAGCATTTATCGGGATTGAGGCAGTGACTCACTAGTCAATTGGTGGAAAGGGACCATAAATGATCCTGATAGAAGAACTTGGAGACATTCTCAGTACAGGAGTTAGCCTGTCTGTCTTTTTTGCTGTATTGTTTCTTATAAGTAGCTTACCACTACAATATGTATTATTTGTTTTGCATGTCTTTCAAGACTTGTAAGTTTTCCCTGATTATCAATAAAATTTGTTTCTCTTGAAAGATTACAGCTCGTAATCTAAGCTTACTGTTTTACTATTTGCTTATGAAGCTTTTGCAATATTTGAACAAGTATAAACTTGTTAAGTCTTAAAGCTGTAAGAACTTGTCTACGAACAGTTCATAGGTTACGTTGTATTCAACCTAGACCACATTGTAAGATTGTGCCTATGCGCAAATCATAAGTTCAGTTGTAATACACAGTCATATAGGATTTTTCATTCCTGTTAACTTGCCTACGAGCAGTTCATATTTCTATACTAAATACTGGAGATCAGGTCAATCTGACAAAAGACTCGAAGATAGCCTCTCTGGATCCAAATGAAGACATCTAGAAAGAGAGTTTTGGCATTATCAAAAAGGGAGAAATTATTGGGATAAACATTCCTATTTTGATAATTGCCAACATATAACAAGTAGTCTCAAAGAAGTCAAAATACTGTCAAATATGGAAGCTATTTGAATTCCTCATACATCCCAACATACAGTAAAGAGCTTCAACAGTCCATCCTACAGAGCCTTCTTTATACAGTAAAGAGTCGTAATATGTTAGATACAGCATACATGCTGAAGGTGTTTTACTTGGGAAAACTAAAACACATCCAACATGACTGAATATAAAAAGGTTTTAAACCATTGTGAGATAAACATTGTTTATTCATAAAGTATTCACGGTTAAATCAGCATTTGTTGCTGATAGGACAGTATCTAATGCGGCTGGAGAGATTATCATTAACCCTGTGTAGACTAAGGATCCTTGCGCATTCTGACCTATGTGGGAAGAATAGCATTGAATACGAAGCTTCGATATGTGTGAGAAGAAGCGAGTCGAAAAAGAGCTCAAGCCAATCTGTGTGAACGGCCCAAAGCTATAGTCCCTGAATCAATCTATATGAACGATACAGAGACAGGTTTAGTTAAAGTCACGTAGTTGTGTACGTAGTGATTTAATAGACTCTTTAATTCTGTGTGGAGTACCAGTTGACGTAGAGGGTTTTAGCTCGAACCACTTTAAATGTGTGTTATTTACTTTCAGTATTTACAGTTTTCATTCTAATTTGATTTGATAGTATACATTATAAAACCCTATACACACCAAGCAAACAAGACAACACCGAGTTGCTGTATTTACAGAAACTTACTTGGTCTTCCGCTACGCATTCAAAAATCGTACAACTTATTGAACTCTAACTATCTAAGCTTTTTACTATACACTTAGTGTCCAACATGGATCATTAAACTAAGATTGTAGTGCTTGTTTAACGTTGGTATTTTGGTACTTCCCTATTTTTGGGTGATAGAGCAAGGTTGAAGCCTTCTCAAAGGCATTAACATTGATGTAATAATACGAAAATGATGGCCACATGTGTGTTTGAATGTGCTAAAACACAGCGGGTGTTCGATTTATATCTCGGCTAATGATCATTTTTGGTAACTCCAACTTGGTATACTTGTAGAGAAAGTAGGAATGCCGGTACAGTTAAGGCTGTTTAAAAACCACTGATTCTATTTGAACTTTCAAAGCATAAACAAATACCAAAGGTGGATGCGCCTAGGCATGATCAAAAGTTTTTGATAATATCCATCAGTGCATCAAATTAACCAAGCAATTCTTACTGAGCAATTATTTTGTAATAAACCAAACCAAACATGCTATTTGAGGGATAAATAAAATCCACAATCACAACAATTAATAGAATTTTATTCATCATGGCCAACTTTTCTATATTCGTAGAAAATCCCAAAATTCTTCTCAATTGAAAACTATAAACAAGACAAATATAAACCAAAGCGTAAAAACTAGTCAAACTACGATGATCTAGTCAAAGTCAGCAAATGCTTATCTTTGTCCGCAATAGTAAGAGAAGGGATCTCAACATGGTTCACCTCTATATTCTCATTATCTTCCTCCATGTAATTCGACTCTTGAGTCAAGTACTATTTATACTGCTTGTGCTAGGCTTGGATGTTCTTCGACGCCCTGCAATTGCGGTATGCTTCTTTGAACCGCAAGTATAGCAATTCCTTCCTTCCTTTGGAGTGGGTCCGTTCCCGGCGGTAGGAGGTTGTCCATGCTCTTGGGCTCCAATAGGACCGGCAGTCGAGACACATTGCCTCTTCCACACTTTGGAACGATGACCTCGTCTTTTCCCTCGTTTGCTCGAGTCATGCACCCGTGGTGATTGAAAAAATTGAGCAGTATTCCATTTTCTATTTTGTCGTGGTGCCTCCATATGGGTAGCCTGATTCACTTCTGGAATCGGCACCGTACCATTTGGGCGCGCATTACTGTTGAGAATGATCTCATGATGCCTTTCTTTTTTCATGAGGTGGTAGATAAGTTCATTAAATATTTTAATTCTCCTCTTCTCCTAGGCAACGTGCAGCTGATGAGCAATCATACTTGCTATCGCAGGAAACGTGTTAAGAATCTTCTCAATCAAATCTTGATCGGAATTATTGACACAACAAAATTAAGATCAGCATGAATATCGAGGACGACTTTCATATAGGCCTCCACATTCGCATAAACCAAGAACCGTGTTTGCTCCCATTGAAGTTGTAATTCGGGGAAGCGCTGATCATGCTTATTATTAAAACATTATTCAAATGTATCACGTAGTTCATTGGGAGTTTGCAAATTTATATAATACTTTTTCAACAACATATGTATATGTCTATGCAAGTACATTAGTGCATTAGCCTTGATTTTCTCGCTCAGTTCTTGAGCGGCAGGCTCATTATAGGGAAAGATGATGGTAGTAAATCTCGCACCGACGAATGCCAAGTGAATGTTTGAGACCCACCTATGGTCCTCCTTACCGGCGTGGTCAAGGATTTTGAGCTCCGGGTGAATATTGGAGCTTTGTGCCATCTTCAAGATATAAACAATAGGAAGTTAGTCTTGTTGTATTTTCAGTGACAATTCGTAAATGGTCACAATCGATGCTTTAAGATCGTGTAACATAAGTGTTACTTGATATACTTCCCATAATTGTTGTTAGTAAAGTCGATCAAAATGGAAATATCAAATTGCAACCAGATATGTGGTGTATGCAACAACCACAAGTATCGACTTTGAACAATTTCATAACTCCCCCATGACCGTCACACATTTTTCTTCGACACGGACAGATACCGACTTCTCTAGTGGTCCAATCCACCACAAAGTAGCGTGGGAGATAAAAAACCCAAGAACCCATGTCCCTAAAAGAAAAAGTCCCGACAAGAGAGAATTGAAATAGGGACAAGTTTAGATAATTATCTCAATTATAAAATTAGGCACGTGATATGGAACAATAGGTGGTGTCCTTCGATCTATCGATTGGTACGCGATGCAAAGACGTGAATCGGGGACACAATTTTGGTGGGTTGGGAAAGCCACAAATTAAATTGGTGTTCAGATCTTTAGACCGAAATATTGAACCGGGTCGGACCAACTGGGCCGAATTGGGTCGCAGCTTCGAGCAGGGGGCGACTGGACTGGAGTTGGTCGGATCGAGCAGCGGGAGGTAGAGCTCAATGTGGCACTTGCTGCAAAAAGTCGAGTTGACCGGCCGGCGACACAGTGATTGGACGGATCGGATCGGGTCGGACGGGCGGTGATGGTTGGGGATCGGTCGGGAACCGCAGGCGGGAGCCTAGGTCAGATCGCGATAGTTCCGGGTTGCAGGAGGGAGCGGCCGGAAAATGAGGATCGGGGATGATCGGATTGCAGCGGACGGCGGCCAGAGTTGATCGGTCGTGGCGGACGACAGTGGTGTACGTATGAGGCAGTGGTGACGGGCGGGGGTCGGCTAGGGTTTAGGCCGATTTATTTTTCATAATGTTTAAAAAAAATTAGAGCTACATGTTGATAATGTGTTTCAGAAGAATGTAAGAAAGAAGTAAAGATGAATCATTTCTATTCGTAACACTGATAGAGGGGACTTTATATAGACTTTACAATGAGAGTTCTTCCACACATAGGATTCCTAATTAAGTTAAGACACCTAATGGGATCCTACTACCTATAGACGGATCTAGAACCTTCCATCTATGTATCATACTACAACTAGTGTTAGGCAAGATACACACAAGAGAAGGATATCCTGGAACAAAATTAATTTTTTATCATCTTGATCTAACAATAATTAGAAAATAAGAATAATAACAATGATAGAAGGTCTGCAAAATTCTCGAAATATCTCAATATAAAGTACATAAAATTCTTAATTCCACAAATATTTATGGAATCCCAACATATCTTATAAAATCAACCAAAATCAAAAAAATCTAGAGAATCCCACACTTCAAAATAATGTCAATATATTGTAAAAGTTTCAAATAAATACACTACCCATATTTTATTAACTTCCATTATTGTTATGCGCATACCTACAATTTAGACTTGGGCATATATAATCGACTGGAATATACACGCTTTTAGGATATTAAACACATTCGTTTTGTCCAAACTTTATTGATCTAGTTGTTCCGGGATATCATTCCCTTGTATGTGTATTTCCTAATACTATTTGTAGTAGGATACATAGATGGAAGGTTCTAGATCATTCGAGGTAGTAGGATCCTATTAGGTGTCTTACCTTAACTGGGAATCCAATGTATGAAAGGACTCTCATTATAAAGTCTATTCAAAGGCCCCCTCTATCAGTGTTATGAATACAATTAAATCGTCCTTAATGATTTCGGACGTTCTCCTGAAACACATTATCAGCACGTAGCTCAAAAAATTACGAATTTCAAAAGAAAAATAGAAAATCGACCGAAACCCTAACCGATCCTGCTGTACTTCGCCGCACACCACCGTCGCGACCAGTCCTCCTGGATCCACGTCGCACCCAAGCCGCGAACCAACACCTGCGAGGCCCCAATCCACCGAGCCCCGAACCAATTAGCCATGACCGTCACCACCTATCGTCCGACCTAATCATCCCCATCGGAACCCATCGCGACCCATCTGTTCTCGCCCTCCGATCCAGACTAAACCCGATCTGACCAGCACCACCACACCATGCCAAGATCCACCAAAATTCAACCTGCCCGATTGTCGCCTCCCTGGTACCTATTTTTCGATCCTACCTAGCCCAGATCGCCCACGCCGACCACCGCCTCCCGCCGTCCTGTCCGACCAGCTTCAGTCCAGTCGCCCGCTGCCCGAAGCCGTGACCAATATGCTCCCAGCCGGTCTGACCCGATTCAAGTCTCAGTCTAATGATCCAAATACCAATTTAATTTCTGACTTTCCGGACCCACCAAAATTACACCACCAGTTTCAAAGCATCGCATCGAGTACCAATCGATAGATTAAAGCACACCACCTATTTTCCATGACTCCCCAGGACCATCACGCAGTTTTCTGCGACATGCAGCAATATCGACTTCTCTCGTGGTCTCATCTACTGCAAAGTAGCGTGGGAGATAAAGAACCCAAAAACCCCTATCCCCGAAAGAAAAATTCCCAAAAGAGAGAATTTAAGGGACAAGTTTAGATAATTGCATCGATTATAAAATTAGGCACATAAAGAGTTAATTTGGTGCACTGGTGGATTTTATAAAAAACTTTTGATCACGACTAGGCGCATCCTCCTTGGTATTTATTTATGCTTTTAAAGTTCAAATGTAATCAGTGGTTTTTGAATAGTCTTAGCTGTATTGACATTCCTACTTTCTCTGCAAATCTACCAAGTTTGAGTTACCAAAAAAATCATTAGTCGAGATATAAATCGAACACCCAACTGCATTTTAATAAATTTAAAATGCGACTACGACCATCATTGCCATATTATTGCATCAATGTTAATGCCTTTGAAAATGCTTCAACCTTTCTCTATCACTTAAAAAAAGGAAAAATACCAAAATAGCGACTTTAAACGATCTGAGTTTAATGATATAGAAAGTGCACGACTGATGGACGGAAATATACGGAATACTAGTTTTCAAAACAACTGACCATTCATATATAGAGTTCTCAATGGATGAGTTATTGCTATTTTAGTGAATAAAGATCAAGGTGTACGGAAATTATTTTCAGCGATTGTGCTAACTTTGATCCTAACCCAATTGGTCGAATTTCCCCAAACTCAAAGTTAGTGAGTTTTCATTATATCCTTATATACAAGACTAATCGGGTTTCATGTCTTATTGTAGATTTTTCATGGCGAAAGTGAGTGCCTTGCTGATAGTGGAACAACCCACACTATTCTTCGGAATAGGCAATTATTCAGGGATATTGTGCCATGCATATCCTCAGTGACAACAATGATTGGTTTTGCCCAAGTAATTCAAGGGAGGGGACCTGCTCATTTCTTGCTAATAATGGTATGCATATCAATGTCACAAATGCTCTTTATGTCCCAAGAGCAAACCGAACCTTGCCAAGTTTTAAGGACATTCGTGCCAACGGTTATCACCATGATACACGTTGTGAGAATGGGATAGTGTTTTTGTGTGTTACTTTGGTAGAATGCGGACGACGCCGCGTTCTTGAGAAACTAATGAGTCTAAGTAGTGGTTTATAACAAACTACAATAAGGGTTATTGAATCTTATGTTGTGAGTCACGAACTTTGTGATTCCGAAGCATACCAACTCATTGTACTCTAACCTTCTAAGATGTTTACTGTATACTTAGTGGCCAACATTGACCATTAAACTAAGATTGTACTGCTCGTTTAAAGTTGGTATTTTGGTACTTCCTTATTTTTGGGTGATAGAGCAAGGTTGAAGCCTTCTCAAAGGCATTAACATTGATATAATAATACGGAAATGATGGCCATATGTGCGTTTTGAATATGTTAAAACTCAGCGGGTGTTCAATTTATATCTCGGATAATGACCCTTTTGGTAACTCCTACTTGGTATACTTGCAGAGAAAGTAGGAATGCCGATACAGCTAGGGCTGTTTAAAAACCACTGATTCTGTTTGAACTTTCAAACCATAAACAAATACCAAAGGAGGATGCGCCCAGGCATGATCAGAAGTTTTTGATAAAATCCATTAGTGCATCAAATTAACCAAGCAATTCTTACGGAGAAATTATTTTGTAATAAACCAAACCAAACATGCTATTTGAGGGAAAAATAAAACCCACAATCACAACAATTAATAGAATTTTATTCATCATGGCCAACTTTTCTATATTCATAAAAAATTCCAAAATAGTTCTCAAATGAAAACTAAAAACAAGATAAATATAAACCAAAGCGTAAAAACTAGTCAAACTACGATGATCTAGTCAAAGTCAGCAGCATCTAAATGCTTATCTTTGTCCGCAATGGTAAGAGGAGGGATCTCAACATAGTTCGCCTCCATATTCTCATTATCTTTCTCCATGTAATTCGACTCTTGAGCCAAGTACTGTTTATACTGCTTTTGCTAGGCTTGGATGTTCTTTGACGCCATGCAATTGCGGTATGCTTCTTTGAACCACAATTATACTAACCTTCCTTCCTTTGGAGTGGGTCCATTACCAGCAGTAGGAGGTGGTCCACGTGGTTTGGATCTACTTGGACCAGCAGTCAGAGACACCTTGCCTCTTCCACATTTCGGAACGATGACCTCATCTTTTCCCTCATTTGCTCGAGTCATGCACCCGTGGTGCTTGAAAAAATTGAGCAGTATTCCATTTTCTATTTTGTCGTGGTGCCTCCCTATGGGTAGCCTGATTCACTTCTGGGATAGGCATCGTACCAGTTGGGCGCGCATTAAATATTTTAATTCTCCTCTTCTCCTAGGCAACGTGCAGCTGATGAGCAATCACACTTGCTACCACATGAAATGTGTTAAGAATCTTTTCAATCAAATCTTGATCAGAATTTTTGACACCACAAAATTAAGATCAGCATGAATATCGAGGACGACTGGAATATAGGCCTCCACATTCGCATAAACCAAGAACCATATTTGCTCCCATTGAAGTTGTAATTCGGGGAAGCGCTGATCATGCTTATTATTAAAACATTATTCAAATGTATCCTATAGTTCATTGGGAGTTTGCAAATTTATATAATACTTTTTCAACAACATATGTATATGTCTATGCAAGTACATTAGTTCATTAGCCTTGGTTTCCTTGCTCGGTTCTTGAGCGGCAGGCTCATTATAGGGAAAGATGATGGTAGTAAATCTCTCACCAAAGAATGCCAAGTGAATGTCTGAGACCCACCTATGGTCCTCCTTACCAGCGTGGTCAAGGATTTCGAGCTCCGGGTGAATATTGGAGCTTTGTGCCATCTACAAGATATAAACAAGAGGAAGTTAGTCTTGTTGGATTTTCATTGACAATTTGTAAATGGTCACAATCGATGCTTTAAGATCGTGTAACCTAACTGTTACTCGATATACTTCCCTTAATTGTTATTAGTAAAGTCGACCAAAACGGAAATATCAAATTGCAACCAGATATGAGGTGTATGCAACAACCACAAGTATCGACTTTGAACAATTCCATGACTCCCCCAGGACTGTCACACAGTTTTCTTCGACACGCAGAGATACCGACTTCTCTAGTGGTCTAATCCACTATAAAGTAGTGTGGGAGATAAAAAACCCAAGAACCCTTGTCCCTAAAAGAAAAAGTCCCGGAAAGAGAGAATTAAAATAAGGACAAGTTTAGATAATTATCTCAATTATAAAATTAGGCACGTGATATGGAGCAATAGGTGGTGTCCTTCGATCTATCGATTGGTATTCGATGCAACGACGTGAAATTGGGGACGCAATCTTGGTGGGTTGGGAAAGTCACAAATTAAATCGGTGTTCGGATCTTTAGACCGAAATATTGAACCATGTCGGACCAACTGGGCTGGATTGGGTCGCAGCTTCGAGTAGCAGGTGACTGGACTGGAGTTGGTCGGATCGGGCAGCGGGAGGCAGAGCTCGGTTCGGCACTTGCTGCGATAAGTCGAGTCGACCGTCTGGCGACAGAGTCATTGGACGGATCGGACTGCAGGAAGCGGAGCTCGACACGGGCGATCCGGACTGCAAGTTCCGTTGTGCTGGTATGGTCGGGCGGCGAAACTGGCAGTAGTGATCAAGGCTCGGTTGTGGCTGTAGATCGCAACTGGGGACGAGCAGAGTTGATCACAGTGGATGGTCGGGCAACAGAGGCGGGGTACTGTCTGAGTGGATCAGCTCGGCAGAGGGCGGGGATGCATCTGTGCTGATAGGACATGGACGAAGCAAATGGTTGCTGCGATAGGATGGGTTGGGTCGCAGTGGATTCCGATGGGAATGATCAGGTCGGACGGGCGGTGATGGTCGGGGCTCAGTCGGGAACCACAGGCAGGAGCCTGGGTCAGATCGCGATAGTTCCGGGTTGTAGGAGGGAGCGGCCGGACAATGAGGATCGGGGATGATTGGATCGCAGCGGACGGCGGTCAGAGTTAATCGATCGTGGCGGACGACAGTGGTGTACATATGAGGTAGTGGCGACGGGCGGGGGTAAGGCTAGGGTTTAGGCCGATTTATTTTTCATAAATTTAAAAAAAATAGAGCTACGTGTTGATAATGTGTTTTAGAAGAATGTAAGAAAGTAGTAAAGATGAATCATTACTATTCGTAACACTGATAGAGGGGCCTTTATATAGACTTTACAATAAGAGTCCTTCCACACATAGGATTCCTAATTAAGGTAAGACACCTAATGGGATCCTACTACCTATGGACGAATCACTACTACAAAACTAGCCTTTAACAGCGCCCTTTTAACAGCGGTTGTTCGAAAACCGCTGTTAAAATGACGCGGTGGCATACATGTAAATAGTGTGCAATAAATTAACAGCGGTTATTAATATAACCGATGTTAAAATAGGCACTTAACAATGGTTTTATAATAACCGATGTTAAATTTATCCAAAATTAAAAAAATTCACAAGAAATTTAACATCGGTTGTTAAGTAAAACCGATGTTACATTTGTCATGAATTTTTTCAAAAAATATATAGCTAATTAACGGTTTTGTTTAAAACCATTGTTAAATATACAATACATTTAACAATGTTTTTATAACAACCGCTGTTGTATTGTCTTTAAGTTCATTCGCGACTTTATTTTTCTTTCTTCTTCCTCCGCGTTTTATTTTTCTTTCTTCCTCCGCCTCCGTACTCTGTCTTTCTTCCTCCGCAGCCGTCGCTCTGAGTTACCCAAAACAAAACCGCCCTTCTTCCGCCGTTGTCCGGCATCTCGATTTTTGGGACGACAAACGAACCCCGAGCCCGACCGCCGCCAACCAAACGAATCGAGCCCGACCGCCGCCGCCAACCAAACAAACTTAAGCCCTATTCTACCACACCCGACCGCCGCCGCGACCTCTCTCTCTCGGCCGCCGCCATCTCCGTGTCTCCTAAGTATTTATTTTTATTTAATTTTATTAGAACTCATTCTTCCCTTATTTTTGAGCTCCTTTTCTCATTCGGTTCTAAATTCACCATCCCCATCGGCGGCCGCGGCTACCTTCCGCGCCCACCCCGCCCATTTTTTTGCTTTTTTCCTTGTATGTTGATTTTTTAGTTTCGTTCAATTGTTTTGACAAACAAGAGCATTGGATTGGTAATTAGAAGTATGGCACTGCTTTTTTGCTTTCATTAATGGGATATTCACTTTGAGGGTTCCGAGTTGGGTGTACACTTTGAGGTGCTCGTATTCCTTAGTTTCGTTCAATTGTTTTGACAAACAAGAGCATTGGATTGGTAATTAGAAGTATGGCCTGTCGTTTTTGCTTTCATTAATGGGATATTCACTTTGAGGGTTCCGAGTTGGGTGTACACTTTGAGGTGCTCGTATCCCTTAGTTTCGCTCAACTGTTTTGACAAACAAGAGCATTGGATTGGTAATTAGAAGTATGGCCTGTCTTATTTTGCTTTCATTAATGGGATATTCACTTTGAGGGTTCTGAGTTGGGTGTACACTTTGAGGTGCTCGTATTCCTTAGTTTCTGTTCAATTGTTTTGACAAACAAAAGCATTGGATTGGTAATTAGAAGTATGGCACATCGTTTTTGCTTTCATTAATGGGATATTCACTTTGAGGGTTCTCGAGTTGGGTGTACACTTTGAGGTGCTCGTATTCCTTGATACCTCAAAGTGTATATTCATGAAACTATGAAAGAAATCTGTTTTGTAGGAGATTATAGCATAATGAAAATATCTCAAAGTGGCAACGTTTTACTTTGGATGTCTGTCGCTACCTTCGTAAGAAGGAGATTATAGCATAATGATATCTTAAGAATTTTTTTTTTAAATGGATGCCTGAGTGAGGAAGAGAGGATACAAGACCTTTTAATTTACTATATGGTATATCTCGTGCTGCAATTAAAGTTATGTTCTAACATAAAGGTATATCTACTATATGGTCGACGAGGATAGCGTGATTACTCTTGTGTGTCTTTCAGTTTTTGTCTGTTACCTTTTAAAGCATGAATTACGTTGGGATAGATGTGGTTAACTTCTTAAGGATCTTCTCCCTTTGGGATAGATGTTAACTTTCATCTTAAGGATCTTCTCCCAATAGTTAATGCAGGAAAAGGTGACTGTCTTTATAAAATAGTGAGATGACATAGTATATTAATAGCAATAATAGTTGTATGTTTTTGGTAGAAGATTAAAATAACACTAAATGTGGTTGGTTCTAACTAAATGAATTGCAAATTAAATTCCACTATGTGTACAATGTAAAAGAAGAAAAATGGATCAAGTTGGATGAATGCAAGTCGTAATAGTGATGAGTATGATAATGGAATCGAACAATTTCTTGAGTTCGCCCGACAAAATCGCCTCGAACCCGATGAAAGATATTTTTGCCCTTGTGTCAAGTGTATGAACGGGAGACGACATGAAGCTGACATTATTCGTGAACATCTTATTTGTGAGGGAATAAATACAAACTATACGATTTGGATATGGCATGGCGAACTAGTAGACATTCCAATCAAGACACACACGTAGATATAGATGGTGATCAATTTGAAGACATGATTCGTGATGTTGGAGAAGAATCATTCCGACGAGCGCATGTTTATGATGTATTGAAAAGTGATTCGTAGACTCCATTATATCCGGTTGTAAAAATTTTACACGCTTGTCTCGTGTTGAAGTTGGTTAATGTGAAAGCAAAAATGGGTGGAGTGATAAAAGTTTCACCGAATTACTCGAGTTGATACATGAGATACTTCCGTAAGGTAATAAATTGCCTAACCGTACTTATGAGGCGAAGAAGGTTTTGTGTCCGATGGGTTTATCGTATAAGAAAATACACGCCTGCCCTAATGATTGCATATTGTACCGAAAAGAGTTTGAATTATTGCATAAGTGTCCTAGGTGCGGGGCATCACGCTACAAAGTGAAGCATGATGATTCTAGTGATGGAGAGAGCACACAACGAGGGCCTCCAGCGAAGGTGTTGTGGTATCTTCCAATTATTCCAAGGTTCAAGCGACTGTTTGCTAATAAGGATGACGCAAAGAATCTCATATGGCACGCAAAAGGGAGAAAATGCGACGGACTAATTCGTCATCCTGCTGATTCTGTACAGTGGAAGAAAATAGATCATTTATTTGTCCAGGCTCGTCTAGACCTAGAGGATATGGGTATTCGTCCTCAGTTGCATCCGCAATCAGTTGGTAAACGAACTTATCTCCCCCCAGCATGTTATACTTTATCAAAAAGGGAGAAAATCAGCTTTTGTAAATGTTTACAAGGCATTAAAGTGCCACAAAGTTGTGTCGTTGCCAAATCTTAGATTGGTTGGCTTAAAGTCCCATGACTGTCATGTCTTGATGCAACAACTTCTAGCAGTTGCTATACGTGATGTTTTGCCTAAAAAAGTGAGGCATGTCATAACTCGCTTGTGCTTTTTTTTCAATGCTATATGTAGCAAAGTGATAGATCCTCTAGTTTTGGATGAGTGGAAAAATGAGGCTGTTGTTACCTTATGCCAATTGGAGATGTATTTTCCTCCTTCTTTTTTCGATGTCATGGTTCACTTACTTGTCCATCTAGTTAGAGAGATTGAAGAGTGTGGCCCTGTTTATTTGAGATGGATGTACCCCATTGAGCGATACATGAAGATTTTCAAAGGGTATACCAAGAACCCATTTCGTCCTAAGCATCTATTGTGGAGAGGTACATTGCAGAAGAAGCTATCGAGTTTTGCACAGATTACATGTCACAAGTGGAATCTGTAGGGCTTCCTAAGTCTCGAAATGAGGATAGAATTAGAGGAAAGGGTACACGAGGTGTTAAAGTTGTAACCAAGAGTCGAGATGAGGTGCTTCAAGCACATTTGTACATTTTGAATAACACTGATGATGTTCTTCCCTACTTGTCACCACAAGAATCATTTGAAGATAAAGAATCCCCGAATGAGTGAAAAATGGTTGTTGATCGAACATAATAAGACTTTCTTGAGATGGTTTAAGGAACAAATTTCTAGCAGTGCATCCGAAACATTACAATGGCTAGCTTACGGACCCAAATCGATGTCGTAACTTGGAGTGGATACGATATTAATAAGTACTCATTCTATACAAAGTCACAAGATGACAAGAGTACGGTTCAAAATAGTGGAGTTACTCTTCAAGCCGAGTCTATGCATTTTTCAAGCTCAAAAGACAAAAACCCGCTTTGGCATCGACGAGTTACTATGGAGTTATAGAAGAGATCTGGGAACTTGATTATGTTAAGTTTAGAGTGCCTGTGTTTAAGTGCAAGTGGGCTGATAATAATACGGGTGTGGAAATCGATGAGTTAGGATTTACTTTGGTAGATCTTCACAAGGTAGCTTACAAAGACGAGCCTTTTATCATGGCACACCAAGCAAAACAGTGTTCTATGTCAACGATCCATGTAATGAAAGATTGTCCGTGGTTATTCCCCGTAGAAGTGTGGATATGAATGAAATCAAGAATCAACGTTTGACAATTGTGAATTTATTCCTTTGTCAACACGGTTACCCACTATCGTTGAAGAAAATGAAGCTGACGACATACATGCCATTCGAAATGACCATGATGAAGGTTTATGGGAGAACTATGATCTCAAAAGATAAATAAAAATCAGGTACATGAACGAATACATCTAAGTTTTGCATAGATACATATGTCATTTTTGTTCTCATTCTAAGTCTAACCGAATTAATTTATTCTCCTCTTATAAAGTGAGTAGGTGTTCACTTAAAAACTCTTTGTCAAAAACTAATACTTGTCAAAAAACTAATACTTATCGCATCATACATGGTGTATGTATATCTCGTCGCCATAATGTAATGACATAATTTTACTTTTTAGTCATTTCTACATCTTGTTATTTACTTGTTTCCATTATCTATTTATAAATCCAAATAGACTATGAAGAAGCTCGCTAAACAAGAATAAAAAATGATTAAAAAATGTCTTTTCCCCCCAAAAGAAATGGCTGGAATACATTTATTGAGAAGATGAATAACCATTTTAACCCACCAGCACTAATCTCTTACTGCAACTAGATTTAATTTTTCTTAAAATGGTTTAACTAAGATTGTTTTGGAATTTATAGGTTCACGATGTTTCATATCCATCTATGGGTGAATTAGGCGTTGATTCTCTTCCTGCTATCATTGGTTGGCTATCAAATGGAGAGAAGCAAATGATAAAATCAGGGATCTCTGTAAAAGATCTAAAATCTGCAATTCAGAGCTCAAAGAAATTGCTCGACAATTTTGAGAAGAAGAATAAGAAGGCGATTCACCAAGAAAGACCAAATCAATCAGAGAAAGAAACATACCATTGCTTACAAGATCAAATTTTCATGACATCCGTCATGATAAAGTTCGATCTGCGTAATTGGTGTTGCAAGGTCATCGACAACAAGGGACAAGCTACAAAAATCTTGCAACTGTAAGTACCCTTGTCCTCATGGAGCATAAATGTATAATGCAAAAGGAGTAGGTCTCCTACCTACGAGGCGGTCTTATGAATCGGTTTTATGGTCTTACAAATCGCTTTTATGGTCTTACTGAGCATCGTTTCTCGCAACTAAATCTTAACTTAAATAAAAACACCAAGAAAATAGAAGCATGTTAAAAACTAAAACAATGAAATGATTAAAAATCTCAAGAACAATTAAAAGTAGGATTTTTAAAATCGAAAAAATGAAATACCAATAACCCCGAAAGGTCAATAACTGAAAACCTTGGAAACATTAGTACAAAAAGGGAAAAAGCCCCTAAAATTGAAGAAAAAAAAAGTAAAACATAGAGTTATAAAACAGGAATAAAAATTATTTGCTATTAGTTTTTTGACAAAGAGTTTTTCAAAAAAAAATATTACTGTTGACATTATTTTCATTTGTCTATACAGGCACATGACTTGTCCTCGGCATCCTTCTCGTTCTCGTTCTCATTCTCCTCATACTCCTCGCCATTCTCCTCCTCATTCCGCTGCTTCTCCTCATACGCAGACTACTTCATCGAGAAATCCTACAAGATGTAGAAGTATGGCCAAAAGGCGTATAGATGGGAAAAAGCTACCTCTTGATATCGATCCAAATGGGGAAAACTTAAGTACGAGCACAAAGTCAAGTTGAGTACGTATTTGGGTAAACTTGCGAAAGATCATGTTTCTATATTGTACGATCGATGGAATCACGTACCGGACAAGCCCGATAAGGAAATGCTGTGGCAGGATGTATTGGTACGTGCATTACTTTTGACATTAATTATGTGTTTCACTTTGTGCTTAAATTAAATTAAATTATTCTATAAAAACTGAAATTAAATAAAATAATTTAAAAAACTGAATTAAATATAAATATGGATTAAAAGTGAAATTTATTAAAAAAACCTTAATTTAAGTAATTTATTTTCTAAAAACTGAAATTAAATAAAATAATTTAAAAAATTGAATTAAATATAAATAATCTGGAATAAAATTAAAATTTATGAAAAAACATTATTTGATCAAATTATTCTATAAAAACTTAAATTATAGCAAATAATTTAAAATTGTATTATTGATAACGTTTCAATTTGAATTGTCAATGTAGGCCAACTTTGATGTCAGTCAAATTAGCAATATTGGTCAATTTCGCACGAAGACATTGCAGTCTATTGACAGGATGTGGAGGCAATTTAAGACTGATTTGACCGGAGAGTATATATATAGTCCGTCGAAAGGGTTGTCTCCTTGCGAGAAATATGGTATATCAGAGGATGATTGGAAAGAATTCAAAAAGACTCGTGAGGACCCTACTTGGGAGGTAAATTCTGAATTCAAAAGACATTTTCTGTAGCTCGATTACTTGCAGATATTTCCTTACATATTACTTCGTGTCGCAATTTTCATACAAAGCAGAAATGAGATGAAATTCTAAAAAAACGGAACATCATATGTTTTTCGAGTTACATGAGAAAAAAATATCATGAGACAGCAATATGTAAACAGAAACAAACACATGGGTTTTTTTTTATGATTTCAAATCTGAAAGGTATATATAATTTTAGTGGGTATATATATAATCTGAAACAAAAACGAATTAAAGAAGATGTCTGGGGAGAAAATCACTTTCCACAAGACGAATATGTCTTTCTTAATTGTAGAGCGAAACGATGATAGATATAGCACCCTGAGAAATTCACAAAGAATCATAAAAAGAATCATAAAAAGTTAGCTGCCATTTCTCAATATTAAATATGAATATGTTGTGACAACACAAATACACTTAGTGCATACCTACAAAGGATTGGGAAGACTTTATTCATATTTGTTGCATCACATTGTACTTGACCTATGAACACATTGATAGTACAAATATTATTTCGATTCCTTGCAAATATTTTTTCCAGAAAAGAGAATCAAGAAACAAGATATAGCGAAGATGAACAATGCTCCCATACTATGGCTCGAGGCGGATATGATTTTGTGGAGGTGCAGAGATGGAGAGAAAGATGAAGGAGCGTAAAGAAGAAGCGTCAAAGTCTGGAGAAGATGTTATTATTGATCCTCCATCTCCTCCTTCACGTCATCGAGGTGGAAACTTGGTCGGCAAAAAGATCTGGAGGAGTGTCATCGATGCGGACGAGAGATTATTACTAAGATCGTAAGTTTAAAAAATTATTTAATATTTGACAATGTACTTCTAATTAAATAAACCTATTTTTCTTATCTTTTCAAAAGTTGATTCTGGAAATTTTTGTTTTGCAATTAAATTCTATAACTTCAATTTTTGTTGTTGAAAAAAATAAAAGTCGTAATATTAACTTGTGAAAGGTTGTGAATAAAATTTTAAAAGTTCAGTTTTATGTTTCACTTATAAAACAAAGTTTTTTTTATCCATACAAGAAAAATATTAACTGTTCATTTATGTTCTTCACATTTGTGTTACACTTACGAAAAAACGTTCTTTTGTAGGATGAGTTGGAGGCACAGTGTACACAGGGCAGCTTCACTCCCGAGGGACGACATGATATATTGGCCGAGGCCATTGGGAGACCGGAGCACCCTGGTCGTGTTCGTGGGATTGGTTTTGGTGTAGGCATTCTAGATTATTTTGGACGATCTTCACGTCGATCTGCATCATCAAGTGTATTGGAGGAACTAACGAAGAAGATCACATGTGATGTGACACAAAATTTGATGAAGACATTTGGCCATTCAAAGCAGCCCCACACCGATCTACGTACACCTGATGATCATCATGTCACCCGTGTCAGTACGAAGGGGAGTTGTGCCGATGATGTTCCTGACCCTTCACGAGGGAAGACTCCGACTGGGGACACTGGTCGATTTGGATTTTATGTGGACGAGCGTCCTCCTCGTCTAGTCGCTATCGGTCAAGTTCATCATGGTGATTCTACCCTGCACTGTGCACCTTTACCAACTCATTTGGTTAAGGTAGTAGTCGAGGAGGCCGTAGATGGTGGTGCCGAAGTTCCTATACCTACTGAAGAGGTAAGCTTAGTGAGGGAAGCTCTAGGTACCTTTATTGCATGGCCAAAGGATCTTGTCGTTGCCGACTTTATCAAGGTATATTTCTTTCATGTTTTAATATTAAATCTAAATAAAAGATACATCTAATGTTTAGCCTAATTACAAAAATTTCCAATTACCTCTCAAGGGATCAAAAATCAGCTAACAGGGTTTGCAAGCTAAAATCAGCTAAAATAAGCTCTCAACGCTCGAGCCAAATCAGCTAAAAATTTTCTTGGCTTGGCTCGGTCACCAAACGAGCCTTCGGCTTGGTGAGCCAAAACAGAGTCGAGCTCTAAGCTAGCTCAACTGATGCAACTTTCAAATTCTAAATGGGTAGAGTACACAAAATAATAGAGATGAACATTAATTGTCAAAATTAGACCTCTGACATTAGTTAGATTATAACAAAAAAGGTTATCATAACAATACCCAAGTAATTGACAATATATTCAAAAGTAATTGACAATAAATTCAAACCATCACAAAAGTACATCAAAAATTACTTTAATATGTAATAATAATCATATAATAATTGAGCTATCGAGCCTGTTCGCAGAGCCAACGAGCCTGAAAGTCAGCTTCAAGCTCGGCTAAATATAGACTCATCCGAGCCGAGTCACTCGGTTGAGCTCGCTCATTAACATCTCTAAATACTGTTTGGAGTGTAGATAGCCACAAATATATGACAGAAAAAAGATCATGTAATTACTGTTTGGAGTGTGCTTTTGTCATTATAGAGATCAAATAGTCCTAGCACGTTTTGTAGAATTTTCCTTCATCCAGTCGATGAAGGCATCTGCAGTTCCTGAGGGATGAGCGAGCTGCCACCGGAACAATGCCTGTTGAGAGATTAATGGGTTTTTATGTAATTAGACTAAGACCTTGGGGTACTTTTTGTAACTTTACCATTAATTCAATACCGTCAAGGAAAGAAAAAAAGATGTAAAATAGTTGGTTTTACAGTTGTTTTTTTACAGTTTTCATGTTTCTTCTATATGATTTAGGATATTGAGCGACCCGAGCCACCTAAGAAACATGCTCGTCAAGATGACCTTGAGTGACAGTGACACGTTGAGAGAGTTATTTAGTGTTGCGACTCTCTTTAGTGAGCCGTTACAGTGCCATGGGATACAGCCTTTGGTTGTGGTGGTGATGACGTTCCCTTGTACATAAGTTACTATGATCTTTTTGAAATCATTCAAGACAGGCAGTGGCTTACCTTATCGATTCTACAGTTTTGGACTTTGTAAGTAATTCTTTACATGCATATTTATGTATTTTTATCAAAAATTCATAGTTTGAAACGTAAATATAAAAATCGCCACTTAAAGAGTCTGATATATAATTGTTAATAGATTTATCGTACATATAATATATTATAATGCATTTTTATTTTTTCACACATTTATTACAAATTAGGTACTTATATGCTTCTGGTATGTTTGATTAATACATTTATTAATAGTCTGATTAATACATTTATTACACTTAAAGAGTCTGATTAATACAATTATTACACTTGAATATATGCTTCTGGTATGTTTGAAACCATGTGCGAAAATGATCTGTTTAAATAAGGTAGTAATATTTTGTTTAACAAATTAGGTACTTATCTAAATTGAACGTGGGCACGATGGACGAGGATTTGTATGGATATTTTGATCCTCAATCCATTCAAAATATGGGAAATAAGGGAGAGGAGGCCTCTGTATACATCGCTTCGCGTATGTCGGATGCCGTAAAACAGATATACCTTGGAGCTTACCATCATGAGTAAGATCTAACATATTCGTCTAACTCCTCTCTTTTTTTCTCTAAAAGTCTTAATATTTCTTTCTTGTCTTTGTAGATTATTATATATTAATAATTATGTAAGTAGATGTATTTAGATTGATTATGGAAAAATTAAATATTTCGTTTGTTAATGCAGTGAGCATTGGCAACTTTTGGTCGTTATTCCGACAAAAGCCGAAGTTGTGTGGTTTTGCTCACTACACCGTAAGCCCGACAATCGCATTAAGGCCGTAGTCCAGAAGTAAGTTTTAACTTGTAGCATTTACTTGAAAAATATATATTATATTAAAAATGTAGTATGTCTCTTTTTTTTTTACTTGATCAGAGTAATCCTCTGCATTTGCATGCTAATGATTCTAATTGTGCATCTGTTGTGAATATTAAACTGGCTGGTGTTGAGAATTATAGAGTTTGGGCTAGTGCTATGCAAATTAAAAATAAAATGGGTTTTCTTGATGGTACTTGTCTTAAAACTGCTTATGCTGCAAGTCCTTTGCTGGAAGCCCAGTGGGACAGATGTAATGCAGTGGTTCTTGATTGGATCTTGAGTTCTTTAACTCAAGATGTGTATCTTGGACATGTGTTTTCTGATAATGCTTCTGTTGTATGGAAAGATTTAAAAGATACATATGATAGGATTGATGGTTCTATGGTTTTCAATTTGCTTCAAAAGATTAATAGTTTTAAACAAGGTGGCTTACCTGTGTCTGAGTATTACCATAAGTTGAATTCTTTGTGGAGAGAGTTTGATATTCTTACTAAGTTGCCTGATTATACTTGTGAGGCTAGACAAGAACTTGTTGATCATGGTAAGTTTTTAAAATTGATGCAGTTCCTTATGGGTCTTGATGACATTTATCAACCCATAAGAAGTACTCTTTTGACCAGGGAAATCCTTCTTGAAGTCAAAGGATGCTTTTGTCATTGTATCAAGGGAAGAATCCCATAGAGGGGTTCCAACCACAACTGTTAAATCTGAGAAGGCTTAGGTTTCTAAGACTTATGATAATAAAAATACTAATTGGAGAAAGAACATTAATGGTAACAATTATGGGTCTAATAACAGGGGAAATTATGATAGTTTGCTTTGTACTCATTGTGGATTGAAAGGTCATACTATTGATAGGTTTTTTGAAGTTATTGGTTATCCTCCTGGTTTTCAATAGAATCCTAATCTGAAACCTGCTAATAACTTTAATAAAACCAATGATATAAAGAGTGCCTCTGCTGTTAATAATGGCTCTAAGAATAGTACTAGTAGTATGTCTCTGAGTAATGAACAGGTTATGAAGCTGTTAAGTCCTGAATGGTAAGAGTAAAAATGTATGTGTGTGTGTGTGTGTGTGTGTTTGTGCAATGTTAGTAACTGATTGTCTTGCTTGGCCCAATTTGTTACTCAACAAGCTATCTAAGGCTTTAAGCACTTAGCTATCATATCCCATATTAATGTTTTCATTAATAACTCCTCATATTAATGTTTTCATTTCATAATACATTATTACTTCTTTTAAACAGTGCCGTGACCGCGTTTAAGGTGATGGGGGGTATGCATACAAGTAGATCCAAACAGACGATTACGTGGATATATCCCAAAGTAAGTAATACATTCAATATATATTAGCTATATAAGTATATATTATTAAATATTATACATTATATAATTGAGCAAAATATTCTTTTTAGTGTAATAAACAAAACGGAGGTTGGGAGTGTGGGTATTACGTCATGCACTGGATGTCGACTATTGTCCGGGCTCGTATTATCGATGGATGGATGGAGGTGATAAACTTTTATTTCAGTTTATTAAATTATTTAAATTAATTTCAGTTTTTTAAATTATTTCAGTTTAAAAGTGATTCGTTTATGTTGATGAGTTTGTTAATTTATATATATGTTTATATGTACAGATGTTTGATGATGTTGCGGCACTTACTATAGAGAGTATTCGTGCAATTCGAATCGAATGGGCAAAACAATTTTTGGAGGTTAGGGACCGTTTATGTGCGTAGACTTTTGATATTTAATTTTGTAAGAATACCATTGTTGTACCTGAAGATTCAGTTTCTTTTCTGGTTCATGGTTGTAGGGATATCCTTTTTCTGATTCATGTTTTGTTCATGGTTGTAGTGTATTCGTTGTTGTGTTCTTCTTCTTCATTTTCTCCTTTTACTTGTGCTTTATTTTGCTTGTGGTTGTTTGTTGCCGCTGTACTTGAATTGTGTTGTATTTTTTTTTATTGGATAGAATGTTATTGTATTGGGTGGTTGGATAAAAATTGTTTAGTTGTATTGGTGAATGGATGAAATAAAGTTGTGTTGTTGAGGTTTTATTTGATGTTTTTGGTTGGATGCTGTTTTTGGTGTTTAGGATACTGTTTTATGTGTATGCTTAGCAGGTTGGAAATAAAAAAAAAAACCTGGTATTTAAAAAAAAAAATAATAATAACAGCGGTTCTAAGGCGAAACCGCTGTTAATTTTACAGTGTAACTTAACAGCGGTTCCCTCAAAACCGCTGTTAATTACTGGACGTTTAACAGCGGTTTTAACCAGAACCGCTGTTAATTTAACAGCGGTTCCATTAAAAACCGCTATTAAATGTACGCTAATGTTAACAAAGTGGTTTTAACCGTAATCATTAATTTAACAAATGTTTTAACTAATCGGCATTAACGACATTTAATCGACATTTAACAATGTTTTTCTCGGAATCATTTAATTTAACAAATGTTTTAACGTAACCGGCCGTTAAACGTCCAAGAATTAACAATGTTTTGAGGGAACATTAAATTAATAAAGACCACCTTTAACAGCGGTTCCAGAACCGCTGTTAATGTGGCTCCAGAACCGCTGTTAAAAGCCCAGTTTTGTAGTAGTGGATCTAGAACCTTCCATCTTTGTATCCTAGTACAACTAGTATTAGGCAAGGTACACACAAGGGAAGGATATCCCGGAACAAAAATTATTTTTTATCATCTTGGTCTAACAATAATTAGAAAATAAGAATAATAACAATGATAGAAGGTCTGCAAAACTCTCCAAACGTCTCAATATAAAGTACATAAAAATCTTACGTAAAATTCTACAAATATTTATGGAATCCCAACGTATCTTATAAAATCAACCAAAATCAAAAAAATCCAGAGAATCCTATGCTTCAAAATAATGTAAATATATTCTAAAAGTTTTAAATAAATACACTCGCCATAACTTATTAACTTCCATTATTGTTATGCGCATACCTACAATTTAGACTTGGGCATATATAATCGACTGGAATGTACACGCTTTTGGGATATTGAACACATCCGTTTTGTCCAAACTTTATTGATCTAGTTGTTCCGGGATATCCTTCCCGTGTATGTGTCCTTCCTAATACTGGTTGTAGTAGGACACATAGATGAAAGGTTCTAGATCATTCGAGGTAGTAGGATCCTATTAGGTGTCTTACCTTAACCAGGAATCCGATGTATGAAAGGACTCTCATTATATAGTCTATTCAAAGGCCCCCTCTATCAGTGTTATCAATATAATTAAATCATCCTTAATGATTTCTAACGTTCTCCTGAAATACATTATCAGCACGTAGCTCAAAAAATTACGAATTTAAAAAAAAGAGAAAAAACTGACCGAAACCCTAACCGACCCCCGCTGCACTTCTCCGCACACAACCACTGCGACCAGTCCGCCCGGATCCCCGTCGCACCCAATCCGCGAACTAACACCTGCCGGGACCCAATCCACCGAGCCCCGATCCAATTAGTCCCGATCGTCACAACCCGTCGTCCGACCTAATCATCCCCATCAGAATCCATCGCGACCCATCTGTTCCCGCCCTCCGATCCAGACTAAACCAGATCCGACCAGCACCACCGCACCACGCCAAGAACTGTTAGGAATACTTATTAGATTTTGATGATGTCATCCGTGTATTTATTTATTCAAATGTATGTCTTTAAGTACTTGGAAAAATGTAAAGAAGAACCAAATGAGTATCTTCTTTAGGCCAAATTGAATATAGTTAAATACTTGGCAAACTATAAAGAAGAACCAAATAAATATCTTCTATAAGCCATGTAAGTTAGGCTTAAAAATCGGCTAAGTATAAATCTCAGATATGTTTATATCAAAGAAGTCCTGGTCAACTCAACTGATTAGAGAAGGTTGACCACAAACGACTTATCACCAGACAACGGTCTGAAGAAAGAGATTTATCAGAGAAATCCTGGTCAAAATATTTATCAGAGAAGGTTGAGCAAACTGCAGTCAAGTGATAAGACGGAGTCCAAGTCATCTGAAGTTTGACCATCAGATTAGATAAGTTCATCAGGTCAGAAGACTTCAGATCAGAGAAGATCAGTCAGGACAGAGAACTTCATCTCGGAGAAGTTACATCAGAGAAGTCCAACATCAGAGAAGGTTTACTGCACGTCAGCTAGATTGACCAAAAAGAGATCAGACAAGTTATATCTAAGTAAACAGCCAAGTATTCCCGTCCACATCAGCATGCATTGAAAAGTCAATAATCACGGAAAGTCACATGCGGGCGATAAGGGACAGACTAGAGAGATTTCCGGAAAGCAAATGAATTAAATACTCATCCAGACCCACCACTGAAGAATTTAAACATGTTATAATCAAAAGCTTTGGCACTAGAACGTGAAAGTCTTCACAACGGTCGGAAATGGATTAAAATAAGGGAATCCAGCCTTGCAATGTTCGGAAAGAAAAACAAAGAAGTCTATTT
The DNA here is from genome assembly GCA_033398695.1 of Orobanche coerulescens. Lineage (NCBI taxonomy): Eukaryota > Viridiplantae > Streptophyta > Magnoliopsida > Lamiales > Orobanchaceae > Orobanche > Orobanche coerulescens. The sequence continues at coordinate 113,790,086 of CM065816.1, forward strand.
CTCCAACGGACGGATTTGTTACAAGTGATTGCAATGGCTATGAAGGAAGCTCAAGGATTTACATCTATTAATATCTGAAGATTTGAAATGAGCATCACTATGCGAACAACACTCTCAAGCAATTAAAGCAATCAAAGCAATCAAGCAAACAAATAGCATTGTGAAGAGCAAGAGTTCAAAAGTTCATATACTAAGAAACCTCTTAGTTGGAGAAGACAACCACCCGTTTCTTAAAACTTGAGTTCGGGGTACTTCACTAGTTGAAGTGTGCGTGACTGATAGGCATCCAAGTATTTAAAGATCAAGAGGTGCTAGGCCGTTGGAAGGAGTTGCAACGACATGATTTCTACTGGTTGGAAGTTGTTGAAGCTAAGTAGAATCACTGTAATATTTATCACTGGTTTAAAATTATAGTGGATTCATCTCCAACTGGTTTGGAGAAAAGTGGTTTAGTAGAGGATTACCTCACCTCTGAGACCACTATAAACTGCCTGCGTGTTTTGCTGTTTTAACATCATACTTACCTGCTGCATACATACTTCACTGTTCCATTGTTTGAGTTATCTGTATTCGTCATCAGCTGACTTCCGCATACCTGTATACAGACGACTCCGAGTCAATTGTACCTATCAGCTGAGAAACTCACCCTTTGTGGAAAGGAGTTTCAATAAGTCTATTCACCCCCCCCCCCTCTAGACTTATTCCTGGACGACTTGTGACCTACAAGTGGTATCGGAGCGGTTGGTTCAATTTTTCAGAACCAGATCCACATATCGAGGATATATATTTTATCTCTCATTAAGAATGGAACACATGTAACACATGCATTCTAGATTACCTGTTTTTTCAGTTGACGAGTATGATCTTTGGAAGATAAGGATGCAGGCACATTTATCTTCTATCCATGTCGACATGTGGTGCATAATCAAAGATGATCCTTTCATTTTCGAGAAGGACAACACTCCTGAGGAGATAGCAGCTGGGAAGCCATAGAAGATACCTAAGAAGAGGACAGAGTTGACCATTGAAGAGAGAGAGCTGGCCAATCTTGACAACCGGGCCAGAGATGTGTTGTACCAAACTCTTGACAAATCAACAATGGTCAAGATCAAGAATTGCAAGAATGCAATAGAAATCTGAGATACTCTAGCTGTGATGTGCGAAGGAACTGAGCTAATAAAAGAAAACAAGTTGTCAATCGCTACCCAAAAGTTTGACACCTTCAAGATGAATACTGGAGAGTCTATTGACCAAGTAGACACAAGATTCGCAGAGATAATTAATGAAATTGAATCTCTGGGAAAAACATATGGCAACAGGGAGATGGCCATGAAGGTTCTAAGATCTCTCAATCCAGAATGGAGTATGAAGGCAGGGGCCATGAGAGAATCTAAGGATCTTAACAAAATAAATATCCAAGAGCTGTTCTCTGATCTAAAGGCTTATGAGTTTGAGCTTCCAAGTTCATCATCAACCAAGCCTGTAGAGAAGGGAATAGCATTTGCAGCTGAGTCCCCTGCCAAGAGCTTATCTGAAGTCAAGCCTCCAAATCCCCTAGATTTTTAGGAAGAAATGGTCTTTATAATGCAAAGAGCCAGCAACTTCCGAAAGAATTACTCCAAATATAAAAAGAATTATAAAGAAAATCCCCGGAGAAATCATAAGGCTGGAAGCTGGAAGGTGGAGTGCTACAATTGCCACAAGACAGGACATATCCAAATTGACTGTCCTGATCTCAAGAAGGATGAAGGCAAGAAAGAAGTGAGCAGAAAAGAAGACAAGTGAAAAGCTTTCATTGGAGAAGAGCAAGAGAGAGTAGATTCCAGCAGTGGATTCTTCTCTGATGATGATGAGTACAATTGCCTGATGGTCAACTTAGCTGGTGAAGAGGTAACATCTAAACCCTCAATTTCAAATAATAACAGCTCAGACATGTCTCTGGATATGGATTTACATGAGTCTGTCAATCATCTTCTCAAAGATTTTGAGAAATTAAAATCTGCACACTTGACTGTATCAGCCGAGAAGACCCAGCTGCAAGATGAGAATAGGCAGCTCAAAAATAATTTTGAAAAACTCAGCCTAGAGTTAAATAAAACCAAATCTAAATTTGAAAAACAGGTTAAAGACAAATTGAAAAACCAGGCTGATAATACTATAGCTGAGATTAGAAGATTAACCATTTTAAATAGTGAAAAATCGGTTGCACTTGCTTATGTTAAATCTGAGTTTGCTAAACTGATACAACTAAGTAATACACAGGCTAAGGAGATAACTTCTCTCAATGCTTCTATAACCTTGGATGAATTGTGTATGAATAAAAGGCCATTATATTCCAGATCAGGCCTTGGATATGACCCCAACACTCCCTCTGGTTCTAAAACTACTTTCAACAAGGGAGAAACACTTGTCCCGTCTGCTGAGCCAACTTACACACATGTATTTAAAAATACGCAGCAGCCAAGTCAAAAGTTTAGGCAGCAACCAAGGTATATAAGGCAACCATCTAGACAAGAGACTATGCAATGGCCAAGGCGAAAGCAGTAGCCTAGACAACATGCCCACTATTATCAGAGACTCCCCAAAAATAGATTTCAAAATGGGAGGGGCAAATGGAAACCTCAAGGTTATCCTAATTTTCAAAACGAACAGGTGTGGAGACCTCAAAGATTTTATAAATGGTCTCAGCCAAGATTTAGGAATGGCCCACACCACCAATTTTATGAGGCATATCCAGTACACAATCCTAACCGAGGATATAAGCCCAGACCATACACACCTTTTAGCGGCAATCACCATAATTTTCATAATCCAAGGAGATATCAATTCTCCAGAAAACCAACTAACCCCCGAGGACCCACACAGATTTGGGTACCTAAATCTCTGCTTGTTTAATTGCAGAAAAGGTGTAAGGACAACTACCACATCTCCACAAATTCAAATATAGGAGGTGAAGAATAGTTTGTAGATTCTGGATGCTCAAGGCACATGACCGGGAACAAAAAGGTGCAATCAAATTATACCAAGGAAAGAGGCCCAGATGTAACCTTTGGAGATAGCTCTAGAGGTTAGACAAAAGGTTTTGGAGAGTTGCACAGAGGAAACATAACAATATCCAAAGTCCATTATGTCAAGGGCCTCAAGTACAATCTGTTGAGCATAAGTCAGTTCTGTGATGAGAAGAATTTAGTTGTATTCATAGTTTGGAAATACATGGTGATAGATATCCTATCTGGATAAGTGAAGCTACAAGGATTCAGAAGAATAGATGTCTATATGATAGATTGGAACACAGGAACTCCCAACGCCTGTTTTCTATCCAAGACAATAGCTGAGAATGGATGGCTGTGGCACAAAAGACTATGTCACCTGAACTTCAAAGCCATTAACAAGACCAGTTCTCAAAAACTGGTCAGAAGACTTCCAGAAGAAGTATTCAGAAAGAAAGCTCTTCGTGATGCATGTCAGAAAGGGAAACAAACAAGAGCATCACTTAAACCAGTTCAGCCTACCACTCTCACCACAAGGATTCTAGATCTACTTCATATGGATCTATTTGGTCCCATCAAGCCAAGGACGTTGAGTGGAAGAAAGCATGCTCTAGTAGTAGTAGATGACTACTCAAGATATACATAGATTGTTTTTCTCTATAAAAAGAGTGAAACTTTGACAAAACTACGTGAGCTGCTACGGAAGATCCAGAATGAGAAATCCCTCTCAATCATCAAGATCAGATCAGATCAAGGTGAAGAATTTCTCAACAAAGCAATCACTGAATAGAGTGAACAGAATTTGATCGAGCACGAGCTCTCTACACCTAAGACTCCACAGCAGAATGGTGTTGCTGAAAGGAGGAACAGAACCCTGAAGGAAGCTGCCAGGTCCATGATTGCGTGCGACCGCCAAAGAGGTTCGGGTCAAGTCCAACACAAAGATGCCACACTCAAAATAGGAATATGATTGTAGGGAGACATGGAAAAACTCCCTATGATGTTTGGAATGGCAGAACACCAACTGTTGCATATTTTCATATTTTTGGTTGTAAGTGTTTCATCCACAACAATGGTAAAACCCAACTAAATGCCTTTGATGCTAAAACTGATGATGGTTTATTTATGGGATACTCTCAAAGAAACAAGGCATATAGAGTATTTAACAAACGAACCTTAGTTTTGGAAGAAACACCTCATGTTGTATTTGATGAGTCTACTGTTGAGTACAGGAAACAAGTGGAATCAATTGAGAATAAGCTCAAAACAGCCACCCTAGAAGAAGTCATAATTCATGATACAGGAATGATGGACTCACATGCAGACCACCCTGAAGACCCAACTGAAGATGAGATAGGACCTCAAAACCTATGATCCAGTTGCTGCTGATGAAGATGCATCTGTAGCTGATAAAGACCCATCTGCAGATCAGACTAGATCCCCACCTGCAGATGACAAAACTGAAGATGATCCAGTTGCAGACCAAGGAGATTAGAACCAAGCTGAAGGAGAGAGAGAAGAAGTCCATCAAAGCAACTCTACAGGGGGAACAAACCGTGAAGAAGAAGAAGAAATCCCGAAATGGCTTAGAGATCACCCCATTCAGCAGATCATTGGAAACATAACTGATGGAATCAGAACCAGACAATCCACAGTACCAGCAGGAATGGCAATGTTCTCATGTTTCATGTCTCAAATGGAACCCAATACAACAGAGCAAGCATTGGAGGATTACTCATGGATCAATGCAATGCAAGAAGAGATCAACCAGATGGAGAGAAACAATGTCTGGGAACTAATGCATGCACTGCATCACAAGAAGGTTATAGGCACCAAATGGGTGTACAAGAACAAGTGTGATGAAGATGGAGTTGTTGTTAGGAATAAAGCCAGATTAGTCGCCAAAGGATATACACAATGTGAAGGAATATATTTTGATGAAACTTATGCACCTGTTGCAAGACTGGAAGCCATCAGACTATTCCTTGCCTATGCAGCATTCAAGGATTTCGAAGTCTACCAAATGGATGTGAAAAGTTCTTTTCTCAATGGAATTCTAGAAGAAGAAGTCTATGTGGAGCAACCCCCTGGATTTGTCAAAGGAGACAAAGTCAACAAGATTTTGAAGGCTCTATATGGACTCAATCAGGCACCAAGAGCATGGTATGAGACACTCTCTGTGTTTCTAGAGAAGAATGGATTTAGCAAAGGCAAAGTGGACAAGGCTTTATTCAGAATAGTTCATGAAGACCACATATTATTAGTACAAATATATGTGGATGATATCATATTTGGCTCAACCAACCCAGAGCTATGTGAGAAATTCTCAAATCTCATGCAAGGAGAATTTCAGATGAGCATGATGGGAAAGCTTAATTTCTTTCTAGGATTGGAAGTCAAGCAGATGAATAATGGAATCTTCATCAATCAATCCAAATACACAAGAGACTTAATCAAGAGATTTGCAATGGAATCAGCCAAACCAACAAGAATACCTATGAGCACAAGCACACACCTACATGCAGATGAAGGAGGCATATCAGTGGATCCAACCCACTACAGAGGACTTACTGAATCACTCCTTTATCTGACTGCAAGCAGACCAGACATATCTTATGCCGTAGGAGTATGTACTACATTTGAATCCAAGCCAAAGCAGTCTCACTAGGATGCAGCTAAAAGGATTATCAAATACCTTAAGTCTACAATCAATGTTGGACTATGGTATCCTAAGGATGATAACTTTGAGCTACCAGGATACTCAGATGCAGATTTCGCAGGATGCAAAATTAATAGGAAAAGCACCAGCAGAACGTGCCAATTCCTAGAAACCAGATTGATATCCTGGTTTAGCAAGAAGCAGGTATCTAACTCAATATCAACAAAAGGGTCAGAATACCCAGCTGCAGGTAGCTGTTGTGCCCAAATTCTATGGATCAGACAACAACTAAGGGATTACAACATCATTGCAAAGGAAGTCCCAATATGCTGTGATAACAATAGTGCAATTGCCATAACCAACAACCCATTATTGCACTCAAGGACAAAGCACATTGATCTTAAGCATCACTTCATCAGAGATCATATGCTAAACAAAAAAGTTAGAGTGGAATGAGTTGGCACTGAATACCAGATTGTTGACATATTCACCAAACCTTTTCCAGAAGAAAGGTTTTTGGAGCTGAGCAGGGAACTTGGATTACTATATTGGGAATCTAGTACAGACGAGAAAGCTGCCTGATGATCAGATTGGACGATGAAGAGTTACCTGATGCAGCCAAGGAGAATCCACCTGATCAGACCAAACAAGAAGACGAAGGAACCTAGCTGACCCTCAGGCGACTCAAGCTACCTGATGTAGATCAGTCAAGAAGTCAAATAGTTAATCAGCTAAGTCTTTCTATCTCTGACCGACTCTTGAATATTATATTATTATCTATTTACACATGGCAACTACATGTTCACACGACCTCCACTATGACCAATTAAAAATACAATCGTCATTTTTAAAATTTTCAAAAAGCTAGACCACTGCTTAATTTAATTGAATATTAAATTCAAAACGTCTTTTCGACTGGTTATTGAAGACGGCGAAAAATCATTCCACAGATCTTATCGTCTTCAAGCTTTAAAAACCATAGTTTTTCAAAAGCAGAAATCCATTTGAACCTTCAATACACTCACCAAAGAGCTTAACTTTTTGCAGAAATGGAGGCCACCCAATACTTCAATGGCGTCAACCTAAAGCTCGTCAAAGACCAGATTATCTTTAGTCTGGTGGTCGACTTTGAGGGTCTGCTCAAAGCAAATCTGAACACAAGTGTGTACCATATTATCAGATCTATGAAGAAAATGGGATTTACTCATTCCTGAGCATCAGCCCCATATTTCTCTACAAAGAGGCTGTAATCGCTTTCTTCAAGTAAGCCGAAGTTTTGTAAACGGGCATCAAGAGCTCGGTATTTGGCAAAGAAGTGACAATCACTGCGCAAACTATCAGAGAAGCCTTCGGGATGTGATCTCGAGGCATTGCCTTGGAGGCATTGAAGCAGAATGCAGCCGACACTTGATTGGAAATCAAGTCTGACGAGCAGCCAACTAAGTTGAAGTTAACTGCTAAGAGGAGCGAGCTAAGGAAAAAGTATCGCTATGCATTGGACATCACCAACAAAATAGTGATGGGAATGGCTGGCAGCTACGATCAGGTGTCATCAGCTAAGTTTATGGTGATGGGAGCACTAATTTAAGATGAGCCGATTGATTGGGTCGACTATATCTATAGGCAATTGGTTTGAGAAGTCAACAAAGTACAACGGTTGGAGGATGAGAAAAAGTTCAAGACTAAGTTGGCCTTCGGCACTCAGGTCAGTTCGATTTTGGAACACCTTGGTCTGGCGAAGGGAAATGCTGATCTCTTCCATATCAACAAGAGACATGGTCACCTAGACTAAGAAACTTTGAAAAGATTGGGCGGAGAGAGGAAGGCAGGCCAATTGCTAAAGGAAATGTCAAGTGGGCCTCCTCCCTACAGACACCCTTCGAGCTCAGATGAGTTTGATGCTGAAGACCAACCTGCAGTCCACGAGTCACCTACAGATAAGGAGACACCCGCAGAGGAGTCATACTCAGATTTAGACAACACCCCTATAGCTCTGCGATTCAAAATGAAAGCAATTGCAGAGGAGGTGGTGAACATCTCATCATCATTCAAGCCTTCTCCCAAGAGGCCTAGACACATGGACTTTGAAGAGGCAGAACAGACACCTGACTTCGAAGATGCAGAGCTGACACCTCACAAACCTGCATCTGCTCATATCCCTCAAGAGGATCAGCCTACTCACCCTCGCCTAAAGGATAAAATCATCACTTTGCTGACCCTCCCAAGCATAACAGAGGAGGAAGAAGCAGAATTAACCATCAACATTCCTGAAGCTAATTACACCTTCAATATGCTAGAGCACAATCCCCTGGAGTTATCGGTAGAGAATCTACACATGGTAAAACACCACGCTCTTAAAGTTTCATTTTTCACTATTTTTTAAGACTGGAAGAACCTCAAATCTCTTTCCTTTATTCAATTACAACAATCTATTAAGAAGAGTAGCTGGGATTACCCCCAGGATACGGAGCAAGTGCTCATGTGTTTTTGCCATGAGACAGATGTGATTTTAATGCTCCAGGAAAACTGTTTCATGTATAATTTCAAAACCAACATGGACCAGTTCATCCATTTTGTAATGGAAGGTGTTTTAGCTGGGATTGTAGATGAGGATGAAGAAGAAGGTGAAAAGGTTATGGAAATAAGAATTGAAGAAATTGTGGAGGAAGAGAAAGTAGAAGGAGAAGAAGAAAAAATATTAGTCGAAGAAGAATCTGAGAAGAGGGAAGAAGAAAAAGAAAAAGTTGAAGAGTCTGAGAGATAGGCGGAAGACGAAGAAAAAGAAAAGGAGGAAGAAAATATTATAGTTGAAAAACAAACTGTTGAATAAGAGGAAGAAAAGATAGAGGAGATGTTGGAGGAAGAAGAAGAAGAAGGATAAGGAGAAGAAGTTGAACAACAAAAAGAAAAAGATGATGATGATAATGAAGATGAAGAGAAGGAATAATAAGAGAAGGAGGAAGAGAAAGAGGAAGAAGAGAAGGAAGAAGAAGAGAAATAAAATGAAGAAGAAAAGAAGGAAGATGACAGAGAAGATGAGCCTGGGGCACCTGCTCAAAACCCCAGCTCAGATGGAGAAGATGACAGATCGGGGACTCCAGATCAAACCCCATCTGATCATCCACCTGTAGACAGGAGTCTGGAGTCAGGTAGGTCAACAGTCAACCTACATGCAGGCACGGAAGGCTCAGGTGAGCACTCCCCTCAGGCAACACCCATCTCACCTGTGATGGTTGACCTGATCCGAAGAATTGTTAAGGAAACCCTTGGGGAGTTGCTGGCCACCAGAGTAAAACCCAACCTCCAGATTGTTCACACCCTCAATTCCAAGCTGGACATATTTCTACAGAGAGGTATCCATCCTCCTCCTACAAACTCCAGAATACCCTTTGTCATGTCAGGCTGGATGATTAGAATTGAGCAGCAATTAACCATGTTAGTTGATGCTGGCAAAAGGGGGGAAGGAAGTAGATTGGGTGAAGAAGATACTGCTGAGTTAGCCAGAAGGGAGCTAAGGAAAAAGCACATAAGTGACCTCCCTCTCATTGGAGCTGGGTCGTCTAATATGAAAAAGAAAGAATTGGCTGCTCCCGATGATGATGACCAATCTGCAACCAAGAAGAGGAGAATCAGACTGGGGGAAGATCCAAGATTTGAATGGGAAGGCAAACAGGTTTGGCATGTTGAGGAGTTCCTACCTGCTGAAGCTATTCCAATGTGGGGAGACGCGAAGAAGCAGTTCATTGAAAAATACTATATCTGGGAGTTACTCCAGAATAAAGACTGCTCCACACAGCAGACGTTTATCAATTTCATGGACACAACATAGCCAACTCTCTGGGCCATCTTAGTAAAACATGCAAAAGGATTTGATGCTTACCCCATGATTCCCCCTTTCATAGTCAAAGAACCTACCACTTTAATAAACGATGAATTGGATGAGCTAGCATTGGAGAACAAGATAAGGAAGCTATGTGAAGAGTATAAATTCTCATCCACAGAAGAAAAACAGTTTGCCTCTCTTGTTGTCAAAAGGAAGTATGGCCTAACACCTATAAAAAGAGACTAATCGGTGCAAAACCTATTAGGCCTTCCAAGCAGCCTATCAGAAGAGGCAAGGGCAGAGGCAGATAGGACATTTTATTGTACTTATATTTTTTTGTAACTTTGTTCTCTACTTGTAATTTTCTGTACTTATTTGATCATTCAAGCATTGTACTTGTAAAACATCTCAGAAAATTATATAACAATCATTTGAATGACAACAACCAGTTGTCTCAAAACACGACTGAATTTTGATTTGTGTCTTGCACTTGATCATGTGCAGACCTGTTCTACATTTGAATATCTTGCTTAAAGTTTTGCCATCATCAAAATAGGGGGAATTTGTTAGGAATACTTATTAGATTTTGATGATATCATCCTTGTATTTGTTTATTCAAATGTATGTCTTTAAGTACTTGACAAAATGTAAAGAAGAACCAAATGACTACCTTTTATAGGACAAATTGAATATAGTTAAATACTTGGCAAAATGTAAAGAAGAACTAAATGAGTATCTTCTATAGGCCATGTAAGTTAGGCTTAAAAATCGGTTAAGTATTAATCTCATATAAGTTCATATCAGAGAAGTCCTGGTCAACTCAACTGATCAGAGAAGGTTGACCACATACGACTTTTCACCAGACAACGGTCTGAAGAAAGAGATTTATCAGAGAAATCTTGGTCAAAATATTTATCAAAGAACTTTGACCAAACTGCAGTCAAGTGATCAGACAGAGTCCAAGTCATCTGAAGTTTGACCATCAGATTAGATAATTTCATCAGGTCAGAAGACTTCAGATCAAAGAAGATCAGTCAGGACAGATAACTTCATCTCGGAGAAGTTACATCAGAGAAGTCTGACATCAGAGAAGGTTGAGTGCACGTCAGCCAGATTGACCAAAAAGAGATCATACAAGTTCTGTCTAAGTAAATAGCCAAGTAATCCAGTCCACATCAGCATGCGTTGAAAAGTCAATAATCACGAAAAGTCACATGCGGGCGATAAGGGACAGACTGGAGAGATTCCCAGAAAGCAAATGAATTAAATACTCATCCAGACCCACCACTGAAGACTTTAATCATATTATAATCAAACGATTCGGCACTACAACGTGAAAGTCTTCAAAATGGTCAGAAATGGATGAAAATAAGGGAATCCAGCCTTGCAACGTGTGGAAAGAAAAATAAAGAAGTTTATTTCTCCAACGGACGGATTTGTTACAAGGGATTGCAACGGATATGGAGGAAGCTCAAGGATCTACATCTATAAATATCTGAAGATTTGAAATGAGCAGCACGATGCGAACAACCCTCTCAAGCAATTAAAGCAATCAAGCAAACAAATAGCATCGTGAAGAGCAAGAGTTCAAAAGTTCATATACTAAGAAAGCTCTTAGTTGGAGAAGACAACCACTCATGTCCTAAAACCTAAGTTTGGGGTACTTCACTGGTTGAAGTGTCCGTGACTGATAGGTATCCAAGGATTTAAAGATCATGAGGTGCTAGGAAGTCAGAAGGAGTTGCAACGACAGGATTTCCACTGGTTAGAAGATGTTGTAGCTAAGTAGAGTCACTGTAATATTTATCACTGGTTGAAAATATAGTGGATTTATCTCCAACTGGTTCAGAGAAAAGTGGATTAGTAGAGGATTACCCCACCTCTGAGACCAATATAAAATGTCTGCATGTTTTACTGTTTTAGAATCATACTTACCTGTTGCATACATACTTCACTGTTCCATTGTTTGAGTTATCTGTATTCGTCATCAGCTGAATTCCGCATACCTATCTACAAACGAATTCGAGTCAACTGTACCTATCAGCTGAGAAACTCACCCTTTGTGGATAAGGGTTTCAATAAGTCTATTCACCCCCCCTCTAGACTTATTCCTGGACGATTTATGACCTACAAGAACCACCAAAATTCAACCTGCCCGATTGTCGCCACCCTGGTACCTATCTTTCGATCCTACCCAGCTTAGATCGCGCACGCTGACCACCGCCTCCTGCCGCCCGGTCCGACCAGCTCCAGCCCAGACGCCCGCTGCCCAAAGCCGTGACCAATCTGTTCCCAGTCAGTCCTACCTGATTCAAGTCTCAGTCTCAAGATCCGAATACCAATTTAATTTTTGAGTTTCCGGAACCACCAAAATTACACCATTGGTTTTAAATCATCCCATCGAGTACTAATCGATAGATTGAAGGACACCACCTATTTTCCGTGACTCTCCAGGACCGTCTTGCAGTTTTCTGCAACACGCAGCAATATCGACTTCTCTCGTGGTCTCATCCACTGCAAAGTAGCGTGGGAAATAAATAACCCAAGAACCCCTGTCCCCGAAAGAAAAATTCCCGAAAGAGAGAACTGAAATAGGGACAAGTTTAGATAATTGCATCGATTATCAAATTAGGCACATAAAGAGTTAATTTGATGCACTGGTGGATTTTATCAAAAACTTTTGATCACGACTAGGCGCATCCTCCTTGGTATTTATTTATGCTTTTAAAGTTCAAACAGAATCAGTGGTTTTTGAACAGTCTTAGCTGTACCGACATTCCTACTTTCTCTACAAGTCTACCAAGTTTGAGATACCAAAAAGATCATCAGTCGAGATATAAATCGAACACCCAGTTTTATCTTAATTCGTTTAAAATGCGCCTACGGCCATCATTGCCATATTATTGCATCAATGTTAAAGCCATTTAAAATACTTCAACCTCGCTCTATCACTCAAAAAAGAAAGAAATACCAAAATAGCAACTTGAAACGAGCACTACAATCTGAGTTTAATGATCTAGAAAGTGCACGACTAATGGACGGAAAGATATGGATGTCTAGTTTTTAAAACAACTGACCGTTCATATATAGAGTTCTCAACGGAAGAGTTATTGCTATTTTAGTGAATAAAGATCAATCTGCACGAAAATTATTTTCAGCGATTGTGCTAACTTTGATCCTAACCCAATTGGTCGAATTTCCCCAAACTCGAAGTTAATGAGTTTTCATTATATCCTTATACACAAGACTAATCTATTTTCATGTCTTATTGTAGATTTTTCATGGCGAAATTGAGTGCCTTTCTGATAGTGGAACAACCCACACTATTCTTCGGATTCAGCATATATTCAGGGATATTGTGCCATACATATCCTCAGTGACAACAATAATTGGTTTCACCCAACTAATTCAAGGGAGGGTACCTGCTCATTTCTTGCTAATATTGGTATGCATGTCAATGTCACAAATGCTCTCTATGTCCCAAGATCAAACCGAACCTTGCCAAGTTTTAAAGACATTCCTGCCAACGGTTATCACCTTAATACACATTGTGAGAATGGGATGGAGTTTTTATGTGTTACTCTGGCAGAATGCGGACGATGCCGCCTTCTCGAGAAACTAATGAGTTTAAGTAGTGGTTTGTAACAAACTACAATAAGGGTTATTGAATCTTATGCTGTGAGTCACGAACTTTGTTATTCCGAAGCATACCAACTGTGGCATGACCTACTTGGTCAGCCTGGATGCGACATGATGATTCGCATTTTGAAAAACTCACACTATCACCCGTCTTTCAAGTCCAAAAAGCAATTGGGAGCACCGCTCGACATCGGCATTGATGTGAGTGAGTTTGATATTGTATCACCGAGATTGGAGAGCGCACGTCCTGATGAGGTTGCTGATGCATCTTCTACTGTCCCGATTCTTCCGTGGCATTTTCCAAAGCCCATAAATCATTTTGTAAGGCTTGTTCTCTAGCAAAGTTGATACCTTCCCCATCATTTGCTAAATACTCAACATAAAATATTCGCTTCTTGTAAAGAATTCAAGGGGATATTTGTGGACCTATTCAGCCGGAGTGCGGACAATTCAGACATTTTATGGTTCTGGTTGATGCATCAATTTGATGGTCACACGGCACTCTGTTATCCACAAAAAACGATGCATTTGCTAAGCTCCTAGCACCAATTATCAAGTTACGAGCTAACCACCTTGACTTTCCGATCACGTCATTAAGATTGGACAATGCTGGTGAGTTTAATTCAATGTCCTTCGACGACTACTGTATGTTGATTAGGATAGAAGTTGAGCATCTCGTCCCCCATGTTCATTCACAGAATGGCCTTGCTGAAGCTATGATTAAGTGGTTACATCTTATGGCTCGAGCATTGGTATTGCACACCAACTTGCCGATTTTTGCCTGGGGTTATACAATAATGCATGCATCTATACTTATTCGATTATGACCTACTGCCATCAACCATTTAGTGCATATAGATTGGTAACTGGATATGATCCTGATATTCCACACTTACGCATTTCTGGTTGTGTAGTCTATGTGCCAATTAAGCCTCCACAACGTATTAAAATGGGTCTGTAAAGACTATTAGGTATATATGTTGGCTATGAGTCGCCTAAAATTATCCGCTACTTTGAACCTTTGATAGGAGATCTATTTACTTCAATGTTTGCACACTATCACTTCGATGAGACAAACTTCCCATCGTTAGGGGGAGAGAGAATTCAAACGATTCTAGTTGAATGCCAGGAAATTATCTGGTGTGCTCCCTATTTGCCTCATCAAGATCCCCGCATGGCTCAGTCCGAGCTAGAAGTGGAATGTATTCTCAGTCTTCAAAAAGTTGTGGATTCGATGCCCGATACCTTTACGGACAATGCGAAAGTGACAAGATCTACCATTCCCGCTGTGAATGTTCCTCCAAGGTTAGAAGTCCCATTAATAGGGCAAGTGTTGGTCCCCTATTTGATATAAGTATACTCGATACAGCTTGGGAAATGTTTAAGCAACAGGCTGTATGGTTTTCGAATCTGAGTGCGTAGCGGAAGTCTTTAATATAGTAAGTTGCCGTCGATACAGCAACTCGGTCTATTCTCCTGTTAGCTTCGTGCATACAGGGTTTTGCAGTGTATACTTGTATAAATCACAGTTATGAAAACAGTAACGGCAAAAGGTAAATAACACAGTATTTAAGTGGTTCGAGGTAAACCCCTCTACGTCCACTGGTCCTCCACACAGGAGTAAAACGTTTATTATAAATACTGCGTACACAACTATGTATTTATAATCAAACCTATCCTTGTATCGTTCACACAGATAGATACAAAGACTGTCGCTTTCAACCGTTCACACAGATTGGTTAAAGCTTCCTTCTTGACTAGCTTCTTCACATACAGTTCCAAAGCTTCATCCTCTTATTCGTCCCACACAGGTCAGAATAACTTGTTGAGTTTACACAGAGCTCAGTTTTTACACAAAGGTAAAAAGGTAGGTAACCGGGAAAGAACAGCAGCTTCGAATATGAAGTTCTTGTGCAGATGATGACTGTTCTTGAGGTTGAGCACTATATATCTCTTTAGATCTTAATTTGCAGAAAGCTTCTGGAGATATGTTTTGCTCTGATGTATATAATGATAGCTTCTTCACTTGGTAACTTCCGTATATATATATCTGTTGTAATCTTCAACGCTCTATATATAGTCTTCTGAATAATATAACCGTTGAGATAGATCCGTTGGGCAAGATTTGATAGTTGACTTGAATAGACAAGGATCCGGATATTGCGGGATTTGAAGATCTCTGATAGCTTCAGTATTTAAATACTTTATCCTTTCAGTATTTAAATACTTCTTTATCAAACGGTACTTGACTTTAGTGAATACTAAAGATTCCTTTTCAAACGGTCTTCAGTCCTGTTCCGATGTGAATGCTGTATCCACTAGAGCTGTAGCCATATTGGAATAGTCAGGCGCTGTATGGAAGGGCGCTGTATTGAGGTTTCGAGACAGCTTCCATACTTGGCTTTTAACTGAGACTTCTTGCTGTACCTTGGTAGCGCGAGAGTTTGCTGTATGATGGTGCTATCAGAAGGTCTTCGATACAGGATTGCAACTTCAACCGGCTTTCTATACAGGGCTTGCTGTATCAAGCTTTTGTTGTTTGGCAATTATCAAAACAAAATTATTTATCCCAACAATTTCCCCCTTTTTGATAATTTCCAAAACTTCTTGATGATACCAAAACTTCTTGATCATGCCAAGGTTTTGATACCAAAAACCTCTTCAAGCTAAAACAATTTTCCCTTCGATAACCACTTGTTGGTAACATGAGAAGACTTCGATACAGGGGCTGCTTAATTTTCCCAACAGTTTCCCTCTCTATTTGATAATTTCTTGAGCAGGCTTCTTGATCTTCGGTCAAATGATCTGGTCTTCAGCACTTAGTTTAAAAGAAATGTGAACTGCTCGCAGGCAAGTTCTAACACGATAGGAAAGTTTATTACATCTTAAACTTATGATTAGCGCGCAGGCACAATCTTACATTTGTGATCTAGTTGAGTGCAACTTAACCTATGAACTGTTCGTAGACGAGTTCTTAAAAAAATTATCAATCAAAATTGATGTCCTTTTGTGAAAATAGTATAGTGTTCTTCTTTAACGGTACATACAGGATTCAATTTATGTTCGGATTAACGCTGTATTCATGGGTCGTACTATATTCCCCCTTAATTAATGCACACGTCAGCTGTAGGAAGGTTCCATGCCTTCTTAGTCCTACAGTGCTGTATTGACGGTTCTAAGTGTACAGTTAATTAATGGTAGATACTGTATTCTTGGGTCTTACAGCATTCCCCCTCACTTAATGAGTAAAAGCATAAAAACTTACATGGATTTTTGGCTGTAGTGTTTCCAATTCATGTCGACGCATGGATATCAAGTAACTTTGGGTCCTGGTGTGATAGTGCCTTTTGGTACCCAAATTTGCCGGGCAACAATTTGTTTGTTGTAGGCTACTTTTGGTCCATTATATCGATATCTACATGGGGCAGGCACGTAGTCATTGTAATCATTATAATGCATGAAAAATCGAGAATTATAGTTGTTATTTCAGTACGATTGTCGTCTCGGAGGTGGAGCCATTTTCTTTGGCCTAACATCTTGCCTTCTGGGTCTCCAGTTGGATTCCCAACGATGTTGTTGATACTGCGCGGACACGTGCTTTCTTGATGAATAACGGGGCTCCTGTATCCAGTGCTTAGGCGCGCTGTACTGAGAGTACTGATGTACGGGCCTTTGTTGATTGGATACAACCTTCTTTCTGAATGACTGCTGGCGTTTATGATATGCTTGTGGAGCATGCTGTTGAGTACGCCTTCTGAGTGGCTGTTGGTTCCACTGTCTCGAATAGTAGAGTTGCGGGGGCGGAATTGCAGCTTTTGATGTTCGCGGTGCAACAGGTTCCTTCACAGAACTCGGAACTTCTTTCGATACATGGATGGATTTCTCACTCCTGACGAATACTGTACTAGATTTTTCTTTGTTGGAGAACGAGTTGTACCCTAAGCCACGTTTATCATGAGCATGTTGCCCAGTGCTTAGGATCTCTTCCATTCTTTTAGAGGATTTCTCGAAAGATTTCAAGATTGTCTCTAATTCTCCTTCACGTTTCTCGAGAGATTTTATTTTGGCTTCAAGTAGAGCCAAATCATTTGTCTTGCTTTCAAGATGAGACTTAGTCTCATTTAGATTATGAGCAAGTTGATGATTGCTCTCCATGAGTTTTTCTAAATTGACTTTGCTGTTTTCGCAATCAACTGACATATTTTCGTAATTATTCTTCAAAGAAGTCATTTTCTTTCACTCTAAGTTAGAAATTTCAAGCTGTATGTTTTCTCCTTTCAATATCTCATGGGCCGTTTGAATGTTATTAAATTCATTCAGCATATTTTCAAAGGTATGAGATGCATTTATAGGAATAGTTGAGGTGGAGCTTACCTCATCATCATCGCCGTCTTCATTTTCTTCTTTAACTTCGGCCATAGAGCACACATAGGCTCTATCTTCTAGCTCATCATCAGACGAATCACTATCAGTGACCACCTGAAGACATTCTTCGGTCTTTGTTGATGCGAGCGGAGCTTTTGATTCTCTAATGAAGGCTTTGAGTTTGTTCTTCATCCTGTTTCTCCAGTCATCAAACTCGTTAATGTGAAACATAGATATCTTATTAGACATAAAGGTATCCATATTACAAGATGGGGATTACAAAGACTGTTTTCGAAAATAAGTATTTTTAAGGATCTAATTCAGTTAAAAATACGACTGATTCTTTTTAGAATCAACCACTCCGATACCAATTGTTGGTCCCCTATTTTATATAAGTATACTCGATACAGCTTGGGAAATGTTTAAGCAACAGGCTGTATGGTTTTCGAATCTGAGTGCGTAGCGGAAGTCTTTAATATAGTAAGTTGCCGTTGATACAGCAACTCGGTCTATTCTCCTGTTAGCTTGGTGCATACAGGGTTTTGCAGTGTATACTTGTATAAATCACAGTTATGAAAACAGTAACGGCGAAAGGTAAATAACACAGTATTTAAGTGGTTCGAGGTAAACCCCTCACGTCCACTGGTCCTCCACACAGGAGTAAAACGTTTATTATAAATACTGCGTACACAACTATGTATTTATAATCAAACCTATCCTTGTATCGTTCACACAGATAGATACAAAGACTGTCGCTTTCAACCGTTCACATAGATTGGTTAAAGCTTTCTTCTTGACTAGCTTCTTCACACACAGTTCCAAAGCTTCGTCCTCTTATTCGTCCCACACAGGTCAGAATAACTTGTTGAGTTCACACAGAGCTCAGTTTTTACACAAAGGCAAAAAGGTAGGTAATCAGGAAAGAACAGCAGCTTCGAATATGAAGTTCTTGAGCAGATGATGACTGTTCTTGAGGTTGAGCACTGTATATCTCTTTAGATCTTAATTTGCAGAAAGCTTCTGGAGATATGTTTTGCTCTGATGTATATAATGATAGCTTCTTCACTTGGTAACTTCAGTATATATATATCTATTGTAATCTTCAACGCTCTATATATAGTCTTCTGAATAATATAACCGTTGAGATAGATCCGGTGGGCAAGATTTGATAGTTGACTTGAATAGACAAGGATCCGGATATTGCGATATTTGAAGATCTCTGACAGCTTCAGTATTTAAATACTTTATCCTTTCAGTATTTAAATACTTCTTTATCAAACGGTACTTGACTTTAGTGAATACTAAAGATTCCTTTTCAAACGGTCTTCAGTCCTGTTCCGATGTGAATGTTGTATCCACTAGAGCTGTAGCCATATTGGAATAGTCAGGCGCTGTATGGAAGGGCGTTGTATTGAGGTTTCGAGACAGCTTCCATACTTGGCTTTTAACTGAGACTTCTTGCTGTACCTTGGTAGCACGAGAGTTTGCTGTATGCTGGTGCTATCAGAAGGTCTTCGATACAGGATTGCAACTTCAACCGGTTTTCGATACAGGGCTTGCTGTATCAAGCTTTTGTTGTTTGGCAATTATCTAAACAAAATTATTTATCCCAACAGCAAGGTTCAGCCTCCCAAAGGAATTATGCCCCCATCATCGACCTTAGTGGTGGGACGGCTGTTTCGGCTGCTCTTATCCCTACTCGAAAGAGGGGAGGCAAGTGGGTAGAAAGGATACCAAACCTTTAAAGAGAAGAGGAACAGAAGCACACAAAATCATCTCATTATCGACAAAGTGACTTCGTCACACGAGATTCTCTCTAACTATGGATATGTCCTCGAATCAATAATGGAATGATCGATAGACACGTCAGAAACTTTGTTGATGTTAGAGAATAAAGAAATCTCGACGTAATGTACTAGTGAATACGTACTGTTGGACAGGTCATCCAAGCTAGTCGATGATGCTTTTACCTATTCCATCGCTTAAGAAATTATTGAAGACGAAAATGCTGAGCCGCACTCGGTTGCTGAATGTCAACGACGAGCCGATTGGCCGAAATGGAAAGATGCAATGCAAGCTGAACTAGACTCAATGGCTAAATGTGAGGTATTTATCCGTATCGAGACAGTACCCATGGGGCGTTAAACCAGTTGTACATAAATGGGTCTTTGTTTGTAAACGTAATAATAAGAATGAGGTTATGCATTACAATGCGAGACTAATTTTCCAAGGCTTCTCACAACGCCCTGGCATTGATTACAGTGAAAATCGCATCCAAGATACAAATATTTCTAGTAAAATAAATGGGCTTAAAACGGCCTTTACAACCCAATCGAATAAAACAAACGATTCAAAAAACTAAGTCCACGAACCACATCCCCATTCAAAAGCATTCATCCAATAAATACTAAAAAAATTGAAAGCGTAGAGATACATTGATCCAATCAACAATACGAACCGATCCAATCGATTCACACAATCGGTAATATGAAAACGTTCAAAATAATTCGATCGATCACAAGTATTCCAATAAATCAATTTTCCCTTATAAAATGAAATACCATAAATCATGTTAATCATATTAAATCCAATTTAAAATGATGGAAATCATTTTTAGGAATACACGAAGCAAACAAGCCTGAAACGGGTCTGAAATAGGCTGAACTGCGCCCGAAAACGGCCCTGGGCTGCGGTAGGGCTGCCCAGCGACCCCCAGTACAGCGCCTGCCCAGGCGGGCTGCAACATCCCTGGGCCGCGTCCCCCGAGCCCTGGGCCACGCCCCCTACTTCCGGACCCCTCCCGGACCGTCCAATGGCATTTCGGGGCTAGTTTTTCGACCGGATATCCAATATCTATATTCTCCAACATTCATATCTTCAATATAAATCATATTTTCATGAAATAAAAGATTTATATTTAGACATAAACTTACAAAAAATACAACTATAACGAACGAAAAGCATATACTACGATTATGACTAAAATAATTCCAAATCATTCACCATCTAATCAAGCATTCCAAATGCTAATATCGTATATACGATCGCAAGACCTACAGTATGATATCACTTTTGGGATTCGGTTCCTAAAATGAAGGTCCAGTGAAAGCGGTAAAACGAAAATTAATTCGATCTGAATCCCTACGAGGATCGATCGAGCTACGTATATACGAATATATAAACAAAAAACAAGAGTTATGAGAAATTCACCCTTGAAGTCCGTTGATTAAATGGTAACCTTCTCTTGAGCTATTCTCCAAGCTTTGATTGATCTCTATGAATCTAATCCGCTCCAAGCTATTGAACGATCCAACGCCGAAAGCACCGCGTCTCTAATTGCCACGCGCCGGAAAAATGACCAGAATGACAACACTCGATTAACCTCTAAGGTTACGGCTAGAATCAAGTGATGAAGCCTTTTATTATTGCACTCTAAGTGTTTAATATTTATCTCTCAATGTATCTTGAATTTTCTCCAAGAAAACTCAAGAACAAGATGAAGAACAAGATGAAGACAATTGAGAAAGCTTTTTCTCTCTCTCTTCAAAACTCACGATGGGAATGGTTGGAATGAGAAGTGAGAGATGTCTTTCCTTTATTCTACATACAAATCCCACACAATCCCCTTTTATCCATATAATAAGAGATATCATCTCTTAGGGGATTAGTCTTCACCCACAAAAGGAATACAAAGACTAAAGGTAAGAGATCAAAAGTGGGGCCAGCCTCTAGAAGGAATCCAACGAGTTTGGTTCGTTGAAAAATACTATATCTGGGAGTTACTCCAGGATAAAGACTGCTCTACACAGCAGACAATTATCAATTTCATGGACACAACATAGCCAACTCTCTGGGCCATCTTAGTAAAACATGCAAAAGGATTTGATGCTTACCCCATGATTCCCCCTTTCATAGTCAAAGAACCTACCACTTTAATAAACGATGAATTGGATGAGCTAGCATTGCAGAATGAGATAAGGAAGCTATGTGAAGAGCATAAATTCTCATCCACAGAAGAACAACAGTTTGCCTCTCTTGTTGTCAAAAGTAAGTATTGTAACACCCCAAACTAGGCAGAAATTACAGTGCCGTAAATCCCCAACTGGGACCCACCAGGCAAATGAAAATGAATGAATTACATAGGATAAATGTAGTACCGAACTACATTACAACAATAATTACTCCGATGAGGAGTTTAGTTATAACACACCAGGACAATACCGAATACTAGTGTATTTTATATGAAGATAAAATACACAACACTGAATGAAACGGAGTATTCAAATGAAAGTCTCAGGAAAATAAAGGACAATAACATGAATAATCGAAAGATCGGGGCCCCTACTAGTATCACTGACTCCTCGATGTCGCCGTGTTCTCCCGTACTTTGCCTTGCCAAGACCTCGAAAACAAAATCCCCAAACGGGCCGCCATAAAGAACAACAATCCTCAAGAGTTGAAAATACACAATCATGATTATATCTGAAGTTATGAAACATCCTGTCGAAACATACGCAATCAAACATGCTATATGAATCAACTAACAGTACGGCTCAAAGGGGTGGCGCCACACTATGCCCGGGATGGAAATTTGTCCGTGCACAAGCCACCAACGAGTATCGATCAAATACACGTGTGGTCTTGTACCTAATCAGTCTCACGAGACAATATGACTCGTGTGCACAGTCCAATGTGAGGCCACCAACCAACACACGACTATAATGTGCCCGACATGAAAATCCTACACATACCAACCGGCACGCCAGTATGACCCGGAATGCCACGATATAACAGAAGTGACATCAAAAATGAATAATGACTCACCGAGGTGGAATGGTAACGAAATAAATGACTGCTCAATGAAAAGATTGGAACCGTCGTTCCTTATGACTGAAACGATTAATTGATAACAACAAGTTTTGATTATAATGATGAATGAGTTATGATTATGAATGAACAACAACAAAAGGGATGAATATCCTTTTAACCGAGTAAGAATTAACTTACAAAATACCGATGAAGAAAGTCCTTCCACGAACAAATGTCCTAAATGAAGTGTCGGTCGCATGAACAACCTTAATTCAATACAATTACCGACAATCCGATCAATATACGAATTAAACACGAATATAACGAACTCAAAACGTCGATACGATTAAACTAAGTTCATTAGGGCATTATATCGAATACGTTGTGGCCAAACTCCGATTGTTTACAACTAAACCTCAACAATACCAACCTCAAATCCCCAAGAAGTGTTTCAAACCAATAAAACATCTCCAATACGATCAATAATCCGATATGAATATCCAAAAACGTGATTATAACAATAATTAGTCGAAAATCCCCAATTCCAACTCGATATTCAAGGTGTTCTTGAATAATTCCTCAATAATCCAATGAATCCTTATACAAACTCATAATCATATACATATCCCTTCATATAACATGATTATAACGTCCAAAACATCATATCTCAACACAAAATCAAGTCCAAAGTGTTGAAGGAATTACCTCTTGAAGATTCAAGTACTTTAATCCGAAGAACACGCGTTAGATTGATTATCCGGCTTCACGATCGAAAGGAGATGAAGAAAATCAAACACTCAAATGATTTGTGAAGGAAAAACCTTCCCTCAAGCTTCCTCTCGGTTGAAGGTGAAAAAGATGGAAAAAATGGTCAAATGTGAAAAAACGAATTTAAAGGAGTTGATCGCTGCCGGACACGGCCCGCGCCGATCGGCACGGCCGTGTCGCATACCGCCGACAGGGACTCGACCGTGTCCTGCTTGACACGGTCGCGGCGCGGAGGGCCTTCCGACAGTGACCCGTCCGACAGCGACTCGGCATGACTCGACCGTGTCCTGGAACACGGTCGGGCGTGTCGACAGTCGGTTCTGGCTTATCCGGAAGGGTTCGACTCGGCCGTGCCAGACGACACGGTCGGGTACTGAGGCAGAGTCTTCGGCATTTTCCGGACGAGTAAGGCACGGGCCGTGTCGGACGACACGGCCGAGTTCGATCGGCAGTGATCGGCCAATACTGAAAAATGAGCGGTTGAGCTAAAACGACCATAACTCTCTCGTCCGGACTCCGATTGACTCACCGTTTGAACCATTGGAAAGCTAACTCGATGCTCTATAATATTGCAAAGATTTAGAATTTTTGGAGTTACCAAAAATTAATGGTGATCTAACAAAGTCGAACTCATATGAGGAAAGTTGAAATAATGAACAATAACGATACACAACTCGAAGTTTTTCCGAACGTTGAACACGGTGAACGAACATGATTGATGAATGATTATAAATGAGTGAAAATCCACTGAGTGACAATCACCGAATGAAATTACTGAATGATGATGACTAAATTACAGCCGGGTATTACAAGTATGGCCTAGCACCTATAAAAAGAGACCAATCGGTGCAAAACCTATTAGGCCTTCCAAGCAGCCTATCAGAAGAGGCAGAGGCAGAGGCAGATAGGACATTTTATTGTAATTATATTTTTTTGTAACTTTTGTTTTGTACTTGTAATTTTCTGTACTTATTTGATCATTCAAGCATTGTACTTGTAAAACATCTCAGAAAATTATATAACAATCATTTGAATAACAACCACCAGTTGTCTCAAAACAAGACTGAATTTTGATTTGTGTCTTGCACTTGATCATGTGCAGACCTGTTCTACATTTGAATATCTTGCTTAAAGTTTTGCCATCATCAAAATAGGGGTAATTTGTTAGGAATACTTATTAGATTTTGATGATATCATCCCTATATTTGTTTATTCAAATGTATGTCTTTAAGTACTTGGCAAAATGTAAAGAAGAACCAAATGAGTATCTTTTATAGGACAAATTGAATATAGTTAAATACTTGGCAAAATGTAAAGAAGAACCAAATGAGTATCTTCTATAGGCCATGTAAGTTAGGCTTAAAAATCGGCTAAGTATTAATATCATATAAGTTCATATCAGAGAAGTCCTAGTCAACTCAACTGATCAGAGAAGGTTGACCATATACGACTTATCACCAGAGAACGGTCTGAAGAAAGAGATTTATCAGAGAAATCCTGGTCAAAATATTTATCAAAGAACTTTGACCAAACTGCAGTCAAGTGATCAGACGGAGTCCAAGTCATCTGAAGTTTGACCATCAGATTAGATAAGTTCATCAGGTCAGAAGACTTCAGATCAGAGAAGATCAGTCAGGACAGATAACTTCATCTCGGAGAAGTTACATCAGAGAAGTCTGACATCAGAGAAGGTTGAGTGCACGTCATCCAGATTGACCAAAAAGAGATCAGACAAGTTCTGTCTAAGTAAATAGCCAAGTAATCCAGTCCACATCAGCATGCGTTGAAAAGTCAATAATCACGGAAAGTCACATGCGGGCGATAAGGGACAGACTAGAGAGATTTCCGGAAAGCAAATGAATTAAATACTCATCCAGACCCACCACTGAAGACTTTAATCATAATATAATCAAATGATTCGGCACTACAACGTGAAAGTCTTCACAACGGTCGGAAATGGATTAAAATAAGGGAATCCAGCCTTGCAACGTGCGGAAAGAAAAACAAAGAAGTTTATTTATCCAACGGACGGATTTGTTACAAGGGATTGCAACGGATATGAAGGAATCTCAAGGATCTACATCTATAAATATTTGAAGATTTGAAATGAGCAGCACGATGCGAACAACCCTCTCAAGCAATTAAAGCAATCAAGCAAACAAATAGCATCGTGAAGAGCAAGAGTTCAAAAGTTCATATACTAATAAAGCTCTTAGTTGGAGAAGACAACCACTCATGTCTTAAAACCTGAGTTCGGGGTACTTCACTGGTTGAAGTGTCCGTGACTAGGATTTAAAGGTCAAGAGGTGCTAGACAGTCGGAAGGAGTTGCAACGATAGGATTTCCACTGGTTGGAAGATGTTATAGCTAAGTAGAGTCACTATAATATTTATCACTGGTTGAAAATATAGTGGATTTATCTCCAACTGGTTCAGAGAAAAGTGGATTAGTAGAGGATTACCCCACCTCTGAGACCACTATCAACTGTCTGCATGTTTTACTGTTTTAGCATCATACTTACGTGTTGCATACATACTTCACTGTTCCATTGTTTGAGTTATCTGTATTCGTCATCAGCTGACTTCCGCATACTTGTCTACAAACGACTTCGAGTCAACTGTACCTATCAGCTTAGAAACTCACCCTTTGTGGACAAGAGTTTCAATAAGTCTATTCACCCCCCTCTAGACTTATTCCTGGACGATTTGTGACCTACAAGAACCACCAAAATTCAACCTGCCCGATTGTCACCGCCCTGGTACCTATCTTTCGATCCTACCCAGCCTAGATCGCGCACGCCGACCACCACCTCCCGCCGCCCGGTCCGACCAGCTCCAGCCCAGTCGCCCGCTGCTCGAAGCCGTGACCAATATGCTCCCAGCCGATCCTACCTGATTCAAGTCTCAGTCTAAAGATCCAAATACCAATTTAATTTTTGAGTTTCCAGAACCACCAAAATTACACCACTGGTTTTAAATCATCCCATCGAGTACCAATCGATAGATTGAAGCACACCACCTAATTTCCGTGACTCTCCAGGACCGTCACGCAATTTTCTGCGACACGCAGCAATATCGACTTCTCTCGTGGTCTCATCCACTGCAAAGTAGCGTGGGAAATAAAGAACCCAATAACCCCTGTCCCCGAAAGAAAAATTCCCGAAAGAGAGAACTGAAATAGGGACAAGTTTAGGTAATTGCATCGATTATAAAATTAGGCACATAAAGAGTTAATTTGATGCACTGGTGGATTTTATCAAAAAATTTTGATCACGACTAGGCACATCCTCCTTGGTATTTATTTATGCTTTTAAAGTTCAAACAGAATCAGTGGTTTTTGAACATTCTTAGTTGTACCGACATTCCTACTTTCTCTACAAGTCTACCAAGTTTGAGTTACCAAAAAGATCATCAGTCGAGATATAAATAGAACACCCAGGTGCATTTTAGTACGTTTAAAATGCGCCTACGGCCATCACTGCCATATTATTGCATCAATGTTAATGCCATTGAAAATACTTCAACCTCGCTCTATCACTCAAAAAAGGAAAAATACCAAAATAGCAACTTGAAACGAGCACTACAATTTGAGTTTAATGATCTAGAAAGTGCACGACTGATGGACGGAAAGATATGGATGTCTAGTTTTTAAAACAACTGACCGTTCATATATAGAGTTCTCAACGGAAGAGTTATTGCTATTTTAGTGAATAAAGATCAATCTGCACGGAAATTATTTTCAGCGATTGTGCTAACTTTGATCCTAACCCAATTGGTCGAATTTCTCCAAACTCGAAGTTAGTGAGTTTTCATTATATCCTTATACACAAGACTAATCTAGTTTCATGTCTTATTGTGGATTTTTCATGGCGAAATTGAGTGCCTTGCTGATAGTGGAACAACCCACACTATTCTTCGAATTAGGCAATTATTTAGGGATATTGTGCCATACATATCCTCAGTGACAACAATGATTGGTTTCACCCAAGTAATTCAAGGGAGGGGACCTGCTCATTTCTTTCTAATAATGGTATGCATGTCAATGTCACAAATGCTCTCTATGTCCCAAGAGCAAACCGAACCTTGCCAAGTTTTAAGGACATTCGTGCCAACGGTTATCACCTTAATACACATTGTGAGAATGGGATGGAGTTTTTATGTGTTACTCTGGCAGAATGCGGACGATGCCGCATTCTCGAGAAACTAATGAGTTTAAGTAGTGGTTTATAACAAACTACAATAAGGGTTATTGAATCTTATGCTGTGAGTCACGAACTTTGTTGTTCCGAAGCATACCAACTGTGGCATGACCTACTTGGTCACCCTGGATGCGACATGATGATTCGCATTTTGAAAAACTCACACTATCACCCTTATTTCAAGTCGAAAAAGCAATTGGGAGCACTGCTCGATATCCGCATTGATGTGAGTGAGTTTGATATTGTATCACCGAGATTGGAGAGCGCACGTCCTGATGAGGTTGCTGATGCATCTTATACAAGTCCCGATTCTTCCGTGGCATTTTCCAAAGCCTATAAATCATTTTGTAAGGCTTATTTGCTAGCAAAGTTGATACCTTCCCCATCATTTGCTAAATACTCAGCATAATATATTCGCTTCTTATAAATAATTCAAGGGGACATTTGTGGACCTATTCAGTCGGAGTGCGGACAATTCAGACATTTTATGGTTCTGGTTGATGAATCAATTTGATGGTCACACGGCACTTTGTTATCCACAAAAAACGATGCATTTGCTAATCTCCTAGAAACAATTATCAAGTTACGAGCTAACCACCTTGACTTTCCGATCACGTCATTAAGATTGGACAATGCTGGCGAGTTTAAGTCAATGTCCTTCGACGACTACTGTATGTTGATTAGGATTGAAGTTGAGTATCTCGTCCCCCATGTTCATTCACAAAATGGCCTTGCTGAAGCTATGATTAAGTGGTTACATCTTATAGCTCGAGCATTGGTATTGCACACCAACTTGCCGATTTTTGCCTGGGGTTATGCAATAATGCATGCATCTATACTTATTCGATTATGACCTACTGCCATCAACCATTTAGTGCATATCGATTGGTAACTGGATATGATCCTGATATTCCACACTTACGCATTTCTGGTTGTGTAGTCTATGTGCCAATTAAGCCTCAACAACGTATTAAAATGGGTCCGTAAAGACTATTAGGTATATATGTTGGCTATGAGTCGCCTAAAATTATCCGCTACTTTAAACCCTTGAGAGGAGATCTATTTACTTCAATGTTTGCAAACTATCACTTCGATGAGACAAACTTCCCATCGTTAGGGGGAGAGAGAATTCGAACGATTCCAGTTGAATGCTAGGAAATTATCTGGTGTCCTCCCTATTTGCCTGATCAAGATCCCCGCATGGCTCAGTCCGAGCTAGAAGTGGAACGTATTCTCAGTCTTCAAAAAGTTGTGGATTCGATGCCCGATACCGTTATGGACAATACGAAAGTGACAAGATCTACCATTCCTGCTGTGAATGTTCCTCCAAGTTTAGAAGTCCCATTAATAGGGCAAGGTTCAGCCTCCAAAAGGAATTATGCCACGGCTGCTTCGGCTGCTCTTATCCCTACTCGAAAGAGGGGAGGCCAGTGGGTAGAAAGGATACCAAACCTTTAAAGAGAAGAGGAACAGAGGCATAAAATCCTCTCATTATCGACACAGTGACTCCATCAGACGAGATTCTCTCTAACTATGGATATGTCCTCGAATCAATAATGGAATGATCGACAGACACGTCAGAAACTTTGTTGATGTTAGAGAATAAAGAAATCTCGATGCAATGTACTAGTGAATACGTTCTGTTGGACAGGTTGTCCAAGATATTCGATGATGCCTTTACCTATTCCATCGCTTAAGAAATTATTGAAGACAACAATATTGAGCCGCACTCGGTTGCTGAATGTCAACGACGAGCCGATTGGATGAAATGGAAAGATGCAATGCAAGCTGAACTAGACTCAATGGATAAATGTGAGGTATTTAGCCGTATCGAGACAGTACCCATGGGCGTTAAACCAGTTGTACATAAATGGGTCTTTGTTTGTAAACATAATAATAAGAATCAGGTTATGCATTACAAAGCGAGACTAATTTTCCAAGGCTTCTCACAACGCCCTGGCATTGATTACATTGAAAATCGCATCCAATATACAAATATTTCTAGTAAAATAAATAGGCTCAAAACAGCCTTTGCAACCCAATCGAATAAAACGAACGATTCAAAAAAATAAGTCCACGAACCACATCCCCATTCAAAAGCATTCATCCAATAAATACTAAAAAAATGGAAAGTGTAGAGATACACTGATCCAATCAACAATACGAACCGATCCAACCGATTCACACAATCGGTAATATGAAAATGTTCAAAATAATTCGGTCGATCACAAGTATTCCAATAAATCAATTTTCCCTTATAAAATGAAATACCATAAATCATTTTAATCATATTAAATCCAATTTAAAATGATGGAAATCATTTTTAGGAATACACGAAGCAAACAAGCCCGAAATGGGTCCGAAATGGGCTGAACCGCGCCCGAAAACGGCCCTGGGCCGCGGCAGGGCTGCCCAGCGGCCCTGGGCCGCGGCAGGGCTGCCCAGCGGCCCTGGGCCGTGGCCCCCAGTACAGAGCCTGCCCAGGTGGGCTGCAACATCCCTGGGCCGCGGCCCCGAGCTCGGGTCGCGCCGCTGGACCCTCCCGACTGGCCCAATGGCATTTCGGGGCTAGTTTTTCGACCGGATATCCAATATCTATATTCTCCAACATTCATATCTTCAATATAAATCATATTTCCAAGAAATAAAAGATTTATATTTAGACATAAACTTACGAAAAATACAACTATAACGAACGAAAAACATATACTACGATTATGACTAAAATGATTCCAAATCATTCACCATCTAATCAAGCATTCCAAATGCTAATATCGTATATACGATCGCAAGACCTACACTCCGATACCACTTTTGGGATTCGGTGCCTAAAACGAAGGCCCAGTGGAAGCGGTAAAACGAAAATTAATTCGATCTGAATCCCTACGAGGATCAAGCGAGCTACGTATATACGAATATATAAACGAAAAACAAGAGTTATAAGAAATTCACCCTTGAAGTCCATTGATTAAATGGTAACCTTCTCTTGAGCTATTCCCCAAGCTTTGATTGATCTCTATGAATCTAATCCGCACCAAGCTATTGAACGATCCAATGCCGAAAGCACCGCGTCTCTAATTGCCACGTGCCGGAAAAATGACCGGAATGACAACACTCGATTAACCTCTAAGGTTACGGCTAGAATCAAGTGATGAAGCCTTTTATTATTGCAATCTAAGTGTTTAATATTTATCTCTCAATGTATCTTGAATTTTCTCCAAGAAAACTCAAGAACAAGATGAAGAACAAGATGAATACAATTGAGAAAATGTTTTCTCTCTCTCTCTCTTCAAAACTCACGATGGGAATGGTTGGAATGAGAAGTGAGAGATGTCTTTCCTTTATTCTACATACAAATCCCACACAATCCCCTATTATCCATATAATACGAGATATCATCTCTTAGGGGATTAGTCTTCACCCACAAAAGGAAGACAAAAACTAAAGGTAAGAGATCAAAAGTGGGGCCAGTCTCTAGAAGGAATCCAACGAGTTTGGTTCGTTTCGGACTCCCGAGAGTCCAGACAGATAAACTCCGATTCCATTCCGATGTATTTATATCAATTAATTAATCCAATTAATTAATCATATTAAATACATAATAACATAATTAATTTTTCCAAAAAATAATTATATTCATTAATTAAATTAATCACCCGGTAATTTATTTAATTAATTAGGCCATAAATTAATTTATCCAATAAATCAATTTAGACATCCAATGTCCCAAATTAGATATCCAATATCTAATATTCATAATGAGAGATTAAGCTTGATATATTCCGTCGTCAATCCTATTACGTGACTCGGTAGGTCCGTCTCAGTCAGTAATGGGAGGAACCAAAGAGTAGTTGCACCACCTAGCCAGCCTGGTGGCCTACACTGTACCCCAACTGAGAACGAATGATGGGATCATTCAAGAACCATTCTGTCGTGAATACCAGTAAACGTATAAACTCTTCTTTCAAATGTCCCGATCAAGTTAGAGGGTCATGGTCAGTCAAACCTTATCTGTACTTGACGCTATGCATGCGTTAATGCAAATCGAGATCATTGAGCTCTCGTGTATCGAATACAACTATCTCCAATGCTTTGGCCGAAGACTTATGATCTCATCTACCAATAACCGCATAGGACATATAACCCGCCCACTAACAGGAGAAAGAATTCTATCTTGGTATTCAGTAGGACCTGCTACTTGCCCGTTAAAATGCACATCGAGGTTGACCCCCACCTCCCGGTTTATAGGATCGAACTACTCTAATGAAAATCTTAACGTCACATGCACATCCCTACTAAATCCTCAAGTCGAAGATTCACGAATACCTATCACAACCTTTCGATTCCGTCATTGCTGTCCCATAGTGAAATCCGTGTGACGAATAGAGGGTGAGTCGGTTCGAGTATACTAATCCATTTATCATACATATAACGTGTGCTTCCACTAACAATTAGTGTTTGACAGGCACTCTCCATGTCAAAGAACACGCCATACAAGTCTTCACATAAACTTAACGCCCAGTCAAGTTTCATCGACTTGCGAATGATTAAGTATTTGAGCTATAAACCTTTCCAGTGCCGACCCCCTTATCCAGTAAGGAGTGGAACATTTTGCTCTCAAATACACGGACTAGTTTCTATATGTATATTTACGAGTTAGGAATGCCAGTAACTGCCAGTAAATAATGAAACATCCATTGCCTTATATTAATGATTTACATAATTACAAGTACAATGCCCTCACTCAACATCCTCTGAGTGGCATTCGAGGGCATACTCCTAACAATAGGATGACCCTTACCGCCGTAATGGAGTCCTCCCGGGCCAGGATGTGTGGTTGCCGTACGGCCGTAATCGTCCAGGCCTTACGACCGTAACTCGATCCCGCAGCCCTCCAACTGCCCGGCTAGAGACTCGACGACGTCTCGATCACGCAAACGCACCGACTAAGATCCAAAATGATAACGAGCAGGCTACAAAACTCAACGTGCCACTATACAAGAATACGATTCTAAAGACGTGAACGATAACAAACCGTTCGACCGAAGAAAATTTAACAAAACCGGAATGAAGATCTCGGGTATTACATCGACAAAGGCACATTCTCAAAGGTAGAGAGCTGTAAGATAGCTAAGGAAATATGGGAGAAACTTAAACTAATTTGCGAGGGTATTGATCTCTCGAAAGAAAACAAAATTTCCAAACCTACTGAGCAATTTGAATCTTTTAAAATGAAATCTTCTGAAACGCTTGAGGATCTTGACCTAAGATTCACTGGAATTGTTAGTGAACATGAAGCATTGGTAAAGTGTATACCCAAAAGGAGAAAATTTAAAAATCTTTAGATCACTCTCTGCCCGATGGGACATTAAGACTACAGCTATGCGTGTATTCTGTAATATTAATGATATTTCCACTTTTGACCTCTTCTCTGACCTCAAAGATTTTGAATATGATATTGACAGGAGAGAGAGAAGGCAGAACAGTCACCTGCCAAGACTGCAACACTAGCTATTGTATCTGACAGAAGACACAGCTCTACACCCAGCACATCCAAATCCTCACACAAGACTGCAGACAGCGATGATGAAATCCTATTATAAGATGAAATGACTCTACCCATGCACAAATTCAAAAAATTCATCAAACACTTTGGAAAGACTCCATACAGGCCCAAGCTTTTTCATAAGGTAAGCTCAGAAACTCCCTCATCCGGTGATTTTAACTTATGCTATAACTGTAGGTAATCTGAATATTATGCAAATAAATGTCCACACCCAAAAGTACAAAAGTTTCCAGAAACTGAGCAACAAGAAAAGGACAAAAGCAGACGTGTCTGGAAAAACAAGCTTAAGGCCCTGATTGGTGAATCAGAAGCCTCGATAGCGTCCTACAATACCGAGGAATGAATTAAAGTTGTCACTGACAGTGATTCCTACGACGATGAGATCGAAGATAAATCATACATGTGCTTTATGGCCAAAGAAATCCAGGACGATGAGGACAGCGATGACGAAGTAAGCTCAACTTCAATTATTTACATAAATGCATCGCATACCTTCGAAAACATGATGAATGAATTTAAAAACATCCAAAAGGCCCATGAGACTTTCAAACGAGAAAACATACAACTCGAAATTTCAAACTTAGAGCTGAAAGATGAAAATGACTTGCTGAAGAATAATTACCAAATCATGTCTATTGATTGTGAAAACAGCAAGATCACATTGAAAAAACTCATGGAAATCAATCGTCAACATGCCCACGATCTAAATGAGACCAAGTCTCATAAAGAGAGCAAGACAAATTATTTTGCTTTACTCGAAGCCAAAGTAAAAACTCTCGAGAAGCGAGAAGGAGAATTAGAGTCCATCTTGAAATATTTCCAAAAATCCTCTTAACGGATGGAAGAAATTCTAAGCACTTGGCAACATGCTCATGATAAAAGTGGCTTAGGTTATAACTCATTCTCTAACCATGGAAAAACTAGTACGTCAGGGGTGTGGAACCCATTCTTGTACCTGAAGAGACTACAAGTCCCGCAAAGGCTACAGCAGCCCCTCGTACAACAAAGGATGTGATTCCGCCACCTATCTCATATCACAGACAGAGGAAACCTCATCCTCCTAGATGTGTAAGGCGTTTCTGTAACACCCCGAGATATTCGGAATATGTTACAGCGCCGTAGACCCCTACATGGGACCTACCAGGCTACAATAGAAAAACTCTACTCGACTAACCATCTTGGTTAGCGAGGATACACAATTAAATAATATGACATATAAAGATACGCCCGGAGCAACCGGCAAAATAAGCATCAACCAACAATGAGACAGTTTAAAAACAATACAATACGGAGTTTGAAACAAAGAGCCTAAGTACTCGCGAGTACAATCTATAAGTTTAAAAATGTGGGAACAACCATATCGAAATGGACAAAGGAAATAAGTAGACTCCAAATGCACATGTCAACGACCCTGGCCAACATCCTCGTACTGTCCTGGTGCTCGCTCGTCCGGATAATCATAACCTGAAATCCATAACAAGAATTTCCCCGACAACGGGTCCCCAAAGGGGTTAGCAATTACGCTAGTACAAGTATTCAAGGCAAACCAATCGCTTACACATTTCATAGTACATGCACCAAAATCATTTCGAAAACCAAAACAAGACATGTCTTCTCCGGAAACAAACAGTCAAATAATTTGCCTTGGGAACAGAGTAATATCATAGATTCCCGCACGAGGCCTCTAAGGACCCTCCCGCACTAGCTACATTACAAAACAAGACACGCACATGCATCGCCTTGGGAACAGAGTAATATCATAGATTCCCGCACGAGGCCTCTAAGGACCCTCCCGCACTGGCTAGCTAAACAAACTCGTGAAATCCGGGCAAAGATAGATTTCCTCCTTGACCCCGGCCAACACAAGGTGAGTTACACACAAGTAATATACATCACCATTTCATGTTAAGCTTAAAGGTTTCCAAAAATACTTGCCTCGAATTATTGACGACGTGAAGAACGGAAAGGAAAGTCACCGACAACCGCTAGGAACCAACGAAACCGAACCTAACGATTCGAAGAACACAATCACAACCGTTTCTAAATGAATACGGAATTGGAATACACCCGAAAACCCGCCTACGATTCATGTATATTCGTATAAAAACAACAACGAGGGCGGACCACAACCAAACCCTCTCGATTCCGTAAAATCACGAAATATACCATGAATCCGTAGGGAAACTAAGAATACCAACAAGATTAATCATATTCATCATGAATCCATCAACAAAACGGAACGGATCGGAAGAAAATCCCAAAACCCCCAAATTATCCAAAAGTAGGGTTCTAAGAGATTACCTTGGATTTAGGATGAGAAACACAAGTGGATGATGTTAGTCTACACCAAGAACTCAAGCAAAAGAATCTCTGAAGTGATTGGAAGGAGAAAATTGCCTCAAATCACCTGGGGTCGCTCGCCGCGGAAGAAGGAAAGAAATGAGAAATGGTGTTCATCTCGGTCAACTCCCCGGTTTATATAGCCAGGAGTGTTAGCGCACGCTAAAGCCTCAAGATTAGCGTGCGCTAACGGATAAGATTACAAATCTTATCGTTAGCGTCCCGATCCAAGAACTGTGTTTTGGCCGTTAGCGTGCGCTACCATACATGAGTAGCGTGCGCTAATAACCTCTCGGTAGCGAGCTATCGACTGCGTGCGCTACTCGAACATCACCGAGTCCAAAGTGGCAACCGCCGAACCCACGATACGTTAGCGTGCGCTACCATACAAGCGTAGCGTGCGCTATTCCCGATCCGTTAGCGTGCGCTACCATACAAGCGTAGCGTGCGCTTAATCGCACTGAACGGGTTCGTGAGTGAATCGGCCCAAGATCGACACTCACGCTAGCGCACGCTACCGGGCATCATTAGCGTGCGCTAGCCCCTCGACGTTAGCGTGCGCTAGCATATGTAGCGTACGCTAATACGCTAGTCCGTATACCGGAAAAACAACACCGCCACTCCTGTGGCTACTCGATAGCGCGCGCTACGGAGCAAACGTAGCGTGCGCTACTAAGGAACCCCTAGCGCGCGCTATGCAGAAAAATAGCGTGCGCTAGGTATGAAATATGAACGGTTCCCAAAACACCGGAAGGTGAACGAAACATCCAACGGAACATCTCAACGGTTAACATAACATAGAATGGACCCACGGCAACCCCGAAACGGCGGTTCCGCTCAACAATAACGGGGATAAAACCCATAGATGATAGAAAAGATACACTGAAAGATACACAAGGGTCACTACTATCGGGAAATACGCCGATAAAGAAAAATACAAGGGGAAGAAAAATGCGGATATAACATTCTACCCCTCTAAAAACAAGTTTCGTCCCGAAACTTAAGAAACAAACAACTCAGGGTACCTAGCACGCATACTATCCTCGGTCTCCCACGTTGCCTCCTCGATACCGTGTCTCGACCACTGCACCTTGACCAAAGGGATGGTCTTATGCCTCAGCCATTTCTCCCGATGCTCTAAAATCTTCAAGGGGCGTTCCTCAAAAGTAATGTCCTCGGCAACGTCAATCTCCCCATAGTCGATGATGTGACTAGGATCCGGGACATATTTCCTCAGCTGGGAAACATGAAAAACGTTATGAACATGACTCAGGGCCGGGGGTAACGCCAACCGGTATGCTAACCCACCGACTCGCTCAAGGATCTCGAAGGGTCCAATAAATCTCGGACTCAACTTCCCCTTCCCGAAACGGAAAACTCCTCTCGCCGGTGAAACCTTCAAAGAAAACGTGGTCTCCCACCTCGAATTCTAAAGGTCGACGACGGACATCGGCATATGACTTCTGTCGACTCTGGGCGGTCAACATCCGTTCTCGAATTAATTCTATCTTCCGTCTCGTCTCTAAAACGACATCCGGTTTGGTCCCGACCAAATCGGACGCCTCATTCCAACAAATCGGCGATCGACATCGCCGCCCATATAGTGCCTCATACGGTGCCATCCGAATCGACGCGTGCCAACTATTGTTGTACGTGAATTCGATCAATGGCAAGTGCTCCTCCCAGTCGCTACTCCAATCGAGGGCACAAGCACGCAACATGTCCTCGAATGTTTGGATAGTGCGCTCCGTCTGTCCATCTGACTGGGGATGAAAAGAGGTACTCAAATGCAAACGGGTACCTAACGCCTTATGCACCGCCTGCCAAAAGTGCGATACAAAACGGCCATCACGATCCGAAACAATAGACTTCGGAGTACCGTGAAGTCTCACAATCTGCGCGATAAACACACGAGCCAATTTCTCCGGGCCCCAAGTGTCCTTGATGCCCAGAAAATGTGCCGACTTGGTCAGACGGTCAACAACCACCCATACCATATTCATGCCCGACCTCGATCTCGGCAAACTCGTAACAAAATCCATCGATATATCTTCCCATTTCCATTCTGGAATGGGAAGTGACTGCAATAATCCAGCCGGTCGCTGATGTTCGATTTTGACCTGCTGGCAAGTCAAGCATCTCGCCACAAACCGTGCGACCTCCTCCTTCATATCATTCCACCAGAAGTTCCTCCTCAGGTACTTGTACATCTTACTCGAACCAGGATGAACGGAATAGGGTGTGGAATGGGCCTCATGCAAAATACTCTGTCGCAACTCTAGATCGTTCGGGACATAAAGCCGACTCTGGAATCTCAAAACGCCATCCTCGTGAATCACAAACCCAGGAGACTTTCCCTTAAGAACGTTCTCTCGGATTTGAGCAATCATCGGATCCTCTAATTGCTTCAGCTTAATTTCATCGATCAAAGACGATGAAATCTCTAGAGCACAAAGTTGCCCGACAGCTCCAGGCAACAAAACTTCAACATCTAACTCGATCAGAGCCCGCCGGAGCTCAGACTGAGGCGTAAGGACCTCAAGCGTTCGCAACGCAATCGGTTTCCGACTCAAGGCGTCGGCCACGACGTTCACTTTGCCTGGATGATAAAGGATTTCAAGGTCATAATCCTTAATCAGCTCTAACCACCTCCTCTGCCTCATATTCAACTCCCGCTGAGTAAATATGTATTTCAGACTTTTATGATTGGTAAAAATCTGACATGTAGAGCCGAAAAGATAGTGACGCCAAATCTTGAGTGCAAAGACTACCGCCGCTAATTCTAAATCGTGAGTAGGGTAGTTAAGTTCATACGGCCTTAACTGTCTCGACGCATAGGCAATGGTCTTGCCGTGCTGCATCAATACGCACCCAAGACCCTGACCCGAAGCATCGCTATAAACGGCGAATCCCTCGTTGCCACATGGCAACGCCAAGACCGGGGCTGAAGTCAAACGCTTCTTCAGCTCCTCGAAACTCGATCGCCTCTCATCGGTCCGCATTTAACTTCTCGGATTTATGGAGCAATCGAGTAAGTGGCCGAGCTAGTTTTGAGAAACCTCGACGAACCTACGGTAGTAGCCACCAAACCTAAGAAACTACGGACCTCCTTCACATTTGTGGCGATGCCCAATCCAATACCGCCTCAATTTTTCATGATCCACACGAACCCCTTCTACTGAAATCACGTGACCCAAAACATCACTTCCTTCGAACTCACATTTCGAGAACTTCGCATAGAGTTGCTCGGTCCTCAAAATGTCTAACACTATCCGCAAATGATGGGCATGCTCTTCCTCATTCCTCGAATAGATAAGAATATCGTCAATGAAGACGACGACACACATATCCAAATACTCGATAAAGACTTTGTACATCAATCGCATGAACACTGGCCGCGCATTAGTTAACCCGAAAGGCATAACTACGAATTCATAATGTCCGTATCTCGTCCAAAAAGTCAAGCTGCACGTCGGACTCTCTCACCCGGCCGATAGTACCCCGATTTCAAATCAATTTTCGAGAATACCGCAGCCTCCCCGCAATCGTCAAACAAGTCATCGATTCTCGGCAAAGGATACTTGTTCTTGATGGTAAGGTTTTTTAGTTGGCGATAGTGAATACACAAACGTAGTGATCCGTCCTTCTTCCGCACAAACAGACTGGCGCCCAAGGCGAGGCACTTGGTCGAACATACCCCGACTCAAGAAGCTCACTCAACCGCTTCTTCAACTCGGACATCTCTCGAAGGTGCCATGTGATAGGCGCCTTGAAATAGGAGCCGCGCCCGGCTCTAACTCTATAGCAAACTCAACCTCACGATCCGGTGGCAATCCGTGAATTCGTCAGAAATACATCAGAAACTCATTAACGACCGGAATCGACGAAAGCTCGACTCCACCATCCTCCGCCTTCAAGGCGTAACACCAATATCCAAGACACCCTTTCGCAGAGACTCATCGCCTTCAAGGCATTAATGACGACTGTTTCCCTCTTCGCCCGCGAAAGAGTGCTCGATGCCGTCCTCGGCTAACATAGTGATGATTCTCGTGCGGTAGTTCATGATTGCGCCATGCCGCTCGAGCCAATCATCCCCGAGAATCAAATCCTCACCCTCGATATTAACGACAATAAGATTAGAGAGCCAAGCTCTCTCACAAATAAACACAGAGCGGCCTGACCTCTCGATCACCGACAATTCTATCACCGCTAGGAAGTTTAACGATGAAAGGCTCGCAAGGTGACAAACAATGAGACTTAAACGGCGTACACACTCTAGAGAAATGAATGAATGCGTAGCACCCGAATCGAAAAGCACACCGACAGGATGGAAATGAATGTGAACGGTACTGCCGCCACAGTAGCTGCCGGATCATCGGCCCTCCTCATCTCATAGATACGTGGCTGAGCAGAGCCGACATCGAAGCTCCACCCCTAGCGGGCTGACCCCGACCCTTACCTCGGCCGGCACTCGGTGGAGGCGGCGAGCAAATGAGCCCTGGTTCACACTCGGCTCTAACGGTGCCGATTGGGAAGAACGGCGCCACGAAGCCGCTTGATCCGCTCGCAAAAGGGGCCTTGTGGCCCGGCCCACAAGTGTGACAAGTAAACTTGACGAGAACACTTGCCGGTTCCTATGGCCACGCACACCACAGCTTAAAACATGTGGGTTCACGAGCGGAGGTTCCGGCGGCACCCCGAAAACTCCCGAGAAACGAGCCGAACCGCCCGTTGAAATATTTGCACTTGAGATTTCTGTGGCCTCCACTCTTAGGACTGAAAAATTTCCGACCGACTTACGCTTCTTGCTCTCACGAGCCAAATCGCTAGCCGTCACCGACATATCATAAGCAAGGGCTCGACTGATAATCCTTCAAGGTAGTGCACGAGCCTGCATATAGTCCCGAATGGGCGCCTTCATCCTCCTGGAAAAATGGAAAATTTTGTCCCTCTCTGCGACAACTTGGGTCTTCACATAACCCAACTCTTTGTTGAAATCAGCAATAGCTTGGGATACGGGAATATCCCGAGGTTGAGCATCGTAGAAAGCATGCACTCGAGCACATCGTCGGCCACGGACAATACTCGGTCTCCATCAATTCTTGGAATTCGGCCCATGAAGCAACGTGATCTTTGGGACCAACGGCCTCCCACCAATCAGAGCATCTCCCGTGAGAAAGTATTGAGCAATAGGGACCCTACGGTCCTCGGGGCAATTAGTAGCAAGAAGACTTTGGATATCTCCTTGATCCACCCTTCCCACCGATCGGGTCCGAAGCTCCCGAAACCGAGGAGGATGCATCTTGATGACATCCCGGCCGCCGATCCGCTCCGCCCGATTAGCATGGGCCTGATCGGGTTCCAACCACTGTGCTATAGCCGCCATCCGGTTAACCATTTGCCGCATGACGCAGCAATACCGAGATCGGGCGCGCTCCCGAGAAGAAGCATGACCGTGACGGCCGCTGCACGCGGCTCTGAAGAGTGCGAAGTGTTCGCCCCACCGGCCGCCCACGCCCCTGGCGCGTCCACGGCCACGGCCACGACCACGACCACGGTTTCCTCCGGCATCCATACTGGTGTTAAAAGATAACAGGAGCATATCGAGGATGAGTAAGGAAAACTACGATGATAAGCAAAAGAGGGAGAATAACCACGGTTCAAGAAACGAAATACAGTATGTGAAAGTAAACAATCGGGTAAGGAAACTTACGAGCACTGGAAGTACTGAGATGCCGGCAGCGGTGTGACAATGTGCAAAACAAAACACGACTAGACCCAAGTAACCTACAAGCCTAGGTATCCATAAACCTAGAGCTCTGATACCATTTTCTGTAACACCCCGAGATATTCGGAATATGTTACAGCACCGTAGACCCCTACATGGGACCTACCAGGCTACAATAGAAAAACTCTACTCGACTAACCATCTTGGTTAGCGAGGATACACAATTAAATAATATGACATATAAAGATACGCCCGGAGCAACCGGCAAAATAAGCATCAACCAACAACGAGACAGTTTAAAAACAATACAATACGGAGTTTGAAACAAAGAGCCTAAGTACTCGCGAGTACAATCTATAAGTTTTAAAGCGTGGAACAACCATATCGAAATGGACAAAGGAAATAAGTAGACCCCAAATGCACATGTCAACGACCCTGGCCAACATCCTCAGACCGTCCCGGTGCTCGCTCGTCCGGGTAATCATAACCTGTAATCCATAACAAGAATTTCCCGACAACGGGTCCCCAAGGGTTAGCAATTACGCTAGTACAAGTATTCAAGGCAAACCAATCGCTTACACATTTCATAGTACATGCACCAATATCATTTCGAAAACCAAAACAAGACATGTCTTTTCCGGAAACAAAAGTCAAATAATTTGCCTTGGGAACAGAGTAATATCATAGATTCCCGCACGAGGCCTCTAAGGACCCTCCACCGGCTACATTACAAAACAAGACACGCACATGCATCGCCTTGGGAACAGAGTAATATCATAGATTCCCGCACGAGGCCTCTAAGGACCCTCCCATCAAGCTAGCTAAACAAACTCGTGAAATCTAGGGCGGCATAGATTTCTCCTTGACCGTCGGCCAACACGAGGTGAGTTACACACAAGTAATATACATCACCATTTCATGTTAAGCTTAAAGGTTTCCAAAAATACTTGCCTCGAATTATTGACGACGTGAAGAACGGAAAGGAAAGTCACCGACAACCGCTAGGAACCAACGAAACCGAACCTAACGATTCGAAGAACACAATCACAACCGTCTCTAAATGAATACGGAATTGGAATACACCCGAAAACCCGCCTACGATTCATGTATATTCGTATAAAAACAACAACGAGGGCGGACCACAACCAAACCCTCTCGATTCCGTAAAAATCACGAAATATACCATGAATCCGTAGGGAAACTAAGAATACCAACAAGATTAATCATATTCATCATGAATCCATCAACAAAACGGAACGGATCGGAAGAAAATCCCAAAACCCCCAAATTATCCAAAAGTAGGGTTCTAAGAGATTACCTTGGATTTAGGATGAGAAACACAAGTGGATGATGTTAGTCTACACCAAGAACTCAAGTAAAAGAATCTCTGAAGTGATTGGAAGGAGAAAATCGCCTCAAATCCCCTCCGGGTCGCTCGCCGCGAAGAAGGAAAGAAATGAGAAATGGTGTTCATCTCGGTCAACTCCTGGTTTATATAGCCGGGAGTGTTAGCGCACGCTAAAGCCTCAAGATTAGCGTGCGCTAACGGATAAGATTACAAATCTTATCGTTAGCGTCCCGATCCAAAGAACTGTGTTTTGGCCGTTAGCGTGCGCTACCATACATGAGTAGCGTGCGCTAATAACCTCTCGGTAGCGCGCTATCGACCAATAGCGTGCGCTACTCGAACATCACCGAGTCCAAAGGGCAAACCGCCTGAACCCACTGATACGTTAGCGTGCGCTACCATACAAGCGTAGCGTGCGCTTATCTCGATCCGTTAGCGTGCGCTACCATACAAGCGTAGCGTGCGCTAATCGGCACTGAACGGGTTCGAGTGAATCGGCCCAAAGATCGACACTCACGCTAGCGCACGCTACCGGGCATCATCGGCGGCGCTAGCCCTCGACGTTAGCGTGCGCTAGCATATGTAGCGACGCTAATACGCTAGTCCGTATACCGGAAAAACAACACTGCCACTCCCAGGGCTACTCGATAGCGCGCGCTACGGAGCAAACGTAGCGTGCGCTACTAAGGAACCCCTAGCGCGCGCTATGCAGAAAAATAGCGTGCGCTAGGTATGAAATATGAACGGTTCCCAAAACACCGGAAGGTGAACGAAACATCCAACGGAACATCTCAACGGTTAACATAACATAGAATGGACCCACGGCAACCCCGAAACGGCGGTTCCGCTCAACAATAACGGGGATAAAACCCATAGATGATAGAAAAGATACACTGAAAGATACACAAGGGTCAGTACTATCGGGAAATACGCCGATAAAGAAAAATACAAGGGGAAGAAAAATGCGGATATTATAGTTTCCACCAGCATGCTCCCTGAGCATATCAAAAGCGCCATCATCCGTTCAGAAAGAAGGCTGTAACTAAGTATCAAAGGCAAGCACCACAGTACTTTCAACAGTACAGTGCGCCTAGATATTGGATACATGAGCCCCGTTATCCATCTAGAAAGCATGTCACCGTACAGTATCATCAGCAGCTCTGGGAATTCAACTGGAGACCCAAAAGACAAGTTGTAAGGTCTAATAAAATGGCTCCACCTCCGAGACGGCAATTGTACTGGAATAATAATAATGAACTTTGATTTTACATGCATAATTATTAAAGTTACAGAGACTACTTGCATGCCACACATAGACATTGCAAAACTGGACCAAAGTAACCTACAACAAACCAATTGATGTTCGGAAAATTTGGGTACCAAAAGGCACTAACATACATGGACCCAACAATCAAGAGGGACTTAAATCTACTTAAATTCTTTCTTACAGGATATCAAGGAAAAAGATATATGGTACTTTGACAATGGATGTTCTTGGCACATGACAGGAGATATCAGCAAGCCGTTAGATAATGTAAAAGGTCGCGGTCCAAAGGTGCGCTTCGGTTATTAGTCCAAAGAAAGAACAA
This sequence comes from Orobanche coerulescens, assembly GCA_033398695.1. Classification (NCBI taxonomy): domain Eukaryota; kingdom Viridiplantae; phylum Streptophyta; class Magnoliopsida; order Lamiales; family Orobanchaceae; genus Orobanche; species Orobanche coerulescens. The sequence goes on from CM065816.1 coordinate 113,833,908, forward strand.
GAGGGATGGGAACCCTGCTTGCAGGAAATTTCAAAGTCACTGATATAGCCTATGTTGAAGGCCTGCAGTACAATCTACTTAGTATCATCCAGTTCTGTGATAAATCGTTTTCGGTGAGATTCTATATAGACCACTGTAGAGTGAAGGACATCAAAACCAAAGAAGTTGTTCTTATTGGAAGCAGGTCAGGTAATATGTATATTCCTGACTGGAAGCCTACTATCTCCACTATTCCTTGTTTTGTTTCCAAATGCACTGCAGATCAAAGTTGTCTATGGCACAAGAGGATTTCTCACATCATCTTCAAGACAATCAACAAACTCGCTAGACAGGGAATGGGAGGCTTGCCTGATGTGTCATTCCATAAAGATAGCGTCTGCGGACCCTGTCATAAATGCAAACAAGTAAAAACCACATTGAAAAGCAAATCATACCACTCCACCCACAGGGTTCTGGATTTGCTACACAGGGACCTCTATGCCCTGTAGACCCTGTAATTTTGGTAGGTAAGAAATATTGTCTCATTATTGTTGGCGTTTACTCCATGTATTCTTGGATAATCTTTCTGAGCAAGAAGAAAGAAACTACAACAATGTTGCCAGAGCCCCTGAAAAAGCTTCAAAATGAGAAAGGGTTGAGTATCGTGTCCATTCATTCCGATAGAGGTACTGAATTCACAAATCGCTTTATAGATAAATACTGTTCGGACAATGGAATACAACACGAATACTCAGCAGCCTGGACTCCTCAACAAAATGTTGTCGCCGAGCGAAAGAATAGGACGCTCAAGGAAGCTACAAGAACCATGATTGTCGCAAGCAAGTTGTCGCAGCGGTTCTAGGACAAAGCAACAAATACAACGTGCTACACACAAAATATATGTATCATCAACAAGCATCACAACAAAACTACCTATGAGGTATGGAATAATAAAACTCCATTAGTTTCGTACTTTCACATCTTTCGATGCCGGTGTTATGTTATAAATAATGGGAAAGATCAACTCAAAACATTCAACGAGAAGTCGGACGAAGGAATATTTGTAGGATACTTCTCTATCAGCAAAGCTTTCAGGATCTTTAACAAAAGGAAGCTGACAACCGAGGAATCTGTCCATGTAATGTTCGATGAACCTCATTTCGATCCTACAAGAGTAGAATACTTAACCCATAATATCCGAACACTCTCCATTCATGACCTTAAAACTCCAATAGAACCTGTCGTAGACTTTAAAATCAATCTTTGTAGATGTAAGATCAGAAGTAGTCAAAGCCAATGCTGTTCAAGCTGAAGCTAAAACTATAGCACCTCGAGATACAGTATGGGACACCGAACTAGAACCTGACAGGAGATGGTTGAGATATCACCCACATGAGTTAATTAAAGGTGATATTGATGCTGGTGTATCTACTCGAAGAAGAATACAGAGTACACAAGGAATTGTACTATGTGCGCAAGAAGAATCTGATACTGAGAAATCTCCATTTCCTGTATGGAAATCTCAAGCTGAACTCAGGAGACTAGCTATGTGCACCCTAGTTGTACTTTAGCTCAATCCTAATTTGTTTCTACCAATGAAACTTTGAATAATTCTCACTGTATCTCTTGTATGGAAGAAGAGCTTAATGGTTTCAAAAGAAACAATGTATGGTATCTAGTACCCTGGCCAGAACATCAAGCTGTAATTAGTACCAAATGGGTGTTTAGAAACAAGAAGGATGACAATGGACTTGTTATTAGTAAGAATCCCCGTTTAGTCGGACAAGGATATCGACAGGAAGAATGCATAGACTATGATGAGACATTTGCCCCAGTAGCCAGACTAGAAGCCATTAGGATATTCTAGCTTTTGTCGCTCACAAGAGCTTTATAGTATATCAAATGGACGTTAAGAGCGCATTCCTAAATGGAGTCCTCGCCAAAGATTTCTATGTTGAACAACCACCAGGGTTTATCAACACTGAAGGCGGAGACCTAGTATATAGACTACGGAAAGCTCTGTATGGACTTAAGCAAGAACCAAGAGCATGGTACAAAATCCTATCCATGTACCTTACCAATAATATCACTAGTAGAAAAAACATCAAAGACTTCGGTACGTCTCACTTCGGTAATGTATATTAGCGAAGTAAAATCAAACAACAACTTCGCTTTTCAAGTTACTGAAGTAAACAACACACATAGACTTGATAGAATTGTACCAAACAAAAAGGCACGAGCTAGTTAGAAATTTTAAGTTAAAAAGACTTCGATAATTTTTTAATTACTTAAGTAAAATGTGTTTAATTTTATTTTTGACGCAATATTTTTACAACAGTGAAATGTTTACTTAACCTCATTTTTTTTTCAGACTCCAAAAAACCCTCTGTCTTCTTCACCCGCTCAATTATTTCCTCCCCAAAATTTTTTCCCACTCCATTTCTTTTTCACAGATCCATCGATAAAAACCTGCTACCGCCGCCGGCCCACCCCTCGTCCAACCCTTCAAAACATCCGTGACCCATAAGTGAAAAGAAAAAAGAACGAGCAGAAAAAAAAAGAGCAGAACAAGCGACGGCGAGCGGCACTTGCAAGGCGCGCGCGGAAATTGAAGGATAACGGCGACCAGCAAGGCGAGCGGTGGTCCGACGGAAGTCTGAAGCGGCGCTTTGGTTTAGGAGGTTAGGGTTTTCTACTTTTCTTTCGGTTTGAGTTGTCTAATAATCATGGCTGTTATATAATTGTACTAGTTGGTTCGTATATTTGCTGATACTAACACGAGACAACCCTCCAGCGTCGCGGATCTCGCCCTCCACAGCCGCTCTCCTTCGCCGGCGGTTAGATTCTTACTTCCCTCGATTTTGAGTTCTGAGCGAATTTCGTGTGACCTAGGTTTTATTTTCTATTTTGCAAATGCTGGGTGACCTAATTTTTGGTCAAAGTTCTAAGTAAGCTTCCATAATTTTGACCTAATTTGTTCTTCCTTCCAGTGTGGTGACCTTAAACAATTGTGCATTTGCTGTGTTGTGCTAGTTTTTACTGTTGGGAAAAACAACTCGACATTTACAACATACATTGAGATGGTCAACTATCATTTGGTGTTTGTAAATTCTTGCATTATGCTCGAGCAGCTTATTTTTCGTGGGAAATGATGGGCGAGTCAATGAAGCAATTCCAACAAGAGCTCATCCACGTTGAAATTGAAGCTGAAAATCTTTTATTGGCACGTCATGAGGTAATTAGAATTAATGTTGGATTGCTAGATTGAATTTGCGCTATTCAGATATCCTTGGTATGTTTTTCTTTTGTGATTGCGGCTAGTTGAAAATGACAGAGTGAGAAACGGTAACAGGAAGCTTTAACAAAGACCGAGAAAGAGGGCTAGAACGACCCGAACCGTGTCCCTTTACCTTTGAGTCAATAATGAAGGATGTTGATACAAGGCCACCGGTGAAAGAGGTCCATGCAACCTGTGGTGATCATGATTCGAGGAGACGACATTATTAATGTTTCCAGAATCGACCTCTTTGGGAGCATACCATTTCATGCTGCTCATACCATTTTAGAGGAAGGTATCATTTTATTTTTCTTTCTAGTTTTTTTAATGACGAGTTATTATGGTAACCCTCGCACAATAATCATCACTTGCAATTGCAATTAGAAGAAGGGTTTCTATTTATGCCTTTGCACTCGGGATCTATATGTTATTAATGAGGAACCATGGTTTTAGATCGTGTTAGTGTTGAAGCCGTATCGGCCTTTTTGTCTCGTCTTTCCATATTCGTCACATACTACATCCCATCATTTTGCTAGTTGCATGCTTTAGTAATCAAGTGTAATTGAATGGTGAACAGCTCATTCTTTAATTTGTATTGCTTGGATAAGCTTGTTGATTAATACTTATAAATGGACATCCTTTTTTAAGCCTTTTCTTTCATTTATCAATATACCTTTTACACAAAAACTTGCATGACACTTGGGATATTTTTACAATTCTCATTGCGGTCGAGCATTTTAGATGTTTTTGTGTGGAAGGAGAGGGGTGTTGGGAATGTCAAGCTACTCAAGCACAAGGAAAGTGGCAAAGTTAGGCTTCTCATGAGGCGAACAAGACTCTTAAGATCTGTGCCAACCATTTTGGTAAGGAAATCATTTTCCTATTTGCTAGTTGATATGTATTAGTTAGTTGTATTATATGCAACCGTGTGCGCGTGCGTGCATTTGAGTCTTGATGCTTTTATTGTGAAACCGTATTTTGTGTGATGTCTTGTTAGAAGATTTATGACATTTGATAATGAGTTTTTTTTTTTTACCTGCAATTGAGATTTACTTTGTGAATCCGGTGATGGCTAAGATGACGTTGCAAGAGCATCGGGGAATGATAAGTCTTGCGTGTGGCATGTTTGTTGATTTTGCAGATGGATTGTCAAGGAGGAGACTTTCGTATTCGGTTTTCCTCCCTAGAGAGTGAGTTAATTATATTTTATAACTCACATTTTGTTTCCATTATGTCGTTTTTACTTTGTAGTCAATTTTACGCAGCTGGTTTACATCATTAGAAAATTGAAATGTTTTTACTTTGTAGTCAATCTTACACAGCTGGTTTATATCATTAGAAATTTGAAATGAATATACATATAATAATGGAGTTCAATTTATTCTGGTTAAGTAACTATAGCACTAATTTCATGTTGGGATGGCGATTGTTTTTCTAATATTTTAACAGGGCATGTTCTGAAGGAAATTCAAATCAGTGATTTGCTTTGTAAATTTCAGCGGCAGACTTTCTTCGGGCTTTCATGTTACTGCTTTCAGTGTCATTTCATTTTTTTTTTCAAATTTAAAATAAAAGAATTATTGTAGCAGGAATCTCATGGTCTCTTGGTTTTTTTTCTATGTGTATGTTGAGTTGTTGGTTTTAAATTTTTTGTTTATTCAGGATGAATCAAACGTCCGCGACTTTCGAATCCGTGAAGAAGATTGTGAATGGAGGTGGCGGCCTGTCAGTTGATCTCATCAAACAAGCAAACTATTAATGAAAGATAAATCTATTCATAAAGCCCCATCAATGCCTGGTCATCAGTTCTACAAGTACCCTAAAATTTCAATATTTTCCATCCCTGAATGGTTTTTAATTCGATATTACCTTTACTTTTAAAAAATATAAACTACTGAGCATTTAAGTATGGTTATGTTTGAGGTGATGGATCCTAATTTTATGTTTGATGTTAACTTAATAACATATATTTTTCCATAATTTACAGTGAATTGAAATGCTTTCTCTTGGTTCATTCAAAAGTGTGGCATTCTATTGGTGAGGATTTCTTTTCGGTCTTTCCATTTTTTCAAACACAGGATTTTTAATGATAACATGATCTAATATGCAGTTGGACTTTTTCCTATGATATGTTATGGGTGTTTTTTTACACCGTAATGGTCAGTTTCGCCAAATCTTTTGATGCTCCTATTATTAAGGTAGTGTATGAATTTTTCTTTAAAATGGGCCATTTCATGTACCATATTTTGAGATTCTTTGTCACATCTCACACAATGTTTTTAATCCATATCCACTTATTTTCCCAACAAGAGTTGTTGCACGTCCATATTCTATGCTTGGTTTAGGCGACTTTGTAATTCCGTGTATGGCATTCTTAGTGGGCAAGATACACCCTATTACTACTTCGGTGATTGTGTTTTGGCCGTTTATAAGGAAATTTTATCAATTTATAACTTTATCAATTTTTGTAAGTTGTATTTGCATATATTTATGTTGGCCAACAGAATTTTTGTAGCTTTGCACCGAGGTTTGATGTATCAAAAGGAGTAAGAGCAATCATTTTAAAAGTGCTTTTAGGTGAATGGGTGGTTTTTGCTATTGGACATGAGCGTATGAGTAAGCTTTTGATGAGCGAGGTGCCTCACCCGGATGTGTATGTTGTGACTACACCACTCAACTAAAGTAGGTTTTACATGTGCCGATTGAGTATTTCAGTAACTTGATTACACATGCAACTAATCGTTTATGAGCTTTAAAATTCGCTAATCTTGCGCTTTCTTTAGTATATATATTTTCACTTTATAATGGTGACTTCGTAACAAGTAAAAATTAAGTTCGCGTACTTTGTTGTTTTCGCGTAAGATGCATCCAAAATGGCTAAATAAGTAGATCGAAACATCCCATGATTGCCCCTTAATGCCTATTTATTTGTTGGTTCAGGCAAATGAAAGATTTCAACCCGGGAATGACTATGCTACCTCATGAACAAGTTACTTCAAGTTATTAACAATACAAAGAAGGTCTCGCAATTAATTCGTTGGTGGAAGTTTATTTGATGTTGGCATATTATAGTTATGCCCAATGCAAACTTGTGAATCACGCGAATCAATATTTGGCATTTTTGTACGACAATCCGCCGTTTATATATGAAATTGTGGTTTATTACTATTATCAATGCTTATGATCTTGTGTTATTGAATTGGGATCTTGTGATTTGAGTTTGTTGGATTTTTAATGAGGTTGATTGATGTATTTGAGGTTGTGTTGTTGAGATCTTGTGAATTGAGGTTTTTTATTGGATGGATCATGTTTTTGTACAACAGGGATTCTATATTTACAAATTGAAAAGAAATATGCAATTTGGTTATTTACTTCGGATAAAAAACGAAGTCAGAGATATATAATTAGCGACACAAAATAGAATAAGCGAAATATACACTTCAGCGATTATAAAATAAGTGAAGTGGAAGGACCTTTTTTACTTCGCAAACCCCCATATCCGGGTTTTAAAAACCGAGATAGACTTCGGTTATTACGATATTAGACTTCGTCTAATAAGCGAAGTCTAAAGTATACCTTTAACTACACGAACATAGACTTCGGTAATTATAACATTTTTACTTCGGATATTATCCGAAGTCTTTGACGTTTATTCTTATAGTGTATATTTGAGAAAGGTGTGGGGGACAAGACTCTATTTTTAAGATACAAGAAGGAGATGACCTGTTAATGGTGTAAATATATGACGATGATATTATATTCGGTTCTACTATACTTGCTTTATGTAAAAGGTTCTCTCATCTCATGCAAAGTCAATTTGCAATGAGTATGATGGGGAAATTTAGTTATTTCCTAGGATTTCAGGTGAAAAATTGTTCACGGGAATCTTTATCAACCAGGAGAAGTACAGCAAGGATCTGCTCAACAAATTTGGGATGAACAACTCCAAATCCTCATCAACCCCCATGAGCACTTCCATGAAAATTAGTGCTGATGAAGCTGGAAAGCCGGTTCATCAATCACACTAAAGGAAGCTTAGTGGCTCACTCCTGTACCTAACGGATAGCAGTCTCGGTATCCAATTTACTGTAGGAGTGTGTGCTTGGTATCAAGTAACACCTAAGCAATCACACTTCACGACAGCCAAACGAATCCTTAAGTATGTGAAAGGAACAATTGATGTAGGATTGTGGTATCCTATAAAAGGAGCATTCGATTTGGTTGGCTATAGTGACTCGGATCTCTCAGGCTATAAGTTGGATAGGAAGAGTACAAGCGGTACTTGTCACTTTCTTGGACCTAGGCTTGTGTCATGGTTCAGTAAGAAATAATTGGCCAACTCACTTTCTACAACTGAGTCAGAAAACTATGACGCTGGAAGTTGCTGCATGCAAATTATCTGGATGTAACAACAATTATCAGATTATGAAATCAGTGCCCGAGACACGCCAATCATGTGCGACAGCACGAGTGCAATTGCAATAACGCATAAGCATGTATTGCACTCACGAACTAAGTATATCGATATGAAGCATCACTTCATCAGGAATCATGTTGAGAATAAGGATGTTCAGATCGAAAAGATTCATACAGACATTCAGTAGGCCGACATCTTTACAAGACTCCCAGCACAACCAGATTCTGCATGCTTCGTAAAGAATTGGGAATGCTACAGTCTAACTCCCTATAAGTTTTTATGCTTTTACTCGTTGATTGAGGGGGAATGTTGTAAAACCCAAGAATATAGTATCCACATTAATTAACGGTACACTCAGAACCAGTCAGATAATATTGTAGGACAAAGAAGGCATGAAACCTTCCTACAGCTGACGTGTGAATTAATTATGGGGGAATACAGTACGACTCATGTATATACATTGTAGGATATCAATTAATATAATATATTATGACTGTTCGTACAAAACATTTTTAAGTCCACGTGCCCTGTTTACATTCAAATGTTTTGCCTTTAATGTATTAAAGACACCTAGACTTCAATGCCTCATATAACGCGATTTTAATAATCTCAAAACCGTCATTTGGTGTAATAAGGGGAGACGAACTGTCAGAAGTGGGACCAGTTATCATTTCAAAAATAGATGGATAAGACGTACCAGTTATTCTAAATCCATCCTTTACATTTATTTTAAAAAGATAGTTCCCATCCCTTAAATCTGATCGTTCACTATATGATAACCTAATCTTCCCTGCACCCTAAAAAAGGACTGTATCTTGATTGCTTAGGCTCTTTACGCTCTCTGTAATTTTAAACGAGTCTCAAGAAAAACAGTCTACATTTTTTTGTATTTTCTGCATTTCTCTGCAATATTCTCAAGTTTTCTTCAACCTTTTCCTGCTAAAATGTCTACTTCTCAGACTTCCTTCCTTTCCATGAATAAGAAAGAGATTATCATCGACGGACGCATGTTTGCCAGGTCCGTGGTGATGGAAAGAATCAACGTCGAAGGAGAAGAGTTCGTTGAAATGGAAGTGGTTGTTTCTCGAGTGAAACAGCAAGGGCTCTACCAGAATGGAAGTGGACCGACTCACAAAGTCACCTTATTTCATCCCAGTTAAGATGAATTTTCTAATGGATCATTATGCTCAACTTTACATCAGTGATATTATCAAGTTGCATGGAGTGCCAGTCTCTATAGTATCTGACAGGAATACTCGTTTCACATCGCGTTTTTGGGAAAGTTTGCAAGAAGCCTTTAGAACGCAGTTGAATTTTAGTACGGGCTATCATCCTCAGACTGATGGTCAGTCTGAGAGGACTACTCATATTCTTGAGGATATGTTGCGAGCATGCATGTTAGACATGTGCAATAATTGGGAACGATTGTTGCCTTTGGTAGAATTTGCTTACAACAACAGTTATCAATCGACAATCGGGATGGCGCCGTATGAAGCCTTATATGGTAGGAAGTGTCGATCACCACTATATTGGGACGAAGTAAGTGAAAGGAAAATCTTGGGTCCCGAGATGATTGAACAGACAGTAGGTGTGGTGGATAAGATTCATGAGAGGATCAAGATAACACAGGATCGTCATAAGTCTTACGCCGACAAGCGTAAGAAAGATCTCGAATTCTGTCTTGGTGACAGGGTATTCCTGAAGGTATCTCCTACCAAGAGAATTGTTCGTTTTGGTCCAAGGAGCAAGTTGAGGCCCATATATATTGGACCATTCGAAATTCTTGAACGAATTGGAGGGCTCGTACATCATGCTCAATTAAAATGGTTTGCTCGGCAAGGGCCATCGATGAGACTGGCGTCGAGCTTCTCTTGGACCTTGGAGTTGGTTCGGTGGAGAAGAAGCACCCTCTTCATGGATGACTATAGTACTTCGAGTGGGAGTTGTACATCCTCTGTGTGAATAGATTTAGGATCGTCAGAACTGTAGGGAAAGGATGGGATTGTACCTTCTTCGATTCTTTAGTCAGTTGGATAAGAGGGACTGAAACCTCTAGTTGAGTCTCGCCTTGTAGGGTGGGAGATTGTTCAGCTATGCGCTAATCTAGGAACTTGACCTAATCTCCGAATAGCCCGAATGTCCCCTATCCTTGAGCAGACATAATTTTTGCAAACTCCACTTCGAGAGCTCTTCTTGGCTGATGCAGAGGCCTGTCTGTAGAGCATCATCATCTCTATCTGAATTAAGGTCAGAGTGATGTCTCGAACTATTAATGGCAACTATTAATAGTGTCTTTCCATGGGAAGTTTGGGTGCATCTCATCTTAATCCTCCAAAATTGTACCCTGTATCCCTTTGGCGATACCTAGTCCAGCTAGTCGGTTGATTGCTTGGGCTACAGTTTCTTCCAAGTTCGCGTCGAATTATCTCCTCATGTCATGCCATTTATTGGTGCTTTCCCTGGTGGCATACCTCGACTCTCCCCCCTTTTGGCATTATATGAATAGGTGACTTTTGAGTGGATATGCGCAAAAGATTGGTCGACTCGGCCTGATTTTCCTTCACTTCCTTTACTACTTTAATGAGATACACGACAGTTGCTGTCAAGTCCTCTATCTTCCTGCAGTGTTCAGTCAGTCGTTCTCTCATGTTTTCAAGGGTGTCTATGCTGTCAAGTCCTCTATCTTCCTGCAGTGTTCAGTCAGTCGTTCTCTCATGTTTCCTACAGTTGCTTGAGCAACTCCAACCTTCTCAAGTTATTTTTTGTGAATATCATTATAGCAGCAATGAGTCAAGCACCAAGGACTAGTATAAATGCCTTATAGATGGTGTTCAATGACCTGTGTAGAGGGCTTGTACTTGAGTTCCTTGCCATATTTGTAGAGGGCTTGTACAGCATACTCAATTAAAATGGTTTGCTCAGCAAGGGTCGTAGATGGGATTGGCATTGAGCTTAACTTGGTGCTTGGAGTTGGTTCGGTGGACAAGTAGCACCCTCTTCAGGGATGACTATAGTACTTTGAGGGGATTGTACGTCATATGTATGAATAGATTTAGGCCCGTCAGAACTGTAGGGAGAGGAAGGGATTGCTCCTTCATCAATTCTTCAATCGATTGGACGAGAGAGACTGATTTCTCCTGCTGAGTCTCGACCTATGCGGTGGGAGATTGTTTAGCTATGGGGTGATCGACGAACTTGACCTGATCCCCAGATATCCCGAAATTCCCCTAGCCTTGAGCAGACAGGATTTTTTGCAAACTCTGCTTCCCGAACATATTCTTTGTTGATACGGAGGCATGTCTGTAAAGCATCATCATCTCCATCTGAATCAGGGTCAGAGTGATGGATCGAACTATTAATTGAAATTAAGCTTGGTTGCTTGCCCTTGGCATGAGATTTTGCTTGCTCATAAAAATATTTAGTGATGAGGTTGTGGCAAAACTTGTCGTCATACTTGATCATGGCCTCGATAATCCCTACTTTAGTAACTTCTAGCAAAAATTTTATTCATGTTACCAATCAGACTAAGGTTACAAATCATCGTAATTAGCAAGCCTATAGGCTTTCCAGATGGTGAGCATTCAATTGCTGATTCTGTCTACATTGACAACAGGGTGTCATTAATCAGTTGGAATGAGGAGGGACTTCTTTGATATATGGGATTTCTCAAAGGGATATGATCCTCAATGGGTGTGGGTACCCGAGGAGGAGTGGGGATCCTTATAGTATGGGGTTCCGTATATGGAGAGGGACTCCTAAAATTGATAGGTGTCCTGTGGAGAGAGGCCGTTGTCGGCTATGATAGAGCATCTGAATCGCAGTTTCTTCGATTTTTAGGAACACTTGAGGAATCATTTGATATTACTTTGATGACTTAAAATGATAAAGGATTGTGGATTCTTCATCGACATTATTTGCACCCTCTTCAGGGATGACTACAATACTTTGAGGAGGAGTTGTACATCCTTTGTATGAGTATATTTAGGCTCGTCACAACTGTAGGGAGATGAGGGGATTGCCCCTTCTTCATTTCCTCAGTCGATTGGACAAGAGGGACTGATTCCTCCTGTTGAGTCTCGCCCTGTGGGTTAGGAGATTGTTCAATCATGGGGTGATCGATGAGCTTGACCTGATCTCTGGATAGCCTGAAAGTCCCCAAGCCTTGAACAGACAGGATTTTTTCAAACTCCGCTACGCGAGCATCTTCGGGATAACTATGAACGTATGTCATGGTTGTGGTAATTGTGACTGTTGTCACGGTGATATGTGATATTGTTTGGTTTCCCATTAGGTTATTCACTCGGTTACGTCTCGAGGAGGCTATGAGGTTCGTGGCTTGCTATCACGGGACGCGAATAATCCTTGGTGTTGGAGCACTATTGGTCGGAATTGCCATTTGGAGATAGAGTTGTGAAACTCTTTCACGTTGCGAAAGCGCTTTAAATAAAGTGCATAAAATAAATCGACACAAGGATTTATAGTGGTTCGGCTATTAACGAAGCCTACATCCTCTCTCGATATCTTTTTCTATAGGCTTAAGATAAACCTCTGCTCTTCTATCGGTCGAGGGATAACCATTACAAACTCGTCTTCTATCAGTCCGAAAAAACCGTTCCCTTACTTGTCTTTATGTTGGTCCAAGTTAAACCGTTTTCCTTTTCTATTCGACAAGGAATCAACCACTCTAGCTTCTATTGGTACTAGATAAACCTCCCTTAGATATCGATTGTGATTCTAACAATACTGGATCCTTGATCCTAATAACAACAAATACAATCATATCTTTTCTTTTACCTCTCGTGTATGTGTTAAATGTATAAACACTCAAACTATCAATATAAGCTCAATATTACAACAAAAATAGAATCTATATGAATATCAGATCAATGACTTGATTACTTGAAGTTTTTGTATCTTCAATACCCTAGGAAGTGGTATTTATAGGCATTTCTCTTCCAACTAGATGTTAGCTTCTTGTGCCTCTCTTATGTACGTTGTAGCCTCCTCCTTACGTACATTAGCTATGTTTACGTATGTTAGCTCATCTCAGTTACGTACGTTAACATCTTCCATATTCAGTCCAGTAGCTTTCGTTTTGATCATTACGTACGCTAGCATATCTCTCATTACGTACGTTATCAATAGTCAATATGTCTGTTGCTTGCTGGCTTATGCCATGACATCATCTCCAACGTTCTTCATGTTTGAATTCAGAAAGATCACATTACATACGTTAATCCTTCCCTCTTACGTACGTTAGTCTTGAATACTTACATACGTTATATATCGAACGTTACATACGTTATTCATGTAATTTCCAGCTTTTTGCATCTTCGATTTCTTCGATGCTTTGCTTAGCTTATTTGTTGTTTTGCTTTGTTTAGAAACTTTAATCATCAAAACTCTATTAATGAATGTATGGAATAAAATATTCCAACAATCTCTTCCTTTTTGTTGATTACAAAACAACACCCATGAATGGATAAATACCTGCAAAAATAAAATATATATATATATATCTATGAATCAAAGTTTTTGGCTTTGATCGTTTCGTTAGTTCTCCCAGCTTTTCTTTTTCTGTCTTTTTCGACTTCTTCGTTGTCATTTTTGATTTTTCGACTTTTTCTCTCCCCTTTTTGTTTTTCACGGGATCTATATTTTTCGACTTCGTCGTCTTTTTCTTTTCTCCCCCTTTTGCATTTTATTTTTCTCGTCATTCTTCCATGACGCTCGTTATTTTATTCATCTCCTTTCTCCCCCTTTTTGTATTCAGCAAAAAGTGTAATAAAAACGAATAAAATACCAATTAATGTATATAAAATTATGCAAGATAGGGTATAACTCCCCCTGACAAAAATATCCGTTTAAAAATTAATACTCCCCTTGAGTAAGATATCAATTGTTAAAAGTTAATTTTGGGGATCCAACCAATAGTTGGTTGTTGTTTCGAAATGTAGACGATATTTGGGATGGTGGTTCCTTTAGGAATCTAAATCTTTTTAACTTTTATTGTCCGTCTTGGGCTTTTGCAGTTCGTAAAATGATGCCCAATTTTCAAACATTTTTGACATTGGGGTATTTTGAAATTTAAGGATTCGATTTTAGAATGATGTTTGAATCCCAACCCCTGTATATTCAAAGTATATTTTTGAACCAAGTGCATTTTTTCAAATTTCTCGTTTCCACATGAGAATTTCTTTGTTAAATATTTGAGCTCGGTCTGAACTTTCAAGAGATCATCCTTTAAAATATTTTCATTTTCAACACATTTTGAATGATCGGTCTCGACAAATTTTCCCTTTTCAAGAATTATGGAAATATCGGTTTCCAATAATTAATTTTTAGATTTAAGGGATTTAATCTCGGATAAAGTATTTTGAAAATGCGTATGCAATAATTCAGATATTTCAAATAATTCATCGTCAGAGGATGTACTTACTTGACTTTTGACGTCACTATCGTCGAATGAGCTTCGTGTCGTGAGAGCTAGATTATTTTGATTGATAAAATCATCATCTTCGTCTTCATCGCTCCATGTTGCAAGTTGTTAGGCGTATTTTTATACGCTTATTTATCATTATTTTTATTGTTTTGGAGAGTGAAATGGTTTAAATGAGCCTTTAATGCCTTAATTTTGTATGTTTGTCAGGAAATTGAAGTCCGGAAGCTAAAACGAGGCGAAACGGGCGAAAACGGCAAATTTTGGGTATGAGCCGCGGCACAAGGAAGCAGGGCCGCGGCACAGGAAGACACCAAATGGCACAAAGTGAATCAGACTTTGTGCCGCGCATCCCAGTGAGCCGCGTACGTAAAAATTAAATGACGCCCAGGCATCCAGTTGAAGGCTCTGTGCCGCGGCACAGATTTAGTGTGCCGCGGCACACTAGGCGGTTTTTGTATGTCCGCACGGATTTGGGCCGTTTCGAAGCCAGTTTTCGACCTACTCATACGGACGCGATTTGGAGGATGTGCTAAGCTATAAATAAGGGTTTAAGACCCTAATTAATTATCTTGGAATCTTTTATCTTGGGGATCTTAAGCTTGGAATCAGAGAGGAGAGACGGCAGAAGAGGAGGGAAGCAGAAGACTTCAAGAGCAGAGGGCGGAAGCCGAAGAACGGAGGAATCCGAGCTTCATCTGCGTTTGATTTTAATGCTTTCATCCATTTATTCTGTATTTTCAATTATTAGTATGTCAGGCTAAAACCCTAAGCTAGGATTTTGATGAAACTTACGTTTTGACGGATTTTGCTTAAGATTATCTAATTAATTACCTTTTTGTTGAGTTTTCCCAATCGTGTTTAATGCTTGCAATTATCTGGACAATAGTTGTATTGATTTAATCATTCAATTCGAATCGGGAGAGGAGAATTGGTGAGGAACTATTGGTGAGGACCGTTTTATTCTGTGAGATAGAAATATACTCATAGGAACTACGTGGCCTTTTGGAGATTTTATGCTTTTCGCCTATTGACGAATTAATTCACCTAGGGATAGAGTGCGTTATTCGCCTTTAGACAAATCTATTGACCTCGGGAGAGGCGGTAGAATATATTAGCAATCTCCGCCTTCAATAAATTGGGAAAATTATTTATTACGGATAATCGAGAGTAAATTCGGATAAACCGAGGTGGATTCAGAATCCTAGACTTATTCATCATTTGATTTCCCTTTATTTAAGCTATCATTTTCTATTTCTTAGTCTTTTATTAACTCTTTTAGTAATTAATTGCAAAACCCTTATTCGATTGTTCGAATAAAACTAGAATACACAAAATCGGTAGTTAGTGATTCAGTCCTCGTGGGAACGATACTCACTCATCACTTTATTACTTGTAAACGATAACGTGCACTTGCATGTAAGAAATATCGCAACAAGTTTTTGGCGCCGTTTCCGGGGACTGAAATTTTCTAATATCGATTTCAGTATTTCTAGTCTTAATTTGAACGTTTTTATTTTTATTTTTGTGTATTTAATTTTGTTTATTTTATTTGTTTTCCTTTCAGGATCTTTCCGTAGTGCATGAGAAAACTCGGTAACGAAGGCCTACTACCTTTAGATACCGAGCTCGAGCGCAGTCTTCGAAGGAACAAGAAGGAGAAAAGAGAGTTGCAGACGACGGTCAACATGGCCGAAAATATTGAAATCCAAGGAGGAGATAACCATGTGCGGCAAGTTCAACCGGAACTAGCTCTTCGAGACTATGCCATGCCGCAGATCAACGCAAACTTTTTGGGAATTCGGCGTCCCATGATCCAAGCCAATATTTTTGAGATCAAGCCTGCTATTATTCAGATGGTGCAGCCAATTCTGTGGATTGCCGAATGACGACCCAAACGCTCATATTGCTTCTTTTCTGGAAATTTGTGACACGTTCAAGAATAATGGTGTCACCGACGATGCGATCCGATTACGACTTTTCCCTTTCTCTTTGAGGGATAAAGCAAAATTTTGGTTAAATTCCTTACCGCCGGGGTCGATCACAACATGGGCAGAGTTAGCGCAAGCCTTCCTTACCAAATTCTTCCCACCTTCGAAGAGGGCGAGATTGAGAAATGAGATCACCACTTTCGGTCAGCATGATTTGGAATCACTCCACGAGGCTTGGGAGCGATATAAAGATTTGTTACGGAGATGCCCTCATCACGGCCTTCCTGATTGGCTTCAGATTCAGACGTTCTACAATGGTTTGAGTGCCTCTACACGCACTCTCGTAGATGCAGCCGCCAGTGGGGCTTTGATGGGAAAGACTATGGCCGAGGCACACTCGCTGTTGGAAGCTATGGCCGCAAATGCATATCAATGGCCATCTGAAAGATTAACGCCGAAGCGAGTTATGGAAGTTTCTAGTAATGATCCGATCTCCACATTGTCTGCTCAAGTCGCCGCCTTAACTCAACAGCTCCAAGCATTTTCGCACGCACCTTCCCCCGTTACCATTGAGACATGCAATTGGTGTAATGGATCTCACCCGAGCGCGGAGTGTCAAGTCGGAAATCCGTTCGAACAACATCCGATGGAGCAAGCTCAATTCGTGGGAAACGGAAATTGACAAAACAATTCTTACCCCAGCACTTATAATCAAGGGTGGCGAAATCAACAAAATTTTTCGTGGAGAAACGGGCAAGCTTTGAAATCTCCACAAGCTCACTTCGCGCAGCCCCTACAGCAGCCCCCTCAATCACCAAAGGTATCATTGGAAGATGCTCTTGCTCAATTGGCGGCTAACACGAGCCAATTCATGACCCGCACCGAGACGACCCTCCAAAATCATTCTACCTCCATCCGAAATCTAGAAACACAAATGGGGCAGATTGCTAATTTATTGTCTTCTCGGTCTCAAGGTGCATCGCCAAACAAATTAAGTGAAACCCAAGGAAAATGTGCAAGCGATCGAATTACGAAGTGGAAAGGAGTTGAAAGGGCAGCCTATTAATAACAAAGAGCAGCCGATCGAGCAGAACGAGAAGGAAAAGGATGAGGCGCCCAATCCAAAGGAAGTATCGACTACTCAGCCCACTCCTCAAATTCCATTCCCACAGCGTTTCCAAAAGCAAAAACTGGACAAGCAGTTTTCAAAATTCCTCAACGTCTTCAAGAAATTGCACATAAACATTCCATTTGCCGACGCGTTGGAACAAATGCCGAGTTATGTTAAATTCATGAAAGAATTCTTGTCAAATAAAAGAAAGCTCGAGGAATATGAGACGGTCGCTTTAACGGAGGAGTGCAGCGCTATTTTACAAAAGAAGCTCCCACCTAAATTGAGAGATCCGGGAAGTTTTACCATCCCTTGTATCATCGGAAATTCGTCTTTTGAAAGAGCCCTATGCGATCTCGGGGCCAGCATAAACCTTATGCCCCTTTCTATTTTTAAAAAGCTCGACATTGGGGAAGCCAAGCCGACGACGGTCTCCTTGCAATTAGCGGATCGATCTATCAAATATCCAAGGGGAGTAATAGAGGACGTGTTAGTAAAGGTTGACAAATTTATCTTTCCAGCGGATTTTATTGTGCTCGATATGGAGGAGGATCAAGATATCCCGATTATCTTGGGAAGACCGTTCTTGCCGACCGGCCGAACTTTGATCGATGTGGAAAAGGGGAAGCTGACTCTACGTGTTCAAGAGGAGCAAGTAACATTCAATATCCTTCGATCCGTAAAATATCCAAGTGACGCTGAAAATTGTTTCCAAGTTGACGTCATTGACTCGTGCGTGAGTAGAACTTTTCGAGAAAATTATCCACCCGATCCATTGGAATCCGTTTTGATTGGGGCTGTTTCCGAACTAAATGGAGAGCATGCAGCCTACGTACGACACATGGATGCTTCCCCGCCAATTTTTATTCGTAAACCATTTGAGGAGCTCGGAAGTTCACTAACTCGACCAACCCCATCGATCGAAAAACCTCCAAAGTTGGAACTCAAGAAGCTGCCGCCTCATTTAAAATATGTATTCCTGGGGCCCGACAACTCCCTTTCAGTTATTCTTTCGGACACTTTAGCGGGAGATCAAGAGGCGAAATTATTAAGAGTTTTGAGGGAGTACAAATCTGCTCTTGGATGGTCTATTGCGGATATTAAGGGGATCAGCCCGTCAATTTGCATGCATAAGATTTTGATGGAGGAAGACTACAAACCATCCGTGGAGCATCAACGCCGGCTGAATCCTAACATGAAGGAGGTGGTAAAAGTCGAGGTTTTAAAACTCCTCGACGCAGGTATGATCTTTCCAATCTCTGATAGCAAGTGGGTAAGTCCGGTCCAAGTTGTGTCGAAAAAGGGTGGGAGAACAGTTGTTCAAAACGATAATAATGAATTAATTCCCACTAGGATTGTCACGGGGTGGCGTATGTGCATATATTATAGGAAGTTAAATAAGGCCACTAGAAAAGATCATTTCCCCTTGCCTTTTATTGATCAGATGTTAGATAGATTAGTGATAAGTGGTAATTTTACCACTTATTTCTAGGATTTTATACTAGGTTTTTATCTCGTTTCGTGATTAATGTGCTCGTATTTGGCTTATTTATGATTAGTCGAGCCGTATTACGCGTTTGGGTTGGTTTTAGTGTGTTTGCGCAGTTTTAGAGCCAAAAGGACCCAAAAGCGAAACAAAGGACCGAGAGTCGAGTCACGGACGGAAAAGACGGAATTTTGCAAGAGACGGACCACCCTATCGGCCAAGCCTATCGGCCGATAGGTGCATCCGAAAGGAGTTCACCGCCTATCGAGTGAAGAGATCGACGAACCAACTATCGGCCAGCCTATCGGCCGATAGGCCAGTCCGATAGGCTGCCCAGCGGACTCTCGTGTTTTGACGGATTTTGACTCTTTTGGATAGATTTTATTTCCTAGATTAGGGCTAATCGGGAATGTAACTCCCATAGGTTATATAGACCTCCAGCCAGCCCTAGTTGGTCATTCTTTATCATCTTCTATCATCTTTCACCAGCCCTTTTTCATTCTTTATCATCTTCTATCATCTTTCACCAGCCCTTTTTCATTCTTTATCATCTTCTACATTTTTTTACATCTTTTTAGCAAGATTTATTTCTTTGATGCAAGAACTTTTTGGAGGAGAATTATTATTGGTTTTCAGAGATTGACGACTCGGAGTTCATCCGTAAGGGTTGTAATCTCTCTATTCATATTAATAATATGCATTCTTCATCAATTTCTTGTTTAATTTCAATTATGTCTGGCTAATTCCATTGATTGATTCTAGGGTTAGTAATTTTAATTGATGTTCACATGATATTCCTTTGATTACCTTTTAACCTTTCATCCTAGGCTTGTGTTCAAGTTGTGTTAAATCTCATGTTAGATTAAAGGGCCCTTAATCGATGCATGTTAGCTAATTGATTTTGTCCGGAAGGAGTAATTAATTAGTGGAAATACTTGATGCACAATATGATTTTATCTTAAGACCTAGCGGAGAAAGATAAATCATAGATAAATAAGTTGACGCTTTTTAAGTGATTTAAATTCTTTGAGCCTTAGCGGGAAAAAGGGTTTAAATTAACTATCTTTCTAGGTTGCCTTGATCGGAATTCTAGATCGGCTGAGTGTTTATTTCTAGGATTGAATTAAAGTATGGGAAAAAGGAATCAAGTGAATAAATTGTGTGAACTCAATTAGATGATACTACCCTAGGATCAATTACCTTTCGACTTGTGATTTCATCCTTCTAATTTGCTTTATTTGCTTGCTTTAGATAATTCATCTTTTATTTAATTTTTGTTCTTCGATTTTTGAAGTTAGATAATTTAGAAACAAGACAAATTTTCGGATTCCTAAATAGCAGTCAAATTTTGAGTAGAGTTACTTCCTTTATTTTCGACACATCAATTCCCTTGGGTTCGACACCTTGGAAATACTACGAGGTTTTACAAATTTTAAAATTGATCGGATTTGAAAACCATACTACGCGAAAACAAGCGATCAATTTTTGGCGCCGTTGCCGGGGAATTGATAGAAAATTTAAGGGAATAATTCGAAAAAGAAGAGATTGTTACTTTAGGTTGTTTACTATTATTATTAATTTTCGATCTCGTTTCCTCACATCTTGTTTTCTCTTCCTTGTAGGCGGTGCATGATCACAAGATCCCAAGGAAATGACTTATTTCCTTTGGATCCGGAAATCGAGAAGTCTTTGAGGAGGAAGAAGCAAGAAGCGAGAACCGAGACTATTTCTATACCTTTCATTAATACCATGGCCGGCATTGTTGACCCACCACGAGAACTCGCTCGTCCCGAGAAGATCCCTTTGAATGCCCGCTTTCGACAGAAGCTGGACGATTATCAAGAAGGAGGTTGGGGGAAGATTGATGCCAACAACTTCGAGCTTAAGCCGTCCCTCATTGCTACAGTGAAGTCTCAAACATACGGAGGAGGAGTTAATGAAGATCCAAATGCTCACCTTGAGTGCCTCCGGATGTCATTAAGCTCCGCCTATTCCGGTTCTCCTTAGAAGACGATGCGCTAGATTGGTACAAGAGCCTAGATCGGAAGGAAATTGGTACTTGGAGAGAGATGACTCGGTTGTTCTTAGCACAGTTCTATCCTCCCTCGAAGGTGCAAAAACAAATCAACGATATCTTGCAATTCGAGCAATATGAGGATGAATACTTATACGAGGCATGGATCCGATTTAAGAAGCTACTTCGCAAATGCCCACAGCATGGAATTGACAAAGAGGAGATCTATATTCGGTTTTATCGGGGTTTGACGAGGAAGGCTAGAAGAGAGTTGGACTATTCATCGAAAGGGGGATTTCTTGCTAACAATTATGAAGAGGCCAAGAATCTCATCGAGCTAGCAGTCAACAATGATTACGAGGAGGTGACCGATAGGAAGATGACGAGAAGAAAGGTTCCATCCGGTGACGAGGACGCCTACGGTGATTTGAAGGCGAAATTTGAAAGACAACAAAAAGAGCTTGAGATGCTAAAAAAGAATACTTTGGGAGTGAATTCAGTTTTTGAAGAGCTAAACGAGCCTATCGCAGTTAAGGAGGATGTGAATTACGTGCAAGGAGGAAACTTCCGGCAAGGGGGAAATTGGGGGAACTATTATCCGAACAATCGAAACCACCCTAATTTCTCCTATGCCAACCCGAACAATGCTCTTCAGCCACCACCGAGATTTAACGTGAAAAACAGGGTTATTCAAGAGCCGATTGCTAAGACACCGATGGAAGAGATGTTGGAACGGTTGGAGGCAAGTCAAAAAGATTTTATCTATAAAGCAGACAAGAGGTTCGGGGCTCTCGAGCATAGTGTGACATCTATTGGAAACTCAGTGATAGCCTTGATAAAGCAGATGTCGATGGTGGAGACCCAAATGAGTCAAATGGCGAACGCCCAAGCCGGATTTCATAAGCCGGGCCATTTTCCGAGCAGCACCGAGACCAACCCGAAGACACAACAATGCAACGCAATCGAGCTTCGGAGTGGGACAAAGTACAGTAATCATGGGGCTGAAGTTGAGAAATCTGGAAACGAGGTTGTACTAGAAACGGGAGCCGAGAACGAGAAAGAAGATGAAATGCGGCCAGAACTATCGGTAGCTTTATCGGCCGATAGCCCAACCGATACCTGCATGCACGCGGTGAAGCCTATCGACCCGCCTATCGGCCGAAAGGCTCCTGTATGTTCGAATGCGAAGAATTTTGAGGAAAAAGCTCCATTTCCACAGCGATTGGCCAAGTCAAGACATGATGAAAAGCTTCAACGATTTATCGACATGTTTCACAAGGTGAATATCAACATTCCACTTCTAGACGCTTTGAGAGACATGCCGGGGTATGTTAAATTCTTGAAAGACGTTGTGGCAAGCAAGAGGAAGTTGAGGAAGTTTGAAACAATAAATTTGACAGAGGAGTGCAGCGCTATCATTCAAAACAAGCTACCGCTCAAGCAGAAGGATCCGGGACGTTTTACTTTGACATGCATGATTGGTGACCAAACGTTCCGTAATGGGTTGTGTGATCTCGGGGCAAGCATCAATCTTATGCCTCTATCCATCTTTAAGAAGTTGAAGATTGGGGAGATGAAGCCGACTGCCATTTCTCTACTCATGGCGGACCGGTCGATCGCTTATCCGAGGGGAGTTGTGGAGGATGTGCTCGTTAGAGTCCAACACTTAGTCTTCCCGGCCGATTTCGTAGTTCTTGATATGCCCGAGGACGAGAATCAACCATTGATCTTTGGGAGACCGTTTCTAGCGACAGGGAGAGCACTTATCGACGTCCAAGAGGGTGATCTTACTTTCCGGGTTAACGATCAAAATCTGAAAATTTCCATCTATGACGCGATGAAGAAGCCCGATGATGCACCCGAGGAATGTTATGAAATTGAGTCTATTATGCCGCCCCCGACCGACTTGTTGGAGCATTGCATTTCACACTCCATTTACTCACATTCCGATGTTGATGAAATTTCCGAGGATTTGCCAGAGTATGTTCGAATGTTGGAGGCGAACGAGAGTCGATCTAATGTGAGGGACGTATGCTATCTTGATATCAACAAACCCGTTCAAGGGGGAGTAGTCGCTGAAGACCCGGAATGAATGAGGTATCGTCTAGCTAAAGACGTTAAACGTAGCACTTGTTGGGAGGTAACCCAACGTATATATATTAGTTCATTTTTTTTTTGTTTGTTTTCGATTTTTCGTTTGCGTGATTTTTGTAGTTTCTAGTTTCGTAGTAGCTTTGTTAGTTTTGTTTAGTTCTAATCCATGCACGCCAAGTTTTGGATACTTGCAGGTCTTTAATCACCATATCCAGGCGAAAACGGGACCAAGTTTGCGAACCGGAAAGAGCTGACAAAAATTTTGAGACAGACAATCCTATCGGGCGAGCCTATCGGCCGATAGGCTGAGAAAAATTACATGCCCGCTATGATCCGAGCTCGCCGACAAACCCGCCATTTACGCCACAGTGATCGGGTACTCCGTTAACAAAGCCACTCCTTTCTCTTTTCAAACTTATTCCTCCTTTGGGATGCGAAATAAGTTTGGGGGGGGGGGGGGGAGAAGTGCGGCTTTGTTAATTTCTTTACGTGTGAGTACCTTGTTTGCCTTGTATCATTATTTGCTTGTGTTGGTGCCCGTTGTTTTTATTTGTGCTTATCATATTGGTGTTGTGTGGATTTGGCTTTTGGTTGCTTAGTTTTTAGATTTTTATGTTCATTTTCGTTTGGTGTGTTTGCTAGTTTCTATTTTTTTTAGGTCGTAGTAGTTTTTTTTAGATTTCGTGTTTGCTTTTATTTGCTTTTCGCTGTTTGTTTTAGATAGCCTTGCTTGTTTTAGTTTTTCTTTATTCGTGAATTTTTCGTGCTTCTATTTGTGTGATACCGATGTTACGACACTGTTTTTCTCTCTGAAGAAACGGTCGAGTTTAGTCGAGTTGTAGTCAGTTATTTCTGTTTTGCATAGTATTCATTTAGGTCCAAAATTTTTCGCGATTGTAGAGGTCTTGGCAGATAAGAGACGATACATACTTGTTTTAAAATCACCGTCAATACGTTTGGTTACATCTTCCGGATAGTGAGTCGTACTGTTCTTTAGTCGTGTTGGCACTTAGATTGAGTTTAGAGTCGGTCAGTTTTTCCCAAAAGTTGAGATAATGTTGTTCTATGAAGGGAAGTCTAGTAACCGGGGGCATTCGCGTGACCCGTTGTT
Organism: Orobanche coerulescens; assembly: GCA_033398695.1. Lineage (NCBI taxonomy): Eukaryota > Viridiplantae > Streptophyta > Magnoliopsida > Lamiales > Orobanchaceae > Orobanche > Orobanche coerulescens. Next base: position 113,857,767 of record CM065816.1, read on the forward strand.
TACCCTCGCGTAAAACGACAACTCTGATTAGACTAGTGATTTAGATATTTCACATGTGCCAATGATAGGGAACTTAGTAACCGGGGGTATTCGCGTGACCCGCTGTTTACTCTCGCGTAAAACGGCGACCTTGATTCGGACATGCGGAAATTATATATTCGAGTTGTTTCTCCGCTGTAGACGGGAACATAGTAACTAGAAGCATCCATGTGCCCCATGAGTGTCTTTTACGTCAAACCGTTTCCTAATACATGAGAATGGAAGTTCCACCCTAGGATTACCCCGATGAAACATCCCGAGATCCTAACCTAGTGGTCAACTCGAATCAAATTCTTGAACATATATATAAGAGAATACTGTCCGAGGTTTATTTGTTATGAAACTCGTGAAAATTGTGCCACTAGACCGTAACGGACGAACTAGCTTGTTTATTTTAGCCTTTCATATTGACGGTCGATTAGACTCACTTTTTGTTAATCTTTGAGTGGATTTTCTTCATGAGCGAATGATTAGGACCGAACTTGACTACTTTGCGGAATCATTATTACGAAAGTGGCCGCTTACGACACTCGGATTATTTAGAGAGAATTACAGGATAGTATTGATTAGGTTGAACACTATGAGTTGCACGATGATTCACGACATTCTTTTTCTTTTCTTTTTGTTGTTCGGGACGAACAAGGCTTAAGTTTGGGGGGGTTTGATAAGTGGTAATTTTACCACTTATTTCTAGGATTTTATACTAGGTTTTTATCTCGTTTCGTGATTAATGTGCTCGTATTTGGCTTATTTATGATTAGTCGAGCCGTATTACGCGTTTGGGTTGGTTTTAGTGTGTTTGCAGGTTTTTAGAGCCAAAAGGACCCAAAACGAGACAAAGGACCGAGAGTCGAGTCACGGACGGAAAAGACGGAATTTTGCAAGAGACAGACCACCCTATCGGCCAAGCCTATCGGCCGATAGGTGCATCCGAAAGGAGTTCCTGCCCTATCGAGTGAAGAGATCGACGAACCAACTATCGGCCAGCCTATCGGCCGATAGGTCAGTCCGATAGGCTGCCCAACGGACTCTCGTGTTTTGACGGATTTTGACTCTTTTGGATAGATTTTATTTCCTAGATTAGGGCTAATCGGGAATGTAACTCCCATAGGTTATATAGACCTCCAGCCAGCCCTAGTTGGTCATTCTTTATCATCTTCTATCATCTTTCACCAGCCCTTTTTCATTCTTTATCATCTTCTATCATCTTTCACCAGCCCTTTTTCATTCTTTATCATCTTCTACATTTTTTTACATCTTTTTAGCAAGATTTATTTCTTTGATGCAAGAACTTTTTGGAGGAGAATTATTATTGGTTTTCAGAGATTGAAGACTCGGAGTTCATCCGTAAGGGTTGTAATCTCTCTATTCATATTAATAATAAGCATTCTTCATCAATTTCTTGTTTAATTTCAATTATGTCTGGCTAATTCCATTGATTGATTCTAGGGTTAGTAATTTTAATTGATGTTCACATGATATTCCTTTGATTACCTTTTGACCTTTCATCCTAGGCTTGTGTTCAAGTTGTGTTAAATCTCATGTTAGATTAAAGGGCCCTTAATCGATGCATGTTAGCTAATTGATTTTGTCCGGAAGGAGTAATTAATTAGTGGAAATACTTGATGCACAATATGATTTTATCTTAAGACCTAGCGGAGAAAGATAAATCATAGATAAATAAGTTTACGCTTTTTAAGTGATTTAAATTCTTTGAGCCTTAGCGGGAAAAAGGGTTTAAATTAACTATCTTTCTAGGTTGCCTTGATCGGAATTCTAGATCGGCTGAGTGTTTATTTCTAGGATTGAATTAAAGTATGGGGAAAAGGAATCAAGTGAATAAATTGTGTGAACTCAATTAGATGATACTACCCTAGGATCAATTACCTTCCGACTTGTGATTTCATCCTGCTAATTTGCTTTATTTGCTTGCTTTAGATAATTCATCTTTTATTTAATTTTTGTTCTTCGATTTTTGAAGTTAGATAATTTAGAAACAAGACAAATTTTCGGATTCCTAAATAGCAGTCAAATTTTGAGTAGAGTTACTTCCTTTATTTTCGACACATCAATTCCCTTGGGTTCGACACCTTGGAAATACTTCGAGGTTTTACAAATTTTAAAATTGATCGGATTTGAAAACCATACTACGCGAAAACAAGCGATCAATTAGCCGGACACGATTTCTATTGCTTTCTCGATGGTTACTCGGGGTATAATCAGATTTACATAGCCCCCCTAAGACCAAGAGAAAACGACGTTTACATGTCCTTACGGCATTTTCGCTTATAGGCGCATACCTTTTGGATTGTGTAATGCGCCGGCTACTTTTCAACGGTGTATGATGGATATTTTTCCTGACATGGTAGAGCAGTGTATTAAGATTTTTATGGATGATTTTTCTGTTTTTGGAGATTCGTTTGACATTTGTTTGAAAAATTTGCAGAAAGTCTTGAGAAGATGAGAAGAGACAAATTTGGTCTTGAATTGGGAGAAGTGTCATTTTATGGTGCAGGAGGGCATTGTGCTTGGCCATCGAATATCCTCACATGGAATTGAATTCGACCGAGCGAAAATTGAAACAATTGAGAAGATGCCTCCGCCCACTTCGGTCAAGGGGATTAGAAGTTTCTTGGGACATGCCGGTTTCTATCGCCGATTTATTAAGGATTTTTCGAAGATCACGAAGCCGCTGTTCAATCTACTCATGAAGGATGTCCCATTTACTTTTGACGAGTCTTGTAAAGAAAGTTTCAAATTGTTGAAGAAAGCTCTAAGCACGGCACCGGTGATAGTCGCTCCGGATTGGGACCTTCCGTTCGAGTTAATGTGTGATGCTAGCGACTTTGCCATTGGGGCTGTTTTGGGGCAGAGACGAGGGAAGGTGTTCCATGTCATATACTATGCGAGCCGAACACTCGATGACGCCCAAAGAAATTATGCCACAACGGAGAAGGAATTGTAGGCGGTGATCTTTGCATTTGATATATTCCGGGCTTATCTACTGGGAACGAAAGTGATAGTGTGGACCGACCATTCAGCAATAAAATACCTTTTGGATAAGAAGGATGCCAAACCAAGGTTGATTCGATGGGTGCTACTCCTTCAAGAATTCAACTTGGAGATTCGGGACAAGAAAGGGACTGAAAACGTTATAGCCGATCACCTTTCACGATTAGAGAGTCCCCTCGAGAAGGAAGAGAGTCAGCCACAAATCATAGAAACCTTCCCCGACGAGCAGCTCTACAAGTTGGATTCAAAACAAGCGCCTTGGTATGCTGATCTAGTGAACTACTTGGCAAGTAAAACAATTCCGAACGACCTCTCACGCCATCAAAAGAAGAAGCTAATCTCGGATGGTAAGTACTATTTGTGGGACGATCCTTTTCTTTTCAAGCGATGCCCCGATCAAATTATTCGTAGATGCATTCCGGATGAGGAAATCCACAGTGTGCTAAACCATTGCCATGCATCACCCTACGGTGGACATTTTAGTGGAAATAGAACAGCGGCGAAGGTCTTACAATCGGGGTTCTATTGGCCGTCCTTGTTCAAGGATGCTCATTCTTTTGTGTCCACGTGTGATCGGTGTCAACGGACGGGAAACATTTCAAGACGACACGAAATGCCTCTGAACACCATACTTGAAGTTGAATTGTTCGATGTATGGGGGATCAACTTCATGGGTCCATTTCCTCCATCAAACAAGAATCTCTATATTTTGGTGGCCGTAGATTATGTCTCAAAATGGATTGAAGCGGTGGCACTACCTACGAATGGGTCCAATGTCGTAATCAAGTTTATTATACAACATATCTTCACACACTTTCGGACTGCATGTGCTATTATCAGTGATGGTGGGTCACACTTCGACAACAAATTTCTTGATGCGGTTTTGATAAAATACGGAGTCACTCATCGTGTTGCTACAGCATACCATCCTCAGACGAGCGGTCAAGTCGAGATATCAAATCGAGAGCTGAAGTGGATTCTAGAAAAGAGGGTCAGCTCGTCTCGAAAAGATTGGTCATTTAAACTCGATGATGCACTTTGGGCTTACCGGACTGCGTATAAAACACCTATCGGAATGTCGCCCTACAGATTGGTCTATGGGAAAGGTTGCCATTTACCCGTAGAGATGGAACATCGTGCTTACTGGGCGATAAAGAAACTAAACTTTGATCTGAAATCCGCTGGTGAAAAGCGTTGTTTGCAGCTGAACGAGTTGGAAGAAATTCGCCACGATTCATACAAAAATGCGAAACTTTATAAGGAGCGGACAAAGATTTGGCATGATAAGCACATCACGCAGAGAGAATTTGTCCCGGGACAAGAGGTGTTGCTATTTAACTCTCGCTTAAAGTTATTTCCCGGGAAATTGCGTTCACAATGGTCGGGACCGTTCACCGTAGTTCAAGTGTTTCCACATGGTGCAGTAGAAGTACAAAAAGATGCCCGAAAATTCAAAGTTAATGGACAACGGTTGAAGGCATACTTGAGAAATCCAATAGACATGCAGAAAACGAGCGTCACCTTATCCACCGCCGGATGAATGCGAGAAAAGTCCGGCTGAAGACTATAAACTTAGCGCTCCTCGGGAGGCAACCCGAGTATTAGTTGTAGATTCTTTCTTGTTTTCTTGCATTTTTAGAGTCTTTCTTTGTCGTCATTCTTCTTTGATCCGTCCTTCCCTCTCGTCTTGATGTTTTCGTGTAAAAATTCTGTGCAGGAATCAGCCAAGGGGAGGAATTCAATGATGGCCGCGGCACAATAAAAGTTAGCCGCGGCACGCACCAGCTGATGAAACATGGCCGAACAAACGGTACTCTGTGCCGCGGCACGATCTTACTGAGCCACGGCACACCAGGTCACTGAGCCGCGGCACACATACCCTGAGCCGCGGCACACCAAATGTCCAAGAAACGCCCAGGAGACTGTACTTTGTGCCGCGGCACGGGGCAAATGAGCCGCGGCATACTAACACGTTGAGCCGCGGCACGCCCAAACTGAGCCGCGGCACCCGGAAGTATTACAAATGCGCCCCAGGCCGACTGTACTCTGGGTCGCGGCTCACTTATGTTGTGCCGCGGCCCCCGTCGCATTATAAGAATGGCCAGGTATGCTTCTTTCAGTTGATCGGCCAGCACAAGGGGCCCTTCACTCGGAATTTTGACGGCACAATAAGGTCATTCGATAACCGTCTCTTTGTCTCCTTCTCAAATTCTTCAGGTAATTCTTGATTTCTTAATCATAGGTGATACTTGATTTGAAAAGAATTGAAGTTATTTATTGCTAGTTGTTCTTCAATGTTGTTTCTAAAATGGAGTTGGAATATGGGGAATTTGATATTGTGACGAAATTGATATTTATGAACGAATTGGTGATGATAGTTGTCGTTATTCAGGGTTATTATCTGTGTTATTATTTTTGGGATCTGGAGTTAACCATCAAAATTTTTGTTCTTCATTTTAACTGGTGCACCCAAACTGTTTGATAAATTGCAGCAATGAAAAATTGGTAAGCCAGGCATTTTCAAATTATATGCAATGAATCATGTTATCGAATTACATTATCCCCAACCCTTACATCATGTTAAACTTGAGAGCTCGTACTTAACTTCCTTTTTGATGATGCAAGCTCATTTATTCACACTCCGCATGATGTAGTCAAGAAGCATGCAAGCTCACCGGATGATGCCGGCACCAGCTTGTGAGAGGACTGGAGGGAATACTTGACCTTTTACTTTTCTTGCATATCATATTTTGTCCATTGAGGTCAATGTACGTCCTAAGTTTTGGGGGGTTTACTTTTTGTTGCTACATTCATTGCTGTACTTTATTTCGTTGCACTTTTCATTACTTTGCGTTATTTTTTTCGATAGCCTTGCTTGTCTTAATTTGTCTCTATTCGTCAATTTTTTGTGCTTCTATTTGTGTGATACTGATGTTATGACACTGTTTTTCTCTCTGAAGAAACGGTCGAATTTTAGTCGAGTTGTAGTCAGTGATTTCTGTTTCTGCTTAGTATTCATTTAGGTCCGAAATTTTTTCGTGATTGTAGAGGTCTTGGCGGATAAGAGAGGATAGATACTTGTTTTAAAATCACCGTCGATACGTTAGGTTACATTTTTCAGTTAGTTAGTCGTCCAGTTATATTGGTCGTGTTGGCACTTAGAGTGAGTTTAGAGTCGGTCAGTTTTTCCCAAAAATCGAGATAATTTTGTTCTATGAGGGGAAGTCTAGTAACCGGGGGTATTCGCGTGACCCGTTGTTTACTCTCGCGTAAAACGACGACCCTGATTAGTGATTTAGAGATTTCACATGTGCCGATGATAGGGAGCCTAGTAACCGGGGGTATTCACGTGACCCGTTGTTTACTCTCGCGTAAAACGGCGACCTTGATTCGAACATGCGGGAATTATATATTCGAGTTGTTTCTCCACTGTAGAAGGGAACTTAGTAACTAGAAGCATCCATGTGCCCCATGAGTGTCTTTTACGTCAAACAGTTTTCGACCTACTCATACGGACGCGATTTGGAGGATGTGCTAAGCTATAAATAAGGGTTTAAGACCCTAATTAATTATCTTGGAATCTTTTATCTTGGGGATCTTAAGCTTGGAATCAGAGAGGAGAGACGGCAGAAGAGGAGGGAAGCAGAAGACTTCAAGAGCAGAGGGCGGAAGCCGAAGAACGGAGGAATCCGAGCTTCATCTGCGTTTGATTTTAATGCTTTCATCCATTTATTCTGTATTTTCAATTATTAGTATGTCAGGCTAAAACCCTAATCTAGGATTTTGATGAAACTTACGTTTTGACGGATTTTGCTTGAGATTATCTAATTAATTACCTTTTTGTTGAGTTTTCCCAATCGTGTTAAATGCTTGCAATTATCTGGCCAATAGTTGTTTTGATTTAATCATTCAATTCGAATCGGGAGAGGAGAATTGGTGAGGAACTATTGGTGAGGACCGTTTTATTCTGTGAGATAGGAATATACCCATAGGAACTACGTGGCCTTTTGGAGATTTTATGCTTTTCGTCTATTGACGAATTAATTCACCTAGGGATAGAGTGCGTTATTCGCCTTTAGACAAATCTATTGACCTCGGGAGAGGCGGTAGAATATATTAGCAATCTCCGCCTTCAATAAATTGGGAAAATTATTTATTACGGATAATCGAGAGTAAATTCGGATAAACCGAGGTGGATTCAGAATCCTAGACTTATTCATCATTTGATTTCCCTTTATTCAAGCTATCATTTTCTATTGCTTAGTCTTTTAATAACTCTTTTAGTAATTAATTGCAAAACCCTTATTCGATTGTTCGAATAAAACTAGAATACACAAAATCGGTAGTTAGTGATTCAGTCCTCGTGGGAACGATACTCACTCATCACTTTATTACTTGTAAACGATAACGTGCACTTGCGTGTAAGAAATATCGCAACACAAGTAGAACATCCTTCATGGGTTTTGCTTGGCAATTTTGTGCAAAGTGGCCTGGTTTACCACATAATCGACAATTCTTGTCAAATTTCTTAGATTCGCCCGAGATGTCTTTCTTTCTCTGGTTTAATAAGGTTTGAAATTTATTAATATTTTTGGCATAATATGCCGATTCCCCGTCGCTTTCATCAACTGGGATTTCTTGTCTTTTTGACATCTTAGCCTTCAAGGCTATTGATCTTTCCTTAGGCTTTGGTTTAGCATTCCGAGATTTTAGGACAATCTCGTAATTTATAAGTGAACCAACGAGAGCACTATAATCAATATTGTTTAAATCTTTAGATTCCATTATCGTCGTAACCGTGCCGTCCCATTCAATAGGTAGTTATCTTAAGATTTTCTTGACTTTCTCATTGCTTGATAATGGTTTACCGAACGAAGCTAGTCCATTGGTGATGACCGCAAATCGGTCGAGCATGTTGCTGATGGACTCGTCACCCTTCATCATAAATAACTCGTAGTCATGGAGAAGCATATTGATCGTCGTCTCCTTGACTTAGTTGTCCCTTCATGTGTGATTTCAAGAATTTTCCATATTTCTTTAGCACTTTCACACGATGAGATACGATTGACCTCTTCTGGATTTAAGCACAATATAGAAGTTGAGTAGCCTTACAATTTAGATGGTCAGTCTTCCAATCCTTGTCATTATATTCTTCGAAACTCTGAAGAGATCCGTCGGATTTGATTGGAACTTTCGGGCCAAGACAAATATTCTTCCAAATCTCTATATCATAGGCACGAATAAAGATCGACATCTTTTTCGTCCATGTCATATAATTTGATCCAACAAAGAATGGTGGTTGGTTCAAAGCAAGACCTTCGACCGGAGCAAACTGGAACTCCATTTGGATCTTCTCCTCGGATGTTAAGCCGCTTATTGGAGGTACCGCTCCAATACCAATTGTTGGAGCACTGTTGGCCGGAATCGCCGTTTAGAGATAGAGTTGTGAAACTTTTTCGTGTTGCGGAAGCGATTTAAATAAAGTGCATAAAATAAATCGACACAAGGATTTAAAGAGGTTCGGATATTAACGAAGCCTACATCCTCTCTCGGTATCTTTTTCTATAGGCTTAATATGAATCTCTGCACCTCTCTTCTATCGGTCGAGGGACAACCGTTACAAGCTCATCTTCTATCGGTCCGAGTAAACTATTCTCTTACTTGTCTTTATGTCGGTCCAAGTTAAACCGTTTTCCTTTTCTATTGGACAAGGAATCAACCACTCTAGCTTTCTATCGATACTAGATAAATCTCTATTAGATATCGATTGTGATTCTAACAATGCCGGATCCTCGATCCTAATAACACCACATCCAATCGTATCTTTTCTTTTACCTCTCGTGTATGTGTTTAATGTATAAACACTTAAACTATCAATATAAGCTCAATATTACAACAACAATAGAATGTATATGAATATCAGATCAGTGACTTGATTACTTGAAGTTTTTGTATCGTCAATACCATAGGAAGTGGTATTTATAGGCATTTCTCTTCCAACTAGCCGTTAGCTTCTTGTGCCTCTATTATGTACGTTGCAGCCTCCTCATTACGTACGTTAGCTCATCTCAGTTACGTATGTTAACATCTTCCAGATTCAGTCCAGTATCTTTCATTTTGATCATTACGTACGCTAACATATCTCTCATTACGTACGTTATCAGTAGTCAATATGTCCATTGCTTGCTGACCTATGCCATGACGTCATCTCCAACATTCTTCATGTTTGAATTCAGAAACATCCCATTACGTATGTTAATACTTCTCTCTTATATACGTTAATCTTGAATATTTATGTACGTTATATATCGAACGTTACGTACGTTAATCATGTAATTTCCAGCTTTTTGCGTCTTCAACTTCTTCAATGATTTGCTTCGCTTATTTGTTGTTTTGCTTTGTTTAGCAACCTTAATCATCAAAACTCTATTAATTAATGTATGGAATAATATATTCCAACACTTGGGAATATGTTGATGTGGATGATTGGGTCGCGGACCCCGTGCTTTGTGATCGGAATTGTATGATTGGGTCGTGTACCCCATGTTTCGACTATCGGAGTTGTATTTTGGAAAATGATCTTGGGCGGTGTCCCTAAGTGGTTTCCGATAAATTGAGAATTTTTAAATCCCAAATGTTTTCAAAACTCCTGAGATCTTAAAATGTTTTGCAAAATGAATATTGAATTCATTTTTACCTTTCATGGTTCGAACCGTTTTAATCAAGTGGATTATCTTGGGAATTCTTTTGTTACGTTGTACTGGTTGGCCGTTCAAGATTATTATTTTCCCGGAGTATGTCGTGTATGGATCGTATTTGCATTTTATACTTGCATTAGCAAAATAGTGGAATTTTGCTAACCCCCGAGAAATCTGGCGGTGGATGTCTGTATTGCGTCCAGGTGCATGCAGGTTCTTGGAGAGCTAATCACAGGATCGGTACGAAAGATGGTGGAAGACAAATGATACTAATCACATGAAGACTAGTACTCGGTACTGGTGGTCCTAATTTATGTTCTTTTCCGCTGTAGTGATTTCCCGCTGTAGGGGAGTGTTGTTGTACTTTGACCCTTGTGCTGGTATGAGTTTTGAGAGAGAGATGTATATGAAGTTTAACTTATACGTTTACGGTAAATGACCAATCGGTCTAATGGTTCGTTATTTATCCATGTCGGGTTGTAATATGATGTATTGTTTATTAATCAGCCTGGTAGATCCTCACGGAGAGGGTCTGCGGCGCTGTAATATTCCCGAGTGGTTTGGGGGTGTTACAGAATATGGTATCAGAGCTTATGTTGCTGAAACTTAGGCTGTCGGGTTGAGTCATGTATTATTGAGTCTTGTCTTGTCGGATTGTGTCTGACTAAGTCGTGTCGCGATGCATCGGTTGTGATGTGGGTCGTGATTAGTATCAAGGTGCAGCCATCATCTTCGTGCGATATATGGATATAAGTCTCCCTACTATATGTTGTGTCTCGTGTTATACGAGCTTGTTGTTAGGAGTATGCCCTCGAATGCCACTCAGAGGTTGTTGAGTGAGGGCATTGTACTTGTAATTATGTAAACCATTTATATAAGGCAAATGATTGTTTCTTTATTTACTGGTAGTTACTGGCATTCCTAACTCGTAAATAAACATATAGAAACTAGTCCGTGTATTTGAGAGCAAAACGTTCCACTCCTTATTGGATAAGGGGGTCGGCACTGGAAAGGTTTATAGCTCAAATACTTAATCGTTCGCAAATCGATGAAACTTGACTGGGCGTTAAGTTTATGTAAAGACTTGTATGACGTGTTCTTTGACATGGAGAGTGCCTGTCGAACACTAATGGTTAGTGGGAGCACACGTTATAGGTATGCTAATTAGATTAGTATACTCGAACCGACTCACCCTCGATTCGTCACATGGATTTCACTCACGGGGGATCAATGACGGAATCGAAAGGTTGTGATAGGTATTCGTGAACCTTCGACTTGAGGATTTAGTAGGGATGTGCTTGTGACGTCAAGATTTTCATTAGAGTAGTTCGACCACCTTAAACCGGAAGGCGGGGTCAACCTCGGCGTGCATCTTGACGGGCAAGTAGCGAGTCCTGCGAATACCAAGATAGAATTCTTTCTCCCGTTAGTGAGCGGGTTATATGTCCTATGCGGTTATTGGCGAGATGAGATCATAAGTCTTTGGCCAAAGCATTGGAGCCAGTTGTATTAGATACCACGGCTCGATGATCTCGATTTGCATTAACGCATGCATAGCGTCAAGTACGAGATAGGGTTTGGTAGACCGTGACCCTAAAACTTGATCGGGACATTTGAAAGAAGGGTTTATACGTTCTTGGTATTCACGAGAATGGTTCTTGAATGATCCCAATCATTCGTTCTCGATTAAGTGCAGTGTAGGCCGCCAGTGGCTAGGTGGTGCTACTACTCTTTGGTTCCTCCCATTGCTGACTGAGACGGACCTACCGAGTCGCGCATTAGGATTGACGACGGAATGAATCGAGCTTAATCTCTCATTATAAATATTAGATATTGGATATCTAATTTGGGACATTGGATGTCTAAATCGATTTATTGGATAAATTGATTTACGGCCTAATGAATTAAATAAATTCTTGGGTGATTAATTTAATTCATAAATATAATTATTTCTTGGAGAAATTAATTATGTTATTATGTATTTGATATGATTAATTAATTGGATTAATTAATCGATATAAATACATTGGAACGGAATTGGAGTTTATCTGTTTAGACTCACAGGAGTTCGAAACGGATCGAACTCGTCCGATACCTTCTAGATGGCTGCCCTCCTTCCACCTACTTTCCACCAAGTCTTCAATTCCATTTTATTAATAGATGATTATGACTTGGTGGGGGAATCTCATGTGATATGATTTGATTTATGTGGGTTGAATAAGAATGGCAAGAGGACTTTGATCTCACTCACTTAACCTTTAGAAAAGGCTTCCAACCGTGAGTAGTGAGAGAGAGAGAGAGAAAAATCATTTTCTCAAGTCTTCATCTTGATCTTCTTCTTCACTTTGATTCTTGAGTTTTCTTGGAGAAAATTCAAGATACATTAAGAGAGATATATTATACACTTAGAGTGTAATAACAAAAGCTTCACCACTTGATTCTAGCCGTAACCTTAGAGGTTAATCAAGTGTTGTTGTTCCGGTCGTTTTTCCGGCGCGTGGCAAGTAGAGACGCGGTGTTTTCGGCGTTGGATCGTTCAAGGGCTTGGAGCGGATTGAACTCGTAGAGATCAAACTAAAGCTTGGGGAATAGCTCAAGAGAAGGTTTCCATTTAATCAACGGACTTCGAGGGTTAGTTTCTTACGACTCTTGCTTTTCGTTTTGATATTCGTATATCGTAGCTCGATCGATCGATCCTCGTAGGGATTGGATCGAATTAATTTTCGTTTCAGCTTCCGGGGCCTTCGTTTTAGGCACCGAATCCCAACAGTGGTATCGTAGCGTAGGTCTTGCGATCGTATATACGATATTGGCATTTGGAATGCTCGATTAAATGGTGAATGATTTGGAATCATTTTAGTCATAATCGTGGTATATGTTTTTCGTTCGTAATAATTGTTTTTTTTCGTAAGTTTATGTCTAAATATAAATCTTAAATTTCTGGGAAATATGATTTATATTGAAGATATGAAAGTCGGAAAATGTTGATATTGGATATCCGTGAAAATCTAGCCCCGAATCGTCGTCGGACGACTTTTTGGACAAAAGGGTATTTTGGCGAGGATGACTCGACCGTGTCTGGGTGACTCGGTCGTGTCGGCTGTGGCGGGCCATGCACGAGACCCGGCCGTGTCGAGACACGGGCGTGTCTGGCCGAGTGACTCGGCCGTGTCCTGGGTGACACGGTCGTGTCAGCGATCTGCCAAGTCATCGCTGGCGACCCGACCGTGTCTGGGTGACTCGGTCGTGTCTGGCCGGCATCTTCCGAGGGTGACTCGGCCAAGCGGAGTGATCGCCGGTAGAGCCGAGGTGACTCGGTCATCTTGGCCGTTTTCACCCGGCTCGATTTTTCGTGTATTCTTAAAAATTAATCTCCCGCATGTTAAATTGGATTTAATATGATTAAAATGATTTATGGTATTTCATTTTATAAGGGAAATTTGATTAATTGGAATATTTATGGTCGATCAATTATTTTGAGCGTTATTACATTACCGATTGTGTGAATCGATTGGATCGGTTCGTATTGTTGATTGGATCAATGTATCTCTACGCTTTCCATTTATTTAGTATTTATTGGATGAATGCTTTTGAATGGGGATGTGGTTCGTGGACTTAGTTTTGAATCGCTCGTTTTATTCGATTGGGTTGTAAAGGCCGTTTTGAGCCTATTTATTTTACTAGAAAAATTTGTATCTAGGATGCAATTTTCAATGTAAAATTTATATGTAATGACGAAGACCGGAGGAAGATCCATTTCGAGAAGACGAAGATTCAAGACGAAGACTTGTAATTAGATTACGGAGTTTTTGTTTTCTAGGAACGGTCCATGAACCACATGTTGGTAGCAACTAGGTTGTGATTGGTTGTTTCATATTGTATGAATGCCACAAACGCGCTTAAACGATTAATGTGCAAAGTGTAACGTTAATCGCGATAATTCTCCCACAACAAATAATTAAGTTTATAAGGTTTCAAGGTTTTCCTTCCCTCCATCGAGTTTTCGAAAAATTGAAATCCAAACCGGATGTGCTATGCTTCCGAGTTATCGGGGTAGTCGTTCGGGAGGACGGATAAATTACCGGGAGCGCATTGGATGCCTTCGGTTGGAGCAAATTTTATCCCTAGAAACCTGATAGGTTGCCGGATAAGATTCAATTGTGAAACTGATTTGCGTCGATGGTATAAACTTAACTTGTTCACGAACCATAGAAACCGTATAGGTTGAGGGGAGTGAACAAGGGGAAAAAGAAGATCGAATCATCCATTAGATGGGTTGGTGTTGGACACCACTTTATGAAAATTAATAGACTAGAAACCTGTTCGGTTGCCCTCTATTAAGATTTATAAAGAACTCGATCACCACTATGAAGTAGAGCGACGATACTTCCGGATTTCACATGGGAGTGTGTTATTCCGATAAAAATAGTGGGAGCTGGGTAACAAGAATAGAAAGGACCTTAATTCTATACTCAGATCATAATATAACAAGTCACTAATTAATTTGTTATACTTAATGCAGACATAACTCAATATGACAATGAATCCACTCGCAATTCTACTCGAAAAGAACACCTTAATGGGACCTAACTTTGTGGATTGGCTCCGCAATCTGATGATTGTCCTCAGCATAGAGGCACTGGGATACGTCTTGGAGACGGACATTCCGGCGCCTCCTATGCGGACTCGAGCCAATCAGGAAGAGATTGAAAACCACGAAAAGTGGGTTAAGGATGACGTGAAAGTCCGTGCTTATATGATGGCTTCCATGTCTAATGAGCTTGAGAGCTCATGAGAAAATGACTTACGCTGGCGATTCTATCTCACTTAACCGAGCTTTATGGTGAGCACAGTGAATCGCTAGATATGAGATATCCAAGCAAGCTGTTCGGTGCAAGGATGAAGGAAGGTGAGAAGGTTGGGGAACACGTCCTCAAAATGATATCCATGATCGAGAGATTGGAGGCTCTTGATTTTAAAATGGATACTTCTCTCCAAATGACCTTATCCTACGGTCTCTCCCGATTCCTTCTCACAGTTTGTTATGAACTTCAAGCGCAATGAGATTGCATGTAATTTAGTCAGGCTAATGAACAAACTTGTGACCGCTCGGTCTCAAATGAAGACTCGCGGATGAAGGAGTCTGCTCTTGTGATTTCTTCGGACCTCGGAGGTCTAAGAATAAGAAGAAAAAGACCAAGAAGCGGATGGACCACAAGCTAAGGACCTTAAGGGTAAGGGCAAGGCCCGATGGTTCCAAGAACAAGAAGAAGAAGGATGCTTGTCTCAAGTGCGGTGAGTGGGCCCTTTGGGCTAGAGACGTCCGATTCTTCGTGGCACTTGGTCTGTAACTTTTAGTTTTGGAAACAAATTGTTCTCTTTGTATTTTCTACTTCTGGATCTTTGGATTACGTGCTAGTTCTCATATTTGTACCGTGAATCGGGATCTGGAACAAAGTAGGAAGCTTGGAGTGGAGAAGTTATGATCACGGTCGGAAGCGGGCATAGTGTCGAGGCGACCGACATAGGATCACTTCTTTTGGGTTTAGAATCCGGCTTTGTTTTGACTTTAGAAGATGTACTTGTTTTGCCCAAGGGCACAAAAACATTGTATCCATTCGGTCATGGACCGAAAAGGCTTTTCATTTTTCATTGGTGATGGTTCTGCAAAATTTATTTTAGAAATAAACTAGTGGGTACGCTACATTGTTGAATGGATTGTATCATCTAAATCTCAAGAACAAAGTAGTTGTGAATACTATGACTAGAAAACGTGGTAGGGATGAAACCAATCAAGTTTTGAAATGGCATCTTAGACTTGGTCATGTTGGTCGGACCAAGGTTTACAAGATGGAAAAAGATGGACTTATGGGTCCATTGGGATCGGATCCCTTTCCTACTTGTGAATCTTGCCTTAAAGGCAAAATGACTAAGTCCCCTTCACGGGGACTTTTGAAAGAGCCGATAAAGCGGGATTAATCCATACCGACGTATGTGGTGCTTTAGAAGCGAGACGTGACGGATATCAATATTTCATTACGTTTACAGATGATCATACTAGGTATGGTTATGTATACTTAATGAAACATAAATCCGAGGCCTTTGAGAAATTCCGGGAATTCAAGGCCTAGTCGAAACAAAGCGGTAATCATATCAAAGCACTTGGTCGGACCGAGGTGGCGAGTATATGAGTACGGAGTTTGACGAGTTCCTTAAGGAACATGGAATAGTTTCACAACTAACACCTCCAGTACTCCTCGGTTAAATGGTGTGTCGTAAAGAAGGAACCGGACCTGTTGAACATGGTCCGTTCCATGTTGGGCTATCTTGACTTGCCGATTTACCGTGGGGGTATGCACTCATCGCCGCGTATATCTTGAACAGATGTCCTTCCAAATCCGTTCCTAAAACTCCACATGAGATGTGGGAGGAAGGAAACCAAGTCTTAATCATATTAGGATTTGGGGATGTCCCGCCTATGTCAAGAAGACTAAGGTGGAAAAGTTGGAAGCTAGGTCTGCGAAGGGACGTTTCATTGGATTCCGTCTGGGACGATGGGATATCTATTCTACATGCCCGAAGATCGAAGGATCATTGTTGCTTTACAAGCACACTTCTGGAAGATGAGTTCATTCAGAAGGCGGAGCGGGTAGAAGTATTTCTTTAGAAGAATACAATGAAACTCCTCGAGAGACACCTGTGCAAGAAACTGGAACCGAACTTTCAAACACAAGTACAACCACCACGTAGGTCTAGTAGGGTGTCTCATTTACGAGAGGTATGGGCTTGTGCACTTGGAGGAGCTGGTCTCCATGAGGTTCCAAGTGATAGCCAAGAGACCGACCCGACGACCTATGACCAAGCGATGGTGGATGTAGACTCCGCGAAATGGCGTGAAGCTATGGAAGCCGAGATAGACTCGATGCATGTCAATCAGTGTCCTGACTCTAGTAGACCGCCCCAAGGGCATAGTGCCTATTGGGAACAAGTGGATCTACAAGAGAAAGGCGATGGTGATGGCAAGGTTGACGCCTATAAGGCCGAGGCTAGTGGCAAAGGGTTATACCCGGAAGGAAGGAATCGATTACCACGATACCTTCTCGCCCGTAGCCATGATCAAGTCTATTCGCATGATGCTTGCTATAGGCCTACCACGATTATGAGATATGGCAAATGGACGTAAAGACGGCTTTCCTTAATGGATTCCTCGAGGAGGAAATCTATATGGAGCGACCTAAAGGCTTTGTATCGAAGTCGATATTCGTAAAGTGTGCAAGCTTCACGTTCCATTTATGGGTGAAGCAAGCGTCGCGTAGTTGGAATCTTCGTTTTGACGAGGCGGTCAAAGTTTGACTTCGTGCAAAATGAAGAGGAACCTTGTGTATACAAGAGGGTTAGTGGGAGCAAGATCGCATTCTTAGTACTATATGTAGATGACATTCTACTAATAGGAAATGATGTGGGAATGCTCGGTTACGTGAAAGCTTGGCTTTGAGTAATTTCTCCATGAAAGACTTGGGAGAAGCTACCTATATTCTTGGTATTCGACTCTCTGGGATAGAGCGAAGAGAACAATAGGTCTTTCCCAAGCCCTCTATAAAGATAAAATCTTAAAGCGATTTAAGATGGATGATTCTAAAAGAGGTTCCTACCGATGCGACATGGAATAAAACTCACCTTGAAGATGTGTCCTCAAAATGAGGAACAACGAAAGGAAATGAGTAATATACCATATGCTTCGGCCGTGGGTAGCCTTATGTATGCTATGTTGTGTACAAGACGACATTGCGCATCCGTAAGCGTGGTGAGTAGGTTTCGTGCAAACCCGGGTAGGGAACATTGACTGCCGTAAAGAACGTTCTCAAGTACTTGAGAAGGACTAGAGATATGGTTCGATGTATGGTGGTGGAGAATTGGATGTGGTGGGATTCAGATTCGGACTTCCAAGGACGAAGGGCGACTCGATGTCCACTTCGGCTACATATTTACTCTTAATGGAGGAGCAAGATCTTGGCGTAGTGCCAAGCAAAGCGCGACCGCCGATTCCACTGTCAGCCGAGTATCAAGCGGCCTCGGAGGCTTCAAGGAAGGGTTACGGATTAAGAAGTTTCGGGAGAACTTCAAGTGATACCATGTCTTTGAAATTTGCTGTTCATTTATCTTTGCGACAACGACGGAGTAGCGCGAGCCAAGGAGCCGAGGTTTCACAACACCAAACATATTGAGAGGAAGTATCATCTCGTAAGAGAATTTGTTCGCAAGGGATACATTGTCTTTGCATAGAGTAGACTCGGCCGACAACGTCGCCGATCCACCGACAAGCCACTATCTCAACCTAGCTTGGAGCGTCATCTCGGAGAACATGGGTATTAGATACCATAGTGTGTGGCATTGAGTGCAAGTGGGAGATTGTTAGGAGTATGCCCTCGAATGCCACTCGGAGGTTGTTGAGTGAGGGCATTGTACTTGTAATTATGTAAACCATTTATATAAGGCAAATGATTGTTTCTTTATTTCTTGGTAGTTCTTGGCATTCCTAACTCGTAAATAAACATATAGAAACTAGTCCGTGTATTTGAGAGCAAAACGCGTTCCACTCCTTATTGGATAAGGGGGTCGGCACTGGAAAGGTTTATAGCTCAAATACTTAATCGTCATAAATCGATGAAACTTGATCGGGCGTTAAGTTTATGTAAAGACTTGTATGACGTGTTCTTTGACATGGAGAGTGCTGTCGAACACTAATGGTTAGTGGGAGCACACGTTATAGGTATGCTAATTAGATTAGTATACTCGAACCGACTCACCCTCGATTCGTCACATGGATTTCACTCGGGACAATCAATGACGGAATCGAAAGGTTGTGATAGGTATTCGTGAACCTTCGACTTGAGGATTTAGTAGGGATGTGCTTGTGACGTCAAGATTTTCATTAGAGTAGTTCGACCCCGTAAACCTAAGGCGGGGGTCAACCTCGACGTGCATCTTGACGGGCAAGTAGCAGTCCTATCAATACCAAGATAGAATTCTTTCTCCCGTTAGTGAGCGGGTTATATGTCCTATTCGGTTATTGGCGATGAGATCATAAGTCTTTGGCCAAAGCATTGGAGCCATTGTATTAGATACACGACTCGATGATCTCGATTTGCATTAACGCATGCATAGCGTCAAGCAGATAGGGTTTGACCGACCGTGACCCTAAAACTTGATCGGGACATTTGAAAGAAGGGTTTATACGTTCTTGGTATTCACGAGAATGGTTCTTGAATGATCCCAATCATTCGTTCTCGCTTGGGTGCAGTGTAGCCGCCAGTGGCTAGGTGGTGCTACTACTCTTTGGTTCCTCCCATTCTTTGATCGAGACGGACCTACCGAGTCGCGCATTAGGATTGACGACGGAATGAATCGAGCTTAATCTCTCATTATAAATATTAGATATTGGATATCTAATTTGGGACATTGGATGTCTAAATCGATTTATTGGATAAATTGATTTACGGCCTAATGAATTAAATAAATTACTGGGTGATTAATTTAATTCATAAATATAATTATTTCTTGGAGAAATTAATTATGTTATTATGTATTTGATATGATTAATTAATTGGATTAATTAATCGATATAAATACATTGGAACGGAATTGGAGTTTATCTGTTTAGACTCACAGGAGTTCGAAACGGATCGAACTCGTCCGATACCTTCTAGATGGTCGCCTCCTTCCACCTACTTTCCACCAAGTCTTCAATTCCATTTTATTAATAGATGATTATGACTTGGTGGGGGAATCTCATGTGATATGATTTGATTTATGTGGGTTGAATAAGAATGGCAAGAGGACTTTGATCTCACTCACTTAACCTTTAGAAAAGGCTTCCAACCGTGAGTAGTGAGAGAGAGAGAGAGAGAAAAATCATTTTCTCAAGTCTTCATCTTGATCTTCTTCTTCACTTTGATTCTTGAGTTTTCTTGGAGAAAATTCAAGATACATTAAGAGAGATATATTATACACTTAGAGTGTAATAACAAAAGCTTCACCACTTGATTCTAGCCGTAACCTTAGAGGTTAATCAAGTGTTGTTGTTCGATCGTTTTCCGGCGCGTGGCAAGTAGAGACGCGGTGTTTTCGGCGTTGGATCGTTCAAGGGCTTGGAGCGGATTGAACTCGTAGAGATCAAACTAAAGCTTGGGGAATAGCTCAAGAGAAGGTTTCCATTTAATCAACGGACTTCGAGGGTTAGTTTCTTACGACTCTTGCTTTTCGTTTTTGATATTCGTATATACGTAGCTCGATCGATCCTCGTAGGGATTCGGATCGAATTAATTTTCGTTTTACCGCTTCCGCTGGGCCTTCGTTTTAGGCACCGAATCCCAACACTTGTGTGATTCTATGTTATGAGGTGGTGTTTAATTATAAATTGTGAGTACGTGACCCATGTTTGTGTGATTCTCATATTGTACTGGAATGAAGAGTGGTGCTGGTGTATACACCTTTGTACAAACCATTTTTACAAGAGTAATAACTTCGGAATCTTGAGGTTTTAAACATTTTGGGGTCACGTAAATTTTACTTTAAAATATCCTTCAAGGGAGGAAAAATTTTGATTTTCGTTTGAGGACCTCATGGCAAAAGAATTTTGAGAATTCAAACTATTGATATTTCATTTTCGTTTTGTACCATAATTTTTCGAAACATGAATTTTAAACTCAAATGAGGTCTACCAAAATTACTCAAGACGTGACTCTCGCGTTTAACTTTTAGGTTTCATGATTGTGAGCCAGAATGTATATGGTGATGATGATATTGTTAGTTGGGCAATAGTGCCGAGGATCGTGATTAAATTGGTGGTGTGAACGTTGAGTCGTTCAGTATGCACTCGTTGAGATTGTCCTCTTTACTGAGAGGTCGGATTTCAGTTTAGATGTTAATCGACTTTTGATGGATTGCTCATGTGATATCATTATTATGTGAACCATTAGCGTTTGGAATTGTATCTTGTTGTTTATTTGTAACCCTCAGTTCTAGTATTGTGTGGGATGTGTCCACGATCATATTGCTGAATTAGAGCGGTTAGCGCACGCTCAGTATTAGGCTAGTGCGCGCTAATGTGGCATGTTTAGTGCACGCTAAATCTCTGTTTAGCGTGCGCTAATCCATCTGGGCAAAAGCTATGGGACTGCATTTTTAGCCGTTGGGTCTAACTTTTGCAGTCGTGAAACCGATTACCTGTTACTCTATTTTATGTGTGTTAACTGGTGATGACAATTGTTGTATGTGATTATGTGTTATGATTTCGTTGTGCTAGGTGGTTACTTGTTAGTATGCCAAGGGGCAGTGGTCATGGTCGTAACCGTGGTACAGATGGCCACGGGGATCAGACGTGGGACCAAGAGAATGTTGCCGGGAACAATATTGGTATTGGTGTTGCTACTATATTACAACAAGTAGCGACACAGATGACTCAGTTGACCCAGGGGTTTCAACATAACACTGACGCGACTCAGAAAGTCGGTGTAAATCAATGGCTTCGAGAGGTAGTCCGTAGGAGTCCCCCTCGATTCGCTGGCGCTGCGGATGTGTTGGGCTGGTATGGTTGGCTTTTTCAGTTGGGAAAGATATTCGAGGGAGTTGATTGTCCCGAAAAATGGAAGGTGTCTATCGCTCAGTACCTTCTTGATAAAGATGCCGATAATTGGTGGGAAGCTGTTAAACCTCGTGATCGTGTCGTGATGTGGATAGAGTTTCAGGAATTTATGGAAGCTGAGTTTTGTCTAAAACCGATTAGAGATCATAGGATTCGTGATTTTTATTTGGCAGAACCGCGGGATATATCGGTGTCACAAGTGGGACTGAGAGTTCCAAGTCGTCAGCTTTGACTCCTGGTAAAACCAGAAGGTGTTTCAACTGTAATGTGCCAGTACATGTGGATGCACATTGTCCTTCTCCGCTAGTAACGTGTTACAAGTGCGGACTTGAGGGACACCGAATGCAGTTTTGTGAGTTGGTCATCGGGTCTTCCGAAGCACGAACTTCAGCACCGATATCACGATCAACTCTAAAAAGTCCCTGAATCGTGTTGTCTGGCAGTTGCCAGCTATGTTATTACCTTGTTTTCGTTGTTTTAAATTTCGGGGACAGACTTCTTTTATTGGAAGTAGAACGTAATACCCAGATTTTTGAACTTCTGTATTTTCAATTCTATCGACTCGTTTGTGTTCGGTGATACTTTCTGAACTTGTTCTGTTCTTCGTTTTTGTTGTTCAAACGAGTTGCAATATTGTTTTGGATTAATCTGTTTTCCGTGGTAACTTTTCCGAGTTCGGATCGATTCTCGTGAGCCCTATGCGAACTGAACATCTTGGAGTTCTTACTAATTCATTTAATGTCTTGAGTTGAGGTGTGAACTTTAGAGTCGTTTGATTTTTGTTCAACCATGGTGGGTCGGTCATTGCTATTCGATCGTTGTTGTCCGGTTTTTGTTGTTCGACCCCATATCGTGGTTTTTGAGCATTTGGACCATTTCGTAATTTCCTTGAGTTCGGGAAATTTTCTTCGATTGTGATCTTCCAGACCTTGGGGTTATCTGAAATTTGTACTTGTTCAGCATTAGACTCATGTTTTAGTCGTTATTTTGTTCGGTTTAGTCAACCGCAGTGACTTTTGTTCATTGCATTTTGTTATCGCTCTAGCGTAGCAAATCATATTGTAGCAGTTCTGCACTACATGGGGTTCGTTATATGCTGTCAGCAATAGACAACGTGAGTTATAACAGCTATACCAATATCATTCCCCGCAATATTCTATCGATTCTGCACCTGATCCCCATGGTCATCGGTACCACGGCTGCAACCACGACCTCTGCCCATCGGCATATTAACAAGCAACAACCTATCGTAACAAAAGATCATAACACATAATCGCACACAACAATTGTTATCACTGGACAACACACATAGAATACGGTCACAACGATCAGTCTAACAATCGCAAAAGTTAGACCTACGGCCAAAATGCAAATCCCGAGCTTCTGCCCTGGCTGATTAGCGTGTGCTAGCCATGTCACGTTAGCGCGTGCTAGCTCCACACTTGGCGTGCGCTAACTGTTCTAATCCATTAACACGTTCATGAACATATCCCAAATAATACCAAAGGTTTGGGGTTACAAATAAACAACAACATAAGAATCCAAACGCCGACAGTTCACTTACTTATAACATTACGCAAATAACCATCAAAAGTTAATTAACATTCCAAACCGAATTCCCACCTCTCAGTCAAGAGAACTACCCCGACGAATGCATACCGAACGACTCAGCGCTCACACCACCACTGTAATCACAACTCGGGGCATTATAGCCGAAATGACAACAACATCATTACCACATACCTTTTTAACTGGAATTTTATGAAATCGAAAAGTGAAAAGCGAAACTCACGTCTCAAGTAAATTTTTGATGGACCTCATTTGAGTTTTAAAAATCAAATTTTGAATTCTCCAAAAATTTTCGTTCTCTAGGTCATCATACGGAAATCAAACTCTTTCTCTTCTTGAAGCATGTTTTAGAATAAAATTTACGCGACTTCCCAAAACAGTTAAAGTTTTTAAAATATCTCGCTGATAATCTTTCATTGAGTAACCACAACAAAATATTACTTCTGTAAAAACGGTTTATACAAAGATATATATATTTACATACATACATACACACCGGCACTGCTCTTCATCCCAGCACAACACGAGAATCAACAAGCATGGATTACGTATTCACAATTCACGTTTAAAATCCACATGATAACCCAAAATCACACAAGCTCGTATAACACGAGACACAGCAAAGTAGGGAGACTTACATCTACAGATCGCATGAAGATGATGGCTGCACCTCGATACTAATCACGACCGACATCTCAGACGACGTGTCGCGACACGACTCAGTCAGAGAAAATCTGACAAGACAAGACAAGACAAGACCCGGCAACACATAACTCGACCCTACAGCCTAGGTTTCCACAACCTAAGCTCTGATACCATATTCTATAACACCCCCAAACCACTCGGGAATATTACAGCGCCCGCAGACCCTCTCCGCGAGGATCTACCAGGCATGATATAGAAGACACAACAATACAACACATGCCGACATGGATTAATGACAAAATATTAGACCGATTTGGTCTTTTATCACAACGTACACGCCAAACATACATTACTCTTTCTCACAACTCATACCACGCAGGGGTGAGAATTCATAAATATTTCCATAAAACGTAAAATAACACAATGGAAATACGAAACAACAAGGTTACACTAAATACTCAACGCTGGTCTTCATGTGATTACTATCGTCATATTCCATCATCCTTCATAACGATCCTGTGAATTGATCCCCAGCCAACTCCAAGTACCTGGACGCAATACAGATATCCACCCCCAGAATACCTGGGGGTTAGCAAAACTCTACTGTTTTGCTAGTGCAACTATAAAACAAATACGAGCCATACACAACATACCCTAAGAACATAATAATCACGAATATACTTCCCGAGATAAATCACTTGATCAAAACAGTTTGAATTATGAAAAGTAGGAATAAAAACATTATACATCTTACAAGACACTTTACGACTTCGGGAGGTTATAAAAACATTTGGGATTTAAGAATTCTCAAGCCTTTTGAAACCACTTAGGGACAGCCCAAAACATCATTTTTCCAAAATACAATTCCGATAACAACATACTGGTCTACGACCCAACCGTACATTTCAATCACAATCACGGGGTCCACGACCCAATTCATCCACATCACATATTCAAAAGAATAACCCGACGGAAACTACACAGTGTCAAACATTACCATGACAACAGTCTCATCGAATGACATCGGAGAGCACAACTCTGCAACTTAACCATATAGTCAAACTCGACACACCACAAAGCTACAATGTACGGAGCAACCATAGGACTCACGTACCCATACCAAAATATCGCAACCAGGAGACGAATCATACACAACACATTTTCTGGTGCCATTCCAACCAAGTACAATACCATTTCAACTACCATTCTAATCAGATGAAATATGCGCCAAAATCATAGTTCTCCAACAAAACATTTCAATGTTAACCGTTGGTATGAGACTCACGGCCACCGCACCCCGCAGAGGCCCCATCGGACCATCCCTCGATGGTTAACTTTAGTTCACAATACGCACACACACGGCAACACGTATCCCCAGAGGCCCCGTCGGACCATCTCTGGGTATATAGAATACAGCTTGGAAAGTGTTTAAGCAACAAGCTGTACGATTTTCAGATTAGGAGTGCGCAGTAGAAGTCTTGAAACAGCAAGTTACTGTTAATACAGCAACATGGTTTTCTCCTATTTTCTTGGTTTCAATTCCATAATCTGACAGCTGCTGTTGCATCCAAAGGATCTGCATACAACAACTACCAGCAACATAGTATTCCGATTCAGCTGTGGAAAGCGATTTTGCCAAATGCTTCTTACTGAACTAAGATACAAGTCTAGGTCCAAGAAAGTGACAAGTACCGCTTGTACTCTTCCTATGTAGCTTGCTGCCTCCGAGAATCCGAGTTGCTGTAGCCAACCAAATCGAATCCGCCATCTTTAGAATACCACAATCCTACATTGACTGTTCATTTGATGTACTTCAGGATTCGTTTGGCTACTGTGAAGTGTGATTCTTTAGGTGCTACTTGATATCGCGCACACACTCCTACAGCAAACTGGATATCGGGCCTTCTAGCTGTTAGGTACAGGAGTGAGCTAATAAGCTTCCTGTAGAGTGATTGATCAACCGGCTTTCCAGCTTCGTCATCACTAATTTGCACGGAATAGCCCATGGGGGTTGATGATGATTTGGAGTTATTCATTCCAAACTTGTTGAGAAGCTCCTTGCTTTATTTTTCCTGGTTGATGAATATCCCTGTAGGCAACTGCTTTACCTGCAATCCTAGGAAATAACTAAGTTCTCCCATCATACTCATTTAAAATTTACTTTGTATGAGATGAGAGTAACTTTGACATAAATCAAGGTTAGTTGAACCAAATATAATATCGTCTACATATATCTGAACCATAAGGAGGTCATCACCTTCCTGTATTTTAAATAAGGTCTTGTTCACAGCACCTTTATCGAATCCATTATCGGTTAGATACAGGGACAGGGTCTCATACCATGCTCTAGGTGCTTGCTTAAGTCCATACAGCGCTTTCTTTAGCCTTTATACAAGGTCTCCGCCTTCTGTGTTTGACAAACCATGGTGGTTTCTCAACATAGACTTCTTCGGCAAGGTCTCCATTCAGAAATGCGCTCTTGACGTCCATTTGATAGACAATAAAGCTCTTATGGGCGACAAAGGCTAAAAATATCCTAATGGCTTCTAGTCTGGCAACAGGGGCAAAAGTTTCATCGTAGTCTATGCCTTCTTCCTATCTGTAGCCTTGTGCGACTAGACGGGATTTGTTTTTGATAAAAAATCCATTTCCATCCTTCTTGTTTTTAAATACCCATTTGGTTCTAATTACGGATTGATGCATAGGTCTAGGTAGTATATACCATACATTGTTTCTTTCGAAACCATTAAGCTCTTCTTCCATAGATGTAATCCAATGTGAATTGTCTAGAGCTTCTTTGGTGGAAACAGGTTCGGATTGAGCTAAGAATACAGCGATAGTGCACATGGTAAGTCTTCTAAGTCCAGATAGAGACTTCCATATAGGAAATGGAGATCTCTCAGTTGAGTTCTTCTTGCAAACATAGTACATTTTCTTGTGTACTATGTATTCTCCTAAGGGTAGGATTTCATGTGTAGCATTTCCAAAACTCTGTGAGTGGAAAGGTAGGATTTGCTCTTTAGGGTGGTCTTGATTTGCTTGCCTTCCTAACAGGGTCCATAGACGCTATCTTTTTGGAATGACACATTGGGCAAACCTCTGACCATTCCCTATCTGGAGAGCTTGTTGATCGTTTTCAAGTTGATGTGAGACATCCTCTTGTGCCATAACCATCTTAGATCGGTAGTGCCTTTGGCAACAAAGCAATGAATTGTGGAGCTCGTAGGTATCCAGTCAGCAATGTACATATTACCTGATCTGCTTCCTGTGAGCACAACTTCTTTGGTTAGGATGTTCTTGACTCTACAGTGATCTATATAAAATTTCACTAAGAATTGTTTGTCACATAACTGGCTAATACTAAGTAGATTATATTGTAAGCCTTCAACATATGATACATCGATGACTTTGAATTTTCATACAAGCAGGGTTCTCTTCCCTCTTGTTCTTCCTTTTGATTTATCACCGAAGCGCACTTTTGGAGCATGACCTTCTACGAAATCTGAAAGCTTGCTTTTGTCTCCTGTCATGTGCTAGGGACATCTGTTGTCGAAGTACCAAATATCCTTCTCTAAGTTGTCCTGTAGTCAAAGGAATTAAGTAGATTTAGGTCCCCTTTGAATGTTGGGTCCATGGGGGTTAGTGCCTTTAGGTACCCAGATTTTCCTGACAACAGTGGGTTTACTGTAGGTTGCTTTAGGTACATTTTTGCAGTATCTACGTGGGGCAGGTACGTAGTCGCTGTAACTATGATAATTATTATACATGAAAGATTCAGGGTTATTATTATTAATACAGTACGAGTGCCGTCTTGGAGGTGGAGCCATTTTCTTCGGCCTTATAGCTTGCCTTTTGGGTCTCCAATTGGATTCCCAAAGTTGTTCTTGATACTGCACGGCGAATTGATTTCGCAATGGATAACGAGGCTCCTGTATCCAATATCTAGGTGCGGTGTACTGTTGGAAGTACTGCTATGCGAGCCTTTGATATTTGGGTACAACCTTATTTATGAACGGCTATTGGCGCTTTTGATATGCTCGGGGAGCATGCTGTTGGTTAAACCTTTCAGGTATGAATGGCTGAGGATTCTGCTGTCTGGAATATGACTGTGGTGGCAGAATGGCAGCCTTTGGTGTTCGCGGTGCAACAGGGGCCTTCATAGGACTCGGGATTTCTTCCGATACAGGAATGAGTTCCACACCCTTGACGAACACAGTACTAGTTTTCCCTTTATTGGAACATGAGATGTATCCTAAGCCACTTTTATCATGAGCATGTTGCATGGTGCTTAGAATTTCTTCCATCCTTTTAGATGATTTCTCGAAAGATTTCAAGATGGTCTCAAGTTCTCCTTCTCGTTTTCCGAGAGTTTTTATTTTGTCTTGGAGTAGAACAAAATCATTTGTCTTGCTTTCATTGTGAGACTTAGTCTTATTTAGTTCTTGAGCAAGTTGATCATTGCTCTTCATGAGGTTTTCATGATCGACTTTGCTATTTTCACAATCAACATACATATTTTCATAATTTATTTTCAGCACGTCATTTTCTTCCCTCAGCTCTAAGTTAGAAATTTGGAGCTGTATGTTTTCATTTTTCAATGTCTCATAGGCCTTTTGAATGTTTTTGAATTCATTGATCATGTTTTCAAAGGTATGAGATGCATTTGCAGGAGTAATTGAGGTTGAGCTTACCTCATCATCGCTATCTTTATCTTCAGGTATGTCTTTGGCCATGAAGCACATATATGCTTTTTCTTCGAATTCATCATCTGACGAGTCACAGTCAGTGGCTGCCTGTAGACATTCTTCGGACATTGTTGATGCTGGGGAGGCTTCTGATTCACCAATCAGGTCCTGGAGCTTGTTTTTCCAAGCACGTCTTTTTTCATATTTTTCTAGTTGCTCGGCTTCCGGCAACCTTTGAACTTTAGGGTGAGGACATTTATTTGCATAGTGTCCTGGTATCCTGTAATTATAACACAAGTTAGCATCACCAGAGGAAGTTTCAGTACTTACCTTGTGAACAAGCTTGGGCCTGTATGGAGTCTTTCCAGACTGCTTGATGAACTTCTTGAACTTATGCATGAGGAGCGCCATCTCATCTTGTGACAGGATGTCGTCGTCACTGTCCGCATTCTTGTGGGTAGGCTTTGATGAGCTGGGCATACTATGCCTTCTGTTGGATACAACGGCTAACGCTGTAGTCCTGGCAGGAGATTCTTCAGCTTTCTCTCTTCTATCAATATCATACTCAAAAGCTTTGAGGTCAGAGAATAGATCAAAAGTAGATATTTCATTAATATTGCATGACACACGCATAGTTGTGGTCTTAATGTCCCATCGGGCAGGGAGAGATCTGAAAATTTTTAGGTTCTTCTCCTTTTGGGTATAAATCTTGCCAGTGAATCTGAGGTCAAGTTCCTCAAGTGTTTCAGTTGGTTTCATTTCAAAAGATTCAAATTGCTGAGTCAGTTTTGAAATTCTATTTTCTTTTGAGAGCTCAGTTCCCTCACAAATTAACGCATTCTTAGCAATATTGTCGAGGTTGGCGCGTTTTCGATCATCAGAGGTCCATTGTTCATGCTCTTTATCGAGCATCTCTGCATGAGCTTGGCCTTCAATCCTTGGGGACGGATTTACCTTCATAATCTTTATGGGGCCATCCTGTATAACAAAAATCATCTCTTTGTGCATTGCTGCAAGATGAGCCTCCATCCTAATTCTCCAATCGTCAAACTCGTTAATAGAAAACATAGGAAGTTTATTGATCATTGATGTATCCATATGAGAATATAGGAAATAAAAAGACTATTTTTCAAAAATCAGTGATTTTTGGATCTGATTCGGTCAAAAATACGACTAATTATTTTTAGAATCAACCGCTCTGATACCACTTGTTGACCACTAATTATACAAAATATAGCTTGGAAAGTGTTTAAGCAACAAGCTGTACGATTTTCTGATTAGGAGTGCATAGCGGAAGTCTTGAAACAGTAAGTTGTTAATACAACAACTTGGTTTTCTTTTGTTTGCTTGGTGCGTACAGGGTATGCAGTGTATACTTGTAAAATAATCGCAATTATGAAAACAGTAAGTGCAGAAGGTAAATAACACGCTGTTTTAAAGTGGTTCGAGGTAAACCCGTCTACGTCCACTGGTCCTCCACACAGGAGTGAAAATGTTTATTATAAAAACTACGTACACAACTATGTGTCTATAATCAAAACTATCCTTTGTATCGTTCACACAGATTGATACAAGGACCGTCGCTTTCAACCATTGACACAGATTGGTCAAAGCTAACTCTTGACTTGATTCTTCACACACAGTTCCAAAGCTTCATCTTATTCGTCCCACACAGGTCAGAATAGCTTCTTTAGTTCACACAAAACTAGGTTTTTACACAAAGGTAATAGTATGGTAACCAGGTAAGAACAGCAGATTGTCGATGAAGATCTTGAGTTGATGATGGCTGTTCTTGATTGACTGAGTATATTTCTTCTTCTCAGATATTAATGATATTTGGAAGAAATATACTTTGCTCTTGTAATCTTGATCTGATGATATTGAATATTGAGTCCATAGATCATTCGTGTATTGCTTGTACGCTTGTATATCTTGGATGAACTGATCTTCAAACTTTGGGATATATATAACCTCTGAATAGATCAGTTGGAAATAGATCCATTGAGCCTATAGTCCATTTCAACTTGTTGAGTGTTTTAAATAAAACACGATCCGGTTTTTGCTCCTTAATTGAAGATCTGTGTTGGCTAGTATTTAAATACTTTATCCCTTCAGTATTTAAATACTTGTTTTCAAACGGGACTTGACTTTTAGTGAATAAAGCAGATTCCGTTTCAAAAGTCTTCAGTCCTGTTTGGATAAGTATTGAAGATCTAAATACTTACAGCCTGTATGCTGTATCCGACATAATGCTGTAGGCTATGTGCTGTAGGCCATCTTAGACTGATACTATATGGAAGGATGTTGTATGATTATTTCAGGACAGCTTCCATACTTAGCATCATATTGACAGATGAGTTCCTCGCTGTATGTTTGGCACTTTGAGAAGACTTCGATATTGTTTATTCGAACAATTTCGTTTGTCTTCGGGACAGCTGCTTGATGTATGTTGGCACTTTATCAAAACTTCGATACAGGATTGTTTATCCTAACAGTTTCCCCCTTTTTGATAGTTGCCAAGTCTCTTGATGATGCCAAAACCTTGATGCCAAAACCTTTGAAACATCTTTGTTTCAAGAGGCTTTCTACTTGATCTTCTGTCGAATGTTCTGGCCTTCAGCAAATTAAAGCAATGTGAACTGCTCGCAGGCAAGTTCTAAAAAGGTAGAATCTAACAGCAAAGTTTTTTACAACTTAAACTTATGATTGGCGCGCAGGCACAATCTTACATTGTAGTCTAGTTGAGTACAACTTAACCTATGAACTGTTCGCAGCCAAGTTCTTACAGCTTACATACTTAACAAGTTTTCATACTTGTTTGATTTTAGCAAATGAATTGATTTCGTAATCATACAGGAACATAGTAGATTACGAGTTGTAATCTTTAAAGACAAAAATATTTTTTATTGATATTTGAGCAAGGATTACAAGTTTGGGCAAAAGTGAAGATACAAAAAATTTTGCTGTTTCAAGAATATAAAATACAGGAAGGATCCTACAAGCTAACTCCTATAGTCAGCATGTCTCCAAGGCCTTCTTGGATCATTCTTGGTTCCTTTCCACCAGTTTTGCAAGGCATCCCTGTTTTGATTTAAGTAGATAGCTCTTCCTTCAGCTGATTTATCAAAAACAAGGATACAGTCTTCTGGGTGGGTAACCAGATCTCCTTTCCTGTGTTTGGATTTTAACTTTTGCTGTAGGGGGAGCGTTCCTTCATCCAACCTTTTTTTTAATTCCTCGGCAGTTTCCTGCAATGTCTTACAACTGTTGAATATGGGGGATTCCCTGATAACAACTACAAAGTATCTTAACAGCTCATTTTTGTCCAATCCTTTATCTCGTCGGCTGTTTTCTGTCGGTTGGCCAGGAGATTTATTATTGGCGGCATGAAGCATGGACATTCTCATCCGCTACTGAACCAGTGAATAGTCCCCAATATTTGGTGAGAATTTATTGAGACCCAAAAGTCTCAAGCTCCTCCATAGATAGGCCATCAGCAGGTAGCCTATACAGGGTTTGTAGCAACTCTTGGTCCACGCGGATCTCCACTCCGTGGACGGTGGCAGAAATGTCAGCGGTGTTTCCTCCCTGTGCAAGAGAGAAGAAACGAACAGAGGCGTTGAGGTAAAATTCCTCAACCATTTGCACATCATAGCGCTCAGGATTGTGACTTCCAAGGCGATAGAGGCCTTTTTGACGAATCCTCGAAACGATAATCTCCATGGATTCGAAATCATCTCCTTCTGCGTGAACACGTTCAACAACCACAGATCTGGTAAAGATCCTTCCGTCAATGATGGTGGCGGTCTTCTTCAGAGATGGAGAGGAATTCTGTGATGATGCCATAGTAGTTTCTTGAAGAAAAGTAAGTGAGATTCAAAGAAAATCGCAGTAAAATTGCAGTGAAATGTAGGCTATTTGTTCAAAGACTCGTTTATTTTGCAGAAAGCGTCAAGAGTCAAAAGGGGCAAAAACAGTCCTTTTATAGTGGGCGGTGGGAAGATTTAGGGTTTCCAGACAGTGAACGGTCAGATTTAAGGGATGGGAACCGTTGTTTTAAATGAAAGAACAGAATGGACTGAGCATAGTAGGTACATCTTATCCATCTCATTTTGATATGAGAGCGGGTCCCACATCTGACGTATGGACTTCCCTTATTGCCCGAAACGGCAGTGCAAAATTATGAAATAATTTGAAAAATCGCAGCGTTTGAGATAAAATAGTCCAGATGTCGTGCAAAGCATTTAATGCAAAAGACGGTTGATTTAAAACAGGGCACGTGGACTCAAATCTATTTTGAAATAAATAAAATATTAGAATATAATATTAATTGAATTCCATAGTATGTGCTGTATCCGCGTACATACAGCGTTCTCCCTTAAAAGGTACATATGGGATTCAATTCCATACAGCAACTTTCGGATTACTGCTGTATTTATGGGTCATACTGTATTCCCCCTTAATTATTGCACACGTCAACTGTAGGATAATTCATATCTCTTTGTTCCTACGGTGCTGTTCGGAATGTCTGAGTGTACATATAATTAACGGTGGATACTGTATTCGTGGGTCTTACAGCATTCCCCCTCAATTGTTGAGTAGAATCATTAAAAACTTACTGGGAGTCAGGCTGTAGCAAACCCAATTCTTGTCCAAGCATATAGAACTTTCTCTGTCGAACATCCTTGGTAAAGATGTCGGCTAACTGGATATCTATATGAACTTTCTCCAGCCGAACATCCTTGTTCTCAACATGATTCGTAATGAAGTGATGCTTCATATAGATGTTCTTAGTACGCGCGAGTGCAATACAGGATTGTGCGTTATTGCAACTGCACTCGTGCTATCACACGTTATTGGTGCGTTATTGCAATTGCACTCGTGCTCCGATACCACTTGTTGGCCACTAAGTATACAGAATATAACTTGGAAAGTGTTCAAGCAACAAGCTGTACGATTTTCAGATTAGTAGTGCGTAGCGGAAGTCTTGAAACAGTAAGTTGCTGTTAATACAGCAACTTGGTTTTCTCCTCTTTGCTTGGTGCGTACAGGGTATGCAGTGTATACTTGTAAGATAATCACAGTTATGAAAACAGTAAGTGCAGAAGGTAAATAACACGTGTTTTAAAGTGGTTCGAGGTGAACCCCTCTACGTTTACTGGTCCTCCACACAAGAGTGAAAATGTTTATTATAGACACTACGTACACAACTACGTGTCTATAATCAAACCTATCCTTTGTATCGTTCACACAGATTGATACAAGGACCGTCGCTTTCAACCATTCACACAGATTGGTCAAATATAACTCTTGACTTGCTTCTTCACATACAGTTCCAAAGCTTCTTCTTATTCGTCCCACACAGGTCAGAATAGCTTCTTTAGTTCATACAAAACTAGGTTTTTACTCAAAGGTAAAAGTAAGGTAACTAGGTAAGAACAACAGCTTTTCGATGAAGATCTTGCGCTGATGATGGCTGTTCTTGATTGACTGAGTATATTTCTTCTTCTCATATATGAATGATATTTGGAAGAAATATACTTTGCTCTTGTAAGCTTGATCGGATGATATTGAATATTCAGTCGATAGATCGTTCATGTATTGCTTGTACGCTTGTATATCTTGGATGATCTGTTCTTAAAACTCTGGGATATATATAACCTCTGAATAGATCCATTGGAAATAGATCCGTTGAGCCTATAGTCCGTTTCAACGTGTTGAGTGTTGTGAATAAAAAATAATTCAATTTTTGCTCCTTGATTGAAGATTTGTTTCGGCTAGTATTTAAATACTTTATCCCTTCAGTATTTAAATACTTGTTTTCAAACGGGACTTGACTTTTAGTGAATAAAGCAGATTCCGTTTCAATGGTCTTCAGTCCTGTTTGGATAAGTATTGAAGATCTAAATACTTACCGCATGTATGCTGTATCGGATATAATGTTGTAGGCTATGTGTTGTAGGCTATCTTAGACTGATACTGTATGGAAGGATGATGTATGATTATTTCAGGACAGCTTCCTTACTTAGCGTCATATTAATAGATGAGTTCCTCGCTATATGTTTGGCACTTTGAGAAGACTTCGATAAAGGATTGTTTATTCCAACAATTTCGGTTGTCTTCGGGACAGCTGCTTGCGTTATGTTGGCACTTTATCAAAACATCCATACAGGATTGTTTATCCCAATAGGAAACCATAATTCAAATACTGGAATATGCAAAAAAATGTAATGTACTTGCTAGAATGGCCACTTCATCCGACATATACACAAATAATGTCACACAACATCACATATTCACCGAGTGAGTACATGTATCAATACACAATCCTCGACTAGTGGAAAAGAGTCTATTATAATCATGTAATGCAATCTTAGACATCTTCCATCATGCAACACGGATACACATTTTCAGGAAACACATTTATTCACCAAGCATACGAGTTATCTTAGAAGGAAAACCTTTATCGAGAATATACCGATCCTTTTTTGAAAGTTCATTAAAACATTAAAATTCCATATATAATCAATTGCGAACTATCACGTCTACAAAACACGAACTGTATGGGCAAGATACTTGCCTCGATACCACAAGCAATTGAATAATGAACGGACACATTCGGGTAGCCCTCGAACTTCCAAGAACGACCAAGAACTAGACAACTCCATGAAAACTACGAAAATGAAATCACCACGAATCAATAACGCTAAACGGAATCCGAAACAACCCGAAAACCAACAAGAATCCGAGGGTTTCTTCGAGGAAATTGGGAATCAAGTCTCGGGTGATAAAAATCGATAAACGAGTTACAAAATCCGAAGATCATGACCAATACAACAAGATTACAATGAACAATTCATCAATATCAGACAAAATCAACGAATCACGAAGAAAACCCTAAAAAATTACACAACTAGGGTTCTACGGAAGAATTACCTTGATCCGGTGAAGAACAAGAATTCCATGATGATATAATCGACAAGAGTCTTCCAAAATACCTTGGAATTCATTAGAATCGACCAAAAACTCCACTTCCCAAATACTCCTGTCCGCAGCCGCCACAAGATAATAAACGAAGTGAAATGGAGTCTGGTCGAGCCCAGGTCTATATATGGCCGACAGTGTTACGGCCGTAACTCGGTCAATGACTATAACGTACGTAGTGGCCAACGCCTTGCGTACGTAACGAACACCACTTACAGCTACACTCGTCATGGCCTTACGGCCGTAACCGAACTCCCAGTGCTACTGCCCGAAACCTGCCGACGCATTACGGCCGTAACCGGCCAATGCCTTACGGCCGTAATGAAGCCTTACGGCCGTAACAGGATGACCCTTACGGCCGTAATGGAGTCCTGCCGGGCCAGGGAGTGCGGTTGCCGTACGGCCGTAACTCGATCCAGCAGCCCTCCGACTGCCCGGCTAGAGACTCGACGACGTCTCGATCACGCAAACGCACCGACTAAGATCCAAAATGATAACGATCAGGCTACGAAACTCAACGTGCCACCGTACAAGCATACGATTCTAAATACGTGAACGATAACAAACCGTTCGACCGAAGAAAATTCAACAAAACCGGAATGAAGGTCTCGGGTATTACATCGACAAAGGCACATTCTCAAAGGTAGAGAGCTGTAAGACAGTTAAGGAAATCTGGGAGAAACTTAAACTGATTTGCGAGGGTACTGATCTCTCGAAAGAAAACAAAATTTCCAAACCTACTCATCAATTTGAATCTTTTGAAATGAAATCTTTTGAAACGCTTGAGGAGCTTGACCTAAGATTTACTGGCATTGTTAGTGAACCTGAAGCATTGGTAAAGTGTATACCCAAAAGGAGAAAATCTAAAAATATTTAGATCACTCTCTGCCCGATCGGACATTAAGACTACAGCTATGCGTGTATTCTGTAATATTAATGATATTTCTACTTTTGACCTCTTCTCTGACCTCAAACCTTTTGAATATGATATTGACAGGAGAGAGAAGGCAGAACAGTCACCTGCCAAGACTACAACACTAGCTGTTGTATCTGACAGGAGACACAGCTCTACACCCAGCACATCCAAATCCTCGCACAAGACTGCAGAAAGCGATGATGAAATCCTGTTACAAGATGAAATGACTCTACACGTGCACAAATTCAAAAAGTTCATCAAACAGTCTGGAAAGACTCCATATAGGCCCAAGCTTTTTCATAAGGTAAGCTCAGAAACTCCCTCTTCCGGTGATTCTAACTTATGCTATAACTGTAGGAAATTTGGATATTATGCAAATAAATGTCTACACCCGAAAGTACAAAAGTTTCCAGAAACTGAGCAACAAGAAAAGGACGAAAGCAGACGTGTCTGGAAAAACAAGCTCAAGGCCCTGATTGGTGAATCAGAAGCCTCGCCATCATCCGACAAGACCGAGGAATGACTTAAAGCTGTCACTGACAGTGACTCCTGCGATGATGAGATCGAAGATAAAGCATACATGTGCTTTATGGCCAAAGAAATACAAGACGATGAGGACAACGATGACGAAGTAAGCTCAACTTCAACTATTTCCGTAAATGCATCGCATACCTTCGAAAACATGATGAATGAATTTAAAAACATCCAAAAGGCCCATGAGACATTAAAATGAGAAAACATACAGCTCGAAATTTCAAACTTAGAGCTGAAAGATGAAAATGACTTGCTGAAGAATAATTACCAAATCATGTCTATTGATTGTGAAAACAGCAAGATCACATTGAAAAAACTCATGGAAATCAATCGTCAACATGCCCACGATCTAAATGAGACCAAGTCTCATAATGAGAGCAAGACAAATTATTTTGCTTTACTCAAAGCCAAAGTAAAAACTCTCGAGAAGCGAGAAGGAGAATTAGAGACCATCTTGAAATATTTCCAAAAATCCTGTAAACAGATGGAAGAAATTCCAAGCACTGGGCAACATGCTCATGATAAAAGTGGATTAGGTTATAACTCATTCTCTAACTAGGGAAAAACTAGTACGACAGGGGTGTGGAACCCATTCCTGTACCTGAAGAGACTCCAAGTCCCGCAAAGGCTACAGCAGCCCCTCGTACAACGAAGGATGCAATTCCACCACCTAGCTCATATCACAGATAGAGGAAACCTCATCCTCCTAGACCTGTAAGGCGTGTCCACCAGTATGCTCCCTGAGCATATCAAAAGCGCCATCATCCGTTCAGAAAGAAGGGTGTAACTAAGTATCAATGGCAAGCACCATAGTACTTTCAACAGTACAGTGCACCTAGATATTAGATATAGGAGCCCCGTTATCCATATAGAAAGCATGTCACCACACAGTATCATCAACAGCTCTGGGAATTCAACTGGAGACCCAGAAGACAAGTTGTAAGGTCTAATAAAATGGATCCACCTCCGAGACGGCAATTGTACTGGAATAATAATAATGAACTTTGATTTTACATGCATAATTATTAAAGTTACAGAGACTACTTGCATGACACACATATACATTGCAAAACTGGACCAAAGTAACCTACAACAAACCAATTGATGCTAGGAAAATTTGGTTACCAAAAGGCACTAACATACATGGACCCAACAATCAAGGGGGACTTAAATCTACTTAAATTCTTTACTTACAGGATATCAAGGAAAGGGATATCTGGTACTTTGACAATGGATGTTCTTGGCACATGACAAGAGATATCAGCAAGCTATTAGATTATGTAAAAGGTCACGGTCCAAAGGTGCGATTCGGTTATAAGTCCAAGAAACAACAAGAGGGAAGGGAACCCTGCTTGCAGGAAATTTCGAAGTCACTGATATAGCCTATGTTGAAGGCTTACAATACAATCTACTTAGTATCAGCCAGTTCTGTGATAAATAGTTCTCGGTGAGATTCTATATAGACCACTATAGAGTGAAGGACATCAAAACCAAAGAAGTTGCTCTTACAGAAAGCAGGTCAGGTAATATGTATATTCCTGACTGGAAGCCTACGATCTCCACTATTCCTTGTTTTGTTGCCAAAGGCACTACAAATCAAATCTGTCTATGGCATAAGAGGATTTCTCACATCAACTTCAAGACAATCAACAAACTCGCCAGACAAGGAATGGAGGCTTGCCTGATGTGTCATTCCATAAAGATAGCGTCTATGGACCATGTCAGAAATGCAAACAAGTAAAAACCACACTGAAAAGCAAATCTTACCACTCCACCCAGAGGGTTCTGGATTTGCTACACATGGACCTCTATGGCCCTGTAGACTATGTAAGTTTGGGAGGTAAGAAATATTGTCTCGTTATTGTTGGCGTTTACTCCATGTATTCATAGACAATCTTTCTGAGCAAGAAGAAAAAAACTACAACAATGTTGCCAGAGCCCCTGAAAAAGCTTCAAAATGAGAAAGGGTTGAGTATCGTGTCCATTCGTTCTGACAGAGGTACTAAATTCACAAATCTCTTTATAGATAAATATTGTTCGGACAATGGAATACAACACGAATACTAAGCAGCCTGGACTCCTCAACAAAATGGTGTCGCCGAGCGAAAGAATAGGACGCTCAAGGAAGCTACAAGAACCATGATTGCCGCAAGCAAGTTGCCGCAGCGGTTCTAGGGCGAAGCAACAAATACAACATGCTACACAAAAAACCGCTGTATCATCAATAAGCATCACAACAAAACTACCTATGAGGTATGGAATAATAAATTAGTTTTGTATTTTCACATCTTTCGATGCCGGTGATATGTTATAAATAATGGGAAAGATCAACTCAAAACATTCAACGAAAAGTCGGATGAAGGAATATTTGTAGGATACTCCTCTATCAGCAAAGCTTTCGGGATCTTTAACAAAAGGAAGCTGACAATCGAGGAATCTGTCCATGTAGTGTTTGATGAACCTCATTTCGATCCTACAACAGTAGAAGACTTAACCCATAATATCCGAACACTCTCCATTGATGACCTTAAAAATCCAATAGAATCTGTCGTAGACTTAAAAATCAATTTTCGCAGATGTAAGATCAGAAGTAGTCAAAGCCAATGATGTACAAGCTGAAGCTGAAACTATAGCAACTCGAGATACAGTATGGGATACCAAACTATAACCTGATAGGAGATGGTTGAGAGATCACCCACAGGAGTTAACTAAAGGTGATACTGATGCTAGTGTATCTACTCGAAGAAGAATACAGAGTACACAAGGAACTGTACTATGTGCGCAAGAAGAATTCGATACTGAGAAATCTCCATTTCCTGTATAGAAATCTCAAGTTGAACTCAGGAGACTAGCTATGTGCACCCTAGTTTTACTTTAGCTCAATCCTAACCTGTTTCTACCAAGTGAAGCTTTGAATAATTCTCACTGTATCTCTTGTATGGAAGAAGAGCTTAATAGTTTCAAAAGAATCAATATATGGTATCTAGTACCCTGGCTAGAACATCAAGCTGTAATTAGAGCCAAATGGGTGCTTAGAAACGAGAAGAATGATAATGGACTTGTTATTAGTAACAATCCCCATTTAGTCGCACAAGGATATCGACCGGAAGAATGCATAGACTATGATGAGACATTGCCCCAGTAGCCAAACTTGAAGCCATTAGGATATTCTAGCTTTTGTCGCTGACAAGAGCTTTTATAGTATATCAAATGGACGCTAAGAGCGCATTCCTAAATGGAGTCCTTGCCGAAGAAGTGTATGTCGAACAACCACCAGAGTTTGTCAACATTGAAGGCGGAGACCTATTATATAGTCTACGGAAAGCTCTGTATGGACTTAAGCAAGAACCAAGAGCATGGTACAAAATCCTATCCATGTACCTTACCGATAATGGATTTGAGAAAGGTGTGGTGGACACGACTCTATTTTTAAGATACAGGAAGGAGATGACCTGTTAATGGTGTAAATATATGTCGATGATATTATATTCGGTTCTACTATTCTTTCTTTATGTCAAAGGTTCTCTCATCTCATGCAAAGTCAATTTGCAATGATTATGATGGGGAAATTTAGTTATTTCCTAGGATTACAGGTGAAAAAATTGCCTACAAGAATCTTTATCAACCAGAAGAAGTACAGCAAGGAGCTGCTCAACAAATTTGGGATGAACAACTCCAAATCCTCATCAACCCCCATGAGCACTTCCATGAAAATTAGTGCTGACGAATATGGAAAGACGGTTCATCAATCACACTATAGGAAGCTTATTGGCTCACTCCTGTACCTAACAGATAGCAGGCCCGGTATCCAGTTTACTGTAGGAGTGTGTGCTCAGTATCAAGTAACACCTAAGCAATCACACTTCACGACAGCCAAACGAATCTTTAAGTACGTGAAAGGAACAGTTGATGTAGGATTGTGGTATCCTAAGAAAGGAGGATTCGATTTGGTTGACTATAGTGACTCGGATCTCTGAGGTTATAAGTTGGATAGGAAGAGTATAAGCGGTACTTGTCACTTTCTTGGACCTAGACTTGTGTCATGGTTCAGTAAGAAACAATTTGCCAACTCACTTTCTACAGCTGAGTCAGAAAACTATGATGCTGGAAGTTGCTGCTTGCAAATTATCTGGATGCAACAATAATTATCAGATTATGGAATCGGTGCCAGAGACACGCCAATCATGTGTGATAGCACGAGTGCAATTGCAATAACGCATAAGCCTGTATTGCACTCACAAACTAAGCATATCGATATGAAGAATCACTTCATCAGGAATCATGTTGAGAATAAGGATGTTCAGATCGAAAAGATTCATACAGACATTCAGTTGGCCGACATCTTTACAAGACTCCCATCACAAGCAGATTCTGCATGCTTCGTAAAGAATTGGGAATGCTACAGCCTAACTCCAATGCCTAAACTTCAATGCCTAAAATAACGCGATTTTAATAATCTCAAAACCGTCATATCGTGCAATAAGGGGAGACAAACTGTCAGAAGTGGGACCAGTTATCATTTCAAAAATAGATGGATACGACGTAACAGTTATTCTAAATCCATCCTTTACATTTATTTTAAAAAGATGGTTGCCAACCCTTAAATCTGACCGTTCAATATATGAAAATCTAATCTTCAATGCACCCTAAAAAAGGACTGTATCTTGCTCCCTTAGACTCTTTGCGCTCTCTGCAATTTTAAATGAGTCTCAAGCAAAAAAGTCTACGTTTTTTTGTATTTCCTGTATTTCTCTGCAATATTCTCAAGTTTTCTTCAACCTTTTCCTGCTAAAATGTCTACTTCTCAGACTTCCTTCCTATCCATGAAGAAGAAAGAGACTATCATCGACAAACGCATTTTCGCCAGGTCCGTGGTGATGGAAAGAATCAAGTTTGAAGGAGAAGACTTCGTTGGAATGGAAGTGGATGTTTCTCGATTGAAACAGTAAGGGCTCTACCACCTTGCTAGTCGCCACGCCGAATTGTATGCCGAGCATATT
Organism: Orobanche coerulescens; assembly: GCA_033398695.1. Taxonomy (NCBI): domain Eukaryota; kingdom Viridiplantae; phylum Streptophyta; class Magnoliopsida; order Lamiales; family Orobanchaceae; genus Orobanche; species Orobanche coerulescens. Next base: position 113,899,493 of record CM065816.1, read on the forward strand.
GTTGAAGAATTCTACTTGGACGCATCAGTTGTTTACGCGTCTAAGAAAAAATGAGGTAAAGTTTCTGAGATATCTGCAACTGTTCAAGGGATTCAGGTCTCTGTAAATAGAGATTTGCTTGAAAAGCTTTACATGTTGCCGTCGGATGGCCTAAAAATGGAAGAATTGGAGACCTTCGGGTCAGAGAAATTGCTGACTGCCTACTGGAGGTTGTTCACCGGTGATGAGAATGCACAAAATGTTCATCCCTCATGCCACAAGAAGAATTTCTGCCTACCGTACATCTACTTGTATGACTTCTGATGTTGGGTTGTTGAGAACCGGACAGGAGCATTCGAGATGTGCATAAAAAGGTCAATTGGTGCCATATTTTGTTGAAAATGATACAGGAGGAGGCTGCCAAACCTGAGTCTGCGAAGAAATCATTCGGCCTCATTCTGAAGTATATCCTTACCAACTGTGGAGTCAAACAATCCGAGCATGCTAAGAATATTAGCACCGAAAAGTTCATATGAGGGATGACGTCCATTGTGTTCAAAAAGTCGCCTATGATTACAAAAATGCTGAATCTGAAATTCATGCCTATCTCAAGTGACCCAAGGGATGTCGTTGAGCGGATCGCGAGTGAGGAGTAGACAAGGAAGAGAAGTGTCCCTGACAGCCGATCACTTCATGTTGTAGATAAGAAGAAAAAGAAGGCCAAAAAGTCTTCCAAGACCGTTCCTACAGTACCTGCAGCGGTTACTGTAGAAACCACCTCTGTTCCTATCACTGATCCTATCCCACAGGACGCAATCCCTATAGAAGAAATAGTTGCTGCACAAACAGTAGATCCCGAGCCTATGGTGGCTGCGATGGAAGAACAGCAGTTTGCCAAGCTGGAGGGCTCTGGCGAATCGGCTGGCCCCTCAGAGCCAAATGCTGAAACTCCTGGCAGGGTATCCACACCTGTACAGGATCACTCTCCCCACATGGTACCATCCCCTATTAGGGATCCCTCTCTGAAACAGGCTCCCATACCTCTTAAGGATCCCATCTGCACTGTGGACCCAACTACCGTATGGTCCCTCCCCACTTGATATAATAAATAATACCCTCATTCAGGTACAAATTGAGCAAGCATATGAATGCTTTAAAATATGGAAGTCCAAGGGGGTCGCCCCATACGACATCCTGTACAAGTGGGCTGATTCGAAGGAAGAGAAATTATTCATTTTGGAGGTCACAGACACCCACAACGTTGAAGTCTTGATCCGTTGGGAGGTTCACTTTTGCCATGAGGTCATTTCTAACTACTTCAAGACGAAAGAAAATGTTAGACTGAAAGGGAAATCGCAGTCCGTTGACAAAGCTCCCTCACCAAGCCATCACTCCGACCCTGACTCGGATGCTGACAATGATGCCTTATAGGCAGGTTTGTGGATAATCGGTGAATAGGCCATGGAACGTGAGATGGCCAATGACCAAAACCACCTGGGTCAGGAGACATATGAAAGACAACAGTACCTTCCCCGCATCAGGAAGCTGCCAAAGATCAACAGTAGGAGGAATCAGTCCCTCCTGTCACTGCTGAAGAGCAAGCAGCACCTAAACAGGAAGCCCAGCTTATCCCACAACAAGAAGGCCCCTCCGGCGCCATCCACCAAGAGGAATCAGTCCCTTTTCCGGATCAGGCGGAAGCTGAGAGTCGGCAGGAGGATCCAATCCTTTCTGTACCTCCGAATACCGAAGAACAAGCTGAACATTAGGAATCAGTCCCTCCTGTCCTCGAGAGTAATCATGCTGCTCCTTGTTCCAAATCCCCTACTTCTGAAGCTCCCGCTCCCAAAGCACATGCTGCCTAAGAGCCCGGTCAAGATGCTCCTGCATATCCTATTTTTGCGAGTTCCAAGTCAGATTCCGATGATGGTTTCCTACTGGATAACAGACCACGACGTCCTCATCACCCTATCATTCTTCGTCAACTTGAAGAACCAGAGGATTCCAAGATCGTGAACCCTAGCTCCCCACGCATCGAAGCCTGCATCGAGCAACTCCATGCCATCGGCCGAGAGATAGTGTTCCTACAAGATGCCATGTAGGCAATGTATGACGTCAGGAAAGAACTCAATTGGATGAGAGAAACTACCCAGGATGAGCTCCCCAAACTAAAGTCTGCAATCAACGACATTAGGGATGCGTTCCGCCTAATGCCTAATGTATTGTGGCAAGCGCTCAATAATCTCAAGAAGCATGAGGAGAAAATCCTTCGGTAAGAACAATAAAAGCTCAGGATTGCCGAGGCCAATACGGTTGCTGCCCTTCACCATTCCAATATGAGGTTGACAGACCATGATCATAAGCTAGAGGATATGTCTCTGGTGCTCGGTACTTTGGTTGAGAAAATCAATACTCTGCAGACCAAACATGATGGGACTATGAAGCTCCTACAGGAGATTCATACCAAGGTTTCAGCCATTTATGATGCCAAAAAAGGGGAAGAAGCCAGAGAGGCTGGCCGTTGATGGAGACTACAAAGAGAAAGAGAGAAGGGAGCAGCGTTGGAAGATAGTGTTGCTGCTGCTATTGGTAGACTGGCCTCACCCAGGTCTAGTCAAGCTTCAAGAGGATATAGGGTATCTGATTCTCGACCTGAGTTCTAGGTTCCCGACTTTCCTTGGAAGAAAAATGTGAGAAATCCATCTGAGATAGTGCTACCCACAGACCGGCATCCTTCAGTCAATGATCTGAAGAACTGGAAGAATAATGAACTGATGATATACTTATGTACGCTCATCAGGGAGTCTATATTGTTCAACCAATTCAAGACGCTGCAGGATGCCGCAAATGAGTTCTCGAGGTTGTTAGCTGAAGGAAAGCTCCCTTTGCAAATACTGATGGAATCCAGGCATAAAAAAAGGTGAACGGATCACCCACCCTAAAGACTGTATACTTGCCTTTGATAAATCTCCAGAAGGAAGAAGCATTTATTGGATTGAGGCAGTGACTCTCTAGTCAATTGGTGGAAAGGGACCATAAATGATCCTGACAGAAGACCTTGGAGACATTCTCAGTACAGGAGTTAGCCTGTCTGTCTTTTTTGCTGTATTGTTTCTTATAAGTAGCTTACCACTACAGTATATATTATTTATTTTGTACGTCTTTCAAGACTTGTAACTTTTCCCTGATTATCAATAAAATTTGTTTCTCTTGAAAGATTACAGCTCGTAATCTAAGCTTACTGTTTTACTATTTGCTTACGAAGCTTTTGCAATATTTGAACAAGTATAAACTTGTTAAGTCTTAAAGCTGTAAAAACTTGTCTGCGAGCAGTTCATAGGTTACATTATATTCAACCTAGACCACACTGTAAGATTGTGCCTACGCGCCAATCATAAGTTTAGTTGTAATACACAGTCATGTAGGATTTTTCATTCCTGTTAACTTGCCTACGAGCAGTTCATATTTCTATACTAAATATTGGAGATCAGATCAATCTGACAAAAGACTTGAAGATAGCCTCTCTGGATCCAAATGAAGACATCTAGAAAGAGAGTTTTGACATTATCAAAAAGGGAGAAATTGTTGGAATAAACATTCCTGTTTTGATAATTGCCAACATACAGCAAGTAGTCTCAAAGAAGTCATAATACTATCAAATATGGAAGCTATTTGAACTCATCATATAGCCCCAACATACAGTAAAGAGTTTCGACAGTCCATCCTACAGAGCCTTCTTTATACAGCAAAGAGTCGTAATATGTTAGATACAGCATACATGCTGAAAGTGTTTTACTTGGGAAAACTAAAACACATCTAACAGGACTGAATATAAAAAGGTTTTAAACCGTCGTGAGATAAACATTGTTTATTCATAAAGTAATCATGGTTTAATCAGCATTTGATGATGATAGGACAGCATCTAATGCAGCTGGAGAGAGATAAGTCTGAACGCTCTGAAGAGCATTTAATGCAAAGACAGAAAGGATGTCTGAAGCATTAAATGCGATCTGCTTTAATTCAAACATTTAGCAGTCGCCAATCAAGAGACAAACATAAACATCTCACCAACTAGCAAAGGCTTTATTTATAACGGATACATTTCCAAGGTTATAAATAGCCCCAAGCCAGAGGACTCAAAGACACAAGTTATTCATTACCGCGAAAGCTCTGACAGATTACTCTGACATTATAATGATTACAAAGAAGTATATTTCGTGAGCATACAGCAGTATCCAAGCGAAGAAATATACAAGTCCTCAATGCAAATAGCACAGCATACAATGATTGTTCATCCAGGATAAAGCTGCTGTTTGAGAAGTGTTCTACCCTTGTCGTTGAGATTAGCATTAGCCCTGTGTGGACTAAGGATCCTTGCGCATTCTGACCTATGTGGGAAGAATAACATTGAATACGAATCTTTGATATGTGTGAGAAGAAGCGAGTCGAAAAAGAGTTCAATCCAATTTGTGTGAACGGCCCAAAGCTATAGTCCCTGTATCAATCTATATGAACGATACAGAGACATGTTTAGTTAAAGTCGCATAGTTGTGTATGTAGTGATTTTAATAGACTCTTTAATCATGTGTGGAATACTAGTGGACGTAGAGGGTTTTACCTCGAACCACTTTAAATGTGTGTTATTTACTTTCAGTATTTACAGTTTTCATTCTACTGTGATTTGATAGTATATTATAAAACCCTATATGCACCAAGCAAACAGGACAACACCCAGTTGCTGTATTTACAGCAACTCACTTAGTCTTTCGCTACGCATTCAAAAATCGTACAACTTATTGTACTCTAACCTTCTAAGCTGTTTACTGTACACTTAGTGTCCAACATGGATCATTAAACTAAGATTGTAGTGATTGTTTAATGTTGGTATTTTGGTACTTCCCTATTTTTGGGTGATAGAGCAAGGTTGAAGCCTTCTCAAAGGCATTAACATTGATGTAATAATACGGAAATGATGGCCATATGTGCGTTTTGAATGTGCTAAAACACAGCGGGTGTTCGATTTATATCTCGGCTAATGATCATTTTTGGTAACTCCAACTTGGTATACTTGTAGAGAAAGTAGGAATGCCGGTACAGCTAAGGCTGTTTAAAATACATTGATTGTGTTTGGACTTTCAAAGCATAAACAAATACCAAAGGAGGATGCGCCTAGGCATGATCAAAAGTTTTTGATAAAATCCATCAGTGCATCAAATTAACCAAGCAATTCTTACTGAGCAATTATTTTGTAATAAACCAAACCAAACATGCTATTTGAGGGAAAAATAAAATCCAGAATCACAACAATTAATAGAATTTTATTCATCATGGCCAACTTTTCTGTATTCGTAGAAAATTCCAAAATTGTTCTCAAATGAAAACTAGAAACAAGACAAATATAAACCAAAGCGTAAAAACTAGTCAAACTACGATGATCTAGTCAAAGTCAGCAAATGCTGATCTTTGTCCGCAATGGTAAGATAAGGGATCTCAACATGGTTCACCTCTATATTCTCATTATCTTCCTCCATGTAATTCGACTATTGAGTCAAGTACTGTTTATACTGCTTGTGCTAGGCTTGGATGTTCTTCGACGCCCTACAATTGTGGTATGCTTCTTTGAACCGTAAGTATACCAATTCCTTCCTTCTTTTGGAGTGGGTCCATTCCCGGCGGTAGGAGGTGGTCCACGCGGTTGGGCTCCACTAGGGCCGGCAGTCGAGACACATTACCTCTTCCACCCTTTGGAACGATGACCTCGTCTTTTCCCTCGTTTGCTCGAGTCATGCACTTGTGGTGATTGAAAAAATTGAGCAGTATTCCATTTTCTATTTTGTCGTGGTGCCTCCATATGGGTAGACTGATTCACTTCTGGAATCGGCATCGTACCATTTGGGCGCGCATTACTGTTGAGAATGATCTCATGATGCCTTTCTTTTTCGTGAGGTGGTAGATAAGATCATTAAATATTTTAATTCTCCTCTTATCCTAGGCAACGTGCAGCTGATGAGCAATCACACTTGCTACTACGGGAAACGTGTTAAGAATCTTTTCAATCAAATCTTGATCGGAATTGTTGACACCACAAAATTAAGATCAGCATGAAGATCAAGGACGACTTGATTATAGGCCTCCACATTCGCATAAACCAAGAACCGTATTTGCTCCCATTGAAGTTGTAATTCGGGAAAGCGATGATCATGCTTATTATTAAAACATTATTCAAATATATCCCGTAGTTCATTGGGAGTTTGCAAATTTATATAATACTTTTTCAACAACATATGTATATGTCTATGCAAGTACATTAGTGTATTAGCCTTGGTTTCCTTGCTCGGTTATTGAGTGGCAGGCACATTATAGGGAAAGATGATGGTAGTAAATCTCTCACCGACGAATGCCAAGTGAACGTCTGAGACCCACCTATGGTCCTCCTTACCAGCGTGGTCAATGACTTCTAGCTCCAGGTGAATATTGGAGGTTTCTGCCATCTACAAGATATAAACAAGAGGAAGATATTCTTGTTGGATTTTCAGTGACAATTTTTAAATGGTCACAATCGATGCTTTAAGATCGTGTAACATAACTGTTACTCGATATACTTCCCGTAATTGTTGTTAGTAAAGTCGACCAAAAAGGCAATATCAAATTGCAACCAGATATGTGGTGTATGCAACAACCATAAGTATCGACTTTGAACAATTCCATGACTCCCTCAGGACTGTCACAATTTTTTTGGACACACAGAGATACCGACTTCTCTAGTGGTCTACTCCACCACAAAGTAGCGTGGGAGATAAAGAACCCAAGAACCCATGTCCCTAAAAGAAAAAGTCCCGAAAAGAGAGAATTGAAATAGGGACAAGTTTAGATAATTATATCGATTATAAAATTAGGCACGTGATATGGAGCAATAGGTGGTGTCCTTCGATCTATCGATTGGTACTCGATGCAACGATGTGAAATCGGGGACGCAATTTTGGCGGGTTCGGAAAGTCACAAATTAAATCGGTGCTCGGATCTTTAGACCGAAATATTGAACTGGGTCGGACCAACTGGGCTGGATTGGGTCGCAGCTTCGAGAAACGGGCGACTGGACTCGAGCTGGTCGGATCAGGCAGCGGGAGGCAGAGCTCGGTGCGACACTTGGTGCGACAAGTCGAGTCAACCGACCGGCGACAGTGTGATTGGACGGATCGGATTGTGGGAGGCGGAGCTCGGCACGGGCGATCCGGACTGCAAGTTCGGTTGTGCTAGTCTGGTGGGGCTGCGAAACTGGTAGGAGTGATCGAGGCTCGGTTGTGGCTGTCGATTGCAGCTGGGGCCGAGCAGAGTTGATCGAAGCAGATGGTCGGGCAGCAGAGGCGGGGTACTGGCTGACTGGATCGGCACGGCAGAGGGCGGCGATGCATCGGTGCTGATGGGACGTGGAAGAAGCAAATGGGTCGCTACAATCGGCTCGGTTGGGTCGCAGCAGATTCCGATGGGATTGATCGGGTCAGACGGGCGGTGATGGTCGGTGATCGGTCGGTAAACGCAGGCGGGAGCCTGGGTCGGATTTCGATAGTTCCGGGTTGCAGGAGGGAGCGTCCGGACAACGAGGATCGAGGATGATCGAATTGCGGAGGACGGCGGCCAGAGTTGATCAGTCGTGGTGGACGACAGTGGTGTACGTATGAGGCAGTGGCGACGGGTGGGGGTCGGCTAGGGTTTAGGCCGATTTATTTTACATAAAGTTTAAAAAAAATTAGAGCTACATGTTGATAATGTGTTTCAGAAGAATGTAATAAAGCAGTAAAGATGAATCATTACTATTCGTAACACTGATAGAGGGGCCTTTATATAGACTTTACAATGAGAGTCCTTCCTCACATAGGATTCCTAATTAGTTAAGACACCTAATGGGATCCTACTACCTATGGACGGATCTAGAACCTTCCATCTATGTATCTTACTACAACTAGTATTAGGCAAGATACACACAAGGGAAGGATATTCCGGAACAAAAATTATATTTTATCATCTTGATCTAACAATAATTAGAAAATAAGAATAATAACGATGATAGAAGGTGTGCAAAAATCTCCAATGTCTCAATATAAAGTACATAAAAATCTTAGTTGCACAAATATTTATGGAATACCAACTTATCTTATAAAATCAACCAAAATCAAAAAAATCTAGAGAATCCCATACTTCAAAATAATGTCAATATATTCTAAAAGTTTTAAATAAACACACTCCCCGTAATTTATTAACTTCCATTATTGTTATGCGCATACCTACAATTTAGACTTGGGCATATATAATCGACTGGAATATACACGCTTTTAGGATATTAAACACATTCGTTTTGTCCAAACTTTATTGATCTAGATGTTCCGGGATATCCTTCCCTTGTATGTGTCTTTCCTAATACTGGGTGTAGTAGGATACATAGATGGAAGGTTCTAGATCATTTGAGGTAGTAGGATCCTATTAGGTGTCTTACCTTAACTAGGAATCCGATGTATGAAATGACTCTCATTATAAAGTCTATTCAAAGGCCCCCTCTATCAGTGTTATGAATACAATTAAATCATCCTAAATGCTTTCTAACGTTCTCCTGAAACCCAGTATCAGCACGTAGCTCAAAAAATTACGAATTTCAAAAAAAAAAGAGAAAATCGACCGAAACCCTAACCGACCCTGCTGCACTTCGCCGCACACCACCGCCGCGACCAGTCCGCCCGGATCCCCATCGCACCAAAGCCGCGAACCAACACCTGCCAGGCCCCAATCCACAAAGCCCCGATCCAATTAGCTATGACCGTCACCACATGTCGTCCGACATAATCATCTACATCGAAACCCATCGCGACCCATCTGTTACCGCCCTTCGATCCAGACCAACCCCGATCTGACCAGCACCACCGCACGACGCCAAGATCCTCCAAAATTCAACCTGCCCGATTGTCAATATGCTCTCATCCGGTCTGACCCGATTCAAGTCTCAGTCTAAATATCTGAATACCAATTTAATTTCTGACTTTCCGGACCCACCAAAATTACACCAATGGTTTCAAATCATCGCATCGAGTACCAATCGATAGATTGAAGCACACTACCTATTTTCCTTGACTCCCCAAGACTGTCATGCATTTTTTTGTGACATGCAGCAATATCGACTTCTCTCGTGGTCTCATCTATTGCAAAGTAGCGTGGGAGATGAAGAACCCAAAAACCCTGTCCTCGAAAGAAAAATTCCCGAAAAAGAGAATTGAAGGGACAAGTTTAGATAATTACGTAGATTATAAAATTAGGAACATAAAGAGTTAATTTAATGCACTGGTGGATTTTATCAAAAACTTTTGATCACGACTAGGCGCATCCTCCTTGGTATTTATTTATGCTTTCAAAGTTCAAACGTAATCAGTGGTTTTTGAATAGTCTTAGCTGTATTGACATTCCTACTTTCTATGCAAATCTACCAAGTTTGAGTTACCAAAAAGATCATTAAGATATAAATTGAACACCCAGCTGCATTTTAATACATTTAAAATGCGCCTACAGCTATCATTGACATATTATTGCATTAATGTTAATGCCTTTGAAAATGCTTCAACCTTGCTCTATCACTCAAAAAAGGGAAAAATACCAAAATAGCAACTTGAAATGAGTACTACGATCTGAGTTTAATGATCTCGAAAGTGCACGACTGATGGACGGAATGATACGGAATACTAGTTTTCAAAACAACAGACCGTTCATATATAGAGTTCTCAACAGAAGGGTTATTGCTATTTTAGTGAATAAAGATCAAGCTGCACGGAAATTATTTTCAGCGATTGTGCTAACTTTGATCCTAACCAAATTAGTCGAATTTCCCCAAAATCAAAGTTAGTGAGTTTTCATTATATCCTTATACACAAGACTAATCGGGTTTCATGTCTTACTGTAGAGTTTTCATGGCGAAATTGAGTGCCTTGCTAATAGTGGAACAACACACTCTATTCTTCGGAATAGGAAATTATTCAGGGATATTTTGCCATATATATCCTCAGTGACAACAATGATTGGCTTTGCCCAAGTAATTCAAGGGAGGGGACCTGCTCATTTCTTGCTAATAATGGTATGCATATCAATGTCACAAATGCTCTCTATGTCCCAAGAGCAAATCGAACGTTGCCATGTTTTAAGGACATTCGTGCCAACGGTTATCACCTTGATATACATTGTGAGAGTGGGATGGAGTTTTTGTGTGTTACTCTGGCAGAATGTGGACGACGCCGCATTCTCGAGAAACTAATGAGTATAAGTAGTGGTTTATAACAAACTACAATAAGGGTTATTGAATCTTAAACTGTGAGTCACGAACTTTGTGATTCCGAAGCATACCAACTTATTGTACTCTAACCTTCTAAGATGTTTACTGTATACTTAGTGGCCGACATGGATCATTAAACTAAGATTGTAGTGCTCGTTTAAAGTTGGTATTTTGGTACTTCCCTATTTTTGGGTGATAGAGCAAGGTAGAAGCCAAAGGCATTAACATTGATGTAATAATACGGAAATCATGGCCATATGCGCGTTTTGAATGTGTTAAAACGCAGCGGGTTTTCAATTTATATCTCGGCTAATGATCCTTTTGGTAACTCCAACTTGGTATGCTTGTAGAGAAAGTAGAAATGACGGTACAGCTAGGGCTGTTTAAAAACCACTAATTACGTTTGCAGAGAAAGTTCAAACGTAATCAGTGGTTTTTAAATAGTCTTAGCTGTATTGACATTCCTACTTTCTCTGCAAATCTACCAAGTTTGAGTCACCAAAAAGATCATTAGTCGAGATATAAATCGAACACCCAACTGCATTTTAATAAATTTAAAATGCGACTACGACCATCATTACCATATTATTGCATCAATGTTAATGCCTTTGAAAATACTTCAACATTGCTCTATCACTTAAAAAAAGGAAAAATACCAAAATAGCAACTTGAAACGAGCACTACGATCTGAGTTTAATGATATAGTGTGAGACCCCATTATTTTTTATGTAGATTAGATTATTAATTTTTAATAAATAAAATAAAGTTTACAATTTTTCATTATCGAATAAAATTAGTTCTTACCTTATGCATAGTCACATTAACTAAATAAATTCTATAAGTTCAACAACCTAATTATTTTTATTACTTCAATTTAATAAATAAAAATAATAATATAATATAAGTTTAATTAACTTAAATTTTTCAATAAATTTTAATTTATTAGCTAAATGGGCTATTTAATCTAATAGTATAACTTAATTAGTGGGCTTATTATTAAAATTTGAACTTAGACGCATTATGGGCTTATGACCATCTAAATAATAAACCACCTATCACCTAAAATACTACACCTAGCCCAAAATACTCATGACCCAACCCAACTTAAACTTACTACCTAATACTTAACAAATACAACTAAAATACACCATACATGTGTAAATACAAGAAAAAAATCGGCCTACACAATTAAAACAAAGGAGACTTGTGTTGTCATAATTTCAAGCTTATTCCAAGACACTTGTACCCTTACATGCAAGCCTTGATGACACCTCCACCTTAACACATCACCTATAAATATTTTCTCCTTGTAAACTCCTCCCATTTCACAACACACACAAAAAAAAAATCTCTGCACTTAAGAGAGAGAGAGAGGGCTGAAGTGAGGAGGGAAGAAACAAAAAAAATAGAGAGGAGGAAGAAAAAGAAAGAGGAAAAGAAAGGTAATGAGTCAACCTTAGAACTTTGTGTAATTCTTTTTTTTTTATTATAAACTTAGAAATAAACTAATCATCCTTGAACTCTTCCTTTGATCAACTACATATATTCAAGGATGGGAGTCATCTTGTCTAAGCCATCATCTTTAACATCTCTTTGAAGAATTCAAAAGTGGGTAAAGTTATTTTCTTTCTTTTCTCTTATTCAAAATTATTACAAGTTAAATATATATGGTGCATGCAAGTATTATGACTTTAGTTAGCTATACTTGATTAAAAATGACATTCATTACTATGCATGTAATGATTTTGGTATTTTTTGAATTTTAGTTTGTCATATTTTGATTATATGTGCAAATTAATTCATTGATGGAAATTTTGGTGGAATATGTCAAATATGATATTTGGTGATTAAAATCCCAAAAATATATTAGTATATACTGGACTATGGTAAGAGGATAATTAGTCACCGGAAGATTTCATAATTCGAACCTAAATTCGAAGAATAACTAAAATAATTTAATTAAGATGAATTTTGGAGTAAAATTATTAAAAGCCATAATTCTGGTCTTATATCCTGAAAGTAAGTCTCAATATATTAAATATAAGTTATATATAAAATTTCACCTAAATCGGAATACATTAAGATAGAAAGACGGGGCAAAAGTATAAATTTCAAGAATTCGGGGTTAAAACTGTAATTTACAGAAATTTACTGTTTCGAAAAGAAAATTTCCAGAAAAGTTGAGTTTCTATGGACTCATAATAACATAAGGAGATTACCCCGAAAATTTGAGGTCAATCTGATAAGAAATGAAAAAGATATGTCAAGAATACTAAAACACCGATTATGGCGAAATGAAGGGGTGAAATTATAAATTCTAAGAGAATAAAAAAATTAAAACTGAACGCAATCTAAAAGTACAAGTCATAAGGTTCAAATCGCAACTGGATTCATAATTTTCGAAGTTTAAACGAATCCAAACGAATTGATCAAAATTATAAGATAAAACTAAATAAAAAAAAATAATAATAATAGCACTAGAATTTGAAAGGGCAGAATTATAATTTATGGGAGGAAAAACCACCATGCAACTTCTGATCTCAGAACCTTATATTATAACGGACTTTTCGCCACAAAGGTCATAATTTTCGGACGTACAATCAAACCGTTCCGACTTAATCAAAATTATACTAAAACACCGATTATGGCGAAATGAAGGGGTGAAATTATAAATTCTAAGAGAATAAAAAAATTAAAACTGAACGCAATCTAAAAGTACAAGTGATAAGGTTCAAATCGCAACTGGATTCATAATTTTCGAAGTTTAAACGAATCCAAACGAATTGATCAAAATTATAAGATAAAACTAAATAAAAAAAAAATAATAATAATAGCACTAGAATTTGAAAGGGCAGAATTATAATTTATGGGAGGAAAAACCACCATGCAACTTCTGATCTCAGAACCTTATATTATAACGGACTTTTCGCCACAAAGGTCATAATTTTCGTACGTACAATCAAACCGTTCCGACTTAATCAAAATTATAATATTTTAGTAAAAATAATGATAGTACTTAAAAGACGGAATGACAGAATTGTAATTTTCGAAAGGTAAAATTTTCATAAACTTATGACCTTCAATCCTCATATCATAACGTACTTTTCGCAATAAAGTTCGCAATTTTCGGACATATAATCAATCCGTACCGAATTATCCAAATTTATAATATTTTAGTAAAAATAATGATAGTGCTTAAAAGACGGAAGGGCAGAATTGTAATTTTCGAAAGGTAAAACTTTCATGCAACTTCTGACCTTCAATTCTCATATCATAACGGACTTTTCGCAATAAAGTTCGTAATTTTCGGACATATAATCAGTCCGTACCGAATTATCCAAATTATAATATTTTAGTAAAAATAATGACAGTACTTAAAAGACGGAAGGGCAGAAATGTGACTTCCGAAAGGTAAAACTTTCATGCGACTTCTGACCTTCAATCCTCATATCATGACGGACTTTTCGCAATAAAGTTCGTAATTTTCGGACATATAATCAGTCCGTACCGAATTATCCAAATTATAATATTTTAGTAAAAATAATGACAGTACTTAAAAGACGGAAGGGCAGAAATGTGACTTCCGAAAGGTAAAACTTTCATGCGACTTCTGACCTTCAATCCTCATATCATGACGGACTTTTCGCAATAAAGTTCGTAATTTTCGGACGTATAATCAATCCGTACCGAATTATCAAAATTTATAATATTTTAGTAAAAATAATGACAGTACTTAAAAGACGGAAGGGCAGAATTGTGATTCCGAAAGGTAAAACTTTCATGCGACTTATGACCTTCAATCCTCATATCATAACGGACTTTTCTCAATAAAGTTCGTAATTTTCGGACGTATAATCAATCCGTACCGAATTATCCAAATTTATAATATTTTAATAAAAATAATGATAGTACTTAAAAGACAGAAGGGCAGAATTGTAATTTACGAAAGGTAAAACTTTCATGCAACTTCAGACCTTCAATCCTCATATCGTAACGGACTTTTCGCAATAAAGTTCATAATCTTCGGACGTATAATCAATCCGTACCGAATTATCCAAATCCATCCAATTATAGTAAAAATAATAATGATAGAACTTAAAAGACGGAAGGGCAGAATTGAAATTTACGAAAGGTAAACTTTCATGCAACTTCTGACCTTCAATCCTCATATCATAACGGACTTTTCGCATTAAAGTTCGTAATTTCCGGACGTATAATCAATCCGTACCGAACTATTCAAGCTTATGAGTTATTATAAGATTTTACTAAGACTCGCACAATAGCAATCTAATCATCAACCGGTTGAACTAATTCCTCTAGTTTATCCAAGTCCATTTACTATCAAAATAATCATATTGATATCTTATAACATGCATAATCGTTGTTAATCACGACAATAATTGTTATTCAAAAGAAATCGGGAGTAAGTGATGTGCGGAGCTAAGTGCTACGACCTTCGGGCGGGAGCCACTGCCAGAGTCCGTACGAGTACCTCTAGAGTCCCTTTTTCTATTTATGTGTATGAGGGGCGGTTAGTCTAAGTCATGAATCGAGCAGTGTGGCTGCGGTTCTAGGCAAAGCTACCGTCGTATCCTATTCCCTTGAAGCCGAAGGACAGAGTGATCCTAAGGTGACTGGGTCGTAGAATTCGGGTATAATCACGATTATGATATGAACCGGGCATAGACCCAAGCTAAGGACATATCGAGCCCAGATAAGTGATAAGGCAGCACGTCACCAAGCGTGAGAGCGATAAAGCTCAAAGGCCAATGTTATAGTGATGGTCCGACAAACGCCCAAGGCTACGGTTATCAAACCAAAGGTCGTGGCGATAGTCAAAGGTCAAACACTGATAACAGTCTAAGATGTTATAAGGAGGCTAAGGGATTAGTCATGTAGACGACCTCCCAAAGCCAAATACTCATTGGGCGCTCGACGCCGTGCATTATTCATACTCAACCGCAATCTACGGAGATTGACTGTACATTCATGTCATAATTCATAATATTCTTCTTGAAAACTTGCACTAATTTTTAAACAGCACTATTTTTCAAAAGTTGGAGAAACATATTGTTTATTAACTAATAAACTCATTAAATATCAAACCCCAACTCACTGAGAATCCATTATTCTCACCCCATTTTGAATTGTTTTCTCAAACCCCACTGGATGAAGAGAACTAAGAAGAAGAAGAGACAGGTCCTGACGACCACTGAAGACTGTCCTCAAAGTATTGCCAAGACGTAGGAATTAGGATGTTGCTTTAACGCTTCTTTTTATTCCTGTGTCAAAATGTATTTTGGTTTCCGATGTACTCTTTTGCACTTGCTGTAATAATTCCGCTGTACTCTTGAATATTTCTTTTCTATGGAATAACCAGTCTTAGTTCACCGGGCTGAGATCTGGCATATGTACGCTTTACTGGAATGTATTATCACAAACGTTATTTATAACTGTCGTGTTCTCGTCCAACCCCGGTGTGGGGGCGTGACAGGAGTGGTATCGGAGCTCGCTTTGTAAGAAGGACACTTACATCGAGCTTTTCCAAGATAAGATTCTTCGAACTTAGATGGGAATTCCACCTAGGGTGAAGTGAACCATAGAAATGAGACCTAATGTAGATTTCTCGAGTCAATTCTCATTAAGATCTCTTTCGACTTATCGCTATTCACTAGGAATATGCCTAGTCAAATTCAAATTTTCTAAGTTCCTGACCAAGATACTTGATTAAGTATTCACGGCAATTCCTTGATTAAATCAATTCTCCTATTGAACTCTTGAAACGGACATAGCTTATCAGATCCTATGGACTCCACTAAACCTCATTACTTTTCAAAATGGGGTATTATTATTTCTTAGTCGCTGGTATTATATAAGCATATTTATTGACTCATTAAGTTCACAGCCTTGATGATAATTCATGGTTAATAGATTTTTATTATTGGATATTCCAATCCATTTGCTATTCATTCAGAGTAAGCGTCGCCAATTGGCATTGTCTAAATTAATTAAGTCGCTATACTATTCATTTGGAATAGTGATGACTAATTTCAACTTATTAAAGTTCTGTGTTGCTGCGTACATTGTAGTCAACTTAGCAACGTTATTCATTTGGAAGGCGTAACGCTAATATTGCAAGGGATTATTCAAAATATTCGACCCATCCGAATGGGGCGAAATCCAAACCTTGCAAAAAACTTCCAGTTTGATTTGAATTATTAAGACATATTTCCTTAATAATTATCTGTGTATCTCTGTCCTATGAGCTGTCTCTTTGAGATGTTACCTACTATCAATAATTGGTAAGGAAAACCTACTTTTCCTTATCCAATGCTGTATTTTTTTTCATGAAACAACATTGCGTATGTAATAATAATGTTGAATAATGATAACATTTATTGATACTCAACAATCGAATGCAAGCATCTTAATTAACACTCACTTCAATAATCACTATCCATAAGCGTAGAAGTATCCACACATATGGGTACGAGCCGAGAAATAGATTCGGTATTTAAGGATTGTGAAGTAATAGTTGAGGGTTATTATTGTAACACCCCCAGATCAAACCGGGAATATTACACGCCGCAGACCCTCTCCGTGAGGATCCACCAGGCTAGACATCAACACAACACATTACATTACATACTGACGAATCAAAATAACGAATCAATAGACCGATTTGGTCTTCCGTCACTGACTTACAAATCAAAATACATAAAGTCATCCAGACTCATACACATACTTGCAACGACGAACAATAAGACAGCGGAAAAGACAATACAATGGACTCCGACTAACTGAAGTCAAAACTGGCCTTCGTGTGATTAGTATCATTCGTCTTTCATCATCCCTCGCACCGATCCTGTGTCTTGCTCCCGAAAACCTGCATGTACGGACACAATCTGAGATATCCACCCCCCGATTACTCGGGGGTTAGCAAAACTCCACTGTTTCGCTAGTGCAAGTATAAAGTGCAAATACGAGCCATACACAACACATTTCGAGAATACAACGAAAGACTTCCCGAGATATATATAGTTAAAAATAGTTCAAGTCTTGAAAGTAGAAGCGAAACAAGTAAGCACTTTGAAAATAATTCCAAATCTCGGGAGTTTTGAAAACATTAGAAATTGAAAAGTTCATAATTCCTCGAAAGTCATTTAGGGTCACAGCCCCAAAGTTCATTTTCCAAAATGCAAATCCGTTAACAAAACGCGGGGTCCACGACCCAACCATTCCGGTCACAGAACACAGGGTCCACGACCCGATCATCCACTTCAATTCACTTACAAGTGCACATTACACATAACACATTAATTTTATGCCATTCTAGCCAAGCACCAAGACTCGATATATAATGTCTCTCGACCCCGAGCACACAGCATTGTGATACTCCGGACCATATCACAATTAACGAAAACATCAACGTCATCCTCAAGATGAAAACCACAACTGGTAACCCACGGCCGTACCCCTTAGTATCGACCCCGGACATCCGTCGGACACTCGGGTGGGAAACCACTTCCGCGGCCGTACCCCTAGTATCGACCCCGGACATCCGTCGGACACTCGGTGGAAGTTCATCCACACACGCACCCAAGTCCACTTCCGTGGCCGTACCCCTTAGTATCGACCCCCAGACATCCCGTCGGACACTCCGGGTGGAAGGAACAACACACACACACGTTCCAAAATCACAGTTGCAAACCACAAGCCTCGAAGGTCAATCACAGTATATATAGTCGAGGTACCTTGCTAGAATGGCCAGTTCATCCAACATATACTCACGACCAAGTAATGATACGATTCATGCTAGAATTTCAACGATGCAGCTAGTACAAATAACATAGCAACGAGGGAAAATACCTATCCAACCACGCCGAACGACACAATGAGACAGGATCATCAATAGGCATACGTTCCATGCATATCTCAATGAAAGGTTAAGCTATAAATCCTCAACGTCATAATCACACAAAACAATACCCCACACATACTTAGACAAGCATATTTAACAACGAAATCATACGAGTCATCTTTAAAGGAAGTATTGAAAAACATATCAATTCCTTTGAAAGTTAATTATAGGTCTTCATAAATCACGTATCGAAAATTACCAACTAATATATCCACAAAACACGTAATGTATGGGCAAGATACTTGCCTCGAAATCAATTTGTGAATACTCCGACGAAAGCGGTTCGGCCGAAACAGCCCCAAAATAGTCCCGAAACAGCCCGGCCGAAACAGCCCCAAAACAGCCCCGAAACAGCCCCAAAATAGCCCCGAAACAGCCCCAAAATAGCCCCGAAACAGCCCCAAAAGCCGACCACCTTCACGAGAAATCAATAACAACACAATCACCACGAGAATAACACCGCTACGAATCAACAACACTAAACGAAATCTCAATCGACACTAAGAAACTACAAGGGTTCAAGGGTTCGTTCCAAGAAAGCCAAAATCATGTTTCGGGTGAGATGAAGTCGATAAACGAGTTACTAATCCGTAGATTATAACCAATACAATAAGAATTACATGACCAATTCATCATAGTCGGCCCAGAATTGAAATCAAAAGAAAAACCCCAAAATATCTCAAGAACATAAATCAACCCGATAAAAACATGAAAACGAAACTCCAAACTGGGGGTTAAGATAAACAAGACTAGATAACAATAAAGGAATCAACAATTTCGGATTGGAATCATGAAATCACGATAAACCCCAAATTATCCCGAAAGTAGGGTTTTAAGAAGAAAATACCTCAATTAAAATGGTGAAAGATGTTGGGATGTTGTTAAATCCGTACTAGGAACTCAAAGATATTGATGGGTGATGATATCAGGCCAAAATCCATGCTTATACGCCCTCAAGATCGTCTAGATCGCCGGAAGGAAGAAAGGGGAGGAAGAAATGACGAAAGTTGACCTCTGCAGTCTTATATATACTGTCAAGAGTTAGCGCACGATAAGGTATGTGTAGCGTGCGCTAACGGCTGTAAAATGCAGTCCAGAACCCTCTGCCAGACCCGTTAGCGCGCGCTAATATATGTATTTAGCGTGCGCTAATTACACACTGTGTAGTCTTTGTTATTTCGGCCATAACTCCTTCGTTCGGACTCCGATTGACTCGCCGTTTGAACCATTGGAAAGCTAATTTGATGCTCTATCACATTGTAAAGTTTCAGAATTTTTAGACTTTATAAGCGCCGGTGGTGATCTGACAAAGTCGACTAAATGCACAAAAACGATACTCCTCGACAAAACAATAATTATTCAACATGCAACGAAACACTAACGGACAACACCAACGATCCAAATCGAAAACGAACACATAACAAAGCAAGACATACTATTAGCTCGACTTACGCAATGATAAGTCGTACCCGACGAACACCACAACACGGTACATCGTACCGTACCCAACATAGGGGAAAATCTCAAGAAATCGCCAACAGAACAAAATGAACGGCGCAATCGACAAAAATTCAAAAATAACCGGAACCGAGAATCTCGGGTATTACATTCTACCCTCCTTAAAAGTAGTTTCGTCCCGAAACTTAAAACATGAAACAATCCAGGCAGAGCAACTCTAGATGACACATGATTCCGATAACTTGAAGATCGGGAAAGACGATACGAAGGCAACCACCCCAAAACTTTGGGAAATTACAAAATAGCCCAAACGCCTGAAACATCACGATAAGAAAATGTATAACCAAACCGAACTTCACAAAACGTGTAACAAGGTTAAACGGACTTACGGGGAAATATGAACAACAATTTCGAACGGGATTCGCAAGAATCGATCTCAAATGCGGAAAAGTCGCCAAAAAGCACGGAACTCAGCAAAACGACACCGAAACGAACTCGGATGTTAACAAGTGTAGAATGAAACATTCACAGAAAGACGAAACGGTCACAGACGATCCGTTAAAACGGACTCCTGCCAAAAAAAGAAATTTACCGAAAATCGAAAATTGCGGATATTACATTATATCACATTTAAAAGAGGTTTTGTCCCCAAAACCTAAACAACGAGAATGAAGTGCTGGAGTAGCAACTTTCCCGGCCATATCCTCTTGGTCCCGTATCTGATGTCCATGACTAACTATATCACGGTCATGACCGTATCCTCTGTCCCTAGACATACTAAGCGGATTCTCACTCGATACGATGGCACAATTTCGCGAAAATAATATGCTAAAGTACCAACCCAGCACGACATAACACATAAGGTAATTGATAACAACTAAATAAGAAAATCCACGAGGTATCCTTTTAAATGATTTCATTTGGAAATCCTTGGATTTGTGCGCTATTCAAAATAAAATCTTGAAAGTATTTTTGGTACCTCCGTTTGTTTCATAAAAACCCGTAAACGACGGACTTTAACCGTCTCATTTGACATCACTTGCAAAGCAATATATATATATATATATATATATATATATTTTTAACATCATCATTATAGAGTGATTCAAGATCACGCACGATAACTGGCTCAGTATAGAAAACTTTTCTGAACCCGAGTTTGAAGTTTTAAATCGAGTAAGATTCTTTATCTTCCACAGTATATTGTTGAAAATAAAAATTGTATTGATTTTTGAAAATAAAGATTTTATGATGTGAAAGATTTCGAAATCATGTACTCGGATTATTTGAAAATACAACAATACGTCAAAAATCATTTTCGAAAATCCTCTCAACACTACACAAAACCAACGGTAATATTTTACAAAATGTCTACATATACTTTAAAACAACTCTTTCAAATACCGTCGAGGTTTTATTTGAGAATCCGAGGCCGGTCGCCAATTCTAAATAATTTTCAAAGTACGACAGAGCCCGATTAATCGAATCGTCGAAACTTTATGAAATTTTCAGGGTGGCGTTTTCGAACACACACACATCAGACATAATTTAAACAAAATCAATTATCACCTAGCGCTACAAAAAGTCCTAACACTTATTCCCACACAACAGTTGCATCGCTCAACACACATAGAATACCGTCGAAGATGATTGACTGCAGCAAAACATAGACCTGACGGCTAAAAATGCGGTTCCATAGCCTCTGTCCAGACTGACTAACGCGCGCTACAACAAATATTTAGCGTGCGCTACCCATGCTGCATTAGCGCGCGCTAGCCTCACACTTAGCGTGCGCTAACGGTTCTATTTCAGCAACATGATTGTGAACATATATATGACATTACTAAAATCGAAGGTCACAAATAAACAACAACAATATTCGAATCTCAAAGCCATGGATTCACATAATTACAACACCTCATGAGCAACCATCAATAGGCAATTGTCATTCAAAACCGAAAAGTTAAAAGCAAGAGTCACGTCTTGAGTATATTTTGTAGACCTTATTTGAGTTAAAAACTCGTGTTTTGAAAACTTATAGTATGAGATGAAAATGAAATATCGGTAGTTAAAGTCTCAAAAATTTTGACCTTGAGGTCATCATACAAAAAAATCAAAATTTTTCCTCCCTTGGAGAACATTTTAAAAAAAATTACGACTCCCTGAAAGCCTTTCGAAAACTTAAAATTCCAAGGTTGTTACTCTTGCAAGAAAAACAGTTCATACAAGGATACATTTAGCAATATCACTCTTCATTCTAGTACAAAACGAGAATCGACAAATATATGTCACTTACTCACGATGCACCTTCAAATACTACTACTTAACACAGAATCACACCGGCTCGTATAGCTCGTGGTACAACATGTAGTAGGGAGACTTACATCCACAGATCGCACGAAGATGATGGTTGCACCATGATACTAATCACGACCGACATCCCAGACGACGCGTCGCGACACGACATTAGTCAGACTCAATATGACAAGACAAGACCCAACAATACACGACTGGACCCGACAGCCTAGGTTTCCGCAACCTAAGCTCTGATACCATAAATGTAACACCCCCAGATCAAACCGGGAATATTACACGCCGCAGACCCTCTCCGTGAGGATCCACCAGGCTAGACATCAACACAACACATTACATTACATACTGACGAATCAAAATAACGAATCAATAGACCGATTTGGTCTTCCGTCACTGACTTACAAATCAAAATACATAAAGTCATCCAGACTCATACACTTGCAAGGGTAAAATACTTGCAACGACGAACAATAAGACAGCGGAAAAGACAATACAATGGACTCCGACTAACTGAAGTCAAAACTGGCCTTCGTGTGATTAGTATCATTCGTCTTTCATCATCCCTCGCACCGATCCTGTGTCTTGCTCCCGAAAACCTGCATGTACCTGGACACAATACAGATATCCACCCCCTGATTACTCGGGGGTTAGCAAAACTCCACTGTTTCGCTAGTGCAAGTATAAAGTGCAAATACGAGCCATACACAACACATTTAGAGAATACAACGAAAGACTTCCCGAGATATATATAGTTAAAAATAGTTCAAGTCTTGAAAGTAGAAGCGAAACAAGTAAGCACTTTGAAAATAATTCCAAATCTCGAGAGTTTTGAAAACATTAGAAATTGAAAAGTTCTTAATTCCTCGAAAGTCATTTAGGGTCACAGCCCCAAAGTTCATTTTCCAAAATGCAAATCCGTTAACAAAACGCGGGGTCCACGACCCAACCATTCCGGTCACAGAACACAGGGTCCACGACCCGATCATCCACTTCAATTCACTTACAAGTGCACATTACACATAACACATTAATTTTATGCCATTCTAGCCAAGCACCAAGACTCGATATATAATGTCTCTCGACCCCGAGCACACGGATTGTGATACTCCTGAATATATCACAATTATAGAAAAGATCAACGTCATCCTCAAGATGAAAACCACAATCGTAACCCACGGCCGTACCCCTTAGTATCGACCCCGGACATCCCGTCGGACACTCCGGTGGAAACCACTTCCGCGGCCGTACCCCTTAGTATCGACCCCCAGACATCCCGTCGGACACTCCGGGTGGAAGTTCATCCACACACGCACCCAAGTCTACTTCCGTGGCCGTACCCCTTAGTATCGACCCCCAGACATCCCGTCGGACACTCCGGGTGGAAGGAACAACACACACACACGTTCCAAAATCACAGTTGCAAACCACAAGCCTCGAAGGTCAATCACAGTATATATAGTCGAGGTACCTTGCTAGAATGGCCAGTTCATCCAACATATACTCACGACCAAGTAATGATACGATTCATGCTAGAATTTCAACGATGCAGCTAGTACAAATAACATAGCAACGAGGGAAAATACCTATCCAACCACGCCGAACGACACAATGAGACAGGATCATCAATAGGCATACGTTCCATGCATATCTCAAGGAAAGGTTAAGCTATAAATCCTCAACGTCATAATCACACAAAACAATACCCCACACATACTTAGACAAGCATATTTAACAACGAAATCATACGAGTCATCTTTAAAGGAAGTATTGAAAAACATATCAATTCCTTTGAAAGTTAATTATAGGTCTTCATAAATCACGTATCGAAAATTACCAACTAATATATCCACAAAACACGTAATGTATGGGCAAGATACTTGCCTCGAAATCAATTTGTGAATACTCCGACGAAAGCGGTTCGGCCGAAACAGCCCCAAAATAGTCCCGAAACAGCCCGGCCGAAACAGCCCCAAAACAGCCCCGAAACAGCCCCAAAATAGCCCCGAAACAGCCCCAAAAACCGACCACCTTCACGAGAAATCAATAACAACACAATCACCACGAGAATAACACCGCTACGAATCAACAACACTAAACGAAATCTCAATCGACACTAACAAACTACAAGGGTTCAAGGGTTCGTTCCAAGAAAGCCAAAATCATGTTTCGGGTGAGATGAAGTCGATAAACGAGTTACTAATCCGTAGATTATAACCAATACAATAAGAATTACATGACCAATTCATCATAGTCGGCCTAGAATTGAAATCAAAAGAAAAATCCCAAAATATCTCAAGAACATAAATCAACCCGATAAAAACATGAAAACGAAACTCCAAACTGGGGGTTAAGATAAACAAGACTAGATAACAATAAAGGAATCAACAATTTCGGATTGGAATCATGAAATCACGATAAACCCCAAATTATCCCGAAAGTAGGGTTTTAAGAAGAAAATACCTCAATTAAAATGGTGAAAGATGTTGGGATGTTGTTAAATCCGTACTAGGAACTCAAAGATATTGATGGGTGATGATATCAGGCCAAAATCCATGCTTATACGCCCTCAAGATCGTCTAGATCGCCGGAAGGAAGAAAGGGGAGGAAGAAATGACGAAAGTTGACCTCTGCAGTCTTATATATACTGTCAAGAGTTAGCGCACGCTAAGGTATGTGTAGCGTGCGCTAACGGCTGTAAAATGCAGTCCGTAACCCTCGCTGCACCGTTAGCGCGCGCTAATATATGTATTTAGCGTGCGCTAATTACACACTGTGTAGTCTTTGTTATTTCGGCCATAACTCCTTCGTTCGGACTCCGATTGACTCGCCGTTTGAACCATTGGAAAGCTAATTTGATGCTCTATCACATTTTAAAGTTTCAGAATTTTTAGACTTTATAAGCGCCGGTGGTGATCTGACAAAGTCGACTAAATGCACAAAAACGATACTCCTCGACAAAACAATAATTATTCAACATGCAACGAAACACTAACGGACAACACCAACGATCCAAATCGAAAACGAACACATAACAAAGCAAGACATACTATTAGCTCGACTTACGCAATGATAAGTCGTACCCGACGAACACCACAACACGGTACATCGTACCGTACCCAACATAGGGGAAAATCTCAAGAAATCGCCAACAGAACAAAATGAACGGCGCAATCGACAAAAATTCAAAAATAACCGGAACCGAGAATCTCGGGTATTACAATTATTTCCCTACCGACCTAATTCTTCTCCCTATACTTGAGTATGACCTCATACTTGGGATGGATTGGCTATCTAAACACTTTGCACAACTCGACTGCCATTTTAAAATAGTTCGATTCTATAAACCCGATCACCCAGTAGTTGAACTACATGGGGATGCTAGAATTAACTCGGCCCCAATAATATCAGCTATGAAGGCGAGGAGGGCCATCTCGAAGGGAGCAACAGGATATTTGGCTTTTGTCATTAACAAACCCAAGAGTAAAATGGAGATTGAAGCTACACCAGTAGTATCAGAATACCATGATATTTTCCACGCGGAACTTACTTCCCTACCTCCAGATAGGGAAGTTGAATTCAGCATTGATATCTTGCCAGGAAAGGCACCTATGGCTAGAACGCCATATCGAATGGCCCCACTGGAACTGCAAGAACTGAAGGTTCAGTTGCTAGAGGTTGGATTTATCCGACCGAGTATATCTCCTTGGGGAGCACCAGTGCTATTCGCAAAGAAGAAAGATGGCACACTAAGATTGTGCATCGATTACCGAGAACTTAACAATATTACTGTTAAGAACAAGTATCCACTTCCCAGGATCGATGAACTATTCGACCAACTACAAGGAGCAACGGTTTACTCAAAGTTCAATCTTCAACAGGGATATTACCAATTGAGGATCAAGGAGAATCACATACCGAAGACTGCCTTTCAAACTAGGTATGGCCATTACGAATTCGTGGTAATGCCTTTTAGATTGACCAACGCACCGGCTGCATTTATGGATTTAATGCACTGCGTATTCCAACCATATCTGGATCAATTCATAGTGATATTTATTTACGACATACTCGTTTATTCCAAATCGGATCAGGATCACAAAACTCACCTAAGATTGGTGCCAGAAACGCTAAGGAGTCATAAGTTGTATGCCAAATTCAGTAAGTGTGAATTCTGGTTAAGAGAGGTAGCGTTTTTAGGACACATAATATGTGGAGATGGAGTCGCAGTAGATCCATCAAAGGTGGAGACTATTTTGGACTGGAAGAGGCCAGAAACAGTCACTGAGATTCAGAGATTTCTTGGACTTGCGGTTACTACCGCAAATTCATTAAAGATTTTTCCAAAATCGCAGGACCACTCACAAGACTGACGCAGAAGCACGTCAAATTTTAGTGGAACGATAAGTGTGAGTTGAGCTTCCAATAACTCAAGAGAAAACTCACTACTGCACCTGTACTAACACTTCCCGAAGGGAGTGAAGGATTTGTGGTTTACAGCGATGCATCAAAGGAAGGATTAGGAGCTGTGCTGGTGCAAAATGGCAAGGTTGTGGCTTATGCATCACGAAAGCTAAAAATCCACGAGATGAATTATCCGACCCATGACCTTGAACTAGCAGCAATAGTGTTTGCTTCGAAGAAATGGAGACACTACCTGTATGGAGCTACATTCACCATCTTTACCGACCACAAGAGCCTCAAATATTTATTCTCTCAGAAGGAGTTGAATCTAAGACAAAGACGGTGGATAGAACTTTGTGAGGATTATAACCTCACCATTCAGCATCATCTGAGCAAGGCCAATGTCGTAGCGGACGCCTTGAGTAGGAAAGCGAGTGTGGCTAGACTCATGATAAGGAAATGGGATGCCCTGAGAGAAATAATCCAATGGAACCCAAGGCAGGCTAAGACACACGTCTTATGTGCTAATTTGTCAATAAAGCCGGATTTACTTGAGGAAATCCGAGAAGCACAAACACAAGATGAGAAGTTGTGTAAACTTAAGGAAAAGGTCGCACAAGGCGAGAAATCCGAGTTTAGCATGTCAGCTAATGGAACGCTAAAATTCAAAAAATGAATATGTGTTCCCAACAATGGCGAACTCAAGAAGAAAATTTTAGCAGAAGCTCACTTCTCTCGGTATACAATACATCCAGGTGGTAATAAGATGTATAAGGATCTAAAGAAACACTACTGGTGGGTGAGTATGAAGAACCAGGTAGCAGAATTCGTAGCAAGGTGTTTAACTTGTCAAAGAGTAAAGGCTGAACACCAAAGACCATCAGGATTGCTACAACCACTCAAGATTCCTGAATGAAAATGGGAACTAATCACGATGGACTTCGTGACGGATCTACCAACAACCAGTGGAGGATACAACACAATCTGGGTAATCGTGGATAGACTTACAAAGTCAGCTCACTTCCTACCCGTAAGAAAGAATGATAGTCTGCAGAAGCTAGCAAGGACATATATCCGAGAAATCGTTAGATTACATTGAGTATCTGCAGACATTCTGTCAGATCGTGACCCCGGATTTGTCTCCAGATTTTGAAAGAGTCTTTATCAAGAACTTGGGACGACATCGAGTTTCAGCACTGCATCTCACCCTCAGACGGACGGACAATCCGAGAGAACGATACAAGTCCTTGAGGATATGTTACGGGCATGTGCACTGGATTTTCAGAAGAGTTGGAGTCACCACCTACTCTTAGCTAAGTTTGCCTACAACAATAGCTACCAGGCAACTATCGGAATAGCTCCATATGAAGCATTATACGGAAGAAAGTGCCGATCACCAATACATTGGGAGATTGACGACCGAGAAGAAGACGCCACGTGGGAAGCAGGGGATGAGATGAAGAAGACTTTTCCAGAAATATTCAGATAGGAATTTGGGGACCAAATTCTCCCAAGGTGGGGAGGACGTGAGACCCCATTATTTTGTATGTACATTAGATTATTAATTTTTAATAAATAAAATAAAGTTTACAATATTTCATTATCGAATAAAATTATTTCTTACCTTATGCATAGTCAATTAAGTAAATAAATTCTATAAGTTTAACAACCTAATTATTTTTATTACTTCAATTTAATAAATAAAAATAATAATATCATATAAGTTTAATTAACTTAAATTTTTCAATAAATTTTAATTTATTAGCTAAATGGGCTATTTAATCTAATAGTATAACTTAATTAGTGGGCTTATTATTAAAATTTGAACTTAGATGCATTATGGACTTATGACCATCTAAATAATAAACCATCTATCACCTAAAATACTACACCTAGCCCAAAACACTCATGACCCAACCCAACTTAAACTTAATACCTAATATAACAAATACAACTAAAATACACCATACATGTATAAATACGAGAAAAAAATCTGCCTACACAATCAAAACAAAGGAGACTTGTGTTGTCATAATTTCAAGCTTGTTCCAAGACACTTGTACCCTTACATGCAAGCCTTGATGACACCTCCACCTTAACACCTCACCTATAAATATTTTCTCCTTGTAAACTCCTCCCATTTCACAACACACACAAAAAAAAAATCTATGCACTTAAGAGAGAGAGAGAGGGCTGAAGTGAGGAGAGAAGAAACAAAAAAAAATAGAGAGGAAGAAGAAAAAGAAAGCGGAAAAGAAAGGTAATGAGTCAACCTTAGAACTTTGTGTTAGGAGTATGCACTCGAATGCCACTCAGAGGTTGTTGAGTGAGGGCATTGTACTTGTAATTATATAAACCATTTATATAAGGCAAATGAATGTTTCTTTATTTACTGGTAGTTACTGGCATTCCTAACTCGTAAATAAACATATAGAAAATAGTCCGTGTATTTGAGAGCAAAACGTTCCACTCCTTATTGGATAAGGGGGTCGGCACTGGAAAGGTTATAACTCAAATACTTAATCGTTCGCAAGTCGATGAAACATGACTGGGCGTTAAGTTTATGTGAAGACTTGTATGACGTATTCTTTGACATGGAGAGTGCCTGTCGAACACTAATGGTTAGTGGGAGCACACGTTATAGGTATGCTAATTGGATTAGTATACTCGAACCGACTCACCCTCGATTCGTCACATGGATTTCACTCCGGGACAGTCAATGACGGAATCGAAAGGTTGTGATAGGTATTCGTGAACCTTCGACTTGAGGATTTAGTAGGGATGTGCTTGTGACGTCAAGATTTTCATTAGAGTAGTTCGACCCTGTAAACCGGAAGGCGGGGTCAACCTCGACGTGCATCTTGACGGCAAGTAGCGAGTCCTCAATACCAAGATAGAATTCTTTCTCCCGTTAGTGAGCGGGTTATATGTCCTATGCGGTTATTGGCAGATGAGATCATAAGTCTTTGGCCAAAGCATTGGAGCTAGTTGTATTAGATACACGACAGCTCGATGATCTCGATTTGCATTAACGCATGCATAGCGTCAAGTACAGATAGGGTTTGACTGACCGTGACCCTATAACTTGATCGGGACATTTGAAAGAAGGGTTTATACGTATACTGGTATTCACGACAGAATGGTTCTTGAATGATCCCAATCATTCGTTCTCAGTCGGGGTACAGTGTAGGCCACCAGGCTGGCTAGGTGGTGCTACTACTCTTTGGTTCCTCCCATTGCTGACTGAGACGGACCTACCGAGTCGCGCATTAGGATTGACAACGGAATGAATCGAGCTAATTCTCTCATTATGAATATTAGATATTGGATATCTAATTTTGGAACATTGGATGTTTAAATCGATTTATTGGATAAATTGATTTACGGCCTAATGAATTAAATAAATTACTGGGTGATTAATTTAATTCATGAATATAATTATTTCTTGGAGAAATTAATTATGTTATTTTGTATTTGATATGTTTAATTAATTGGATTAATTAAACGACATAAATACATCGGAACAGAATAGGAGTTTATGTGTTTGGACTCACGGGAGTCCGAAACGAACCGAACTCGTCCGTTTTCTAGCATGGGCCGCCCCCCCACTTATTACCATGTGTGTGTATTGACTTGTCCCCATCATGGTTTTGGAATCTCATGTGATTGAGGGGACAAGTATCATATACATTATATGGGGAATCAAATCATGATATATGTATTTGTTTTCATGCGGGTTGAATAAGAATATATAGAAGACTTTGATCTCTCATCCTCACTTAACTCTTAGCCTTCCTACGTGAGTGAGATTGAGAGAGAGAGAGAAAAAAAATCATTTTCTCAATTATCTTCATCTTCTTCATTCATTTTCTTCTTCATTTTTCTTGGAGAAAAATTGAGAGAAAATCATATAGAGAGAGTAAGATTAAAACACTTAGAGTGTAATAATCTTTACATATATAGCTTCATCACTTAGCTCTAGCCGTATCCTCGGAGGATAGCAAGGTGATTGTCATTCCGGTTGTTTCTCCGGCGCGTGGCAAGTAGAGACGCAGTGCTTTCGGCATTGGATCGTTCAAGAGCTTGGGGAATAGCTCAAGAAAAGGTTACCATTTAATCAACGGACTTCGAGGGTTAGTTTCTTACGACTCTTGCTTTTCGTTTATATATTCGTATATACGTAGCTCGATCGATCCTCGTAGGGATTCGAATCGAATTAATTTTTGTTTTACCGCTTCCGCTGGGCCTTCGTTTTAGGCACC
This sequence comes from Orobanche coerulescens, assembly GCA_033398695.1. Classification (NCBI taxonomy): domain Eukaryota; kingdom Viridiplantae; phylum Streptophyta; class Magnoliopsida; order Lamiales; family Orobanchaceae; genus Orobanche; species Orobanche coerulescens. The sequence goes on from CM065816.1 coordinate 113,930,133, forward strand.
GAATCACAACAGTGGTATCGGAGCGTAGGTCTTGCGATCGTATATATGATATTGGCTTTTGGAATGCTCGATTAGATGGTGAATGATTTGGAATCATTTCAGTCATAATCGTGGTATATGTTTTTCGTTCGTAATAATTGTATTTTTCGTAAGTTTATGTCTAAATATAAATCTTAAATTTCTGGGAAATATGATTTATATTGAAGATACGAAAGTCGGAAAATATTGATATTGGATATCCGGTCGAAAATCTAGCCCCGAATCGTCGTCGGACGATTTTTTGGACAAATAGGGTAATTTGGCCGAGAGTGACTCGACCGTGTCCTGAGTGACACGGCCGTGTCCGGCAGTGGCTGTGCCAGCTGCACGAGACCCGACCGTGTCGCGACACGGCGTGTCCGCCGGAAGGCTTCAGAAGTGACTCGGCCGTGTCGGCGACACGGCCGTGTCTGCGAGAATGCAGGACACACTGGCATGACCCGATCGTGTCTGGCGGCACGGGCCGTGTCTGGCCGGCAGGCTGCCGGCAGTGACTCGGCCAGGCAGGCCATTTTTCACCCGGCTCGATTTTTTCATGTATTCTTAAAAATTAATCTCCCGCATGTTAAATTGGATTTAATATGATTAAAATGGTTTGTAGTATTTCATTTTATAAGGGAAATTTGATTAATTGGAATATTTATGGTCGACCGAATTATTTTGAACGTTATCAAATTACCGATTGTGTGAATCAATTGGATCGGTTCATATTGTTGATTGGATCAATGTATCTCTACGCTTTCAATTTATATAGTATTTATTTGATGAATGCTTTTTGAATGGGGAGGTGGTTCGTGGACTTAGATTTGAATCGTTCGTTTTATTCGATTGGGTTGTAAAGGCCGTTTTGAGCCTATTTATTTTACTAGAAATGTTTGTATCTAGGATGCAATTTTCGATGTAAAATTTATATGTAATGACGAAGACCGGAGGAAGATCCATTTCGAGAAGATGAAGATTCAAGACGAAGACTTGTAATTAGATTACGAAGTTTTTGTTTTCTAGGAACGGTCCATGAACCACATGTTGGTAGCAACTAGGTTGTGAATGGTTATTTTCATATTGTATGAATGCCACAAACGCGCTAATATGATTAATGTGCAAAGTGTAACGTTAATCGCGAAAATTCTCCCACAATAAATAATTAAGTTTATAAGGTTTCAAGTTTTTCCTTCCCTCCATCGAGTTTTCGGGAAATTGAAATCCAAACCGGATGTGCTATGCTTCCGAGTTATCGGGGTAGTCGTTCGGGGAGGACGGATAAATTACCGGGAGCGCATTGGATGCCTTCGGTTGGAGCAAATTTTATCCCTAGAAACCTGATAGGTTGCCGGATAAGATTCAATTGTGAAACTGATTTGCGTCGATGGTATAAACTTAACTTGTTCACGAACCATAGAAATCGTATAGGTTGAGGGGAGTGAACAAGGGGAAAAAGAAGATCGAATCATCCATTAGATGGGTTGGTGTTGGAAACCACTTTATGGGAATTAATAGACTAGAAACCTATTCGGTTGCCCTCTATTAAGATTTATAAAGAACTCGATCACCACTATGAAGTAGAGCGACGATACTTCCGGATATCACATGGGAGTGTGTTATTCCGATAAAAATAGTGGGAGCTGGGTAACAAGAATAGAAAAGACCTTAAATTCTATACTCAGAACATAATTGAATGAGTCACTAATTAATCTGTTATACTTAATGCAGACAAATCTCAATATGACAATGAATCCACTCGCAATTCTACTCGAAAAGAACACCTTAATGGGACCTAACTTTGTGGATTGGCTCCGCAATCTGATGATTGTCCTCAGTATAGAGGCACTGGGATACGTCTTGGAGACGGACATTCCGGCGCTTCCTATGCGGACTCGAGCCAATCAGGAAGAGATTGAAAACCACGAAAAGTGGGTTAAGGATGACGTGAAAGTCCGTGCTTATATGATGGCTTCCATGTCTAATGAGCTTCAGAGAGCTCATGAGAAAATGACTTCTGCTAGGCATATTCTATCTCACTTAACCGAGCTTTATGGTGAGCACAGCAGAACTGCTAGATATGAGATATCCAAGCAATTGTTCGGTGCAAGGATGAAGGAAGGTGAGAAAGTTGGGGAACACGTCCTCAAAATGATATCCATGATCGAGAGATTGGAGGCTCTTGATTTTAAAATGGATACTTCTCTCCAAACCGACCTTATCCTACAGTCTCTCCCTGATTCCTTCTCATAGTTTGTTATGAACTTCAACTGCAATGAGATTGCATGTAACTTAGCTGGGCTAATGAACAAACTGGTGACCGCTCAGTCTCAGATGAAGACCCCACGGATGAAGGAGTCTGCACTTGTGATTTCTTCTGGACTTCGGAAGTCTAAGAATAAGAAGAAAAAGACCAAGAAGCGGACCGGACCACAAGCTAAGGACCTTAAGGGAAAGGGCAAGGCCCCGATGGTTCCAAAGAACAAGAAGAAGAAGGATGCTTGTCTCAAGTGCGGTGAGCTGGGCCACTGGGCTAGAGACTGTCCGATTCTTCATGGCACTTCAGGTACAGAACTTTTAGTTTTGGAAACAAATTGTTACGCTCGTATTTTATACTTCCCTGATATCGGATTCGTGCTAGTTCTCATATTTGTACCGTGAATCGTGATCTGGAACAAAGTAGGAAGCTTGGAGCCGGAGAAGTTATGATCACAATGGAAGCGGGCATAGTGTCGAGGCGACCGACATAGGATCACTTCTTTTGGGTTTAGAATCCGGCTTTGTTTTGACTTTAGAAGATGTACTTGTTTTGCCCAAGGGGCACAAAAACATTGTATCCATTTCGGTCATGGACCGAAAAGGCTTTTCATTTTTCATTGGCGATGGTTCCTGCAAAATTTATTTTAGAAATAAACTAGTGGGTACTGCTACATTGTTGAATGGATTGTATCATCTAAATCTCAGCAACAAAGTAGTTGTGAATACTATAACTAGAAAACGCGGTAGGGATGAAACCAATCAAGTTTTGAAATGGCATCTTAGACTTGGTCATGTTGGTCGGACCAAGGTTTACAAGATGGAAAAGATGGACTTATGGGTCCATTGGGATCGGATCCCTTTCCTACTTGTGAATCTTGCCTTAAAGGCAAATGACTAAGTCCCCTTCACAGGGACATTTCAAAGAGCCGCTGATAAACTGGGATTAATCCATACCGATGTATGTGGTGCTTTGGAAGCAGCACGTGACGGATATCAATATTTCATTACGTTTACAGATGATCATACTAGGTATGGTTATGTATACTTAATGAAAGATAAATCCGAGGCCTTTGAGAAATTCCAGGAATTCAAGGCCCTAGTCGAGAAACAAACTGGTAATCATATCAAAGCACTTCGGTTGGACCGAGGTGGCGAGTATATGAGTACGGAGTTTGACGAGTTCCTTAAGGAACATGGAATAGTTTCACAACTAACACCTCCAGGTACTCCTCAGTTAAATGGTGTGTCAGAAAGAAGGAACCGGACCCTGTTGAACATGGTCCGTTCCATGCTGGGCTATACTGACTTGCCGATTTACCTGTGGGGATATGCACTCCTGACTGCCGCCTATATCTTGAACATATGTCCTTCCAAATCCGTTCCTAGAACTCCACATGAGATGTGGGAAGGAAGGAAACCAAGTATTAATCATATTAGGATTTGGGGATGTCCCGCTTATGTCAAGAAGACTAAGGTGGAAAAGTTGGAAGCTAGGTCTGCAAAGGGACGTTTCATTGGATTCCCATCTGGGGCGATGGGATATCTATTCTACATGCCCGAAGATCGAAGGATCATTGTTGCTTTACAAGCACACTTCCTGGAAGATTAGTTGATTCAGGAAGGCGGAGCAGGTAGAAGTATTTCTTTAGAAGAATACAATGAAACTCCTCGAGAGACACACTGCAAGAAATCTGAACCGAACTTTCTGAAACACAAGTACAACCACCTCGTAGGTCTAGTAGGGTGTCTCATTTACCTGAGAGGTATGGGCTTGTGCACTTGGAGGAGCTGGGTCTCCATGAGGTTCCAAGTGATAGCCAAGAGACCGACCCAACAACCTATGACCAAGCGATGGTGGATGTAGACTCCGCGAAATGGCGTGAAGCTATGGAAGCTGAGATAGACTCGATGCATGTCAATCATGTCTGGACTCTAGTAGACCGCCCCAAGGGCATAGTGCCCATTGGGAATAAGTGGATCTACAAGAGAAAGACTGATGGTGATGGCAAGGTTGACGCCTATAAGGCCAGGCTTGTGGCAAAGGGTTATACCCAAAAGGAAGGGATTGATTACCACGATACCTTCTCGCCCGTAGCCATGATCAAGTCTATTCGCATGATGCTTGCTATAGCTGCCTACCACGATTATGAGATATGGCAAATGAACATAAAGACGGCTTTCCTTAATGGATTCCTCGAGGAGGAAATCTATATGGAGCAGCCTAAAGGCTTTGTGTCCGAAGTCGATATTCAGAAAGTGTGCAAGCTTCAGCGTTCCATTTATGGACTGAAGCAAGCGTCGCGTAGTTGGAACCTTCGTTTTGACGAGGCGGTCAAAGAGTTTGACTTCGTGCAAAATGAAGAGGAACCTTGTGTATACAAGAAAGTTAGTGGGAGCAAGATCGCATTCTTAGTACTATATGTAGATGACATTCTACTAATAGGAAATGATGTGGGAATGCTCGATTACGTGAAAGCTTGGCTTTGAGTAATTTCTCCATGAAAGACTTGGGAGAAGCAACCTATATTCTTGGTATTCGGCTCTCTGGGATAGAGCGAAGAGAACAATAGGCCTTTCCCAAGCCCTCTATATAGATAAGATCTTAAAGCGATTTAAGATGGATGATTCTAAAAGAGGGTTCCTACCGATGCAACATGGAATAAAACTCACCTTGAAGATGTGTCCTCAAAGTGAGGAACAACGCAAGGAAATGAGTAATATACCATATGCTTCGGCCGTGGGTAGCCTTATGTATGCTATGTTGTGTACAAGACCGACATCGCGCATCTTTGTAAGTGTGGTGAGTAGGTTTCGTGCAAACCCGGAGTAGGGAACATTGGGTCAGTAAGAACGTTCTCAAGTACTTGAGAAGAACTAGAGATATGGTTCGATGTATGGCGGTGGAGATTTGGATGTGGTGGGATTCACCGATTCGGACTTCCAAGGACCGAAGGACGACTCGATGTCCACTTCGCTACATATTTACTCTTAATGGAGGAGCAGATCTTGGCGTAGTGCCAAGCAAAGCGCGGCCGATTCCCACCGTCAGCCGAGTATCAAGCGGCCTCGGAGACTTCCAAGGAAGGGTTCTGATTAAGAAGTTTCGGAGAACTTCAAATGATACCATGTGCCGAAAACTGTCTACCGCATCGCGACAATGACGGAGCTGTAGCGCAGGCCAAGGAGCCGAGGTTTCACAACAGCACCAAACATATTGAGAGGAAGTATCATCTCGTAAGAAAATTTGTTCGCAAGGGATACATTGTGCTGCACAGAGTAGACTCGGCCGACAACGTCGCCGATCCACTGACCAAGCCACTTTCTCAGACTAGCTTGGAGCGTCATCTGGAGAACATGGGTATTAGATACCATAGTGTGTGGCATTGAGTGCAAGTGGGAGATTGTTAGGAGTATGCCCTCGAATGCCACTCAGAGGTTGTTGAGTGAGGGCATTGTACTTGTAATTATGTAAACCATTTATATAAGGCAAATGAATGTTTCTTTATTTAATGGTAGTTACTGCCATTCCTAACTCGTAAATAAACATATAGAAACTAGTCTTTGTATTTGAGAGCAAAACGTTCCACTCCTTATTGGATAAGGGGGTCGGCACTGGAAAGGTTATAGCTCAAATACTTAATCGTTCGCAAGTCGATGAAACATGACTGGGCGTTAAGTTTATGTGAAGACATGTATGACGTGTTCTTTGACATGGAGAGTGCTTGTCGAACACTAATGGTTAGTGGGAGCACACGTTATAGGTATGCTAATTGGATTAGTATACTCGAACCGACTCACCCTCGATTCGTCACATGGATTTCACTCCGGGACAGTCAATGACGGAATCGAAAGGTTGTGATAGGTATTCGTGAACCTTCGACTTGAGGATTTAGTAGGGATGTGCTTGTGACGTCAAGATTTTCATTAGAGTAGTTCGACCCTGTAAACCGGAAGGCGGGGGTCAACCTCGACGTGCATCTTGACAGGCAAGTAGCAGGTCCTACTGAATACCAAGATAGAATTCTTTCTCCCGTTAGTGAGCGGGTTATATGTCGTATGCGGTTATTGGCAGATGAGATCATAAATCTTTGGCCAAAGCATTGGAGCTAGTTGTATTAGATACACGACAGCTCGATGATCTCGATTTGCATTAACGCATGCATAGCGTCAAGTACAGATAGGGTTTGACTGACCGTGACCCTATAACTTGATTGGGCCATTTGAAAGAAGGGTTTATACGTATACTGGTATTCACGACAGAATGGTTCTTGAATGATCCCAATCATTCGTTCTCAGTCGGGGTACAGTGTAGGCCACCAGGCTGGCTAGGTGGTGCTACTACTCTTTGGTTCCTCCCATTGCTGACTGAGACGGACCTACCGAGTCGCGCATTAGGATTGACAATGGAATGAATCGAGCTAATTCTCTCATTATGAATAGTAGATATTGGATATCTAATTTTGGAACATTGGATGTTTAAATCGATTTATTGGATAAATTGATTTACGGCCTAATGAATTAAATAAATTACTGGGTGATTAATTTAATTCATGAATATAATTATTTCTTGGAGAAATTAATTATGTTATTTTGTATTTGATATGTTTAATTAATTGGATTAATTAAACGACATAAATACATCGGAACAGAATAGGAGTTTATGTGTTTGGACTCACGGGAGTCCGAAACGAACCGAACTCGTCCGTTTTCTAGCATGGGCCGCCCCCCCACTTATTACCATGTGTGTGTATTGACTTGTCCCCATCATGGTTTTGTAATCTCATGTGATTGAGGGGACAAGTATCATATACATTATATGGGGAATCAAATCATGATATATGTATTTGTTTTCATGTGGGTTGAATAAGAATATATAGAAGACTTTGATCTCTCATCCTCACTTAACTCTTAGCCTTCCTACGTGAGTGAGATTGAGAGAGAGAGAGAAAAAACCATTTTCTCAATTATCTTCATCTTCTTCATTCATTTTCTTCTTCATTTTTCTTGGAGAAAAATTGAGAGAAGATCATATAGAGAGAGTAAGATTAAAACACTTAGAGTGTAATAATCTTTACATATATAGCTTCATCACTTAGCTCTAGCCGTATCCTCAGAGGATAGCAAGGTGATCGTCGTTCCGGTTGTTTCTCCGGCGCGTGGCAAGTAGAGACGCGGTGCTTTCGGCGTTGGATCGTTCAAGAGCTTGGGGAATAGCTCAAGAAAAGGTTACCATTTAATCAACGGACTTCGAGGGTTAGTTTCTTACGACTCTTGCTTTTCGTTTATATATTCGTATATACGTAGCTCGATCGATCCTCGTAGGGATTCGGATCGAATCAATTTTCGTTTTACCGCTTCCGCTGGGCCGTTTTAGGCACCGAATCCCAACACTTTGTGTAATTCTTTTTTTTTTTCTATTATTATAAACTTAGAAATAAACTAATCATCCTTGAACTCTTCCTTTGATCAAACACATATTCAAGGATGGGAGTCATCTTGTCTAAGCCATCATCTTTAACATCTCTTTGAAGAATTCAAAAGTGGGTAAAGTCATTTTCTTTCTTTTCTCTTATTCAAAATTATTAAAAGTTAAATATATATGGTGCATGTAAGTATTATGACTTTAGTTAGCTATACTTGATTAAAAATGATATTCATTACCATGCATGTAATAATTTTGGTATTTGTTGAATTTTAGTTTGTCATATTTTGATTATATGTGCAAATTAATTCATTGATGGAAATTTTGGTTGAATATGTCAAATATGATATTTGGTGATTAAAATCCAAAAAATATATGAGTATATATTGACCTATGGTAAGAGAATAATTAGTCACCGGAAGATTTCATAATTCGAACCTAAATTCGAAGAATAACTAAAATAATTTAATTAAGATGAATTTTGGGGTAAAATTATTAAAAGCCATAATTCTGGTCTTATATCCCGAAAGTAAGTCTTAATATATTAAATATAAGTTATATATAAAATTTCACCTAAATCGGAATTCATTAAGATAGAAAGACGGGGCAAAAATATAAATTTCAAGAATTCGGGGTCAAAACTGTAATTTACAGAAATTTACTGTTTCGAAAATAAAATTTCCAAAAAATTTGAGTTTTGCTGGACTCGTAATAATATAAGGAGCTTACCTCGAAAATTTGAGGTCAATCCAATAAGAAATGAAAAAGATATGTCAAGAATACTAAAACACCGATTATGGCGAAATGAAGGGGTGAAATTATAAATTTTAAGAGAATAAAAAAATTAAAACTGAAAGCAATCTAAAAGTACAAGTCATAAGGTTCAAATCGCAACTGAATTCATAATTTTCGGAGTTTAAACGAATCCAAACGAATTGATCAAAACTATAAGATAAAACTAAATAAAAATAATAATAATAATAATAATAGCACTAGAATTTCGAAAGGGCAGAATTATAATATGTGGGAGGAAAAACCACCATGTAACTTCTGATCTCAGAACCTTATATTATAGCGGACTTTTTGCCACAAAGTTCATAATTTTCGGACGTACAATCAAACCGTTCCGACTTAATCAAAATTATAATATTTTAGTAAAAATAATGATAGTACTTAAAAGACGGAAGGATAGAATTGTAATTTTCGAAAGGTAAAATTTTCATACTACTTATGACCTTAAATCCTCATATAATAACATACTTTTCGCAATAAAGTTCGTAATTTTCGGACGTATAATCAATCCGTACCGAATTATCCAAATTTATAATATTTTAGTAAAAATAATGATAGTACTTAAAAGACTGAAGGGCAGAATTGTAATTTCTGAAAGGTAAAACTTTCATGCAACTTCTGACCTTCAATCCTCATATCATAACGGACTTTTCGTAATAAATTCCGTAATTTTTGGACGTATAATCAATCCGTTCTGAATTATCCAAATTATAATATTTTAGTAAAAATAATGACAGTACTTAAAAGACGGAAGGGCAGAATTGTGATTTCCGAAAGGTAAAACTTTCATGCGACTTCTGACCTTCAATCCTCATATCATAACGGACTTTTCGCAATAAAGTTCGTAATTTTCGGACGTATAATCAATCCGTACCGAATTATCCAAATTTATAATATTTTAGTAAAAATAATGATAGTACTTAAAAGACGGAGGGGCAGAATTGTAATTTACGAAAGGTAAAACTTTCATGCAACTTCTGACCTTCAATCCTCATATCGTAACGGACTTTTCGCAATAAAGTTCATAATTTTCGGACGTATAATCAATCCGTACCGAATTATCCAAATTCATCCAATTATAGTAAAAATAATAATGATAGTACTTAAAAGACGGAAGGGAAGAATTGAAATTTACGAAAGGTAAACTTTCATGCAACTTATGACCTTCAATCCTCATATCATAACGGACTTTTGGCATTAAAGTTCGTAATTTTCAGACGTATAATCAATCCGTACCGAACTATTCAATTTTATGAGTTATTATAAGATTTTACTAAGACTCGCACAATAGCAATCTAATCATCAACCGGTTGAACTAATTTCTCTAGTTTATCCAAGTCCATTTACTATCAAATAATCATATTGATATCTTATAACATGCATTATCATTGTTAATCACGACAATAATTGCTATTCAAAAGAAATCGGGAGTAAGTGCTGTGCGGAGCTAAGTGCTACGACCTTCTGGCGGGAGCCACTGCCAGAGTCCGTACGAGTACCTCTAGAGTCCCTTTTTCTATTTATGTGCATGAGGGGCGGTTAGTCTAAGTCATGAATCGAGCAGTGTGGCTGCGGTTCTAGGCAAAGCTACTGTCGTATCATATTCCCTTGAAGCCGAGTGATCCTAAGGTGACTGGGTCGTAGAATTCGGGTATAATCGCGATTATGATATGATCTGGGCATAGAACTAAGCTAAGGACATATCGAGCCCAGATAAGTGATAAGGCAGCACGTCACCAAGCGTGAGAGCGATAAAGCTCAAAGGCCAATGTTATAGTGATGGTCCGACTCACTGAGAATCCATTATTCTCACCCCATTTTGAATTATTTTCTAAAACCCCACTAGATGAAGAGAACTAAGAAGAAGAAGAGACAGATGCTGACGACCACTGAAGACTGCCCTCAAAGTATTGCCAAGACGTAGGAATTAGGATGTTGCTTTAACGCTTCTTTTTATTCCTGTGTCAAAATGAATTTTTGTTTCCGATAAACTCTTTTGCACTTTATGTAATAATTCCGATGTACTCTTGAATATTTCTTTTCTATGGAATAACCAGTCTTAGTTCACCGGGCTGAGATCTGGCATATATACGCTTTACTGGAATATATTATCACAAATGTTATTTATAACTGTCGCGTTCTCGTCCAACCCCGATGTGGGGGCGTGACATATAGAAAGTGCACGACTGATGGACGGAAAGATACGGAATTCTAGTTTTCAAAACAACTGACCATTCATATATAGAGTTCTCAACAGAAGAGTTATTGCTATTTTAGTGAATAAAGATCAAGCTGCACGGAAATTATTTTCAGCGATTGTGCTAACTTTGATCCTAACCCAATTGGTCGAATTTCCCCAAACTCGAAGTTAGTGAGTTTTCATTATATCCTTATACACCAGACTAATCGGGTTTCATGTCTTATTGTATATTTTTCATGGCGAAAGTGAGTGCCTTGCTGATAGTGGAACAACCCACACTATTCTTCGGAATAGGCAATTATTCAGGGATATTGTTCCATGCATATCCTCAGTGACAACAATGATTGGTTTTGCCCAAGTAATTCAAGGGAGGGGACCTGCTCATTTCTTGCTAATAATGGTATGCATATCAATGTTACAAATGCTCTCTATGTCCCAAGAGCAAACCGAACCTTGCCAAGTTTTAAGGACATTCGTGCCAATGGTTATCACCTTGATTCACATTGTGAGAATGGGATGGAGTTTTTGTGTGTTACTCTGGCAGAATGCGGATGACGCCGCATTCTCGAGAAACTAATGAGTCTACGTAGTGGTTTATAACAAACTACAATAAGGGTTATTAAATCTTATGCTGTGAGTCACGAACTTTGTGATTCTGAAGCATACCAACTCATTGTACTCTAACCTTCTAAGCTGTTTACTGTATACTTAGTGGCCAATATGGATCATTAAACTAAGATTGTAGTGCTCATTTAAAGTTGGTATTTTGGTACTTCCCTATTTTTGGGTGATAGAGCAAGGTTGAAGCCTTCTCAAAGGCATTAGCATTGATGTAATAATACGGAAATGATGGCCATATGTGCGTTTTGAATATGTTAAAACGCAAGGTGTTCAATTTATATCTCGGCTAATGATCCTTTTGGTAACTCCAACTTGGTATACTTTCAGAGAAAGTAGGAATGCCGATACAGCTAGGGTTGTTTAAAAATCACTGATTTTGTTTGAACTTTCAAAGCATAAACAAAAACCAAAGGAGGATGCGCCTATGTATGATCAGAAGTTTTTGATAAAATCCACCAGTGCATCAAATTGACCAAGCAATTCTTACTGAACAATTATTTTGTAATAAACCAAACCAAACATGCTATTTGAGGGAATAATAAAACCCACAATCACAACAATTAATAGAATTTTATTCATCATGGCCAACTTTTCTATATTCATAGAAAATTACAAAATAGTTCTCAAATGAAAACTAGAAACAAGGCAAATATTAACCAAAGCGTAAAAACTAGTCAAACTACGATGATCTAGTCAAAGTCAGCAGCATCGAAATTCTGATCTTTGTCCGCAATGGTAACAGGAGGGATCTCAACATGGTTCACCTCCATATTCTCATTATCTTCCTCCATGTAATTCGACTCTTGAGCCAAGTACTGTTTATACTGCTTGTGCTAGGCTTGGATGTTCTTTGACGCCATGCAATTGCGGTATGCTTCTTTGAACCGCAAGTATACTAACCTTCCTTCCTTTGGAGTTGGTCCATTACTGGCGGTAGGAGGTGATCCACGTGGTTGGGATCCACTAGGACCGGCAGTCGAGACACCTTGCCTCTTCCACATTTTGGAACGATGACCTCGTCTTTTCCCTCGTTTGCTCGAGTCATGCACCCGTGGTGCTTGAAAAAATTGAGCAGTATTCCATTTTCTATTTTGTCGTGGTGCCTCCCTATGGGTATCTTGATTCACTTCTGGAATCGGCATCGTACCAGCTTGGCACGCATTAAATATTTTAATTCTCCTCTTCTCCTAGGCAACGTGCAGCTGATGAGCAATCACACTTTCTACCACGAGAAACGTGTGAAGAATCTTTTCAATCAAATATTGATCAGAATTGTTGACACCACAAAATTAAGATCAGCATGAATATCGAGGGCGACGTGAATATAGGCCTCCACATTCGCATAAACCAAGAACCGTATTTTCTCCCATTGAAATTGTAATTCGGGGAAGCGCTGATCATGCTTATTATTAAAACATTATTCAAATATATCCCATAGTTCATTGGGAGTTTGCAAATTTATATAATACGTTTTCAACAACATATGTATATGTCTATGCAAGTACATTAGTGCATTAGCCTTGGTTTCCTCTCCCGGTTCTTGGGCGGGAGGCTCATTGTAGGGAAAGATGATGGTAGTAAATCTCTCACTGACGAATGCCAAGTGAATGTCTGAGACCCACCTATGGTCCTCCTTACCAGCGTTGTCAAGGATTTCGAGCTCCGGGTGAATATTAGAGCTTTGTTCCATCTACAAGATATAAACAAGAGAAAGTTAGTCTTGTTGGATTTTCAGTGACAATTTGTAAATGGTCACAATCGATGCTTTAAGATCGTGTAACCTAACTGTTACTCGATATACTTCCCTTAATTGTTATTAGTAAAGTCGACCAAAATGGAAATATCAAATTGCAACCATCTATGTGGTGTATGCAACAACCACAAGTATCGACTTTGAACAATTTCATGACTCCCCCAGGACTATCACACAGTTTTCTTCGACACGCATAGATACCGACTTCTCTAGTGGTCTAATCCAATACAAAGTAGCGTGGGAGATAAAAAACCCAAGAACCCATGTCCCTAAAAGAAAAAGTCCCGGAAAGAGAGAATTAAAATAGGGACAAGTTTAGATAATTATCGCAATTATAAAATTAGGCACGTGATATGGAGCAATAGGTGGTGTCATTCGATCTATCGATTGGTATTCGATGCAACGACGTGAAATTGGGGACGCAATTTTGGTGGGTTGGGAAAGTCACAAATTAAATCGGTGTTCGGATCTTTAGACCGAAATATTGAACCAGGTCGGACCAACTAGTTGGATTGGGTCGTAGCTGCGGAGCAGCGGGCGACTGGACTGGATTTGGTCGGATCGGGCAGCAGGAGGCAGAGCTCGGTGCGGCACTTGCTGCGATAAGTCGAGTCAACCATCTGGCGATAGAGTCATTGGACAGATCGGACTGCAGGAAGCGGAGCTCGACACGGGCGATCCGGACTGCAAGTTTGGTTGTGCTGGTATGGTCAGGTGGTGAAACTGGTAGTAGTGATCAAGGCTCGGCTGTGGCTGTCGATCGCAGCTAGGGCCGAGCTGAGTTGATCGCAGTGGATTGTCGGGCAATAGAGGCGGGGTACTGTCTAAGTGGATCGGCTCGGCAGAGGGAGGAGATGCATCGGTGCTGATAGGACATGGAAGAAGCAAATGGTCGCTACGATAGGCTCGGCTGGGTCGTAGAGGATTCCGATGGGAATAATCGGGTCGGACGGGCGGTGATGGTTGGGGCTTGGTCAGGAACCACAGGCAGGAGCCTAGGTTAGATCGCGATAGTTCCGGGTTGCAGGAGGGAGCGGCCGGACAACGAGGATCGGGGATGATTGGATCACAGCGGATGGTGGTCAGAGTTGATTGATCGTGGCGAATGATAGTGGTGTACGTATGAGGCAGTGGCGAGGGGCGGGGGTAAGGCTAGGGTTTAGGTCGATTTATTTTTCATAAATTTAAAAAAAATAGAGCTACGTGTTGATAATGTGTTTTATAAGAATGTAAGAAAGTAGTAAAGATGAATCATTACTATTCGTAACACTGATAGAGGGGCCTTTATATAGACTTTACAATGAGAGTCCTTCCACACATAGGATTCCTAATTAAGGTAAGACACCTAATGGGATCCTACTACATATGGACGGATCTAGAACCTTCCATCTATGTATCCTAATACAACTAGTATTAGGAAAGATACACACAAGGGAAGGATATCCCGGAACAAAAATTAATTTTTATCATCTTGATCTAACAATAATTAGAAAATAAGAATAATCACAATGATAGAAGGTCTGCAAAAATCCAGAGAATCCCATGCTTCAAAATAATGAAAATATATTCTAAAAGTTTTAAATAAATACACTCCCAATAACTTATTAACTTCCATTATTGTTATGCGCATACCTACAATTTAGACTTGGGCATATATAATCGACTGGAATATACACGCTTTTGGGATATTGAACACATCCGTTTTGTCCAAACTTTATTGATCTAGTTGTTCCAGGATATCCTTCCCTTGTATGTGTCCTTCCTAATACTGGTTGTAGTAGGACACATAGATGAAAGGGTCTAGATCATTCGAGGTAGTAGGATCCTATTAGGTGTCTTACCTTAACTAGGAATCCAATGTATGAAAGGACTTTCATTATCTTATCTATTCAAAGGCCCCCTATGTTTGTGTTATGAATATAATTAAATCATCCTTAATGATTTCTAATGTTCTCCTGAAATACATTATCAGCACGTAGCTCAAAAAATTACGAATTTCGAAAAAAAAAAGTAAACTGACCGAAACCCTAACCGACCCCCGCTGTACTTCGCCGCACACCACCGCTGCGACCAGTCTGCCCGGATCCCCGTCGCACCCAAGCCGCGAACCAACACCTTCCGGGCCCCAATCCACCGAGCCCCGATCCAATTAGTCCCGACCGTCACAACCCGTCGTACGACCTAATCATCCCCATCAGAATCTATCGTGAACCATCTGTTCCCGCCCTCCGATCCAAACCAAACCAGATCTGACCAGCACCATCGCACCACGCCAAGAACTGTTAGGAATACTTATTAGATTTTGATGATGTCATCCGTGTATTTGTTTATTCAAATGTATGTCTTTAAGTACTTGGCAAAATGTAAAGAAGAACCAAATGAGTATCTTCTGTAGGCCAAATTGCAACAACAACATTACCCCAATGCCTCAACGGCTCCCGCAAATAGCGGGGTAAGGGGGGATCGAATGTACGCAGCCTTATCCCTGTCCTAACACAGAGAGGCTTTTTCCGGATGATCCAAAATGAAAATTGCATCGAGAATTGTAGAGAATGACTAGTACTTCATGAGAAAAAGAAGTGCAGCCACTTTAGTGAGTCATTTTGTTTTATTCCATTATAATCCAGAACCAAAGAATAAGGAGTCTTTGGCTCCATTGGAAACACTGGAAATAACTAATACTTCTATAGGCCAACTTGAATATAGTTAAATACTTGGAAAAATATAAAGAAGAACCAAATGAGTATCTTCTATAAGCCATGTAAGTTAGGCTTAAAAATCGTCTAAGTATAAATCTCAGATAAGTTCATACCAAAGAAGTCCTGGTCAACTCAACTGATCAGAGAAGGTTGACCACATATGACTTATCACCAGGCAACGGTCTGAAGAAAGAGATTTATCAGAGAAATCCTGGTCAAAATATTTATTAGAGACGGTTGACCAAACTGCAGTCAAGTGATCAGACGGAGTCCAAGTCATCTGAAGTTTGACCATCAGATCAGATAAGTTCATAAGGTCAGAAGACTTCAGATCAGAGAAGATCAGTCAGGACAGGGAACTTCATCTTGGAGAAGTTACATCAGACAAGTCTGACATTAGAGAAGGTTGACTGCACGTCAGCCAGATTGACCAAAAAGAGATCAGACAAGTCATGTCTAAGTAAATAGCCAAGTAATCCAGTCCACATCAGCATGCATTGAAAAGTCAATAATCACGAAAAGTCACATGCGGGCGATAAGGGACAGACTAGAGACATTCCCGTAAAGCAAATGAATTAAATACTCATCCAGACCCACCACTGAAGAATTTAATCTTATTATAATCAAAAGATTCGGCGCTATAATGTGAAAGTCTTCACAACAGTCGGAAATGGATTAAAATAAGGGAATCCAGCCTTACAATGTTCGGAACGAAAAACAAAGAAGTCTATTTCTCCAACGGACGGATTTGTTACAAGGGATTGCAATGGCTATGAAGGAAGCTCAAGGATTTACATATATAAATATCTGAAGATTTGAAATGAGCATCACGATGCGAACAACACTCTCAAGCAATTAAAGCAATCAAAGCAATCAAGCAAATAAATAACATCGTGAAGAGCAAGAGTTCAAAAGTTCATATACTAAGAAAGCTCTTAGTTGGAGAAGACAACCACCCGTGTCTTAAAACCTGAGTTCGGGGTACGTCACTAGATGAAGTGTGCGTGACTGATAGGTATCCAAGTATTTAAAGATCAAGATGTGCAAGGCAGTTGGAAGGAGTTGCAACGACAGGATTTCCACTGGTTGGAAGTTGTTGTAGCTAAGTAGAATCACTGTAATATTTATCACTAGTTGAAAATTATATTGGATTTATCTCCAACTGGTTTGGAGAAAAGTGGATTAGTAGAGGATTACCCCACCTCTGAGACCACTATAAACTGTCTGCGTGTTTTACTGTTTTAGCATCATACTTACCTGATGCATACATACTTCACTGTTCCATTGTTTGAGTTATCTGTATTCGTCATCAGCTGACTTCCGTATACCTGTATACAGACGAATCCGAGTCAACTGTACCTACCAGTTGAGAAACTCACTCTTTGTGGAAAGGAGTTTCAATAAGTCTATTCACCCCCCTTCTAGACTTATTCCTGGACAACTTGTGACCTACAAGTGGTATCAGAGCGGTTGGTTCAATTTTTCAGAACCAGATCCGCATATCGAGGATATATATTTTATCTCTCATTAATAATGGAACACATGCAACACATGCATTCTAGATTACCTGTTTTTTCAGTTAACGAGTATGATCTTTGGAAGATAAGGATGCAGGAACTTTTATCTTCTATCCATGATGACATGTGGTGCATAATAGAAGATGGTCCTTTTATTTTCGAGAAGGACAACACTCCTGAGGAGATAGCAGCTGGGAAGCCATAGAAGATCCCCAAAAAGAGGACGAAGCTGACCATTGAAGAGAGAAAGCTGGCCAATCTTGACAACTGGGCCAGAGATGTGCTGTACCAAACTCTTGACAAATCAACAATGGTCAAGATCAAGAATTGCAAGAATGCAAAAGAATTCTGGGATACTCTAGCTGTAATGTGCGAAGGAACTGAGCTAATAAAATAAAAGAAGTTGTCAATCGCTACCCAAAAGTTTGACAACTTCAATATGAAGACTGGAGAGTCTATTCACCAAGTAGACACAAGATTCGCAGAGATAATTAATGAAATTAATTCTCTGGGAAGAACATATGGCAACAGGGAGATGGCCATGAAGGTTCTAAGATCTCTCAATCCAGAATGGAGTATGAAGGCAGTGGCCATGAGAGAATCTAAGGATCTTAACAAAATAAAGATCCAGGAGCTGTTCTCTGATCTAAAGGCTTATGAGTTTGAGCTTCCAAGTTCATCATCAACCAAGCCTGTAGAGAAGGGAATAGCGTTTGCAGTTGAGTCCCCCGCCAAGAGCTTATTTGAAGTCAAGCCTACAAATCCCCGAGATTTTGAGGAAGAAATGGCCTTTATAATGCAAAGAGTCGGCAACTTCCGGAAAAATTACTCCAAATATAAGAAGAATTATAAAGAAAATCTCCAGAGAAATCAAAAAGCTGGAAGCTGGAAGGTGGAGTGCTACAATTGCCACAAGACAGGACATATCCAAATTGACTATCCTGATCTCAAGAAGGATGAAGGCAATAAAGAAGTGAGCAATGGATTCCAGCAGTGGATTCTTCTCTGATGATGATGAGGAGTACAATTGCCTGCTGGTCAACTTAGCTGTTGAAGAGGTAACATCTAAACCCTCAATTTCAAATAATAACAGCTCAGACATGTTTCTGGATATGGATTTACATGAGTCTGTCAATCATCTTCTCAAAGATTTTGAGAAATTAAAATCTGCACACTTGACTGTATCAGCCGAGAAGACCCAACTGCAAGATGAGAATAGGCAGCTCAAAAATGAATTTGAAAAACTCAGCCTAGAGTTAAAAAAACCAAATCTGAATTTGAAAAACAGGTTGAAGACAAGTTGAAAAACCAGGCTGATAATACTATAGCTGAGATCAGAAGATTAACCGTTTTAAATAGTGAAAAATCAGCTGCACTTACTCATGTTAAATCTGAGTTTGCTAAACTGATACAGCTAAGTAATACACAGGCTAAGGAGATAACTTCTCTCAAAGCTTCTATAACCTTGGATGAATTGTGTATGAATAAAAGGCCACCATATTCCAGATCAGGCCTTGGATATGACCCCAACACTCCCTCTAGTTCTAAAACTACTTTCATCAAGGAAGAAACACTTGTCCCGTCTGCTGAGCTAACTTACAAACATGTATTTAAAAATAGGCAGCAGCCAAGTCAAAAGTTTAGGCAGCAACCAAGGTATATAAGGCAACCATCTAGACAAGAGACTATGCAATGGCCAAGGCAAAAGCAGCAGCCTAGACAACATGCCCACTATTATCAGAGACTCCCCAAAAATAGATTTCAAAATGGGAGGGGCAAATGGAAATCTCAAGGTTATCCTAATTTTCAAAACGAACAGGTGTGGAGACCTCAAAGATTTTATAAATGGTCTCATCCAAGATTTAGGGATGGCCCACACCACCAATTTTATGAGGCATATCCAGTGCACAATCCTAACCGAGGATATAGGCCCAGACCATACACACCTTTTAGGGGCAATCACCATAATTTTTATAATCCAAGGAGAAATCAATTCTCCAGAAAACCAACTAACCCCCAAGGACCCACACATATTTGGGTACCTAAATCTTTGTTTGTTTAATTGCAGAAAAGGTGGAAGGACTACCACCACATCTCCACAAATTCAAATATAGGAGGTGAAGAATGGTTTGTAGATTCTGGATGCTCAAGGAACATGACCGGGAACAAGAAGGTGCTATCAAATTATTCCAAGGAAAGAGGCCCAGATGTAACCTTTGGAGATAGCTCTAGAGGTCAGACAAAAGGTTTTGGAGAGCTGCACAGAGGAAGCATAACAATATCCAAAGTCCATTATGTCAAAGGGCTCAAGTAAAATCTGTTGAGCATAAGTCAGTTCTGTGATGAGAAGAATTTAGTAGTCTTCACAGTTTGGAAATGCATCGTGATAGATATCCTATCTGGAGAAGTGAAGCTACAAGGACTCAGAAGAAGAGATGTCTATATGATAGATTGGAACACAGGAACTCCCAACGCCTGTTTTCTATCCAAGACAATAGCTGAGAATGGATGGCTATGGCACAAAAAACTATGTCACCTGAACTTCAAAGCCATTAACAAGGTCAGTTCTCAAAAACTGGTCAGAAGATTCCAGAAGAAGTATTCAGAAAGGAAGCTCTCTGTGATGCATGTCAGAAAGGGAAACAAAAAAGAGCATCATTTAAACCAGTTCAGCCTACCACTCTCACCACAAGGATTCTAGATCTACTTCATATGGATCTATTTGGTCCCATCAAACCAAGGACGTTGAGTGGAAGAAAGCATGCTCTAGTAGTAGTAGATGACTACTCAAGATATACATGGATTGTTTTTCCCTATAAAAAGAGTGAAACTTTGACAAAACTATGTGAACTGCTAAGGAAGATCCAGAATGAGAAATCCCTCTCAATCATCAAGATCAGATCAGATCAAGGTGGAGAATTTCTCAACAAAGCAATCACTGAATAGAGTGAAAAGAATGTGATCCAGCACGAGCTCTCTGCAGCTAAGACTCCACAGCAGAATGGTGTTGCTGAAAGGAGGAACAGAACCCTAAAGAAAGATGCTAGGTCCACGATTGCAGAAGCTGACCTGCCAAAGAGGTTCTGGGCTGAAGCTGTCAACACAGCATGCCACACTCAGAATAGGAGTATGATTGTAGGGAGACATGGCAAAACTCCCTATGAGGTTTGGAATGGCAGAACACCAACTGTTGCATATTTTCATATTTTTGGTTGTAAGTGTTTCATCCACAACAATGGGAAAACCCAACTAAATGCCTTTGATGCTAAAACTGATGATGGTTTCTTTATGGGATACTCCCAAAAAAGCAAGGCATATAGAGTATTTAACAAACGGGCCTTAGTTGTGGAAGAAACACCTCATATAGTATTTGATGAGTCTACTGTTGAGTACAGGAAACAAGTTAAATCAATTGAGAATAAGCTCAAAAAAGCCACCCTAGAAGAAGTCATAATTCATGATACAGGAATGCTGGACTCACCTGCAGAACACCTTGAAGACCCAACTACAGATCAGATAGGACCTCAAAACCTACCTGATCCAGTTGCTGCTGATGGAGATGCATCTGTAGCTGATAAAGACCCATCTGCAGACCAGACTAGATCCCCACCCGCAGATGACAAAACTGCAGATGATCCAGTTGCAGACCAAGGAGATCAGAACCATGCTGAAGCAGAGAGAGAAGAAGTCCATCAAAGCAACTCTACAGGGGGAACAAACCCTAAAGAAGAAGAAGAAGAAATCCCCAAATGGCTTAGAGATCACCCCATTCAGCAGATCATTGGAAACCAAACTCATGTAATCAGAACCAGACAATCCACAGTGCCAGCAGGAATGGCAATGTTCTCATGTTTCATGTCTCAAATGGAACCCAATACAACAGCAAGAATTGGAGGATTACTCATGGATCAATACAATGCAAGAAGAGCTCAACCAGATGGAGAGAAACAATGTCTGGGAACTAACAGACAGACCAGATCATAAGAAGGTTATAGGCACCAAATGTGTGTACAAGAACAAGTGTGATGAAGATGGAGTTGTTGTTAGGAATAAAGCCAGATTAGTCGCCAAAGGATATGCAGAATGTGAAGGAATAGATTTTGATGAAACTTATGCACCTGTTGCAAGACTGGAAGCCATCAGACTATTCCTTACTATGCAGCATTCAAGGATTTCGAAGTCTACCAGATGGATGTGAAAAGTGCTTTTCTCAATGGAATTCTAGATGAAGAAGTCTATGTGGAGCAACCCCCTGGATTTGTCAAAGGAGACAAAGTCTACAAGCTTTTGAAGGCTCAATATGGACTCAAGCAGGCACCAAGAGCATGGTATGAGATACTCTCTGTGTTTCTAGAAAAGAATAGATTCAGCAAAGGCAAGGTGGACAAGGCTTTATTCAGAATAGTGCATGAAGACCACATATTATTAGTACAAATATATGTGGATGATATCATATTTGGCTCAACCAACCCAGAGCTGTGTGAGAAATTCTCAAATCTCATGCAAGGAGAATTTCAGATGAGCATGATGGGAAAGCTTAATTTCTTTCTAGGTTTGGAAGTCAAGCAGATGAATAATGGAATATTCATCAATCAATCCAAATACACAAGAGACTTAATCAAGAGATTTGCAATGAAATCAGCCAAACAAGCAAGAATACCTATGAGCACAAGCACACACCTAGATGCAGATGAAGGAGGAATATCAGTGGATCCAACCCACTACAGAGGACTTAATAGATCACTCCTTTATTTGACTGCAAGCAGACCAGACATATCTTATGCCGTATGAGTATGTACTAGATTTGAATCCAAGCCAAAGCAGTCTCACTAGGATGTAGCTAAAAGGATTATCAAATACCTTAAGTCCACAATCAATGTTGGACTATGGTATCCTAAGGAAGATAACTTTGAGCTATCAGGATACTCAGATGCAGATTTCGCAGGATGCAAAATTAATAGGAAAAGCACCAGCGGAACGTGCCAATTCTTAGGAACCAAATTGATATCTTGGTTTAGCAAGAAGCAGGTATCTAACTCAATGACAACAACAGAGTCAGAATACCTAGCTGCAGGTAGCTGTTGTGCCCAAATTCTATGGATCTGACAACAACTAAGGGACTACAACATCATTGTAAATGAAGTCCCAATATGGTGTGATAACAATAGTGCAATTGCCATAACCAACAACTCATTATTTCACTCAAGGACAAAGCACATTGATGTTAAGCATCACTTCATCAGAGATCATGTGCTAAACAAAAAAGTTAGAGTGGAAAGAGTCGGCACTAAATACCAGATTGTTGACATATTCACCAAACCTTTGCCAGAAGAAAGGTTTTTGGAGCTGAGCAGGGAACATGGATTACTAGATTGGGAATCTAGTACAGACGAGAAAGTTGCCTGACGATCAGATTGGACGATGAAGAATTACCTGATGCAGCCAAGGAGAATCCACCTGATCAGACCAGACAAGAAGACGAAGGAACCTAGATGACCCTCGGGCGACTCAAGCTACCTGATGTAGATCAGTCAAGAAGTCAAATAATTAATCAGCTAAGTCTTTCTATCTCTGACCGACTCTTGAATATTATATTATTATCTATTTACACATGGCAACTACATGTTCACACGACCTCCACTATGACCAATTAAAAATACAACCATCATTTTTTAAATTTTCAAAAAGCTAGACCACCGCTTAATTTAATTGAATATTAAATTCAAAACGTCTTTTCGACTGGGCGAAAATTCATTCCACAGATCTTATCGTCTTCAAGCTTTAAAAACCCTAGTTTTTCAAAAGTAGAAATCCATTTGAACCTTCAATACACTCAACAAAAAGCTTAACTTTTTGCAGAAATGGAGGCCACCCAATACTTCAAAGGCGTCAACCTAAAGCTCGTCAAAGACCAGATTATCTTTAGTCTGGTGGTCGACTTTGAGAGTCTGCTCGAAGCAAATCTGAACACAAGCCGTGTACCATATTATCAGATCTATGAATAAAAATGGGATTTACCCATTCTTGAGCATCAGCCCCATATTTCTCTATAAAGAGGCTGTAATCGCTTTCTTCAAGGAAGCCGAAGTTTTGTAAACGGGCATCAAGAGCTCGGTATTTGGCAAAGAAGTGACAATCACTGCGCAAACTATCAGAGAAGCCTTCGGGATGTGGTATCGAGGCATGGTCGTGGAGGCATTGAAGCAGAATTCAGCCGACACTTGATTGGAAATCAAGTCTGACGAGCAGCCAACTAAGTTGAAGTTAACTGTTAAGAGGAGCGAGCTAAGGAAAAAGTATCGCTATGCATTGGACATCACCAACAAAATAGTGATGGGAATGGCCGGCAGCTACAATCAGCTATGATCAGCCACGTTTATGGTGATGGGATCACTAATTCAAGATGAGCCTATTGACTGGGTCGACTATATCTACAGGCAATTGGTTCGAGAAGTCAACAAAGTACAATGGCTGGAGGATGAGAAAAATTTCAAGACTAAGTTGGCCTTCGGCACTCAGGTCAGTTCAATTTTGGAACACCTTGGTCTGGCGAAGGGAAATGCCGATCTCTTCCATATCAACAAGAGACATGGTCACCTAGACTAAGAAACTTTGAAAAGATTGGGCGGAGAGAGGAAGGCAGCCCAATTGCTAAAGGAAATGTCTAGTGGGCCTCCTCCCTACAGACACCCTTCGAGATCAGACGAGTTTGATGCTGAAGACCAACCTGTAGTCCACGAGTCACCTGCAGATAAGGAGCCACCCGCAGAGGAGTCATACTCAGATTCAGACAACACCCCTATAGCTCTGCGATTTAAAAGGAAAGCAATTGCAGAGGAGGTGGTGCATGTCTCATCATCATTCAAGCCTTCTCCCAAGAGGCCTAGACGCCTGTTCTTTAAAGAGGTAGAACAGACACCTGACATCGAAGATGCAGAGATGACACCTCACACACCTGCATCTGCTCATATCCCTCAAGAGGATCAGCCTGTTCACCCTCGCCTAAAGGCTAAAATCATCCCTTTGCTGACCCTCCCAAGCATGACAGAGGAGGAAGTAGCAGAATTAACCATCAACATTCCTGAAGCTGATTACACCTTCAATATGCTAGAGCACAATCCCCTGGAGTTATCGGTAGAGCATCTACACATGGTAAAACACCACACTCTTAAAGTTTCATTTTTCACTGTTTTTTAAGACTGGAAGAACCTCAAATCTCTTTCCTTTATTCAATTACAATAATCTATTAAGAAGAGTAGCTGGGATTACCCCCAGGCTACGGAGCAAGTGCTCATGTGTTTTTGCCATGAGACAGATGTGATTTTAATGCTCCAGGAGAACTGTTTCATGTCTAATTTCAAAACCAACATGGACCAGTTCATCCATTTTGTAATGGAAGGTGTTTTAGCTGGGATTGTAGATGAGGATGAAGAAGAAGGTGAAAAGGATATGGAAATAAGAATTGAAGAAATTGTGGAGGAAGAGAAAGTAGAAGGAGAAGAAGAAAAAATATTAGTCGAAGAAGAATCTGAGAATAGGGAAGAAAAAAAAGAAAAATTTGAAGAGTCTAAGAGATAGGAGGGAGACGAAGAAAAAGTAAAGGAGGAAGAAAATATTATAGTTGAAAAACAAACTGTTGAAGAAGAGGAAGAAAAGACGGAGGAGATATTGGAGGAAGAAGAAGAAGAAGGAGAAGGAGAAGAAGTTGAACAAGAATAAGAAAAAGAGGATGATGATAATGAAGATGAGGGGGAAGAGAAGGAAGAAGAAGAGAGGAGGAATAGAAGGAGGAAGAAGAGAAGGAAGAAGAAGAGAAATAAGATGAAGAAGAAAAGAAGGAAGATGACAAAGAATATGAGCCTGGGGCACCTGCTCAAAACCCCAGCTCATATGGAGAAGATGACAGATCGGGGACTCCAGATCAAACCCCATCTGATCATCCACCTGCAGACAGGAGTCTGCAGTCAGGTAGGTCAATAGTCAACCTACCTGTAGGCGCGGAAGGCTCAGGCGAGCACTCCCCTCAGGCAACACCCATCTCACCTGCGATGGTTGACCTGATCCGAAGAATTGTTAAGGAAACCGTTGGGGAGTTGCTGGCCACCGAAGTAAAACCTAACCTCCAGATTGTTCACACCCTCAATTCCAAGGTGGACACATTTCTACAGAGAGGTGTCCATCCTCCTCCTACAAACTCCAGAATACCCTTTGTCATGTCAGACTGGAAGATTAGAATGGAGCAGCAATTAACCATGTTAGTTTATGCTGGCAAAAGAGGGGAAGAAAGTATACCGGGGGAAGAAGATACTGATGAGTTAGTCAGAATGGAGCTGAGGAAAAAGCTCATAAGTGACCTCCCTCTCATTGGAGCTGGGTCGTCTAATCTGAAAAAGAAAGAATTGGCTGCTCCCGATGATGATGACCAACCTGCAACCAAGAAGAGGAGAATCAGACTGGGGGAAGATCCAAGATTTGAATGGGAAGGCAAACAGCTTTGGCATGTTGAGGAGTTCCTACCTGCTGAAGCTATTCCAATGTGGGGAGATGCGAAGATGGAGTTACTCTAGGATAAAGATTGCTCCCCACAGCAGACGTTTATCAATTTCATGGACACAACATAGCCAACTCTCTAGGCCATCTTAGTAAAACATGCAAAAGGATTTGATGCTTACCCCATGATTCCCCCCTTCATAGTCAAAGAACCTACCACTTTAATAAATGATGAATTGGATGAGCTAGCATTGCAGAACGAGATAAGGAAGCTATGTGAATAGCATAAATTCTCATCCACAGAAGAACAACAGTTTGCCTTTCTTGTTGTCAAAAGGAAGTATGGCCTATCACCTATAAAAAAGAGACCAATCGGTGCAAAACCTATTAAGCCTTCCAAGCAGCCTATCAGAAGAGGCAGAGGCATAGGCAGATAGGACATTTTATTGTACTTGTATTTTTTTGTAACTTTTGTTCTGTACTTGTAATTTTCTGTACTTATTTGATCATTCAAGCATTGTACTTGTAAAACATCTCAGAAAATTATATAACAATCATTTGAATGACAACCACCAGTTGTCTCAAAACAAGACTGAATTTTGATTTGTGTCTTGCACTTGATCATGTTCAGACCTATTCTACATTTGAATATCTTGCTTAAAGTTTTGCCATCATCAAAATAGGGGAAATTTGTTAGGAATACTTATTAGATTTTGATGATGTCATCCCTGCATTTGTTTATTCAAATATATGTCTTTAAGTACTTAGCAAAGTGTAAAGAAGAACCAAATGAGTATCTTTTATAGGCCAAATTGAATATAGTTAAACACTTGGCAAAATGTAAATAAGAACCAAATGAGTATATTCTATAGGCCATGTAAGTTAGGCTTAAAAATCGGCTAAGTATTAATCTCATATAAGTTCATATCAGAGAAGTCCTGGTCAACTCAACTGATCATAAAAGGTTGACCACATACGACTTATCACCAGACAACGGTCTGAAGAAAGCGATTTATCAGAGAAATCCTAGTCAAAATATTTATCAGAGAACTTTGACCAAACTGAAGTCAAGTGATCAGACGAAGTCCAAATAATCTGAAGTTTGACCATCAGATTAGATAAGTTCATAAGGTCAGAAGACTTCAGATTAGAGAAGATCAGTCAGGACAGATAACTTCATCTTGAAGAAGTTACATCAGAGAAGTCTGACATCAGAGAAGGTTGAGTGCACGTCAGCCAGATTGACCAAACAGAGATCAGACAAGTTATGTCTAAGTAAACAGCCAAGTAATCCAGTCCACATCAGCATGCGTTGAAAAGTCAATAATCACGGAAAGTCACATGCGGGCGATAAGGGACAGACTGGAGAGAATCCCAGAAAGCAAATGAATTAAATACTCATCCAGACCCACCACTGAAGACTTTAATCATATTATAATCAAAAGATTCAGCACTACAACGTGAAAGTCTTTACAAGGGTCGAAAATGGATTAAAATAAGGGAATCCAGCCTTGCAATGTGCGGAAAGAAAAATGAAGAGGTCTATTTCTCCAATGGACGGATTTGTTACAAGGTATTGCAACGGCTATGAAGGAAGCTCAAGGATTTACATCTATAAATATCTGAAGATTTGAAATGAGCATCACGATGCAAACAACACTCTCAAGCAATTAAAGCAATCAAAGCAATCAAGCAAACAAATATCATCGTGAAGAGCCAGAGTTCAAAAGTTCATATACTAAGAAAGCTCTTAGTTGGAGAAGACAACCACTCATGTCTTAAAACCTGAGTTCAGGGTACTTCACTGGTTGAAGTGTGCGTGACTGATAGGTATCCAAGTATTTAAAGATCAAGAGGTGCAAGGCAGTTGGAAGGAGTTGCAACGATAGGATTTCCACTGGTTGGAAGATGTTGTAGCTAAGTAGAATCACTGTAATATTTATCACTGGTTGAAAATATATTGGATTTATCTCCAACTGGTTTGGAGAAAAGTGGATTAGTAGAGGATTACCCCACCTCTGAGACCACTATAAACTGTCTGCGTATTTTACTGTTTTAGCATCATACTTACCTGTTGCATACATACTTCACTGTTCCATTGTTTGAGTTATCTGTATTCGTCATCAGCTGACTTCCTCATACCTGTCTACAGATGACTTCGAGTCAACTGTACCTATCAACTAAGAAACTCACCTTTTGTGGACAAGAGTTTCAATAAGTCTATTCACCCCCTATAGACTTATTCCTGGACGATTTGTGACCTACAAGAACCACCAAAATTCAACCTGCCCGATTGTCGCCGACCTGGTACCTATCTTTCGATCCTACCCAGCCTAGATTGCGCACGCCGACCACCGCCTCCCACGCCTAAACCGACCAGCCTCCACTCTGGGCCGTCACGCCCGAAGCTGTGACCAATCTGCTCCCAGCCGATCCTACCCGATTCAAGTCTCAGTCTAAAGATCCGAATACCAATTTAATTTTTGAGTTTCCGGACCCACCAAAATTACACCACTGGTTTTAAATCATCCCATCGAGTACCAATCGATAGATTGAAGCACACCACCTATTTCCCGTGACTCTCCAGGACCGTCAAGTAGTTTTCTGTGACACGCAGCGATATCGACTTCTCTCGTGGTCTCATCCACTGCAAGTAGCGTGGGAAATAAAGAACCCAAGAACCCCTGTCCCCGAAAGAAAAATTCCCGAAGGAGAGAATTGAAATAGGGACAAGTTTAGATAGTTGCATCGATTATAAAATTAGGCACATAAAAAGTTAATTTGATGCACTGTGGATTTTATCAAAAACTTTTGATCACGACTAGGCGCATCCTCCTTGGTATTTATTTATGCTTTTAAAGTTCAAACGGAATCAGTGGTTTTTGAACAGTATTAGCTGTACCGACATTCCTACTTTCTCTACAAGTCTACCAAGTTTGAGTTACCAAAAAGATCATCAGTCGAGATATAAATCGAACACCCAGCTGCATTTTAATATGTTTAAAATGCGCCTACGGCCATCATTGCCATATTATTGCATCAATGTTAATGCCATTGAAAATACTTCAATCTCGCTCTATCACTCAAAAAAGGAAAAATACCAAAATAGCAACTTGAAACGAGCACTACAATCTGAGTTTAATGATCTAGAAAGTGCACGATTGATGGACGGAAAGATATGGAAGTCTAGTTTTTAAAACAACTGACCGTTCATATATAGAGTTCTCAACGGAAGAGTTATTGCTATTTTAGTGAATAAAGATCAAGCTGCATGGAATTTATTTTCAGCGATTGTGCTAACTTTGATCCTAACCCAATTGGTCGAATTTCCCCAAACTCAAAGTTAGTGAGTTTTCATTATATCCTTATACACAAGACTAATCTAGTTTCATGTCTTATTGTAGATTTTTCATGGCGAAATTGAGTGCCTTGCTGATAGTGGAACAACCCACACTATTCTTTGGAATAGGCAATTATTCAGGAATATTATGCCATACATATCCTCAGTGACAACAATGATTGGTTTCACCCAATCAAGGGAAGGGACCTGCTCATTTCTTGCTAATAATGGTATGCATGTCAATGTCACAAATGCTCTCTATGTCCCAAGAGCAAACCGAACCTTGCCAAGTTTTAAGGACATTCGTGCCAACGGTTATCACCTTAATACACATTATGAGAATGGGATGGAGTTTTTGTGTGTTACTCTGGCAGAATGCGGACGACGCCGCGTTCTCGAGAAACTAATGAGTCTAAGTAGTAGTTTATAACAAACTAAAATAAAGGTTATTGAATCTTATGTTGTGAGTCACGAACTTTGTGATTTCGAAGCATACCAACTGTGCCACGACCTACTTGGTCACCCTGGATGCGACATGATGATTCGCATTTTGAAAAACTCACACTATCACCCGTCTTTCAACTCCAAAAAGCAACTGGAAGCACCGCTCGACATCGGCATTGATGTGAGTGAGTTTGATATTGTATCTCCGAGATTGGAGAGCGCACGTCCTAATGAGGTTGCTGATGCATTTTCTACAAGTCCCGATTCTTCCGTGGCATTTTCCAAAGCCCATAAATCATTTTTTAAGGCTTGTTCACTAGCAAAGTTGATACCTTCCCCATCATTTGCTAAATACTCAGCATAAAATATTCGTTTCTTATAAAGAATTCAAGGGGACATTTGTGGACTTATTCAGCCAGAGTGCGGACAATTCAGACATTTTATGGTTCTGGTTGATGCATCAATTTGATGGTCACACGGCACTTTGTTATCCACAAAAAACACTGCATTTGCTAAGCTCCTAGCACCAATTATCAAGTTAATGGCTAACCACCCTGACTTTCCGATCATGTCATTAATATTGGACAATACTGGTGAGTTTAAGTCAATGTCCTTCGATGACTATTGCATGTTGATTAGGATTCAAGTTGAGCATCTCGTCCCCCCATGTTCATTGGCAGAATGGCCTTGCTGAAGCTATGATTAAGTGGTTACATCTTATGGCTCGAGCATTGGTATTGCACACCAACTTGCCGATTTCTGCCTGGGGTTATGCAATAATGCATGCATCTATACTTATTCGCTTATGACCCACTGCCATCAACCATTTAGTGCATATCGATTGGTAACTGGATATGATCCTGATATTCCACACTTACGCATTTCTGGTTGTGTAGTCTATGTGCCAATTACGCCTCCACAACATATTAAAATGGGTCCGTAAAGACGATTAGGTATATATGTTGGCTAAGAGTCGCCTAAAATCATCCGCTACTTGGAACCTTTGACAGGAGATCTATTTACTTCAATGTTTGCAGACTATCACTTTGATGAGACAAACTTCCCATCGTTAGGGTGAGAGAGAATTCGAACGATTCCAGTTGAATGCCAGCAAATTATCTGGTGTGCTCCCTATTTGCCTCATCAAGATCCCCGCATGGCTCAGTCCGAGCTAGAAGTGCAACGTATTCTCAGTCTTCAAAAAGTTGTGGATTCGATGCCCAATAACTTTACGGACAATGCGAAAGTGACAAGATCTACCATTCCCGCTGTGAATGTTCCTCCAAGGTTAGAAGTCCCATTAATAGGGCAAGGTTCAGCCTCCCAAAGGAATGATGCCCCCATCATCGACCTTAGTGGTGGGATGGCTGCTTCGGCTGCTCTTATCCCTACTCGAAAGAGGGGAGGCCAGTGGGTAGAAAGGATACCAAACCTTTAAAGAGAAGAGGAACAGAGGCACAAAATCCTCTCATTATCGACACAGTGACTCCGTCACATGAGATTCTCTCTGACTATGGATATGTCCTTGAATCAATAATGGAATGATCAACAGACCCGTTAGAAACTTTGTTGATGTTAGAGAATAAAGAAATATCGACGCAATGTGCTAGTGAATACGTACTGTTCGACAGGTCGTCCATGCTAGTCGATGATGCTTTTGCCTATTCCATCGCTCAAGAAATTATTGAAGACGACAATGCTGAGCCGCACTCGGTTGCTAAATGTCAACGATGAGCCGATTGGCCGAAATGGAAAGATGCAATGCAAGCTGAACTAGACTCAATGGCTAAATGTGAGGTATTTAGCCGTATTGAAACAGTACCCATTGGCGTTAAACCAGTTGTTCATGAATGGGTCTTTGTTTGTAAACGTAATAATAAGAATGAGGTTATGCATTACAAAGCGTGACTAATTTTCCAAGGCTTCTCACAACGCCCTGGCAATGATTACGAGGACATGTATTCTCCCGTTATGGACATCATCACTTTCCACTACCTAGTCGGTTTGGTAGTGTCCGAAAAACTTAATATGCATTTTATGGATGTGATTACAGTGTATCTTTATGGGGATCTAGATACAGACATTTATATGAAAGTCCCGGAAGGGATTTCATTTCCTGAATCAAGTAGCTCTATAAGTTGCTCAGGCGATTTCGCATAGACAAGGCACATCCTCTTGCTACCCCCATGGTTGGTCGAAGTCTGGAAATGAACAAGGATCTATTTTGTCCTAAAGATGAGAATGAAGAGGTCCTTAGAGCAGAAACATCGTACCTTAGCACAATTGGTGCATTGTTGTATCTGGATCGCTGTACTCTCATAGACATCGCATTCTCTATCAATCTGTTATCGAGATTCAACTCCGCTCAAATGATAAGGCATTGGAATGTAATAAAACACATCTTTCGATACTTGAAATGCTCCAGTGCTCTAGGATTGTTCATTCCCTATACAAGAGAGAGCGATATTCTGAAAAAAAATAGTTGAGGTTAAGACGATGCATACCGACCATCAATCTTCCTCTGATATTGCATCTAAGCATGGCAGCTTCACTACCATAAGTGCTAATGCCAGCAAGCTTGTCCCCTATGTAGATAATCCCAACAATGTGTTAGTTGGATTTGCTGATGCCGGTTTTCTCTCTGATCTGCATAACGGACGCTCCGAAACTGGTTATGTGTTCACCATTAGGAATCAGCGATATTTTGTAGATCTACCAAGCAGACCCTGGTTGCTACTTAACACCCCGAGATATTCAGGATATTACAACACCATAAATCGTTTCTATAAGCATTTACTAGGCTAAGAATTTCAAACAATATCTAATAAAATATTAAATGTGGAGTTTATTACAAACTGGGTTCTTCAATAGTAAAAGATAATACTGAAAGGATTTCATTAATACAAGACCAACCAAAAAAAATACAGGCAAACAATGTACTCGAGTATTTATTAAAACACGACCCAACTGAATGGACTTTCTCCGAACTATGCACCCTCGTCATCATGCTGCTCCTGGGGTTGTTTTCCAGCACTCCTGGATCCTAAACATAAAATATATGTCTACCCCCGAAGGGGTTAGAACAATATGCTAGTACAAGTACTATAATTTATACAACAATAGATTACTCAACGTCTCATGAAGAATAACAACAGTAACAACGACAAGAACAAGCCTCTCCTACGATGAACAATGCATTACACAACATGATAATCACAATATAAACATGGTAATCCGATGATCCAGCATTTACTTCATAGATCTCAAGATGATCCCATCGGACCAATACGAGTGTAAAACCCATCCAATAATCCAGTGCACGCTAGCATAGATTCCAAGATGATCTCGTCGGACCAACACAAGGTAGACAAACGACGACGACACATATGCATGACAATATGAATATCATTAATACGAAAACCTAATTAAAGTACTTACCTTAGAAAGACGATAAGAATTAAATACTTCGATGAATGTCAATACACTCGAAGGTCGTCCTCCAACAACTTGCAAGATTCGAATCTTATACAAAAATAAATAACAAAGAGTGCAACTTTCATATACATATCTAACACATGAGGATCCAACATTCCTAAACTATGACCGAGTTAATCATCCTACGTGCGGCCGGTTCATTGTTCAACTACCCGACAAAAATTTAGTCGGACTATTAACATACCTCATGCGAATCAAATGATCATAATGGGGATAAATTGCCGATGTCTACGAATTCAAGGATACTCATGCCATCACAATTCCATATACTAGTCTTGATTATTAATCCCAATATATGGTTCGACTATCCTACGATAATTCAAGATGCATAAATTCTAAAACATCCTTTAAAATGAAAACATATTCAACCGTTTTCTAGGTTTAATTCACCACTAAGAATCTGTTCTCCCGCGAAGTAGTTCTTCCTACCAAAGTTCTACATTTGATACGTTTGTCACCAACATAATCACTTCATTCTAACCATTAATATGGAGAAGGTTATCCAATAAATATCAACCCTTACAAGACATGAAACTATTCTTGATGAAAACCCTCAACATTCATTCTCTTGAATTCCTCTATCACAGGTGATAACATTAACAAGTCATTTGATATAAGAACATTTCAAAATCATCATCAAAGGTATGTTACAATATCAGAAAACTCCATCTTAATATTCAACATAGTCACGGCTAAACTTGTAATCTTCTTGACAACGAAAAAACATAAGGATAATCAAACTTCCTAAAACATGGTGTTCGGTTTATTAAATCATCAGCATGCTCATAACATTCCTAGGTGTGACAACCCCGTCTCGATTCAGAACTATTATAGTTCTGTGGATCCATTTCGGGAATCCACAAGGCAAGACTTTACTAACACACATGTACACACATCGACAAATTAGGTCGAACTTAAAATCAAGACAACACACATCAACCGACAAGGTCGATAATACAACGCATGCACACTCTGATCAACATACAGATAACAAACTCCAAGATAGTTCCCAACCCCACACACGATCATAATATCAATAAAAAAATACTCGCGAGTAATTACACCAAACAAGACCAAAACAACATCGGCGACCCAAGAGAATATCAATGTTTCTCTTCGTCCTCGTGCCCTTCCTATGCCGGATCGTCATTAAGACTTGTACCTGAATACACAAAAATATATTCACCCCCGAAGGGGTCAGCAAACAGCCGGTGCAAGTACTGATAACAGGAATATGCATAATGTGCAATAAAAGAAATATTATGATGACTGATTAGATTAGTGTATCAAGAAGAAGGATATTCTCACCAATTACCAGCACCTTAACACTATTGTGACAATGATATTGTTGTGCAAAAATGCATCAACACATCAAAATCCAAAAGCATAAGCAGTACCATGTCACGCCATTATTTTGGAATAATACGTATATCACATTTCAATAACCACATTGGCTATACCGATACGATATTTGCACCACATCGTATCCCAAAAACCTCGTCAAGGCAGTCCCCAGTTGTATAACCCATCGAGTGGTACGTAGTTTGCACCCCAACATACCCTAGAGCCCTAGTCAGGGCAGTCCCTGGCTTTACTTGACCCGTCGAGTGATACGAGGTTCGCACCCCATCGTATCCCAGAGCCCTCGCCAGGGCAGTCCTCGGCTTTAATCGACCGCAACACACAGTTTCACAACATTGGTACAGCTTCTAAAATATCCTATTCCAATCATATCATTCCACACTCCAAAGTACGTTGTTATATAACTTTAACGACGCAAGCCTCAGATCATTATTCAGAACTTTCAGCAACTTTGCTTTTTAATCTCATTTGAACTTTTCGAGGCATCCTCGATAAATCATTTATAAAATGATACCATTCTATAAAACAATAATCAAGATCAATCATCAAGTATTTATAGAAAATATTTCTCAAATCAATTTCAAAACATTTTTGGAATCCTTTTCAAAAAAAAAAATTTTGAAATCCTTTCGAAACATAGTTTATTTTAAGAATCTTTTTCAAAAACATTTCAAAATATCAACGTAGAGTTGCTGATTTCATAGCATGAACAAACCATTTAGAAATTACGATATATACATATTAAGTTGCCTGGAACCTTTAGGGACAAAAACGTTCCGAACGATTTGTAATTGGGATTCGAAACTCTGAAATTTCAGACCTACAATGAGGAATATGAGGTAATCGACATTAGGACTACTTATACCAATCGAAATAATATCGAAAACCTTAATTCAATCCCTTAGGGATTTTTTATCGCACACTTCGCGGACGGTATCCGATTACGATGATTCGAACGAAAGATTTAAGTTCCGTTTTGCTAGAATCGATAAGAATAGCCCCAGGATACTAGGTATATAATCATCTACTAATTCCAAACAACAATTCATCAAGAATATAGAAAATAAGATTAGAGTTCAGGGCCAGATTACCTCCAATCCGGCGAAAACCGCTGAAATCGGCTGAAGATGACTTGCTAATTTGATTCTCGGGCATTAATTACTCGTCAAAACTTCTCAAAATTGGGTCGGAATGGAATTCCAAGGTGAGGGCCGAATCCCTCTGTTCTTTCACGTCTGAATTGCCATGAAGATGGCTGAAAAATAGATTTATAACCTAAAGAAGCTTCTATGTCGGTTGTGAGGGCAAGTTAGTAATTTTTTCGCGATCGACTCACATTAATGTCTTGTTTCGACCATAACTTGCTCGTTCGGGATCGGAATGGCTTGCCATTTATTTTATTGGAAAATTAACTCAATAATCTATAATGTTGTAAAATTGTAGGATTTTTGGATTTTTAAGAATTTATGGTGACTGATCAAAGTGGGTCCTGGCGCACAGCACCTTCCAGAAAGGTCGACGTTTATTTTTATTGACTCCCTTGTGTTGGAACAATATTTTTTCATAACACATTTTGAATGTTTTTATGATGTTTTACTAAGCAAAATTAGCATTCTATATTTTCAGTACGTAACATAATGTACCTTACGTACGTAGCAAATTGTTCCTTATGTACGTAACAAACCTTTCCTAACATAAGTAACATTAACATTTTCACTGAGTATTTTGAATGCAGGTAAAGTCCGTAATACAAACAGTATAACGTACGTAATATTTGAAAATCAGCCCGTTACACAGAGTCAATAAAATTAGTCATCAACCGTTACAATAAAGTCATCTCATCCAACGACTAATTGACCAAGCATAACGTATGTAATGTTTAATACATAACGTACGTAACAGATTTCAGCCATATGCTACTGCCCAGTTTTAAGGGTCTCATTATGGCCGTTACACATGAGGTGTAACGTATGTAACACTGCTTACGTACGTAACATATGTTACTTAACGTACGTAACACTTGTATACTGTTCCAACGGGAAAATTGCTCTAAAAGGCTATAAATAGATGTCATTGAAGGTGTTGGAGATACACAAGAAATTACCAGAGCTTACAAGCATACATAAGCAATATTTGAGTTTATCAAGCAATCATTATACTCTGAAAAGATTATTCTGATATGAGAAGAATCACTCTATCAATTCTATATATACATTCTTGTATCAACGAGCGCTATCATTTGTAAAGACGAATTTCCTTAATCGCAACTGTTTATTGTGAGGTTGTCTTGTTTCCTGAAAAACAAGAGTGATTTTAGTGAGGTTATTCTTGAGCCCGGAAATCAAGAAACTGTAAAGTTCGGCACTAATCTTGAAAGTGCTATTGTAAGAATTGGCACTAAACTAGAAAGTACATTCAAGGTTTTTAGGAAAGTCCTAGTCGATAACACTAGGTAGGGGACGTAGGCTTCGTTAATAGCCGAACCTCTCGAACAAATTTGTGTGTTCTTTCTTTTTTGTATTCCTTTTACTCCGATAAGTAGCTTCCGCACAAAAAAAGTTCAAAACTCTAATCCGCATTATTCAACCCCCCTTCTAGTGGCGGTACTAATCTAACAATTGGTATTGTAGAGGTCTCTTTTTCACCGGTTTAACACTCGCTATAGAAAAGATCCAGAAATGCCTTTTATCTATTCTTCTCTTGAAGGCAACGCTCTCAATCGCCCTCCTTTCTTCGAAGGTTCAAACTTTATGACATGGAAGAATAAAATGTTTATCTTCATCCGAGCCCACGATATCGAAATTTGGAAGGTTATCTCTCTTGGACCTACTATTCCTAAAAAGACGGATGGCTCGCTCAAAACTTTTGAAGAGTACAATGATACCGACTGGAAGAATG
Organism: Orobanche coerulescens; assembly: GCA_033398695.1. Lineage (NCBI taxonomy): Eukaryota > Viridiplantae > Streptophyta > Magnoliopsida > Lamiales > Orobanchaceae > Orobanche > Orobanche coerulescens. The sequence goes on from CM065816.1 coordinate 113,967,443, forward strand.
ATCATTTTAATAGTAAAGCAACTCAGCTGCTTTACTGTGCTCTTAATCCAGAAGATCACAACATAATCTCTTCATGCGAGACGGCCAAAGAAATTTGGAAGATGCTCGAGATTACTTATGAAGGTGTGAGTCAAGTCAAAAAACAAAAATCAATATGCTTCTTCATGATTATGAACTCTTCACTATGAAATAAGAAGAAATCATTACTACTATGCTTGACCGTTTCTCGGCTATCACAAATGGGCTAGCCTCATTTGGCAAACCGATCTCAAGTAGTGATAAAGCTAAGAAAATCCTTCGATCACTACCGAGAGAATGGGATGCTACAATTACGGTTATCATGGAGTCGAAAGATCTAAACACCATGGAATTCGGTGCTCTCATTGGATCCCTTATCAATTATGAGATTGTTATTAAATCTCGAAATTCGAAACCAAAGCCTAAAGAAAGATAAAGGCCGATCTCCTTCAAAGCCAAAGAGGATAGTGATCTAGAGGATGAACCGACTGAGGAAGAGGGTGAATAAACGGCCTTCTATGCTAAAAACATAAAGAAATTCAAAAATCTTTTGCAAAGGTGCCGAAGAGATATCAAACAGGAACTGAGGGATGAATCCAAAATGATTCACTTCCCATAAAATAAAAGGTTCGACAATACTTGTCGCAGGTGCGGCGTTCGAGGTCATTTTGCTAAAGATTGTCGTGCTGGTGCGCCTATGAGTTCATCAAAACCACCTCATGAGAAGTTTAAAAATAAAGAAGTCTATGTTGCCACATGGATAAATGATGATGAGGATGTTGAACCACAAGTTCAAACTAATCTTTCTTTAATGGGCCGCGCGTGTGAAGCAGTGATGGAGAAGATGAGGTAATTGATTCTTCTCATGAAGAACTTCTTGATGCTTTGGAATCTTTAAAAAATGAATACGTAAAGGTTTGCAATATTAATAAAGATTTGAAAAAGAAAATAAAGACCCTTGAAAATGAAAATTCAAAATTATTGAAAAGCAAGGATGTGTCCATTGATCATACAAATTGTTTGGAAACCGAGAAAATTCTAAGAGATGATTTACAATAAAATTAAGAAAGAACTCAAGATATACGTTAGAAAATTATCGTGTGGTAATGACAAATTTGAGCAACTCTTATTTGGTCAAAAAATTTCTCTTTGAAAACAAGGACTCGGGTATAATGCATTTCCAATGAAAAGATCCTTAGATATTACCACGAAAGATTCGGATATTCTAAAAACGAGAATTCCATCATGTCCAAAATGTTTAAAACCAGGACATACCGAAACTTATTTTAGAAGTTCTTGACGAACTATAAAAGTCAAACAGATTTGGGTACCTAAAGGGACCATTGCTCAAAACCAAGTGTTTGTGTCTAACTCTACAGGACCCAAATTAGCCTGGTGTCACACCTCGAGAGAAGCAATAGACAGAATGCTCGAACAGACCCGCACAGAGGGGTGCGAGGTCCATCGGATCAATGTGCACGGGGCACGTTCGGGACTGCAAGGCCATGTGGAGCGGCACAACCAACTGAGGGACTTAGTCGTGTGGTGCGGCATGCGTGGATGTATGGCTGGACAAGCAAGCCATCCAGGCAACATAGTGCCCAAGCGAGGTACAAGGCCATTGGGACAGATGCGGAGCTAGCTGGGTGGCAAGACAAGGCACGCCGGGAACCGAATGGACGAGTGCAACAGACAGGCACGCCGCTTCAAAACATTGTGAGACAAGATGACGAGTTGAGGCATATCTGCGGGCCAAGACTCGGGCACGGGCGACAGAGACTCGTGAGGGGTGCGCGAGAGGCACTGGGCGCGCGCGAGGGACACACGGAGGTCCCTCCCCCTATAATAGTCTTAGACGGATAAAGGCCTGTGAGTGCACAGGACATTGGGAAGCCGAGGAGTCCACTGTGCGGAAGTCACACCCAGAACATTACAGAAACGGACCGGGATGGTCTAGAACATCAAAGATTAATCCGGAGGCATGTGTGGAATGCCGGGCCAGATCCAGGTTACATGGAGTCGGGCCGAGTCAGGCCGAGCGGGCCGGGTCGGTTCGAGCAAGCTAGAAAGGTCCAGAAACATGTGGGAAGTGCTGGAGACTCTTGGATGAGTCAAGAGACTTGTAACTTAGTAGAGGTTTCTAGACATTGTATAAAGATATTGTAATGTATAGAATTCTCTAGAAGTGTGAAGATTGTTGGCAGGTCTAGAAGCCTCCAATTGAGGAGGTGGAGGAAGGTTCTAGGCTTAGATATGTAGTATAAATATGGGCCTTGAGGCTCATTTGCAAACCATCCCTCAAATCCATCAAATCCTTGGGAAAGCATTGTAAGAGACATAATTGTAACTCTTTGTAACTTAGTGGAAGTAAATTTTCCATTAACCCTTTGCCTCTCTTTCGTTGTCCCAACTTCATACTTAGCCAATTTCGGAGGATTTAAGGCTGACTAGCAAGAGGGTTTCTAGGCCACACGACGCTTAGGAGCATAGCAAACTCTAAGCCCATGACAAGTAGTATCGGAGCCAGGTTATCCACACAAGTAGGTGTGCAAGACTGCGGGAGTCCACGCTAACGATCAGCAGGGATCATGGCCGACGGACAGATCGAGACAGGCATCAATGTGTAGGACAGACGAGTCACATAGGCTGACAAGGTCCGGGGATGTGGAGATGTCCCAGCTGAAGGGAAAGCCAAGCGTGGCAAGAGCAAGGCGCGCGATGTGGTGCCGCCGCCACCCGAGGAGAACCCGGCAAAAAGCCGACTTCTTGAGGATGAAGACATTCGGAAGATCATACTCACCTTAGCAAACCGCCTGCCCGACATAGAGGACGACATCTAAGCTCTTGGGTAGCGCATCACTAACACCTAATTGAGCACGGAGGAACGCATGGGTACTCTCGAGAAAGCTGTTGGCCAACTGGAAGGGCACACGTTAGGCCAGCTCGAGGCCTTCAAGAGGGAACAACTCTCATTGCGCAAGGAGCTAACAACGATCAATGATCATGTGGCATCCAGCGTCACGGAGATGCGCAAGTAGTATGCCGAGTTTTGCGAGGTAAGTGCAAAATGTTTTGAAGACTTTTGTGATAAAATTTGTCGGGCATGCAACTCGAGCACCAACTCGAATGGTGGACCGAGCTGGAGCAATATCTTTGGCGGGTCGAGGTTCGAGGGACCAAGGGTTGAGGTCCCCAAACCCAAGGAGTTCATTAGCAAGAGGGATGCCAAGTCAATCGAGGAGTTCCTGTGGTGAATGGAACTTTACTTTGATGGTCTGGGACTGACGGACGAGAGGGCCAAAGTACAACAGGCTGCACTATACCTTACCGACGATGCAGCACTGTGGTGGCGTCATCGACAGGCCGGTGTTGCAAAAGGAACTTGCCAACCGATTGGGACTTGGGACGAGTTCGTGTCGGAACTCAAGGCACAATTCTATCCCGAGAACACATGATATGAGGCAAGGAAGAGACTCCGCGAGCTCAAGCATAAGACTACCATTCGGGACTATGTTCGGGACTTTACATCAATCATGCTTCAGATTCCGGACATGACCAAGGATGATCGACTATTTATCTTATTGGATGGACTACCGAGTTGGGTCAGGGACAGAGTACAAAGCCGCAAGGTGAAATCTGTCAATGAGGCAATCAAAGTGGCTGAGTCCCTAGCTGAATTCGAGAAGAGTAAGGAGCCGCAAGCCGAGGGTCAAGCCAAAGGTGGGGGAGACACCCGCACATCAGTGCAGCAACCAGCCCAACCATCTCGTGGAAGATTCGTACAAGACCGCAAAATGACGGGGACAAGCCATACTACTTGGGTGAACGCAGGGGCACTCCAGACCAACGAGGATGCTTTATGTGCGGCGGAGCTCATCAGATGAAGGATTGTCCGAAAATGGGGAAGCTCAATGCCATGGCCGCATGTAAGGATCAAACAATCGATCAAACGGACGTGCAGCAGGTAAGCACGATCCCACAACTTAATTCTATCATCAGTGCAGGCAGTGAGGGACCGCGAGGAAGCAAGTTGATGTTCGTGGAAGGAACCATCAACCACCAACCCATCAAGGCCTTGGTTGGCACGGGAGCCAACTACAACTATATCACTGAGACCGAAGCCAAAAGATTGGGACTACTTGTGCATCCATGCATGGGTTGGATGACGTCCAATAACGGACCAGCAGTGCCGGTCACAGAGGCAGTAAATGGGGTGCGAATCATGCTCGGAGACTGGTAAGGTAGAGCGCACTACAAGGTCACCACGATGGACGATCGGGACCTCATTTTGGGAATGGACTTCCTGGAGAAGAGCGATTTGGCCCTTTTCCCACAAGCAAAGGTACTATGGGTGAACGGTCCGAGCAAACCCATCATTATCCCCTTGAGAGTGGAGCAAGTTCCCTATGCAGCGATGATGACACTTCGATTCCGGAAAAAGTTGACCGAAGAGGAAATGGCGATGTACTGTCTGGGATCAATGTGGTACATCAAGGGACCGAATAGCAGCATACGTCGATGAGGGCGTCGACGGAACAGTGGGAGAGAGTGTCATGCCCAGAATGCAACGACCGACAGAATGCTCGGACAGACCCGCACAGAGGGGTGCGATGTCCAGAGGATCAACGTGCATGGGGCACGTTCGAGACTGCAAGTCCGTGTGGAGCGGCACAACCAACTGAGGGACTTAGCTGTGTGGTTCGGCATGTGTGGATGTATGCCGGACAAGCAGGCCATCCAGGCAACATAGTGCCCAACCGAGGGACAAGGCCATTGGGCCAGATGTGGAGGTACCTGGGCGGCGAGACAAGGCACGCCGAGAACCGAACGGACGAGTGCAGCGGATAGGCACTCCGCTTCGAAACATTGCGAGACAATATGACGAGTTGAGGCATATCCGAGGGCTAAGACTTGGGCACTGGCGACGGAGACCCACGAGGCTAACGCACCAAACCGACATTCAACAAAAGGCAAACATTATCAACATACACACGATTCCATAATTCAAGACATTCAAAACAAAAGACTGAACTCAACAATACCATTCAATATCAAATCTTCCCCAAAACGGGTACACAATGACAATAAATTCAAGAAGGAAGTACTCGAGTATTTAAGCAAATGACATAATAAATAAATTTAAGAAGACATGACACCAAACGGACGACTACTGAACAGAATCACTCTTACCCATCATCCTCGTACGGCCCGCATGCTCGTTCGCCACCATGACCTGTACCTGAAATACAAAAGTATTTCCCCAATTTAAGGGGTTAGCGACAACTGCTAGTGCAAGTACAATCCATTTGAACTACCATTCCAATCAGATGAAATATGTGCCAAAAATATAATTTTAGAAAATATTTATATTCCGGAATATTACGGTGCACAAGAACAAAACACATTTCTCCAACAAAGCATTTCAAAGTTAACCATTGGTACGAGACTCACGGCCACCGTACCTCGCAGAGGCCCCGTCGGACCATCCTTGGGTGGTTAACCCTAGTTCGCGATACGCACACACACGGCAATACGTATCCCCAGAGGCCCCGTCAGACCATCCCTGGGTAAACATACACATATACATCCACAACATACACGGGAATCCATAATCCAAATACTAGAATACGCAAACAAATGTAAAGTACTTGCCTTTGAGATATCTTCGATGAAACGTGAACGAACAACGATTATGATTGACCCGGAGGGAACACGACTGTTCCTAAATGAAGGATTAACACAACTCCATCCTATACGATAACAATAATCGAATGGAATACGCCCACAACCCGATTACAAACTATAACAACATACGTACGATCGATACGGGCGAGGGTTTTCATAAAACCTCCCCGAATCGACAACTCACGGATTAAACATGACAGAAACGGGTTTGGAATCACCCAATAACAATAATCGATAAGGAATATTACAACATAACCGAACAATTCGAGTTTAAACAAGCAAAACCTGAAAAACCCCCAAAATTGACAAAGTTAGGGTACTAGACGAAAATACCTTTGTTTCGGATGGAGGAAGATGATTAGGACAATGATAAACTTCACTTGGAACACAACAATCGATCTCACAATGGATTCGACGGACAACCCTTGATGAATCGATCAAAACTCACTATGGAACGCAGCTCTCGGACAAGGAAGAAGGAAAGGAGAAAATGACGAAGTGAAGGTCAACTCAGATTTATAAAACCTGACCCTTCGTTACGTACGTTAACATGAGCCTGTTAACGTACGTTATGCTCATTATGTACGTAACACTCAAGTGTTAGCGTATGTAATGGTTCGGCAGAAAAGTCTATCCAAAAATGCTGGGGACAATAGCGTACGCTTCACTATCTAGTTAGCGTACGCTATGAGGGGCTTTACGTACGTTAACATGAGCCTGTTAACGTACGTTATACCCATTACGTACGTAACACACAAGTGTTAGCGTACGTAACGGCTCGGCAGAACAATCTGCCCAAACTGCTGAAGGCCATAACATACGTTATCACTAAGGCATAGCGTACGTTATGAAGGTGCCGATAGCGCACGCAAGAAAGCATGCATAGCGTACGTTATGCATGCAGCAGTTCAACACTGTTGAATGCGTTCTGCTGCGCGGGGCGATACGAAGTCAATATATAATAGAAGGGCATAATCAAAAATGTCAATACGGAATATTCACGACAACGAAGTTAAGTCCTGGAAGAAATACACTTCCGACTACCGGGGAAACCGAAATACGATGAAGAAGATAAAATTCCCTAAACTTATAGAAAATTACAAAATGGCACAAATGTCCGAAAATCATGATACAACGTCGGATTCACAAACCGAAACTCACAACATGAACAACTCAACCATGCGAACATAGGGAAATGAAGAAACAACGAAATCGAATGAGTTTTACGGGAATCGAACGTACATACGACAAAACATAATATAAGGAGAAATCATGTATACTCACATCCGAAACTCCACTAAATGGAAAAATGCCAAGAACAAAATAGATTCAAAATGTCAGAACGGTTACAAGTGAGTCGATAAAATAGACATACACCAAAAATGGAAACTGCTAAAAATAGAAAGGTAGGGATATTACATTCTCCCCCTCTAAAAAGAAGTTTCGTCCCAAAACTTAAGAATCAAAAAGCTCAGGGTGACTCACACGCATATCCTCCTCCAATTCCCACGTTGCTTCTTCCACTCTATACCTCGACCATTGCTCTTTAACCAAGGGAATGGTTTTGTGCCTTAACTGTTTGTCCTGGCGTTCCAAAATCTTCACCGGCCTCTCCTAAAACGTAACGTTCTTCTCGATCTCTATGTCCCAGAAGTTAATAACATGAGTCAGGTCCGGAACATACTTCCTCAACTGAGAGACGTGAAAAACACTATGCACATGACTCAACGATGGAGGCAATGCCAAACGGTACGCTAACTCGCCAACTCTCTCTAATATCTCGAAAGGTCCAATATACCTTGGACTGAGCTTCCCCTTTTTCCCAAAATGGAAAACTCCCTTCGACAGAGACACTCTCAACGAAACATGATCCCCAACCTCAAACTCCAAAGGTCGACTCCTAACATCCGCATAAGACTTTTGTCGACTCTGAGCCGCCAACATCCTCTCTCGAATTAACTCAACTTTCTTTCTCGTCTCTAATACAAGATCCGGCTTGGTGCCAACTAAATCGGATGGCTCGTCCCTACATATCGGTGATCAGCACCGTTGGCCATAAAGCGCCTCATACGGTGCCATCTTAATCGACGCGTGCCAGCTATTATTATAAGTAAACTCAATCAAGGCCAGATGCTCCTCCCAATGGTTACACCAGTCTAGCACACGCATCCAGCATATCCTCGAATGTCTGAATGGTATGCTCGGCCTGCCCATCGGTCTGAGGATAGAAAGATGTACTCAAACGCAAACATGTCCCCAACGCCTTATGTACCGCCTGCCAGAAATGCGATACAAACCGGCCATTCTGTCTGAAATAATAGTCTTCGGCATACCATGAAGTCTCACGATCTGTGCGATAAAAATACGAGCTAGTCTTTCTGGACCCCAAGTGTCCTTGATGCCCAGAAAATGTGCCGACTTAGTCAGTCGGTCCACGATCACCCACACCATATTCATTCTGGTCTTCGTCCTTGGCAAATTCGTGACAAAATCCATAGAGATATCATCCCACTTCCATTCTGGGACGGGAAGTGGTTTTAACAACCCGACTAGCCACTAATGCTCGTTTTTGACTTGCTGACAAGTCAAACACTTAGCCACAAACTGAACTACCTCATTTCATGTCATTCCACCAGAAATTATTCCTCAAATCCTTATACATTTTACTCGAGCTCGGATGGACTGATTAAGGTGACGCATGAGCCTCTCGCATAATACCCTGTCTCAATTCCAAGTCGTTCGGAACACACAACCGACCTTGGAATCTCAATACACCATACTCATGAACCACGAATCCCAGGGCTTTCCCCCTCACCACATTCTCGCGGAGCTGATTAAACATCGGATCTTTCAATTGTCTCGATTTTATGTCGTCGACTATGTTGTTACCTAAAATATTATTCGGAAGGGTTTGCTTGAATGGATGAGTAACAAACAAAATGCGAGAGCACATCCGAGGGAATGTAAATAACATAATATTTGCCGGGGTTGTTAGTCCCGAGCTTGAATGCTCTCGCGAAATATTATTAATACGAATACTTTGGAGTACAGATATTAATATTAGAGTACAATTAGAATGAGTATAAAGACCCTAGTTATCTAGCTCTTGAGTGCTGATGATTGCCGGAAGAACCAAAGTTAATGCTTTGTGTGTTCTTGTAACAAAGATGAAGTGCTGTATTCAACTGTGAGAAATCGACTGTTCCTCACTGTGTGAATTTAGCTGATCTATCCGACTATGTGGGAATAGACTGCTAGAGAGTCGACCTTCTTCCAAGTGCTGGAAGTCTTCTATTTATAGGAGAGAAGGTAGTTGAGATGTCTGTTAGGAGTATGCCCTCGAATGCCACTCAGAGGTTGTTGACTGAGGGCATTGTACTTGTAATTATGTAAACCATTTATATAAGGCAAATGAATGTTTCTTTATTTACTGGTAGTTATTGGCATTCCTAACTCGTAAATAAACATATACAAACTAGTCGGTGTATTTGAGAGCAAAACGTTCCACTCCTTATTGGATAAGGGGGTCGGCACTGGAAAGGTTTATAGCTCAAATACTTAATCGTTCACAAGTCGATGAAACTTGACTGGGCGTTAAGTTTATGTGAAGACTTGTATGACGTGTTCTTTGACATGGAGAGTGCCTGTCGAACACTAATGATTAGTGGGAGCACACGTTATAGGTATGCTAATTAGATTAGTATACTCGAACCGACTCACCCTCGATTCGTCACATGGATTTCACTCCGGGACAGTCAATGACGGAATCGAAAGGTTGTGATAGGTATTCATGAACCTTCGACTTGAGGATTTAGTAGGGATGTGCTTGTGACGTCAAGATTTTCATTAGAGTAGTTCGACCTCGTAAACCTAAGGCGGGGTCAACCTCGACGTGCATCTTGACGGTAAGTAGCAGTCCATCAATACCAAGATAGAATTCTTTCTCCTGTTAGTGAACGGGTTATATGTCCTATGCGGTTATTGGCAGATGAGATCATAAGTCTTTGGCCAAAGCATTGGATCTAGCTGTATTAGATACACGAGAGCTCGATGATCTCGATTTGCATTAACGCATGCATAGCGTCAAGTACAGATAGGGTTTGACTCACCGTGACCCTATAACTTGATCGGGACATTTGAAAGAAGGGTTTTATACGTATACTGGTATTCACGACAGAATGGTTCTTGAATGATCCCAATCATTCGTTCTCAGTCGGGGTACAGTGTAGGCCACCAGACTGGCTAGGTGGTGCTACTACTCTTTGGTTCCTCCCATTGCTGACTGAGACGGACCTACCGAGTCGCACATTAGGATTGACGACGGAATGAATTAAGCTAATTCCCTCATTATGAATATTAGATATTTGATATCTAATTTGGGACATTGGATGTTTAAATCGATTTATCGGATAAATTGATTTACGGCTTAATGGATTAAATATATCACTGGGTGATTAATTTAATTCATGAATATAATTATTTCTTGGAGAAATTAATTATGTTATTTTGTATTTGATATGTTTAATTAATTGGATTAATTAATCGATACAAATACATCGGAACGGAATCGTAGTTTATCTGTTTGGACTCACGGGAGTCCGAAACGAACCGAACTCATCCGTTTCTGCATGGTAGCCGCCCCCCTAATTTCCACCCACTTTCCTCTTGTCTTGTTGTTTTCATTTTATATGAAAAAGATGACTTTGTGGGGCTTTGATTATCATAATAATGAGATGTATCATGTGAGTGGAAATAGAATAAAAAGAGGAAGACTTCTCACCTCGTGACACTTTGATTCCAACGTGAGGTTGCAAGAGTGTAGAGAGAGAGAAAAGACTTCTCTAAGTCTTCTTCATCATCTTCCTCTTTATTCATCAAGTTCTTGATTTTTCTTGGAAGAAAATTGAGAAATAAAAGAGAGATTGTGAGTTATACACTTAGAGTGTTATAATTTCATATTGGAAGCTTCGTCACTTAGCTCTAGCCGTATCCTCGGAGGATAGCAAGGTGATTTTCGTTCCGGTTGTTTCTCCGGCGCGTGGCAAGTAGAGACGCGGTGCTTTCGGCGTTGGATCGTTCAAGAGCTTGGGGAATAGCTCAAGAGAAGGTTACCATTTAATCAACAGACTTCGAGGGTTAGTTTCTTACGACTCTTGCTTTTCGTTTATATATTCGTATATACGTAGCTCGATCGATCCTCGTAGGGATTCAGATCGAATTAATTTTCATTTTACCGCTCTACTGGCCTTCGTTTTAGGCACCGAATCCCAACAAATGGAATCGAGCGTAGGTCTTGCGATCGTATATACGATATTGGCATTTGGAATGCTTGATTAGATGGTGAATGATTTGGAATCATTTTAGTTATAATCGTGGTATATATTTTTACGTTCGTTGTAGTTATATTTTTCGTAAGTTTATGTCTAAATATAAATCTTAATTTCTTGGAAATATGATTTATATTGAAGATATGAATGTTGAAAAATATTGATATGATATCCGGTCGAAAATCGAGCTCGAATCGTCGTCGGACGATTTTTCGGACAAAGGGCGAGTTGTCGCCAGGTGACTCCCGTGTCCGGTGACACGGCCGTGTCGGCGATCCCGTGCCATCGCTGTAGACCCGACCATGTCGAGACACGGGCCGTGCCCGGCCGGCACCGAGCGTGATCGCCATGCCGGGCATGTTCTGCAAGCATCTTTGCCAGGGTGACTAGGCCATGGCTGGCCAATTTCGCCCCGGCTCGATTTTTACGTGTATTCTTGAAAATTAATCTCCCTCATGTTAAATTGGATTTAATATGATTAAAATGATTTATGTTATTTCATTTTATAAGGGAAATTTGATTAATTGGAATATTTATGGTCGACCGAATTATTTTGAACGTTATCATATTACCGATTGTGTGAATCGATTGGATCGGTTCGTATTGTTGATTGGATCAATGTATCTCTACGCTTTCCATTTATTTAGTATTTATTGAATGAGTGCTTTTGAATGGGGATGTGGTTCGTGGACTTAGTTTTTGAATCGTTCGTTTTATTCGATTGGGTTGTAAAGGCCATTTTGAGCCTATTTATTTTACTAGAAAAATTTGTATCTAGGATGCAATTTTCAATGTAAAATTTATATGTAATGACGAAGACCGGAGGAAGATCCATTTCGAGAAGACGAAGATTCAAGACGAAGACTTGTAATTAGATTATGGAGTTTTTGTTTTCTAGGAACGGTCCATGAACCACATGTTGGTAGCAACTAGGTTGTGAATGGTTATTTCATATTGTATGAATGCCACAAACGCGCTTAAACGATTAATGTGCAAAGTGTAACGTTAATCGCGATAATTCTCCCACAACAAATAATTAAGTTTATAAGGTTTCAAGGTTTTCCTTCCCTCCATCGAGTTTTCGGGAAATTGAAATCCAAACCGGATGTGCTATGCTTCCGAGTTATCGGGGTAGTCGTTCGGGGAGGACGGATAAATTACCGGGAGCGCATTGGATGCCTTCGGTTGGAGCAAATTTTATCCCTAGAAACCTGATAGGTTGCCAGATAAGATTCAATTGTGAAACTGATTTGCGTCGATGGTATAAACTTAACTTGTTCACGAACCATAGAAACCGTATAGGTTGAGGGGAATGATCAAGGGGAAAAAGAAGATCGAATCATCCATTAGATGGGTTGGTGTTGGACACCACTTTATGAAAATTAATCGACTAGAAACCTGTTCGGTTGCCCTCTATTAAGATTTGTAAAGAACTCGATCACCACTATGAAGTAGAGCGACGATACTTCCGGTTTTCACATGGGAGTGTGTTATTCCGATAAAAATAGTGGGAGCTGGGTAACAAGAATAGAAAAGACCTTAATTCTATACTCAGAACATAATATAATAAGTCACTAATTAATCTGTTATACTTAATGCAGACATAACTCAATATGACAATGAATCCACTCGCAATTATACTCGAAAAGAAAACCTTAATGGGACCTAACTTTGTGGATTAGCTCCGCAATCTGATGATTGTACTCAGTATAGAGGCACTGGGATACGTCTTGGAGACGGACATTCCGGCGCCTCCTGTGCGGACCCGAGCCAATCAAGAAGAGATTGAAAACCACGAAAAGTGGGTTAAGGATGATGTGAAAGTCCGTGCTTATATGATGGCTTCCATGTCTAATGAGCTTCAAAGAGCTCATGAGAAAATGACTTCGCTAGTGCATTCTATCTCACTTAACCGAGCTTTGTGGTGAGCACAGTGAATCGCTAGATATGAGATATCCAAGCAAATCGCTTTGGTGCAAGGATGAAGGAAGGTGAGAAGGTTGGGGAACACATCCTCAAAATGATATCCATGATCGAGAGATTGGAGGCTCTTGATTTTAAAATGGATACTTCTCTCCAAACCGACCTTATCCTACAGTCTCTCCCTGATTCCTTCTCACATTTTGTTATGAACTTCAACTGCAATGAGATTGCATGTAACTTAGCTGGGCTAATGAACAAACTGGTGACCGCTCAGTCTCAGATGAAGACCCCGCGGATGAAGGAGTCTGCACTTGTGATTTCTTCTGGACTTCGGAAGTCTAAGAATAAGAAGAAAGAGACCAAGAAGCGAACTGGACCACAAGCTAAGGACCTTAAGGGTAAGGGCAAGGCCCCAATGGTTCCAAACAACAAGAAGAAGAAGGATGCTTGTCTCAAGTGCGGTGAGCTGGGCCACTGGGCTAGAGACTGTCCGATTCTTCATGGCACTTCAGGTACAGAACTTTTAGTTTTGGAAACAAATTGTTCTGCTACTGTATTTTCTACTTCCTGGATACTGGATTCTGGTGCTAGTTCTCATATTTGTACCGTGAATCAGGATCTAGAACAAAGTAGGAAGCTTGGAGCTGGAGAAGTTATGATCACAGTCGGAAGCGGGCATAGTGTCGAGGCGACCGACATAGGATCACTTCTTTTGGGTTTAGAATCCGGCTTTGTTTTGACTTTAGAAGATGTACTTGTTTTGCCCAAGGGGCATAAAAACATTGTATCCATTCCGGTCATGGACCGAAAAGGCTTTTAATTTTTCATTGGTGATGGTTCCTGCAAAATTTATTTTAGAAATAAACTAGTGGGTACTGCTACATTGTTGAATGGATTGTATAATCTAAATCTCAGCAACAAAGTAGTTGTGAATACTATAACTAGAAAACGCGGTAGGGATGAAACCAATCATGTTTTGAAATGGCATCTTAGACTTGGTCATGTTGGTCAGACCAAGGTTTACAGGATGGAAAAAGATGGACTTATGGGTCCATTGGGATCGGATCCCTTTCCTACTTGTGAATCTTGCCTTAAAGGCAAAATGACTAAGTCCCCCTTCACAGGGACATTTCAAAGAGCCGCTGATAAACTGGGATTAATCCATACCGATGTATGTGGTGCTTTGGAAGCAGCACGTGACGGATATCAATATTTCATTACGTTTATAGATGATCATACTAGGTATGGTTATGTATACTTAATGAAACATAAATCCGAGGCCTTTGAGAAATTCCAGGAATTCAAGGCCGTAGTCGAGAAACAAACTGGTAATCATATCAAAGTACTTCGGTCGGACCGAGGTGGCGAGTATATGAGTACGGAGTTTGACGAGTTCCTTAAGGAACATGGAATAGTTTCACAACTAACACCTCCAGGTACTCCTCAGTTAAATGGTGTGTCAGAAAGAAGGAACCGGACCCTTTTGAACATGGTCCGTTCCATGCTGGGCTATACTGACTTGCCGATTTACCTGTGTGGGTATGCACTCCTGACTGCCGCGTATATCTTGAACAGATGTCCTTCTAAATATGTTCCTAAAACTCCACATGAGATGTGGGAAGGAAGGAAACCAAGTCTTAATCATATTAGGATTTGGGGATGTCCCGCTTATGTCAAGAAGACTAAGGTGGAAAAGTTGGAAGCTAGGTCTGCGAAGGGACGTTTCATTGGATTCCCGTATGGGACGATGGGATATCTATTCTACATGCCCGAAGATCGAAGGATCATTGTTGCTTTACAAGCACACTTCCTGGAAGATGAGTTCATTCAGGAAGGCGGAGCAGGTAGAAGTATTTCTTTAGAAGAATACAATGAAACTCCTCGAGAGACACATATGCAAGAAACTGGAACCGAACTTTCTGAAACACAAGTACAACCACCTCGTAGGTCTAGTAGGGTGTCTCATTTACCTGAGAGGTATGGGCTTGTGCACTTGAAGGAGCTAGGTCTCCATGAGGTTCCAAGTGATAGCCAAGAGACCGACCCGACGACCTATGACCAAGCGATGGTGGATGTAGACTCCGCAAAATGGCGTGAAGCTATGGAAGCTGAGATAGACTCGATGCATGTCAATCAGGTCTGGACTCTAGTAGACCGCCCCAAGGGCATAGTGCCTATTGGGAACAAGTGGATCTACAAGAGAAAGACTGATGGTGATGGCAAGGTTGATGCCTATAAAGCCAGGCTTGTGGCAAAGGGTTATACCCAGAAGGAACGGATCGATTACCACGATACCTTCTCGCCCGTAGCCATGATCAAGTCTATTCGCATGATGCTTGCTATAGCTGCCTACCACGATTATGAGATATGGCAAATGGACGTAAAGACGACTTTCCTTAATGGATTCCGCGAGGAGGAAATCTATATGGAGCAGCCTAAAGGCTTTGTGTCTGAAGTCGATATTCATAAAGTGTGCAAGCTTCAGCATTCCATTTATGGACTGAAGCAAACGTCACGTAGTTGGAACCTTCGTTTTGACGAGACGGTCAAAGAGTTTGACTTCGTGCAAAATGAAGAGGAACCTTGTGTATATAAGAAAGTTAGTGGGAGCAAGATCGCATTCTTAGTACTATATGTAGATGACATTCTACTAATAGGAAATGATGTGGGAATGCTTAGTTCTGTGAAAGCTTGGCTTTCGAGTAATTTCTCCATGAAAGACTTGGGAGAAGCAACCTATATTCTTGGTATTCGGCTCTACCGGGATAGAGCGAAGAGAACAATAGGCCTTTCCCAAGCCCTCTATATAGATAAGATCTTAAAGCAATTTAAGATGGATGATTCTAAAAGAGGGTTCCTACCGATGCAACATGGAATAAAACTCACCTTGAAGATGTGTCCTCAAAGTGAGGAACAACGCAAGGAAATGAGTAATATACCATATGCTTCAGCCGTGGGTAGCCTTATGTATGCTATGTTGTGTACAAGACCTGACATCGCGCATGCTGTAAGCGTGGTGAGTAGGTTTCAGGCAAACCTGTAGGGAACATTGACTGTCAGAAAGAACGTTCTCAAGTACTTGAGAAGAACTAGAGATATGGTTCTTATGTATGGCGGTGGAGATTTGGATGTGGTGGGATTCACTGATTCGGACTTCCAAGGACTGAAGGACGACTCGATGTCCACTTCTGGCTACATATTTACTCTTAATGGAGGAGCAGTATCTTGGCGTAGTGCCAAGCAAAGCGCGATCACGATTCCACTGTCAGCCGAGTATCAAGCGGCCTCGGAGGCTTCCAAGGAAGGGTTACGGATTAAGAAGTTTCTAGGAGAACTTCAAATGATACCATGTCCGAGCCGCTCTGTATCATGACAACGACGAGCAGAAAGCATGTGCCAAGGAGCTGAGGTTTCACAATAGCACCAAACATATTGAGAGGAAGTATCATCTCGTAAGAGAATTTGTTCGCAAGGGATATATTGTGCTGCATAGAGTAGACTCGGCCGACAACGTCGCCGATCCACTGACCAAGCTACTATCTCAGAATAGCTTGGAGCGTCATCTGGAGAACATGGGTATTAGATACCATAGTGTGTGGCATTGAGTGCAAGTGGGAGATTGTTAGGAGTATGCCCTCGAATGCCACTCAGAGGTTGTTGAGTGAGGGCATTGTACTTGTAATTATGTAAACCATTTATATAAGGCAAATGAATGTTTCTTTATTTACTGGTAGTTATTGGCATTCCTAACTCGTAAATAAACATATAGAAACTAGTCGGTGTATTTGAGAGCAAAACGTTCCACTCCTTATTGGATAAGGGGGTCGGCACTGGAAAGGTTTATAGCTCAAATACTTAATCGTTCGCAAGTCGATGAAACTTGACTGGGCGTTAAGTTTATGTAAAGACTTGTATGACGTGTTCTTTGACATGGAGAGTGCCTGTCGAACACTAATGATTAGTGGAAGCACACGTTATAGGTATGCTAATTAGATTAGTATACTCGAACCGACTCACCCTCGATTCGTCACACGGATTTCACTCCGGGACAGTCAATGACGGAATCGAAAGGTTGTGATAGGTATTCATGAACCTTCGACTTGAGGATTTAGTAGGAATGTGCTTGTGACGTCAAGATTTTCATTAGAGTAGTTCGACCCTGTAAACCGGAAGGCGGGGGTCAACCTCGACGTGCATCTTGACGGGTAAGTAGCAGGTCCTACTGAATACCAAGATAGAATTCTTTCTCCTGTTAGTGAACGGGTTATATGTCCTATGCGGTTATCGCGGATGAGATCATAAGTCTTTGGCCAAAGCATTGGAGCTAGGCGTATTAGATACACGAGAGCTCGATGATCTCGATTTGCATTAACGCATGCATAGCATCAAGTACGATAGGGTTTGACCGACCGTGACCCTATAACTTGATCGGGACATTTGAAAGAAGGGTTTTATACGTATACCGGTATTCACGAGAATGGTTCTTGAATGATCCCAATCATTCGTTCTCGCCGGTATAGCAGGCCACCGTGATCGGCTAGGTGGTGCTACTACTCTTTGGTTCCTCCCATTGCTGACTGAGACGGACCTACCGAGTCGCGCATTAGGATTGACGACGGAATGAATTAAGCTAATTCTCTCATTATGAATATTAGATATTTGATATCTAATTTGGGACATTGGATGTTTAAATCGATTTATCGGATAAATTAATTTACGGCTTAATGGATTAAATATATCACTGGGTGATTAATTTAATTCATGAATATAATTATTTCTTGGAGAAATTAATTATGTTATTTTGTATTTGATATGTTTAATTAATTGGATTAATTAATCAATACAAATACATCAGAACGGAATCGTAGTTTATCTGTTTGGACTCACGGGAGTCCGAAACGAACCGAACTCATCCGTTTCTGCATGGTAGCCGCCCCCCTAATTTCCACCCACTTTCCTCTTGTCTTGTTGTTTTCATTTTATATGAAAAAGATGACTTTGTGGGGCTTTGATTCTCATAATAATGAGATGTATCATGTGAGTGGAAATAGAATAAAAAGAGGAAGACTTCTCACCTCGTGACACTTTGATTCCAACGTGAGGTTGCAAGAGTGTAGAGAGAGAGAAAAGACTTCTCCAAGTCTTCTTCATCATCTTCCTCTTTATTCATCAAGTTCTTGATTTTTCTTGGAATAAAATTGAGAAATAAAAGAGAGATTGTGAGTTATACACTTAGAGTGTTATAATTTCATATTGGAAGCTTCATCACTTAGCTCTAGCCGTATCCTCGGAGGATAGCAAGGTGATTGTCGTTCCGGTTGTTTCTCCGGCGCGTGGCAAGTAGAGACGCGGTGCTTTCGGCGTTGGATCGTTCAAGAGCTTGGGGAATAGCTCAAGAGAAGGTTACCATTTAATCAACAGACTTCGAGGGTTAGTTTCTTATGACTCTTGCTTTTCGTTTATATATTCGTATATACGTAGCTCGATCGATCCTCGTAGGGATTCAGATCGAATTAATTTTCGTTTTACCGCTTCCGCTGGGCCTTCGTTTTAGGCACCGAATCCCAACAATGTCTTGATCCCCACTGGTCGATCGCCTTTCCTGTATTATAATAAGCGGACGATCGTCTTTAGCACATGGGTCGGTTTCCTTAAAGTCCACGGTTGCTACTGGCAGCCAGCTGTGCGAACCAATGAGAAGAAAACATGCGTCCCATGTCGCTGTCTTGGGAGGTCCCACCTAGGAACTTTCGGCGGGTCTGTCGGTAAGTGAGGCTGTCCTTGTCACCGATAGCTGTTGATGGGCTGGAGTCAAAGATCCTTTTCCTGCAACGCCTTTTGCAGATCTGCATGTGGGCCTTCATCCCGAGATTCGGTCTTCGTAGACTTGACGGATGTTGGTTTTACATGTGGCATAGGACGGTCGTCCTTGGTCAGGCACTTTAGGTCGATCGCTAGATGCCAAGAGACGATCGCCCTGAATGTCGATCACACGGTACTTGATCTGGAACCTTCAGTTGGCAAGTCTGCCTTGGATTATTTGATGCTGACTTGGGTCGTTTGGCCCTTGTGCAGATCGCCGTTGAGGCGTATAAATCGACGCACAACACTTTCGCCCCAGCTCACTCCCATGTTAAAGACGTGGGGTGAGGTGGTTCTACTGGCGATCGCTTGCATTAGACGAACGACTTATCATTTTCTAGAACAGACGATCGTCTTTCGAGTGGATTGATTTTGAATTCGGACGACCTGCTCGATCGCTAAAAAGAGCAGGAAGTGATAGCGGTCTTGAAACGTCGCTGGGTCACGTGTCTCGTTCCTGTTGGGGGAGTCCGACGGTTTGTACTATTTCGTCTGGCGTGCCCTCGAAACGACACGGACGCGGGTCTCGAAGGCGGCATTTAATGCGGTCTTTCCCGACCTTTGCGCTCCGATCCTAGGGATTTTATTTATTTCCCCAGAAGCCCCTACCTTCATCTATAAAAAGGGCAAGGGTTTCTGGGTTAACTTCATTTTCACTCTGAGAAGAAGAATGTCGCCGAACCTTTGAAGCATTGTGTTGTCGAGTGTCATTTGACTCAGACCTTTATGTAAGAAAAAATAACCTTTTCTCCCTCCTTTGTCTTTGAATATGTCCGAAGGAAGACCAAATGTGTATGAGGCGGGTAGTACTTCCGCCGCCGGGGCTTCGACTGCCCAGGATGAATTTTATGCGGAGTTCCATGTGGAGACCGCCGTCGAGGCCATCCACGCCGGGATTGAGCCCGTGGAGTTCGACGAACTTTTTAATGAAGCCGACGTGGCCAGGGCGGCAGAGGCCGAGCGGATCCGATCGCTGAAACAGGAGGAGATGGATGTGAAGGCGCACTGGGAGTGGAATAGCGCGTTCGGCAAAGCCTTCACAGATTTTTCCGAACTCATGGAGAGATTGACCGGCCCACTCCCCGAATTTAACTTCAGTGAATACTCAATTGCCCATCCTTATGAACCTGTAAGGCCATCGTTCTTTCGGGCTGCTCGCCGCTCTCCGTGGTCCCTTGGCCAGATCGGGAGCTCGGCGACCAGGAAGGATCTGGACCATTGGAGGGCGAGGTTCCACGTTCCTTCTGATGTTGGCCTCCATGTGCCTGCCGAGAACGAGCGAGCTGATCAACCTCCCGAGGGCATGGTCACCGTCAACGAGGCGATGATGGAGGCTGGGCTGCGATTCCCGTTTCCGTTCGCTGTCTCCAACCTGCTGACCACCTGGAACGTGGTGCCTCTTCAACTGACGCCGAGCGCCTGGCTACAGATCGTCTACACCCTTACTTTGTTTGGTGGCTATCGGCTGTATCATCTTCCTTCGGTGCTGGAGATGAACTATCTCTTTAAGTTGACGGCTCAGAAGGGTTCCGTTGGCGGCTACCACATTCAAGGTCGCTCAGGCCAGGTGATTCTTGGGGTCCCGAACAAAGTAAGGGGCGATCCATCGTAGTGGTTCTGGGTTGGCGGCGCGTGGAAGTTGGCAGCGAGCGACAACCCCACCGACGAGTTGGATATTCCCACCGACTTTCGGGAGAGGAGTACGAGTAAGGGTTTAGACTCTTCCTTCGTTCGGATACATTATGAACTGAACTAATTTGGCTCTTTTTGCAGGTGCCATTATTCCGGCGGCAGGCGACCTCACTTTTGATTTCGCCATCGCCTTGTAGAAGATACGGAGTCTTTCTGACGACCATATAGACGCTCGCAGAATCAACAACGAAGCCTGTTGGTTGGCTGCCCGGCAATTTTGCTACCCTCGCCATCTAAGGGTTCCAGGTACGAAGTTTCATGATCTTCTTTGACATGTCGATCGTCTGGACTGAGGAAGATTACTAACTTTGTCGATTGCTTTCTTTTGCAGAAATTCGCTTCCCTTGTTTCCCAGAGCCCCCGGCTGCGATCACCATGTCTAATCCGGGGATCATGAGCTGCCTTCGCCAAGGGAAGAAGACGAGCCGACCTCCTGCGGCTCCGCTCCGACCGATCCCGGAGGCGAAACCTCTCATAGAGCCGGTCATCGCAGAACAGAAGCCTCGGGAGGAGGAGCAACTTCGGCTCATCCGCAAGAAATGGAGGACTGTGGAGCCCTCGGCCCTTGCCACTATTGACGAATCTCCGATCTCTGTGCCCCTGCTTTCCGCGGTTCCTCTGGTGGAGGGGTCCATGCTCTCTTCAGCTTTTCTGGAGGCCATGGTGATCACTGATGCTGAGATCCCGTGTGGGTGGCCGTTCTTCGGCCGTGACCCAGAAAAGGTCGAAAGGTAAGCTTGGTTGCTTTGCTGGGTTGTGAATATTTATGTTTTCCATATACCAACTCTTTTGTTCTTGGCACAGGGTTCGTCACATCGACCCGAATTGGTCGCCGTTGGTGAGGGATTTCCTTACGAGCAGATCTCTTCGCGAGGCTTGCGATGTCCCCCACTACGTCGCCCGAGCTACCAACTACGACTGACCTGGACGCGATCGCACGCCGGCGATCTTCCGATGTGATGCAGGCGACTCTTGCTATGGCCCTTGAGACGGTGACGATGGCCGCCCAAGCTGTGAAGGAATATGAGGGGCGGCCCTCCACTGCTCGCCTCCAGGCGGACCTTAAAGCTTCTCGAAAACAGAATGCCCAGTTTGCCGAAGGATCGTGGCGATGGAGAAGAGCTCCGCGGAGGCGGACAAAAAGGCGAGCGAAGACCTTGAACGGGCCCGAGCGGCGATTGATCGGATGAGGGATCAGATGATGGATGCCCGCAGGTTGCACGAGGCCGCTCAGAAGGAGGCGGATGAGCTGAAGGCGATTGTCGATTGGTTGACCGGCGAGCTGGCGTCATCGAAGAAAGAGGTGGCTGCCAAGGCTGCCGAGCTCCAGGGCGTGAATCAAGCGCTTGCGGGCTTGAAGGAGAAACTGGAGGCGACCGAGGCCGATCCCTATCTCAACGTAGAATACGTCAGCGAATTTGCCTATTATATGGCTTATGCTGACGCAATCCGTGCTGCTAAGAAGGGAGGGCTCGAGCTCAGCCCCTTGGTTGACAACTTCAAAGTCTACGTGCTCGAGCACCCTTTGCATCCCGCATTCATCGTGTCAATCCTCGACCTATCCTAGGATCATGGGGTCGACCTTAGTTGGTATCCGTCGCCGGACAACCTTATTCACCCGGGTCCCATAGGACGATGGTGTCGAGCCTGCTGCTGGCGAGGGAACAGGTGCTGATCTTTGAGCTTTTATGCTTTTTACTTGTAATTTTATAGCTTTTGCTGTATTTTGCCTTCGGGCGACCGTGCTTGTAAAGAATGAAATGTAGTGAAAATACATTTCTGATTTCTAATTTCGTGTTTGCATGTTCGTCTTTCCGTGTCATTTGCGTTGGTCATCGTATGTATAGCTCTGCTCTGCCCCTTGTTTTTGTTTACTTAGTGAAAGTAAGGGAACGAAAATAAATCGTTTAGCGAGCGTTCTTTGGTTTAGTTCTTTCGATTTTCAATTTTGTAGATTCCTAGGGGAAGACCGACCATCTCGGTCTAGAGGAACCTTGCACGGTTGTGGAGGTTGATGGACCGACCTCTGCGGCCGTGTCTTATGCGCGAGCGACATTCCGTCTGATGGCCTACTTCTCGCGACTCACTTAATTGTGAGGGTCCTCCGTAGGCTACGTTTTACCTCGCAATGTAGCGATGGGGTGGACGATCTCAGCCTGGAGGAGTCCTTGCACGGGGCGCCATCGGATGAATCGACTTCGCGACTGTAGCTTGTTAGCACTTTTCTGCCTAGGGCCGACATGTTAGATGGCGGACCTTTGAGGGCATACGTTGTGGCGGGGGTAGGGAAGCGTCGCATTGTCCAGGTTCACCATGTTAGATGATGGACCTTTGAGGGCGGGCGAGCGGGTCCACATATCTATTTCGGAGGGTCCTTTGGCTACGCCCACCTCGTATTTAAATGAAGGGCGAGCGATCTATGGCCAAAGGAACCTTGCATGGTCGCAGATATCGGTTCCATCGACCTCCGAAACCATGTCGGCACTTTTATACCTCGGACCGTCATGTTAGATGGCGATCCTCGACGATATACATTATGCAATGGGAGGCGATCGCTTGCCTAGGTCCTTCATGTTGATAACGAACTTTAGAGGGCGAGCGAGTCATACCTTGATTTGTTTTGGAGCGTCCTTCGGATACGCCTGCCTCGTATTTAAACGAAGGGCAAGCGATCTCTGTGCAAAGAAACCTTGCATGGATGGGCCGTCGCATTCATCGACCTTCGCGACCATGGCGGCACTCTTCTACCTCAGACCGTCATGTTAGATGGCGATCATCGACAGTATACGTTGTGCTAGGGGAGGTGATCGCTTGCCTAGGTCCATCATGTTAGATGACGAACTTTAGAGGGCGAGTGAGTCATCCTCTTTTTAGAGACGTTGCTTGGGCGATCGAGTCATCCTCAATATCGTGGGTAGGGTAATTCAATTCGTACGATTTCAACTGACGGGAAGCATAGGCATCGTCTTCCCATGCTGCATGTGTACACATCCAATCCCTTGGCCTGAAGCGTCGCTATAAACTGAGAAACCCTCATTACCACTCGGTAAATCCAAGACATGAGCGGTCGTCAACTCCTCGAAACTCTTCTGCCTCTCGTCCATCCGCACAAACTTCTCTAACTTCTGCAACAACTAGGTAAGCGGTCGAGCAAGCTTAGAAAACCCCTCGACAGACCTACGATAATTCTCGGCCAAACCCAGAAAACTACAGACCTCCTTCACGTTCTTGGGCGGTGCCCAATCCAACACTGCCTCTATCTTATGCGGGTCCACACGAACACCCTCGGCCGAGATCACGTGGCCGAGAAACATAACATCCCGCAACCAAAACTCACACTTTGAGAACTTCGCATAAAGGCGCTGAGTTCTCAAGATTCCCAACACTATATGCAAATGACGTGCATGCTCCTCCTCGATCCTCAAGCAAATTAGAATATCGTCGATAAAGACGACTACATATTTATCGAGATATTCGATAAAGACTTTGTTCATTAACTGCATGAACACGGCTGGGGCATTGGTTAGCCCAAACGGCATAACCACAAACTCATAGTGGTCGTATCTCGTCCGAAAGGCCATCTTTGGAATATCAGAATCCTTCACTCGGAGCTGGTAATACCCCGATCTCAAATCAATCTTCGAAAACATGGTTGAACCTTGTAATTGGTCAAAAAAGTCATCAATCCTCGGGAGATACGTGTTTTTGATAGTCACTTTGTTCAACTCTCGATAATCAATACATAGACGAAGTGACCCATCCTTCTTCTTTACAAACAAGACCGGTGCGACCCAAGGTTTAGCAGCTATCCTAACTGTTTCTTCAACTCAAACATATCGGCATGCGCCATGCAGTATGGCGTCTTAGAAATCGGAGCAGCACCCGGCTCTAAATCAATAGTAAACTCAACCTCACGGTCTGGTGGCAAACCAGGTAACTCGTTTAGGAAGACATCAGGATACTCACTCACTACCAGAATAGACGAGAGCTCGACTCCCCCTTCTTCTGATCTCAAAGCATAACACCAGTAACCAGTGCAACCCCCTCGAAGGAGTTTCACTGCTTTCATGGCGCTGATCAGGAATCTCTGAATACCCCATTTGCGTCCCACAAAAGAATGCTCGGTACCGTCAGAGGCTAACATAGAAATGGTTCTCTCTCTATAATTCATTATCGCCCCATGTCGATCTAGCTAATCCTCACCAAAAATCAAGTCCTCATCCCTAATGTCTACCACAATCAAATTAAAAGACCAATCCCTCCCCACGATACTCACCGGAAAATCTCTAATCTCTTGATCCCCCACGATACTATCTCCACTAGGCAGTTTAACAACAAACGGTTCACATGCAACTAGACAATCAACATGCAAACGACGCATACAATCCAGAGATATGAAAGATTGCGTAGCACCAGAATCGAATAACATGGAAACAGGATGGTCAAGGATGTGAACGGTACCTGTAGCCACCATCGCTTCAGGATCTCCTGCTCGTCTCATCTCATATACACGGGGCGGAACAGACCACGCACTAGAAGCTCCCCCTCTAGAAGGCTGCCCATGTACTCGACCTCTACCAAAACTCTGCTGAGGTTGATTAACTGTCGGCGTCTGATTCACACTCGGTTCTCTCATAGCCGGGGCTGACACCTGAGTAACTGGTACCCGACTCGCATCTCCACAAAACTTAGTGTGATGCTCCATCTATCCGAAAGTAAGACACTCAATCGGAGGCCTGTCTCACTCATCGTGTGTCCTGGACGACCACAGTTAAAGCAGGTAGGACCACGAACGGAAACAGTCGGAGCAGACTTAGAACCATTTCATCGCCCAAATGACGGGGACTGATTCCCGAAGACTCGCGAACCAGACTGAGCCTTCTGATACCCGCCAGACTTAACTCCCGAAAACTGACCGGAGGTCTTCTGTTTCTTACCCTCGGTTGCCGTCTCTGTTGCAGAAAATGACATCTCATAAGCCATAGCTTTGTTCTAATAATCTTTCAAAGTTCTGCACCCGAGACCAGACATGTAGTGACGAACCCTCAGCTTCATCCGCATATCAAAGTGACGGATCTTATCTAACTCATCCCGGTCCTGATTTCTCACATAATGAAGCTGCTGATTGTAGTCCTTGATTGCCTATGAAATAGGAAAATCCTAGGGTTTTGCCTCAAAGAAGGCTCGAATCCTCCCCTCTTTTACCGGCCACGGACAATATTCATCCTCCATCAACTCTCGGAACTCTTCCCACATGGCTGCCTGATCACGTGGTTTCACTGCTTGCCACCACGTTGCTGGCTCCTTGGTGAGGAAGTACTGAGTGATGGGTACCTTCCTCTCCTCGGAGCAGTTAGCCGCCTCGAATGCCTTCTCTATCTCGAATAACCAACTCTCCTAACCAGATGGGTCGAAAATACCATCGAACTGCGGGGCACGCATACGGATCACGTCCTGAAGTAGCTTATCGGTGCCGGAACCAGTAGGCGGAACCGGGTTAGCATTAGCTTGGTTGACCAAAATGACCTGAGTCAGTAGCGTCATCTGGTTCGCTACTTGCTGGAGAATCTTCGCTACTCCAACATTATCATGAGCATTGCCAAAACTAGCAGACTGATCCTGCTGGCCCTCGGTGTTAAGCGGGACAATCTTCGACAAGGAGGGTGTTGCATATGAGCTTTCGCACATGGCCGCCCCACCGGCTGCGCCACGTCCCCTACCGCATCCGCGTCCTCTACCGGCGGGCATTCTGAAGAAATAACGGGTAAGTACAATTCAAATGCAAAACGCAACATGACACTAAGAAGGGAACAGAACATGTTAATGTAACGATTCGAGTTAGGAAAAAAAACTTACGAGCACCGGCGTACTGAGATGATGGCGTAGTAGTGATACTGTTCAAAAACGACACTCAACTAGACCTAAATAACGGACAGGCTAGGTATCCATAAACATAAGCTCTGATACTATATTCTATAACACCCCCAAGACGTTTAGGGCAAATTACATCGCCGTGGACCCCACACATTGGAATCCACCAGGCTAACGTACCCAACCAACATTCGACAAAATACAAACAACATCAACATACATACGATTCCATAATTCAAGACATTCAAAACAAAAGACTGAACTCAACAATACCATTCAATATCAAATCTTTCCCAAAACGGTACACAACGATAATAAATTTAAGAATGAAGTACTCGAGTACTTAAGCAAATGACATAATAAATAAATTTAAGAAGACATGACACCAAACGGATGACTACTTAACAGAATCACTCTTGCCCATCATCCTCGTACGACCTGCATACTCGTTCGCCTCCATGACCTGTACCTGAAATACAAAAGTATTTCCCCCATTTATGGGGTTAGCGACAACTGCTAGTGCAAGTACAATCCATTTGAACTACCATTCTACAGATGAAATATGCACCAAAAAATCATTTTAGAAAACATTTATATTCCGGAATTTTACGGTGCACAAGCACAAAACACATTACTCCAACAAAACATTTCAAAGTTAACCGTTGGTACCAGACTCACGGCCACCGTACCCCGCAGAGGCCCCGTCGGACCATCCCTGGGTGGTTAACCCTAGTTCGCGATATGCACACACATGGCAATATGCATCCCCATAGGCCCCGTCAAACCATCCCTGGGTGAACATACACATATACATCCACAACATACACGGGAAGCCATAATCCAAATACTAGAATATGCAAACAAATGTAAAGTACTTGCCTTTGAGACATCTTCGACGAAACGGGAACGAACAAAGACTACGATTGACTCGGAGGGAACACGACCGTTCCTAAAGGAATGATTAACACAACTCAGTCCTATACGATAACAATAATCGAATGGAATACGCCCACAGCCTTGATTATGAACTATATCAACATACGTACGATCGACACGGGCGAGTGTTTTCACAATACCTCCCTGAATCGACAAATCACGGATTAAGCACGATGGAAACGGATTTGGAATCACCCAATAACAATAGTCGATAAGGAATATTATAACATAACCGAACAATTCGAGTTTAAACAAGCAAAACCCGAAAAAAAACCCAAAATTGACAAAGTTAGGGTTCTAGATGATAATACCTTGGATTTGGACGGAGGAAGATGATTAGGACAATGATAAACTTCACCTGGAATACAACAATCGATCTCACAATGGATTCCACGGAGAAACCTTGAAGAATCGCTCAAAACTCGCTATGGAACGCAGCTCTCGGACGAGGAAGAAGGAAAGGAGAAAATGACGAAGTGAAGTTCAACTCAGGTTTACAAAACCTGACCCTTCGTTATGTACATTAACCGGAGCCTGTTAACATACGTTGTGCTCATTACGTACGTAACAGTCAAATGTTAGCGTATGTAATGGTTCGGCAGAATAGTCTGTCCAAAAATGCTGGGGACAATAGCGTACGCTACACTATCCAGTTAGCGTATGCTATGAGGGGCTTTACATACGTTAACATGAGCCTGTTAACGTACGTTATACCAATTACGTACGTAACACATAAGTGTTAGCGTACGTAATGGCTCGGCAGAACAATCTGCCCAAATTGCTGAAGGCCATAACATACGTTATCACTAAGGCATAACGTACGTTATGAAGGTGCCGATAGCGCACGCAATAAAGCATGCATAACGTACGTTATGCATGCAGCAATTCAACACTGCTGAATACGTTCTGCTGCTCGGGGCGGTACGAAGTCCAGATATAACACAAGGGCAGAATCCAAAACGTCAGTACGGCATATTCACGACAACAAAGTTAAGTGCAGAAAGAAAATACACTTCCGACGGGTAAAACGAAATACGATGAAGAAGATAAAATTCCCTAAACTTATAGGAAATTACAAAATGGCCCAAATGTCCGAAAATCATTACACGACGTCGGATTCACAAACCGAAACTCATATCATGAACAACTCAAGCATGCGAACTTAGGGAAACGAAGAAACAACAAAATCGAATGAGTTTTACGAGAATTGAACGTACATACGACAAAACATAATATAAGGCGAAATCACGTAAAATGACATCTGAAACACCACTAAATGGTAAAACACCAAGATCAAATTAGATTCAAAACGTCGGAATGATTACAAGAGAGTCGATAAAATAGACATACACTAAAAATGGAAACTGCTAAAAATGGAAAGGTACGAATATTACAAATGGTCTCCCAGTAAAGAATAAATCAAGATTGGTCGCCCAAGGATACAATCAAGAAGAAGGTTTGGACTATGAATAAACTTTTGATCTTATTGCCCGTCTTGAGGCTATTCGCCTTCTCTGTGCCTTTGCCACTTACAAGAAAATCAAACTCCATCAAATGGATGTAAAAGCGCATTCTTAAATGGTGTCATCCAGGAGGAAGTGTACGTCAAGCAACCGCCAGAATTTGAATATTATGATCATCCATATCATGTATACAAGCTCCATAAAGCTCTCTATAGACTAAAACAAGCTCCGAGAGCATGGTATGAACGTCTAAGCTCTTTTCTTATTTCAAATGGGTATAAAAGAGGTAATGTTGATAATACCCTATTTATCAAGAACTTAGGTGATAATATGCTTATTTGCCAAATCTATGTAGATGATATTGTTTTTGGTGCAACTAGCGAATTTCTGTCCCTAGAATTTTCAAATCTTATGAAGGAGGAATTCGAAATGAGTATGATGGGAGAGTTGAAATACTTTCTCGGACTCCAAATTAAGCAACTCAATGACGTAATGTTCATTCACCAATCAAATTACGTCAATGAGCTCTTAAAGAAATTTAAGATGGAAGGGTGCAAAGAAATTTCTACTCCTAAGTCTGTTGATCAGAAACAGTATCGAGGTATGATTGATTCTCTGCTTTATTTAACTACTTCTAGGCCTGATATTATGTTTGCTACTTGTCTGTGTGCTCGTTTTCAAGCCAATCCAAAAGAGTCTCATCTTATTGCTTGCAAACGAATTTTTTGATATCTAAAAGTTACTACTAGCTTAGGTCTGTGGTATCCATCGAGCATTGATTTTGAACTTTTTGCATATAGTGATGCTGATTTTGGTGGATGCAAAATTGATAGAAAAAGCACCACTGGAACTTGTTATTTCATGAGTTCATGTCTAATTTCATGGGGTAGTAAAAAACAGACTAGTGTCACTACTTCCACAGCTGAAGCAGAATACACTACTACAAAAATAGCCAAAGAGACCCGTCCATATAAGGCTAAGAGACCGCCTCTGGACGGGTCTCTATCTCAGCGGTCTCTTTGATAAAGAGACCGCTTCATTAGAGGGGGTCTCTTTTTGAGACATAAGAGACCCGTTATTATAGAAATTAGGTCTGTTAGGTAATTACTTCAAAAAATAGTTTAATAGGGTAAGAGACCGGTTATTAGGGATATGGGGTCTCTTTGAATTTTTTAATATTTATTATGTAAAACATAAGAGACCGGTTATTAGAGATATGAGGTCTCTTTAAATTTTTTAATATTTATTATGTAAAGCATAAGAGAGTCAAGTTTTCACACTGATGTGTCTCTTTGATTTTTTTAAATATTTTTTTATTGTGAAACCTGAGAGAGCCGATTTTTCACCTAACGGGTCTCTTTGAATTGATCAGCTCAATTTTGTGAATTGTTATTATTTTTTTCAGCCCCACTTGTATAAAAATGTGCCAAATCTACACCAATATATTTCTGTTCAAAAAACTTCAGTCATCAACATCTCAAATGAAAATCAATCCCAACTTAATTTTAAAGCAACGAATGTATTATCAATTATGAAGCAAAAACATACATCTTGTACTAAATCTCAATTTGTTTACAACAAACATTATCAACTAACTACAAAATAAAAATATATGTCTTTATAAAAGCCCCGAAAGTATGACATTTTCCACGGTTGACATGAGCCACATTATTAGGAGGAGGAGATGCCACTGGACCTGCATTTTCATCATTCAGCCATAATCAGCTAACAAGTGAGAGTTAATTGAAAAACTAAGCATATTATGCTCCATCACCCATAAAGTTTAGCACATAAATACTATTCATGAAGGTTAAAAGGATATGTCTGCAAGTCCTCAAGTTAATTCAAGAAAATGTTGATTCTCGACAATATCTAGCTTTTACTAAAATTAACAACTTTCTCCAAGAGTAGAAGATTGAACCAGCATCGAAACATATCTCTAGAATCTCTTAGTTATAAGTCAATTCAATTTACATTTGATTAGCCGAAGTGAAGATATGAATAACTCACCCTGGAAATGGAAGTCACATTCATAAACTGACTCTGATTTGGAGAACATGTAAGCTCACTGAATAGATTCAAGAAGTTTCTCAAGCATGCCGGACAACCTACAACAAAAGGAATGGCCTGCAACAAA
Source organism: Orobanche coerulescens (assembly GCA_033398695.1). NCBI lineage: Eukaryota > Viridiplantae > Streptophyta > Magnoliopsida > Lamiales > Orobanchaceae > Orobanche > Orobanche coerulescens. Next base: position 113,998,357 of record CM065816.1, read on the forward strand.
TAAACTAAGAGAACATAAGTTTATTTTGTTAGGAACAATCAATTAAAAAATTCAGCAAATAGGAAGAAGATTAATACAAGAGAGACGACAAATTTCTCTTTATAGTCAACCCTAAACCTTGATTTCTGTATCATGATTTCTTAGAATTCATATTCTGTCATTTTTTATTATTGTTCATCTATATTACAAACCACGTTACTTTCTTACTTGTTGGACTTATGTCCGTAAAACATCGAATTGGGCCTCCATACAGCATATATTTCCAGTAATTGTAGGGCACAAACTTTGAATCTTTGCTGATAGCAACTCACCAGGCTGCCAAAAAGAAAATACAAGATCCAACAACAATCAATCCAAACATATTGAATAGCTGATTAATCAAATAATAAGTGAAAGGGCGATCTTGACTGAACCAGGCCTACAATAACATTACCTTGATTGACGCCGAACCAACGGGGTAATTAAGTACTTTACCATCACTGCACTTTCCACAAATATCATACACATAGTAGTCAATAGCGATTAGCGGCCCGTAGCGGTCACGTGCCCGTTTAGCTATATAGCGATAGCGGTACAATAGCGGCCGCTAAATTCAAATATAGCGACAAGTTTGTAAAAAAGTGGTATATATATATATATATATAAAACAAGTCAGGAAAATATGTTTCTCATCACTAATTGACCATGGCTCCACCCCGGATCCACCTCTTTTTCTGCATTTTTACTTGTCATAATTGACTGCAAATTAAACAAAAATTAAAGTGAGTTGAAGAATTAAATTAAAAATGTAATGACAAATAAAAACTCCCTTCAAAAGGTAATTATCTTGCAAATTTTTTACAAAAAAAAAAAAAAACTGCAGAAATAAAAATAAAACCTTATTTATAACATTAAAAATTAAATTAAAAAGCGCTATACAATACAAAAGCTTCACAAAGAACAAACGATGCATATCTGTTCTATTAAACAAAAGAAAGCAATAAACAAAAGACAAGTGCATTCAAGGCTACAACAAGGTTCAAGGTGAAACAAGAATAAGTAAAAATAAATACTTACTTTGATGGAGAGGGCGGCAAGGACGGAGAGGGCACGGCGATCGGCTTGAGTTGGGCAATCGGCTTGGAATTTTGCAATGGGTAGGAGGATATTTTCTTTTTTGCAATGATCGATCGACTTCGATATAGGTTCTTTCGCAGGTTGGGCTTTATGGTAATTAGGGTTGGGCTTTATTAGCGCTTTCTTGTTTTTGCTAGGTTTTATTATTAATACTTATTTATGTTTTACGACATTAAAAAAATTGAACTTAGCACCGCATACCGCTATCGCCACTGCGCAATAGCACAGAAAGCGGCGGATCGCGGCCGCTACCCTAAAGGCCGCCGCGAATGACCTGGATTAGCGACGGGCCGCCGCTACGCTACATGAACCGCTATAGCGGCCGCTATGGCCGCTATTGACTACTATGATCATACATAGCACAATATTCTTCAGAATGCTTTTTTCTAATAATCAGAACACATTTTGAATTATTTTTTCTAGTTCAATGAAGTTTGTCTCTCATATCTGCAACTCGAGCAGCTAAGAGTACGAAGAAAAATACATATCACTAAATCCAATGCTGAGTATCCGTATTTTGAACTCTTCTTCATCTAAATTCAGCATAATTTGCTTGCATAATGCGGAATATTTTCATTTAAATCGACGACATCACCCAAAGCATTAACACAAACACATAATCTACAAAAGAATCTCTTATTCCCTCAAATTGCTTCTGAGACAGAACACACGCTCATAAAACAAGAAAATCACACACAAGTGATCTAACAACAGCATTATCAGCCGTTAACTCAATAATCATTTCATTATTAAGTTGAATGTCATACTCATTTAACACTTCGCAGCATTAGTGACATTTTCTTCTAGTGGACTCTCTAGCTTCTTAACCCTTTCTTCCATTAACTTCATATTTTTCTCGAAAACAGACTTAACATTTCCGAACTCTTGTGAAATATCCATTGTCCTATTTTCTAGGTTCTCAATTATAGTAAGAAGAATGGCAATTTCAGGATACCTAGCATGAAAATCATTACACCATAAAGAGATATGGATTGGTTCCCTCTTCCCAACTTAGTGTATTTCTAGGTTTCACATTGCAAATCATTACACCATGAAAATCGGAGCTAAGAAAAAGCTTCAACTATAAAAGGAAAATAATTAGGTCAAAGAGCAATTACCGAGCATTACTAGAAATCAGCAGTTGTTAGTCTCTCATACCCGAGCAGCCCGAGCACCGGCCACCACCCGCGCTATCATTCCCACAGCGGCGAATTGCGCAGCTTGGTGTCGCAGGCGAATCACTGCAGATAGCCCGAATAATCGTGAGTCCGAACACCATCAGCACAATGGTCGAAGCATAAAGTAAAACATATGCACATTGCACCTTATGCTTGTAGATGTTGTACCATATGCCCCATAGTTTGTACCTTTTAAAAAATTGTTAAAGAAAATCCGAGTCTAGAACCTGATATGCAACGCGGAGCCGAGACCCTTCTGAGGCCAACTTAGACAAATGGGCAGATGTCAAAGGCCCTAAAAGAAAAAAAAAAAAAAGCAATCCCATCAGACGTAGATACTTCAACAGGTATCATTAAACCAATAAAGTACAACATACACGGGAGTGAAGCCGGAGAATCTTTTGAATTAAAATTATGTACGTCTATGTGCTGACTCGGTTTGATGGAACAATTTTGTCATAACAAAGCAGAGCAAAGATGCCTTGTCCGGCTCACTCGCTATCATCCAGTGAGCAAGATCCCCAAGTGTATCTCACATATTTTCTCAGCTATGACAAAAGTTCAAGTAGTTCAAGGAGCAGGTTAACTTGAAACTACAAAAAATTTAGTTAACATCTAATACACTCAAACGAAATGAAACTCAGGAAACCGATATATATTAGTTCCCATCCCCCCCCTTTTTTCCCCAGTATAGTAAGAAAGCTCACTTTGTCCCAGTGTTCTTGGGCTTTTCTGCGATTTCCAATGGCCATCATTATGCTATCTTCATTTTGAAGCCTCTTGATTCTGTATTCACACTATAATTAGAAAATGTTAGTAAAATTAGGAATTTCCGAGTTCAATAATTTTATGGACAACATAAGGGTAGCCTTCGATGAGCTTTTGAAACTCAATAGCTCTAGTTTTCTGATTATTGCTTTCGCCATTACTGCAGACCCGAAAATATATTCTGGGGCGCCGTTTAAGTAGTCTCAGTTTGAAGAAGGGATTGGGATTAGGGTTGTGGATTTGGTAGGAAGGAAGGGGCGTGAATGGGGATCCGGATGGGTCTCTGAATGGCCTTCGCTCACAACTCTTCTCCCATCCCAGGAGGCAGTTCGCCGGTGGCAGTGAATTCGCCAATACCTTGTACGCAAAAAAGAAAGAGGCGAGAAATAGATCGAAGAAATCTTGAGGGGGAGGGGGGAATGGCTGAGGAAGAGAGAGAGAAGGATACAGAGAGAGTGGGGCGAGAAATGGGGAAAATAGAAGTGATGTCGGCTGAGATACATCTGGGAATACCCTACAAGTTTTATATATTAGAGACCCGTTAAATTAGATGACGGGTCTCTTAGTTTTATATATTAGAGACCCGTTAAATTAGATGACGGGTCTCTTATTTTTTTCTTTAAGTTTAAGTGGGGCCTCTAACTCATAAGAGACCTGTTATCTATAATATTAGATCTCTTATATTAAAGAGACCCGTTATATCAACCAACAGGTCTTTTATTAATGGTCTCTTTGCCCATTTTTGTAGTAGTGATATGTGGCTGCGGGAAGTGCATGTGCACAAGTTCTATGGATCAAAAATCAATTACTAGATTATGGCATTGAGCTTAAAAATACACCTATTTTTGTGATAATACGAGTGCCATAAATTTGAGCAAAAACCCCATATTGCATAGTAGGACAAAACATATTGAAATTCGTCATCATTTTATTCGTGACCATGTCCAAAACTGGAATGTGCGTCTCTAATTTGTTGGTACTAATGAACAATTGGCGGATATTTTTACAAAATCATTACTCGAATATGCTTTCAACTTCTTTCGCATAAATTTAGGAATGGTACATGTTGATCAATTTTAATGTTGCATATTCATCATATACAGCAAAAATGGCCATGGAAAAACAAATGGATATCATCAGAAGAATTTCACTATTCATTTGGTCTGTGTTACGGCCACTATATTCAGAGGATTACGTACGTAAACGTTATTACGTACGTAACACAGGTCCAGGTTACGTACGCTATGCATCACAGAAATTTGGGCAGATAGTTTGGGTATGTCATTATGTACGCCACATTATCTTATAACGTACGTTATTAATCTTTATTTACGGACGTAATAGGTCATTACATACGTAACGTGCTTTAACCTTGCTACTTTAATTCTCGTCCTACCATTTCTTGCTCATTTCCCCCAAATTCCTAAACTAATTCTGATCGCCTCTCTCCATAATCTTCCACAAAAACCAATCAATTCCACCGATTTCATCCATTTCTTCGACCTCAAACATCATGGCTACAAGATCCGGGAAGAAAAGACGAGGAGATACATCCCAATCTTCATCCAATCCAACCGATGGTCCCCATTTCCGAAACTCCTAGGCAGCAAAAGTGTTCAACGATATTCTGATTGATGAAGAGGTAATGCCTAGTCACCACTTCGATTTCGAATCTTTGAAATATATCGGTATTGATATAGAGGAGTTTTTTGATATGCTTGGAATAAATTGATTTATTAGTCTTGCTCGACCAGTATTCGTTGATTGTGTACGTGGATTTTATGCGAATTTCTCAACATCTTACAATCCTGATGGTTCCGTTGTTATTAACCCACTTGTTCGTGGAAAACCAATCCCTTTTGATGCCGCAAAACTGTCAGAAATTTTGGGCAGCCTAACGAAGGTGTAATTTGTACTGGAAATCTGATTTCAGATGAGGAAGATGTTATTAACAACATGCAGGATTGGGAACACGAAACTTTAAACAAATTCACCATTCGAGACTTCCTAAAATCTAAAGCTGTTATTGAAGTGAATTCTGATAAATTTGAAAATAATGACTTTGTCCTAAATATCCGACTTCTTCACGATGCTATTACTATAAGTCTTACGCCAAAAGTGAATGCCCAACAGCGTCTCATTAACATCGATATGGAAATCATTTATCACATTCTAAATCATAATCAAGTCAATTTTTCTCGAGTTGTGATGAAGTGATTTGTCGAGAAAGGTATGATATTTCATAAGACAGGATGTGTCAAGGTAAACCGGCAACGAAGATCTGGTATGCCGTTTGGTTCTATTCTGACAGAGATTTTTGAGAACACTAGTGTTGATTTATCTGGTCTGCATGGGGTAGCTATCCTAAGGGGGAGTCTGGTTCATGAAGGAGCCATTCGCACAATGAAATATTTACAGACTCGTAACCGTAGATGGGTATACTTCGCCTACCTCAAGGATGATGATCATTTGGTTGATGGTGGAGCTTTGCCTTGTCCGGAGGATAGAGTTTCCTCTTGAGGTGCTCAGTCTGAGAGGCCTCGTCTGCATACTCAGTCTTCCCAGCCAGGCACTTCACGGCCCAGTCAGGCGAGCTCCTCATCACAGATAGATATGCGTATGGACAGACTCAAAAAGGAGATGAGAGAAATCAAGCTTATGGTTAAGGGAATCTGCACTCATTTTGGTATTCCGCATTTGCCTCCCAATGCTGACCTTGACTAGTGGCTCGTTCTTTATGATGATGATTATCCTATTTTTTTTCTACAGACCGACATTTTCATGCATCTCTCGTTTTATTTTGGACACTTGATTTCATGCTCTGGTGATTTAGTCATTATGCTTATTTGGTTGGATATTTTTATATGATTTAGTAATTTTAGTATTTTTCGTGTTTTGTGATTTTCATCTTGCAAGTTCTCTTATCTTTTTGTTAATGACAAAAAGGGGGAGAAAAATATGTTGCGTTTTTGAAATTTTCATCCCTTGTTCATTTCAGGGGGAGTATTATTTTCAGGGGGAGCTTTTCGTATTGTTTTTCAACATTCTATCGACCCTCAAAATATTGCCTTCAAAAACTCCCATGTAATTTTGTCATCATCAAAAAGGGGGAGATTGTTGGAACAATATTTTTTCATAACACATTTTGAATGTTTTGATGATGTTTTACTAAGCAAAATCAGTATTCTATATTTTCAGTACTTAACGTACGTAACATAATGTACCTTACGTACGTAACAAACTGTTCCTTATGTACGTAACAGACCTTTCCTAACGTACGTAACATTAACATTTTCACTGAGTATTTTGAATGCAGGCAACGTACGTAATATAAACAGTATAACATACGTAATATTTGAAAATCAGCCCGTTACATAGAGTCATCAAAATTAGTCATCAACCGTTACAATAAAGTAATCTAATCCAATGGCTAATTGACCAACCATAACGTACGAAATGTTTAATACATAACGTACATAACAGATTTCATCCAGATGCTACTGCCCAGTAGGGTCTCATTACGTTACACAGGAGGTGTAATATACGTAACACTGATTACGTACGTAACATATGTTACTTAACGTACGTAACACTTGTATAGTGTTCCAATGGGAAAATTGCTCTAAGAGGCTATAAATAGATGTCATTCAAGGTGTTGGAGATACATAAGAAATTACCAGATCTTACAAGCATACACAAGCAATATTTGAGTTTATCAAGCGATCATTATACTCTAAAAAGATTATTCTGATACGAGAAGAATCACTCTATCAATTCTATATCTACATTCTTGTATCAATGAGCGCTATCTTTTGAAAAAACGAGTTTCCTTACTCGCAACTGTTTATTTTGAGGTTGTCTTGTATCCTGAAAAACAAGAGTGATTTTAGTGAGGTTGTTCTTGAGCCTGGAAATCAAGAAACTGTAAAGTTCGGCACTAATCTTGAAAGTGCTATTGTAAGAGTCGACACTAAACTAGAAAGTGCATTCAAGTTTTTTAGAAAAGTCCTAGTCGATAACACTAGGTAGGGGACGTAGGCTTCGTTAATAGCCGAACCTCTCAAACAAATTCGTGTGTTCTTCGTTTTCTGCATTCCTTTTACTCCGATAAATAGCTTCCGCACAAAAAGAGTTCAAAACTCTAATCCGCACTATTCAACCCCCCTTCTAGTGGTGGTACCAATCTAATACCTTGTGGTACCCCATTTATACTTTAAATGGTACAATAATATAATACTTGAAATAAGAATTGTGAATCTCGAGGCCAATCAAACAATCCAGTCACAGTTTGATCGACGAGTCTAGAACGTTCCTCGAAACGTCGAGAAGCAACAAAAAGCTCAATGAGATGTTGAAGCGAATTCTTAAGGTCTCATAATCAACTTTAAAGTATTCTAATGAGTACAATTGATCTTGACATTATTCAGATAACCCGTAATGATATCACGAGTCGGGTTCTCCTCAGCAGTCATAATACGGTTAAAAAAAGTAATACATATGGATCATGAATTTTGCAACGAGAATAGTGACAATCAATCACTAATCTCAAGATAACATGGAGGATCTCGTATAATCGATATGTGTCAATATTCATAATCCCGAAATTTGAACGATAAGTTAAGAATGAAGAATGGCAACAGTTACAAGTTCAACAAAACGACAAAAGAATTCATAAAACGGTTCGAAAATTAGAAGTTATTTAGGGGTAAAAATCTGGGGTCTCACACCCTTTCCCCCTAAAAAGAAGTTTCGTCCTGAAACTTTGGATGCATTGGGAAGAATGTTACAAGTCTATCTTAATGATGGATAACATAATTTCAATCTCAATTCAAGGTGAAATCACAGGGAAATAATTTAGGGAGGTTTTCGAGGCTGAAAATCAACATAGAAAACAAGTTTGAATATTACCACCTGTATGGGTCGACTCTTCAGGCTGGGTACAGGATATGACCATATCTCATAGATAGCTTTATCGTCAATCTTGTCCCTAGCAATGGTCGAATGAAAAAGTAACCTCTGAGGTTAAATAGGTAAATTCGGAATATTCAAACGAGGTTATTATTTTAACAATACAAGGGTCGAGCTCTCAGCGATATAGCAATGGGCTTAGAGTTTGAAACATCCGCTAGGACTTTGACGGCGGGCGAAGAGTCCCGTGTCTCCTGGTCATCAAGGTTTGGGTTCTTGCTAGGTGCACTTACCTCTAAAGGCTCACAGAGATATCTATTAATGAGGTTTACTCGACTTCCACACGAGATATGAATAAAAGAGGACCATCAATATCAGGATAAGAGTTGATTTCAAATTAAATGCTCCGCCTGATATATGAATTGATTGGATCCATATGTGAAACAAGGAAGGCATTATACGCACAAAAGGGAATAGAAGATAAAATGGGTCTAAGTAATATTACACCATATTTCCATTTGAACAATCAAACAACAAGATCCCGATTGTGAATTTCCTCCTTAGGCTTATATTCACATGTTCCTTTCAAAAAGTTTTTAACACAAAAATCGATTTTCCGAAAGAAAATGTCCAAGTAAAGATGCTTTATTTATTATCATATATTACTATTACTCTCCTAAGACGAATCAGTAAGGAATTTTCAATATCGCTATCCTGACTGGACCATCGTATCACAGTTAGATTATCAAACCTTACTTTGGTTTCAAAAAGACCAAATAAGATTAAAATTCTTTAGGTGATAGAGTTTTGATTTTTTAAAAGAAAATTGAAGATCACGTCCTTTACCAAAAATTTAAAAAGTTCTTGCTGTCATCGTGAAAATAGTATCTATGGTAATGTTACATAACAATTACTCTTATTCAGGTATTATATGCCTGCATAATGTGCAGCGCCTTGGCATGCTTGTCTCATTTCTTGAGTAGGTCAAGAAGTCATCAGCAAACAATAACCATACTAGATAAGTTTCGAGTTCATCAAGTTTGCCAATAAGAAAGTATTGGCTAGGCCAAAAAGGTATAATAAAAAACTTTTGATATTCATATTTGATGTCAGGTTATGATATAAATCTCTTAGATATTGATCATTGAGGCCAGCGAACCGAAAGAAATGAATATGAATCAAAAGAAAGGAAGTTGGCTGGAAGAATCTAGCATTATGATTCATAGATCTATTGTTCTATTATGGTCGTAAGTAAAAATTTGTTACGGCCGTAACATGACTTCTAGAGTCTTCAGCTAACCGCTATCATTATGGTCGTAACAAGTGATGTATAATGGTTTTAACATGGCTTCGGGATTATTCTAACAATTTACTCACTTGCTCACAATCGGTATCGAGTACAGTTAAGTTTTGCTACTCTCAAGCCACGTCATGTACATCCATGGCTAGTACAACTTTGCCTCAACTATATCATCGCTTTCATAGCTCGTATAATTTTCCCAAAAGTACTCGGTTCTCTTTTGATGATTCATGATCGCTTTATGCTAATCAACTCGTCCTCATCGTGGATTAAATCTTCGCCCAGTACATCAATGTCAGTAGAATTCAGAAATCAATCTTTGTTCTAAATACGCACATACAATCGTAAGTCTCGCAATTCCCCACAATCTGATCTCTGCCTGGTATATCCATAATGAAGGGCTACCAAGAAAATATGTCGTTGAGGTGCAACTCGATGCACATAAGACAAACGTATCAAAGAAAGGGTGGTACAAAAACAACAGTTGGTCCCATCTTAAAGATTTTAATTAGGTACAAGGAAAAGAACTTGCTTCTCAAGGAAGGTAAACGAGAAGAATTTTTAAAGCGCCAAAAAAAGAATCATCCGCAATGGGTTGGAATGTTAATATGTTGCATCTCGACTGGAGCGATGAGATCACAGAGCTTTAAATTTAAACTCATTCATCTAGACCTTAAACAGTAACAACATTACACGTAAATAATCTATGCTCAACCATTCATGTGACCCCTCTTACACGTTGTAGCTATGATGCATCTCTTACTCCCGGTACACGGGCTCATATATTTGCTTTTCAAAAGGAGTTCTTAGTGCATAAATCAATTCTCTATTTTAATTCTGAATACATTTGATTTGAAAAGTACAAAATCTCGCCATATATCATCAAGAAGTGCCGACATCTTCTCAAAGCGATGCCATTTCTTAATTCTCGTTGTTTCTTGAAGAACTTAAAATATATGTGTCATCAAAATCATATTGCAAGATAACTTCTGCACGTCATACATCCGAATCCAAAATCCAAAATTATATTTATAGGCTTTCATATGAATACGTAAATTAAAATTTCGAAATTAATTTTTTTCCTTTTGTTTTTAAAATTACCATGCTTTATTTTTCAAAGGTTTTGAAAACTTTTGCTGTTATCGTAAAACAAAATGGTAATAACATGGGTTTTAAAAATATCTTACTCACACTCAAATAAATACAAGAGCCTAAGTACCGCTGAGCATTTCAACCCGGCAGTGACTTCGCTATCTCGAAGGATTTTGTCATATCTCATCGAGATCTGGAATCTCCAGTCTAACAAGTAGAATCTCGCAGGCATTTAATTCAAATAAAAGATCGACATGATTTATTCCTGTTCTTATGGAATTTTGTTCACGGTAACCATCACCATATGCCAGTATACACAAACTCCTCAAACGTGTAGGGAAAAGAAAAGTAATGAACACAGTTCGAATGAGATCAAAGTATAAATAGGTTACCCTAGTTCCTCGTGAAATTCAGTTAGGATCAGAATAAAATCAATGGGCACGAATCCAATGAAATACAGTTCACAGGAGGGCCCTTTATCTCAATACAAAGTCCAGACAGGTTCAGAGAAGAGACTAAAATAGGTTTGGAAAAGAAATTAAACATTATAGAGACTTACAGCGCAGGTCACACGAGAAGATGGCAGTCAGTGATATTTCTCGACACAAACAACAACCGACAACACGACATGACAAAACAGACCCAATAACCAATGACCTAGGTATTCAGAAACCTAGGCTCCGATACCACATTCTATAACAACCCCATCTTGGGTCAAAAATGATACAGTACCCTAGATCTACTTTAGGAATCCACAAGGCAAGACCTGACTAACACACATGGACACACACCGAAAAATTAGGTCGAACATAAAACCAAGAAAACACACGTCAACTGGCAAGGTTGACAATACAACACATCCACATCCTGATCATCATACAAATAAAAAAGTCCAAGATAGTTCCAAGCCCACACACGGGCGTAACATCAATAAAACAGTACTCGCGAGTTACATAAAACAAGACCAAAACAACTAAAACAACATCGGCAACCCGAGAGAATATCACTGATTTTTGTCGTCCTCGTGCCCTTCCTACACCGGCTCCTCATTAAAATGTGTACCTCAATACACAAAAAGGTATTCTCCTCCGAAGGGGTCAGCAAACAGTCGGTGTAAGTAAGTGATAACAGGAATATGTATAATGTGCAATAAAAGAAATATTGTGATGACTGATTATATTAGTGTATCATGAAGAAGGATATTCTCACCAAGGAACGGCGCCTTAACAAATAATTGTGCAAAAATGCATCAACACATCAAAATCCAAAAGCAGAAGCAATACTATGTCACGCCATTATTCCGGAATAATATGTATATCACATTTCAATAACCACATTGGTTATACCGATACGAGGTTCGCACCCCATAGTATCCCAGATCCCTCGCCAGGGCAGTCCCCAATTGTATAACCTGTCGAGTGGTACGTGGTTCGCACCTAAATGTACCCTAGAGCCCTCTTCAGGGTAGTCCTCTGCTTTACTTGACCCATAGAGTGATATGAGGTTCGCACCCCATCGTATCCTAGAGCCCTCGTCAAGGCAGTCCCCGGTTTTACTCGACCACAGAACACAGTTTCACAACATTGGTACAACTTTAAAAATATTCTATTCCAATCATATCATTCCACATTTCAAAGTATGTTGTCACATAACTTTAACGACGCAAGCCTCAGATCATTATTCAAAACTTCCAGCAAATTTGCTTTTCAATCTAATTTGAAATAACTTTTCTAGGCATCCTCGATAAATCAGTTATAAATTGATACCATTCTATAAAACAGTAATCAAGATCAGTCATCCATTATTTGCAGAAAATCTTTCTCAAAACATTTTGGGAATCCTTTTCAAAAAAAAACATTTTCAAAATCCTTTCGTAACAAAGTTTATTTTTAGAAATCCTTTTCAAAAATATTTTTGAAATCTTTTAGAAACATAGTTTATTTTATGAAATTATTTTCAAAACATTTCAAAATATAAACGTAGAGTTGCTGAATTCAGAGAATGAACAAAACCATTCGGAAATCACGATATATACATATTCAATTGCAATTTATACATAAAGCACTTTAGGGACAAGAACATTTCGAACGGTTTGTAATTAGAATCCGAAAATCTGAAATTTCTGACCTACAACGAGAAATATGAGGTAATCGACATTAGGGCTATTTTTTCCAATCGAAATAACATCAAAAACCTCAATTGAATCCCTTGGGGAACTTTTATCGGACACTTCGCGGATGGTATCCGATTACGATGATTCGAACGAAAGATTTAATTTCCGTTCTGCTAGAATCAATAAGAACAGCCCCAGGATACTGGGTATATAATCATCTACAAATTCTAAACAATAATTTATCAAGAATATAGAAAAATAATTTTAGAGTTCAGGGTCAGATTACCTCCAATCCGGTGAAAACCGCTGAAATCGGCTAAAGATGACTTTTTAATTTGATTCTCGGGCGTTGACTATGCGTTTAAACTGCTCAAAACTGGGTCAAAATGGAATTCCAAGGTGAGAGTCGAAGCCCTATGTTCTTTCACATCTGAATTGCCATGAAGATGGCTGAAAAATGGATTTATAACATAAAGAAGCTTCTACGTCGGTTGTGAGTGCAAGTTAATAATTTCGTTGTGACTGACTGATATCCTTGCCTTGTTTCGACCATGACTTTCATGTTCGGGCTTGGAATAGCTCATTGTTTGTTCCATTGGAAATCTAACTAAATAATATACAACGGTGTAAAATTTTAGGATTTTTAGATTTTTCCAGAATTTATGGTGACTAGTGAAAGTCGGTCCTTGTGCACAGCGCCTTCTAGAAGGGTCCACATTTATTTTTATTGACTCCCTTGTGGTACCCTATTTATATTTTGAATGGTAAAATAATATAATACTGAAAATAAGAATTGTGAATCTCGAGGCCGATCAAACACTCCAGTCACAGTTCGATCGATGAGTCTAGAACATTCCTCGAAACGTCGAGAAACAACAAAAAGGTCATTGAGATGTTGAAGCGAATTCTTAAGGTCTCATAATCAACTTTAAAGTATTCCAATGAGTACGACTGATCCCGACATTATTAAGATGACCCGTAATCATATTGCAGGTCGGGTTCTCCTCACCAGTCATAATAGAGCAAAAAACACGGTTAAGAAAAGTAATACATATGAGATCATGAGTTTTGCAATAAGAATAGTGCTAATCAATCATTAATCTCAAAATAAGACGGAGGACGTCGTATAATCAATACGTGTTGATATTCATAATCCCAAAAGTTAAACGCTAAATTCAGAATGAAGAATGGCAATAGTTACAAGTTCAACAAAATGAAAAAAGAATTCATAAAATGGGTTGAAAATTAGAAGTTATTTAGGGGTAAAACTCTGGGGTCTCACACTAAGAACATGAATTCAAGATTGGAATTGCATCAACATACCTAATACGACAAAACAATCGGTAGAACTCAACACCGAAATATTGAGCACTAATTAGTGATGTCTTCCATCTTTAAAGTTGAGTTTAGAGATCAAACAAGAGGGGTGGAGGAAAATGTGAGAAATGAAATGAGTGATGTCCTATTTATAGGAAATAACTTTTAACGTACGATATCCTTCTATTTAGCGTGCGGTAATGGGCTTCGTAGATCACTTCCTCACTCTGTCCTCAGTCTATCGTACACTACCTAGACATTTACGTATGCTACGTGCATTCTTAGCGTACGTTAACACACAACATTGCGTATGCCAATGACCTCACATAGATTATTCTGTCCTCCAATTTAGCGCATGTTACCAACGTCACTTAGCGTGCGCTAAACATCGTTGACTTAGCTTTCCAAAATTTGTCCAGGTTAATGCAGGGGGATCCGACAACATCTTCATCGGGCTCCACATGTGGTCCACACTTTATCTGATCTTTTAAGGACTCTTGCATACGCTAAGTATCCAACATAACATACGCTACTTCTGATTATTAGCGTACGCTAGGTACAATAGTTAGCGCATGCTAATACCGAGTAAGCACGTGCATGAATGAACCAACTATATACGAAACGATCATGAATACTAGATTACGGATAAGGGAAATCATATTATATGACATAATGACATACCACATGTTTCAAATACAGATAAAAATACACTACAAGTATCCAGGTACTACATACTCGCTCTCTAAAAAGAAGTTTCGTCCCGAGACTTAAGATAGAAATAACTCCGGGTATCTTGTCTTCATGTAATGTCTTCAGTCTCCCAGGTTGCTTCTTCGACTCCATGTCATGACCATTGAACATTAACCAAGGATATTAATTAATTCCTCAATGGCATGATTCGACTCTCTAGTATCTTGATTGGCTTCTCTTTGAACGTGCCATCATTATCTAATTCAATCTTTCCAAAGTCGATGACATGATTGGGATCTGATACGTACTTCCATAACTGTGATACAAGAAATACATTATGAACATGACTCAATGATGGAGGTAAGGCCAATTTGTATGCCAATTCTCCAACTTTTTTGAAAATCTCTAATGGCCCAATATACCTCAGACTCAGCTTTCTCGTCCTTCCGAAATGAAAAATTCCCCGAGTGGGAGAAACTTTTAGAAGTACATGGTCCCCAAATTCAAATTCTATCAGGCAGCGTATATCTACGTAAGACTTCTGACGACTCTGGATGGTCAACAATCTTTCACAAATTGGGGCTACTCTGCCCTGAGTCTGTATTATCAATTTTGATTCCATCCCCATTAAGTATGACGAATCATACCAACATAAGTGTGGCCTACATCTTCTCTCATATAAAGCCTCAAAAAGTGCCATCTTAATCGAAGCTATCAACTATTATTATAGGTGAACTCAATCAATGGCAGATGAGTTTTCCAACCAGTCGACCAATCCAGGACACAAGCTCTCAAGGTGTCTTCTACTGTTTGAATGGTCCTCTCGGACTGTTCATCAGTTTGACGATGATAAGCTATGCTAAATCTCAACTCGGTACCCAAGCCTTATGAACTGCTTTCCGAAAATGTGATATGAAACGACCATCTTGATCTGAAATAATGGTGTTCGGTGTTCCATGTAATTGGACTACTTTTGCAATAAATATACGAGCTAATCTCTCCGGTACCCAAGTATCCCTGATAGCTAAAAAGTGAGACGACTTGGTTAAACGATCTACTATCACCCATATCATATTCATTCCTGTCCGGGTCTTCGGCATGTTGGTGATAAAGTCCATAGAGATATCCTCTCACTTCCATTCATGAATTGGAAGTGGCCTCATCATTCCGACAGCTCGTTGATGCTCGATTTTAACCTGTTGACATGTTAAACACTTCGAGACATATTCCACCACTTCTTTCTTCATGTTACCCCACCAGAAAATTTGCTTCAGTCTTTGTACACCTTATTGGTGCCTGGGTGAATTGAATAAAGTGTACTCTGAGCTTCTTTCATGATTGTTTGCTTCAGAACACGATCATTCGGGACACACAGTCAACTTCAAAATCTCAAAACTCCATCTTCATGGATCACAAAGCCTGGGGACTCTCCTTTACTCACTTCATCACGTAACTGGATCATCATAGGGTCATTTAATTGCTTAGATTTGATTTCATCAGTAAATGATGAAGTTAGGTTCATTACACGTAGTTGCCCTTGAACTCTTTGTAACCACACTTCAATTTCTACACGAATTAACTCTTGCCGAATCTTTGACTGGGTCGTGAGTGTCTCCAACATTCGAATAGAAATAGGTTTGTGGCTCAATGCATCGGCTACCACGTTTGCTTTGCCTGGATGATAAAAAAATTTCCAAATCATAGACTTAAATCAACTCAAGCCATCTCCTATGTCGTATGTTTAATTCTTTCTGACTGAAAGTATATTTAAGACTCTTATGATCGGTGACGATCTGACAATGAGTTCTGTACAAATAGTGTCACCATATTTTTAATGCGAAAACAACTGCTAACTCCAAATCATGTGTTGGGTAATTGACCTCAAACCATTTCAGCTGCCATGAAGCATACGCAATTACCTTACATTCTGCATCAGCATGAAACCTAGACCCTGATTTGAAGCATTTATGTACACTACGAACCCTTCAGTTCCTTGTGATAATGATAAGAATGGAACCATTGTTAGTCTCTTCTTGAGTTCATCAAAACTAACCTGACACTTCTCATTCCATTCGAACCTTTTGGGTTTCTGCAATAATTAAGTGGGCGGGTGATTTTGGAAAACCCCTCCACGAAATGACGATAGTACCCAGTAAGTCCTAAACAACTTATGACCTCTTTCACATTCGTATGAGACTCCCACTGTGTGATTGCCTCAACTTTCTGCTGGTCTACTCGAACTCCTTCTGCTGATACTACATGACCAAGGAACATTACTTCCTTCAACTAGAATTCACATTCATAAAGCTTGGAGCGTCGGATTCATTAATCCTCAATTGATGGTATGCCGATCTCAAATCGATCTTCAAAAATACTATCGGTCCTTGAAACTGGTCGAACAAATCATCGATTTGTGGTAATGCGTACTTATTCTTGATCGTCACTTTATTTAGCTCTCAATAGTCAATGCATAACCAAAGTGATCCATATTTATTTCGAATGAATAAGACTGGTGCACTCAATGGGAAACACTTGGATGGATATAACTTTTGTCCATCAGCTCTTCAAGTTGCTTCTTCAACTCATACATCTCGGTGGGTGCCATCCGATATGGCGCCTTGGAAATAGTTGTTGCTCCCGTCTCTAGCTCGATGGTAAACTCTACATCTTGTTATGGAGGTAATCTAGGTAACTCATCAAGGAATACATCCGGAAAATTGTTCATAATAGGAATATATGAAAGTTCTATTATTCCTTCTTCTTTCTTCATTGCATAACACCAGTATCCGATAGAACCTTGTTTCAGTAGTTCGATCGCCTTCATTGCTTTAATCAGTCTACATCCTTCAAATAAATATTCAGAGTCGTTCTCAGCTATCATTGAGATGTTTCTCTTCCGGTAGTTTATAATAGATATGTAACGGTTAAGCCAATCGCCTCCGAGAATCATAGCATATCCTTGAATTTCCACAACGATCGTATTTGAATGCCAATATTTGCCTCCGATTGATACAGGAAAATTTCTAGCTTCTAGATTCCCCACAATTCTATCTCCACTCAGTTAACCCACAATATAAGGCTCACATTCATGAAAACAAGAAATTTTCAAAAAATTTACACAAGACAGTTATATAAACAAATGTGTAGCTCCGGTATCAAACAAAACACTAACTGGTTGGGAAAGGATTTGAATCATACCTAATGCAACCACTGTATTCTGATCGTCCCTCCTCATTTCCTAGAGGCTTGGAGGAACGGACCCAACACTCGATGCTTCCTTTCGATCGTACTGTTATATGCCTCTGCCTCTTCCTCGGCCAAAATTCTGATGTGGTTGAACAATCTGCTGAGTTTTATTGACACTCACCTCTTTCTGGAACAATTATGAGCTCTAAAAGATTTAGCGACGTTTCCGCAGTACATTGCACTGTGTCCTTCCTATCCACATTTATAACATGTCACGGAAGGAAGCGAGCAGTCATGTCGATAATCTCCTGGTCGACCACAGTTGAAGCAATTCCTTGCTGCATCAGTAAAAGTGGGTACCGATCTGGAACACTTTCCACCTCTAGATGGATGTGGGGGCCTCCTGAATGAGTGAAAAGATGACTTGGCTTTACAGGGCCCGCTAGTCTTATGCTCCAAAAAACCACCATAGACTTTCTGTTTCTTGGACTCGAAAAACTTCTCCATGGAGCTACTTCTTTCATCACATAGGCGATGACTTTATCTTGATACTAACGAAGAGTGGTGCATTCAAATCCCGACATGTATCACTGTATCTCCAGTTTCATCCTCATGTCAAAATGAAACATCGTTTCTGCATCAGTTGTGACAAGGTGTCAAATAAATGCTAATTGTTTATTAAAGTTCTTAATCACTTGAGCCACTGGTAAGTCCGAAGGTTGCGTAGAGAAGAATTCTTGAACTTTAGCTTCCTTGATTGGACGAGGGCAACACTGAGCTTCCATCATTAGATTGAATTCTCCCTAATCAGCATCATGGTAAATAGGTTGGATGGTCTCCCACCACTCGAATGCTTCTTCAGTCAGAAAATATTGGGCAATGGGGGCTTTTCGATCATTCAGGCAGTTGATTCCCACAAACATTTTCTCTAATTCCCTTAGCCAGTGATCCCTTGTCGGTAATTCAGAAAAACCATCGAACTTTGGTAGATGCATCTTCGCCACTTCTAGAAGCCATTGTCTCCTCGATACCCCAGGTTTAGAACACCTTGATGTCTCTTCCCTGGTTGTAGACCTATTGCCACTTGCATTCTGTCCATCACTTATGCGAATTGGGTCATCTGGTTGACCACTTGACGAAGCACATCAGGAATAGCAGGATTATCATTTGCCTCCATAGTTTGCTCTCAATTGTTGTTGACAGTTTCCTGTTGATCGCTAGAACTGAGATCAGCCTGATTCGACAGAGAATCAGGGATGGCGGGTGAAGCTTCCCTTCCAGCATTTCCGCATCCACGACCACATCCACGACCTCTTCTCAACATACTGTAAGCATACATAGTCAATATACGAGGAACAATATCAATCTAAAGTTTAATTATCGTAGAAGGCATAACATTAAAGGACAATAATAATGTAATATCCACATTTTTTCATTTCCGTTTATTCCAACTGTTGTAATTCATTGTTACCCGATTCAATTTTTGTGTGTTTCATGTCGGGTATTGTACTTGTTCTATTATCATGATGCTTGAGATAATTATTGATGTCCGTTTCTAAATGTGTCATGTTGGATGGATATTGGTATGTCTCGTCGTGTCACTTTTTAGTTAGAACAGTACTGTTGATATACGATCATAACGTACGCTATGTTTGATATGTATCGTACGTTATCTCTTCTGAGTAGTTGAGTCAGTGGCCTCTGGGCAAACTTTACGTACGCTATCCTCCGGACGTAACGTACGTAAGAGCTCAATATATATGTTTATGTACTTTGTTACGTATGTAAAGATACCTGGGCATCCGGTCAGTGAGCACTCGATATTTCATTACATGCACTATAGTTAAGACCGTAACGTACGTTAGCACATGTTACGTACGTTAAGCTTGCCATGTAACATGCGTAAAGTTACCTGTTCATCGGGGCAGCAGGTTCTATGGGGTTCATTACGTACGCTAAGCAGATGCTTTAGCGTACGTTAAATCGTTAACGTACGTAATGCATATTCGTTACCTACGTAATGACATTCAGCTATATAAATAGGTTGTAGTCCTGACTTCGCCATTTTTCATCTTCTTCTCCCCTTCCTTGGCGATCTGCGACGGTTTGACTAGGACAGTGCGGATTTTGATCGATTGTCACTACCTTTCAATATTTTTATCATCTTCCATCGTACTAATCGAGGTACTTTTGTTAGAATCCTAATTTTTGGGGATTTTGGGAGTTTTGTGATGATTTCATCTTTTTATTTCGATTCGGAGGAGATTGTTGTTAGATTAAGGTTGTATACTGAAATCCTTTGTTATTCTTGTAGTTTGTGGACTAAAATCCGTAAATTCTTCCGTTATTCGATTATGTTGAATTGTGCCCTCGTAATGTCCGTCAAATTGTTTCTGTGGGTAGAACTTAGGATGGTTTCCTATGCTTCCATATGTTGTAATTGAATGCGTGAAATCGTGATTAAAAACGAAGCTTTGAAGGGAGTTAGACCAAAACCCTTTCCTTTCGCAGTTTCTTCACGTCTTATTAATCAAGGCAAATACATAGTTTATATTATGTTATGTATAATGTGATGTCGACATAAATAATGTTTTATAATAAATGCGTGTGTGTTGTTGTTGTTCTTCCACCCAGGGATGGTTCGACAGAACCTCTAAGGTCCACTAATAAGGGGTACAGCTGCAAAAGTGGTTTCCCACCTGGGGACGGTCCGACGGGGCCTCTGGGGGTCGATACTAAGGGGTACGGCCATGGGTCACCAAGTGTGGCTTTTGCGATAATGAAATGTGATGCTATGGTTTTTCCTGATGATCATGTATTGATGAAAATGTGGTATTCCGGAATATTGTTTTTCCTAATGATTTCAAATAATATATTCATGTTGGATTGTATTCGTATATATATTATGTAAATGTGTACTTGCACTAGCTATTCAAATGCTAACCCCTTTAATGGGGAAATACGTTTCATGCATTTCTGGTATCGGGCGAGCTAAGGAGCCAACACGGGAAACAAATTTATAAGATGGCCAAGCATGATGATGAGGCTCGAGTCTATATTATTTATTTTATTTTGCATACGTGGGTTGTCGGAGTTAGTCGAGTAAACGTATTACTTTTTTAAGGATGTCTTTGAAGTCCCCAGCGTGGGTAATAAATTCAGTTTACATTCTATTTTTCTATATTTGAACAAAAATGTTTTGGCCGAGGTCACAACCTTATTTTCATTATTAATGTTGTAGTTATTGGATTACCGTAAAATGTGTGAATGTCCTAGACTAATAGACCTTGTTGAAGGATCTACGGCATGTAATGTCCCATTCGAGAATTGTGGTGTTACATTTATGGTATCAGAGCATGGTTGTGAATACCTAGGTTGTCGGTCAATTTAGATCTTTCAGTTGTGTCGTAAGAGTCAGTTGTTGAGCCTAATATCATCGTGCTACCATCTTTTCATGCGACCCATGGTTGTAAGTCTCCTCCAACTACGCGTATTTGTATTAATTCACTTACATAAACTGGAATTGTGAGATAAGATACCAATAATGTAAATTGTGAATTTTGCTGATCTTGTCCTTTTCAATTTTTATTTTTCAGTATGTTGAGAGGTCGTGGTAGACCAGCTAGGGGACGCGGCCGAGGTCGTGGTAATGGTGCTAATAATGAAGAAGTTCCACTTTCTCAGTCATTTGCAGAGTCGGCTTCACATTCAGTGCCGAATACTCTACCCTTAAGTTCCAACGGACAGCAGGACTTAACAGTCAGCCAGGGCCAACCGTCAGGTAATAATGCCGACACAGGAGCTACTTCTATACTTCAGCAAATGGTAGCTCAGATAGCTCAAGGTGGGCGCCAGAATCCACCCCTGACTACGGAGGATGAAGCCAGCAAATAGCTTCAGAAAGTGACAAAGATTCCCCCCTCTCGTTTCGCTGACTCTATTAACTCCCTAGGTCGGGAGAATTGGCTCTTTCAGTTGGGAAGGACCTTCGATGCCATATCTTACCCTGACTAAGGGAGCTTACCTATTGCCCAATACCTCCTGGATAAGGAAGCTGCGGAGTGGTGGGACACATTGGTGCCCAAAGATCGTATAGCCACTTGGGAGGAGTTTAAGACCGCTATGGAGGTGGAATACTGTCCACCACCAGTTCGGGATCTTAAGATAGTGGAGTTCCTTATTGCTACACCTCAGGATGTACCGATATCACAGGCCATCATTACCTATAATTAGCAGTTGGGCTATGTGAAAGATCAAGTGAGAACCGAGGCTAATAAAATTCTCTACTTCAATATGCGCATGAAGCCACATATCAGACAGAGTATGGCACCACTCTTGTGTGCCACATTGAAGGAATACCAGGATCGCACTCTAGTGACTGAGACAGCATTCCCAGAGTCAAAGTCTGGTTCCGATACCAAGAAACGGGAAACTACTGGCAATTTCTCAGCCGGTAAGGGGAATCGGTTTTCTAAGTCGTTGTATGCTCCCGAGTCTAGAAAGACACCATTTCATCATGCTGGAGGCTCCCATAGTGACTGTCCAGTCTATTCCTCTATTCCTGGTAGCATAGTGTGTTTAATTATAGTCAGAGTGAGCACCTGTTGAAGGATTTCCCATTTCCATTGGTTACATATTTCTCATGCGGATGGAATAGTCATCGTGAGGCTCATTGACAGGTAGTTTCGAGAACAGTCAGAGCTCCGATGGTAAATAAAGTGCTAGGAGAACCTAGCATCAGTCATAAGGCTCCAGTATCACAGAGTCCTCAGAGTTCAGGCCGAGGTAGAGGTCGGGCTTAGCCGGACTGCCGTGTAGTGTCGAGTTCGGGATTTGTACACCCCTGTTTGTATCAGATGAGATGCATGGGGGAGACCGACGCCCTATGGCATAAGGTACCACTCAGATCCTTTCTCATCTAGTAACGGTACTATTTGATTCGGGTGCCACTCACTCTTTTATTGCTTGGGATTGTGTATGTTGTATTGGTATTGATTGTTTATTTGAGTGTGAGCCGTTCGCAGTGGGTATGCCTAGTGTGGATCGTACGGTTGCGAACCGGGAAGTCAGAGACTATCTAGTGAGAATTGGGGATCGAGATTGGACCTCGAACCTCATTGTTGTAGACTTAAAGGGTGAGGATTTGATCCTCGGGGACGATTGGCTGGTGTAACACCCCTAGATATTCAGAATAACTACAGCGCCGTAAACCCTTTATATAAGAATTTACAAGGATACATTAAAAGAAATACTGAACAATACGAATAATACCACCAATAGTAGTGTAATTTAGTAACTGGTTAAAACATCCAAATAACCCATTTATTACAAAATTCTCAAATCACCATAAAGAACACACATACTCGAGTACTTAACACAAAACCAGAATACCAAAACAATTCAGAAGGATAACATCACTGTGCCCCTTCGTCATCATGCCTACACTGTGGTTGCTTCCCCACTCCTCGGCTACCTCAACATCAAACAAATGTTCACCCCCACAAGGGTTAGCAAAACGATGCTAGTACAAGTACCATAATTATAGAAAATATAATATGCAACAACAGTGCATAGCAAAAACACAAAACACGGACTTCCTCTACCGGAATCCAACAATGCGAATCCACATGATTCTAATAACACAACACAAGGTAATCCAATGATCCAGTGCCCTCAGCATAGATCCCAAGATGATCCCGTCGGACCAGCACGAGGTGGAAAACCCGTCTAATGATCCAGCGCCCTCAGCATAGATCACACAATCCCATCGGATCAATACAATATATACAATACAACTATACATACCCCTATGCAAATCAATATCTTCATCAACATGAACAACATATGAATTAATAACATGAACGGAATTATGACAAATCAACTTGGATGATCTCATGTTCAACAACATGAATGACAATATGCATGATCAAAATCATCAATATTGAACCAAAATTAAATTAAGATACCTGTCTCCAAAATGACGACAAGGATCGATACTTCCAATAACCTTCAACCCGCTCGAAGAACCCTCACACAATAAATTCCCAATATCTGAACCTTAATTATACAATAACACCAATATAACTAAAGGGTCGGATAATAGCTTCTATACATTATACGAACACGAAGAGACATAATCTATCTGATTATGATAAACACACTAATCTGCCGTTAGCCATACGGGTCGATTCATTATTACAATTCTTATCCGAACAATAATCTCATAATGTTTCAATCAAGTCTAAACACATCTTTCGATTGAATTCTTCATTTATACCTCATGATAGTTCTTCCTACAAGGATCCTAACCATACCCATCAACAATACAACACAACATGATTTCGGAATTATCTTGACAAACACCATAATTCTCTAATAAAAACTAGATACTAGGTTCAACATGCTCATCATCTTCTTCTACAAGGAATAAATCCTAAGTTCAATCCATCTAGCTCCCTTATACGCGTTGTTCGATCATATTGTTCATAATAAACTTGATAATCTCCATAACAAACTCAACAACTTCAGTAGCATGTTCATATTCGAGAACTAGAAAACGAAATCTATATTGGTGAACCGTGACATACCTTATATGGAAGAAAATGATGAAAACACTTGATGAACTCAACATCGAACGCTTGAACACAAATCCCCAAAGCTCCTTGCCCTCAATGATTATGTTTAGAGGGTGATATGAAGGGTTTAGGTCTAGAGGGTAACTCTCTAAGTCTCGGAAATATGGTATAGGATGAAGTTAAAACTGAGAAATGAAATGAGGTGGTGTCCTATTTATAAAGTACTGAACATTACATACGTTATCCTCAAAGCCTTACGTGCGTCACAGTCTTAACGTACGCTATTTGACATCCTTTATGTACGTTAACGTCCGACAGTAGCTCACTATCTCGTTTCTGGTCTTCTATTACGTACACTATCCAAAACCTTTACGTACGTAATCATATGAACATAGCGCATGTTATCACCCATATCTAACGTACGTTAAGCCTCGATGACCTGCTTTATTAAAAAACCGTCCAGGTTCACGTGTAGAAATCCGACGTATCTCTTCCTGGCTCCACGTGCTGACCTTATCTGATCTGCCTTTGACTGCTGCTTACGTACGCTACGCTTCGACTATAACGTACGTTATCTACGGCTCTTAACGTACTTTATGCTCAACAGCTAGTGTACTGTCACGCCCCCACACCGGGGTTGGACGAGAACGTGAAAGTTAAGGTAATAAATAACGTTTATGATAATATATTCTAGTAAAGCATAAGCATACAAGTGCCAGATCTCAGCCCGGTGAAATAAGTCTGGTTATTAGATAGAAGAAACATTCACGAGTACAGCGGAATTATTACATCAAGTGCAAAAGAGTACATCGGAAACCAAAATACATTTTGACACAGGAATAAAAAGAAGCATTAAAGCGGCATCCTAATTCCTACGTCTTGGCAATAATTTGAGGACGGTCTTCGGTGGTCGTCAGCATCTGTCTCTTCTTCTTCTTGGTTCTCTTCATCTAGTGGGGTTTTAGAAAATAATTCAAAATGGGGTGAGAATAATGGATTCTCAGTGAGTCGGGTTTAGGTATTTAATGAGTTTATTAATTAGAAAATATTATGTTTCTCCCACTTTTAAAAGAATATTATTGTTTTAAAATTGGTGCAAGTTTTCAAGAAGAATATTATGAATTATGACATGAATGTACAGTCAGTCTCCGTAGATTGTAGTTGACCATGAAGAATGCACGGCATCGAGCACCCAATGAGTATTTAGCTTTGGCAGGTCGTCTACATGACTAATCCCTTAGCCTCTATTGCTACCCAAAATATTATCCGGAGATAGATATTGCTGGAGTGGATGGATAGCAAACAAAGTGCGAGAGCACTTCCGTAGAGAAAGTAATTAACACAAGATTTGCCGGGGTTGTTAGTCCCAGGCTTGAATGATCTCGCGAGATGTTATTAATACAAATATTCTGGGATACAAGTATTAATGTTAGAATACTATTACAATAAGTATAAAGATTCTAGTTATCTTAGCTAGCAAGTGTGTAGATTGCCGGAAGAACCAGATATGATGCTCTGTGAGTTTTTGTAACAACGTTGATAAGCTGCGACGGCGGTGAGAGATCGACAGTCTCTCATGATGTGTATTAGCTGTATGTTTGAGTTCCTAGGCTTGTGAGTCTCGTTGAATATGTACTGCAGGGAGTTCTTGCCTCTGCCGATCGTCTTCTGGATGAGAGATACTGAGAGAGAAATCCTGAGGTAGATTCGAGGGAGGAAACTGTGAGCCTGAAGGAATGTATATGTTTGTATGTTTTCTCTGAACTGAGAGGAGAACCTTTTTCCAGTTGCTGAATGTTCTCTATTTATAGGACTGGGACAAGCCGAGCGATCGCCGCTGTTGTATTATAATAAGCGGGCGATCGTCTTTTAGCACATGGGATGGTCCCCTTAAAGTCCGCAGGAGTTACTGGCAGCTAGCTGTGTGGTCCAATGAGAAGTCTGCACGCGTCTGAGTCGCTGTCACGGGCGGTCCCACCTTGTACCTTTCGGCGGGTTTGTCGGTAGGTGATAAGGTGGTGACAGGGTGTGTTCAACGATCCATGTTATGCGGCGCCTTTCGCAGATCTGGACATGGGCACTGCTTTGGGATCCATTCTTCGTGGACTTCGACGGGCGAAGGTCTTGTTCGTGGCGTAGGATTATCATCCTTAGTCGGGCACTAGAGTCGATCGCTAGGTGCCAAAGGCGATTGCCTTGGAAGTCGTAGCTTGATTGGTTGTGGACTCGGTCGCTCGGCACTTACTCCGATCGCCGTCGAGGCGTACAACTCGCCGCACAACAGCCTCCTTATAACGTCTTAGACTGTTATCAGTGTTTGGCCTTTGCTATCGCCACGACCTTTGGTTTGATAACCGTAGCCTTGGGCGTTCGTCGGACCGTCACTATAACATTGGCCTTTGAGCTTTATCGCTCTCACGCTTGGTGACGTGCTGCCTTATCTTTTATCTGGGCTCGATATGTCCTTAGCTTGTGTCTATGCCTGGATCATATCATAATCGCGACTATACCTGAATTCTACGACCCAGTCACCTTAGGATCACTCCGTCCTTCGGCTTCAAGGGAATAGGATACGACGATAGCTTTGCCTAGAACCGCAGCCACGCTGCTCGATTCATGACTTAGACTAACCACCCCTCATGCATAGAAAAAGGGACTCTAGAGGTACTCGTACGGACTCTAGCGGTGGCTTCCGCCCGACGGTCGTAGCACTTAGCTCCGCACAGCACTTACTCCCGATTTCAATTGAATAACAATTATTGTCGTGATTAACAACGATCATGCATATTATAAGATATCAATATGATTATTTGATAGTAAATGGACTTAGATAAACTAGAGAAATTAATTCAACCGATTGATGATTAGATTGCTATTATGCGAGTCTTAGCATAATCTTGATAAACTCATAAACTTGAATAATTCGGTACGGATTGATTATACATCCGAAAATTACGACCTTCATTACAAAAAGTCCATTATGATATGAGGATTGAAGGTCAGAAGTCGCATGAAAGTTTTACCTTTCGGAAATCACAATTCTGCCCTTCCATCTTTTAAGTATTATCATTATTTTTACTAAAATATTATAATTTTGATTGAGTCGGAACGGTTTGATTATACGTCCGAAAATTACGAACATTATTGCGAAAAGTCCGTCATGATCTGAGGATTGAAGGTCAGAAGTTGCATGGAGGTTTTACCTTTCGGAAATTACACTTCTGCCCTTCCGTCTTTTAAGTACTATCATTATTTTTACTAAAATATTATAATTTTGATTGACTCGGAACGATTTGATTGTACGTCCGAAAATTACGAACCTTATTGCGAAAAGTCCGTCATGATATGAGGATTGAAGGTGAGAAGTTGCATGGAGGTTTTACCTTTCAGAAATTACACTTCTGCCATTCCGTCCTTTAAGTACTATTATTATTTTTACTAAAATATTATAATTTTGATTTAGTCGGAACGGTTTGATTGTACGTCCGAAAATTACGAACCTTATTGTGAAAAGTCCGTCATGATATGAGGATTGAAGGTCAGAAGTTTCATGGAGGTTTTACTTTTCGGAAATTACATTTCTGCTCTTTCGTCTTTTAAATACTATCATTATTTTTACTAAAATATTATAATTTTGATTGAGTCGGAACGGTTGATTGTACGTCCGAAAATTACAAACCTTATTGTGAAAAGTCCGTTATGATATGAGGATTGAAGGTCAGAAGTTGCATGGAGGTTTTACCTTTCAAAAATTACACTTCTGCCCTTCCGTCTTTTAAGTACTATTATTATTTTTATTTAGTTTTGTCTTATAATTTTGATTAATTCGTTTGGATTCATTTAAAATCCGAAAATTATGAATCCAGTTGCAATTTGAACCTTATGACTTGTACTTTTAGATTACGTTCAGTTTTAATTTCTATTCTTTTAGAAATTATAATTTTACCCCTTCATTTTGCCTTAATCGGCATTTTAGTATTCTTGACATATCTTTTTCATTTCTTGTCGGATTGACGTCAAATTTTTGGGGTAAGCTTCTTATGTTATTACAAGTCCAGCAAGCTCTAATTTTCTGGAGATTTTATTTTTGAAACAGTAAATTTCTGTAATTTACAGTTTTGGCCCCGAATTCTTGAGATTTATATTTTTGCCCCGATTTTCTATTTTAGTAAATTCCGATTTAGGTGAAATTTTATGAAGAACTTATTTTTGTTATATATAGACTTACTTTAATGACATAAGACCAGAATCATGGATTTTAATAATTTTACTCTAAAATTTATTTTATTTAAATTATTTTAGTTATCCTTTGAATTTAGGTTCAAATTATCAAATTCTCCGGTGACCAATTATCCTCTTACCATAGTCCAATATATAATAATAGTTTTTTTGGGAATTTAATCCCCAAAGGTCTGATTTTTCATACTCAACTAATATTTCCATCAATAAATTAATTTGCACATATAATTAAAATATGACAAACTAAAATTCAACAAATATCAAGACCATTACATGCATGGTAATGAATGTCAATCAAGTATAGATAACCAAGGTTTTAATACTTGCATGCACCATATATTTAACTTGTATAAATTTTGAATAAGAGAGAAGAAAGAAACAATTTTACCCACCTCGATTTTTTGTCGGAAGTAAATGGTCTAGGTCTCGGAAGTGGAAGAAAACGATCTCCCTCCTTGAAATACATGGTTCGGCCGATTCAAGTATCCATGCATCCATGGTGCATATTTTTTTTCATGTTTAGATATTTGAGTTAGATTAGGGGGATTTGGATGATAACTAATATATTGAAATATAAGAAATGAGATTACCTATTCTCTTGTTGATTTTTTTTCCTTCCTCCTTTCTTCTTCTTGGATCGGCCCTCTCTCTCTCTCTCTCTCTAGTCTCAATTTTCAGATTTTTTTTTGCTTTGCATGTAATATAAGGTTAATGTGGTGTATATTTTAAGTGTTTAAAAAGAGGTGGTCAAGCATGGGGAAAGGAAACACAAGTCACAAGGTCATGTCTTGCATGAGGAGGACATAAAGACTCTAGGTGTCCTCCCCCTCTCCACTTGGCCGCCCATTTGGTGTGTGTGTGTGTGTGTGTATTTTTTTTTTTGTATTTTAAGTGTGTAGAATATTAATATAGTTAGTTGGGTATTTGTTTAATTGTAAATGGATTAAGTAGTTGGGTTGGGCCTTCAATTATAAATTCAAGACTTAGGAATTTTATTAGGTTGGATTTGAGTCCATTAGTGAGTTTATATTAGTAAATGTTGGTACACATAGCCCATTAGGTGAATCAATGTTCTACTTTAACTTTTAATTAATTTATTATTTATGAAACAATCAAGTAAAATAAAATGAAACTAGATGTAGATTATATTATATTATAACAAATGTTATTAAAATTACATCATGATATAATAAACCGTACAGGTAGTGAGCTATCGAATTTTAGGGGATTCTACACGTACGTTATGACGTGCAAATGCATGCATGTATGAATTAGAAACTTAAAAATGTAGGAATACAAATACGAGAAATCACAATTCCATTATTAATACACATAATCAAATGCTACCAGTTTCAAATACAGGTAAAATACACAATAATTATCTGGGTATTACATAATCTCCCTATAAAAAGAAGTGTCGTCCCAAAACTTAAGATGAAAATAATTCCGGGTATCTCGACTTCATACTATCCTTAGTCTCCCAAGATGCTTCTTCGACTCCATGTCGAGGCAACTGAACTTTAACCAAGGAGATTGGATTGTTTCTCAATTGCTTGACTTGACCCTCGAGTATCCTGATTGGCTTTTCTTCGAACGTGCCATCATAGCCACCTCGATCTCATCAAAATCGATGATATGACTGGGATCTGGTACATATTTCTATAATTGGGATACATGGAACACATTTTGAACATGACTCAGCGATGGCAGTAAGGCCAACATGTATGCCAACTCCCCAACTCTTTCAAGAATCTCGAATAGTCAGATAAAACTTGGGCTCATCTTTCCTTTCCTCCCAAAATGAAAAATTCTTCGGGTAGGATAAACTTTCAGGAGTACGTGATCGCCAATTCCAAATTATAATGGGCGACGGAGCACGTCTACATAAGATTTTTGCCGACTCTGGGCAGTCGACAACCTTTCATGAATCAGAGCTACCTTCTCTCGAGTCTGTACTATCAACTCTGGTTCGGTCCCAATTAAATCAGACGGATTGTCCCAACACTGGGAGGATCTGCATCTTCTTCCATAAAATGCTTCAAAAGGTGCATCCTAATGGAAGCATTATTGTAGGTGAATTCAATCAACGGTAGATGCACTTCCCAATCCATCGATCCATCTAAGGCACAACATCTTAACATGTCTTCTACTGTCTGAATAGTCCTCTCGAACTATCCGTCAGTCTGAGGATGATAAGATGTGCTAAATTTCAGCTCGGTTACCAAGGCTCTATGAACCGCTTTTCAAAAATGTGACATGAAGCGACCATCTCGATCTGAAATAATGGTCTTCGGTGTATCATGCAATCGGACTATCTCCGCAAAAAACACTCGTGCCAACCTCTCTTTTCCCCAAGTATCCTTAATACCTAGGAAATGAGCCGACTTGGTTAGACGATCAACTATCACCCAAATCATATTCATCCCTGTTTTGGTCTTTGGCATATTGGTGATAAAGTCCATCGATATATCTTCCCACTTCCATTCAGGAATCGGAAGTGGCTTCAACATTCTGGCAGGTCGCTGATGTTCAATCTTAACCTGTTGGCAAGTTAAACACTTTGAGACATATTCCGCCACATCTTTCTTCATGTTGCCCCACCAAAAATTCTGCTTCAGGTCTTTATACATATTACTGGTGCCCGGGTGAATAGAATAGGGTGCACTGTGAGCTTCCTTCATGATTGTCTGTTTCAACACATCATCATCGGGGACGAAAAGTTGACTCTAGAATCTCAAGACTCCATCATCATATATTACGAATCCTGGGCCTTTCCCTTGTCCACTTCATCATGTAATCGAATCATTAGAGGATCATCCAATTGCTTATATTTGATTTCTTCGATTAACGACAAAGTTAATTTCATCACACACAGTTGCCCTTGGACTCCTTGCAACGATACTTTAATTCCTTCACGAATCAACTCTCATTGATTGTTGGACTGGGACGTAAGCATTTCCAACATTCAAATAGAAACAGGTCTGAGGCTTAGTGCATCAGCTACCACGTTAGCTTTGCCTGGGTGATAAAGAATTTCCAAGTCATAATCTTTAATCAATTCCAGCCATATCCTCTGTTTCATGTTTAATTCCTTCTGATTGAAAATATATTTGAGACTCTTATGATCTGTGAAGATCTGACAGTGAGTCCCATACAAATAATATCGCCAGATTTTCAGAGCAAAGACAACGGCTACTAACTCTAAATCATGCGTCGGGTAGTTAACCTCATACGGTATCAACTGTCGAGAAGAATAGGCAATCGCCCTATCCTTCTGCATCAACACGCAACCCAGACCCTGATTTGAAGCATCGCTATAAACTACAACCCCTTCAATTCCATCTGGTAGTGCTAATATTGGCGGCGTTTTCAGTCTCCTCTTGAGTTCATCAAAACTAATCTGACATTTCTCATTCCACATGAATTTTTGAGTCTTCTGTAGCAACTGAGTAAGCGGACGAGTGATTTTAGAAAATCCTTCCACAAAACGATGAAAATACCCAACAAGTCCTAAGAAACTTCGGACTTCCTTCACATTCTTAGGAGATTCCCACTCCAAGATTGCCTCAACTTTCTTCGAGTCTACTTGAACTCCGTCTGCTGATATCATGTGCCCAAGGAACGTTACTTCCTTAAGCCAGAATTCACATTTGAAAAGTTTTGCATAAAGCTGTTCATTTCTCAAAATCTTCAAAACAATACGCAAATGTTCTGCATGCTCTTCTAGATTCTTTGAATAAATCAAGATGTCATCAATGAAAACGACCACAAATTTATCCAACCATTATAAGAATACTCTATTCATCAATTTCATAAACACAGCAGGAGAATTAGTAAGACCAAATGGCATTACTATAAATTTATAGTGCCCATACGAGATCTGAATGCAGACTTCGGTATATCATATTCCTTAATCCTCAACTGATGGTATCCTAATCTCAAATCGATCTTCTAGAATACTGTCGCTCCCTGTAATTGATCAACCAAATCATCAATCCGAGGCAATATGTATTTATTCTTGATCGTCACCTTGTTTAGCTCCCTGTAATCTATACACAATCGGAGCGATCTGTCATTCTTTCGAACAAAAGGAGCAGGCGCACCCCAAAGAGAAATGCTAGGTTGAATATAACGCTTCTGCAACAATTCTTCAAGCTGTTTCTTTAACTCATACATCTCTATTGGCGCCATACGGTATGTTGTTCTGGAAATAGGTGCGGCTCCCGGTTCCAAATCAATATTAAACTCTACAGCTCTACGCGGAGGTAACCCAGGTAGTTAGTCGGGGAATTCATCTGAGAATTTGTTCACAATTGGAATAGATGAGATCTTTACTTCTTCTTCCTTCTTCATGGCATAACACCAAAACCCGGCACAACCCTATTTCAGCAATTTAATCGCTTTCATGGCTTTGATCACTTTTTCTGAGCTTTCTGGTCCCCATACTTTGAACAAATGTTCAAATCCGTCATCAGAAATAATTGAGATAACTCTCTTCCGATAATTCAAAATATCCCCATAGCGATTCAGTCAATCGTCTCCAAGAATTAAATCGTCACCATGGATATCGACCACAATAAGATATGATGGCCAATTCCTCCCTCCTATTGACAAAGGAAAATTTCCAGCTTCTAGATTTCCCACAATTCTCTCTCCACTCAGCAGACTCACAACATAAGGTTCACAATTATGCAAACACGATATTTTCAAACGATTAACGCAGTTCAGTGATATGAAAGAATGTTTAGCTCCTGAATCTTATAAGACACTAACAGGTTGCAAAAGAATCTGAATCGTCCCTGATGCAACAGTAGTGTTCTGATCATCTGACCTCCTCATCTCATAAAGGCGTGGAGGAATGGACCCAGCACTGGATGCTTCTCTATTTCCAAGATTCTGCTGCTGTAGACCACTCTATTGTGTTAGGTTCACACTCGTCTCTTTCAGAACTTGCACTGAAGTATGAGCTCCAAATGATATAGTCACATTCCTGCAAAATGTCGCACGATGACCTTCTTGTCCACATTCAAAACAGGTCACAGAAGGAGCGGAACAATCACGCTAAACATGCCCTGGTCGTCCACAATTATAACACTTCTTCGCTGCATCTGTAACAGTCGATGCTGTTCTGAACTTCTTCCTGCCTCGGGAAGGATACGGAGGCCTCTTGGATGAATGGAATGAGGATGGCCCTTGCGGGGCCCATTACTCTTGCTCTAAGTAAAGTTGCCACACACTTTCTGCTTCTCCAATTCCGTAGATTTTTCCACTTCTGTCTCTTTCATCTCATAAGCTATGGCTTTATCCTGATACTGTCGGAGAGTAGTACATTCGAATCCCAACATATGTTGTTGGATCTCCGGCTTCATCCTCATGTCGAAGTGGAAAATCTTTTCTGCCTCGGTTCTGACCAGATGTCGCACAAAGGTCAGTTGGTGATTAAAATACTTAATCATATCTGTCACAGATGCCTCCAGATTTTGTGGTGAGAAAAATCTCGGAATCTAGCCTCTCTAACTGGATGAGGACAATATTGTGCTTCCATCATTAATTTTATTTCTTTCCAGTCAGGATTATGATCCTTCGGTCGAATGGCTTCCCACCAGTCGGAAGCTTCCCCAGTCAAAAAATACTCAGCGATCGGAACTTTTCGGTCATTGGGACAATTAATTCCTGCAAACACCTTCTCTAGTTCTTTCAGCCAGTGGTCCCATGTAGGCATCTCTGAAGAACCGCCAAATTTTGTTGGGTGTAATTTGACCACTTCTGAAAGCCACTTGTCCCCTCAATTTACTTCGTCACGGTGTTGGCCCATCGTCATTTGCATGCGGTCAACCACCTGAGTAAATTGGGTCATCTGAGTGACCACTTGCTGGAGCACTTCAGGCATGTTAGGATTTGCATCTGCCTCCTCAGTTCATGCTTGGTCATTATTAACTGATTCCTATTGTTTGCCAGAACTGAAATCCGCTTGATTAGACAAGGAATCCGGGACAGACGATGAATCTTCCTATCTAGCATTGCCACGTCCGCGTCCGCATCCACGTCTTCCTCTCAAAATACTGTAAACGCAAATACTCAATACCCAGATCAAAATCTCCTTAAATTTTGTCAATATCCACAAAATGCGCAAAAATTAAAATGATAGTATCTGAGATCAGGAAACTTACAACCTCGGTTCACATGATGACATTGGCTGTACAGTGATGTCATGACCGGTCGACAAATCAAACGACATAAACAGACCCAACTAAACCCAACTGCCATGATATCCACAAATCTTAGCTCTGATACCATATTCTGTGACACCCCGAGTTATTCAGAATAATTACAGCCCGGTAAACCCTTTATATAAGAATTTACAAGGCTAAATTAAAAGAAATACTGAACAATACGAATAATACCACCAATAGTTATGTAGTTTAGTAACCGGTTAAAACATCCAAAATAACCCATTTATTACAAAATTCTCAAATCACCATAAAGAACACACGTACTCGAGTATTAACCTAAAACCAGAATACCAAAACAATTCAGACGGATAACATCATTGTGCCCCTTCATCATCATGCTGACACTGTGGTTGCTTCCTCGCTCCTCGGCTACCTGAACATCAAACAAATGTCCACCCCCGCAGGGGTTAGCAAAAAGATGCTAGTACAAGTACCATAATTATACAAAATCAGACATGCAACAACAATGCATAGCAAAAACACAAAACACGGAATTCCTCTACCAGAATCTAACAATGCGAATCCACATGATTCCAATAACACAACACAAGGTAATCCAATGATCCAGTGCCCTCAACATAGATCCCAAGATGATCTCTTCGGACCAACACGAGGTGGAAAACCTATCCAATGATCTAGCGCCCTCAGCATACATCCCATGATGATCCCGTCGAACCAACATGAGGTGGACAACTGATCCAGCGCCCTCAGAATAGATCACATGATCCCACCGGATCAATAGAACATATACAATACAACTATGCATACCCATATGCAAATCAATATGTTCATCAACATGAAAAACATATGAATCAATAACATGAAAGACATTATGACAAATCAACTTAGATGATCTGAATAGATAAAATTGCCACTAGAAGGGGGGTTGAATAGTGGTATTGCGGATAATTGAACTTTCTCGCGAAGGAAAAATAAATTGTGCGGAAAGTAAAAGACACAACGATGCATAGAGGTTCGTCAACTTGCCTACGTCCTCTTTCCATCTTATTTTTATATTGGCTCAAGAAAAACCACACACACTTGTCTCGTCTTTTATCGTTCCGAGCACAACCGTTACAACTCTTGTCTTTGATTGGTCTAAGCACAACCACACACTCAATATAGATTTTCTTATCTAGTATTCTATAGGAACTAGATAATCCTCACTTAAGAATGTCAGAGTATAATCCTAACAATGCCAGATCAAAGATCCTAATAACACCGGATTAGTTACTCTTGATTCGTTTCTCTCAAGCTCGTGTAGGAGTGATGCAACACTCACAACAATCAAAGAAGATACTAAGTATATAGGATATTACAATGTGTATAGCACTCATATCTTTTTCGTCATAACTTAGAATGCAATGAATAACAATAATCTGAGCTCAAATAATGCGCTTGAAAGCTTGAAGTTGTGTGTCTTGAGATACCCAATGCCATGGGCATTTATAGTGTTGAGTCCTTCTTGATATGCTGAAATATGTATTATTAGCGTGCGCTAATAATCCTTCGTAGCGTGCGCTAATGAGGTTGACTTTGCTGAAATGAACGGTCTTTAGAACTATTCCAACGGTAAATTTACATGTCTAGTGTGTGCTAGACATACCTCTTAGCGTGCGTTGGTGATTTAGTCAACTTTCTTTATTCGGACGTTGAATCATAACGGCTTTGTCTCCAGCGTTCTTCTCCAACAGATAGAATTTGAACATAGCGTGCACTAATAAACATCCTTAGCGTGCGTTAGGTAGTTAAGATTTGCTTTCCAGATTTTATGTGATTTCCTTTATTGACTTTGACGTTCCAACGGTTGAATGAGTTAACGGTGGGATTTTGAATAGGTAGCGTGCGCTAGCATGAAATATATAGCGTGCGCTAAGTGTCTCCAGGTAATGTGCATTAGATTCCAATAGCGTGCGCTTCCTATTCCTTGATAGAGTCCAGAGCCTACTGTCTTCAAATATGCTTCCAGGTAGCGTGCGCAATTTGCGTCCTCTAGCTTGCGTTAATCTTCTGCATAACGTGTGCAAATTTCCTTCTTTAGTGTGCGTAAATGTTGTCCTTTTTCCAGTCCAGAACTCACTGACCTTACTGGTTTTGGCCGATAGTGTGCGCTAGATAGTTTGTTGCGTGTGCTAATTTTATCAATTAGCGTGCGTTAATAAATGAAGCTTGCGTGCGCTAACCATCAGATGGGTTACCAACTTCTCTGCAGGTGACTTTTCTGACTGCATATGATATCGCGATAGCGTGCGCTACTATGTGTGTGTAGCGTTCGCCAGTCACTCATTTTGCCTTCAATGAAACAGCCCGTGTAGATGAATTTTGTTAAATGTTTTGAAAGCAATCATCATCAAAATACTTTGCTTCAACAATCTCCCCTTTTTTGATGATGTCAAAACATTTAATATATACCTGCAAAACCGATTTTAGAGAAAAAAATTCGAATCAAAGTAATTTGTTCGATTACGTTAGTATGTTCGGTTTGGGATATTTTTCTCCCCCTTTTTGACATAAGCAAAAAGTACTACACATGAAACGTTACGTATATGAAAAATATGACAAAATGCAAATTGAAGTACATTTAAAACAGTAAGTGCAGTGAAGCAACAAGGAACGATGGGAATGCAAATGTCATTAATTTAACTTCAAAATCATTACAATCACATAACCAAGGCAATCAAGTAAAATGACATCAAAACATATGAAATCAGTTTTTCTACATCGAGAATCAAAATCCGAGAAACTAAGATGCTTGGTCGGATGAAGGAGACGGAAACGGAAAGGATGGATGTGTATATCGAATGAAGTCCTCCAACAGTCCACGAACCGAGTGGACTTCTTGAACAGCACCTTGGACTTCAGAACGAAGAGCTCGCACGTCTTCACGAATCTCTAGCTGCGTAGTCTCGAGGCTACGTATCCGGGCAACAAGATCGCTTTCCTCTTCCTCATCGACGACCACTTTTCTCTTTCCTTTCACTTTCGGGTGGCGAACAAAAGAGTCGGTTTGAATTTCTCGAAGGGTTTCTGGCCCTCTTCGAGAAACACGCTCAGCTGGAGTTGGGACTGTTGTTCCTTTCGAGACTCGATCATCTTCCCAGAGATATGGAAACAGCACCCATCTTCGGTTGTACGTCTCGACCTAGTGCATCACCTTTAGGGAGAGGTCGTTAATCCCATGTCCCCGAGACACCAGAACCGATGCCTCACCCGATAGATCAACATTGAAGCGTCGAAATATAATCATAAGAACTGATCCATATGGTACCCCAGCTTTTCGCGATCTCGATAGATAGTGCTTGGAGCAAAAAGAGTCTCATTTCATCTTCATCCAGCTCATAACAATAGCAGCAAAATCAACCTTATCGTTGTTCAAAACTCGTTACACCACATTCTTGTCAACGCCAATGAGTTTGTGTTGTGAATTAACTTTCGGCATTATGCACTTCGTTAGAGCAACTAGGAGTAACCGGATGTTGATTCCGAAATCGTTGTTTTCAAAAATGTCATCGGTGATATCGATGACAGCCTTCGAACTAAGAAACTTAGATAATTCCAACTCGGTCAAATCGGATTCCTCGATAATTGCTTTCCCCGAACATGAAAAACCATCCATAGACAAGCCAAAAAGTTCAAACAATATTTCAGAAGAAACAGTCACTGTTGTCCTGTTCACAAGACTCTGAAGAACCAAAGATGGTGAATCTACACTATCTCCTATGTGCAAATTCGCATAGAACTCTCGGACCAACCTAGGGTATATTAATTCCTTACATTCGGTTAAACGATCGATACCCAAAGAAGAGAAGAAATCACGAATAGTTACCTTTGCCCTTTCCAGGCTCCCGAAGTTAAAATAGTAGCAATCGGTCAAGGATTTTTGAGGGAGAATCTCAGAGAAAACCGTGAAAGCCGCGGATGAAACGAAGCGAGTGGAGTCAAAATCGGGTTCACGAGTTCGCTTGACACCCTTGTATTGTTTTTGCATCGGAACTTTTCCTATGCCCGACATGTTGGAGTAGAGATTTGAGGAAATTTCTGGTGAGGATGGAGAATTTTGGGTTTAGAAAGGCAGAGTAGCTAGGGTTCTTTAAAAGGGGATCTGTTTTTGAGAGAATTTGCATGCGTTATGAATAAGTGGGTGACTTACTGGACTGTCCAGTAGTATATCAGAATATGAAGGGTTTTTAATTACCGTACGCAAGAAGAATAAGGTAGCGTATGCTATCGGGAAAAATTTTGTTCAGAAATATAAGGGTAGCGCGTCTTAAGGAGTTAAGGCTAGCGCGCGCTAGCGAATGAAATGTTTCTCATGAATTGATTTCACGAATAGATAAATAGATTTCAAAAATTGTCAAGATGTCCCATACCAAGTTGTAATCGAATAGAATTAAAAGATTCCTCAGGTAGAGGTTTTGTAAAGATATCGGCTAATTGGTCTTTTGTGCCGACAAAAATTAAGCCTATATCTTTCTTTTGCACATGATCACGTAAAAAATGATGTCTAATATCTATATATTTAGTTCTACTATGCATCACAGGATTTTTGCTCAGGTTTATAGCACCGTTATTATCACATAGAATTGGGGTATTTTCAAAATAAATGCCATAGTCGCGGAGTTGACTTTTTATCCATAGAACCTGCGCACAGGCGCTCCCTGCTACGACATATCCGTCTTCAGCGGTAGATATTGCTATGCTTGTTTGTTTTTTACTTCCCCATGAAATTAAGCATGAACCAATAAAATGGCATGTACCGCTAGTGCTTTTCTTATCGATTTACATCCGCCGAAATCGGCGTCACTATATGCAATCAAATTAAAATCAAGACAGGAAGGATACCAAAGTCCTAGTCCAACAGTTCCTTTCAAATATCGAAAAATTCGTATACACGCAGTCAAATGAGCTTCTTTAGGATTAGATTGAAAACGAGCACATAAAAATGTAGCAAATATTATATCTGGATGAGAGGCAGTTAAATATAGTAGTGATCTGATCATACCTCGATATAGTCGTTGATCCACGGATTTCCCATTTTCATATTTATCTAATTTTAGCGAGGAAGACATTGGCGTTGGAATTTCTTTGCTATTTTCCATTTTGAATTTCTTGAGGAGATCGAGTGTGTACTTTTTTTGATGGATGAAAATTCCATCTTCACATTATTTGATTTGAAGCCCGAGGATGAATATTATTTCTCCCATCATACTCATTTCGAATTCTCCCTTCATGAGATTAGAAAATTCTTGGCAAAGAGATTCATTAGTAGCGCCGAAAACAATGTCGTCCACATATATTTGACAAACAAGTATATCATTGTCTAAAGTTTTCACAAATAATGTACTATCAACTTTACCTCTAGTATAATTATTTGCAATTAAGAATTGATTTAAACGATCATACCATGCTCGC
Organism: Orobanche coerulescens; assembly: GCA_033398695.1. Classification (NCBI taxonomy): domain Eukaryota; kingdom Viridiplantae; phylum Streptophyta; class Magnoliopsida; order Lamiales; family Orobanchaceae; genus Orobanche; species Orobanche coerulescens. The sequence continues at coordinate 114,038,484 of CM065816.1, forward strand.
GGTGCTTGCTTCAAACCATAGAGGTCTTTGTTGAGCTTGTAGACGTAATCCGGGAACTGATAATCTTCAAAACAGGAGGTTGCTTGACGAATACTTCTTCTTGGAAAAAGCCATTTAAAAATGCACTTTTCACATCCATTTGATATAACTTCATTTTATTATGGGATGCAAAAGCACATAACAGACGAATGGCTTCAAGACGGGCCACTAGTGCAAAACTTTCTTCAAAGTCAAGACCCTCTTCTTGACTATATCTTTGTGCAACCAAACGAGATTTATTTCTTACGGGATAGCTATCTTCGTCACACTTGATTTTGTGCAACCATTTAGTTCCGATAATAGTTTTATCTTTAGGCGGGGGAACTAAATTCCATACTTTATTTCGTTCGAATTGAACGAGCTCCTCTTGTATATCCATTACCCAACTTTCATCATCAAGAGCTTCGGATACATTCTTGGGAACAATCTCGGAGACAAAGGCAAAGTGAGCAATATACTCAGTGGTTCTCCTCTGAGTTTGAACACCATCTTCAATATTCCCAATGACAAGGTCTCTTGGATGATCTTTGTTGTGCTTCCAAGCTTTCGGCAAGTCTTCGATTATATTCTTCTGAAGATCCGAAACATTCTCCATTTCTCTTGGGGGTTGTGATACTGGAAGGATACCTGCATCATCAAGAAAATTTACCTTTCCCGGGGGTGAGATCATACCATTGAATTATACATGAATAGTTTCTTCAACTTTATTAGTTCTAATGTTATACACACGAAAAGCTTTACTATTCGTTGAATAACCAAGAAATATCCCGGAATCGAATTTGGCATCAAATTTGCCCAAATTTTCCTTACCATTATTTAAGATAAAAACATTGCAACCAAATGGATGGAAATAAGAAATGTTCGGCTTTTTGCCCTTCCAAATTTCATACGGGGTTCTCATTAAAGTTCTACGAAGATGAACCCGGTTGATCACATAGCATGCCGTGAAAATGGCTTCGGCCCAAAAATATTACGGGAGAGAATATTCATTTAGCATTGTTCTCGACATCTCCTCCAATGAACGATTTTCCCTTTCAACAACACCATTTTGTTGAGGTGTTCTAGGAGCCGAAAAATTATGATTAATGCCATATCTGTCACACAAAAGTTCAAACGGAGTGCAATCAAATTCACCTCCGTGATCGGTACGAATCAAAATTATAGAAAGATTTTTCTCATTTTGTACCAACCGACACCACTTAGAAAACTCGGAAAATGCATCATCTTTATGAACAAGAAATCTAGCCCTAGTAAATCGAGAATAATCATCAACAATCACCAAAGTGTAAACTTTGCCATTTAGACTAACATATCTAGATTGTCCAATCAAATTCGTATGCACAAGTTCAAGAATGCGACTAGTGGAAACCTCGAATTTTGGTTTGAAAGATTCTCGAGTATGTTTCCCTTTTATGCAAGATGCACACAGATGCTTACGATCAAATTAGAGTTTGGGTAAACCACGAACTAAATCAAATCTCGATAATTTTGAAATAATAGGTAGAGATGTATGCCCAATTTTCTATGCCATAAAAATGTATTTTCATCTAAAATAATGAGGCATTTTTCATTAAAAGAATTTTTATCATTAAGATCAACAATGTAAATGTTTCCACATCTCAAACCAATAACTGCAACCTTGTTATTTTTGAAAGCGGTGCAATGCGTTTCTTCAAATAAAATTTTAAAATCTTCATCACATAATTGAGAAACGCTAAGTAGATTATGATGCAAAACTTCAACAAATAATAACTTGTTAATAGAAAGAGAAGGTTCCTTACCGACTATTGTTACCCAAAATATTATCCGGAGATGATATGCTGGAATGGACGAGTAACAAACAAAATGCGAGAGCACGTCCGTGGGGAAGTAAATAACACAAGATTTTCTGGGGTTGTTAGTCCCGGGCTTGAAAGCTCTCGCGAGATATTATTAATACGAATACTTGGGAGTACAAATATTAATGTTAGAGTACACTTACAATGAGTGTAAAGACCCTAGTTATCTTAGCTCTTGAGTGCTGAAGATTGCCGGAAGAACCAGAGATGATGCTCTGTGAGTTCTTGTAACAACGATGGAGTGCTAAGTTCTTTTGCTGAATGTCTGAGCTTCTGAACTTGTGAATCTCTTCAAATCTGAACTGTAGGGAGTTCTCGTTTCTGCCGACCATCTTTTGGTTAAGAGGTTCTGAGAGAGAAATCTTAGATAGATTCAAGAGAAAGCCGAGAGCTTTCCAAGTGCTGGAGGCTCTCTATTAACAGGACTGGGAGTCGCTGGGCGATCGACTCTACTGTATTATAATAAGTGGGCGATCGTCTTTAGTACATGGGTTGGTCTCCTTAAAGTCCGCAGCAGATGCTGGCAGCCGTATGTGCGAACCAATGAGAAGCCAACACGCGTCTATGTCGCTGTCTTGGGAGGCCCCACCTAGGACCTTTCGGCGGGTCTGTCGGTAGGTGAGGCCGTACTTGTCACTGACAACTGCTGATGGGCTAGAGTCAACGATCCATGTTCTGTGGCGCCATTCGCGGATCTGCATATGGGTCCTTGCTCCGTGATCCAGTCTTCGTAGACTTGACGGACGATGGTCTTATATGTGGCATAGAACAGTCGTCTTTGGTCGGGCACCAGAGTCATCGCTAGGTACCAAGAGATGATCGCTCCGGGAGGTCGATCGCTAGATACTCGAAGATGGCTTGTTACCTTCGATTGGAAAGTTTGCCGTAGCTTATTTTTATCGTGAACTCGGTCCCTCGGCCATATGCCGATCGCCGTCCACGTGTATTAATCACTGCACAACAATTGCCCCCAGATTGCTCTCATGTCGAAGATGTGGGGTGAGGTGGCTCCACTAGCGATCGCTTGGATTTTAGACGAGCGACCTTTTATGAGTTTAGACGATCGTTTTTGAACAGGCCATTTTTGAATTTGGATGACCTGGTAGATCGCTGAAATGAGCGGGAAATGACAGCAGTTGTGGAAACGTCACCGGGGCACATGTCGGGTTCCTGTTTGGGGGAGTCCGATGATTTTGTAGGGCTGTCCTTTGGCGTGCCTTCGAAACGACGCGAATCGCGGGATTCGAGGACAGCATTAAATACTTCTTATCTGACGGCTGCACTTCGACCCTCGAGATTTTCCTTAATTACACGGAAGCCCCCGCTTTCTCCTATAAAAAGGGCTAGGGTTACAAGGTTAAAAACCTTATGCATTTCTGCCTGAGGAGAAGACATAGACGATTTCTCTTGAAGCTCTGTGTGACGATCGTCGTTTGACTCAGACCTTAGGTAAGAACAAAAAATTCCTTCTCCCCCCTTTCTTTGAATATGTCCGGAGGAAGATCAGATGAGTACGAGTCCGATAGTACTTCTGTTGTCGGGGCTTTGACCGTCCGGGATGAACCTTCTGCAGAATTTCATGTTGACACTGCCGTCGAAGCCATCCGTGCCGGGATTGAGCCCGGAGATCGAGGAACTTTTTAATAAGGCCGACGCGGCTAAGATCATGGAGGCCGATCGGATCCGTTCACTGAAACGGGATGGCGCGATCGGCAAAGTCTTCACAGATTGTGCCGAACTCATGGAGAGATTGGCCGGCCCTCTTCTCAAATTTAACTTCAATGATTATTTGATTGCGCATCCTTATGAACCTATAAGGAGGACGTTGTACCGGGCTGCCCGCCGCTCTCCATGGACCCTTGGCCAGATCGGGAGCTCGGCGACTAGGAAGGATCTGGACCGTTGGAGGGCGAGGTTCCATGTTCCTTTTGATGTCAGCCTCCACGTGCCTGCCGAGAACGAGCGAGCCGATCAACCTCCCGAGGGCATGGTCGCCGTCAACGAGGCGATAATGGAGGCTGGACTGCGATTCCCGCTGCCGTTCGCTATCTCCTATCTGTTGACTGCCTGGAATGTGGCGCCGCTTCAATTGACGCCGAACGCCTGGATGCAAATCATTTGCACCTTCACTCCGTTTGGCGGCCATCGGTTATATCGTATTCCTTCGCCGCTGGAGATGAACCATCTCTTTAATTTGACGGCTCAAAAAGGCACAGTTGGTGGCTATCATATCCAAGGTCGCTCGGGCCGGGTGATTCTTGGAGTCCCGAATAAAGTGAGGGGCGACCCGTCAAAATGGTTCTGGGTTGATGGTGCTTGGAAATAGGCAACGAGCGACAATCCGACTGTCGAGTTGGATATTCCCACTGGCTTTCGGGAGAGGAGTCCAAGTAAGGATTTAGACTCTCCCTTTGTTCGGACATTTTATGAACTGATCTGATTTTGGTCTTCTTTTTGCACGTGTCATTGTTCCGGAAGTGGGTGACCTTGCTTTTGACTTTGCGATCGTCTGGGAGAAGATACGGAGTCTTCCTGACGACCGTTTAGACGCCCGCCAAATTAACAACGAAGCCTGCTGGTTGGCAGCTCGGCTGTTTTGCTACCCTCGGCATCTAAAGGTTCTGGGTACAAACTTTTGCGATCTTCTTCGATATGCCGATCGACTCGACTGAGGAAGATTACTAACTTCGTCATTTGTTTTCTTTTGCAGAAGTTCGTTTTCCTTGCTTCCCAGAGCCTCCTGCTGCGATTGCCATGTCTAATCTGGGGGTTATGAACTGTCTTCGCCAAGTAAAAAAGGGGAGCCGAGCTCCTTCTGCTACGCCGCGACCGACCCCGGAGGCAAGACCTCTCTAGGAGCCTGTCGTCGAAGGGCGGGACCCTCGGGAGGAGGAGGAACTTCGGCTTATCCGTAAAAAGTGGAGGATCGTGGAGCCCTCAGCACCTGTCACTATAGACGAGACGTCGATCTCAGTGCCACTGATTTCCGTGATTCCTCCGGTAGAAGGGTCTACGCCATCCTCGTCTTTTATTCAGTCCATGGCGACTGCTGAGGCCGAGACTTCGCGTGGCAAGCCGTTCTTTGGCCGTGACCCAGAGAAGGTCGAGAGGTAAGCCTGGTCGTTTTGCTAAGTTATGAAACTTATGTAGGAAACACACTTAACTCTTTTCTCATTTGTGCAGGATCCGCCATTCCGACCCGAGTTGCTCGCCGATGGTGCTGGACTTTCTGTCGATCAAAGCTCCTCATGAGATCAGCGATATCCCATCTTATGTTGCTCGGGCCACTGCTTCCCTCCCGAAGGCCTGGACGACCGACCTAGATGCGATCGCGCGCCGGCGATATGCTGATGCAATGTAGGCTACCTTTGCGCTGGCCCTCCAGACGGCGACGATGGCTGCCCAGGCCGTGCGGGACTATGAGGGGCGGCCGTCCACTGCCCATCTCCATGCAGACCTCGAAGCCGCACAGAGACAAGAAATTGAATTTGGTGATTGGCTCGCGGCCATGGAGAAGAGCTCCGCGGAGGCGGAAAAGCAGGCGAAGTAAGATGTTGACCGGGCGCGGGCGGCGACAGACCAGATGCGGGACCAAATGACAGAAGCCCGCAGGTCGCACGCGGCCACGCCGAAGGAGGCCGAGCATCTGAAGGTGACCGTTTCCCGCCTGACCAGCGAGCTTGCATCCTCGAGGGAAAGGGAGGCCGCTAAAACTGCCGAGCTTGAGGGCGCTAACCAAACGGTCGCGGATTTGAAGGGAAAGCTGAAGGCGATTGAGGCCGATCCCTTCGTTAATATGGAGTATGTCAGCGAATTTACCTATTACATGGCTTATGATGACGCCATCCGTGCCGCTAAGAAGGGAGGGCTTGAGGTCGGCCCTTTGGCTGAAAATTTTAAAGCCTATGCGCTGGAGCATCCTTTGCAGCCTGACTTCACAGTGCCGGTCTTCGACCTTTCCGTGGATCTCGGGATCGACTTGAGCTGGTACCCGCTGCCGGACAACCTTGTTCATCCGGGTGCCTCGTAGGATAGGGGTTCAGAGCCTGTAGCTGGCGATGGAACGGGCGCCAATCCTTGAGTCTGCTTTTCTACTTGTAATTTTGTAGCTTTCGTTGTACTTTAGCCTTTGGGCGACCGTGTTTGTATTTTTATTCCAAGTAATGAAATGAATGTTCGCTTTTTTGATTTCACCCTTGTATGATTGTCTTTTTGAGTCTTTGCATGACTTTATACAAGTGTGAGGAAAGATTGTTGCGTGTACAGCTCCAAGTGAATTGATAAACTCATATTGATAACTTTTACAACAAATTCGATCGCTGCACATACATCTGAATAATGCTGATTGTCGTACATGTAATTGGGTAGGGACGATTGTGGTATACATAGCTCCGCCATTCCCCCTTGTTTTTGTTTACTTAGTGAAAGTAAGGGGACGAAAATAAATTGTTGAGTGAGCGGTCTTCAATTTTGCAGATTCCTTGAGGAAGGTCGACCATCCCGGCCTAGAGGAACCGTGCAAGATCACGTAGTTCGATGGAATCAACCTCCACGACCATGTCTTGTGCGCGAGCGACATTCCGTCTAATGGCCAACTTCTTGCGACTCACTTAATTGTGAGGGTCCTCCGCAGGCTGCGCCCTCCTCGTATTTAAACGAAGGGCATGCAGTCTTGGTCTGGAAGAGTCCTTGCACGGGGCGTCGTCGGATTAATCGACTCCACGACCGCGTATTTGTTAGCACTTTTCTACCTCGGACCATCATGTTAGATGGCGATCCTCGACGGTATATGTTGTGACGGGGGGAGGGACGCGTCGCATTATCCGGATCCACCATGTTAGGTGATGGACCTTTGAGGGTGGGCGAACGTGTCCACATATCTGTTTTGGAGGGCCCTTCGGCTACGCCTACCTCATATTTAAACGAAGGGCGAGCGATCGCTGCCCAAATGGACCTTGCACGGGCATAGAGAACGGTTACATCGTCCTCCACAGCCATGTCGACACTCTTCTACCTCGGACCATCATGTCAGATGACGATCCTCGACGGTATACATTGTGTAAGGGGAGGCGATCGCTTGCCTAGGTTCTTCATGTTGATGATGAACTTTAGAGGGCGAGCGATTCATCCTCTGATTTGTTTTGGAGGGTACTTCGGCTACGCCCGCCTCGTATTTAAACGAAGGGCGAGCGATCGCTGCCCAAAGGAACCTTGCATGGACGGATCGTCGGTTTCATCGACCTTCACGACCATGGCGGCACTTTTCTACCTCGGACTGTCATGTTAGTTGGCGATCCTCGACGGTATACGTTGTGCTAGAGGAGGCGATCGCTGCCTAGGTCCATCATGTTAAATGACGAACTTTAGAGGGCAAGTGGGTCGTTCCCTTTTTCGAAGCGTTGCTCAGGCAGTAGCCTTTGGTTTAACGTGGTGGGGATCGGGGAAAGACTTCCGAAGTTCCCACCTCTTGATTGAAGCATGTAGATTCGGCCGCCGAGGTTGATCGAGGGGTCGAGTTGTATGAGCTTTCCGGCCTGTTCGCGTTCGAATCTGGCGACCGTATCGGGAGATCGATGGGGCTCCGGCTATGCCAATAAACTGTCCAGCTTTCCCTCCTCGAACAATCGCCAGAGTTGTCTGAGGAGGTCGCGGTATTGATTGGTGCTGTGACCGGGACTCTTGTGGTAAGCACAATATTTATTGTGGTCCAGATGACCGTTGTCCCTTATCACCTTTAGCTTTCTTAGCGGTTCTGAGAGAGAAATCTAAGATAGATTCAAGAGAAAGCCGAGAGCTTTCCAAGTGCTGGAGGCTCTCTATTTATAGGACTGGGAGTCGCTGGGTGATCGCCTCTGCTGTATTATAATAAACGGGCGATCGTCTTTAGCACATGGGTTGGTCTCCTTAAAGTCCACAGCAGCTGCTAGCAGCCGGATATGCGAACCAATGAGAGGCCAACACGCATCTATGTCGTTGTCTTGGGAGGGCCCACCTAGGACCTTTCGGCGGGTCTGTCGGTAGGTGAGGTCGTCCTTCTCACTGACAGTTGCTGATGGGCTGGAGTCAACGATCCATGTTCTGTGGCGCCATTCGCGGATCTGCATATGGGTCATTGCTCCGTGATCTAGTCTTCGTAGACTTGACGGACAATGGCCTTATATGTGGCATAGAACGGTCTTTTTTGGTCGGGCACCATAGTCGGTCGCTAGGTATCAAGAGACGATTGCTCCGGGAGGTCGATCGCTAGATACTTGAAGATGGACTGTTACCTTCGATTGGTATGTTTGTCGTAGCTTATTTTGATCGTGAAATCAGTCGCTCAACCGTATGCCGATCATTGTCCAGGCGTATTAATTGATGCACAACACCGACCTTATCGATGCCCTTAATTTTTTCCTTTTTGTTGTCACCAAAGGTCACATATCCTTGCTCTTGATATTCTAGATCATCAAACAATTCATCGGTGCCGCACATGTGCCTCGAACAACCACTATCAATGTACCACTTGCTTTTCTTTGATGTTGGTACCTACAAAAATAGTGTGTCTCGGTTGTTTTGGTACCCAAGCCCTTTTGTGTCCTCCAAACTTAACAACACTTATAACATTTAAAACGATTGTCCCTTTTGGAACCCATATTTGCTTAACTTTGATGTTTCTCAATTTTGAACGAGCATTAACATTATGGTCTCATTGTTTGGGAGGAGTTTTTGATTTCTCGGTTTCGGAATTCTTTATCTTGTCAAGATTTATAAGGGATTGTTCCCTTTTAAACGGGTCAAAACCAAGACCATGTTTTAGCAATGGAGATTTTTGAATCGACAAAAGTTTTTCGAACTTCTCATTTCCGAGAGTAAATTTATTCATTATGTATTTCAATTCCTTTTGAGTTTTTGTCAACTCGATTTTCAAAATATTCTCTTTCTCAAGGCATACGGTATGATCAATTTTAATATTTTTGCCTTTGATTTGAAGAGTAGAATTTTCGAGTTCTGAAGATTTTATTTTTTTCTTTAAAGACATATTTAATTTGACCATCTCGTCATATTCAATATTTAACGATTCAAATGCACTTAATAGCTCATCGTCATGATTAACCTGTTGTGAATCGCAAAAATCAAATGAATCATATTCATCATCATTAAGTATAGAGCTTACCTCGATAGAATTTTCTGAGTCGAGAGCCATGAATGCGAGATTCGTGTCTTGAGATCTCTCAATTTCCTCCTCGTAATCACTCCAAGAGGCAATTAGAACTTCCTTATTTTTGAATCTTTCGATTTGGGGCTTGGAAATAGATCCTCGGCATTCTTTGGTGTAATGGCCGGCATGACCGCATTTCCGAAAATTGTTGTCGAACTTCTTTGTGGGAACATAGGTATTTTTCTTTTGTTCCCTCTTACCATCCCGACCAAGGAAATTCCGCCTTCTTTGAATTAGATTTTTGTACCATCTAAAGTTCTTGGCGTAAAGAGTGAGTTCCTCATCGTATTCATCTTCCGGAAGCTCTTCTTCAATATCGCTATCGACGTTGAAATCGACCACCTTTTCGTGAGGCTTTGGTTTGGAACCTCTTGACTTGAGAACGATCTGATAGTTGATGAGTGACCCGATAAGGGCACTAAATTCGAGCTTGTTGAGATCTTTGGATTCCATGATTGCAGTAGCCGTGGCATCCCATTCACGTGGCAAAATGAAGAATTTTCTTCGCCTTATCGCTGCTTGATATAGGTCTTCCAAAAGAAGAAAGACCATTGGTTATAGCAGAAAAATGATCCAGCATATTACTGATCGTTTCATCATCCTTCATGGAGAATAATTCATAATCATGAAGAAGCATGTTGATCTTGGTCTCCTTCACCTCAGTGGTTCCTTCATGAGTTACCTCAAGAATTTCCCAAATTTGTTTTGTGCATTCGTAGGAAGATATCCTGTTAAGTTCTTCAGGATTGAGAGCACAGTACAAGAGTTGAGTAACACGAGAATTAATGTGTGTGTTCTTCCAATCTTCGTCGTTAAATTCATCGAATTTTTTCAACGACCCATCCTCCTTCTTGGCAATTTTCGGACCAAGAGCGATGATTTTCCAGATTTCAATATCGTATGCTCGAACAAATATAACCATCTTCTTTTTCCACATCATGAAGTTGGAGCCGTCAAAGAAGGGAGGATGGTTGAGAGCATTTCCTTCGATCTAACCCAATAAAGCCATTTTGCGGATCTTTTTCCCTAAGGTGTTTAAACCTTTAAAAAGAGACCCACTCCGATACAAACTGAAGAGATAAAATTACCACTAGAAGAGGGGTTGAATAGTGGTATTGCAGATAATTGAACTTTCTCGCGAAGGAAAAATAAATTGTGCAGAAAATAAAAGACACAACGATGTATAGAGGTTTGGCAACATGCCTACGTCCTATCTCCGTCTTCTTTTTATATTGGATCAAGAAAAACCACACACACTTGTCTCGTCTTCTATCAGTCCGAGCACAACCATTACAATGCTTGTCTTCGATTGGTCCAAGCAAAACCACACACTCAATATAGATTTTCTTATCTAGTATTCTATAGGAACTAGATAATCCTCACTTACGAATGTTAGAGTATAAACCTAACAATGCCGGATCAGAGATCCTAATAACACCGGATTTGTAACTCTTGATTCGTTTCTCTCAAGATCGTGTAGGAGTGATGCAACACTCACAACAATCAAAGAAGATACTAAGTATATAGGATATTACAATGTGTATAGCACTCGTATCTTTTTCGTCACAACTTAGAATGAAATAAACAACAATAATCTGAGGTCAAATAATGCGTTTGAAAGCTTGAAGTTGTGTGTCTTGAGATACCCAATGCCATGGGTATTTATAGTGTTGAGTCCCTCTTGATATGCTGAAATATGTATTATTAGCATGCGCTAATAATTCTTCGTAGCGTGCGCTAATGAGGTTGACTTTGCTGAAATGAACGGTCTTTAGAAGAGTTCCAACGGTAAATTTACATGTCTAGCGTGCGCTAGACATACCTCTTAGCGTGCGTTGGTGATTTAGTCAACTTTCTTTATTCGGAAGTTGAATCATAACGGCTTTGTCTCCATCGTTCTTCTCCAACAGATAGAATTTGAACATAGCGTGCACTAATAAACATCCTTAGCGTGCGTTAGGTAGTCAAGATTTGCTTTCCATATTTTATGTGATTTTCTTTATTGACTTTGACGTTCCAACGGTTGAATGAGTTAACGGTGGGATTTTGAATAGGTAGCGTGCGCTAACATGAAATATATAGCGTACGCTAAGTGTCTCCAGGTAACGTGCATTAGATTCCAATAGCGTGCGCTTCCTATTCCTTGATAGAGTCGAGATCCTACTATCTTCAAATATGCTTCCAGGTAGCGTGCGCAATTTGCGTCCTCTAGCGAGCGTTAATCTTCTGCATAACGTGTGCAAATTTCCTTCTTTAGTGTGCGCAAATGTTGTCCTTTTTCCAGTCCAGAACTCACTGACCTTACTGGTTTTGGCCGATAGTGTGCGCTAGATAGTTTGTTGCGTGTGCTAATTTTATCAATTAGCGTGCGTTAATAAATGAAGCTTGCGTGCGCTAACCATCAGATGGGTTACCAACTTCTCTGCAGGTGACTTTTCTGACTGCATATGATATCGCGATAGCGTGCGCTACTATGTGTGTGTAGCGTTCGCCAGTCACTCATTTTGCCTTCAATGAAACAGCCCGTGTAGATGAATTTTGTTAAATGTTTTGAAAGCAATCATCATCAAAATACTTTGTTTCAACAGATCTCATGTTCAACAACATGAATGACAATATGCATAATCATAAACATTAAACCAAAATTAAATTAAGATACTTGCCTCCAAAATGACGACAAGGATCGATACTCCCAATAACCTTCACCCCGTTCGAAGAACTCTCACTCGATCAATTCCCAATATCTGAACCTTAATTATACAATAACACCTATATAACTAACAGTTCCGGATAATCACTTCTAAACATTATACGGACACGAAAATACATAATCTATCTGATTATGATAAATACACTAATCTGCCCTAAGCTATACGGGTCGAATCATCATTAAAATTCTTATCCGAACAATAATCTCATAATGTTTCAATCAAGTCTAAACACATCTTTCGATTTAATTCTTCATTTATACCTCATGATAGTTCTTCCTACAAGGATCCTAACCATACCCATCAACAATCCAACACAACATGATTTCGGAATTATCTTGAAAAACACCATAATCATCACATAAAAACTCGATACTAGGTTCAACATGATCATCATCTTCTTCTACAAGGAATAAATCCTAAGTTCAATCCATCTAGCTCCCTTATACGCGTTGTTCGATCATATTGTTCATAATAAACTTGATAATCTCCATAACAAACTCAACAATTTCAGTAGCATGTTCATATTCGACAACTAGAACACGAAATCTAGATTGGTGAACCGTCACCTACCTTATACGGAAGAAAATGATGAAAACACTTGATGAACTCAACATAGAACGCTTGAACACAAATCCCCAAAGCTGTTTGCCTTCAATGATTATGTTTAGAGGCTGATATGAATGGTTAGGTCGAGAGGGTAACTCTTTAAGTCTCGAAAATTAGGTATAGGACGAAGTGAAAAGTGAGAAATGAAATGAGGTGGTGTCCTATTTATAAAATTCTGAACTTTACGTACGTTATCCTCAAAGCCTTACATACGTTACAGTCTTAACATATGCTATTTGACATCCTTTGCGTATGTTAACCTCCGACAGTAGCTCACTCTCTCATTTTTGGTCTTCTCTTACGTATGCTATCCAAAATCTTTACGTATGTAATCGTATGAACATAGCGCATGTTATCACCCATATCTAACGTACATTAAGCCTCGTTGGCCTACTTTATTAAAAATCTGTCCATGTTCACGTGGGGAAATCCGACATATCTCCTCCTAGCTCCACACGCCGACCTTATTTGATATGCCTTTGACTGCTGGTTACGTACGCTACATTTCGACTATAACGTATGTTATCTGCAGCTCTTAACGTACGTTATGCTCAACACCTAGCGTATGTTATGCCGTGCAGATGCATGCATGCATGAATTAGAAACTCAAAAACGTAGGAATACGAATATGGGAAATCACACTTTGATTATTAATACACATAATCAAATGCTACAAGTTTCGAATACAGGTAAAATACACAATAATTATCCAGGTATTACAGCTGGATCGTCATGGTGCTATCATGGACTATCGACTCGTACTATCTCGATAGTGGCTGAAGATGGCACAGAACACACTCTTGTGGGTTGTAAACCAGGTAGATCAGGGAATGTGAACAGCGCCTTGAAGGCGGTGAAACTTCTGAACCAAGGCTGCGTAGGCTATTGGTGTTACGCTTTGAATGCGGAAGATGGTGGAGTTGACATGTCGTCGATTCTTGTCGTGAACGAGTATCATGACGTATTTCCAGATGACTTGCCAGGATTACCACCGCAGTGAGAAATGAGTTTCCTATTGATCTAGAGCCGAATGCGGCTCCTATTTCTCGGGCACCATACCGTATGGCACTGTCGGAGATGTTGGAGTTGAAAAAAACAGTTGGCGGAATTGCTAGATAAAGCGTATATTTGACCAAACACATCGCCTTGTGGTGCACATGTGCTTTTCGTTAAGAAAAAGGGTGGATCCCTTCATTTATGCATAGACTACCGAGAATAACACAAGTTGACCATCAAAAATAAATACCCTTTGCCCAGGATTGACGACTTGTTTGATCAACTTCAGGGAGCAACAGTCTTCTCGAAGATTGATTTAAGGTCGGGTTATTATCAGTTAGGAATTCGGGATAACGACATACCGAAAGTTGCCTTTCGGATGAGATATGGCCATTACGAGTTTGTGGTTATGCCTTTCTGGATAACCAATGCTCCAGCAGTGCTCATGCAGTTGATGAACAAAGTTTTTATCGAGTATTTGGACAAATTCATAGTCGTTTTATTGATAACATTCTTATCAATTCCTGGAGTCAGGAGGAGCATGCTCTACATCTTCGTATTGTGTTATACATTTTGGTAGATGAGCAGTTGTATGCAAAGTTTTCCAAATGTGAGTTTTGGCTCAAGGAAGTAACGTTCCTCGGGCACGTGATATCAGCAGAAGGAGTTCGGGTTGACCCACAGAAGATAGAGGCAGTACTAGAGTGGGAACCACCTAATAATGTGAAAGAGGTTAGGAGTTTCCTAGGACTTGTGGGTTATTACCATAGATTCGTCGAAGGGTTTTCCAAGATCACTCGACCACTCACACAGTTACTTCATAAAACTCAAAAGTTCGAGTGGAATGCAGATAGACAAAATAGCTTTGATGATTTGAAGAGACGGTTAACTACCGCACCAGTTTTAGCTTTGCCTCTAGGGAACGAGGATTTTGTGGTTTATAGTGATGCTTTGGGCCTCGGACTTGGATGTGATTTGATGCAAAGAGATAGGGTTATTGCGTATGCGTCTCGACAGTTGAAAGTATATGAATCAAATTACCCTGCACATGATTTAGAATTAGCCGCAATCGTTTTCGCTTTGAAAATTTGGAGGCATTATCTCTATAGGTCGTCGTGTAATATTTACACGGATCATAAGAGTCAGAACTATATCTTCAGCCAGAGGGAATTGAACATGAGGCAGCATAGCTGGCTAGAATTAATTAAAGATTACGATCTTGAGATTCTTTACCATCCGGGCAAGGCCAATATAGTAGCGGACGCGTTGAGCCGTAAGCAGATGGCTCTTTAGATGTTAGAAGTACTTACGCCTCTAACTAAGATCCAGTGGGATTTAATTTGTCAGAATATCAAGGTTTGGCTGCAGGGAGTTCAGGGTCAGTTGTGTGCATAGAAATCACTTCGTCTTTGATTGATGATATCAAGGCGAGACAGTACGATGACCCATTTTTAGTTCAGTTGAGGGGATCTGTAAAGAAGGGAAAAACCCCTAGGTTTGTGGTTCAGGATGGCGGGATTTTGAGATTTCGAGTCAGATTGTATGTACCATGTGATATTGACTTGAGACAGAAAATTTTGAAAGAAGCTCATACTACACCTTATTACATACATCCTGGTACGAGCAAAATGTACAAGGATGTAAGGAGTAACTTCCGGTGGAGCAACTTAAATACATACATTAGCGAGTTTGTGTTGAAATGTTTAGCCTGTCAGTAGGTTAACATCGAGCATCATTGAACCGTGGGGTTATTGCGACCACTTCCTATTCCAGAGTGGAAGTGTGAGGATATTTCTATGGATTTTATTACCAGTATGCCTAGGACTCAGACCGGAATGAACATGACTTGTTTCATTGTCGATCGACTAACCAAATCTGCTCATTTTCTGGATATTAAGGATACTTGGGGATCGGGGAGACTAGTCTGGATGTTCATTGCAGAAATCATGAGGTTGCATGGGACTCCTAAGAATATTATTTCTGATCAAAATGGACGGTTTGTATCACATTTTTGGCAGGCTGTTCATCGAGCCTTGGGAACCGAGTTGAGACTTAGTACATCTTACCCATCCCCGGACATACGGACAGTCAGACCGAACGATACAGATGTTAGAGGATATGTTGAGAGCCTGTGTTGTAAACTGAAAAGACGATTGGGAGTCGCACCTGCCGTTGATTGAGTTTACGTACAAAAATAGTTGCCACGCCTCGATCAAAATGGCACCATTTGAGGCTTTGTACGGAAGGAAGTGCAGATCGTCATTGTATTGGGATGATGCATCTAAATTGATTGGTACCGAACTAGATTTAGTAGTTGAGATGAGAGAGAAGAATTTCTTGATTCGTGATAGGTTGATAACCGCCCAGAGTCGACAGAAGTCCTATGCCGACATGCGTCGCCGGCCGTTAGAGTTCAAAGTTGGAGACCATATATTACTGAAGGTGTCGCCAACTCGGGGAGTTTACCGCTTCGGTCGGAAGGGTAAACTTAGTTTGAGGTATATTGGACCCTTCGAGATTTTAGAACGAGTTGGAGATCTAGCATATCGGTTGGGTTTGTCGCCGTCCTTGAGTCACGTGCATAACGTACTTCATGTCTCCCAGCTCAGGAAGTATGTACCGGATCCTAGCCATGTTATTGATTTTGGAGAGATTGAACTGGCACCCGACATCACATTTGAGAAGGAACCGATTCAGATTTTGAAGCGTCGGCTAAAGAAACTTAGGCACAAAATCATTCCTTTGGTTAAAGTACAATGGTTGAGGCATGGAAAGGAGGAGGCTACTTGGGAAATGGAGGATAGTGTGAAGGCGAGATACCCCAAATTATTAATCCTGTAAGTTTCGGGAAGAAACTTCTTTTTAGAGGGAGGGAATATAATTCCACATTTTTTTCGTTTCCGTTTATTCCAACTATTGTAATTTATTGGTACCCGATTCGATTTTTGTGTGTTTCATGTTGTGTATTTATTATCATGATGCTTGAGATAATTATTGATGTCCGTTTCTGAATGTATCATGTTAGATGGATATTGGTATGTCTCGTCGTGTCACTTTTTAGTTAGAACAGTACTGTTGATCCACGATCATAACGTACGCTATGCTTGATATGTAATCGTATAAGAATGTTATTGGATCCACTATATATATTCAGTATGTATGTATGTGTTTTCGGTATGTCGAGACAGGCTGTAACAGTTGAAATTGGCTAAGTATAGAATACTTAGCATACGCTAATGTTGAAGACTTACGTACGCTATATTGGTTGTGTTACGTACGTTATGGCTAAAGCATTACATACGTAATGAGGGAATCAGACAGGACCGAGTCATGGTCGGCAGGTGGGACCCGGTGTCGGCGGCGGATGTAGACAGGCGAGTCAACCCCCAGATCCGACCGGGAATATTACAGCATCGTGGGCCCCGAGATGGAACCCACAAGGCTGAAGGAAATTTTCGCAAACATTTACTAACGCCCAAGAGGCTAACGACGGTATTATCTATTAAAAACATTCGAAGATTTATAAAACTCATTTATCAAAACCGTCGTAAAATCTCATTTGAAAGGATAAGGCCTGAAATGCCCGAACTCAACAGTTTAAAACATACGTTAAGCTATAAACACACGTCTTGTGAGATAGATTTAGAAAACGATTGCCAAAGTGACCTAAGTTACCAGATACCAATAGGCCAATCAAAAATACTCACGCAGCGGATAAAGATAAACAATTGAAATACTCTAGCAGCGGAATACAACAACTGATCAGAAAATCAAAACACAAATACATGTCCTAGCCAATATCCTGCGGGAAGCTCATCTTTTCACGACCGCTACAAGCTTGATAATCCAAGAACCTAAAAAGAAAGCCCACAACGGGGTCAGCCATAATATCCAACAATGATAACCATCACATCATGTCAATAATTACATATCAATGGAAATACTAAGTAAGAATACGACCAATGTAATCTTACTGTCATACTTTACCAACTCGTGATAATAATCACCAAAGTTCACATCTCGTATCCTTTCAACAACACAATAAGCTCGTACCGAAATATCTGTTGTAACACCCCAGACTAGGCGGATATTACAGTGCCATGAATCCCCGACTGGGACCCACCAGGAAAATGAAAATGATGAATTAAATAATATAATTGTAGTTACGAACCACATTATATTACCAAGTACTTCGATGAGGAGTTTAAGTACAACACACCAGGACAATACCGAATACTAGTATATTTTATATGGAGATAAAATACACCACCCTGAACAAATAAACATTTCAAACGGAATTTTGCAGCGGAAAAATACAAATGACGGAAATGACTGAAATGACTGAGATGACTGAAACAAACGGAATGACTGGGGGCCCCTACTAGTATCACTGGGACTCCTCGCCGTCAGCATGCTCTTCCCGTGCCTTTGCCTTGCCGTGACTTGAAAACAAAATCCCCCAACGGGGTCAGTTATACAGAACAACAATCCTCAAGGGTTGAAATTACACAATCATGATATATCTGAAGTTATGAAATATCCTTAGTTATGAATTACGCTGAAGAGGAGTATCACAGTACACCCGTAGTGTTCTGTGCAAGTGTACAAGACGGATGACCGGACACACCCGTCCTTGTACCTAATTAATCTCACGGAGGTAATCGTTACCGTGTGCACAGTCCAATGTATCACTCCCAATACATGGCCATCATGTGCCCGACTAAAAATTCCACACATCCGCACCCGGCCACGCAATATGAACCCAGAAGATCATATGAACGAGAATGACCATAATGAATATCAATGAATAATAATAATCTGACAAAGTCAAGAATGACTCACCGATATGAAAGTGATAATGAAGTGATTGATAGCTTCAATGAAATGATTGGAACCGCCGTTCCTTGCTAATGAAGTGATTATTCGACAATTACAAGTCTCAATATGATTAATACAATGATGAATGAGTTATGATTATGAATGATCAACAACAAAAGGAATGAATATCCTTTTAACCGAGTAAGAATCAACTTACACAATACCGATGACAATGTCCTTCCACGAACAACGTCCTAATCGAGATACCAGTCGCTCGAACAACCTTGAATAACAATAATTACCAACAACCGTTCAATACACGTATCAAGTAACAAAACACGACTAACCCAAAAGTCGATACAACGATAATCAAACTCATAGGGGCATTTTAACGAATACGAAACCAACCACACAACTTCGAAAATATCCAATCCCGAATATATCGAACCCAACACCAAAATGAGTATTTCGAACTATCAAAACACTTCAATGATATCAATAATCCAATAGGAATCCACAATTCAAGATTACAACAACATCAATCGGAAAATCCCCAATTAACCGAAGTCAACCCCAAGGGTTCTTGAAATAATTCCGAAAATAGCCATTAAATCCGTGGGAATATATTTATCCAAAGTAGATAATCCATATCTAACATATTCCAATGATAATCCAAGCTTACACGAAGAAATCGGAAGGAAAAACCCAAAAATCCGAAATTCTAGATCCAAGAGATTAATACCTTAGATTTGATGTTAAGGAGTGAAGAAGTGATGATTAATCCAACTCAAAGGCTTGAATATGATGATAGATGATAGCAGCTCGAAGAGAACACTCCAAATCGCCCGAAGTCACCTGAAGTCGCTCAAAAACGAAGAGAAGTGAGAAAATGACGAAACTCAGTCTAACTGTCCAATTTATACTGCTCCAGATTAGCGCACGCTATGACCTGCTACTTAGCGTGCGCTAACGAGTGTTTCCCGCATACTATCCTCGGTTTCCCAAGTAGCCTCTTCGACTCCGTGCCTAGACCACTGAATCATAACCAAAGGAACCGTCTTATTCCTCAACTGTTTGATTCGCCGCTCTAAAACTCGCATAGGACGCTCCTCATATGAATGATCGTCGGCGATCTCGATTTCATCGAACTGAAGTATGTGACTCGGGTCGGCAACATACTTCCGCAACTGAGAGACATGAAACACATTATGAATTCGGCTCAACATCGGAGGTAAAGCCAGTCGATAAGCTAACTCGCCTACTCGATCCAAAATCTCAAACGGTCCAATGAATCTCGGACTCAACTTCCCCCTCTTCCCGAAACGGAAGATACCACGACTCGGGGATACCTTGACCAAAACATGGTCACCTGATTCGAACTCTAAAGGTCGACGACGGTTATCTGCATATGATTTCTGTCGACTCTGAGCGGTCAACAAACGACTCCTGATCAAAGTTACCTTCTCACGGGCGGCTATAAGCATATTGGGCTCAGTGCCGATTGATTCTGATAGGTCATCCCAACACAAAGGAGATCGACAACGACGAACATACAAGGCCTCGTAAGGTGCCATCTTAATCGAAGCATGCCAACTATTATTATACGTGAACTCGATCAATGGTAGTTGGGCTTCCCAATCGTCTTTCCAATCGAGGACGCATGCCCTCAACATGTCCCCTAATGTCTGAATAGTCCTCTCTGATTGCCCGTAGGACTGAGGATGAAAGGCGGTACTGAGATTAAGCTGAGTTCCCATAGCACGATGAACTGATTTCCAAAAATGAGACACAAACCATCTGTCACGATCGGAAACGATACTTTTAAGAGTACCGTGTAGTCTCACTATCTCTTTGATGAACAGCTGGGCAAGTCTCTCGGGACCCCACGTATCCTTGATCTCAAGGAAATGATCTGATTTGGTTAAGTGGTCCACGATCACCCAGATCGTATTCATGCCACGACGACTCGTCGGCAAACTCGTGATGAAATCCATAGAAATGTCTTCCCACTTCCATTCGGGAATAGGAAGAGATTTCAGCATACCCGCCGGTCGCTGATGTTCAATCTTAACTTGTTGACAGGTTAAGCATCTCGAAACAAATTCTGCGACTTCTCGTTTCATATTACTCCACCAGTAATTTTGTCTCAAGTCCTTGTACATCTTGCTAGACCCCGGATGAACAGAATAAGGGGTAGCATGAGCTTCTTTCAAAACCGAGTTTTTCAACTCGTCATTCGCCGGTACGCACAACCGATTCTTAAACCTCAAAAGTCCATCCTCGTGGACCACAAATCCAGGGGCTTTCCCCTGAGTCACATCCTCACGGATGCACAACAATGAAGGGTCTGAACTCTGATTCTCTCGGATTGCCTCCTCGAGTGACGATGAAATCTCTAACATACAAAGTTGTCCCTGAACTCGCTGAAGCTAGACCTCGATCTCGGGTCTAAGGAATTCCTGCTGAAGCTCCTTCTGGGCTGTTAAACGAGCAAGCATCTGCTCCTGAACGGACTTACGACTCAAGGCATCGGCGACACCATTCGCCTTGCCCGGGTGGTAAAGGATCTCGATATCATAATCTTTGATTAATTCCAACCACCATCTCTGTCGCATATTTAACTCCTTCTGAGTAAATATATACTTTAAACTCTTATCATCGGTGAATATCTGACAAGTAACGCCATAAAGGTAATGATGCCAAATTTTCAAAGCGAACACCATGGCTGCTAGCTCTAAGTCGTGGGTCGGATAATTAACCTCGTAAGGTCTCAATTGCCGGGAAGCATAGGCAATAACCTTTCCATTCTGCATGAGCACACAACCGAGACCCTGTCCGGACGCATCACTATAAACCACAAATCCTTCCGTCCCCTACGGCAAGGAAAGTACAGGTGCTGACATTAACCGGCTCTTGAGTTCCTCAAAACTCCGTTGACACGCGTCGGACCACGTGTATTTCTTATCCTTTCGCAAAAGGTTCGTCAAGGGTTGAGCGATTCTAGAAAATCCCTCCACAAATTGCCGATAATAACCCGCTAATCCGAGGAATCTTCGGATTTCCTTAACATTCTTCGGAGGTAGCCAATCTCGAATAGCCTCCGTCTTCTGAGGATCGACACGAACTCCGTCTGATGAAATTACGTGTCCGAGAAACGTCACTTCGGACATCCAGAACTCACATTTGGAAAACTTTCCATAAAGTTGCTCTCGTCTCAACACGTCGAGAATCTGATGAAGGTGAACCTCGTGCTCCTCTCGGTCACGAGAATAAATCAAGATGTCATCAATGAAGACAACCACAAACCGATCCAAAAAGTCGATGAAAACCCAATTCATTAGCTCCATGAATACCGCAGGTGCGTTAGTTAGTCCGAACGGCATAACTACGAACTCATAATGACCATAGCGCGTACGAAACGCTGTTCTCGCGATATCCGACTCTCGAATCCGCAACTGATGATATCCAGATCTTAAGTCGATCTTGGACAATACTGAAGCTCCCTGAAGTTGATCCAAAAGATCATCGATACGAGGTAAAGGATACTTATTCTTGATCGTCACCCTGTTCAACTCCCGATAATCAATACATAAGCGAAATGAACCATCCTTCTTCTTGACAAATAACACTGGTGCTCCCCACGGGGACGCACTCGATCGAATGTAACCCTTCTCGAACAACTCTTCAAGTTGGTTCTTTAACTCCTGCATTTCAGTCGGGGCCATCCGGTACGGTACCTTCGATATCGGGGACGTACCGGGCTCCAACTCAATTGTGAATTCCACATCTCTCTGTGGAGGCAAACCAGGTAACTCGTCTGGAAAAACATCGGCATATTCCTTCACTACTTGAATATCCATCAACATTACTGATGATTTCTCGGTTTTGGTCATAAAGCACCAATAACCAACACACCCCTGATTGAGTAGGAATAATTCCGAAAATAGCCAATAAATCCGTAGGAATATATTTATCCAAGGTAGATAATCCATATCTAACATATTCCAATGATAATCCAAGCTTACACGAAGAAATCGGAAGGAAAAACCTAAAAATCCGAAATTCTAGATCCAAGAGATTAATACCTTAGATTTGATGTTAAGGAGTGAAGAAGTGATGATTAATCCAACTCAAAGGCTTGAAGATGGTGATAGATGATAGCAGCTCGAAGAGAACACTCCAAATCGCCCGAAGTCGCTCAAAAACGAAGAGAAGTGAGAAAATGACGAAACTCAGTCTAACTGTCCAATTTATACTGCTCCAGATTAGCGCACGCTATGACCTGCTACTTAGCGTGTGCTAACGAGTTGTATGAACATTCCAGTGAACTCTGGCTGACCCGTTAGCGTACGCTACGACCTCGTAGCGTGCGCTAACTCTATCCCAATAGCGTGCGTTAACTCCAATTGTTAGCGTGCACTAGCTAAATAGCTGTTGTCCAGTACTGAGGTCCAGAACCTTCTGTCCTCTGGTCTGATCTCGGTAGCGTGCGCTACAACCAAGAAGTAGCGTGCGCTACTACACCGTTTGCGTACGCTAAAAATCACTCATAGCGTGCGCTATGAATTAATCCAGTGCAGTCCAGTAGCCACTGGACTCAACCTGATCCGTCCTTAGCGCGCGCTACAGCAATTATTAGCGTGTCCTACTACAACCCACTAGCGCGCGCTACTTACCACTCGTAGCGTGCGCTACTTATAACTCACCTGTAGTCCAGTACCTTTTGGACTGCATCCAGGGTAACATTAGTGTGCGCTAAAGCTGAGTGGTAGCGTGCGCTACCTGTACTCAATTAGCGCATGCTAGAAAGAGTACGTAGCGTGCGCTACTCCTCACGCACAGCCCACAATGAAAATGACAATGATGATAAACACGGCACGGAACTCCAATTAGATTAGTGATGAACGACGATTGATACACGATACAATTACTCTGAACGGTGAATACCATGATTGAATATGAGTGACAAATGATCATTAATGAGTGAAATTACTGAATGATAAATACTGAATGATAATTACTGAATTACAATCGGGTATTACATCTGTATTGTATCTCAACAATACCCAAGGTTCTCAAAACATTATCATACCTCGCGATACGTAAATTATACCAACTCTGGCCAATTCAATCCATCGGATAACATCGACAATTCCAATACGATAATCGATTGTCCATCAAAGACAAGTATCAAGGAAATACAGAACATACCTCAAGATACGAAATACCATTACCATCACATCAGTCTAATCCGAGATCAGATCAACACAACATACGGACATGGCCCTAACACAAGACCTACAAATGCATACTCATATGACAACGTCAATATGATCACAACAATAACGACAATGTATACTTATGGCAAGCCCATAATATACATATGCACAATAACAACAACACATGGCAATCCGATGATCCAGCGTTCACTGCCTAGATCCCACGATGACCCCGTCAGACCAACCGTGGTGGAAAAACCTGTCCGATGATCCAGCGCGTGCTAGCATAGATCCCCCGATGATCCCATCGGACCAAAACGAGGTGGACATATGACAACAATGCACAACTGCACAAAACAACAGTACACAATACACGATAACAACAATGCACAAATGCATGACAACAACGATACACGAATGTATCACGACATGATCGACACAAATGATAAAAATGAATAGAGTACTCGCCCCGAGTCCTTCGAGAGCGATCTCGATGTCCAAACCATCACAGAAAATTATCCTCAATACTCGACAGTACAAAATACCACGGACGGTAATTAATTCCCGTCTTTGTCTATACCACAATATATCCTCGATACCAAGTATACCAACAATAAATGTAAATCATATACCTTATGATTTAATTCCCAAAACTCGAATACAACCTATAATTCCAAATCCCCTGTGATTACGATTATAAACATTGCTATACGAATTATAAACGAATGAAACTGAAACCATTCATTAAATATTATAAACTGAGCAAGTAATAGCTTGCCTCGATACCGACATGACGATGATGAAGCTGCTTGTAACATCCCAATTCACAAATGGGACATTACACGCCGTAGGACCCCCGTGAGGTCTACCAGGCTAACTCGTGACACATGAACCACAATGATAACATGGAAGATGTACCCAAAAAGTAAATAAGGCCGTGGCCTCGGCCAAAACATTTTAACGGAGTACATGAGACATAAGTTAAATACCAAAATGTTGCCCACGCAGGGGACTTAACCCATGTTCAAAAATAAACCAACTATCTCCAGTACTCAACAAATGCAATGACAAACAGAAAAATGCAGACTCGAGCCACATCATCATCATGCCAACCCATCCTTTGCATGCGCATCCGTGCGGCTCCTCGGCTCGACCCGAAGACTAAATGCATAAGACGCATTTCCCCCATTTAAGGGGTTAGCATTCGAATAGCTAGTGCAAGTACATAATTACACAACATTATATAAATACACAATTCAACGCAAATAAATCGTTAGGATAAATCATTTTGAAGATCAATATTCCGGAATATAACATTAACACCAAAGCAGTATATTAACAAGTTTCCCACATCACAATTATCCACGCTTGGTAACTCGCGACCGTACCCATTAGTATCGGCCCCCAGAGGTCCCGTCAGACCGTCCCCAGGTGAGAAACCACTTCCGCGGCCGTACCCATTAGTATCGGCTCCCAGAGGTCCCGTCGAACCGTCCCCAGGTGGAAGAACATCAACACACGCAACCAATTCCACTTCCATGGCCGTACCCATTAGTATCGGCCCCCAGAGGCCACACGCCATCCCCAGGTGGAAGAGAAACAATCACATTCGTTCAATAAAACCATTTACATCATTCGCATCAAAATCATACCCACATAACGGAATGTAATACATGTACTTGCCTGAGTAATACTACGTGAAGGAAACAGCGAACGGAAAGGTTTCGGCCCGAACAACCTTCACAAATCCGATCCTAACACAATAACGATGGACAACAAATCTTAAAACTACGTAAATGATGGAATACATCCTAGTTCAACCCGCTGAAACCCTTAGTCGAACAAAACTGGGGTATCGTCGACTATAAGTGACGAACAATGGAACACTTGGAGTTTAAAACCACAAATCATCGACAAACTGAAGGGTTACAAGTGCATGATCGAAGTCCAGCGATAACCCAGTAATAATTCGGACTAAAAGAGTCAAATCCCAAGAAATCCCCAAAATTCCCCCAAAATCTCAAAATAAGGGTTTTGGGAATAATTACCTTGATTCGGGTGGTGGAAAGTGATTAGGAACTTGAAGAATTCACGCAAGGATTGCACAGTGGTAGCGAATGATGATCTACAGTCAAAATCGGCCCTAACCCCCGCCTGGAATCGCTCAAAACCGAGAAGGATAGGAAAAGAAGGAAAAATGACGAAGTTGACCGCTGCTGTCCTATTTATATTTAACAGACTTAGCGCACGCTACGCACAAGCATTAGCGTGCGCTAGCGGGGCATGGCGTAGCGATCGCCTTGACCTCCCGTTAGCGTACGCGAACTAACATGGTTAGCGTGGCGCTAGAATCGGGATTAGCGTGCGTTAACGCCGATTAGCGTCTGTTGCACAGTCGATCAATCTGAACCCACGGCAAATCGCACGAAATCGATAGCGCCGCTCGAACCCCGTGTTAGCGACGCTAACCACACAATGATAGCGCACGCAAGTAAATCCGAGTAGCGTCGCTAATCGAGCGGCCAGATACGCATCAGCTGCCAACAGCGCACAAGTGCCGAAAAACGAAGCAAGACCAGAATCCAGAATCATAAACACGTAATAATCAAGACGACAAAGTTGAGCGTTGAAAGAGAATACAATCTCGATCACTAGAGAGTTTGAAACGAAGCAAATAAGGCGAAATTCCCCAAACTTATGAAAATTACAAAAACGGCCCAAATGCCCGAAAAATCGCGATACATCGACGGATTAACAAACCGAAAGTTCCAACACGACCAACCTAACCATACAAACTTATACGGATCGAGAAACAACGAAAACGAACAAGTTTTACGAGAATCGAACGCACATGCGGCAAGATATAATTCAAAATGAAATTATGCGAAAGCATCCTCGAAACTCGGCCAGACGGAAAAACTCCAAGAACAAAATAGATTCAGAATTCCAAAACAGTGCTAATTGAGTTGTCCGAAACGAACATACATTAAAAATAGAAATTACCGAAAATATAAAACGCGGATATTACATTATCTCCCCCTAAAAATAAGTTTCATCCCGAAACTTACAACGCGAACAACTCGGGGTATCTCGACTGCATACTCTCCTCCGTCTCCCATGTGGCTTCTTCGGACCCATGTCTCGACCATTGAACTTTAACCAGAGGGATGGTTTTATGACGAAGTTGCTTCACCCGACGTTCTAAAATCTGAATCGGCCTCTCCTCGATGGTAAGGTCGGGTCCCAATTCGATCTCTCCAAAATCGATAATATGGCTAGGGTCCGATATGTACCTCCTAAGCTGGGAAACATGAAATACGTTATGAATGTGGCTCAGGGACGGCGGTAAGCCTAACCGATAGGCAAGCTCTCCCACTCTCTCTAAAATCTCAAACGGCCCAATAAACCTCGGACTAAGTTTACCCTTCCGGCCGAAGCGGTAAACTCCCCGTGTCGGTGACACCTTAAGCAAAACATGATCTCCCACCTCAAACTCCAATGGACGGCGACGCGTGTCGGCATAAGACTTCTGTCGACTCTGGGCCGTTAACAATCTATCACGAATCAGAGTAATCTTCTCTCTCGTCTCAACTACCATATCGGGCTCGGTACCAATCAGCTCGGACGCATCGTCCCAACACAACGGCGATCTACACCTCCTCCCATACAACGCCTCAAATGGTGCCATCTTGATCGAGGCGTGCCAACTATTGTTGTACGTGAACTCGATCAATGGCAAGTGCGACTCCCAATCATCCTTCCATTCTAGGGCACAGGCTCTCAACATATCCTCTAACGTCTGGATCGTCCGCTCTGACTGCCCGTCAGTCTGAGGGTGATAAGATGTACTGAGTCTCAACTCAGTCCCCAAAGATCGATGAACAGCCTGCCAAAAATGTGACACGAACCGGCCATCCCGATCCGAAACAATACTCTTAGGAGTCCCATGCAATCTCACGACCTCTGCAATAAATACTCGTGCCAGTCTATCCGGGCCCCAAGTGTCTTTAATACCCAGAAAGTGAGCTGATTTGGTCAGTCGATCGACAATAACCCAAATCATGTTCATTCCACTCCGAGTCCTAGGCATATTAGTAATGAAGTCCATAGAAATATCCTCCCATTTCCACTCCGGGATAGGAAGTGGTCGCAAAAACCCCGCGGGTCGCCGATGCTCGATCTTAACCTGCTGACAGGTCAAACACCTCGACACAAACTCGCTAACGTCTATCTTCAAATTGCTCCACCAATAGTTGCTCCTCACATCCTTGTACATTTTATTCGTACCAGGATGTATGGAGTAAGGCGTGGTATGAGCTTCACTCAAGATCTTCTGTCTCAGCTCAATATCATTCGGTACACATAGTCTGCCGCAAAATCTTAGAACGCCATCATCCTGAACCACAAATCCAGGGGCTTTCCCCTGCCTCACATCCTCCCTCAACTGGACCAAACACGGATCATCATACTGTTTCGCCTTGATATCATCAGTCAAGGACGAAGTGATCTCTAATGCACATAATCGGCCTGAACTCTCGAACCCAAACCTCAATATTCGACAAATAAGATCTCATTTGGATCCTACTCTGCGGTGTAAGTACTTCTAACATCTGCAACGCCATCGGCTTACAGCTCAACGCATCCGCCACTACGTTAGCCTTACCCGGATGGTAAAGTATCTCGAGGTCGTAATCTTTAATTAGCTCCAACCACCTGCGCTGTCTCATATTTAACTCCTTCTGACTGAAGATATACTTCAAACTCTTGTGATCGGTAAAAATCTTACACGACGACCCATAGAGATAATGCCTCCAAATCTTTAAGGCGAAAATGACCGAAGCTAACTCCAAATCGTGCGTGGGGTAATTCACCTCATAAGGTTTCAACTGGCGGGACGCATACGCAATCACTCTGTCTCTCTGCATCAAAACACATCCTAGACCAAGGCCCGAAGCATCACTGTACACTACGAAATCCTCGTTCCCCTGAGCCAACGCTAACACGGGTGCGGTAGTCAAACGTCTCTTTAACTCGTCAAAGCGTCACCCGCTGTCTCAGCCCACTCGAACTTCGAGTTTTGGAGCAACTGAGTGAGTGGTCTAGCGATCTTAGAAAATCCCTCAACGAATCTACGGTAATAGCCGGCAAGACCCAGAAAACTCCTCACCTCCTTCACATTCTTAGGCGGCTCCCAAGCCATCACTGCCTCTATCTTCTGCGGATCTACCCGAACTCCCTCTGCTGAAATCACATGCCCAAGGAACGTCACTTCCTCGAGCCAAAACTCACACTTAGAGAACTTCGTGTACAACTGCTCAGTCCTCAAAGTGTCTAATACAATCTGAAGATGTAAGGCGTGCTCCTCCCGACTCCGTGAATAGATAAGGATATCGTCAATAAAGACGACTACGAATTTGTCCAGATACTCAATAAAAACTTTGTTCATCAACTGCATGAACACTGCGGGGGCATTGGTTAGCCCGAAAGGCATAACCACAAACTCGTAATGGCCATATCTCGTCCGAAAGGCAGCTTTCGGAATATCGACGTCCCGAATCCTCAACTGGTAGTAGCCCGATCGCAAATCAATCTTCGAAAAGACTGTCGCCCCTGCCGATCAAACAAATCGTCAATCCTGGGCAAAGGGTATTTATTTTTGATGGTTAGCTTGTTTAATTCTCGATAGTCGATGCATAAACGAAGCGATCCATCCTTCTTCTTGACAAAAGGTACAGGCGCACCCCAAGGCGATGCGCTCGGTCGAATATACCCTTTGTCTAACAACTCTCCCAACTGATTTTTCAACTCTAGCATCTCCGACGGTGCCATACGGTACGGTGCTCGAGAAATAGGGGCCTCATTCGGCTCAAGGTCAATAGGAAACTCCACCTCTCGATGTGGTGGTAATCCCGGCAAATCATCCAGAAATACATCGGGATACTCACTAACAAATGGAATCGACGATATGTCAACCCCACCATCTTCCGCCTGTAGAGCGAAACACCAGTAGCCGACACAACCTTGGTTCAAAAGTTTCATCGCCTTCAAGGCGCTAATCACACACCCCGATCTACCCGGCTTACAGCCGACGAGAGTATGCTCGGTGCCATCCTCGGCAACTATCGTGATGGTACGAGTCCGATAGTTCATGATAGCACCGTGACGATCCAACCAATCGTCCCCGAGGATCAAATCCTCACCCTTGAGGTCAATAACAATGAGATTCGAGGGCCAATCCCGGCTCCCGATCCTCACTAGGCAATCCCTAACTTCCCGGTCCCCAACCATACGATCCCCGCTGGGCGTACCCACTACAAACGGCTCACACTCAAACAAGCAGTCAAAACCAATACGACTCACACAATCTGAAGCTATAAAGGAATGGGTCGCACCCGAATCAAAAAGTATTGAAACTGGATGAGAAAGGATCTGAGTGGTACCTGACGCCACCGGAATGTCTGCCTCCTCCGTGCGCCTCATCTGATATAATCGGGGATGGACTGAGCCCGAACTCGGCCGCTGCGCGCGATTCGGTGACTCCGACCTCTACCATGACTCGAACCTGCGGAACATGAGTAGGCCGTGAACCGTGATCCTCCGATCGGCGGTGGTAGTCGAAAATCTAGCGGCCACAGTGGCCCTCTCACAATGAGCCGCTCGATGCCGTGCATCGCAAGTAAAACAAGTAACTAACGGGAGTGGGCAATCCTTCACAATGTGCTCTGCCGATCGCAATTAAAACAAACTCTCCGCCGGTGCAACAGATCGAATCGCAGTTACCACGAGATCCACCGGCTTGATGAAACGGCCTCTTCCCTGTGTAGGAGCGAACGAGACCTCGAAACCCGACCACCTTTTCCGCCGAGAACCCACCGGTAGTCTTACGCTTCTTAGCTTCCGAAACCGACTCGATTAGGGACGGACCATCTCGATCGCGGGCGTGATCTGGTATTCCTTCAAAGTGGCACACATGAGCGGCGCCATACTCTGCCTAATATGCGGCTTCATGCGCATATTGAAGTAACGGATTTTATCACCTCCGTTCTCACTTGATCTCTCACGAAACCCAACTGCTGATTGTAAGAAATGATGGCACGAGAAATAGGCACATCCCGAGGTGTAGCGGTGAAGAACTCTACAATTCTGCGCTCCTTGATCAAGCGGCGGACAATATTCTGCTTCCATAGCAGCCCTGAACTCATCCCAAGTGGCCCGACGGTCTCTGGGCGCAACGGCCTCCCACCATTCCGCAGCCTTCCTTATCCGGGAGGTACTGGGCAATATGTACCCTCCTGTCTTCGTGACAAGCTACGGCATCAAAGGTCCTGGACAACCGAAAGAGCCAATTCTCCCAACCGAGGGAGTCAAGATCCGGAGAAACGAGGAGGGTGCATCTTAGTCACCGTCTGAAGCCACTTACTAGCCTCCTCCTCTGGTGTCGGGCGGATTTTGGCGTCCACCCCGAGCTATCTGAGTAAGTTGGGCTACCAAGCTGGCAAATCTGTGTAGCCAGCGTCGGCATTATTACCCGACGGCACCGAGTGAGAGGCCGAGTCCGGAGGCGGGAAAGTGAGCCCTCCTCATTATCAGCACCACGACCACGGCCTCGGCCGCGTCCCCTAGCCGGTCTACCACGACCTCTCAACATACTGAAGGGGAATAAGAAAAGAACAAGATCAGAAAGATTCACAATTTACAAAGTTGGTAACACAAGTCACGATTCCGAACAATGCAAGAAAACGAATTACAGAAATATAAGAGTTCGAGGAGACTTACAGCCACGGGTCGCACGAAAAGACGGTAGCATGATGATATTAGGCTCAACGACTGACTCTAATGACGCAACTGACAGACCCAATGTTGGGAAAAACAATCACCCTGTATCGAATCAGCCGGGATACCCGATCCCTGTATCGATTGTGATTTGTTATTGAGAAGGTTTTGACATATATGCCAAATACAGTAAAGGAAACTGTATCGAGGCTTAAGGTTTTATCATGTATCGAAGACCTGCCTCGAATCAGCATAAGTGAAGCTCGTCAGTACAGCAAGAAGACTTGTAAAAAGACCAAGTATGGAAACTGTCTCGACATCCTAAATACAGTCATCTTCCATACAGTTCGCTAAAGGACAAGAAAGAACACAAGTCAAGTTCCGTTGAACAAAGAAGTATTTAAATACTCAAGGATAAAGTATTTAAATACATCGATCTTCGAATCTTCAGAACCCCGCGAAATCCGGATCATGTCATATTCCCGTTGAAGGAAATCTTATTCAAACGGACATCTCAACGGATACTTTCTTCAGAGACTATATATATCCTTGAAGACATTGAAGATCAGTGACAACAATTCAACGAACACCAAGTAACATAACTCTCAAAGCTATCAAAGTTATCATCTGAGCAAACATATCTCCAAAGCATACTGCAAGTTAAGAACGAAAGAGATATACAGTGCTCAAATATCAAGAACAGCCATCATCAGAACTTGATATTCAAAGTCTTTGTTCTTACACGGTTACCTACCCTTTTACCTTTGTGTAAAAACCGAGCTCTGTGTGAACTCAACAAGTTATTCGACTGTGGGACGAATAAGGACGAAGCTTTGGGCTGTGTGAAGAAGCTAGTCAAGAAGGAAGCTTTAACCAATCTGTGTGAACGGTTGAAAGTGATATTCTTTGTATCAATCGTGAACGATACAAGGATAGGTTTGTTTATAATTACGTAGTTGTGTATGCGATAATTATATAATAAACTTTTACTCTGTGTGGAGGACCGGTGGACGTAGAGGTTTACCTCGAACCACTTAAATTATCGTGTCATTTACCTTCACTTTTCTTGTTTGAAATTCTTGTGATATATTAAGTATATACTAAATACTTCGTTGTTGTATCCACGGCAACTAATCGTATCCAAGACTTCCGCTACGCACTAAGATTTAGATTCCGTATGCTTTGTTGTTTAAACTACTTTTCCAAATCGTATCCAGATACTTAAGTGGCCAACAAGTGGTATCGGAGCGGTTGATTCTAAAAAGAATCAGTCGTATTTCTTTTAACCGAATCAGATTCAAATCACTTATTTTCAAAACAGTCTCTTTCATTCCTATATTATCAGTATGGATACTTCTATGATTAACAAAGTCCCTATGTTCTCTATTAACGAATTTGACGACTGGAGAATTAGAATGGAAGCTCATCTTGCAGCAATGCACGAAGAGATGATTTTTGTTATACAGGATGGTCCGATCAAGATCATGAAGGTCAATCCAGCCGCAAGGATAGAGGGCCAAGCCCATGCTGAAATTCTCGAGAAGGAACGCGAGCAATGGACAACCGATGAAAGGAAGCGAGCCAATCTCGACAATGTGGCTAAGAACGCGTTATTTGTCACTCTTGACAAAGGCACGTTCTCAAAGGTAAAGAGCTGCAAAACAGCCAAAGAAATCTGGGATAAACTCAAGTTAATTTGTGAGGGAACTGAGCTCTCAAAAGAAAACAAGATTTCAAAACTTACTCAGCAATTTGAATCTTTTGAAATGAAACCAACGGAAACACTTGAGGAACTTGACCTCAGATTTACTGGTATTGTTGGTGAACTTGAAGCGTTGGGCAAAATTTACACCCAAAAGGAGAAGAACTTTAAAATTTTCAGATCTCTCCCAGCCCGATGGGACATTAAGACCACAGCTATGCGTGTATCCTGTAATCTTAATGAAATATCCACTTTTGATCTCTTCTCTGACCTTAAAGCTTTTGAGTATGACATTGTGAGAAGAGAAAGGTCAAGAATCTCCTTCAAAGGTCACGACTCTCATTCTTTGTATCGAACCGCCGACACGGCATGCCTAGCCTCGTCGGCTTGGCCACAAGAGCGCCGGCAGCGACATCTGTCACAAGATGAAATGGCGCTACTAATGCATAAATTCAAAAGTTCATCAAACGATCTGAAAGACTCCTACAGCCCAAACCTCACAACAAGGTAAGTACCAAACATCATCTGGTGATGCTAACTTGTGTTATAACTGCAGGAAACCAGGCCATTATGCAAACAAATGTCCTCATCCCAAAGTCCAAAGATTGCCTGAGGCCGAGCAACAAGAGAGAGATGAAAGAAGACGTGCTTGGAAAGACAAGCTCAAGGCCCTGATTGGAGAATCAGAAGCCTCCCCCACACCATCCAAATCAGCAGAATGTCTTCAGGTGGTCACTGAGAGTGATTCATCTGACGATGAGTTCGATGATAAAGCATACATGTGCTTTATGGCCAAAGATGTTCCAGAAGGTGAAGACAGCGACGATGAGGTAAGTTCAACCTCAGTTATTCCATCTAATGCATCTCATACTTTCGAAAATATGATGAATGAATTCAAAAACATTCAAAAGGCCCATTAGACTCTAAAAACTGAGAATATACAGCTTCAATTAACAAATCTAGAGCTAAAAGATGAAAATGACTTGCTGAAAATAAACTATGAAAATATGTCTCTTGATTGTGAAACCAGCAAGGTCGATTTTGAAAAACTCATGGAGAGCAATCATCAACTTGCTCATGAATTAAATACAGTTAAAACCCATAATGAGAGCAAGACAAATGATTTGGTTCTACTACAAACCAAAATTACTACTCTCGAGAAGCGAGAAACTGAACTTGAGACCATTCTGAAGTCTTTTGAAAAATCGTCCAAAAGAATGGAAGAAATTGAGCCTTTGGGCAACATGCTCATGATAAAAGTGGCTTAGGATACAGCTCATGTTCGAATAAAGGCAAAACTAGTACTGTGTTCGTCAAGAGTGTGGAACACATTCCAGAATCGGAAGATACTCCTAGTCCCATAAAGGAACCTGCTGTACCGAGAAAACCGAAAGCTGCAATTCCGCCCCCTCAACTCTACAATTCGAGATAGTGGAACCAACAACCACTCAGAAGGCGTAATCTACAGCATGCTCCACAAGCATATCATCAAAGCCGATCATTCGAGAAGAAGACGGTATCCAACCACCAAAGGCCCGCACGAAGACACTCGATAAGTGCACCTAGGTATTGGATACAGGAGCCCCGTTATCCCTCAAGACAGCAGATGCCAGTTCAGTATCAACAACAGCATTGGGAATCCAACTGGAGACCCAGAAGACAAGCTGTTAGGCCTAGGAAAATGGCTCCACCTCCTAGACGGCACTCGTACTGGAATAATAATAATAACCCTGAATTTTACATGCATAATAATTATCATGACTATAACAACTACGGATATGCCCCCCGTAGATACCGCAATACTGTACCGAGTACATCCTACAGTAAACCAATTCTTTGTCGGGAAAATCAGGTACCTAAAGGAACTAACATATATGGACCCAAAAATCAAAGGGGACCTAAATCTACCTAATTTCTTTGTTACAGGACATTCTAGAGGAGGATACTTGGTACTTCGATAGTGGATGCTCTCGTCACATGACCGGAGATAGGATCAAGCTATCTGATTTTGTAGAAGGTCGCGGTCCGAAAGTTCGCTTCGGTGATAAATCTAAAGGAAGAACAAGAGGGAAAGGAAACCTACTTGTCGGGAAATTCAAGGTCACCGATGTTGCATATGTTGAAGGCTTACAGTATAATCTACTTAGTATTAGCCAGTTCTGTGATAAACAGTTCTCGGTGAAGTTCTATATAGATCGATGTAGAGTCAAGAACAACCAAACCAAGGAAGTTGTGCTTACAGGAAGCAGATCAGGTAATATGTACATTCTTGTTTCGAAGCCTATGAGCTCCTCAATTCCATGTTTTGTTGCCAAAGGCACTGCAGATCTTAGCTGGCTATGGCACAAGAGGATGTCTCACGTCAACTTCAAGACGATCAACAAGCTTTCAAGACAGTGTATGGTTAGAGGTTTGCCATATGTGTCATTTAAGAAGGACAGCGTCTGCGGACCATGCCAGAAAGGCAAGCAAATCAAGTCAACCCTGAAAAGCAAATCCTACCTTTCAACCCAAAGAGTGTTGGAAATGCTACACATGGATCTCTACGGTCCTGTAGACCCAGTAAGTTTGGGAGGTAAGAAATATTGCATGGTTGTTGTTGATGATTATTCCAGGTATGCTTGGACGATCTTTCTTAGCAAGAAGAAGGAAACAACATCAAGGCTGCCGAGCTCTGAGAAAGTTGCGAATGAAAACGCATCGAGTATCGTGTGCATTCGTTCCGCAGGTACTTGAATTTACTAACCGCTTTATAGAGCAATACTGTTCGGAGAATGGAATACAAGACGAATACTCATTTGCCGTACACCTCAACAAAATGGTGTTGCCGAGCGAAAGAATAGGGCGTTGAAAGATGCAACAAGGACAATGATTGCCGAAAGCAAATTGCCGCGGCGTTTAAGGGTGAAGCAACCAATACAGCATGCTACACTCAAAACCGCTGTATCGTCAACAAGCACCACAACAAAACAGCTTACGAGGTATGGAACAACAAAACTCCATTAGTTTCGTATTTTCACATTTTTGGATGCAGGTGTTATGTACTGAACAACGGGAAGGACCAACTTAGAACCTTTGATGAAAAATCAGATGAAGGAATATTCGTAGGATACTCCTCCATCAGCAAAGCTTTCAGAATCTTTAATAAAAGGAGGCTGACGATCGAGGAATCAGTTCATGTAGTGTTCGACGAACCACACCATGACCCTACAGGAGTAGATAATATCACTCAGGACATTCACCATCTATCTATCTTGGATCCACCTACACCGATAGAACCTGTAGTTGATTTCGAAATCAACCCCGCAGCTGTAAGAATCGATGTGGAAGAAGGCGTATTTGTACAAGGCTGAAAGTACCCACAGAAACTTTCGATACAGTACGGGATCCTGAACTAGAACCCGACCGAAGATGGTTGAGAGATCACCCGCAAGAGTTGATCATAGGAAACATTAATGCAGGTGTTTCTACTCGAAGGAGAATATAGAGTACACAAGGAAATGTACTTTGTGCACAAGAAGAATCTAATGCTGAAGTCTCACAGTTTCCTGAATGGAAATCTCAATCCGAACTTAGGAGACTCAATATGTGCACTATCGCTGTATTCTTAGCCCAGTCCGAACCTGTTTCGACCATAGACGCTCTTAACAACTCTCATTGGATAACATCTATGGAAGAAGAGCTTAACGGTTTTGAAAGAAACAATGTATGGTATCTTGTACCCAGACCGACACACCAATCGGTTATAGGAACCAAATGGGTATTTCGAAACAAAAAGGATGGAAATGGACTAATCATAAGGAACAAATCCAGACTAGTAGCACAAGGCTATTGTCAGGAAGAAGGAATCGACTATGATGAAACCTTCGCCCCTGTAGCGAGACTAGAAGCCATCAGGATATTTTTAGCCTTTGCCGCCCATAAGAACTTTATCGTATACCAAATGGACGTCAAAAGTGCTTTCCTGAATGGAGAGCTTATAGAAGAAGTTTATGTTGAACAACCACCAGGGTTTGCCAACACAGACGGTATCGATCTAGTTTACAGGCTAAGGAAAGCACTGTACGGACTTAAACAAGCCCCTAGAGCCTGGTACGAAACTCTGTCCCAGTATCTAACCAACAACGGATTTGAGAAAGGTTCTGTCGACAAAACCCTATTCAAGATACAGGAAGGTGATGACCTTCTAATGGTACAAATTTATGTCGATGATATTATTTTTGGTTCAACTAACCTTGCTCTATGTCAAAGGTTCTCACATCTCATGCAAAGCAAATTTGAAATGAGTATGATGGGGGAACTTAGTTATTTCCTAGGTTTGCAGATAAAGCAGGTGCCTACAGGTATATTCATCAACCAGGAGAAATACAGCAAGGAGCTTCTCAACAAATTTGGAATGAACACTTCCAAATCCTCGCCAACCCCCATGAGCACTTCCGTGCAAATTAGTGCGTCTTGTGGCGGAAAGCCGTTTGACCAATCACTCTACAGAAGATCATTGGTTCGCTCCTGTACCTAATGGCTAGCAGCCCGATATCCAGCTCTTTGTTGGAGTGTGTGCGAGATACCAAGTTGCACCTAAGGAATCACACTTCAATACACTAAACGAATCCTGAAATACGTTAAAGGAACAGTCGATGCAGGACTGTGGTATCCTAAGGAAGGCGGATTCGATTTAGTTGGATACTGACTCGGATCTCGGAGGTCGCAAGCTAGATAGGAAGAGTACAGTGGAACTTGTCACTTTCTCGGACCTAGACTTGTTTCTTGGTTCAAGAAGAAGCAATTGGCTAATTCTCTTTCCACGGCTGAATCAGTACTATGTCTTTGGCGGTCTTTGTATGCGAATCCTTTGGATGCGGAACAACTATCGATTATGGAATCGATGCTAGAGAGACTCCAATCATGTGTGATAGCACGAGTGCAATTGCAATCACGCACAATCCTGTTTTGCACTCGCGCACTAAACATATCAACATGAAGCATCATTTTATCAGAAATCATGTCGAGAACAAGGATGTCCGCCTGGAAAAAGTCCATACAGACATCCAGCTGGCCGACATTTTCACCAAGCCTCTCGACACGGAAGATTCAACATGCTAAGAACAGACTGGGAATACTACGGCCCGGACTCCTGTAAGTAAATTTACCGCTTTTACTCAACAATTGAGGGGAATGTCAGTAAGACCCGTGAATACTGATTCAACATTAATTATCTGTACACTCGTAATCATCAATACAAGATCAGAGCGAACGAAGGCATATGAATCCTACAGCTGATGTGTGCAATAATTAAGGGGGAATACTGTAGGACCCATGAATACAGCATTAATCCAAATATTGCTGTATGGAATTTGAAACCTATTAGTACCTTTTTAAGGGGGAACGATGTATCGACGCGGAGAACAGCACATACTATAGGATTTTGTTAGGCGTATTTGTAGACGCTTATTTATCATTATTTTGTAGTGTTTTGGTGAGTGAAATCATCTCAATGAGTTTTTAATGCCTTAATTTTGTATGATTGACAGGAAATTGAAGTCCGGAAGCTAAAACGAGGCAAAACGGGCGAAAACGGCAAAACTGGACTATGAGCCGCGGCACAAGGAATCTGAGCCGCGGCACCGAAAGACACCAACCGAAGGGCAGAGTAAGCTGTACTCTGTGCCGCGGCACAGCCCAGGTGAGCCGCGGCACAGAAGAATTAATTAGCGCCTGTGTATTCAACAGCGATGTGTGTGGCGCAGTTAGTCTAGTCGCGGCACACTTGGCGGTTGGTGTGTGCCCGCGCGGATTTTTTAGCTGTTTCGAAGCCAGTTTTCGACCAACTAATACGGACGCGATTTGTGGAGGTGCTGAGCTATAAATAGGGTTTAAGACCCTAATTTAATTATCTTGGAATCATTGAATCTAAACCTAGGAGAGCTTAAGCTTGGAGACAGAGAAGAGGAGGAAGCGAGGAAGAATTCAAGGCGTAAGGCGGGAGGCTCAAGAGCAGACGAATCCGAGCTTCATCTGCGTTTGAATTTTATGCTTTCGCTTATTTATTCGTATTTTCGCTTTTAGTATGTCGCTAAAGCCCTAATCTAGGGTTTTGATGAAACCTTTGTTTTGACGAATTGATTTAGATTATCCAATTTATTACCTTTTTATTGAGTTTTCCCAATTATGTTTAATGCTTGCAATTATCTGGCCAATAGTTGTATTGATTTAATCATTCACTTCGAATCGGCAGAGGAGATTTGGTGAGGAACTATTGGTGAGGACCGTTTTATTCTGTGAGATAGGAATATACTCATAGGAACTACGTGGCCTTTAGGAGATTTCATGATTTTTGCCTATCGACGAGATAATTCACCTAGGGATAGAGTGCGTTAGTCGCCGTTAGATAAATCTATTGACCTCGGGAGAGGCAGTAGAATATATTAGCAATCTCCGCCTTCAATAAATTGGGAAAATTATTTATTACGGATAATCGAAAGTAAATTCGGATAAATTAAGGTGGATTCAGGACCCTAGACTTATTTATCATTTGATTCTTTTTATTCAAGCTATTGTTTTCTGCTTAGTCTTTTATTAATTCTTTTAGTTATTAATCGCAAAGCCCAACTTCGATTGTTCAAATAAAATTGGAATACGAAAACATCGGTAGTTAGATATTCAATCCTCGTGGGAACGATACTCTACTTATCACTTTATTACTTGTAAACGATGACGTGCACTTGCGTGTA
The DNA here is from genome assembly GCA_033398695.1 of Orobanche coerulescens. Classification (NCBI taxonomy): domain Eukaryota; kingdom Viridiplantae; phylum Streptophyta; class Magnoliopsida; order Lamiales; family Orobanchaceae; genus Orobanche; species Orobanche coerulescens. The sequence continues at coordinate 114,078,118 of CM065816.1, forward strand.
AGAAATATCGCAACAAGTTTTTGGCGCCGTTGCCGGGGATTGAAATTTTTCTAATATCGATTTAAGTATTTCCAGTCTTAATTTGAACGTTTTATTTTTATTTTTGCGTATTTAATTTCGTTTATTTGTTTTTCCTCTCAGGACCTTTTGTGTAGTGCATGAGAAGACTCGGTAACGAAGGCCTACTACCTTTGGACACCTAGCTCGAGCGCACTCTAAGAAGGAACAAAAAGGAGAAAAGAGAGTTGCAGACGACGGTCAACATGGCCGAGAATATTGAAATCCAAGGAGGAGACAACCAAGTGCGGCAAGTTCAACCGGAACTAGCTCTTCGAGATTATGCCATGCCGCAAGTCAACGCAAATTTTTCGGGAATTCGGCGTCCCACCATCCAAGCTAATAACTTTGAGATCAAGCCCGCCATTATTCAGATGGTGCAGGCGAGCCCATTCTGTGGACTGCCGAAGGACGACCCGAATGCCCACATTGCTTCATTCCTTGAGATATGCGATACTTTCAAAACTAATGGTGTCACCGACGATGCCATCCGATTGAGGCTTTTCCCTTTCTCTTTGAGGGACAAAGCAAAATTCTGGTTAAATTCCTTACCGCCGGGGTCGATTACAACATGGGAGAGGTTAGCGCAAGCCTTCCTTGCCAAATTTTTCCCACCAGCTAAGACGGCGAGGTTGAGAAACGAGATAACCACTTTTGCCCAGTACGATATGGAAACGCTCCACGAGGAGTGGGAGCGATATAAAGAATTGCTTCGAAGATGCCCTCATCACGGCATTCCTGATTGGCTTCAGCTTCATACTTTTTATGGTGGTTTGAGTGCTTCTACACGCACTCTTGTGGATGCGGCCTCCGGTGGGACATTCATGGGAAAATCTATGGCCGAGGCTCACGTGCTTTTGGAAGATATGGCCGAAAACGCATACCAATGGCCATCAGAAAGATTGACACCGAAAAGAGTAATGGAAGTTTCAAGCAATGATCCGATTTCCACTTTGACAGCTCAAGTCGCCGCTTTGACACAACAGCTCCAGACATTTTCGCATGCACCAGCCCCCGTTACCATAGAGACATGCAATTGGTGTAACGGATCACACCCGAGTGCGGAATGTCAATTTGGAAATCCGTTCGAGCAACATCAGATGGAGCAGGCTCAATTCGTAGGAAATGGGAATCGACCGAATAACCCGTACTCCAATACTTATAATCCGGGGTGGCGAAATCATCCCAACTTTTCATGGAGAAACGGACAGAACGCACACCAGCCCCCTTTCGCCCAGAATCAACAGCAGCCCCCTTCCGCTCCCAAAGTGTCTCTCGAGGAAGCGCTTGCAAAATTGGCGGCAAATACGAGTCAATTTATGACTCGGACGGAAGCTACACTACAAAATCATTCTGCTTCCATTCGGAATTTGGAGGTCCAGCTGGGCCAAATCGCTAATGTGTTGACAGCTCGTCCGGAGGGAGCATTGCCGAGTACAACAGAGACTAATCCTAGAGAGAGTCTAAACGCAGTTAGCTTGAGAAGTGGGAGAGAGGTGCTGGATCAGCCCAAGTGGGGTAAAGAGAATAAGGTGATTGGGGAAGAGATGGATTTAAATCCAGAGGAGTCGAAGGATTTGAAGCCGGATAACTTGAAGACATGTGTCCCCCCCGTTCCGTTTCCGCAGAGACTACAGCAAAGAAGGGCGGACAAACAATTTTCTAAATTCCTTGATGTGTTCAAAAAGCTTCACATAAATATTCCGTTCGCCGAAGCATTGGAGCAGATGCCGAGTTATGTCAAGTTCATGAAAGAGATATTATCTAAGAAGAGAAAACTTGAAGAGTTTGAAACGGTTGCCTTGACAGAGGAGTGCAGTGCAATTCTTCAAAAGAAGCTCCCACCTAAATTGAAAGATCCGGAAACTTCAACATACCGTGCACCATGGGGAATCTTTCGTTTGATAAGGCACTATGCGATCTTGGTGCAAGTATCAACCTCATGCCTCTATCGATTTTCCAAAAGCTGAATATTGGGGAAGCCAAGCCAACCACAGTCTCCTTACAATTGGCGGATCGATCGATAAAGTATCCGAGGGGAGTAATCGAGGATGTTTTAGTTAAAGTCGATAAGTTCATCTTTCCGGCCGATTTCATCGTACTAGACATGGAGGAAGATGAAAATATTCCGATCATCTTGGGACGACCATTTCTAGCGACGGGCCGCACCCTTATAGACGTGGAAAAGGGGGAGTTAACTCTGAGGGTCCAAGACGAGCAAGTTACTTTTCAAGTGTTCAAATCGTTCCCATGTCCCGGAAGTGCTGATAAAGAGTCTCAAATTGAAAGTGTGGATGTTGTTGAAAGAGGAAAGCACCGAAAACATTGTCGGTGGAAAAATTCAGATTTTGTGTTGAATGGCCCAAGTTTTAAGAAGGATGTTGAACGAGTGGCATTCCTCGAGCATGAGGAAAAATCTGCTGCAGTCGTGAGTTCGTTGGTGAAGGAGGAGAGTGAGCCGAAAGCCAAGCGGACAATTAGTCATGGAGAAACCGGGTGTTTCGGAAAGTTATTCAAGTCGAAACCTTTCCGCAAACTACATTTGATGACCGAACCGAAAGTCGAACCGCTGATGACCAATGGTCATAATTTTAACCAAAATATAAACGGTTCGATGAACGGGGCGGAAGCCAAATGGAGTCTGCGAAAAGCGAACTAACGTTGTTCAATAGGTCCGGCTGAAGACTATAAACTTAGCGCTTCTCGGGAGGCAACCCGAGCTCGTAGTTGTAGATTTTTGCATTTCTTTATTTTTCTTGTATTCGTGATTCTTATTTTTCATCATTTTTGTGCTTCTATTTGCTTCTGCCTCTCGTTTTTAACGTCTTCTTTTTAAAATTCTGTGCAGGAAAATCCCAGGGAAGAAACTGGAGTATGAGCCGCGGCACAGTTATTGTGAGCCGCGGCACACATCAATAGCAAAGGGAGGCAAAACCGATCAGACTTTGTGCGCGGCACGGCATAAATGAGCGGCATACTTGAGCAATGAGCCGCGGCACACGGAATTTGTGCCGCGGCACACGACAAAACGAGACACAGTAAAAGGGATCAGACCTTGTGCCGCGGCTCACTTTATCTGTGCCGCGGCACACTATGCGGAATTTGAAAGGGCCAGGCTGATTTAACGCGCACTCGGCCGGCACTATCAGTACGTTTTCTTTCTCCCTTGCCTTCCCTCCCAGTAGCGACCCGGCCAAAGTTCTTCAAAAAATTTCTTTTCTTCCTGCGATTTTTCTTGCAATCTTCAAAAAGGTACGTTTGAATCTTTAATTCTTATTTGCTTATGGTTGATATATGGAAGTTGTTTATGCCTTGAATGATTGGAACATGCTTATTTCCCTTCAAATAGCTTTATGATTGTTAGATAAGAACATGGTAGTTTCATCGAATTTCAATGGTTGAATCAGAATATCAATGAGTAGAATGTGTTAAGTTGTTAATGATTGAATTGTATTTCTGTTTTTGGGGGTTGAATCGAGCTAGAACTATGTTTATTCTTCAAGTAAACGTGCGCCCTCAAGGTGTCCGATAAATTGCCCAAATGAAAAGTTTTCTTTGAAAAAGCAATCGTTTTGAATTTTCGTGCAACGTATACGTTTTCAATTTACAGCAAGCCCAACCCTTACATCCAGTTTAGATGTTTAAGTCCAAATTCATCTTTTTCTCTCGTATGCGCTTGTGTCTTAAATTCGGAATTTCTGGTTTGATATCCTTAGCCGCGCATAGCTCATTGTTATTATTTTTGCGTAACTAAACCCTCGTGTTGTACTTCTCAGAACTGATTATGGCGCGCACGAAGAAGCTGACCAAGCGTGCTAGGACCGAGTCATCCCCTACGCGAGGGGAGACCTCTCGGGGTCGGGCCGAGGCGGAGGGGCACCAATTTTCGGACCCCGAAATCCACAAGATATTCAACGAAAAGATCCGTCCGCGACCACTTATTCCCGAGAGAGGTTTTACTCCAGCTCCTCAGGACGGGGAGTTGCTCACGATGATTGACGAGATGGGATGGGCCAGATTTACAGCACCTCCCGAGCCAGCGGTCATCTCGATCGTCCAGGAGTTTTACGCCAGCGCTCTGCTGAAGCACATCTGGGCAGGGCATACGTTGCCATCTTTAGAGTCTCGGACTCAGGTCGACGTCCGAGGGGTCACAGTTGATTTCTCCCCGACTGCTATTCGGAGGCTTTTCGGGTTTCCGGCGGTTGACGAGACAGCCTATGACCGCATGATGACCGGCCTCACTAAGGAGGCCCTGCTTGAGACGATTGCACAGCCCGGTATCGACTGGGAGCAGTGAGCACAGAGCTCATCCACTTTTCACTTCAGGAGCTCGCGCCTCAGCCGGCTCGGGCGAGCCTGGATTTACTTTATTTGCGCACGCATTGACCCCACCTCCCAGATCCGTACAGTTTTTCTCTCCCGTGCCCGGATACTTTTTGCTATCACCTCCGGGCTGCATTTCGATGTGGCCCCCATTCTAGTCCAATCTATCTTCCAGAGTATCCAGGGGGGGCCAAGACGGGGTTGAAGCACCCCTCCCTCATCTGCGCTTTATGCCGGCAGTCGGGGCTGACATGGTCAGTCGACGAGCCGATGCTTGCCCCACAGGCCCCGATCGACCACCGCATCATATCGCACTTTGATCAGTGGGGCGGAGCGCCGGCACACGCTCGGGGGCGAGGATTTTTGCTCGAGGAGGCTCACGAGGGATCCCCCGAGCCGCTTTTGTTGACGCACGGAGAGGCCGGCCCGCAGCCCGACAGAGCGAGGTTGGATGAGCTGTTTGATGGGCTGCGGGAGGATTTGAGGAGAGAGAGAGAGGAGCTGAGAGAGGAGTTGAGGAGAGAGAGAGATGAGATGAGGAGAGAGAGAGAGCTGGATGGCTGCCATGCGGGAGGAGCAGCGGGCGGCGCGGGAGAGTGTTATTCTTTGCCGCGCAGCCGAGATGAGAGAGCAGGCCCGCCGGGCCAGCCGACGAGCGGCGAGGCGTATTGCTGCGAGGGATGCTTATCATCAGGAGCACCTCGCCGCATGGACGGCCCACATCATGCATCCCGACGGGCCATTTATAGCGCCCGCCCGGCCAGCCACACCACCCTCCTCACCGGACGATGCCGGCACCAGCTCCTGAGCAAACTGGAGGGGAGTACTTGACCTTTTACTTTTCTTGCATTTCATTTTTTTTGTCCATTGAGGTCAATGTACGTCCTAAGTTTGGGGGGGATATACATTCAGTCTACATTCATTGTTGTACTCTATTTTCTTGCTGTACATTATATTTTGTTGCACTTTTCGTTTCTTTGCGAAATTTTTTTTAGATAGCCTTGCTTGCCGTAGTTTTCCTTATTCGTGAATTTTTGTGCTTCTATTTGTGTGATACTGATGTTACGACACTGTCTTTCTCTCTGAAGAAACGGGCGAGTTCTAGTCGACTTGTAGTCAGTTATTTCTGTTCTGCTTAGTATTCAATTAGGTCCGAAATTTTTCGTGATTGTAGAGGTCTTGGCAGATAAGAGACGATACATACTTGTTTAAAATCCCCATCAATACGTTTGGCTACATTTTCCCGGATAGTGAGTCGTACTGTTTCTTCAGTCGTGTTAGCACTTAAATTGAGTTTAGAGTCGGTCAGTTTTTCCCAAAAGTCGAGATAAAGTGTTCTATGAAGGGAAGTCTAGTAACCGGGGGTATTCGCGTGACCCGTTGTTTACTCTCGCGTAAAACGACGACCCCGATTAGACTAGTGATTTAGTGATTTCACATGTGCCAATGATAGGAAGCCTAGTAACCGGGGGTATTCGCGTGACCCGCTGTTTACTCTCGCGTAAAACGGCAACCTTGATTCGGACATGCGAAAATTGTGTATTCGAGTTGTTTCTCCGCTGTAAACGGGAACTTAGTAACTAGAAACATCCATGTGCCCCATGAGTGTCTTTTACATCAAACGGTTTCCGAATACATGAGAATGGAAGTTACACCCTAGGATTATCCCGATGAAACATCCCGAGATCCTAACCTAGTGGTCGACTCGAATCAAATTTTTGAGCACATATATAAGGGGATACTGTCCGAGGTTTATTTGTTATGAGACTCGTGAAAATAGTGCTTTTAGACTGTGGAACGCGACGAACTAGCTTGTTTATGTTAGCCTTTCATATTGACGGTCGATTTGACTCATGTTTTGTTAATATTTGAGCTGAGTTTTCTTCATGAACGAATGATTAGGACTGAACTTGATTACTTTGCGGAATCATTATTCTGAGTGCAGCTCGCTTTTTTGACACTCGTATTATTTAGAGAGAGTGGCAGGATAGTATTGATTAGGTTGAACACTATGAGTTGCACGATGATTCACGACATTCTTTTATTGACTTTAATTCTTTTTGCTTGAGGACAAGCAAAGGCTTAAGTTTGGGGGTATTTGTTAGGCGTATTTGTAGACGCTTATTTATCATTATTTTGTAGTGTTTTGGTGAGTGAAATCATCTAAATGAGTTTTTAATGCCTTAATTTTGTATGATTGACAGGAAATTGAAGTCCGGAAGCTAAAACGAGGCAAAACGGGCGAAAACGGCAAAACTGGACTATGAGCCGCGGCACAAGGAATCTGAGCCGCGGCACCGGAAGACACCAACCGAAGGGCAGAGTAAGCTGTACTCTGTGCCGCGGCACAGCCCAGGTGAGCCGCGGCACAGAAGAATTAATTAGCGCCCAGGTATTCAGCTGTTGGCGATGTGCCGCGGCATAGGTCTAGTGAGCCGCGGCACACTTGGCGGTTGGTGTGTGCCCACGCGGATTTTTTAGCTGTTTCGAAGCCAATTTTCGACCAACTAATACGGACGCGATTTGTGGAGGTGCTGAGCTATAAATAGGGTTTAAGACCCTAATTTAATTATCTTGGAATCATTGAATCTAAACCTATGAGAGCTTAAGCTTGGAGACAGAGAAGAGGAGGAAAGCAGAAGAATTCAAGGGCAGAAGGCGGGAGCTGAAGAACGGAGGAATCCGAGCTTCATCTGCGTTTGAATTTTATGCTTTCGTTTATTTATTCTGTATTTTCAGTTTTTAGTATGTCAGGCTAAAGCCCTAATCTAGGGTTTTGATGAAACCTTTGTTTTGACAAATTGATTTAGATTATCCAATTTATTACCTTTTTATTGAGTTTTCCCAATTATGTTTAATGCTTGCAATTATCTGGCCAATAGTTGTATTGATTTAATCATTCACTTCGAATCGGGAGAGGAGATTTGGTGAGGAACTATTGGTGAGGACCGTTTTATTCTGTGAGATAGGAATATACTCATAGGAACTACGTGGCCTTTAGGAGATTTCATGCTTTTTGCCTATCGACGAGATAATTCACCTAGGGATAGAGTGCGTTAGTCGCCGTTAGATAAATCTATTGACCTCGGGAGAGGCAGTAGAATATATTAGCAATCTCCGCCTTCAATAAATTGGGAAAATTATTTATTACGGATAATCGAAAGTAAATTCGGATAAATTAAGGTGGATTCAGGACCCTAGACTTATTTATCATTTGATTCTTTTTATTCAAGCTATTGTTTTCTGCTTAGTCTTTTATTAATTCTTTTAGTTATTAATCGCAAAGCCCAACTTCGATTGTTCAAATAAAATTGGAATACGAAAACATCGGTAGTTAGAGATTCAATCCTCGTGGGAACGATCCTCTACTTATCACTTTATTACTTGTAAACGATGACGTGCACTTGCGTGTAGGAAATATCGCAACAGATTTCGATTCAGTATATAATATAATATTATTTCCTTTTTAAAATAATTTTTGTCCACGTGCCCTGTTTTTATGTCAAACGTCATGTTCATTAAATGCCTTACACGACATCTGGACAACTGAATCTCAAAAGCCGCGATGTTTTTAAATTGTTTATTATTTTTAACCGCCGTTTTAGGCATTTAGGGTAATCAACCTATGTCAGAAGTGGGACCCGCTGTATTTTAAAACCTTTTAATGGATTAGCGTACCAGTTACACTAAATCCATCCTGACCGTCGATTTCAAAACCGGTTCCCATCCCTTAAAATCTGACCATTCGTACTCTGCAAAACCCTATTTCGCCGCCCAAGTATAAATGGACTGTATCTGCCATTAGAGACTCTTTACGCTGTCTGCAATTACAAGAGATCTCAAGCAAACAGCCTACATGTTTTCTGCAAATTCACTGCGAATTTCTACTGTTTTCTTCCACCTTCGTTTTAAGAAAACATCCATGGCTAGTCAATCTTCATCCCCCGTTCTGAAGAAAACCTCAAACATCATTGATGGCCGGATCTTCTCTAAACCAGTCATCATCGAACGTATCATCTCGGAAATCAACGACACCGAACCAATGGAGTATATCATTACTCGTCTTGAGCAACAAGGTCTTTATCGCTTCGGAAGCAAAATCGCTGACAAATACGACGCCCATCTGGTTGAGGAATTCTACCTCAACGCTGCTGTTCGTTTTTTGTCACTCGCTCAAGGAGGACATGTTGCTGACATCACGGCAACAGTCCAAGGAGTACAAGTCTGCATCAATCGTGATTTACTTCAAAGAATCTACAGGCTGCCCGCCGACGGCCTGACGATGGACCAGCTTGAGACGTTTGGGTCTCAAGAGCTGATTACCATGTTTTATGGACTTTTTACCGGGTCCAAAGTGGTTGATATGGTGACAACCACGTGTCACAAGAAAAATTTTCTTCTTTATTTCGTTTATCTCCATGACTTCTGTTCCAGGATCATTGAAAATCGAACCGGTGCGTTCGAGATGTGCACGAATCTAAGGTTCAGAATGATGGTAGCCATTTTGACCTGTGAAAAGGTCAACTGGTGCCAAATCATTTTGAAACGTCTTCAAGAAGAGGTGTGCAAACCGGCCACCCAAAAGAAATCATTTGGTATAATGCTGAACTACATTTTGACGAAGTGCGGAGTGATGCAATCCGCCGATGCCAAGAAAAATAGCTCACGGATATATTTAGGAGGTGTCAAACCCTCTGCTTATAACCAGAGCACAATGCATGCCAATCACCCAAGAACCAGGCACATGCCTATCTCTGACAACCCAAGAGATGAAACCGTGAAGGTCCCTGAATTGGAATCTTCAAAGAAGAAGCGCAAGCGTTCTCACAGCAAGAAGCACTCTGCTGGTGAGAAGTCCAAGAAGAGACTTCGGAGGCTCTCAAAAATCAAAGCCAAGCACTCCGAGGATGTCTCGCCCGTGGCGCAACCCACGTATGAAGAACCCCAGGGCCCAACCCCTGTGGAAGAGGTGTCTCCTACTGCATCGACAGTAGATCCCGAGCCTTTGGCGGCTACGACGGATATAGAGACATCTGCCAACGCACAAGACGTTAGCACGACGGCTGCCCATTCGGAGCCAAAAGCTACATCTCCTCTACGGGATCCCACACCCGTGCAGGATCCAATTTCCTTCGGGGCACCATCCCCTGCAAGGAGTCCATCTTCCGTACAGGATCCCATACTGCAGAATCCTCGAAACAGCGTCTCCAGACGTGATTCGAAGTCCCTCCGCTGACTCAATCATAAATCAAACACTTCTTTCGGTTCAAATTGAACAAGCGTACGAAAGATTTCTGCAATGGAAAGGCTATAGGCTAGCTCCGTACGACACACTGTACAACTGGAGCGAATGGAGCCACGAAGAGAGGTTCATCTCCGAAGTAACTGACTCAACTGAAATTGAGGCACTGCTTCGATGGGACAACGCTTCTTGCAAAGATCTTATTGAAAGCCACCTGCTGCACAAATCTGACGCCAGAAGAAAAGGAAAGAAGAAGTCAGAGGACTCTCCCATTAATCCAAAAGCTGACGACGACCATGACTCAGACGATGACGACGATGCTCTTCAAGCAGGTCTGAGAATGATCCGCGAAGAGGCTGAAGCCCAAGCCGCCTCTCCACCCAGAAAAGACGAAGGTCCATCTACCCAAGCTAATCCACCTTCGCCACAGCCGGAGAATATTCCCGACCAGGAGAAATCAGTCCCTCCAGTCGAGGAAGATCAAGAAATTTTGGAACAGGCACCCGAGCCTGTTGCGACCGAAGAAGCCATCCCTGCAAGTCAACAGGAGGATTCAGTCCCTCCTGCATTCATAACTGCTGAAGAACCTTCGCCACAGGACGCTTCTGAACCAACTGTCGCCGTACCACAAGAAGCTACTCCCGCCCCTGCAACCTTGGAATCCGAGGACGGTAACGAACCTGAGGATGTACAACTTACTTCACGTCCATCCGTGAATGTAAGGAGGTTAAACGGTGCTGAAGACTTCGCCCAGCCTGACTCTCCTATCTCTGCTGCACGTAAAGAGCGCCTGCAAGCACTTGGCCTTCAGACTGTTTTTATCCAAGATGCAGTAAACGCTCTCTCTTCAGTTGAAAAGGCACTGAATTGGATGCACACCTCTGCCGTAGAAGAAATGACCACTCTTCAACACGAATTATCTCGAGTTGTCGACGCGTTCATCCTTTTGCCAGAAGTGTTCAAGCAAGCCTTGAAGATCATGCAAGATAAACAAGAGCAACTGCTGAAGGAGGAAGCTACAAAGACAAGAATTGCTTAAGCCAAGACTGCCTGTGCAATGATTGAGAACAGCTCTCAGCTGCGTGCGCACGATAAAAGCATTCAAGAGATGTCGCAGACTCTTTCCTCCCTTGTTGAAAGAATAACCAGCATCGAGACCAAACAGGACGCCGCTCTTGAAATCCTGCAAAGTCTTGATGAAGCCAAAAAGGGGGAAGAGGCTCGAGAAGCTGCAAGGAGAATAAGACGCAACAGAAAGGGAATTTGAAATTTGCTCGGAGCAAGATCATTGCCGAATTGAACAAGCTAGCACCTCAACCCCAAAGCTTTAGAATTTCGTGCTCAGCACTGAATTCCATGACCCAAATGTCCCTTGGCAAAATCTTGTTCAAAGACCTTCTAAATACGTGCCGACCAACCGCAACCCAACTGCCGACGAAGTGAAGCACTGGAGGAAGAATGAACTGATGAGATATTTTGTCAGACTCATCAGGGAATCCGCCATCTTCAAAAATTATAAAACATTGGCGGAAGCGGTAGATAAGTTTTCAAAGATGCTCGAAGAAGGTAAGCTCCCTCTCCAAGTCGAAATGAAATCAAAGCATAGAAGAGGAGATCGGGTCACCCATCCAGAGGATTGGATACTTGCCTTTGATCGTTCATATGAAGGAAGAGCGATTTACCAGGAACGAGGCAATGATTCACTTCAAAACTGGTGGCGCGGCACCGAGTACGAGCAAGGAAAGAGACCATGGAGGCATGCAGATCAAAGATAAAGAGCTGAAATTTATGTATATTATTTTTGTTTTTGTAATTTCTATTCAATACAGCAAACTTTGTACTCAATCATTATATCAATAAAATAGTTTGTTTGTCTTGAAAGATTACAACTCGTAATCTACTGTGTTAATGTATGATTACTTAAAATTGTTTGATAGGAATCTCAAGTTAAGATAAACTTGATTGAAAAATTAAAGTCATGCGAACTAGTCTACGAGTTCATAGTTTCGATTGTAAACTTAGAATACATTGTAAGATTGTGCTGCGCCAATCATAGGCTTAAGTTGTAATAAATCTCAAACTGTATCGAACGTGCCTGCGAGCAGTTCATTATTGTAGACTAAGTCACTAAGTCAGACCTATTGACAAAAGACCAAGAAATCTGCCAGACGTCATCGAAGAAGAATGCTTCATGAAGAAGGTTTTGGCATCATCAAGAAGACTCGAAGAGTTTAAGTTAAGTCTTGGCAAATTGTCAAAAAGGGGGAAATTGTTGGGAAAAACAATCACCCTGTATCGAATCAGCCGGGATACCCAATCCCTGTATCGATTGTGATTTGTTATTGAGAAGGTTTTGACATATATGCCAAATACAGTAAAGGAAACTGTATCGAGGCTTAAGGTTTTATCATGTATCGAAGACCTGCCTCGAATCAGCATAAGTGAAGCTCGTCAGTACAGCAAGAAGACTTGTAAAAAGACCAAGTATGGAAACTGTCTCGACATCCTAAATACAGTCATCTTCCATACAGTTCGCTAAAGGACAAGAAAGAACACAAGTCAAGTTCCGTTGAACAAAGAAGTATTTAAATACTCAAGGATAAAGTATTTAAATACTGTCAGTCTTCAGATCTTCAGAATCCCGCGAAATCCGGATCATGTCATATTCCCGTTGAAGGAAATCTTATTCAAACGGACATCTCAACGGATACTTTCTTCAGAGACTATATATATCCTTGAAGACATTGAAGATCAGTGACAACAATTCAACGAACACCAAGTAACATAACTCTCAAAGCTATCAAAGTTATCATCTGAGCAAACATATCTCCAAAGCATACTGCAAGTTAAGAACGAAAGAGATATACAGTGCTCAAATATCAAGAACAGCCATCATCAGAACTTGATATTCAAAGCTGCTGTTCTTACCTGGTTACCTACCCTTTTACCTTTGTGTAAAAACCGAGCTCTGTGTGAACTCAACAAGTTATTCTGACCTGTGTGGGACGAATAAGGACGAAGCTTTGGAACTGTGTGTGAAGAAGCTAGTCAAGAAGGAAGCTTTAACCAATTTGTGTGAACGGTTGAAAGTGATATTCTTTGTATCAATCTGTGTGAACGATACAAGGATAGGTTTGTTTATAATTACGTAGTTGTGTACGCAGTAATTATATAATAAACTTTTTACTCCTGTGTGGAGGACCAGTGGACGTAGAGGGGTTTACCTCGAACCACTTAAATTACTGTGTCATTTACCTTCAGCTTTTACTGTTTGAAATTACTGTGATATATTAAGTATACACTAAATACTTCGTTGCTGTATCCACGGCAACTAACTGTATCCAAGACTTCCGCTACGCACTCAGATTTAGATTCCGTATAGTTTGTTGTTTAAACTACTTTTCCAAACTGTATCCAGTATACTTAAGTGGCCAACACCCAAATTTCACCGACAGCCTAGGTATTCAAAACCTAAGCTCCGATACCATAATTGTAACATCCCAATTCACAAATGGGACATTACACGCCGTAGGACCCCCGTGAGGTCTACCAGGCTAACTCGTGACACATGAACCACAATGATAACATGAAAGATGTACCCAAAAAGTAAATAAGGCCGTGGCCTCGGCCAAAACATTTTAACGGAGTACATGAGACATAAGTTAAATACCAAAATGTTGCCCACACAGGGGACTTAACCCATGTTCAAAAATAAACCAACTATCTCCAGTACTCAACAAATGCAATGACAAACAGAAAAATGCAGACTCGAGCCACATCATCATCATGCCAACCCATCCTTTGCATGCGCATCCCGTGCTAGCTCCTCAGCTCGACCAGTACCTGAAATGCATAAGACGCATTTCCCCCATTTAAGGGGTTAGCATTCGAATAGCTAGTGCAAGTACATAATTACACAACATTATATACATACACAATTCAACGCAAATAAATCGTTAGGATAAATCATTTTGTAGATCAATATTCTGGAATATCACATTAACACCAAAGCAGTGTATTAACAAGTTTCCCACATCACAATTATCCACGCTTGGTAACTCGCGACCGTACCCATTAGTATCGGCCCCCAGAGGTCCCGTCAGACCGTCCCCAGGTGAGAAACCACTTCCGTGGCCGTACCCATTAGTATCGTCTCCCAGAGGTCCCGTCGAACCGTCCCCAGGTGGAAGAACATCAACACACGCACCCAATTCCACTTCCATGGTCGTACCCATTAGTATCGGCCCCCAGAGGACACACGCCATCCCCAGGTGGAAGAGAAACAATCACATTCGTTCAATAAAACCATTTACATCATTCGCATCAAAATCATACGCACATAACGGAATGGAATACATGTACTTGCCTGAGTAATACTACGTGAAGGAAACAGCGAACGGAAAGGTTTCGGCCCGAACAACCTTCACAAATCCGATCCTAACACAATAACGATGGACAACAAATCTTAAAACTACGTAAATGATGGAATACATCCTAGTTCAACCCGTTGAAACCCTTAGTCGAACAAAACTGGGGTATCGTCGACTATAAGTGACGAACAATGGAAAACTTGGAGTTTAAAACCACAAATCATCGACAAACTGAAGGGTTACAAGTGCACGATCGAAGTCCAGCGATAACCCAGTAATAATTCGGACTAAAAGAGTCAAATCCCAAGAAATCCCGAAAATTCCCCCAAAATCTCAAAATAAGGGTTTTGGGAATAATTACCTTGATTCGGGTGGTGGAAAGTGATTAGGAACTTGAAGAATTCACGCAAGGATTGCACGGTGGTAGCGAATGATGATCTACAGTCGAAATCGGCCCTAACCCCCGCCTGGAATCGCTCAAAACCGAGAAGGATAGGAAAAGAAGGAAAAATGACGAAGTTGACCGCTGCTGTCCTATTTATATTTAACAGACTTAGCGCACGCTACGCACAAGCATTAGCGTGCGCTAGCGGGGCATGGCAGAACATTCTGCCTTCTGACCTCCCGTTAGCGTACGCGAACTAACATGGTTAGCGTGCGCTAGAACTGGGGATTAGCGTGCGTGCGGCGATTAGCGTCTGTTGCACTGGTCGATCAAGTATCTTGAACCCATCGATAATCGCACGAAATCGATAGCGCACGCTACGAACCCCAGGTTAGCGTCGCTAACCACACAATGATAGCGCCGCCGTAAATCCGAGTAGCGTGCGCTACTCGAGCGGCATTACGCGATCCACTGCGCCAACAAGCACAAGTGCCGAAAAACGAAGCAAGACCAGAATCCAGAATCATAAACACGTAATAATCAAGACGACAAAGTTGAGCGTTGAAAGAGAATACAATCTCGATCACTAGAGAGTTTGAAACGAAGCAAATAAGGCGAAATTCCCCAAACTTATGAAAATTACAAAAACGGCCCAAATGCCCGAAAAATCGCGATACATCGACGGATTAACAAACCGAAAGTTCCAACACGACCAACTCAACCATACAGACTTATACGAATCGAGAAACAACGAAAACGAACAAGTTTTACGAGAATCGAACGCACATGCGGCAAGATATAATTCAAAATGAAATTATGCGAAAGCATCCTCGAAACTCGGCCAGACGGAAAAACTCCAAGAACAAAATAGATTCAGAATTCCAAAACAGTGCTAAGCGAGTTGTCCAAAACGAACATACATCAAAAATAGAAATTACCGAAAATAGAAAACGCGGATATTACACTGCTACCAGTCACAATGCCTTCGTCTACGAGCTCCTCGGCCCCGACCGAAGCAATTCAAGAACATACTCGAACACGATCGCAGCATCCGGTAATAATCCCCGATCAATAATCTCAACCTATCGAAGTAATCAAATAACACATACCGATAACAATTAACAACCGACACGACCAACCAAATCATCTCAACTATTCAACGATATCTACAATACAAACTACAACTCGATGATCATAATCAATCAATACAACCGATCAATAAACCCAACGGTTCCACAACTATCCTGATTAACCACAAGTCCGAAAAATCCAATTCAAACAATTACGAATTCACAACCACAATGCGATTACGGATATGAGCGTAAAGGAAATCATATTCGACGAACAATCACAATCTTTCCGAATTCCAAATTGATATCATGATTCGTATTTCATTAAGAACATACGAATTCTACCACTACAACCAACGAATATTCGATCTTCATATATAAAAATACCGATAATTCAATATACGATCGTCTTGCTATGTTAAATTCATCAAAAGTTCCTCAAGAACATTAATGGTTTCGAACTCATGTTCATAACCATTAAAACAACATAATTCGATATCCTTTAACATGAATATAATCTTCCAATTCGTAATCCAAGTCATAAATCATCGTATTCTTCAGTACACACTCTACATAACCTCGAGAATTGTAGCAACAACTCCCTAATCATCATCATACGGATCAAATACGGATAATAATACCAAGAACATCAAGAACTCTATGATTTCATAATCATAATCAACATATTCAAGGTATAAACCATCATTTCACCATCTTCATTCAACATATAATTCATATAACCTCAAGAATCGAAACAACAACATCTTAATCCTCTTCATACGAATCATTTATGGATAACAATACCAAAATCCAAAATCAAAGTGAAGAATTCAACAACATACCTCAAGAACATGAATAACCCAATCAAACCCTTCAAGAATCATTGATATCTTCATATCCAAGCTTCTAATCCGTGCCTCCAAGCTCACAATCGACTTAAAACTGCTTAGAGCATACTTAGAAGTGAAGAAGGACGGAAAAACGAAGTGAAATGATCAGGAGAAATGAAAGACGAACTTTCATTTTATAAACTGCATCGATCTTTACGTACGTTAACCACCAGCATTAACGTACGTAATGCACTTAGCGTAAGCTAAGAGTCCTTAATAGCGTACGTAATCTCATTTCCAAAACTAAGCGACTGTTTCGTCGATTGATTACGTACGTAACATTTCCTTCATTACGTACGTAATACGTACGTTGACTTGCTACAGTGAAACTCCATTTAACGTACGTTATACACTTCTCATAGCGTACGTAATGGCCGGGGTTGACTCGCCTGTCCACATCCGCTGCCGACACCGGGTCCCACCTGCCGACCATGACTCGGTCCTGTCCGATTCCCTCGTTACGTACGTAATGCTTTAGCCATAACGTACGTAACACAACCAATATAGCGTACGTAAGTCTTCAACATTTACACACATACACACATACTGAATACATATACTGGATCCAATAACATTCTTATACGATATACTCTATATCGCAAGAACGATAACCTGATACATGATATCCTCAAATGCAACTTTCGACCAGATACGACAATTATACCGATACTGATGTCTCAGTCCTTTATTTATTTTATCCATACTGTACAGATTCCACGCTGTACAATATAACTCGGATAAAATAATATCAAACAACAGTAGTAGAAATTTTGAATATTACATGGGCAACCTTTACGTACGCTATCTTCCGGACGTAACGTATGTAAGTGCTCAATACGTACGTTATCTATACTTTATTACATACGTAAATATGCTTGGGCATCCGGTCAGTGAGCACTGGAAATTTCATTATGTACGCTATAGTTAAGACCGTAACGTACGTTAGTACATGTTACGTACGTTAAGCTTGCCATGTAACGTACGTTAAGCTTGCCATGTAATGTACGTAAAGTTACCTATCCATCGGGGCAGTGGGTTTTGTGGGGTTCATTACGTACGTTAAGCAAATACTTTAGCATATGTTAAATCGTTAACGTACGTAACACATGTGTCGTTACGTACGTAATGACATTCAGCTCTATAAACAAATTTTAGTCCTGACTTCGCCATTTTTCATCTTCTTTCTCCCCTTCCTTGGCGATTTGCGATGGTTTGACTAGGAGAGTGCGGATTTTGGTCGATTGTCACCACCTTTCAATATTTTCGAGTTCCCAACAAGGATTTCACATTATTATATCATCTTCTATCGTTCCAATCAAGGTATTTTCGTTAGAACCCTAATTTTTGGGGATTTTGGGAGTTTTGTGATGATTTCATCTTTTTATTCTGATTCGGCCGAGATTGTTGTTATTAAGGTTGTATACTCGAAATCCTTTGTTATTCTTGTAGTTTTGTGGAATAAAATCCGTAAATTCCTCCGTTATTCGATCATGTTGAATTGTGCCCTCGTAATATCCGACGAATTGTTCGCGAGGGTAGAACTTAGAATGTTTTCCTATGTTTCCATATGTTGTAATTGATTGCATGTCGTTGTGATTTAGGAACGAACCTTTGAAGAGAGTTGGACTGAAACCCTTTCATTTCACAGTTTCTTCACATCTTATAATGTCCCATTTGATAATTGGGGTGTTACAAATAAAGTTTTAGGAAACTTACAACCCCAACTCGCATGAAGACATAGGCGGACAGTGAAGTTATTTGCGGCCGGTCAACCAAAAGACACAATTGGACCTTAAATTAACTCGACTGCCAAGATATCTATTAATCTTAGCTCTGATACCATATTCTGTAACTCCCTGAGATATTTAGGATATTACTAGGCTAAGAATTTCAAACAACATTTAATAAAATATTAAATGTGGAGTTTATTACAAACTGGGTTCTTCAACAGTAAAAGATTATACCGAAAGGAGTTCGAACTTTAGCCGACGACTTCCTCCGGCTGTCGGTCATTCTCCGGCTAGTCGTCGGCTAATTTTTTTATATTATAATACAAGACCAATCAAAAACAAT
Organism: Orobanche coerulescens; assembly: GCA_033398695.1. NCBI lineage: Eukaryota > Viridiplantae > Streptophyta > Magnoliopsida > Lamiales > Orobanchaceae > Orobanche > Orobanche coerulescens. The sequence goes on from CM065816.1 coordinate 114,096,531, forward strand.
AAAAGTAAACAACATACTCGAGTACTTATTCAAATACGATCCAACTGAACGGACTTTCTCCGGACCGTCAACATCACAATGCACCCTCGTCATCATGCTGCTCCTGGGATTGTTTTCTAGCTCTCCTGGATCCTAAACATAAAACATATGTCCACCCGCGAATGGATTAGCACAACGATTCTAGTAAAAATACTATAATTCATATAACAATAGATTACTCAACGTCTCATGAAGAATAACAACAATAACGACAACAACAACAATCCTCTCCTACGAGGAGACTAACAATGCATTACACAATATGACAATCACAACATACACATGGTAATACGATGCTCGCATTCACTGCACAGATCCCAAGATGAACCTGTCGTACCAACACGAGGTGGAAAATCCGTCCAATGATCCATCGCACGCTAGCATAGATCCCAAGATGATCCCGTCGGACCAACATGATGTGGACAAACGACAACGACATATATGCACGGCAATATGAATATCAACACAAAAATATAATTAAAGTACTTACCTTAGAAAGATGACAAGGACTAAATACTTCGACGAACATCAATACACTCGAAGGTCGTACCTTCATCCAACAACTTGCAAGATTCGAACCTTATACAAAAATAAATAACAAAGAGTTCACCTTGCGTATACATAACCAACACACGAGCATCTAATGTTCCTAAACTATGACCGAGTTAATCATCCTATGTACTGCCGGTTCATGTTTCAACTACCCGACGAACATTTAGTCAGATTATTAACATACCTCATGCGAATCAAATGATCATAATGGGGATAAATTGCCGACGTCTACGAATTCAAGGATATTCACATCATCACAATTCCATACTCCGGTCTTGATTATCAATCCTAATATATGGTTCCGCTATCCTATGATTCATATTAAGGGTATGATTCAAGATGCACGAATTCTAAAACATTTTTTCAAAGGAAAACGTATTCAACTATGTTCTAGGTTTAATTCACCACTAAGAATACCGTTCTCCCATGAAGTAGTTCTTCCTAACAAATCTCTACGTTATATATGTTTGTCACCAACATAATCGCTTCACTCTAACCATTAATATGAAGAAGGTTATCCAATCAAAATCAAGCCTTACAATACATGAACCTATTCATGATGAAAACCCTCAACACTCATTCTCTTGAATTCCCCTATCACATGTGATAACATTAACAAGCCATTTGATATAAGAACATTTCGAAATCATCATCAAAGGTGTGTTACAATCTCATAAAACTCCATCTTAATATTCAACATAATCATGGCTAAACTTGTAATATTCTTAACAATGGAAAAACCTAAGTATAATCATCCCAAACTTCCTAAAACATGGTGTTTAGTTTATTAAGTCATGAATGTAATCTAATAATACCAGTAGCATGCTCATAAGATTCCTAAGAACATGAATTCAAGATTGGGATTGCATCAGCATACCTTATATGACGAAACAATCGGTAGAACTCAACACCGGAAGCTTGAACATTAATCCATGGGTCTTCCATCTTCAAAGTTGATTTCAGAGGCTGATTCATGAAGTTTATAAGGTGGGGAAACTTTTAAAAGCACAGAGATCGGACAAAAGGAGTGGAGAAAAATGTGAGAAATGAAATGGGTGATGTCCTATTTATAGGAAATAAGATTTAACGTATGCTATCCTTCTCTTTAGCGTACCCTAATGGGCTTCGTAGCTCACTACCTCGCTCTGTCCTCAGTCTAGCATATGCTACCTAGACATTTACATACGCTACGTGATGTTTTAGCGTATGTTAACACACAATATTGCGTATGCTAACGACCTCACTTAGCTTAATGCATCGTTCTGTCCTCTGATTTAGCGCACGTTACCTATGTCACTTAGCGTGCGCTAAACATAGTTGACTTAACTTTTCCAAAAGTTGTCCAGGTTCATGCAGGGGGATCCGACAACATCTTCCTCGGGCTCCACATGGGGTCCACACTTTATCTGATCTTTGACGGCCTCTTGTGTACGCTAAGTATCCAACATAACATATGCTACCTCTGATTATTAGCGTACGCTATGTATATTAGTTAGTGCATGTTAAAATCATGCAAGCACGTGCATGAATTAACCAAATCTATACGACACAATCATGAATACTAGATTTTGGATAAGGGAAATCTAATTATATGACATAATCATATACCACATATTTCAAATACAGATAAAAATACACAACAGGTATCCAGGTATTACAGCTACTTCCTCGAACCATGCAGAGATAATTGCACTGCGCGAATCCGTAAGGGAGTGCATTTGGCTTCGGTCAGTCATAGACCATAAACGAGGAACTTGTGGATTAAAGTCTACTACAACAACACCTACTTGCATCTTTCAGGACAATGCAGGATGGATTGAGCAGATGAAGCTAGGTTTTATTAAGGATGATAATACCAAGCATATCTCGCAGAAGTTCTTCTACAATCAACAACAACAGAACTTACTGAATATCAGAGTGAATCAAGTGAGTTTCAATGAGCATATCACATACTTGTTCACTAAGTCTCTGCCAAAATCTACATTAGAGAAACATGCGAGAAGCGTCGGCATGCATTGATTTTCCGAGCTCAACAAGTGATAGCCCATCAGAATGAGCTACTGTGTATACTTCAGGAGGAGTATACTCCACATGATTTCGGAAATTGTAGTTGGTGCGTTGTGCTCTTTTTCCTCACCAAGTCTTTGTTTTTTCATGGGTTTTTTTTACTTGGAAAGACACTACACCATATATGACTTTCAACAACATTTTTTTTGATGTTACAAGCAAAAGTGTAGCCTTAGATGCCTTAAAATTGGTCAAATTTGATGTAAGGCTACACATTGTTCTAACGTTATTATTGATATAAATTAGTGTTGCCATAGACCAAATTGAATATCTACGCTAACACAAAATTTGGTGTAGCCGTTGCTATTTAAAAAAAGTGTAAGTAAACACTAAAAAACTAGGCGGGCTTGCTAAAATATTTTAGGCGGTCCAAATAAATTATTTTCAATTGTAACGACCCGATTTTTCTCAGGTATTTTATGAATATTTTTTTATAATAAGGAAAACTTGTAGAAATTTCAAATCATTATGAAACATACATTTTCTAAAATATTTACGGAATTTAAAATGATTTCAAATCGCCAATACAACTGTAAAATTCAGCAGCGGAAAATAATTGTCAAAAATAAGGTTAATTGTTTCATATTAACTTGAGCGGAATTTAAAAGAAATACGTAACATTAAATATATTTATCATATGTCGGTCTGCCCTGCAACCCGTTCTCTTCATCTACACATTGCAAATAAAGCAATTAAAATCGACAAGTAATAATTCCCACCTAAAATTGAGATGACATAAATGATGATGTTGGAATGCTTATGAATCGTCCTAATCGTGATCTTGATTCTCGTATCCTGCAATTGGAATATAAATATATATGTTATTATTTAATTTTATTGGAGAATATAATTTTAATGAAAATAAAAATGACGATGACTTGATTTAATTTAAAGGCTAAACTTATGAGATCAAATTTGGAAAGAGGTAAAATTTAATATGGGTGAAACTGAAAGAATTAGAAACTTTTAGGGACTAAAATTAAAATCTAGGTAAAATGATGGATATAAAATCCCTATCCCGATGAGAAGTCGTTCCTCATCTCAAATCTCTGTCGTCTGACTTTCTCTCCAGGGAATCCCCTTTCCTCTTCTCTTTGTGGAAACTTTCTCTGGTGTCGATGGACGGAGCAACAGCGTCGATGGTGTCATCGCTCAGAGCAGCGATTGTACTCTCACCGTGAATCATTCGGGTTGGGCTTCCACTAGTTTCAGATTCGGACTTCCGACAGAAAGGTAAAGGAGTCGGGCTTCGAGCGGGGGTTTGACTGCGACAGAGACGAGCGGCGATCGGCTGAGGGCTGGAGTCGCGACTGGAAGAAAATTTCAGGTTCGTTTGCACCAGCTATGAGAGCATATGTGTTCTTTAGCATATGTGATCTATTTATATACTTCATTTGGGATGGGCAATTGCAGGTGTTCTTTAACATATGTGATCTATGCAACCAATACAACTATATGAACTGTTACCATTTCTTTATCTTCTTTTACGTGATGGCGCAGAAGTGTATGCATTTGTTTAATAAAATAAGAGTTGATCGGCAATCCAAGGGGAGGATATAGTAGTTTTCGGTTGTTTGCATCTCCTGGTTATAGAATCTCACTTATCAAGCTGACATTTTGCTGACATTAGATTGCTTTCCTAGATTGAGGACAAAGTGTTATAAAACTGCATATAGAATAGAATAGAAAGAAAATATTTCGTTTATATGTAAATTTCACAGTCATAACTACATAATTAAATTAGTCATTCATATACGATAAGCTATATAACATAACTTTCATAAGAATATGGTATTTCACTGTTCGCCTATGACTTTATAACATACTATTTCATTTAAAAAATCCTTCAAGTATGGGACAAATTATGCAATTTTTCCACCAACCACCAGGTACACTGCAAAGAACGTATCCATCAAGATCAAGCTCCTACTAGGGCTGTGAAAAATTTTGAAAACCAAAAAACTAGAAAAAAAAATGACCAGGTCTGAATCAAGAAACGGGTAATCGAATTGCTTAGAGTAAGCGAGACAAGTATATAGATGGGTACATATGGTATGGATCAGTTCACAATTCTCATTTTTATGGACTACAGGTACGTACTCGGACTGATCAACTTCAAGCTAAATAACCTTATTTTACTTTTTTTGCTAAATAACCTTATTTTACTCTTTTAAATCTGTTATTGTGTTGTTGATTGGAGATATGGAAAACTTGAGTCATTATCCTGTATATCAATATATCAATACTTTTGAGAAAAATAACATGCAACTTAGTACTCTGTCAGTCGCCTAAATTTGTTTCAATCTAAAATTTATGTTATATTTTTGGCAGGAAGTCCATGGTACGCCACCCAAATTTGTTCATATGCAATTTACGGACACTAAACTTAACACTATGTTAATGTTCTAAGCTGACATTATGTTGCTTTCCTAGATTGAGATCACAGGTCAAAATTTTCAATTTTTTTGGATTAGATACTAACTGACTGGATGACCTACGACTCTATTCTTTGCTAAAAATACCAGGTTCTTGGTGAGTCGGCTGGATCAATGTTAGGACTAGAATTGGAAGGGCTTATACAGCGAGCCAGGGGTTACAAGAAAGAATTTGGTGATTCATTTGTCTCAGTTGAGCATTTAGTTCTTGGTTTTGCAAATGCATCTTTTTGATGTTGTTAACCAGTATCGAGCCATATTTGCGGATGACACATCGGAAGTGAAGAAAATTATAATGAGAGTCAATAGATAATTGATATCAGAAATCCAAAATAATATTGTACTAAAATGGAAACATAATGTACTGGCGTAAAACCCACTTATTACTAAGATAAATCAGTGCAAACCAGTCCTTAATAGTTGCTTTTCAGGCACACCAGTTTATGCTGAAATAATTTTTTTATATCCGTGTGGTTGTTCTGATAGTGCTGCTACTGTGTAGATCTGATAAGGCTGGGAAAATGCTGGCAGAAGTATTACTGAAAGGGTTGCAAGGGCATAAGTATACTTACTACTTTATCGCATCAAGAAAACTTGTAGTTTGTCGTGTCTAAAATTCCCATATTTCGGTGGCCGTGATTTTCACAGGCCCGTGACTCTTGTAGGTTTCTCACTTGGAGCAAGGGTTATTTTCAAGTGTCTCCAGGTTCTGGCTGAAAGTGAGAAAAGTGGTAAGCATTACCTTTTCACTAGCTTTTTTTTTTTTGTATACACCAAAATGCAAATGCATATGAGAGTTATTTTCAAACCAACCACTTCAACTTATTTTCAGAAATTTTTATCAAATCATTATTAAGCATTTCCCTGCAAAATGCACTATTCATCCACTCACTTGTAACTACCAGCCGTTCTCAGTCATTAATTTACTATTTTCACTTGTAACTACCAGCCGTTCTCAGTCATTAATTTACTATTTTTATATCAAATATCAGTACATTTTCATCTCCTATCCAATCATACCTTCAACGTTCATTTTTTCCTTTTTCAGCAATTTATATCCCACAAACTTGAGTTCCAAGCATCAATTTTCCATAGTTTCCTTTATCCTCCGGGTTTGCTTTTTGTTTCATTTCATGTTTTGTTTTAACTCATTTCGGGTATAATTTACTTGGTTGTCTTCAAAAAATATTCACTTTCTTGATTTTTGCCAGCTGGACTCGTGGAGAGAGTCGTCCTTCTTGGAGCTCCAATTGCAATTCAAGATGTGAACTGGGAAGCTACTCGACAGGTAGTTGAGCACTATGCTTTCTACTAATTAAATTTTGCTAATATATTATCTGTTACGGTTAGTTCTGTAGTTCCTCAATATAGTTTCAGTTTAATATATATTTCTGTAGGTGGTGGCCCGGAGATATGTGAATGCATATTCTACGAATGATTGGATGCTTGGAATAGTATTTCGTGCCAAGTATGAAACCATGAAACTGCTGTTCAAAATCTTAATTTATGGATGGTTAAACCGACATCCTGTCTTGTTTGAGTTGAAATGTGTGCTTATGGTAATCTGCGATATGGGTTGATTACAAAACCACCCTAAGGTTTAGTCTAATTACAAAAGAAGGAAAACAGTTACCAGTCGCATTGGACATCCAAAATTCTTTAACCTTTGTTTCTAAGTACTTGGAACAGAGAAGTTTTACACAGTTCAATATATAACTTTGACTACTAATATTTTTAGTAAAAATAATATTATTCTGAAATATATGTTGATACCAATCCGACATCTTTAATGTTAACATTTATTTTGATATTGGTAGGAATAAATACGATCGAAGGATAGTATATAAATAGTGAAGTGTTGCAAAAGATAGTATAAATGATCCTCTATAAATTATAATACATTTTGCTGCAATTAGAATTCATATCATGTACATCCTTTCTGCATTATTTCTTCGCATTGGCTTTCTCTTTGAGATTTATGATGCTACTATCGCAAGAACGTAAACATTGTATATCGGGAGATGATTGCCATTGTGTGTTAGCACCATGAGTGAGGCAACCTCATCTTAAAGAAAAAAGAATCCAACTCTTGCCTCGACTATTTGATTTCTTATCATCACTCTCGTTGTGTTGTTCTACCCATTTAGACAATTTTTTATTTTGAAAAGCAACTAAAGTTTTTTTTTTTTTTTTTAGTTTTTTGGAGATTACCCCCTTGTTTTATGGAACGGGCCATTTACCTCTTTGTGTAAATCAAATAATCATATTATCCCCTTGTGTTTTAAAAAATGGGCCAATTGTCCCATGTTCAAATTAAATAAGCACATTACACCCCATGTGTTTTAAAAAAGGGTGACTTGCATTGTCCAGATAAAATACATGGGGCTAATCTGCAATTTTTTGGGAACACGTGGGGGTAATCGGCCTATATGGGTATTATGACTATTTAATTTACACAAGGAACAAATACCCCATTTTGTAAAACACAGAGGAGGTGATCCGCCATTCGCCCTTTTCTTTTTGTTTCCCTTTTTTTTTGGTGGGTGTGTGAATAAGCTAAATCTTCGGCGTCTTTCTCAGCACTCCCGCATTGTCCTCTTGATTCTTGATTTCTATGTTACCTTTTATCTTATGTTTGAGCAGTCTTCTCACTAAAGGATTGGCGGGAATTCAGCCAGTTGATGTACCAGGGATCGAAAATGTAAGTGACCAATGCTTCATAGATGATTTCTTTTTGTATTGATTGCTTTTTATATGACAATTTCGTTGGTTTACAATATAAAACCAATTCTTTTACCTGCCTGTGGTTTACAGTATTGTGCTATGGCACATGGTTGGGTTGGTTTGGATTTTCGAGGACTGCTTCCCCCTCTTTTTGAATAGTAAACATACATTTCAGCATTTTTTTTCTGGTCTTTGACTTACTTTGGAATTTTGGAGATCTCTCATGTGGATGTTTTTGTTTCTCAACAATGCAGTCGTTAATCTGTTCTCGAATAATATGAGGACAGCTGTTGAAAATTTTCAGGTATAATTTCCATTCAGTAATAGCTGAGAGCTGATGTTGTCCTGCTTTTCTTTAAGATTCGTGATTTTGATTAGTATGGTCTTTCTATAATAAAAACTGTCATCGATGAAGATTTATGACAGATGTTTCAATTATCCAGTTAGTGTTGGATTCTCATCGTTGGGATGTTGTTATCGACTGGGGGCTTTTCCAGTGGAACTCCAAGAACCGATGGTTGAGTGACAAACTGCTCGTCCCCCACAAAGGCGTTTACTATGCAGCCAGTGTATGTATTTTGTCAAGCACAAAATAAAAAATCAGACATTCATAAATTGTTTTTCAATACTAGAAATTTAGCACATTCATCGTTTTAGTCTTCAAAATTCAAGATTTCGGAATTGGAATTCAAATTCTGTTTGATAAACAGACCCTAAGCGGCAATTTTTTTCTACTGCAGGTTTTGAATGTGTTGTTGAGATTAGCATGGATGCAAACTGTGATGAGTATCACCATTTTTTGTAACGGGTGGATGTACTCGGCCCTTTGGTGATTCGAATCATTGCGATAGGATTCTTGACATCCTTATATTCATTTTGGATTTATGTAGTTATTTCGGATGGTTAATGTATTTGGATGGTTGTTTGATAACCTTTTATGTTTTGGGATGTTTGAATTTATTTTTAATGGATAACTCTATTTTTAAATATATAGGTTGATTTTTAGCATTTAGAGTGTTGGTAAAAGGCCTGCGAAAATATAGCCATTGACCCCAAAAATATACTTTTACGTGTTGGCAAAAGAATAACATAGTGTAGCCAAAGATATTAAATTGTTTAAAAAACAAGTGTAGCCGTAATGATAAAGGGTGTTGCCAACAATATTCAAGTGTTTCACAATTTTATGTTACAGTAGTACTATGCATGTGTAGCCATAGCTCTACAGCAATACTTTTAATGGTGTCACCACATAGATAACGGTGTTGGCATAGGACTACAATAACACCTCTTAAGGTGTAGGAACAGAACCAAAAAGTGTTGGCATAGTGGTCTACAGCTACACTTTTTCGTAGTGTTACGAGAAACTATAAAAGTGTTAGCATAGACCCCTATGGTAGCGGCCATTTTTGTAACACCCTCAAATTTGGTCAAAGTGTAGCCGTAGCCTGTTTTTTTTCTTTTACCAACACTTTTTGGGCTGTGGACACACTTTTTTAGGTGTGACTGAAGCCCATATATGGCGTAGTGAGATTTTTTACCGAGGCAACGTCTTATGCACCATGATTGTATTAGTGCTCAATACAAGGGGAGTGTTCTGGGATATCCTTCCCTTGTATGTGTCTTGCCTAATACTGGTTGTAGTAGGATACATAGATGGAAGGTTTTAGATCCTTCTAGAGGTAGTAGGATCCCATTATGTATCTTACCTTAACTAGGAATCCTATGTATGGAAGGATTTTCATTGTAAAGTCTGTTTAAAAGCCACTTTATCAGTGTTATACAGTTGAATCATCCTTACTGCTTTCTTACATTCTCCTGAAACACTAGTTTGATTATGAATTAAAAACAACGTGTAAATATAATTTATAATATGCTTGATAACAACAGTTGCATATGATGCCGCACATAAAAAAGGTACTAGGAGAACACCGACTATTAGAGGTGCTAATTTATTACTGACAGGGCAGTAAATATGCAAGTGAAATGAGATCGACTGCACTGGATTCTTTTTTTATTTATTTTGTTTATGAAACCAGCATCACTCATATCTCGTCTTCTTCTATTTTCAATACATATATGATCCATACTAGTACTAGAATTAATTGAAAATTCTTTGGCCTGGAGACAATATCAATTTTCGATCAAACATTTTTTTCATTTGACTAAAATTTCCCCATTTGGAGCCAAAATGCGTTATCCACTCTCCCATGTTCGTGTAATGAGGAAGATATTGCTTGACATTGATGCCAGCATTTTTACAAACTTGCAGAACTTCTTTGTTAAAATCCTCCATACTCTTGTATACACCTGGCTGAGTTGAATGTAATAGTCCAAGAGTGTAGAAGACATCTTGATCACCATCTTTTGGTATTACCGCAGACATTCTATCGTCCCATCTGCACAAGATTATTAATCAACTTATACATGAAACTAGTAATAAATTTGTTTCTCGTAAAATTAATGAGTACTTTATTTTGTTTAATGGGTAGAAAATGAAGATCCCGGTTGTTTGGTTAAGTCTGGGAAGCATGGTGGCCAAAACTTTACGATTGAATTCAACTATGCGGGACTTTGGTATAAAGAGATTCAACCATGGATGAGACATTGTTGATCCCATCTTGGGAGTGTCTAAATTTCCAACTCTCTGAAGGAAACTAAAGAAAGTGACATCTGTATTAAAGTTGAGGTCGGGAATGAAGTTCAATTTGTCAAGCAACGTCTGAGATTCCTGCAATCAATAAAAATTACTAAATAAATAAAAGGTAAATTTGACATTATGTCTTTTGTGTTGAAAATGATAAAAAATATTTTTTTAATCGAGACTCTACTCTGTGGTACCTGGTCTATAATGTTAGCAGTTTGATTATCATAATACATGGCCAATTCTATGGTGTAGAGGATACTGTGATTCTTCAACAATGCAACAATGTTTGATTGATTGATTGGAGGTGAGGAGTAGCTCCATTGAGTATTTATTATACTCTCACTTACGATAAGGAAACCTTCGACATAGCTTGGGGATGTGTCGTTGCTTGAAATAAGAAATTCTTGATCTCTTGTGAATGTTGAGAAATTACTATAAAGCAATCTCACCAATTTCACCTATATATAAAGTCAAAGTAAAAAACAATTCAATCAAATTTAGAAAGGTCAATCGGAATGATCAAAATTTCAGATTTGAAAATGAGTCTGGAGTTATACATTACTTATAAATTAAAGCGAAGATCTTAGAATTTGTAGGGGTAGAAATACCTTTTATATGCAGGTTTTAATGTTGCAAAAGATTAGTTAGTTGAACTTTATTATATGTTTAGATGCAAATAAATATATTGGGGTTTTTACATTTTAATATACATATATCTATGATTATGTTCTTTTGTTCTTCTTCTTTAAAGGAATGTTTTACGAAAAAATATAACTAAAATTTAGGGTGAGTACAAAAAACCACCAAAATAACTTCAAAACTACAAAATTTAAAGGAATCTTGAAGTTTTATTAGGAATGTAAATTGGATTTCTAAAATATGATTTTGCTTATGAAGGAGAAAAATTGAAGACAATGACCAATTTCAGAAGTTCCTTTGTAAATCTAAAATTCTAGTGGATTCTTTTTGTATATATCCCAAACTATGGGATTGTATTTGTAATTATATCAATCTATTAATCTATATCCAGTGCTCTAGAAATCGATCTAGGCGACTGCCTAGGCACTAGAAGGTATAAAAACGTCTTGATTTGGGGAAAATCGGACCTAGACAATAAAATGTAACCTAGGCGGAAAAGTCTGAATTAATCGGAATTCAAAAATCTGAAGAAGTCGGTCAAAATCTGAAAAAATTAATCTAGGCAAAATATTAACAAAATATTCTTTATTATAAGTATATTATTATTCAGTTATCGATTAATCTTTTCGATTAATATTTAATTAATCGTTAGAAAGTAACCCCAACCGTCTAAATCCATCTAGTTATTTTTAAAACACATAAATATAATTTTTTTTTTTTTGCCCCCCCCCCCCCCCCCCCCTTCCAAAATACATTGTACTTGTCTTACTCTTGTTGGTGCTTTGTCTAAGACTATTTTTGCTCTGTTTATAATGCCAAACTGTCCCAGACCACCTAAAACTCCAAAAAATATATTTGAGTTTCTTCTTCTTGAGCAGATGATGTTTTGTCCGTTACCTAACAAAATGAAAGGGAAAAATCAGTAAAAATATAAACAATAAATACTAGAATGATCAATTGCATGAAATTACCAAGATAAAATGTATAAAAAAAATCAATTTATGCATGTATGTCTAACCTAACAGTTAAAAGACTGTGCATCTCCAACCATATTACTCACAATTTAATTAAAATAACTAGTGTATAGCTCGTCGAAACTCGATACCTAATCACTTTACATTGTAATTTATAAGTAAAAACTTAAAAATAATTTAGTATTTTGTTAGGGTTCAGTCACTTGGAATCGTACCGCAGCGGAACACATCAATAGACAGAATTGATGAGGATAAGATTCAGCCACTCGAACTCATTTAGAATTTATGCACTTGTACTCGTTCTAAACCCGATTGAAGATAATTTTACTACTTATTCGAGTTAAAAATTCGTATAGTAACATATGAAATAATGGAAGCATTGTTCAGCCACTCAGACTCGTTTAAAATCTATATACTCGTATTCATCACAAATTCGATTAAAAGATAAATTTATTACCCCTTTAACAACCCAGACCCTATATAATATCCACTAAGTAGTAAACATATTTAAATTTATACAATTTAAATAACTAAACATAAGTTGCTATAGTAATTGGTCAACGCATCTCAACAAACCTCAACCATAATAAGTAAAAGTTAAGAATAAATACCATAAATAATAAAAGATTATAACTTAAACTCTTAGTATAAGTTTGGAATTATACAATTTTCAAAAACTCGTTATAATTTATGTAGCTATATTTGATGTGGGATTTAAGATTTTAGATATATAAAAAAAAAATATGCAAGAGAGAAAGAGGGAGTTAACGTGCTACTCCGAATCCGCAATTGTTTTTAGATACCTTAAGTATTTATTTATAAGTGAAGAGTATCGAATTTATTAAAAATAAAAAAAAATATAAAAATAATACCTATGCATATATAAATTAGATATTAAAAAAATACTTACATATTTTGGCCATTGAAGTTTACTTAAAATTTTGCCAAATTAAATTTTCTAATAAGAATAAAGCCATTCATTTGGCCAACTCAATTGATGACAAATTAAAGTAACAATATAAATAGTTAAGGTTGGTAAAATATATATTTGTTTTAAATATATGTTTAGTTATTCATTCATCGGAGTGTCATTGAAAATCAAGGTGGGACAGAAAATTTAAATAAATAAAAATCTAAAAAAAAAAAAAAAAGTACCATGTATGAGAGAGTTACATGGTGCTCCGGATGTGTAACAGTATTATATATATTTATAATAATAAAACTATATTTGTTAATTAAATTTATTAATGCAAAAAACTCGCTAGTTATACATATTAGTTAGGTTCAGCCAGTCGGAGTTCCTCACCAAGGCAGAACAAAATAAAACCAAAAAGATGAGGCAAAGATTCACACACTCGAACCCGTTTATAATTTATATAACTGTATACGTCCTAAATTTGATTTAAAAAATGTATTTACTACGCGTTATCATCCCAAACCCATATAGTGATACCCGAAACAATACAGTTAGGGTTCAGCCATCGAAAACCTATTTAGATCTTATATACTTATACTCATCTCAAACTCGAGTAAAGACAATTTTAATACATATTGTAACACCCCCAATCCGCTCAGGGATATTACACGCCGTAGAACCTTTCCTCAAGGATCTACCAGGCTGGTAACGACATATAACAACTCAACCATGCCTTTAAGGCTAAAATAACTCAGTAGACCGATTTGGTCTTTCAACGAATACATACAACTCAAATACAACTCATGCCCACGCAGGGGTCAAAATACAACTACACCCGTACAACGGGAAAATATATAGCAGCGGAAAATAAAGTACAACTGAACCAATAAATAGAGTACGGTTCCTCATGTGATTAGTATCGATCATCTTTCATCATCCTTCGTGCCGACCCTGTGTTATGCTCCAAAACCTGAATGCAAAAACAGACATCCACCCCCCGAATACTCGAGGGTTAGCAAAACTCCACTGTTTGCTAGTGCAAGAACGAAGTGCAAATACGAACCATACAATTCACATTCCACGAACGATAATAATTCGGAATCCTCAAAGATTCAAATACAACAAGATGAACACTTCCCGAGGTGAGAGTTTGAGTAAAGACTTCCCAAAATTTCAAGATCAAAATATCAAGGGAAACAATCTATAAAATGATTTGAAATACCATCGGGAGTTTTAATAGAAAATGATTTAGGATTATCAAATCCTACTTTTCAAAAACCCAAAATACGAAAGGGGTCACCGCCCCAAAGGTTTACTTTCCGAAAAACGACCTTTACCAAACCGTTGGGGTTTTAGCCCCAAATCCGTAAAATGACTTTTACAAGTCCATTGGGATTTTAGCCCCAAATCTCATCAACTCACAGTACACAAGAACGACCACAAGGTTCGTCTCCCAACATCAAAATCCACAAATAAAGAATTTAACACAAACAACAAAATACTCTAGTGCCATCCTAGCCAAGTAAGCCAAACGAACAACTTACCTCTTACACACTTAGTCAATGCATGCAATCATGAAAACCGTTCAAAAGCGCTCATTTCCGGAAATGCCAATATCAAATCACATTTGTAAAATTCACCACAATTAACCGTCGATCCACACCTCCGTGGACCCCTACCGAGACCCCGTCGGATCTAACCCGTAGTGGTTAAAAGCAAAGCTCGTCGATCCACACCTCCGTGGACCCCTACCGAGACCCCGTCGGGTCTAACCCATAGTGAGCATACACACACACACATTACTCATGCAAAACTAACATGCTAAGAATGTAAGTTCATTAAGAATACTCACTAGAGATGGCCATTAACTCGACACCATTATCAAACTCTTCAAAACACAATAACAAGATTAAATACGGAATACACGATTCCATAACTTTAAACAATAGGAGTATCATCATCAAATCCTTCAACGTTCAAAATAATCAAATCATAATCAATTCCCAAAACACAACGTTCACAAAACACACGCGTTTTGAAAGAAAGCCTTTAACGAGGCCAAATCAAATCTTTTGAAACTTCATTTCAAATAACCAAACAAACACATCAAGGCGACCATCGATCATCATATCCATAAAACGAGAAAAGTATGGGCAAGGTACTTGCCTCAAATTGGCACGCAAGTATTCCGACGAACACGGCTCAACCGGAAAGCTTCGAAACGCCCGATGCTATCGAAAAGGAAGACGACAATGAACGGAAGGGTTCAACACGGTTTCTTCGCAAGAAACACGACCCTAACATCATACAATTAATAAATCAACGATCATACGATGAAGAATAATCGTAGAACGCCCGAAAACCCCTCTATGACATTTTACCGGACACCTTCAAGGCGTCGATCAAGAACTTGACCAAAACAACGAATCGATACGATCCAACCATGGAATAACAAGGGAAATGATATAATACATCTAAATAATCATCAATCCATCATAATCCTAAGTTAAATCGGATTAATCGGACGAAAACAACCAAAACACCCAAATTCCCCAAAACTAGATTTCTAGGAAATCTGACCTGATTCGGTAGATCGGAGGGTGTTATAGGATGGATGATTGATGATATTGTTGTGTCAAGAATTAACACCTTCCGACCGGCGATCGCCTAGGAGGACCGGCGACCGACTTACTGCCGAGCGGCCATGACAGACCTGCCGATCAGCGACCAGGCGACCGAGCCTTAGCCCAGCGGACATGCTAGACTGGCCAACCGAAGGTCCCAGGAGGAATCCCGGCGCCGAGCGATCGACACCAAGACGATCGCCTCTCGGTACTCGGCGACCGACCCTTGGCGACCGACCGTCTCTCGGCACCTGGCGATCTACCCTTGGTGACCGACCATTGGCGATCTCCATCCACTGGCCGATGGCGACCTCGGATGATCAGCTAGAGACGACCGCTCATGCCGATCACCACTGGCGGACATCCAGTCGGCGAAGGCCGAGCCTCAAGACTGGCACCACGTGCAAGGACCGAGACAAGATCCGCGAATCCCGGGCCATTGACCACAGTCTGACAGATTCCCTCCACCAGCCGACAGGCCGCCGAAAGCTTGTCAGTAGGGCCACATGTTGGCCCGACTCGGACACGTGATGGCTCCTTATTGGACCGCCACCGGCGCGCCACTTGCATTGGACTTTATTCGACAAACAAGATCTCCCTTGGACTTTAGCCCGGCCTGTGAGATCGCCCAATATTATATGGGCCGTGAGCGATCGGCAGATTATTAAAATGGCCGGCAGGCGATCGGCAGCTAAAGGACAGGACCCGGATGTCCCTATATAAGCAAGGCTCCCAGCACTTGGACACGACTTCAACTCCCTACGGATTTCATACAATACAGAAGCAAGCATTAAGCACTTGGCAAATCTCCAACTCTTGGCAACGGCTATCATTCGGTCTTACTTCTCCCGGCCTTTCTCCTCGAGCAGATTACCGGCGGGGACGAAGAACACCGAGCTTCGCTCAAGAGCCGGATTAACAGAGTCTTTTTACACTCATTGTATCTAGATTTCTCACATTAATACTTGTATCCACGAATATTCGTATTAATAACATCTCGCGAGAGCATTCAAGCCCGGGCCTAACAAACCCGGCAAATCTTGTATTATTTATCTACTCTCGGAAGTGCTCCCGCAATTGTTGTTTGTTGTCCGTCTTCCAGCAGTATTAATCTTCGGATAAATATTTTGGGCAACAACAATTGGCGCTAGAGGAAGGGGACATCCAACCCTCGAATTTTTATACCTACCGTTCCGAAGAACACTCACTGTTCTCGGGGCAGATACTTGAAGTGACACTCACTGCACTTCAAATAAATCCTTCAGAAATCATGTCTTCCGCATCCGCGTCGAAGAAAGCCGCCGCCACCGGCCACCCTGTTCCGTCCCGGTCAGAGCGCGGCCCGATGGTGGAAGGTAGCCGCCGCGATCGAGACGCTCGACCCCGTCCCGGGATGGCGGCCCGAGCCTCTCGTTGATCGATTCGAACCAATGAACAGATCGAAGAGGCCATAGCCGTCCTTCAGGAGCGACGGAGTACTCTCGACGCGCCTCCTGCTATCACCCCCTCGGTCTCCCGCCGGAAGACCAAGCGGAAGCTCAATGCACTACTGGCCGAGCGATCGCCAGGAGGCCCTCGCCCGCAAGAAGAGGCGCTCGGCAGCCGGGGCACCTCTGTCTTCGATCGCCTGGGCAGTGATCCGACTCAGCGGCCGGGCGTCCGGCCCCAGCTACGAGACGACGGAGTTTGTGTCCGTCACCAGGAGCTCGGCCTACCCGGCTCCCACAAGGCGATCCAGCCGCCAGGCTCCCGCTGGCCAAATTCCCGAGGTCGGCAGCAGCGGGGTCCGGAGGTCGGTACGCGATCGCCTCGGCCCCTGCTCCCAAAGTCGATACGCAAGCAGCCGAGCCGCGGCGATTGCCGCAATGCAACGTCAACTCGACGACATGAAGGCGCTCCTGCAATCCGGGGCAGGCGCCACCAAGACGATCGCCGCGCCGAGCGAGCCGCTCACGATCGACATCGAGCTCGCCCCAGTGCAGCACAAGATCGTTCCTCCTCAGACACCCGTGTACCAGGGGAGATCGGACCCCCAAATACACCTGAGCAGGTTCAACATCTACATGGCCGGGTGTGGGGCATCGGACGCGACCCGTTGCCGAATGTTCCCTCTGACACTAGACGACCTCGCCCACCGGTGGTACACCTCATTGCCACCTCGGTCCATTGGCTCCTTTAACGAGCTGGCGCACGTCTTCACGGAACACTTCGCCACCAGGGTCGCCCGGCCAGAAGGTCGCCATCGCATGATGCAAATCAGGCAAGGGGAAGAAGAGTCCGACTCGGACTACATCGACCGGGTAGACGTGATCATCCTCAACGGCGAGCCCGTAAGCGATGAGACCGCCCTCTACGCGGTCCTAGGAGGTTTTCAGGGCTTCTCGCCTATGTTCAGGCATCTCACGAAGACCCTACCGACGACCTACGCAGCCTTCCGGGCTAGAGCCGCAGATTTCCTGTCCAGGCAAAGGCTTCTTCTCAGCCTAGGAGTAGATCGGCCGGCGCCCGAGCGGCGACCTCCAGTCTCCCAGCCCGAGCGACGACCTCCAGTCTTCCAGCCCGATCGCTACTATCCAGAAGAGCCGGAGGACTCGCTCACCGCCTACAGTCCAACATTCTAAATAAGGGACTGACTCCCGCCGATCGCCGATATCGACCTACGAATAAAGCGATCGGCTGCCGAGCGGCGATCGCCAGTCATCCGGCCCGATCGCCGATCATCACGCTACATCATCAGCAACCCGGTGGACACGATCGCCATCTACAGTCCAGCATATAACATGACGGACTAAGGCATAAGATCGCCTCCACCGCACATCATATAGCCATGGTCCTGGCAGTCGATGGAACCGGCTGCTTCGGCCATGCAAGGTCCCTTTCGGCCGAGATCGCCCGCCCTTCGTTTAAATACGAGGCCGGCGTAGTCTGAGGGCTCTCCAACATTAATCAGTGGACACATGCCACAACCCCATCTCAACGTACACCGTCGAGGTCGGCCATCTCCATGGCTGGCCGAGGTGGAAGCAGAGCTAACAAGCCGCGGGCATGGAGTTGATTCATCCGACGCTGCCCCGCGCAAGGACTCCTCTAGACCGAGACCGCACGCCCTTCGTTTAAATACGAGGCGAGGCGCAGCCTAACAGAGGACCCTCATAATAAAGTGAGTCACGAGACACTCAATGTCTTCGCGCACCAAGACACGGTCATGGAGTCGGTCCATCGATCTCCGCGACTGTGCACGATTCCTCAAACAAAGCGAAACCACCAAGTTTCCATGGGGGATCGGCCAATGTTGTTTTTGCAGGTACAAGATCGAAAGATAGCTAAGCCAATCGACCATGATAGCCCAAGTCCGAGTCCTAAGTCAGTTCAGATCGCCCGTCCTCATCCAGACACGATCACCAGCAAGAACCACCTCGCCCCATGTCTTCAACATAGGAGCAAGCTGGGGGGCAATTGTTGTGTCAAGAATTAACACCTTCCGACCGGCGATCGCCTAGGAGGACCGGCGACCGACTTACTGCCGAGCGGCCATGACAGACCTGCCGATCAGCGACCAGGCGACCGAGCCTTAGCCCAGCGGACATGCTAGACTGGCCAACCGAAGGTCCCAGGAGGAATCCCGGCGCCGAGCGATCGACACCAAGACGATTGCCTCTCGGTACTCGGCGACCGACCCTTGGCGACCGACCGTCTCTCGGCACCTGGCGATCTACCCTTGGTGACCGACCATTGGCGATCTCCATCCACTGGCCGATGGCGACCTCGGATGATCAGCTAGAGACGACCGCTCATGCCGATCACCACTGGCGGACATCCAGTCGGCGAAGGCCGAGCCTCAAGACTGGCACCACGTGCAAGGACCGAGACAAGATCCGCGAATCCCGGGCCATTAACCACAGTCTGACAGATTCCCTCCACCAGCCGACAGGCCGCCGAAAGCTTGTCAGTAGGGCCACATGTTGACTGACTCCGGACACGTGATGGCTCCTTATTGGACCGCCCAGCTGGCGCCAGCCACTGCATTGGACTTTATTCGGACAGCCAGCATCTCCCTTGGACTTTAGCCCGGCAGCCCAGGAGATCGCCCCAATATTATATGGACCGGCAGGCGATCGGCAGATTATTAAAATGGCCGGCAGGCGATCGGCAGCTAAAGGACAGGACCCGGCTGTCCCTATATAAGCAAGGCTCCCAGCACTTGGACACGACTTCAACTCCCTACGGATTTCATACAATACAGAAGCAAGCATTAAGCACTTGGCAAATCTCTAACTCTTGGCAACGGCTATCATTCGGTCTTACTTCTCCCGGCCTTTCTCCTCGAGCAGATTACCGGCGGGGACGAAGAACACCGACCTTCGCTCAAGAGCCGGATTAACAGAGTCTTTTTACACTCATTGTATCTAGATTTCTCACATTAATACTTGTATCCACGAATATTCGTATTAATAACATCTCGCGAGAGCATTCAAGCCCGGGCCTAACAAACCCGACAAATCTTGTATTATTTATCTACTCTCGGAAGTGCTCCCGCAATTGTTGTTTGTTGTCCGTCTTCCAGCAGTATTAATCTTCGGATAAATATTTTGGGCAACAACAGATATGAACTCCAAAACTTCATGGATTGATTGTCCAACAACATCTCTCCACGATTTACCAAGTTCCAGCCGCGGAAGAGAAGAAAACCGAGTGAAAATGGCTGAAGAAAACGTCTGCAGGGCCATAAATAGACTGCACAGTGTGTCGCGGCTCAGCGGGAGTGTGCCGCGGCACAGGCCCAAAAATGCCTCCCAGTGGTCGTTAGTGTGCCGCGGCTCGGCCGGAGTGTGCCGCGGCACCGTGATCGGTTTGGCCAGAAAATGCCACAGATTGTGCCGCAGCCTGCCCGGCGTGTCTGCATGGCTCGGGCCCTTCGGCGAAGCGCGATCACTGCCGGCCGTGACTCGGCGAAGCTGCCGAGCACTACGGCCGTGACTCGGCGATCTTCAGGCCCGGGTTGCCGGCCATGACTCGGCCGGGCAACTCCGACGGCCCGACGACCCGAAATCCGAACCTGAATACGAATCGATGATACGGTTACGACGTACTCGCAAAGACGAATCTAAGAGCTAAGAGAACACACAATTCCGACCACCGGAAGGCTCGGAATTCAACAACGGAAGTAATTACCCAAAACTTTGGGAAATTACGAAAATGGCCCAAAACGTCCGAAAATCACGATACGCGATCGAAACACCAAACCAAAGCTCGCAACATGAATAATAACATTAAATGAACTTACGAGAAACTCGAAACAACAGTTTCGGACGAGATTCGCAAGAATCGAACTCAAGTGCGGAAAAGTCGCTAAAAAGCTCGGAACTCAACAAAACGATACCGAAACGAACTCGGATGACAAAAAGTGCAAAATTAATCATTCTCTAAATGACGAAGCGGTCATGAGCGAGTCGTCAAAACGGACTTCCTCCGAAAAAAGAAAATTACCGAAATTCAAAATTGCGGATATTACATTCTACCCTTCTTAAAAGAAGTTTCGTCCCGAAACTTAAAACAAGTAGGGGGGACCAATATACCCGCCAGGAAAACTCGACGAGATACACAAAAACATAAAACTCGCGCCCAACGGCGAAATGCTGCAAGAAACACAAAGAGACATACGGCGTGAAAACACGCTCCACGACGACCAACACAACGTCGCCGTTAGGGATATAATAAAACCAACAAGTGACAAGCGTCATCAAATGGATAATACAATCAAGTCAATTATCCGACAATCACAAAACACAACGAACGAAAATCAATATGATTGACCAACCCAACGGTACATCAATCAAAAAGCGAGCCGGCCGAACAAATACGGAATCCCACCGCCCGAGGTTGGAAGATCGAAAACGAGACTAATTTCCCGAACTTAAGGGAATTAGGAAGGAGCCTGAACGCTCAACAATAACAAAACGAGAACAAAAACCGAACAAACAAGCGATCGAGACAACAAAAATCGGACAATCATGTCCGAAACACGAAGGATAATAAAACTCAAACAACAACTCCAAGGTTCACATCTCGACTCGAGACAATATATGATCCGGTGAAAACAACAGGATGTGCATTCACATAAGATCCACAGGAAAGGGAATAGCAATTAAAAAGTCACAACGACAAACGAGTTATTCCGAAACAATACCACACTCGTTCGATCAACAAAAGCAAGGGGCAGGACAAGCTCAAAAATGTCAACGAACACAGACGAGTCGACAAAGTCGAAAACACAGGAGTTGCAAATCCGATCCACTTCGAATAAAAGATCTAATAGACCCAAATGATGTCACTTCCGAACAAGGTTCACAAGAATCGAACCGAACTCGAAAAAGTCACAGCGATAACCAGATCGACCCACAACAAGATCACAGTTCGTTCAGACGATGAAATCGAAATACAGAACACGTTCATAAAGTATCAACGAACATGAGCGAATCGATAGACTGGAGAAAGAGAAAATACCGAAGTCAAAATAGTATGGGTATTACCTCCGACCTCGTCCACGAAATTCACAAAAACGAGAGCAAGGTAACAAGAGATTAAACAACCGACACATAACGGAACCATCACCGATGCACACGGTCATACCAAACCAAGCTCTAACAGTTCGCACATGCGCGACAACGCAGAAATCACCACGAGGCGACAATGTTCAACACCAACATCCCGCCTCTCACGAGGGGCTAACACAACAAATGTGTGGAAAAGCGACTCAACGCTCACACCGCCAATTCGATCATACTGGAGCAAACATCAAAATGACAACGCGAACATCACCCATACATACCCGACCTTCAAACGGGAATGGATAGGTTTTAAAAACGAAAATCTCATTTTGAAAATAATTTAGAAGAACACGGTTGATCTTGAGTATCACCTTTCAAAAGTACAAGCGTGGAACATCGTTATCGAGACTATGGAGAACCATTTCGCATTTGATAAAAATGAGGCCACTTTCTCTTAGTGAAAACTTTCAAAATATTCGACCCTTGGGTCTAAATAAAAGTGTTTCTAAAACATTGAAAATATCTCAAAACATTTTGGTCCTCGAGGTAGAAAAATTTTGAAATATATTGTGGCACCTTGGATGTACCACAAGAAAATAACTCATTTGAAAAATATGTCTCGAAGTTTATTTTTCTAAGATACTCAAGGTTTTCAAAAATCGATAGGCGAATGCCCAAAACTCACGCATATCGACGTTCACTAAAACAACTCCTAGTACACACATCAAAGCGTTTAAAATCAAGATAATACATGTCTTTAAACGGAAACAAGCGATAAAATACCACGGTCGAAGACCGCCGGGATTGAACAAAACCACGACCCCATTCGAGGTCTCTAAGGACCCTTAAAATCTTGACTAGTGAACAAGTAAATGCAGCGTATAAGCACAAAGCTTCCACAAGAGAACTTGTAAGACGTGCAAATTGATTCGAAAATCATCGGTAACGGACAAAAACAACAATAAAAAGACATCACAAGCAACGACACTCCTCGTATAAATCAAATACGAGAGTCGACTAAATACATATCGTGAAATCAAAATACACATAAGGATTCCATCACTTAACAAATAATCATAAAAAAAATAGCTCGTGTCACACGAGGCACAACACAAAGAAGGGAGACTTACTTCCACAGGTCGCACGAAGATGATGATCGGCCCACGATACTAATCACGACCAACAAACTCAAACGACGCGTCGCGACACGACTCAGTCAGATAAAATCCGACGAAACAAGACTCAAACAACACGACTTGACCCGACAGCATAGGTTTTCCTCAACCTAAGCTCTGATACCATTTATGTAACACCCCCAATCCGCTCAGGGATATTACACGCCGTAGAACCTTTCCTCAAGGATCTACCCAGTGAAATAACGACATATAACAACTCAACCATGCCTTTAAGGCTAAAATAACTCGATGAACCGATTTGGTCTTTCAACGAATACATACAACTCAAATACAACTCATGCCCACGCGGTCAAAATACTGACTACACCGTACAACGGGAAAATATATAAACGGCGGAAAATAAAGTACAATCGAACGATAAGCAGTACGGTTCCTCATGTGATTAGTATCGATCATCTTTCATCATCCTTCGTGCCGACCCTATGTTATGCTCCAAAACCTGAATGCAAAAATAGACATCCACCCCCCGAATACTCGAGGGTTAGCAAAACTCCACTGTTTTGCTAGTGCAAGAACAAAGTGCAAATACGAGCCATACAATTCACATTCCACGAACGATAATAATTCGGAATCCTCAAAGATTCAAATACAACAAGATGAACACTTCCCGAGTTGAGAGTTTGTGTATTGACTTCCATAAATTTCCATTTCTATATATCAAGGTAATTAATCTATAAAATGATTTGAAATACCATCGGGAGTTTTAATAGAAAATGATTTAGGATTATCAAATCCTACTTTTCAAAAACCCAAAATACGAAAGGGGTCACCGCCCCAAAGGTTTACTTTCCGAAAAACGACCTTTACCAAACCGTTGGGGTTTTAGCCCCAAATCCGTAAAATGACTTTTACAAGTCCATTGGGATTTTAGCCCCAAATCTCATCAACTCACAGTACACAAGAACGACCACAAGGTTCGTCTCCCAACATCAAAATCCACAAATAAAGGATTTAACACAAACAACAAAATACTCTAGTGCCATCCTAGCCAAGTAAGCCAAACGAACAACTTACCTCTTACACACTTAGTCAATGCATGCAATCATGAAAATCATTCAAACGCGCTCATTTCCGGAAATGCCAATATCAAATCACATTTGTAAAATTCACCACAATTAACCGTCGATCCACACCTCCGTGGACCCCTACCGAGACCCCGTCGGATCTAACCCGTAGTGGTTAAAAGCAAAGCTCGTCGATCCACACCTCCGTGGACCCCTACCGAGACCCCGTCGGGTCTAACCCATAGTGAGCATACACACACACACATTACTCATGCAAAACTAACATGCTAAGAATGTAAGTTCATTAAGAATACTCACTAGAGATGGCCATTAACTCGACACCATTATCAAACTCTTCAAAACACAATAACAAGATTAAATACGGAATACACGATTCCATAACTTTAAACAATAGGAGTATCATCATCAAATCCTTCAACGTTCAAAATAATCAAATCATAATCAATTCCCAAAACACAACGTTCACAAAACACACGCGTTTTGAAAGAAAGCCTTTAACGAGGCCAAACCGAAATCTTTTGAAACTTCATTTCAAATAACCAAACAAACACATCAAGACGACCGCCGATCATCATATCCATAAAACGAGAAAAGTATGGGCAAGGTACTTGCCTCGAAATTGGCACGCAAGTATTCCGACGAACACGGCTCAACCGGAAAGCTTCGAAACGCCCGATGCTATCGAAAAGGAAGACGACAATGAACGGAAGGGTTCAACACGGTTTCTTCGCAAGAAACACGACCCTAACATCATACAATTAATAAATCAACGATCATACGATGAAGAATAATCGTAGAACGCCCGAAAACCCCTCTATGACATTTTACCGGACACCTTCAAGGCGTCGATCAAGAACTTGACCAAAACAAAGAATCGATACGATCCAACCATGTAATAACAAGGGAAATGATATAATACATCTAAATAATCATAAATCCATCATAATCCTAAGTTAAATCGGATTAATCGGACGAAAACAACCAAAACACCCAAATTCCCCAAAACTAGATTTCTAGGAAATCGGCTGGTCGGTAGATCGGAGGGTGTTATAGGATGGATGATTGATGATTTGAACTCCAAAACTTCATGGATTGATTGTCCAACAACATCTCTCCACGATTTACCAATCTCCCCGCGGAAGAGAAGAAAACCGAGTGAAAATGGTCAAGAAAACGTCTGCGGGGCCATAAATAGGCGCACGGTGTGCAGCGGCTCACGGAGTGTGCCGCGGCACGAGCCCAAAAATGCCTCCCGGTGGTCGGTAGTGTGCGCGGCTCGGCGGAGTGTGCCGCGGCACCGTCTGTCAGTTTGGCGAGAAAATGCCACAGTTGTCGCGGCCACTGCGGCGTGTCTGCGGCTCGGGGCCTTTCGGCGAAACTACGATCACGCTGCCAGGCCGTGACTCGGCTGCCGAGCACTACGGCCGTGACTCGGCGATGCGGCCCAGGCCCAGGTTGCCGGCCATGACTCGGCGGGCCAACTCAAGCGGCCCGACGACCCCGAAATCCGAACACGAATACGAATCGATGATACGGTTACGTACTCGCAAAGACGAATCTAAGAGCTAAGAGAACACACAATTCCGACCACCCGAAGGCTCGGAATTCAACAACGAGTAATTACCCAAAACTTTGGGAAATTACGAAAATGGCCCAAAACGTCCAGAAAATCACGATACGCGATCGAAACACCAAACCAAAGCTCGCAACATGAATAATAACATTAAATGAACTTACGAGAAACTCGAAACAACGATTTCGGACGAGATTCGCAAGAATCGAACTCAAGTGCGGAAAAGTCGCTAAAAGCTCGGAACTCAACAAAAGCGATGCGAAACGAACTCGGATGACAAAAAGTGCAAAATTAATCATTCTCTAAATGACGAAGCGGTCATGAGCGAGTCGTCAAAACGGACTTCCTCCGAAAAAAGAAAATTACCGAAATTCAAAATTGCGGATATTACATTCTACCCTTCTTAAAAGAAGTTTCGTCCCGAAACTTAAAACAAGTAGGGGGGACCAATATACCCGCCAGGAAAACTCGACGAGATACACAAAAACAGAAAACTCGCGCCCAACGGCGAAATGCTGCAAGAAACACAAAGAGACATACGGCGTGAAAACACGCTCCACGACGACCAACACAACGTCGCCGTTAGGGATATAATAAAACCAACAAGTGACAAGCGTCATCAAATGGATAATACAATCAAGTCAATTATCCGACAATCACAAAACACAACGAACGAAAATCAATATGATTGACCAACCCAACGGTACATCAATCAAAAAGCGAGCCAACCGCTGAACAAATACGGAATCCCACCGCCCAAGGGTTGGAAGATCGAAAACGAGACTAATTTCCCGAACTTAAGGGAATTAGGAAGGAGCCTGAACGCTCAACAATAACAAAACGAGAACAAAAACCGAACAAACAAGCGATCGAGACAACAAAAATCGGACAATCATGTCCGAAACACGAAGGATAATAAAACTCAAACAACAACTCCAAGGTTCACATCTCGACTCGAGACAATATATGATCCGGTGAAAACAACAGGATGTGCATTCACATAAGATCCACAGGAAAGGGAATAGCAATTAAAAAGTCACAACGACAAACGAGTTATTCCGAAACAATACCACACTCGTTCGATCAACAAAAGCAAGGGGCAGGACAAGCTCAAAAATGTCAACGAACACAAACGAGTCGACAGAGTCGAAAACACAGGAGTTGCAAATCCGATCCACGTCGAATAAAAGATCTAATAGACCCAAATGATGTCACTTCCGAACAAGGTTCACAAGAATCGAACCGAACTCGAAAAAGTCACAGCGATAACCAGATCGACCCACAACAAGATCACAGTTCGTTCAGACGATGAAATCGAAATACAGAACACGTTCATAAAGTATCAACGAACATGAGCGAATCGATAGACTGGAGAAAGAGAAAATACCGAAGTCAAAATAGTATGGGTATTACCTCCGACCTCGTCCACGAAATTCACAAAAACGAGAGCAAGGTAACAAGAGATTAAACAACCGACACATAACGGAACCATCACCGATGCACACGGTCATACCAAACCAAGCTCTAACAGTTCGCACATGCGCGACAACGCAGAAATCACCACGAGGCGACAATGTTCAACACCAACATCCCGCCTCTCACAGGGGGCTAACACAACAAATGTGTGGAAAACGACTCAACGCTCACACCGCCAATTCGATCATACTCGGGAGCAAACATCAAAATGACAACGCGAACATCACCCATACATACCCAGCCTTCAAACGGGAATGGATAGGTTTTAAAAACGAAAATCTCATTTTGAAAATAATTTAGAAGAACACCGGTTGATCTTGAGTATCACCTTTCAAAAAGTACAAACGTGGAACATCGTTATCGAGACTATGGAGAACCATTTCGCATTTGATAAAAATGAGGCCACTTTCTCTTAGTGAAAACTTTCAAAATATTCGACCCTTGGGTCTAAATAAAAGTGTTTCTAAAACATTGAAAATATCTCAAAACATTTTGGTCCTCGAGGTAGAAAAATTTTGAAATATATTGTGGCACCTTGGATGTACCACAAGAAAATAACTCATTTGAAAAATATGTCTCGAATTTTATTTTTCTAAGATACTCAAGGTTTTCAAAAATCCAATAGGCCAGAATGCCCAAAACTCACGCATATCGACGTTCACTAAAACAACTCCTAGTACACACATCAAAACGTTTAAAATCAAGATAATACATGTCTTTAAACGGAAACAAACGATAAAATACCACAGTCGAAGACCGCCCAGGATTCAGAACAAAACCACTGACCCCATTCGAGGTCTCTAAGGACCCTTCCGTACTGACTAGTGAACAAGTCGTACGCGTATAAGCACAAAGCTTCCACAAGAGAACTTGTAAGACGTGCAAATTGATTCGAAAATCATCGGTAACGGACAAAAACAACAATAAAAAGACATCACAAGCAACGACACTCCTCGTATAAATCAAATACGAGAGTCGACTAAATACATATCGTGAAATCAAAATACACATAAGGATTCCATCACTTAACAAATAATCATAAAAAAAATAGCTCGTGTCACACGAGGCACAACACAAAGAAGGGAGACTTACTTCCACAGGTCGCACGAAGATGATGATCGGCCCACGATACTAATCACGACCAACAAACTCAAACGACGCGTCGCGACACGACTCAGTCAGATAAAATCCGACGAAACAAGACTCAAACAACACGACTTGACCCGACAGCATAGGTTTTCCTCAACCTAAGCTCTGATACCATTTATGTAACACCCCCAATCCGCTCAGGGATATTACACGCCGTAGAACCTTTCCTCAAGGATCTACCAGGCTGGTAACGACATATAACAACTCAACCATGCCTGGCTAAAATAACTCAGTAGACCGATTTGGTCTTTCAACGAATACATACAACTCAAATACAACTCATGCCCACGCAGGGGTCAAAATACAACTACACCCGTACAACGGGAAAATATATAGCAGCGGAAAATAAAGTACAACTGAACCAATAAACAGAGTACGGTTCCTCATGTGATTAGTATCGATCATCTTTCATCATCCTTCGTGCCGACCCTGTGTTATGCTCCAAAACCTGAATGCAAAAATAGACATCCACCCCCCGAATACTCGAAGGTTAGCAAAACTCCACTGTTTTGCTAGTGCAAGAACAAAGTGCAAATACGAGCCATACAATTCACATTCCACGAACGATAATAATTCGGAATCCTCAAAGATTCAAATACAACAAGATGAACACTTCCCGAGGTGAGAGTTTGAGTAAAGACTTCCCAAAATTTCAAGATCAAAATATCAAGGGAAACAATCTATAAAATGATTTGAAATACCATCGGGAGTTTTAATAGAAAATGATTTAGGATTATCAAATCCTACTTTTCAAAAACCCAAAATACGAAAGGGGTCACCGCCCCAAAGGTTTACTTTCCGAAAAACGACCTTTACCAAACCGTTGGGGTTTTAGCCCCAAATCCGTAAAATGACTTTTACAAGTCCATTGGGATTTTAGCCCCAAATCTCATCAACTCACAGTACACAAGAACGACCACAAGGTTCGTCTCCCAACATCAAAATCCACAAATAAAGGATTTAACACAAACAACAAAATACTCTAGTGCCATCCTAGCCAAGTAAGCCAAACGAACAACTTACCTCTTACACACTTAGTCAATGCATGCAATCATGAAAACCGTTCAAAAGCGCTCATTTCCGGAAATGCCAATATCAAATCACATTTGTAAAATTCACCACAATTAACCGTTGATCCACACCTCCGTGGACCCCTACCGAGACCCCGTCGGATCTAACCCGTAGTGGTTAAAAGCAAAGCTCGTCGATCCACACCTCCGTGGACCCCTACCGAGACCCCGTCGGGTCTAACCCATAGTGAGCATACACACACACACATTACTCATGCAAAACTAACATGCTAAGAATGTAAGTTCATTAAGAATACTCACTAGAGATGGCCATTAACTCGACACCATTATCAAACTCTTCAAAACATAATAACAAGATTAAATACGGAATACACGATTCCATAACTTTAAACAATAGGAGTATCATCATCAAATCCTTCAACGTTCAAAATAATCAAATCATAATCAATTCTTAAAACACAACGTTCACAAAACACACGCGTTTTGAAAGAAAGCCTTTAACGAGGCCAAACCGAAATCTTTTGAAACTTCATTTCAAATAACCAAACAAACACATCAAGACGACGGCCGATCATCATATCCATAAAACGAGAAAAGTATGGGCAAGGTACTTGCCTCGAAATTGGCACGCAAGTATTCCGACGAACCCGGCTCAACCGGAAAGCTTCGAAACGCCCGATGCTATCGAAAAGGAAGACGACAATGAACGGAAGGGTTCAACACGGTTTCTTCGCAAGAAACACGACCCTAACATCATACAATTAATAAATCAACGATCATACGATGAAGAATAATCGTAGAACGCCCGAAAACCCCTCTATGACATTTTACCGGACACCTTCAAGGCGTCGATCAAGAACTTGACCAAAACAACGAATCGATACTATCCAACCATGGAATAACAAGGGAAATGATATAATACATCTAAATAATCATCAATCCATCATAATCCTAAGTTAAATCGGATTAATCGGACGAAAACAACCAAAACACCCAAATTCCCCAAAACTAGATTTCTAGGAAATCTGACCTGATTCGGTAGATCGGAGGGTGTTATAGGATGCATGATTGATGATTTGAACTCCAAAACTTCATGGATTGATTGTCCAACAACATCTCTCCACGATTTACCAATCTCCAGCCGCGGAAGAGAAGAAAACCGAGTGAAAATGGCTGAAGAAAACGTCTGCAGGGCCATAAATGATCGCATGGTGTGCAGCGGCTCAATGAGTGTGCCGCGGCACGAGCCCAAAAATGCCTCCCGGTGGTCGGTAGTGTGCCGCGGCTCGGCGAGTGTGCCGCGGCACCGTGCATCGATTGGCCGAGAAAATGCCACAGATTGCTGCGGCCTGCCGCGTGCCAGGTGCTGCGGCCAGATCGCTCGGCCAGAATCGCTGACACGGCCGTGACTCGGCCAAGCTGCCGAGCACTACCGGCCGTTACTCGGCGATGCGGCTGGGCCAGGTTGCCGGCCATGACTCGGCCGGCCAACTCCGACGGCCCGAACGACCCCGAAATCCGAACCTGAATACGAATCGATGATACGGTTACGATGTACTCGCAAAGACGAATCTAAGAGCTAAGAGAACACACAATTCCGACCACCCGAAGGCTCGGAATTCAACAACGGAAGTAATTACCCAAAACTTTGGGAAATTACGAAAATGGCACAAAACGTCCGAAAATCACGATACGCGATCGAAACACCAAACCAAAGCTCGCAACATAAATAATAACATTAAATGAACTTACGAGAAACTCGAAACAACAGTTTCGGACGAGATTCGCAAGAATCGAACTCAAGTGCGGAAAAGTCGCTAAAAAGCTCGGAACTCAACAAAACGATACCGAAACGAACTCGGATGACAAAAAGTGCAAAATTAATCATTCTCGAAATGACGAAACGGTCATGAGCGAGTCGTCAAAACGGACTTCCTCCGAAAAAAGAAAATTACCGAAATTCGAAATTGCGGATATTACACATATTCCCCTCGCCAATCTATATAGTTATATGTACTAATTATCTAAATATATTACAACATTTAAAATATAAATAACCAAATATAAGTTGGCATGATAATTGATTGTTACATCTGATTTCAAAAAAAAATCGCTAAAATTGTTATACTTGATCAATTAGACAAATTAAATTAACGTCAATAATTTAGGAAATTAATTTTTTTACTTATATATTTATTTGGCCAACTAAATGATTGGTCAAATTATATTTTAAATTAAAATAAAACAATTTTGTTGGCCACTTAAGTATACTGGATACAGTTTGGAAAAGTAGTTTAAACAACAAACTGTATGGAATCTAAATCTGAGTGCGTAGCGGAAGTCTTGGATACAGTTAGTTGTCGTGGATACAGCAACAGAGTATTTGGTGTATACTTAATATATCACAGTAATTTCAAACAGTAAAAGCAGAAGGTAAATAACACAGTAATTTAAGTGGTTCGAGGTAAACCCCTCTACGTCCACTGGTCCTCCACACAGAGTAAAAGTTTATTAAATAATTCTGCGTACACAACTACGTAATTATAAACAAACCTATCCTTGTATCGTTCACACAGATTGATACAAAGAATATCACTTTCAACCGTTCACACAGTTGGTTAAAGCTTCCTTCTTGACTAGCTTCTTCACACACGGTTCAAAGCTTCGTCCTTATTCGTCCCACACAGTCGAATAACTTGTTGAGTTCACACAGAGCTCGGTTTTTACACGGAGGTAAAATGTAAGTAACTGTGTAAGAACAGACTTTGAATATCACGATCCGATGATAAAGTTTCTTGATGTTTGAGCACCGTATATCTCTTTCGTTTTAACTTGCGATATGCTTTGGAGATATGTTTGCTCGATGATAACTTGATAGCTTTGAGAGTTATGTTACTTGGGTTAAGCGATCTTCAATGTCTTCAAGGATATATATAGCCTCAAGAAAGTATCCGTTGAGATGTCCGTTTGAATAAGATTTCCTTCAACGGAATAAGACATGATCCGGATTTCGGGATTCTCAAGATTCGAAGACCGATGATTTAAATACTTTATCCTTGAGTATTTAAATACTTCTTTGTTCAACGGAACTTGACTTGTGTTCTTTCTTGTCCTTTTGTGAATCAGATGGAAGATGATCGTATTTAGGATGTCGAGACAGTTTCCATACTTGATCTATTTACAAGTCTTCTTGCTGTCTTGTGAGCTTTACTTATGCCGATTCGAGGTGGTCTTGATACATGATAAATCCTTGAATCCTCGATACTGATTTTCCTTGTATTTGGCATATATGTCAAAACCTTTTCAATAACAAATAACAATCGATACAGGATCGGGTATCCCGGTTGAATCGATACATGGTGTTTGTTTTTCCTAACAAGGTCCCCCTTTTGGACAATGTGCCAAGACGTAACTTAAACTCTTCGAGTCTTCTTGATGATGCCAAAACCTTCTTCATGAAGCGTTCTTCTTCGATGACTTCGCGATTTCTTGGTCTTTTGTCAATAGGTCGACTTAGTGACTTAGTCTATAATAATGAACCGCTTGCAGCACGTTCGATACTGATTTGAGATTTATTACAACTTAAGCCTATGATTGGCGCGCAGCACAATCTTACAATGTATTCTAAGTTTACAATCAAACTATAAACTGTTCGTAGACTAGTTAAATGCCTTTAATTTTTCAATCAAGTTTATCTAACTTGAGATTTCTATCAAACAATTTTAAGTAATCATACATAAACACAGTAGATTACGAGTTGTAATCTTTCAAGACAAACAAACTATTTTATTGATATTCAAAAAGATTGAGTACAAAGTTTGTGTCGAATAGAAATTACAAAAACAAAAATAATATACAAAAATTTCAGCTCTTTATCTTTGATCCGCATGCCTCCATGGTCCCTTTCCTGGATCATACTCGGTGCCGCGCCACCAGTTTTGAAGTGAATCATTGCCTCGTTCCTGGTAAATTGCTCTTCCTTCATATGAACGATCAAAGGCAAGTATCCAATCCTCTGGATGGGTGACCCGATCTCCTCTTCTATGTTTTGATTTCATTTCGACTTGGAGAGGGAGCTTACCTTCTTCTAGCATCTTCGAAAACTTATCTGCCGCTTCCGCCAACGTTTTATAATTTTGAAGATCGCGGATTCCCTGATGAGTCTGACAAAATATCTCATCAGTTCATTCTTCCTCCAGTGCTTCACTTCTTCGGCAGTTGGGTTGCGGTTGGTTGGCAGACGTATTTCCGAAGGTCTTTGAACAAGATTTTGCCAAGGGACATTTGGGTCATGGAATTCTGGTCTGGAGCCTGAAATTCTAAAGCTTTGGGGTTGAGGTGCTAGCTTGTTCAATTCAAGATATCTTGCTCTGAGCAGCCTCAAATTCCCTTTCCTGTTGCAGTCTTATTCTCCTTGCAGCTTCTCGAGCTTCTTCCCCCTTTTTGGCTTCATCAAGACTTTGCAGGATTTCAAGAGCGGCGTCCTGTTTGGTCTCGATGCTGTTTATTCTTTCAACGAGGGAGGAAAGAGTCTGCGACATCTCTTGAATGGATTTGTCATGCGCACGCAGCTGAGAGCTGTTCTCTATCATTGCACAGGCGGTCTTGGCTTCAGCAATTCTTGTCTTCGAAGCTTCCTCCTTCAGCAGTTGCGCTTGTTTATCCTCCATAATCTTCAAGGCTTGCTTGAACACTTCTGGCAAGATGATGAATGCTTCGACAACTCGAGATACTTCGTGTTGAAGAGTTGTCATTTCTTCAACTGCAGAGGTGTGCATCCAGTTCAGTGCCTTTTCTACGGAAGAGAGAGCGTTAACTGCATCTTGGATAAATACAGTCTGAAGGCCAAGAGCTTGCAGGCGCTCTTTGCGTGCAGCAGAGATAGGAGAGTCAGGCTGGGCGAAGTCTTCAGCACCGTTTAACCTTCTTACGTTCACGGATGGACGTGAAGTAAGTTGGATATCCTCAGGTTCGTTACCGTCCTCGGATTCCAAGGTTGCAGGGGCGGGAGTAGCTTCTTGTGGAATGGCGACAGTTGGTTCAGAAGCGTCCTGTGGCGAAGGTTCTTCGGCAGATGTGGATGCAGGAGGGACTGAATCCTCCTGTTGGGTTGCAGGAATGGCTTCTTCGGTCGCTACAGGCTCGGGTGCCTGTTCCAAAATTTCTTGATCTTCCACGACTGGAGGGACTGATTCCTCCTGGTCGGGAATGTTTTCCGGCTGTGGCGAAGGTGGATTAGCTTGGGTAGATGGCCCTTCGTCTTTTCTGGGTGGAGAGGTGGCTTGGGCTTCAGCCTCTTCACGGCTCATTCTCAGACCTGCTTGAAGAGCATCGTCGTCATCGTCTCAGTCATGGTCGTCGTCATCTTTTGGATTGATGGGAGAGTCCTCGGACTTCTTCTTTCCTTTTCTTCTGGCGTCGGATTTGTGCAACAGGTGGCTTTCAATGAGATCTTTGCAAGAAGCGTTGTCCCATCGGGCGGTGCCTCAATTTCGGTTGAGTCGATTACTTGAGACAAATCGCTCTTCGTGGCTCCATTCGCTCCAGTTATGCAGAGTGTCGTGCGGAGCTAGCCTAAAGCTTTTCCATTGCGAAATCTATCGTACTCCTGTTCAATTAGTACTGATATAAGTGTTTGATTTATAATTGAGTGCGGGAGGGACTTGAATCACGTCTGGAGACGCTGTTGAGGATTCCAGACAGTATGGGATCCTCACGGAAGATGGACTCCTTGCAGGGGATGGTGCCCCGAAGGAAATTGGATCCTGCACGGGTGTGGAATCCCGTAGAGGAGAAGTAGCTTTTGGCTCCGAATGGGCAGCCGACATGCTAACGTCTTGAATGTTGGCAGATGTCTCTAAATCCGTCGTAGCCGCCAAGGGCTCGGGATCTACTGTCGATGCAGTAGGAGACACCTCTTCCGCAGGGGTTGGGCCCTGGGGTGCTATATCAGTGGGTTGCGCCACGGGCGAGACATCCTCGGAGTGTTTGGCTTTGATTCTTGAGAGCCTCCGGAGTCTCTTCTTCGACTTCTCATCAGCAGAGTGATTCTTGCTGTGAGAACGCTTGCGCTTCTTCTTTGAAGATTCCAATTCAGGGACCTTCACGGTTTCGTCTCTGGGGTTGTCAGAAATAGGCATGTGCCTGGTTCTCGGGTGATTGGCATGCATTGTGCTCTGGTTATAAGCAGAGGGTTTGACACCTCCTAAATATATCCGTGAGCTGTTTTTCTTGGCATCGGCGGATTGCTGGACTCCGCACCTTGTCAGAATGTAGTTTAGCATTAAACCGAATGATTTCTTTTGGGTGGCCGGTTTGCACACCTCTTCCTGGAGTCGTTTCAAAATGATTTGGCACCAATTGACCTTCTCACAGGTCAAGATAGCGACCATCATTCTGAACCTAAGATTCGTGCACATCTCGAACGCGCCGGTTCGATTTTCAATGATCCTGGAACAGAAATCGTGGAGATAAACGAAATGAAGAAGAAAATTTTTCTTGTGGCACGTGGTTGTCACCATATCAACCACTTTGGACCTGGTAAATAGTCCATAAAACTTGGTAATCTCTTGAGACCCAAATGTCTCAAGTCAGTCCATGGTCGAGCCGCGGCAGCAAACTGTAGATTTTCTCAAGTAAGTCGCTATTGATGCACTTGCACTCCTTGGGTATTGCGGTGATGTCGCAACATGTCCTCCCCAGGCTAGTGAGAGAAAACGAACGGCGCCATGAGGTAGAATTCCTCAACTAGATGAGCGTCGTACTTGTCAGCGATTTTGCTTCCGAAGCGATAGAGTCCTTGTTGTTCAAGACGAGTAATAATATACTCCATCGGTTCAGTGTCGTTTATTTCCGAGATTATACGCTCGATGATGACTGGTTTCGAGAAGATCCGGCCATCAATGATGCTGGAAGTTTTCTTGAGCGGGGATGAAGATTGAGTCGCCATGGATGTTTTCTTAAAACGAAGGTGGAAGAAAACAGAGAAATTCGCAGTGAATATGCGAGAAAATATGTAAAGCCGTTTGCTTGAGATCTCTTGTAATTGCGAAGCGTAAAGAGTCTCTAATGGCGTATACACCTTTTATACTGGGCGCGAAATAGGGTTTTGCGAGTACGAATGGTCGATTTTAAGGGATGGGAACCGGTTTTGAAATCGACGGTCGGGATGGATTTAGTGTAATCGTACGCTAATCCATTAAAAGGTTTTAAAATACAATGGGTCCCACTTCGACATAGGTTGATTACCCTAAATGCCTAAAACGGCGTTTAAAAATAATAAACAATTTAAAAACATCGCGGCTTTTGAGATTCAGATTGTCCAGATGTCGTGTAAGGCATTTAATGAACATGACGTTTGACATAAAACAGGCACGTGGACAAAAATTATTTTAAAAGGAAATAATATTATATTATATCTTGAATCGAAATCTATAGTATGTCTTTGTTCTCGCGTCGATACACGTTCCCCCTTAAAAAGGTACTAATAGGTTTTAAATTCCATCTGACAATATTTGGATTAATCTTTGTATTCATGGGTCCTACAAGATTCCCCCTTAATTATCGCACACATTAGCTGTAGGATTCATATGCCTTCGTTCGCTACTGAT
Organism: Orobanche coerulescens; assembly: GCA_033398695.1. Lineage (NCBI taxonomy): Eukaryota > Viridiplantae > Streptophyta > Magnoliopsida > Lamiales > Orobanchaceae > Orobanche > Orobanche coerulescens. The sequence continues at coordinate 114,133,753 of CM065816.1, forward strand.
CAGTATTGATGATTCCGAGTGTACGGATAATTAATGTTGAATCAGTATTCACGGGTCTTACTGATTCCCCCTCAATTGTTGAGTAAAAGCGGTAAATTTACTTACAGGAGTCCGGGCAGTATTCCCAATCTGTTCTTAGCATGTTGAATCTTGCCGTGTCGAGAGGCTTGGTGAAAATGTCGGCCAATTTGGATGTCTGTATGGACTTTTTCCAGCGAACATCCTTGTTCTCGACATGATTCCTGATGAAATGATGCTTCATGTTGATATGCTTAGTGCGCGAGTGCAAAAGCGAGTTGTGCGTGATTGCATTGCACTCGTGCTATCACACATGATTGGAGTCTCTCTAGCATCGATTCCATAATCGGCGATTGTTCTTTGCATCAAAGGATCTGCATACAGCAGCCTACCAAGACATAGTATTACGATTCGGTAGTGGAAAGGGAGTTAGCCAATTGCTTCTTCTTGAACCAAGATACGAGTCTAGGTCCGAGAAAGTGACAAGTTCCGCTTGTACTCTTCTATCTAGCTTGCGACCTCAGAGATCCGAGTGTTGTATTCAACTAAATCGAATCCGCCTTCCTTAGGATACCACGATCCTGCATCGACTGTTCCTTTGACGTATTTCAGATTCGTTTAGCCGTATTGAAGTGTGATTCCTTAGGTGCAACTTGGTATCTCGCACACACTCCAAGATATCTTGGATATCGGGCTGCTAGCCGTTAGGTACAGGAGCGAACCAATGAGCTTCCTGTAGAGTGATTGGTCAAACGGCTTTCCGGCTTCATCAGCACTAATTTGCACGGAAGTGCTCATGGGGGTTGGCGAAGATTTGGAAGTGTTCATTCCAAATTTGTTGAGAAGCTCCTTGCTGTATTTCTCCTGGTTGATGAATATACCTGTAGGCATCTGCTTTATCTGCAAACCTAGGAAATAACTAAGTTCCCCCATCATACTCATTTCAAATTTGCTTTGCATGAGATGTGAGAACCTTTGACATAGAGCAAGGTTAGTTGAACCAAAAATAATATCATCAACATAGATTTGTACCATTAGAAGGTCATCACCTTCCTGTATCTTGAACAAGGTTTTATCGACAGCACCTTTCTCAAATCCGTTGTTGGTTAGATACTGGGACAGGGTTTCGTACCAGGCTCTAGGGGCTTGTTAAAGTCCGTACAGCGCTTTCCTTAGCCTGTAAACTAGATCGATACTGTCCGTGTTGGCAAACCCTGGTGGTTGTTCAACATAAACTTCTTCTGAAAGCTCTCCATTCAGGAAAGCACTCTTGACGTCCATTTGGTATACGATAAAACTCTTATGGGCGGCAAAGGCTAAAAATATCCTGATGGCTTCTAGTCTCGCTACAGGGGCGAAGGTTTCATCATAGTCGATTCCTTTTTCCTGACAATAGCCTTGTGCTACTAGTCTGGATTTGTTTCTTATGATAAGTCCATTTCCATCCTTTTTGTTTCGAAATACCCATTTGGTTCCTATAACCGATTGGTGTGTTGGTCTGGGTACAAGATACCATACATTGTGTCTTTCAAACCGTTAAGCTCTTCTTCCATAGATGTTATCCAATGAGAGTTGTTAAGAGCGTCTATGGTCGAAACAGTTCGGTGGTCTAAGAATACGGCGATAGTGCACATATTGAGTCTCCTAAGTTCGGATTGAGATTTCCATTCAGAAGCGTGAGACTTGACATTAGATTCTTCTTGTGCACAAAGTACATTTCCTTGTGTACTGTATTCTCCTACGAGTAGAAACACTGCATTAATGTTTCCAATGATCGGCTCTTGCGGGTGATCTCTCAACCATCTTCGGTCGGGTTCTAGTTCGGGGTCCCGTCTTGTATCGAAAGTTTACGTAGTACGGCTTGACATGCGGCGTCAGCTTCATCCACATCGATTCTTACAGCTGCGGGGTTGATTTCTAAATCAACTACAGGTTCTATCGGTGTAGGTGGATCCAAGATAGATAGATGGTGAATGTCCTGAGTGATATCATCTATTCCTGTAGGGTCATGGTGTGGTTCGTCGAACACTACATGAACTGATTCCTCGATCGTCAGCCTCCTTTTATTAAAGATTCTGAAAGCTTTGCTGACGGAGGAGTATCCTACGAATATTCCTTCATCTGATTTTTCATCAAATGTTCTAAGTTGGTCCTTCCCATTGTTCAATACGTAACACCTGCATCCAAAAATGTGAAAATACGAAACTAATGGAGTTTTGTTGTTCCATACCTCGTAAGCTGTTTTGTTGTGGTGCTTGTTGACGATACAGCGGTTTTGAGTGTAGCACGCTGTATTGGTTGCTTCACCCCAGAAACGCTGCGGCAATTTGCTTTCGGCAATCATTGTCCTTGTTGCATCTTTCAACGTCCTATTCTTTCGCTCGGCAACACCATTTTGTTGAGGTGTTCGGGCAGCTGAGTATTCGTGCTGTATTCCATTCTCCGAACAGTATTGTTCTATGAAACGGTTAGTAAATTCAGTACCTCTGTCGGAACGAATGCACACGATACTCGATGCTTTTTCATTCTGCAACTTTCTCAGGAGCTCGGGCAGCCTTGATGTTGTTTCCTTCTTCTTGCTAAGAAAGATCGTCCAAGCATACCTGGAATAATCATCAACAACAACCATACAATATTTCTTACGCCTTCTGAGTGGTTGTTGGTTCCACTGTCTCGAATAATATAGTTGAGGGGGCGGAATTGCAGCCTTCGGTTTTCTCGGTACAGCAGGTTCCTTTATGGGACTGGGAGTATCTTCCGATTCCGGAATGTGTTCCACACTCTTGACGAACACAGTACTAGTTTTACCTTTATTCGAACATGAGCTGTATCCTAAGCCACTTTTATCATGAGCATGTTGCCCAGTGCTCAGAATTTCTTCCATTCTTTTGGACGATATTTCAAAAGACTTAAGAATGGTCTCAAGTTAATTTACTCGCTTCTCGAGAGTTGTAATTTTGGTTTGTAGTAGAACCAAATCATTTGTCTTGCTCTCATTATGGGTTTTAACTGTATTTAGTTCATGAGCAAGTTGATGATTGCTCTCCATGAGTTTTTCAAAATCGACCTTGCTGGTTTCGCAATCGAGAGACATATTTTCATAATTTATTTTCAGCAAGTCATTTTCATCTTTCAGCTCTAGATTTGTTAATTGAAGCTGTATATTCTCAGTTTTTAGAGTCTCATGGGCCTTTTGAATGTTCTTGAATTCATTCATCATATTTTCGAAAGTATGAGATGCACTAGGTGGAATAACTGAGGTTGAACTTACCTCATCGTCGCTGTCTTCACCTTCTGGAACATCTTTGGTCATAAAGCACATGTATGCTTTATCATCGAACTCATCGTCAGATGAATCACTCTCAGTGACCACCTGAAGACATTCTGCAGATTTGGATGGTGTGGGGGAGGCTTCTGATTCTCCAATCAGGGCCTTGAGCTTGTCTTTCCAAGCACATCTTCTTTCATCTCGCTCTTGTTGCTCGGCCTCAGGCAATCTTTGGACTTTGGGATGAGGACATTTGTTTGCATAATGGCCTGGTTTCCTGCAGTTATAGCACAGGTTAGCATTGCCAGATGATGTTTCGGTACTTACCTTGTTGACATGTTTGGGCCTGTAGGGAGTCTTTCCAGACTGTTTGATGAACTTTTTGAACTTATGCATTAGAAGCGCCATTTCATCTTGTGACAGGATGTCGTCGTCGCTGTCAGCGCTCTTGTGACCGGGCTTCGACGAGCTAGGCATGCTGTGTCGACGGTTCGATACAGCGGCGAGAGCTGTGACCTTTGAAGGAGATTCTTCAGCTTTCTCTCTTCTGTCAATGTCATACTCAAAAGCTTTAAGGTCAGAGAAGAGATCAAAAGTGGATATTTCATTAAGATTACATGATACACGCATAGCTGTGGTCTTAATGTCCCATCGGGCTGGGAGAGATCTGAAAATTTTTAAGTTCTTCTCCTTTTGGGTGTAAATCTTGCCCAACGCTTCAAGTTCACCAACAATACCAGTAAATCTGAGGTCAAGTTCCTCAAGTGTTTCTGTTGGTTTCATTTCAAAAGATTCGAATTGCTGAGTGAGTTTTGAAATTTTGTTTTCCTTTGAGAGCTCAGTTCCCTCACAAATTAACTTGAGTTTATCCCAGATTTCTTTGGCTGTTTTGCAGCTCTTTACCTTTGAGAACGTGCCTTTGTCAAGAGTGACAAATAACGCGTTCTTAGCCACGTTGTCTAGATTGGCTCGCTTCCTTTCATCGGTTGTCCATTGCTCGCGTTCCTTCTCGAGCATTTCAGCATGGGCTTGGCCCTCAATCCTTGCGGCTGGATTGACCTTCATAATCTTGATCGAACCATCCTGTATAACAAAGATCATCTCTTCGTGCATTGCTGCAAGATGAGCTTCCATTCTAATTCTCCAGTCGTCAAATTCATTAATAGAGAACATAGGGACTTTGTTAATCATAGAAGTATTCATACTGATAATATAGGAATGAAAGAAACTGTTTTGAAAATAAGTGATTTGAATCTGATTCGGTTAAAAGAAATACGACTGATTCTTTTTAGAATCAACCGCTCCGATACCACTTGTTGGCCACTTAAGTATCTTGGATACGCTTTGGAAAAGTAGTTTAAACAACAAAGCGTATGGAATCTAAATACGAGTGCGTAGCGGAAGTCTTGGATACGATTAGTTGCCGTGGATACGACAGCAGTATTTGGTGTATACTTAATATATCACGGTAATTTCAAACAAGAAAAGCGGAAGGTAAATAACACGATAATTTAAGTGGTTCGAGGTAAACCCCTCTACGTCCACCGGTCCTCCACACAGAGTAAAAGTTTATTAAATAATTCTGCGTACACAACTACGTAATTATAAACAAACCTATCCTTGTATCGTTCACACAGATTGATACAAAGAATATCACTTTCAACCGTTCACACACAGTTGGTTAAAGCTTCCTTCTTGACTAGCTTCTTCACACACAGTTCCAAAGCTTCGTCCTTATTCGTCCCACACAGTCGAATAACTTGTTGAGTTCACACAGAGCTCGGTTTTACACGAGGTAAAATGTAAGTAACCGTGTAAGAACAAAGACTTTGAATATCACGATCGATGATAAATTTGTTCTTGATGTTTGAGCACCGTATATCTCTTTCGTTTTAACTTGCGATATGCTTTGGAGATATGTTTGCTCAGATGATAACTTGATAGCTTTGAGAGTTATGTTACTTGGGTTAACTGATCTTCAATGTCTTCAAGGATATCTATAGCCTCTGAAGAAAGTATCCGTTGAGATGTCCGTTTGAATAAGATTTCCTTCAACGGAATAAGACATGATCCGGATTTCGCGGGATTCTCAAGATTCAAGATCGACAGTATTTAAATACTTTATCCTTGAGTATTTAAATACTTCTTTGTTCAACGGAACTTGACTTGTGTTCTTTCTTGTCATTTTGTGAACTGTATGGAAGATGACTGTATTTAGGATGTCGAGACAGTTTCCATACTTGATCTATTTACAAGTCTTCTTCTTTGTCTTGTGAGCTTTACTTATCTTTGATTCGAAATTTGGTCTTCGATACATGATAAATCCTTGAATCCTCGATACAGTTTTCCTTTACTGTATTTGGCATATATGTCAAAACCTTCTCAATAACAAATAACAATCGATACAGGGATCGGGTATCCCGGCTGAATCGATACAGGGTGTTTGTTTTTCCTAACAAATTTGTTAGGTCAATTCGATAATTAGTCAAATTAATTTGCTTAGAAATATTATGGTAAAATACACATTGATTATATGAACTTATTATCAAAATCTTAAAACTTATAAAATCTACATAATTAAATATAATATTGATGTGGTATTCAAAATTTTTGATAAATACGATTACTACAAGTTCGATAATTGATCAAATTAGGTTCTCCAATAAAAAATAAAGTAATTAATTTGCCTAACTTAGTAATTGATATGATTAATATTGGCCAAACTAAAATTTTTAATTAAATAAACTACTAAATAAAATAGATGTGAGATTCAAATTTAATAAACATAATTAATGTATATTTATTAATTGACCAAATTATATTTTACTAAAAAATTAAATTATCTATTTGTCCAACTTAATAATTGGCCAAATTAAACACAATAAACTAAAATTTGTGTGAAATAAACTAAAAATACACATCGAATTCTAAGCATTTATTTATGTTCTCCATTAGTGGAGTTCTATTTTTAATCGATGTGGGATTCAAGACACTGAATTCTATTTAATTAGGTTATTTATCGTTTAAGTACCATTTTAAATCAATGTGGAATCCAAGACTTTACATAAATAAGAATCCAAAAGTAATAGAATGTCACATAGGAGAGGGAGTTAATGTGGTACTTTAAATCCGTAACGCTATTATCTATATATATATATAGATGAATATTTAAAAGTATCAAAATTTTTAAAAAAAATTAACCATATCATTTATACTCTCTTAGTATTTAATTAAATATTGTTTAATTTTTTTAATATTAAAATTTAGCCATTATTATTAGATTTAATACTGGTAAATACGCTATTCATCCCAAATTTATATCTCGGAATCTTCGGCACGGACTTAACGAAAAAAGTTGTTGAGTTTATTGTGGAGTACAATGTGAGTGGAGACTGAGTCTCACATTAGTGTAATGCTAAGTTAATTGTGTTCATAAATGGTGTATGAACAAATTAGAGTGACGTACCAAAAAGAAAAAGTAGGAACGAATTGAAAACGGAGGGAATATAAGATTTATATTCTTAGATTCATTTTTTTAAAATATTTTCATAATACTATTTATTTGATAATTTCTATGAAATAATTAGCAAGCTATTTATGATTAAAATTTTACTCTGAAAAGCGAAACTACCTCTATTTATAGATGTGAGTATCACTTTTAACACAATGTGATAATCAGAAATTTCTTTTGTCCCGCTCAAACGTTTACACTTTATTAAAAAATATCTTTTAAAAAAGTTTATGTGTATTGCTTCTATACAAATAAATCAAACAATCACTATCATATAACTTAATCTTCACCAAATAATTATCATCAATTTTTTTTATTTTTTAATTTCAGTTACACACTCGCCATCAATATTTACACGGTCTGTTAATTTATCATATTTTCTATATTTAAAATTATTTGTGGGTCTTTAGCTGGAACAAAAGGAGCAAGTTTTTAGGAGAGAAAAAAGTAGATGAAGGGAAGTCGAGGAAAGAGAAAGAAAAAAATAATGAATATAATTTAATTGATGAGAAAAATGAAAAAACATAGAAGATGTAAATATAATCTATATTATATAACATGAAAGTTTTTCCACAATTTATTAAATCATTGTAATTATTTTTTATTTATTTTTGCATTTTCTTTTAAATTTTCCCGCCCAAACACTTCTATCCTATTTTGGTAAAAAAAAATTCCTTATTTTCCTCATCTTCCTTCTCCACCCTTCTCTTTTCCTTCTTATCGCCCCCTTCATATTTCTTCGATTTTCCCCTTATCCCACTTCTTCCTTCTTCGCAATCTTACAACCATCTTAGCTGTTTTCAGATTTTTCGTTTCTTTTTCCTCATCTCCCTTTCTCATTTTTTTTCCCTTTCCTTTTCATCCATCGTGAAAATTAGGGCTGTTTTAATTTCTTTTTATTTTTTATCTTAATTTTTTTTTTTCTAATTTTAATTTTATATTCCTGTTTTAAGTTTCTATTTTGAATTTCTATTTTTGATTTCTATTATAATAGTGTTTTTATTTTTTATCTTAATTGCTGCTTTGAATTTATATTTTCAACTATGTTTTAATTTTCTTCTCTTTTTTATTTTTGTTTTTATTGAAAAGGAAATCATGAAAATTAAGGTTTTTTTAATTTCTTTTTATTTTCTATTTTAATTTTATTTTTAATTTCCATTTGAATTTTCTATTTTTAATTTCTATTTTAATTTCTGTTTTTAGTTCCTGATTTAATTTCTGTCTTGAAGTTCTGTTTTAAATTATGGTTTTATTTTCTATTTTTAATTCCTGTTTTATTTTCTCTTTATCAGTTTCATATTTTATTGAGAATGTAGGAAAATCGTGAAAATTAGGGCTTTTTAATTTCTTTATTATTTTATGTTTCTATGTTTATTTCAATTTTTGTTACATTTTGGTTTTAAATTTTTATTTTAATTTTATATTTTGAATTTCTATCTTACTTTGTGTTTTTTGTTTTTATTTTGAATTTCTATTTTAATTTTCTAATTTTTATTGCTTAATTTCTCTTTCAAGTGGTGATGGTGATGATGATGATGATGATGATGATGATGCAAAACTTACCAACTCGGTCGATGTTTTGTATTATTAAATCTGATTATGAAGAAAGAAAATAACAGTAGAGATGAGAGGTTTTTGAAAGTAAAATCTAGATCTTTTTTTCTCAACATTGTGGTTTTATTTCATTTTATTACACATTAGTTTATAACTTTTATCGAGAATTTTTTGTATGTTATTTTTTCCACCATTTTTCTGTAGCTCAACATTATGCGGGTAGATTTTTCAAGTAGTTTTTTTTTTGTTGTCATTTAAAATGATGCTTGACATTCTTAATATCAACTTGTGTTTGTTTTCCTTTGAGGACACTAGAATGCATATATTGTGATTCTGTTATCAAATTGTGTTTTCGCTCTTAACAGAAGTATTTGTAAGGTAATACAGTAGAAACTCTATAAATTAATACTGTTGGGACAACCAAAATTTATTAATTAAAAGAGTTATTAATTAATCGATAAATTAATAATTATTAATTTATATATCAACTAATATTTTATTAATTTATAATAAAATACTTAATTTACAAACAACTTTCAAACTTTCACTTAATTATTGTACAATACATGTACATATCAAATAAATGGTCCAATTTAAAATAACCCGTCAATCTCTCATCTTATTATGCGTCCTATGTTGAATATATCAGTGTATATTTTTTTCTATAAATACAAAATCAAAATATGCGAACATTAAAGCGGCCATCATATTGAATAATTTATTGCTGAGCCTATATGAGAATACAACACTAGAAGTTCTTATAGTGATGAGTAAAATTAGAGATGCGATTTAAGATGAAATTGATTCCAACAAAAGAGAAATACAATTGAGTAATTTTTTAAGAAACCTTCATAAATTATTCCTATAATATGTACAATATATAAGGAATTATTAATTTATATTTTATATGGGACCTATAGAAATTATCAAAAATGTATTATCTTATAATTTTAGCGAATTATTAATTTAGCACCCTATCACTGAGTCGGGACCGGCCAAAACTATTATCTTAGAGAGATTATTAAATAATCGAGTATTAAATTATCGAGTTTCTACTGTATAGAATTTTAAGGGGGTATTGTAATTCTAAAAGACAAATAATTGTTTTATTTATTTTATTTTGTAATTAGGCTAAAATCATTGGTAATTTTTACCTAGGTTGTTCATTTCATTACACAAGCTACATTAGAAGATTCGGTATCACGTTAGTAGATGACATTACAAGTATGCATGTGATACCTTTTCTATTTTTATAGGTTGTTTGTCCTTTTTGTCTCTTATTTTTGGATTATAGTATATTTGACTCCTTATCGAATTTTGAACATATGGTTTAAGCATGAAATCATATTTTGGATAGAATCCAAATAAATTTACTTCACAATATCTTTTTTCCGTTATGCAAGAGATTATATGCTAAATCTCTCCCGAATAAATCGATATATTGGATATCAAAATTTATAAACCTTGACCATAAATTGTGATCAATATATATATATATATATATATACATTTTTGGTCATGTAAGTTATATTTGTACATACATATGAAGATAAATTTATCAAGTATTTATATTATTTTTAAATTTCTATATATTGGCCTCAATTTATGACCAATAATTATAAATTTTGACCGAAAAAATAAAAAATGAGACACATTCTCGTGGACGGAGGAGTATTATTTTGTAATATTTCTGTGTTGGAGATGAAATAGTGAATGAAGAGCAAAAGACAGTTTACTCATGAGCGATTATGAATGTGATGCATAAATGCATTGAATCATTCACTAAATACTTGATTGAGATAGTTTGTTTTGTATCAATTTATATTATGCATTTTATGTATTAAGTAAATGAACAGAAAATATACTTATTAAAAATGTTGAATGCATAAAAATAATATTATATTGGAATTTTTTAAAAGGCATTATTATTATTTTTATTACTAATTGATGTGTCTACCCGTGCGCTGCACGGGTAAAAGAGCTAGTAGGAGATGAATATATATGAGAGACCGGAGATGAGAAGTGGATTGAATGTTTTCAAAAACTTTTGTTTTGGAAAAATTGATTTTGTTGCTGCCGACGCATAAGCCTTGCGTTGATTAGAAAAAGTTGACCAAATGGAAGCTAAATTAAGTCAAGAAAAGTGTTGGATAGGGAAGCTTAAAGATTAGGGATGTAAATTTTATTCATACTCGATCTTACTCGTCGGATAAACTCGAAATTGGGTTGGGTATCGGTCGAATCCGAAATTTTATGATCGGGTACGGGAGGGTATGTATATAGTATATTACCCGATTACCCGACCCTCATACTCGTTTGAATTATATAAATTATTATTGTATATTATACATAGATATTATATTATATTATACATTATATATATTATAGTATAAAATATCATATTTCAAATATTCATTATACTAAACTGAATTTATTAATTACATTATATGTATATATATAATATATATTAAAAAATATTTATATTCTTAAATATAAGGTATACGGATACCCGAATACTCATTGGGTACTCGATTACCCGATGAGGCAATACCCGAACTCGATCCGAATCAAATAGAGTAGGGTATGGAGAAGACATACTCATACCCTACCCGACCCATTGACATCCCTATTAAAGATCCCTTATTTGTTAGAAGCCAAATTAAAACTACGAATTAGATTCAGGTGAATGACAAATTATCCAATATTTAAATTAAATAAGTTTATTGCTTCTATGTGTATGTAAAAACTAATTTATGAATATCCATGTATTTTGAATTCCTTCGTTCCTTCTTTAATCAAATCAGCACGATGATAGCTAGAATGGTCGGGAGACGTGTGTTGGTTCAGAACGGTATGAAACCTCTTGCTTAGGGCTTTGGAAGCTATCAACTAGCCCGGCATAAGTAGATCGTTTTGCCAATTAACCTTATGCATTTATTCAGATAATGCAAATTAGTCCTTGTGGATAATGCTGTATAGGGAGTAAAACGTACTTTTTTGAAAAACACAATGGGTAATATATTATATTTGAATATACATGAGATAATGAGCTTATTTAAATTACACAGAAGTAAACAACTTAATTTAAAGAATACACAAGACTAACTTGCCCGAACCTATTAGATTCTAAAGCACCTCTTCTAAATGATATAGAATTGAAGCAGATCTAAGCGGATATTTACGAAGAAGAATTATTAAGTTTTTGGGTGAATGGCTCTGTGTTTTACAAATGAGTCGTTTTCCCTCCTCAATAAATTACATAGTCATATTACCAATGTAATTTTAAAAATAGGCAGATTGTCCACCGGTCTAAATTACTTAGGCACATTATTCAACATGTTTTAAAAAGTTACAGAACCCTTTATATATTTTTTTGTCCAGACAGTGCAAATCATTCCACTGGGATTGCGTACAAGACGATAGAGATGTCGGGATTCAACTTTTTTTAAAAACACAAGAGGTGATATATCTTTTTAATTTATACAAAGGGGTAATCAACCAATTTTTAAAAAAGACATGCGGATTTAAACAAGGGGGTAAATATCCAATTTTGTAAAACACAGGAGATAATACGTTAAAAACCTTTAAGTTTTACTTAGTCATTGCACGTAATCTCCCTTAGAATATCAAAACCTTGGATAAATCCATGCTCATGGAATTTGAGATTGTCTATTCAACTGAATATCAAAATAGTTAAGTTCTTCTAATGGCATTGCAAATGAAACGTGGAATAGGAACCCAAAGATGATGATTTCAAGTTTGTCAGCTGTATATATGAATGAATTACGTACACACAGCAAGCTTGCCAAAGACCAAAGGTTGTAATCCTTCTAACAGAAAAAATAAAATAAATTATGACTGCTATATATTTACCAGTAACAACGTCCAGTTGAAGAACATTGCTGATTTGGGGGCCATGTTTGAATGCTTGTCCGCTGATGCCAGCATTAGACAGCGTCCCGCCCACACTCAAGTACAAGTAATCGGTCCAGGAGACGGGCGCCAGCCCAAATTTAAGCGTAGCTCGTAACACGTCAACCCACAGCTGCTCGCCTCCGACATCCGCATAAGACCCTAACGAGGAGTCGTAAACAACAACCTTAATCCTACTCCCATCGGTTTTATTCAGCGCAGTCATGTTCACCACCACGCCGCCATCAGTCATGGCCTGTCCCCAGACGGAATGACCGTTTCCCCTGGCGGCAATGGTCTTGTTATTGGATGATCTGATGAGATTGATAATGTCGTAGACCCATGCAGGATTCAGAACATAAGAAGATTTATTATGAACTATGTTCCCGTAGTCCGTAGAGGTTACTCCGATGGCATGGGTGTCATTATGGAGCCGGTTTTTGAATGAGTCAGACCCTGCTGGATTTGTTGGAATAATGCAGATTATGATTAGGAAGACGGAGATCTTTGGAGGGATAGTAGAGGGACTTGCCATTGGAGAGTTTGTAATGATTAAGATTGATTATTGGTGATTAATCAGTAGACTAAAGGCATGTTATTAGTTTGGGTTCAGAGGGATTATTTATAGATGCTAGCTGCTGGAGGAGGACTTGGTGGGTATTAAATATATATATATATATATATATATATATGTTTTGAGATGAATCTCACAAAATCTCACATGATTATATTTTTTGATATGTATATGACACAAAAGATGGTCAAAAGAGAATATGTGAACAGTGTAATAGTTGTTGGGTACAAGATCGGATATTGCGCCGTGTTGCGGAAGCGTAAAATGAAATGCGGAAATTAAATGATGCACGGATTTATAGAGGTTCGGCTATAAACGAGCCTACGTCCTTTCTCGGTATCTTTTTCAATAGGTTCGAGATAAAAACCTTTGTAACTCTCTTCTATCGGTCGAGGGATAACCGTTTACAATCACGTCTTCTATTGGTCCGTGATAAACCACTTGTACTTGTCTTTGTGTCGGTCCAAGTTAAACCGTTTTCCTTTTCGTAGGACAAGGAATCAACCTCTCTAGCTTTCTATCGGTACTAGATAAATCTCACGAAGATAGCGATTGCGATTCTAACAATGCCGGATCCTTGATCCTAATAACACCGAATCCAGTCGTATCTTTTCTTTTACCACTCGTGTATGATTTTGTGTATAACACTCAATCACTCAATGTAAGCTCAATATTACAACAACAATATAATGAATATCAATCTCAGATCAATGTGTAGTATACTTGAAGTTGTTGTGTTGAATCAATACCATCTCATTGGTATTTATAGGCTCCATCAACAAACTAGTCGTTAGCTGCTGTACACTGCATTACGTACGCTATGTAACTCTGGTTACATACGTAAGCTTGATTACGTACGTTAACTTCCACGGGTTACGTACGTTAGCCTCTTCACAATCCAGTCCAGGGAGTTTCGTCATATTGGTTACGTACGTTAGCATATACTCCATTACGTACGTTAAGCCATACGTCAGTGCTGACGTCATGTGTCCGTTGCCACCTTTCTGACTTTGACTCGTCCAACGTTCACTTGGTTTGAACATGTGTTACGTACGTTAATATGCATCTCTTACGTACGTTAATATCCTTACATTACGTACGTTATTCTTACCCCTTACGTTAACTTTGATTTTCTCCAGCATTCTGCACTTTGTTCCTTCGATGCTTGCTTCGCCTCTTCGTTGTTTTGTTTTGTTTATTGACTTTAATCATCAAAACACTTTTAATTTATGCATGGAACAAAATGTTCCAACAATCTCCCTCTTTTTGATGATTACAAAACAAAACTTCGTCAATGGGATTTACTTGCAAAAATGCAAATATATGTATATGTGTACAGACCAAAGTTTTCGACTTTGTCCGTTTCGTTAGTTCTTCTCCCATTTATATTTCGACTCCTTCTTTCTTTTCTTTTCTTTTCTTTTCTTATTTTCAAATTTTTCATCGCCTTTTTCGACGTCTCCTAATTTTTCTCCCTCTTTCAAGGTTAATCCCATTTTCGACTTATATCTCCATTCTCCTATCTCTCCCCCTTTTTGTATTCATCAAAAAGTGCAATAGAATACCAATTGAAGAAAAATATGTAATAAATGTAAAATATGCATGATACTAGTTTATGATAAATAAATGCATGAGTAGGATGGAGTTTATACCTGTTTTTAAAAAAAATATATACTCCCCCTGAAAGTATTATCTCCCCCTTTGTAAAATATCAAAATTAATTTTTGGGGATCCAACCGATAGTTAGTTTTTGTTTCGAGACGTAAATGATATTTGAAATAATTGTTCCTTTACGAACCCAAATTTTCTTAATTTTAATCGTTCGTCTAGGGCTTTTACAATTTGAAATATGATGCCCGATTTTTAAACACTTTTTGCAATTAGGTATTTTGAAATTAACGGATTCGTTTTTCGAACGTGTTTTGAATCCTAACCCCTCTTTATTCAGAGTAAACTTTTGAACACCAAGCATTTGTTCAAATTTCTCATTTCTGCACGAGAATTTCTTTGTCAAAGATTTAAGCTCGGTTTGAATTTTAGCGAGATCATCCTTCAAAATATTTTCATTTTCAATACACTTTGAATGATCGATTTCAACAAATTTTCCCTTCTCGATGATTTTGGAATTTTTAATTTCCAAAGATTTAATTTTAGATTTAAAGGATTTGATTTCGGATAAAGCGTTTTGAAAATCCGTATGCAATAATTCAAATGCATCAAATAACTCGTTACGAGGGGATGTACTTACTTGGCTTTCGACGTCGCTGTCGTCGAACGAACTTCGGGCCATGAGAGCGAGATTATTTTGATCGATAAATTCGTCGTCTTCGTCTTCATCGCTCCATGTTGCCACGAGGACCTCCTTTTTGGGTTTAGCACGACAATTTTTAGCGAAGCGGCCTAGTTTTCCACATTGTCGATAAGAGTTGTCGAATTTCTTCGTTTCGCTCGAGATATCCTTATTCCTCCAGTTTAATAAGGTTTGGAATTTATTAATATTCTTGGCATAATATGCCGCTTCTTTGTCGCTTTCTTCCACCGGGATTCCTTCTTTCTTCGACATTTTAGCCTTCATGGCTAACGATCGTTCCTTCGGCTTTGGATTGACACTTCGTGATTTTAACACGACCTCATAATTAATTAGAGAACCAACAAGGGCGCTAAAATCGAGCGTATTGAGATCTTTGGATTCCATAATCGCGGTCACGGTGCTGTCACATTCGCTAGGTAGTGATCGCAAAATTTTCTTGACTTTTCACTACTAGACAATGGTTTTCCGAACGAAGCAAGTCCATTAGGGATAACCGAGAATCGGTCGAGCATATTGGTGATGGACTCATCACCTTTCATCATGAATAACTCGTAGTCATGGAGAAGCATATTGATTTTCATCTCCTTGACTTGAGTCGTTCCTTCGTGTGTGATTTCTAGAATTTTCAATATTTCTTTCGCACTCTCACACGATGAGATTCGATTGGCCTCTTCCGGATTTAAGGCACAAAATAAGAGTTGAGTAGCCTTACAATTTAGATGGTCATTTTTCCAATCTGCATCGTCGTATTCTTCGAAAGATTTGAGCGTACCGTCGGATTTGAGAGGAATTTTCGGGCCAAGGCAAATAATCTTCCAAATCTCTATATCATAGGCACGAATAAAGATTGACATATTTTTCTTCCATGTCTAATAATTGGAGCCATCAAAGAATGGTGGTCGGTTGAGAGCAAGGCCTTTGACAGGAGCAAATTGAAACGCCATTGGATCTTTCTATCCTCGGATGTTAAGCCGTGTATTGGAGTACCGCTCCGATACCAATTGTTGAGTACAAGATCGGATATTGCGCCGTGTTGCGGAAGCGTAAAATGAAATGCGGAAATTAAATGATGCACGGATTTATAGAGGTTTGGCTATAAACGAGCCTACGTCCTCTCTCGGTATCTTTTTCAATAGGTTCAAGATAAAAACCTTTGTACCTCTCTTCTATCAGTCGAGGGATAACCGTTTACAATCACGTCTTCTATTGGTCTGTGATAAACCACTCGTACTTATCTTTGTGTCGGTCCAAGTTAAACCGTTTTCCTTTTCGTAGGACAAGGAATCAACCTCTCTAGCTTTCTATCTGTAATAGATAAACCTCACGAAGATAGCGATTGCGATTCTAACAATGCCGGATCCTTGATCCTAATAACACCGAATCCTATCATATCTTTTCTTTTACCACTCGTGTATGATTTTGTGTATAACACTCAATCACTCAATGTAAGCTCAATATTACAACAACAATTTAATGAATATCAATCTCAGATCAATGTGTAGTATACTTGAAGTTGTTGTGTTGAATCAATACCATCTCGTTGGTATTTATAGGCTCCATCAACAAACTAGCCATTAGCTGCTGCACACTGCATTACGTACGCTATGTAACTCTGGTTACGTACGTAAGCTTGATTACGTACGTTAACTTCCACGGGTTACATACGTTAGCCTCTTCACAATCCAGTCCAGGGAGTTTCATCATATTGGTTACGTACATTAGCATATACTCCATTACGTATGTTAAGCCATACGTCAGTGCTGACGTCATGTGTCCGTTGCCACCTTTATGACTTTAACTCGTCCAACGTTCACTTGGTTTGAACATGTGTTACATACGTTAATATGCATATCTTACGTACGTTAATATCCTTACATTACGTACGTTATTCTTACCCCTTACGTTAACTTTGAAAAATGAAGAAGAAAACAAGTTCAGAAAGTATCAACGAACACAGACGAGTCGATAGAATTGAAAATACAGAAAGTTCAAACATCCGGGTATTATGATCCACTTCCAATAAGAGAAGTATGTCCCTGAAACATAAAACAACGAAAATAAGGTAATAACATAGCAAGCAACTGGCAGACAACACCATTCAGGGACTTCTCAAAGTCGATCCTGATATCAGTGCTGAAGTCCATGCCTCGAAAGACTCGGTGACCAACTCGCAAAACTGAATTCGGTGTCCCTCGAGTCTTCACTTGTAACACGTTACTGGTAGGGAAGGACAATATGCACGTACATGCCCCGACATATTACAATTGAAACACCTCCTGGATTTACCAGGAGTCAAAGCTGACGACTTGGAACTCTCAGTTCCACTCATCGAACGATGAAGCTTCACGGCAGAAAGACTATGGTGTTGCAGTTTAGAAACTCAACTCCTATACTGACCATAAGATCATTAGACTTCCGCTGTTTCTTTGACACGGGCACACGTTCCGAGGATAATGAAGCTAGATCGTATGCTAAGGCTCGATTTTGATAATCTCTTAGTGTAGTGCAAGTGAATCCTGCCATATACTGGCGAATCTCCAACTTCATCCGCATGTCAAAATGACGAATCTTTTCTTCTTCAGTCCTAACCTGATCTCGCACATAGCCGAGTTGTTTGCTATAATCGATGATAGCTTGTGACACCGATATATCCCACGGTTCTGCCAAATAAAAATCACGAATCCCATGATCTCCAATCAGTTTTGGACAAAACTCAACTTCCATAAGTTCCTAGAACTCTTGTAATATCCGTGCTTTCTATTTTTAGTAGTTTCTATTTTTGGGCGCATGTCTATTTTAACGAATCGCTTGTAACCGTTTCGACGTTTTGAATCTATTTTGTTCTTGGTATTTTTCAATTTGGACGAGTTTCGGAGGTGTTTTTACGTAATATGCTTTATGTTATGATCTTGTCGCATTTACGTTTGATTCTCATAAAACTCGTTTGATTTCCTTATTTCTTTGTTCCCATGAGTTCGTATGATTGAGTTATTCATGTTGTGAGTTTCGGTTTCATAATCCAACGTCATATCATGATTTTCGAATGTTTGGGCCATTTTGTAATTTCCTTAAGTTTGAGGGAAATTTACTTTCGTCGTTGAATTATGAACCTTCGAGTAGTCGGAATTGTGTTTCCTTTTAGCGCTTATATTCATCATCGGGAATACTTTGTAACCATATATTCAGATTGTTAGTAGGTTCGGATTTCGGTGTCGTTCGAGGCAGTTCGGACAGCAGCCTTCCCAAACTGATGTCCAGCAGGGTGTTACGGCCGAACACCCCAATGGTTACGGCCGTAAAGATGTCCTTGTTACGGCCGTAATAAGCTAACTGTTATGGCCGTAATATCCCGCTGTTTTAAGACAGCGGGCAGAGGACATAAGTCCTCATTCGTTTCCTTTTCTTATTTTTCATCGGGCGACGCGAGAATTCTGCACTGGGGCGATTTGTACCAAATCCAATCCATGTGTTCATCATCTTCCATCACCGTGGTATCGTGGTAGCATATTATCATCAACGAAATCACCCTACTCCGTCCGAATTCAAGGTATTTTGGCTTAGAATCCTAACTTTGTCAATTTTGGGGGTTTTCAGGATTTGTCTATTTAAACTAGAATTGTTCGTTTATGTTGTGATATTGCTTATCGATTATTGTTATTGAGTGATTCCCAATCCATTTCCGTAGAGTTAAGTCCGTGAATTGTTGATTCGGGGAGGTTTTGTGAAAACCCTCACCTGTATTGATCGTACGTGTATTGTTATGGTTGGTAATCAGGGTTGTTGGCGTATTCCGTTCAGTTATTGATGTCATTTAGGACTGATTCATGTTAATCTCTCATTTAGGAGCGGACGTGTTCACTCTGGGTCATTCCTAGTCATTGTTTATTTTCCGTATCGTCGAAGATGTCTCAAAGGCAAGTACTTTACATTTGTATGCATATTCTAGTATTTGATTATAGCTTCCCGTGTATGTTGTGGATGTGAATGCGTATGTTCACCCAGGGATGGTCTGACGGAGCCTCTGGGGATACGTAGTGACGTGGGTATCCGTATCGTGAAGTGGGGTTAACCACTCAGGTATGGTCCGACAGGGCCTCTGCGAGGTCGGTGGCCGTGAGTCTCGTACCAACGGTTAACCTTTGAAATGTTTTGTTGGAGAATTATGTTTTGGGCATGTGCACCTTCATATTCCGGATTATAAATATTTTCTAAAATGGTTTTTGGCACATAACTCATCTGATTAGAATGGTAGTTCAAATGGATTGTACTTGCACTAGCCGTTGTCACTAACCCCTTAAATGGGGGAAATACCTTTGTATTTCAAGTACAGGTCATGGAGGCGAACGAGCATGCGGACAGTGCGAAGATGATGGGCAAGGGTGATTCTGTTCAATGGTCGTTTGTTTGGCGTCTTATCTTTTAGTTTTATTAATTATGTCATTTATTTCAGTACTCGAGTACTTTCTTCTTTTGGACTTGTATTTGTTTGTGAACCCAGTTTGGGAAAGATTTTATTTATTACTATCGGGTTCGGTCTATTTGTTTTGAATGTCTTAAAATTGTGGAATCGTTTGTATGTTGATGATGTTTGTCATCAGTCGTGATGTCGAGTTTATGCGTTAGCCTAGTGGATTCCAAAGGTTGGGTCCACGGCTCTGTAATATGCCCTGAACGTCTTGGGGGTGTTACAGAATATGGTATCGGAGCTTAGGTTTATGGATATCTAGGCTATCGGTTATTTGGGTCTAATCGAGTGTCATTTCTGAACAGTATTACTACCATGCCATCATCTCAGTACGCTGGTTCTCGTAAGCTTTCCTAACTTGACTCGTTGTGTTATCATGTGTTGTTCCTTTCTTAATATCGTGATGTGTTTTGCGCTTGAACTGTACTCACTAGTTACTTCTTCAGAGTGCCTGCTGGTAGAGGAAGTAATGTTCCTCGGGCACGTGATATCAGCGAAAGGAGTTCGGGTTGACCCACAGAAGATAGAGGCAGTACTAGAGTGGCAACCACCTAAGAATGTGAAAGAGGTGAGGAGTTTCCTAGGAATTGTGGGTTATTACCGCAGGTTCGTCGAAGGGTATTCCAAGATCGCTCGACCACTCACGCAGTTACTTCAGAAAACTCAAAAGTTTGAGTGGAATGCAGATAGACAAAATAGCTTTGATGATTTGAAGAGACGGTTGACTACCGTACCAGTTTTAGCTTTGCCTCAGGGGAACGAGGATTTTGTGGTTTATAGTGATGCTTTGGGCGTCGGACTTGGATGTGTTTTGATGCAAAGAGATAGGGTTATTGCGTATGCGTCTCGACAGTTGAAATCATATGAATCAAATTACCCTACACATGATTTAGAGTTAGCCGCAATCGTTTTCGCTTTGAAAATTTGGAGGCATTATCTCTATGGGTCGTCGTGTAATATTTACACGGATCATAAGAGTCAGAACTATATCTTCAGCCAGAAGGAATTGAACATGAGGCAGCGTAGCTGGATAGAATTAATTAAAGATTACGATCTTGAGATTTTTTACCATCCGGGCAAGGCCAATATAGTAGCAGACGCGTTGAGCCGTAAGCAGATGGCTCTTTAGATGTTAGAAGTACTTACGCCTCTAAGTAAGATCCAGTGGGATTTAATTTGTCAGAATATCAAGGTTTGGCTGCAGGGAGTTCAGGGTCAGTTGTGTGCGTAGAAATCACTTCGTCTTTGATTGATGATATCAAGGCGAGACAGTACGATGACCCATTTTTAGTTCAGTTGAGGGGATCTGTAAAGAAGGGGAAAACCTCTGGGTTTGTGGTTCAGGATGACGGGATTTTGGGATTTCGAGTCAGATTGTGTGTACCATGTGATATTGACTTGAGACAGAAAATTTTGAAAGAAGCTCATACTACACCTTATTCCATACATCCTGGTACAAGCAAAATGTACAAGGATGTAAGGAGTAACTTCCGGTGGAGCAACTTAAAGACATACATTAGCGAGTTTGTGTTGAAATGTTTAGCTTGTCAGTAGGTTAAGATCGAGCATCATTGAACCGTGGGGTTATTGCGACCACTTCCTATTCCAGAGTGGAAGTGGGAGGATATTTCTATAGATTTTATTACCAGTATGCCTAGGACTCAGACCGGAATGAACATGACTTGGGTCATTGTCGATCGACTAACCAAATCTGCTCATTTTCTGGATATTAAGGATACTTGGGGATCGGGGAGACTAGTCCGGATGTTCATTGCAGAAATCATGAGGTTGCTGGGACTCCTAAGAATATTATTTCTGATCAAAATGGACGGTTTGTATCACATTTTTGGCAGGCTGTTCATCGAGCCTTGGGAACCGAGTTGAGACTTAGTACATCGTACCATCCCCAGACAGACGGACAGTTAGACCGAACGATACAGATGTTATAGGATATGTTGAGAGCCTGTGTTGTAAACTGAAAAGACGATTGGGAGTCGCACCTGTCGTTGATTGAGTTTACGTACAAAAATAGTTGCCACGCCTCGATTAAAATGGCACCATTTGAGGCTTTGTACGGAAGGAAGTGCAGATCGTCATTGTATTGGGATGATGCATCTGAATTGATTGGTACTGAACTAGATTTAGTAGTTGAGATGAGAGAGAAGATCTTCTTGATTCATGATAGGTTGTTAACCGCCCAGAGTCGACAGAAGTCCTATGCCGACACGCGTCGCCAGCCTTTAGAGTTCAAAGTTGAGAGAGAAGATCTTCTTGATTCGTGATAGGTTGGAGACCATGTATTACTGAAGGTGTAGCCAACTCGAGGAGTTTACCGCTTCAGTCGGAAGGGTAAATTTAGTTTGAGGTATATTGGACCCTTCGAGATTTTAGAACGAGTTGGAGATCTAGCATATCGGTTGGGTTTGTCGCTGTCCTTCAGTCACGTGCATAACGTACTTCATGTCTCCCAGCTCAGGAAGTATGTACCGGATCCTAGCCATATTATTGATTTTGGAGAGATTGAACTGGCACCCGACATCACATTTGAGAAGGAACCGATTCAGATTTTGAAGCGTCGGCTAAAGAAACTTAGGCACAAAATCATTCCTTTGGTTAAAGTGCAATGGTTGAGGCATGGGAAGGAGGAGGCTACATGGAAAATGGAGGATAGTGTGAAGGTGAGATACCCCAAATTATTAATCCTGTAAGTTTCGGGAAGAAACTTCTTTTTAGAGGGAGGGAATATAATATCCACATTTTTTCGTTTCCGTTTATTCCAACTATTGTAATTTATTGGTACCTGATTCGATTTTTGTGTGTTTCATGTCGTGTATTCTATTATCATGATGCTTGAGCTAATTATTGATGTCCGTTTCTGAATGTATCATGTTAGATGGATATTGGTATGTCTCGTCATGTCATTTTTTAGTTAGAACAGTACTGTTGATCCACGATCATAACGTACGCTATGCTTGATATGTAACGTACGTTATCTCTTCTGCGTAGTTGAGTCAGTGGCCTATGGGCAACCTTTACGTACGCTATCTTCCGGACGTAACGCATATAAGTGCTCAATACGTACGTTATCTATACTTTATTACGTACGTAAATATGCCTGGGCATCCGGTCAGTGAGCACTAGAAATTTCATTTTGTACGCTATAGTTAAGACCGTAACGTCACTACTGCAAAAACAGCATTTAACTGCGGCATTTAAAAAAACAAATGTTAAAACGATGTTAATTAAATGAAACAATTTAAATCCGCACATTTAACAAATGTTCGGAAGAACCGTTGTTAAATTGCACATTTAACAATGTTATAGGAAAACCGTAATTAACATTTAACAATGGGTTCTTGTAGAACCGTTGTTAAATCTGTACATTTAACAGCGGTTCTTGTAGAACCGTTGTTAAATCTGTACATTTAACAGCGGTTCTTGTAGAACCGTTGTTAAATCTGCACATTTAATATATTATGTGCAATATATTGAATATTAAGATATTTTGTTATATATTATTAAAAATTATATTACATTATATATTAAAAATTATAATACATACATATTATTTTATGAATTATATTATATTAAATGTGCAATATATTGAATATTAATATATTTTGTTATATATTAATATTAAAAATTATATTACATTATATATTAAAAATTATAATACATACATATTATTTTATGAATTATATTATATCAAATGTGGAATATATTGAATATTAATATATTTTGTTATATATTAATATTAAAAATTATATTACATTATATATTAAAAATTATAATATATACATATTATTTTATGAATTATATTATATCAAATGTGGAATATATTGAATATTAATATATTTTGTTATATATTAATATTAAAAATTATATTACATTATATATTAAAAATTAAAATATATACATATTATTTTATGAATTATATTATATTAAATGTGGAATATATTGAATATTAATATATTTTGTTATATATTAATATTAAAAATTATATTACATTATATATTAAAAATTATAATATATACATATTATTTTATGAATTATATTATATCAAATGTGGAATATATTGAATATTAATATATTTTGTTATATATTAATAATAAAAATTATATTACATTATATATTAAAAATTATAATACATACATATTATTTTATGAATTATATTATATCAAATGTGGAATATATTGAATATTAATATATTTTGTTATATATTAATATTAAAAATTATATTACATTATATATTAAAAATTATAATACATACATATTATTTTATGAATTATATTATATCAAATGTGGAATATATTGAATATTAATATATTTTGTTATATATTAATATTAAAAATTATATTACATTATATATTAAAAATTATAATATATACATATTATTTTATGAATTATATTATATCAAATGTGGAATATATTGAATATTAATATATTTTGTTATATATTAATATTAAAAATTATATTACATTATATATTAAAAATTAAAATATATACATATTATTTTATGAATTATATTATATTAAATGTGGAATATATTGAATATTAATATATTTTGTTATATATTAATATTAAAAATTATATTACATTATATATTAAAAATTATAATATATACATATTATTTTATGAATTATATTATATCAAATGTGGAATATATTGAATATTAATATATTTTGTTATATATTAATAATAAAAATTATATTACATTATATATTAAAAATTATAATACATACATATTATTTTATGAATTATATTATATCAAATGTGGAATATATTGAATATTAATATATTTTGTTATATATTAATATTAAAAATTATATTACATTATATATTAAAAATTATAATACATACATATTATTTTATGAATTATATTATATCAAATGTGGAATATATTGAATATTAATATATTTTGTTATATATTAATAATAAAAATTATATTACATTATATATTAAAAATTATAATATATACATATTATTTTATGAATTATATTATATCAAATGTGGAATATATTGAATATTAATATATTTTGTTATATATTAATATTAAAAATTATATTACATTATATATTAAAAATTATAATATATACATATTATTTTATGAATTATATTATATCAAAGGTGGAATATATTGAATATTAATATATTTTGTTATAAATTAATATTAAATATTATAATACATTATATATTAAAAATTATAATATATACATATTATTTTATGAATTATATTATATCAAATGTGGAATATATTGAATATTAATATATTTTGTTATATATTAATATTAAAAATTATATTACATTATATATTGAAAATTATAATATATACATATATATATATATATATATATATATGGTTTATTGTATACTTATATTGATCATTAGTTATTAAATGTGTAATATAATAAATATTAATATATTTTGAAAATAATTCTGAAAATATTAACAAACATATACATATAATATATATATATATATTTTATATATATTTATATACATATATATATATATATGGTTTATTGTATACTTATATAATAGAAATCAATATTTGAACAACAAATGACTTTGGCTCACTGGTTTGATACCCACCTCCATCTCATTGAGGTCACAGGTTCGAATCCCGTGAGTAGCGGAAATGCACATTTATACATATTATGTGCGGGTCATTGCAAGGCGGGTTGGCGGGCGGGCGGGTCGGGTGCGGATCAAGGAATATATATATTTTTTAAAAAAATAATATATTAAAAAATAATTTCAAATTATTAAAAAATTATTTAAAAAATAAATAAATTTAATAAATGTTGTTAACAATTGTTAAATTTTAACAATGTTCTTAGACAATCATTAAATTTAATAATGGGACATTTAACAATGGCCGGAACACGTTAAAAGCGCTCCAGAACCGCTGTTAAATACTGTTTTTGTAGTAGTGCGTACGTTAGTACATGTTATGTATGTTAAGCTTGCCATGTAACGTACGTTAAGATTGCCATGTAACGTACGTAAAGTTACCTATCCATCGGGGCAGTGGGTTCTGTGGGGTTCATTACGTACGTTAAGCAAATACTTTAGCATATGTTAAATCGTTAACGTACGTAACACATGTGTCGTTACATACGTAATGACATTCAGCTCTATAAACAAATTTTAGTCCTGACTTCGCCATTTTTCATCTTCTTTCTCCCCTTCCTTGGCGATTTGCGATGGTTTGACTAGGAGAGTGTGGATTTTGGTCGATTGTCACCACCTTTCAATATTTTCGAGTTCCCAACAAGGATTTCACATTATTATATCATCTTCAATCGTTCTAATCAGGGTATTTTCGTTAGAACCCTAATTTTTGAGGATTTTGGGAGTTTTGTGATGATTTCATCGTTTTATTCCGATTCGGCCGAGATTGTTGTTATTAAGGTTGTATACTCGAAATCCTTTGTTATTCTTGTAGTTTTGTGGAATAAAATCCGTAAATTCCTCCGTTATTCGATCATGTTGAATTGTGCCCTCGTAATATCCGACAAATTGTTCGCGAGAGTAGAACTTAGGATGTTTTCCTATGTTTCCATATGTTGTAATTGATTGCATGTCGTTGTGATTTAGGAATGAACCTTTGAAGAGAGTTCGACTGAAACCCTTTCATTTCACAGTTTCTTCACGTCTTATAATGTCCCATTTGATAATTGGGGTGTTACAAATAAAGTTTTAGGAAACTTACAACCCCAACTCGCATGAAGACGTAGGCGGACAGTGAAGTTATTTGCGGCCGGTCAACCAAAAGACACAACTGGACCTTAAATTAACTCGACTGCCAAGATATCTATTAATCTTAGCTCTGATACCATATTCTGTAACTCCCTGAGATATTTAGGATATTACTAGGCTAAGAATTTCAAACAACATTTAATAAAATATTAAATGTGGAGTTTATTACAAACCGAGTTCTTCAATAGTAAAAGATAATATCGAAAGGAGTTCGAACTTTAGCCGACGACTTCCTCCGGCTGTCGGCCATTCTACGGCTAGTCGTCGGCTAAAATTTTTTATATTATAATACAAGACCAATCAAAAACAATAAAAGTAAACAACATACTCGAGTACTTATTCAAAGACGATCCAACTGAACGGACTTTCTCCGGACCGTCAACATCACAATGCACCCTCGTCATCATGCTGCTCCTGGGATTGTTTTCCAGCTCTCCTGGATCCTAAACATAAAACATATGCTCACCCGCGAAGGGATTAGCCCAACGATTCTAGTACAAATACTATAATTCATACAACAATAGATTACTCAACATCTCATGAAGAATAACAACAATAACGACAACAACAACAACAATCCTCTCCTACGAGGAGACTAACAATGCATTACACAATATGACAATCACAACATACACATGGTAATACGATGCTCGCATTCACTGCACAGATCCCAAGATGATCCTGTCGTACCAACACGAGGTGGAAAATCCGTTCAATGATCCATCGCACGCTAGCATAGATCCCAAGATGATCCCGTCGGACTAACATGATGTGGACAAACGACAACGACATATATGCATGACAATATGAATATCAACACAAAAATATAATTAAAGTACTTGCCTTAGAAAGAAGACAAGGACTAAATACTTCGACGAACATCAATACACTCGAAGGTCGTACCTTCATCCAACAACTTGCAAGATTCGAACCTTATACAAAAATAAATAACAAAGAGTTCACCTTGCGTATACATAACCAACACACGAGAATCTAATGTTCCTAAACTATGACCGAGTTAATCATTCTATGTACTGCCGGTTCATGGTTAAACTACCCGACGAACATTTAGTCAGATTATTAACATACCTCATGCGAATCAAATGATCATAATGGGGATAAATTGCCGACGTCTACGAATTCAAGGATATTCACATCATCACAATTCCATACTCCGGTCTTGATTATCAGTCCTAATATATGGTTCGGCTATCCTATGATTCATATTAAGGGTATGATTCAAGATGCACGAATTCTAAAACATTTTTTCAAAGGAAAACGTATTCAACTATGATCTAGGTTTAATTCACCACTAAGAATACCGTTCTCCCATGAAGTAGTTCTTCCTACTAAATCTCTATGTGATATATGTTTGTCACCAACATAATCGCTTCACTCTAACCATTAATATGAAGAAGGTTATCCAATCAAAATCAAGCCTTACAATACATGAACCTATTCATGATGAAAACCCTCAACATTCATTCTCTTGAATTCCTCTATCACAGGTGATAACATTAACAAGCCATTTGATATAAGAACATTTCAAAATCATCATCAAAGATGTGTTACAATCTCAGAAAACTCCATCTTAATATTCAACATAATCATAGCTCAACTTGTAATCTTCTTAACAATGAAAAAACCTAAGTATAATCATCCCAAACTTCCTAAAACATGGTGTTCAGTTTATTAAGTCATGAATGTAATCTAATAATACCAGTAGCATGCTCATAAGATTCCTAAGAACATGAATTCAAGATTGTGATTGCATCAGCATACCTTATATGATGAAACAATCGGTAGAACTCAACACCGGAAGCTTGAACATTAATCCATGAGTCTTCCATCTTCAAAGTTGAGTTTAGAGGCTGATTCATGAAGTTTATAAGGTTGGGGAAACTTTCAAAATCACAGAGATCGGACAAAAGGAGTGGATAAAAATGTGAGAAATGAAATGGGTGATGTCCTATTTATAGGAAATAACATTTAACGTACGCTATCCTTCTCTTTAGTTTACCCTAATGGACTTCGTAGCTCACTGCCTCGCTCTGTCCTCAGTCTAGCATATGCTACCTAGACATTTACATACGCTACGTGATGTTTTAGCGTATGTTAACACACAACATTGCGTATGCTAACGATCTCACTTAGCTTACTGCATCGTTCTGTCCTCTGATTTAGCGCACGTTACCTATGTCACTTAGCGTGCGCTAAACATAGTTGACTTAACTTTTCCAAAAGTTGTCCAGGTTCATGCAGGGGGATCCGACAACATCTTCCTCAGGCTCCACATGGGGTCCACACTTTATCTGATCTTTGACGGCCTCTTGTGTATGCTAAGTATCCAACATAACACACTACAAAAAAACAGTTTTTACCGACGCCATTTACCGACGCCCATACCCGCCGTTGTTAAACTTATAATTTACCGACGCCATTACCGACGCACGTTATTTAATTGATTTACCGACGCCATTGCCGATGACCGGTTTGCAGACTTATTTTTTTTCTTTTTTTTCACAATTAAATATGCCGTTTACCGACGCCATTTACCGACGACCTTACCGACGCCACTTCGGCGTTGGTAAATTTTTATTATTATCTTTTTTTCTTTTTTTCACAATTAACGACGCCGTTTACCGACGCCATTTACCGATGCCTTTACCGACGCTATTTTGGCGTTGGTAATTTTTTTTATATTTTTTTATTTTTTTTAATTTAACGACGCCGTTTACGCCATTACCGACGTCGAAATTTTTTACACTATCCCACATCGAAAAAACAGTAGTGTTTTATGTGGTTTATAAACCAAAATCTTTCTCAACCATTTGAAATTGAATGGAGCCCGAACCTGACCCGCCCGGACCCGGACCCGACCCGCTCGGACCTGGACCTGACCGAACCTGACCCGCCTGAGCCCGGACCTAACCCGCCTGAGCCCGGACCTAACCCGCCTGAGCCCGGACGTGACCTGCCTGAGTCCTGACCTGACTTTTTTAGATTTTTTTTAATTTAACGACGCCAAAAATGGCGTCGGTAAATGGCGGCGTCGGTAAAAAATTACAGTCGAGCGTTTTTCCAACGGAGGATTTCCGTCGGTAATGGCGTCGGTAATTTTTTTACCGACGCCATTTTCTATTTTACCAACGGCGTTTGGCGTCGGTAAAAACTGTTTTTTTTTGTAGTGACATATGCTACCTCTGATTATTAGCGTACGCTATGTATATTAGTTAGTGCATGCTAATATCGTGCAAGCACGTGCATGAATTAACCAACTCTATACGACGCAATCATGAATACTAGATTTTGGATAAGGGAAATCATATTATATGACATAATCATATACCACATATTTCAAATACAGATAAAAATACACAACAAGTATCCAGTTATTATAGCTACTTCCTCGAACCATGCAGAGATAATTGCACTGCACGAATCGGTAAGGGAGTGCATTTGGCTTCGGTCAGTCATAGGCCATAAACGAGGAACTTGTGGATTAAAGTCTACTACAACAACAGCTACTTGCATCTTTCAGTACAATGCAGGATGGATTGAGCAGATGAAGCTAGGTTTTATTAAGGATGATAATACCAAGCATATCTCGTAGAAGTTCTTCTACAATCAACAACAACAGAACTTGCTGAATATCAGAGTGAATCAAGTGAGTTTCAATGAGCATATCACATACTTATTCACTAAGTCTATACCAAAATCTACATTAGAGAAACATGCGAGAAGCGTCGGCATGCGTTGATTTTCTGAGCTCAACAAGTGATAGCCCATCAGAATGAGCTACTGTGTATACTTCAGGAAGAGTATACTCCACATTATTTCGGAACTTGTAGTTGGTGTGTTGTGCTCTTTTTCCTCACCAAGTCTGTTTTTTTCATGGGGTTTTTTTTACTTGGAAAGGGTTTTTACCGAGGCAACGTCTTATGCACCATGATTGTATTAGTGCTCGATACAAGGGGAGTGTTCTGGGATATCCTTCCCTTGTATGTGTATTGCCTAATACTGGTTGTAGTAGGATACATAGATGGAAAGTTCTAGATCCTTCTAGAGGTAGTAGGATCCCATTATGTATCTTACCTTAACTAGGAATCCTATGTATGGAAGGATTTTCATTGTAAAGTCTGTTTAAAAGCCACTTTATCAGTGTTATGAATACAATTGAATCATCCTTACTGCTTTCTTACATTCTCCTGAAACACTAGTTTGATTATGAATTAAAAACAACGTGTAAATATAATTTATAATATGCTTGATAACAACAGTTGCATATGATGCCGCACATAAAAAAGGTACTAGGAGAACACCGACTATTAGTGGTGCTAATTTATTACTGACAGGGTAGTAAATATGCAAGTGAAATGAGATCGACTGCATTGGATTCTTTTTTTATTTATTTTGTTTATGAAACCAGCATCACTCATATCTCGTCTTCTTCTATTTTCAATACATATATGATCCATACTAGTACTAGAATTAATTGAAAATTCTTTGGCCTGGAGACAGTATCAATTTTGGATCAAACATTTTTTTCATTTGACTAAAATTTCCCCATTTGGAGCCAAAATGTGTTATCCACTCTCCCATGTTCGTGTAATGAGGAAGATATTGCTTCACATTGATGCCAGCGTTTTTACAAACTTGCAGAACTTCTTTGTTAAAATCCTCCATACTCTTGTATACACCTGGCTGAGTTGAATGTAATAGCCCAAGAGTGTAGAAGACATCTTGATCACCATCTTTTGGTATTACCACAGACATTCTATCGTCCCATCTGCACAATTTTCATGTTGGAATATTCTACTATTAATCAACTTATACACGAAACTAGTAATAAATTTGTTTCACGTAAAATTAATGACTACTTTATTTTGTTTAATGGGTAGAAAATGAAGATCCCGGTTGTTTGGTTAAGTCTGGGAAGCATGGTGGCCAAAACTTTACGATTGAATTCAACTATGCGGGACTTTGGTATAAAGAGATTCAGCCATGGATGAGACATTGTTGATCCCATATTGGGAGTGTCTAAATTTCCAAGTCTGTGAAGGAAACTAAAGAAAGTGACATCTGTATTAAAGTTGAGGTCGGGAATGAAGTTCAATTTGTCAAGCAACGTCTGAGATTCCTGCAATCAATAAAAATTACTAAATAAACAAAAGGTAAATTTGACATTATGTCTTTTGTGTTGAAAATGATAAAAAATATTTTTTTAATCGAGACTCTACTCTGTGGTACCTGGTCTATAGTGTTAGCAGTTTGATTATCATAATACATGGCCAATTCTATGGTGTAGAGGATACTGTGATTCTTCAACAATGCAACAATGTTTGATTGATTGATTGGAGGTGAGGAGTAGCTCCACAGAGTATTTATTATACTCTCACTTACGATAAGGAAACCTTCGACATAGCTTGGGGATGTGTCATTGCTTGAAATAAGAAATTCTTGATCTCTTGTGAATGTTGAGAAATTACTATAAAGCAATCTCACCAATTTCACCTATGTATAAAGTCAAAGTAAAAAACAATTCAATCAAATTTAGAAAGGTCAATTGGAATGATCAAAATTTCAGATTTGAAAATGAGTCTGGAGTTATACATTGCTTATAAATTAAAGCGAAGATCTTAGAATTTGTAGGGGTACAAATACATTTTATATGCAAGTTTTAATGTTGCAAAAGATTAGTTAGTTGAACTTTATTATATGTTTAGATGCAAATAAATATATTAGGGTTTTTACATTTTAATATAAGATATATGTTCTTTTGTTCTTCTTCTTTAAAGGAATGTTTTACGAAAATATATAACTAAAATTTAGGGTGAGTACAAAAAACCACCAAAATAACTTCAAAACTACAAAATTTAAAGGAATCATGAAGTTTTATTAGGAATGTAAATTGGATTTCTAAAATATGATTTTGCTTATGAAGGAGAAAAATTGTAGACAATGGCCAATTTCAAGAGTTCCTTTGTAAATCTAAAATTCTCGTGGATTCTTTTTGTATATATCTCAAACTATGGGATTGTATTTGTAACTATATCAATTTATTATTCTGTATCCAGTGCTCTAGAAATCGATCTAGGCGACTGCCTAGGCACTAGAAGGTATAAAAACGTCTTGATTTGGGGAAAATCAGACCTAGACAGTAAAATCTAACATAGGCGGAAAAGTCTGAATTAATCGGAATTCAAAAATCGGAAGAAGTCGGTCAAAATCTGAAAAAGTTAATCTAGGCAAAATATTCTTTATTATAAGTATATTATTATTCAGTTAGCGATTAATCTTTTCGATTAATATTTAATTAATCGTTAGAAAGTAACCCCAACCGTCTAAATCCATCTAGTTATTTTTAAAACACATAAATATAATGATTTATTTATTGCCCCCTTCCAAAATACATTGTACTTGTCTTACTCTTGTTGGTGCTTTGTCTAAGACTATTTTTGCTCTGTTTATAATGCCAAACTGTCCCAGACCACCTAAAACTCCAAAAAATATATTTGAGTTTCTTCTTCTTGAGCAGATGATGTTTTTTCCGTTACCTAACAAAATGAAGGGGAAAAATCATTAAAAATATAAACAATAAATACTAGAATGATCAATTGCATGAAATTACCAAGATAAAATGTATAAAAAAAAAATCAGTTTATGCATGTATGTCTAACCTAACAGTTAAAAGACTCTGTGCATCTCCAACCATATTACTCACAATTTAATTAAAATAACTAGTGTATAGCTCGTCGAAACTCGATACGTAATCACTTTACATTGTAATTTATAAGTAAAAACTTAAAAATAATTTAGTATTTTATTAGGGTTCAGTCACTTGGAATCGTACCGCAGCGGAACACACCAATAGACAGAATTGATGAGGATAAGATTCAACCACTCGAACTCATTTAGAATTTATACACTTGTACTCGTCCTAAACCCGACTGAAGATAATTTTACTACTTATTCGAGTTAAAAATTCGTATAGTAACATATGAAATAATGGAAGCATTGTTCAGCCACTCAAACTCATTTAAAATCTATATACCCGTATTCATCACAAACTCGATTAAAAGATAAATTTATTACCCCTTTAACAACCCTATATAATATCTACTAAGTAGTAAACATATTTAAATTTATACAATTTAAATAACTAAACATAAGTTGCTATAGTAATTGGTCAACGCATCTCAACAAACCTCAACCATAATAAGTAAAAGTTAAGAATAAATACCATAAATAATGAAAAATTATAACTTAAATTCTTAGTATAAGTTTGGAATTATACAATTTTCAAAAACTCGTTATAATTTATGTAGCTATATTTGATGTGGGATTTAAGATTTTAGATATATAAAAATAAAAAAAAAATATGCAAGAGAGAAAGAGGGAGTTAACGTGCTACTCCGAATCCGTAATTGTTTTTTAGATACCTTAAGTATTTATTTATAAGTGAAGAGTATCGAATTTATTAAAAATAAAAAAATATATAAAAATAATACCTATGCATATATAAATTAGATATTAAAAAAATACTTACATATTTTGGCCATTGAGGTTTACTTAAAAATTTGCCAAATTAAATTTTCTAATAAGAATAAAGCCATTCATTTGGCCAACTCAATTGATGACAAATTAAAGTAACAATGTAAATAGTTAAGGGTGGTAAAATACATATTTATTTTAAATATATGTTTAGTTATTCATTCATCGGAGTGTCATTGAAAATCAAGGTGGGATAGAAAATTTAAATAAATAAAAATCTAAAAAATAAAAAAAATACCATATATGAGAGAGTTACTTGGTGCTCCGGATGTGTAACAGTATTATATATATATTTATAATAATAAAACTATATTTATTAATTAAATTTATTAATGTAAAAAACTCGCTAGTTATATAGTTAACCATATCATTTATACTCTCTTAGTATTTAATTAAATGTTGTTTGATTTTTTCAATATTAAAATTTAGCCATTATTATTAGATTTAATACTGGTAAATACGCTATCCATCCCAAATTTATATCTCAGGAATCTTCGGCCCGGAGTTAGTGAAAAAAATTGCTGAGTTTATTGTGAAGTACAATGTGAGTGGAGACTAAGTCTCACATTAGTGTAATGCTAAGTCAATTGTGTTCATAAATGGTGTACGAACAAATTAGAGTGACGTACCAAAAAGAAAAAGTAGGAACGAATTGAAAACGGAGGGAATATAAGATTTATATTCTTAGATTCATTTTTTTAAAATATTTTCATAATACTATTTATTTGATAATTTCTATGAAATAATTAGCAAGCTATTTATGATTAAAATTTTACTCTGAAAAGCGAAACTACCTCTATTTATACATGTGAGTATCACTTTTAACACAATGTGATAATCAGAAATTTCTTTTGTCCCGCTCAAACGTTTACACTTTATTAAAAAATATTTTTTAAAAAAATTTATGTGTATTACTTCTATACAAGTAAATCAAACAATCACTATCATATAACTTAATCTTCACCAAATAATTATCATCATTTTTTTTTATTTTTTAATTTCAGTTACACACTCGTCATCAATATTTACACGGTCTGTCAATTTATCATATCTTCTATATTTGAAATTATTTGCGGGTCTTTAGCTGGAACAGAAGGAGCCAGTTTTTAGGAGAGAAAAAAGTAGATGAAGGGAAGTCGAGGAAAGAGAAAGAAAAAAATAATGAATATAATTTAATTGATGAGAAAATGAAAAAACATAGAAGATGTAAATATAATAGGAGATGAATATATATGAGGGACTGGAGATAAGAAGTGGATTGAATGTTTTCAAAAACTTTTGTTTTGGAAAAATTGATTTTGTTGCTGCCGACGCATAAGCCTTGCGTTGATTAGAAAAAGTTGACTAAATGGAAGC
Source organism: Orobanche coerulescens (assembly GCA_033398695.1). NCBI lineage: Eukaryota > Viridiplantae > Streptophyta > Magnoliopsida > Lamiales > Orobanchaceae > Orobanche > Orobanche coerulescens. The sequence continues at coordinate 114,169,038 of CM065816.1, forward strand.
TAAATTAAGTCAAGAAAAGTGTTGGATAGGGAAGCTTAAAGATTAGGGATGTAAATTTTATTCATACTCGATCTTACTCGTCGGATAAACTCGAAATTGGATTGGGTATCGGTCGAATCCGAAATTTTATGATCGGGTACGAGAGGGTATGTATATAGTATATTACCCGATTACCCGACCCCCATACTCATTTGAATTATATAAATATATTATTATTATATATTATACATAGATATTATATTATATTATACATTATATATATTATAGTATAAAATATTATATTTCAAATATTCATTATACTAAACTGAATTTATTAATTACATTATATGTATATATATAATATATATTAAAAAATATTTATATTCTTAAATATAAGGTATACGGATAGAATCTTCGTTAGATGCCGATTCTGGAAGCAATCTGCGAACTCGATCCGAATCAAATAGAGTAGGATATGGAGAAGACATACCCGTACCCTACCCGACCCATTGACATCCCAATTAAGGATCCCTTATTTGTTAGAAAGCCAAATTAAAACTACGAATTAGACTAGGTGAATGACAAATTATCCAATATTTAAATTAAATAAGTTTATTGCTTCTGTGTGTTTGTAAAAACTAATTTATTAATATCCATGTATTTTTAATTCCTTCGTTCCTTCTTTAATCAAATCAGCACGATGATAGCTAGAATGGTCGGGAGACGTGTGTTGGTTCAGAACGGTATGAAACCTCTTGCTTAGGACTTTGGAAGCTATCAACTAGCCCGGCATAAGTAGATCGTTTTGCCAATTAACCTTATGCATTTATTTAGATAATGCAAATTAGTCCTTGTGGATAATGCCGCATAGGGAGTAAAACGTACTTTTTTGAAAAACACAATGAGTAATATGTTATATTTGGATATACATGAGATAATGAGCTTATTTAAATTACACAGAAGTAAACAACTTAATTTAAAGAATACACAAGACTAACTTGCCGGAACCTATTAGATTCTAAAGCACCTCTTCTAAATGAAATAGAATTAGAAGCAGATCTAAGCGGATATTTAGGAAGAAGAATTATTAAGTTTTTGGGTGAATGGCTCTGTGTTTTACAAATGAGTCGTTTTCCCTCCTCAATAAATTACATAGTCATATTACCAATGTAATTTTAAAAATAGGCCGATTGTCCACCGGTCTAAATTACTTAGGCACATTATTCAACATGTTTTAAAAAGTTACAGAACCCTTTATATATTTTTTTGTCCAGACGGTGCAAATCATTCCACTGGGATTGCGTACAAGACGATAGAGATGGCGGGATTCAACTTTTTTTAAAAACACAAGAGGTGATATATCTTTTTAATTTATACAAAGGGGTAATCAACCAATTTTTAAAAAAGACATGCGGATTTAAACAAGGGGGTAAATATCCAATTTTGTAAAACACAGGAGATAATACGTTAAAAACCTTTAAGTTTTACTTAGTCATTGCACGTAATCTCCCTTAGAATATCAAAACCTTGGATAAATCCATGCTCATGGAATTTGAGATTGTCTATTCAACTGAATATCAAAATAGTTAAGTTCTTCTAATGGCATTGCAAATGAAACGTGGAATAGGAACCCAAAGATGATGATTTCAAGTTTGTCAGCTGTATATATGAATGAATTACGTACACACAGCAAGCTTGCCAAAGACCAAAGGTTGTAATCCTTCTAACAGAAAATATAAAATAAATTATGACTGCTATATATTTACCAGTAACAACGTCCAGTTGAAGAACATTGCTGATTTGGGGGCCATGTTTGAATGCTTGTCCGCTGATGCCAGCATTAGACAGCGTCCCGCCCACACTCAAGTACAAGTAATCGGTCCAGGAGACGGGCGCCAGCCCAAATTTAAGCGTAGCTCGTAACACGTCAACCCACAGCTGCTCGCCTCCGACATCCGCATAAGACCCTAACGAGGAGTCGTAAACAACAACCTTAATCCTACTCCCATCGGTTTTATTCAGCGCAGTCATGTTCACCACCACGCCGCCATCAGTCATGGCCTGTCCCCAGACGGAATGACCGTTTCCCCTGGCAGCAATGGTCTTGTTATTGGATGATCTGATGAGATTGATAATGTCGTAGACCCATGCAGGATTCAGAACATAAGAAGATTTATTATGAACTATGTTCCCGTAGTCCGTAGAGGTTACTCCGATGGCATGGGTGTCATTATGGAGCCGGTTTTTGAATGAGTCAGACCCTGCTGGATTTGTTGGAATAATGCAGATTATGATTAGAAAGACGGAGATCTTTGGAGGGATAGTAGAGGGATTTGCCATTGGAGAGTTTGTAATGATTAAGATTGATTATTGGTGATTAATCAGTAGACTAAAGGCATGTTATTAGTTTGGGTTCAGATGGATTATTTATAGATGCTAGCTGCTGGAGGAGGACTTGGTGGGTATTAGAAATATATATATATATATATATATAATATATATATATATATATAACTAGTTTGACCTGTAATCTATTGCAATAACAATATTAATGCTTAGCGACTTGAATGGGATTTGGTGATCTACTTAACCAATGGACATCAAATTCAACTTGCCTGGTTCTTGTAATAAAAATCTCAACGGGCAACTAAGTATGTGGGATTTGTTTGGAAGAATCCCACGGTTAGCGGTAAAGGGAATCTTTGACATGTAGTAGTGCAATACTACTAGTGCCACATTAACCATTCCTTCACACCACCAAGTTCTCTTCGATCAATGGCCATCGTATATAAATTGCATATCTTTCATGCATAATTAGTACAAAACTCATGCATATTCGCAATTCGCAGGCTAAGAACCATTCTCATTTGATCCTAAATTTCTCTCTCTCTCTCTCTCTCTCTCTCTCTATATATATATATATATATATATATATCCGTTCTCTTATAATTGCAACATCTAGACTTTCACGCTTGCCAATGCACAATTTTGATTATTAATATCTTTAATTTTTTATTTTTAAAATTTATAAGAAGTCGATATTTTGAAAATATATTTCGAGATGAATCTCACAAAATCTCATATGATTATATTTTTTCATATGTATATGACACAAAAGATGGTCAAAAGAGAGTATGTGAACAGTGTAATAGTTGTTGGGTACAAGATCGGATATTCCGCCGTGTTGCGGAAGCGCAAAATGAAATGCAGAAATTAAATGACGCACGGATTTATAGAGGTTCGGCTATAAACGAGCCTACGTCCTTTCTCGGTATCTTTTTCAATAGGTTCAAGATAAAAACCTTTGTACCTCTCTTCTATCGGTCGAGGGATAACCGTTTACAATCACGTCTTCTATTGGTCTGTGATAAACCACTTGTACTTGTCTTTGTGTCGGTCCAAGTTAAACTGTTTTCCTTTTCGTAGGATAAGGAATCAACCTCTCTAGATTTCTATCGGTACTAGATAAACCTCACGAAGATAGCGATTGCGATTCTAACAATGCCGGATCCTTGATCCTAATAACACCGAATCCAATCGTATCTTTTCTTTTACCACTCGTGTATGATTTTGTGTATAACACTCAATCACTTAATGTAAGCTCAATATTACAACAACAATATAATGAATATCAATATCAGATCAATGTGTAGTATACTTGAAGTTGTTGTGTTGAATCAATACCATCTCCTTGGTGTTTATAGGCTCCATCAACAAACTAGTCGTTAGTTGCTGCACACTGCATTACGTACGCTATGTAACTCTGGTTACGTACGTAAGCTTGATTACGTACGTTAACTTCCACGGGTTACATACGTTTGCCTCTTCACAATCCAGTCCAGGGAGTTTCGTCATATTGGTTACGTACGTTAGCATATACTCCATTACGTACGTTAAGCCATACGTCAGTGCTGACGTCATGTGTCCGTTGCCACCTTTCTGACTTTGACTCGTCCAACGTTCACTTAGTTTGAACATGTGTTACGTACGTTAATATGCATCTCTTACGTACGTTAATATCCTTACATTACGTACGCTATTCTTACCCCTTACGTTAACTTTGATTTTCTCCAGCATTTTGCACTTTGTTTTCCTTCGATGCTTGCTTCGCCTCGTCGTTGTTTTGTTTGTTTATTGACTTTAATCATAAAGACACTTTTAATTTATGTATGGAACAAAATGTTCCAACAATCTCCCCCTTTTTGATGATTACAAAACAAAACTTCGTCAATGGGATTTACATGCAAAAATGCAAATATATGTATATGTGTACAGACCAAAGTTTTCGACTTTGTCCGTTTCATTAGTTCATCTCCCATTTATATTTCGACTCCTTCTTTATTTTCTTTTCTTTTCTTATTTTCAAATTTTTCATCGTCTTTTTTGACGTGTCCTCATTTTTCTCCCCCTTTCAAGGTTAATCCCATGTTCGACTTATATCTCCATTCTCCTATCTCTCCCCCTTTTTGTATTCATCAAAAAGTGCAATAGAATACCAATTGAATAAAATTATGTAATAAATGTAAAATATGCATGATACTAATTTATGATAAATAAATGCATGAGTAGGATGGAGTTTATACCTGTTTTTATAAAAAATATACTCCCCCTGAAAGTATTATCTCTCCCTTTGTAAAATATCAAAAATTAATTTTTGGGGATCCAACCGATAGTTGGTTTTTATTTCGAGACGTAAATGATATTTGAAATAATTGTTCCTTTACGAACCCAATTTTTTTTTAATTTTAATCGTTCGTCTAGGGCTTTTACAATTTGAAATATGATGCCCGATTTTTAAACACTTTTCGCAATTAGGTATTTTGAAATTAACGGATTCATTTTTCGAACGTGTTTTGAATCCTAACCCCTCTTTATTCAAAGTAAACTTTTGAACACCAAGCATTTGTTCAATGGTGCCGGATCCCGGAACTTCAAATACAAAGCAAGAATCTTTCAAAAGTTTCTCATTTCCGCACGAGAATTTAAGCTCGGTTTGAATGTTAGCGAGATCATCCTTCAAAATATTTTCATTTTCAATACACTTCGAATGATCGATTTCAACAAATTTTCCCTTCTCGATGATTTTGGAATTTTCAATTTCCAAAGATTTAATTTTAGATTTAAAGGATTTGATTTTGGATAAAGCGTTTTGAAAATCCGTAGGCAATAATTCAAATGCATCAAATAACTCGTCACGAGAGGATGTACTTACTTGGCTTTCGACGTCGCTGTCGTCGAACGAACTTCGGGCCATGAGAGCGAGATTATTTTGATCGATAAATTCGTCGTCTTCGTCTTCATCGCTCCATGTTGCCACGAGGACCTCCTTTTTGGGTTTAGCAAGGCAATGTTTAGCGAAGTGGCCTAGTTTTTCATATTGTCGATAAGAGTTGTCGAATTTCTTCATTTCGCTCGAGATATCCTTCTTCCTCCGGTTTAATAAGGTTTGGAATTTATTAATATTCTTGGCATAATATGCCGCTTCTTTGTCTCTTTCTTCCATCGGGATTTCTTCTTTCTTTTTCGACATCTTAGCCTTCATGGCTAACGATCGTTCCTTCGGCTTTGGATTGACACTTCGTGATTTTAACACGATCTCATAATTAATTAGCGAACCAACGGGGGTGCTAAAATATAGCGTATTGAGATCTTTGGATTCCATAATCGCGGTCACGGTGCTGTCCCATTCGCTAGGTAGTGATCGTAAAATTTTCTTGACTTTTTCACTACTAGACAATGGTTTTCCGAACGAAGCAAGTCCATTAGTGATAACCGAGAATCAGTCGAGCATATTGGTGATGGACTCATCACCTTTTATCATGAATAACTTGTAGTCATGGAGAAGCATATTGATTTTCGTCTCCTTGACTTGAGTCGTTCCTTCATGTGTGATTTCTAGAATTTTTAATATTTCTTTCACACTCTCACACGATGAGATTCGATTGACCTCTTCCGGATTTAAGGCACAAAATAAGAGTTGAGTAGCCTTACAATTTAGATGGTCATTTTTTCAATCGTCATCGTCGTATTCTTCGAAAGATTTGAGCGTACCGTCGGATTTGAGAGGAATTTTTGGGCCAAGACAAATAATCTTCCAAATCTCTATATCGTAGGCACGAATAAAGATTGACATATTTTTCTTCCATGTCTAATAATTTGAACCATCAAAGAATGGTGGTCGGTTGAGAGCATGGCCTTCGACAGGAGCAAATTGAAACGCCATTGGATCTTTTTATCCTCGGAAGTTAAGCCGTGTATTGGAGTACCGCTCCGATACCAATTGTTGGGTACAAGATCGGATATTGCGCCGTGTTGCGGAAGCGTAAAATGAAATATAGAAATTAAATGATGCATGGATTTATAGAGGTTCGGTTATAAACGAGCATACGTCCTCTCTCGGCAATAGGTTCAAGATAAAAACCTTTGTACCTCTCTTCTATCGGTCGATGGATAACCGTTTACAATCACATCTTCTATTGGTCCGTGATAAACCACTCGTACTTGTCTTTGTGTCGGTCCAAGTTAAACCGTTTTCCTTTTCCTAGGACAAGGAATCAACCTCTCTAGCTTTCTATCGGTATTAGATAAACCTCACGAAGATAGCGATTGCGATTCTAACAATGCCGGATCCTTGATCCTAATAACACTGAATCCAATCGTATCTTTTCTTTTACCACTCGTGTATGATTTTGTGTATAATACTCAATCACTCAATGTAAGCTCAATATTACAACAACAATTTAATGAATATCAATGTCAGATCAATGTGTAGTATACTTGAAGTTGTTGTGTTGAATCAATACCATCTCCTTGGTATTTATAGGCTCCATCAACAAACTAGCCGTTAGCTGCTGCACACTGCATTACGTACGCTATGTAACTCTGGTTACGTACGTAAGCTTGATTACGTACGTTAACTTCAACGGGTTACGTATGTTAGCTTCTTCACAATCCAGTCCAGGGATTTTCATCATATTGGTTACGTACGTTAGCATATACTCCATTACGTACGTTAAGCCATACGTCAGTGCTGATGTCATGTGTCCGTTGCCCCCTTTCTGACTTTGACTGGTCCAACGTTCACTTGGTTTGAACATGTGTTACGTACGTTAATATGCATCTCTTACGTACGTTAATATCCTTACATTACGTACGTTATTCCTTCGATGCTTGCTTCGCCTCTTTGTTGTTTTGTTTTGTTTACTGACTTTAATCATCAAAACAGTTTTAATTTATGTATGGAACAAAATGTTCCAACAATAGTCAACACCTTTCAATAATGAGAGAACATAGGAAGTAAATAGTATAGGGAAATATAGTATAGGTGTTGTAAATAAGTCATGTATTTAGTGAATGATTAATATGCCTTTAAAACCCTAAAGTTGTACTTATAAATAGAGGTTTATGGATTTCGTAATAAATACATAATTTCATTAGTGTTTCTCCTCTCCTCTCATATTTCTCTCATTCGCTCAAGTTTATAACACATTCTCAGCACGAACGCTCTAGGAAAAAACAAGCAAAAATACAAAAAAATTGTGCATTAAAATTCTACACTGCCAGCCTACCAGAAAATCGCATATTCCGATTCGTTAACCGTTGGATCGGGTTAAGTTTTTACAGCAACTTACAAACATATAGACCTGTGTATTTGACGATGGAGATTAGATTCTGAAAAATATTTCTCGAAGAAAAAAGGTCCCAACAGAAATTATCTTTTTACACCATTATGCCTTTGGAAGACTTTCTTGCATCTGATGATTTTGAGTGGCGAAGAAATATTCATTAGTTATTAAATTTTATATTTCTATGTGCATCATATATAAAGATGATATATGACGACCTAGAACTTTATTATCAAATCATATGCATCCTTATTTTTCGAAGAAACACGAATTAGCACCATTTTTAGCGCCGTGTTCTGACAAGAGGCAAAAACCTGAGAGAAACGGCTCAATAAAACGGCGCAAATTAGCACCATTTTTAGCACCGTGTTATAAATGGCACAAATTAGCACCGTGTTTATCGCAGTGTTCCAACAGACGCTAATTATGCACTATATGCTAACATTGTAGACTTTGCTATTTTGACCATAACTTCTTCGTTTGGACTCCGATTGACTCACCATTTGAACTATTGGGAAGCTAACTTGATGCTCTATAAAACTGTAAAGTCTCAGAATTTTTAGACTTTATAAGTGCCTATGGAGATCTTACAAAGTCGATTCAAATGCACAACAACGATACTCCTCGACAAAACATCGATCATTCAACATGCAATGAAACACTAACGGGCAACACCAATGATCCATATCAAAAACAAACAAATGATAAAGCACAAAATACGATAATATAAACACAGGCACCACATATCCGCTTGAATGGGTAAATGAAAATCAAGATGTCCGGAAGCTAAAATCCTCGTTATTACACTCTACCCCACTAAAAATAAATTTCGTCCCGAAACTTAAAACATGAAACAATCGAGGCAGGGCAACCCTAGATTACACAAGTTGTCTGCTGCTGATAGTATACAAAAGCTGCTACGGTCTGATTCGCTATGCAAAAGTGTTTGCGAAAATCAACAAACACGAATCAATACGGTTGATTAATTGAAGCATTACAATAACCAAAGCACGAGTCTAACACTAAACAAGTATGTAATTCTAACAACCCAAAGGTTTATAAGATCACATACAAATACAATCAGTTGGAACACTGGAAAATTACGACGTGGCCCAAACGCTCAATAATCACGATACGAGATCGAACAACAACAATCAGACAATAACGATTATACAACAATGATCGAACAACAACGATGAAACAACAACTCAGAAGTTCACAACTCAACTCAAGACATTAAATAAACTTGTAGAAACTAAAAGACGTTAATTTCGCATAGGGTTCACGATAATCGAACCGAACTGGGAAAAGTCGTAAACAATAAATGGGTTAATCCGAAACAATATCACAACTCATTCGAACAACAAAAACGAAGAAGAAAACAAGTTCAGAAAGTATCAACGAACACAAACGAGTCGATAGAATTGAAAATACAGAAAGTTCAAACATCCGGGTATTACGATCCACTTCCAATAAGAGAAGTATGTCCCCGAAACATAAAACAACGAAAATAAGGTAATAACATAGCAAGCAACTGGCAGAGAACACCATTCAGGGACTTTTCAGAGTCGATCCTGATATCAGTGCTGAAGTCCGTTGCCTCGAAAGACTCGGTGACCAACTCGCAAAACTGAATTCGGTGTCCCTCGAGTCTGCACTTATAACACGTTACTGGCAGGGAAGGACAATATGCATGTACATGCCCCGACATATTACAATTGAAACACCTCCTGGATTTACCAGGAGTCAAAGCTGACGACTTGGAACTCTCAGTTCCATTCATCGAACGATGAAGCTTCACGGCAGAAAGACCATGGTGTTGCAGTTTAGAAACTCAAACTCCTATACTGACCATAAGATCATTAGACTTCCTCTGTTTCTTTGACTCGGGCACACATTCCGAGGATAATGAAGCTAGATCGTACGCTAAGGCTTGATTTTGATAATCTCTCAGTGTAGTGCAAGTGAATCCTGCCATATACTGGCGAATCTCCAACTTCATCCGCATGTCAAAATGACAAATCTTTTCTTCTTCAGTCCTCACCTGATCTCGCACATAGCCGAGTTGTTTGCTATAGTCGATGATAGCTTGTGACACCGATATATTCCACCGTTCTGCCAAATAAAAATCACGAATCCCATGATCTCTAATCGGTTTTGGACAAAACTCAACTTCCATAAGTTCCTAGAACTCTTGTAATATCCGTACTTTCTATTTTTAGTAGTTTCTATTTTTGGGCGCATCTCTATTTTAACGACTCGCTTGTAACCGTTTCGACGTTTTGAATCTATTTTGTTCTTGGTTTTTTCAATTTGGACGAGTTTCGGAGGTGTTTTTACGTAATATGCTTTATGTTATGATCTTGTCGCATTTACGTTTGATTCTCGTAAAACTCGTTTGATTTCCTTATTTCTTTGTTCCCATAAGTTTGTATGATTGAGTTATTCGTGTTGTGAGTTTCGGTTTCATAATCCAACGTCATATCATGATTTTCGAATGTTTGGGCCATTTTGGAATTTCCTTAAGTTTGAGGGAAATTTACTTCCGTTGTTGAATTCTGAACCTTAGAGTAGTCGGAATTGTGTTTTCTTTTAGCGCTTATATTTATCATAGGGAATACTTTATAACCATATATTCAGATTGTTAGTAGGTTTGGATTTCGGTGTCGTTCGAGGCGGTTCGGATAGCAGCCTTCCCAAACTGATGTTCAGCAGGGTGTTACGGCCGAACACCCCAATGGTTACGGCCATAAAGATGTCCTTGTTACATCCGTAATAAGCTAACTGTTATGGCCGTAACATCCCGCTGTTTTAAGACAGCGGGCAGAGGACATAAGTCCTCATTCGTTTCCTTTTCTTATTTTTCGTCGGGCGACGCGAGAATTCTGCACTGGGGCGATTTGTACCAAATCCAATCCATGTGTTCATCATATTCCATCACCGTGGTATCGTGGTAGCATATTATCATCAACGAAATCACCCTACTCCGTCCGAATTCAAGGTATTTTGACTTAGAAACCTAACTTTGTCAATTTTGGGGGTTTTCAGGATTTGTCTATTTAAACTCGAATTGTTCGTTTATGTTGTGATATTTCTTATCGATTATTGTTATTGAGTGATTCCCAATCCATTTCCGTAGAGTTAAGTCCGTGAATTGTTGATTCGGGGAGCTTTTGTGAAAACCCTCACCTGTATTGATCGTACGTGTATTGTTATGGTTGGTAATCAGGGTTGTTGGCGTATTCTGTTCAGTTATTGATGTCGTTTAGGACTGGTTCGTGTTAATCTCTCATTTTGGAGCGGACGTGTTCACTCTGGGTCATTCCTAGTCATTGTTTATTTTCCGTATCGTCGAAGATGTCTCAAAGGCAAGTACTTTACATTTGTATGCATATTCTAGTATTTGATTATAGCTTCTCGTGTATGTTGTGGATGTGAATGCGTATGTTCACCCAGGGATGGTCTGACGGGGCCTCTGGGGATACGTAGTTCTGTGGGTATCCGTATCGTGAACTGGGGTTAACCACCCAGGGATGGTCCGACGGGGCCTCTGCGAGGTCGGTGGCCATGAGTCTCGTACCAACGGTTAACCTTTGAAATGTTTTGTTGGAGAACTATGTTTTGTGCATGTGCACCTTCATATTCCGGAATATAAATATTTTCTAAAATGGTTTTTGGCGCATAACTCATCTGATTATAATGGTAGTTCAAATGGATTGTACTTGCACTAGCTGTTGTCACTAACCCCTTAAATGGGGGAAATACTTTTGTATTTCAGGTACAGGTCATGGAGGCGAACGAGCATGCGGACAGTGCGAAGATGATGGGCAAGGGTGATTCTGTTCAATGGCCGTTTGTTTGGCATCTTATCTTTTAGTTTTATTAATTATGTTATTTATTTCAGTACTCGAGTACTTTCTTATTTTGGACTTGTATTTGTTTGTGAACCCAGTTTGGGAAAGATTTTATTTATTACTATCGGGTTCGGTCTATTTGTTTTGAATGTCTTAAAATTGTGGAATCGTTTGTATGTTGATGATGTTTGTCATCAGTCGTGATGTCGAGTTTATGCGTTAGCCTGGTGGATTCCAAAGGGTTGGGTCCATGGCTTTGTAATATGCCCTGAACGTCTTGGGGGTGTTACAGAATATAGTATTGGAGCTTAGGTTTATGGATACTTAGGCTGTCGGTTATTTGGGTCTAGTCGAGTGTCATTTCTGAACAGTATCACTACCATGCCATCATCTCAGTACGCTGGTGCTCGTAAGCTTTCCTAACTTGACTCGTTATGTTATCATGTGTTGTTCCTTTCTTAATATCGTGATGTGTTTTGCGCTTGAACTGTACTCACTAGTTACTTCTTCAGAGTGCCTGCTGGTAGAGGACGCGGACGCGGTCGCGCCCGCGGTAAGGGACGTGGCGCTGCCGGTGGGGCGGCCATGTCTAATAGCTCTGAGGATGGTTCGGCAATGCCGTCTTTGTCGAACAGTGTTCAGCCTAGTGCCGAAGGTCAGCAGGATCAGTCTGCTGGTAATGCTAATGATAACATTGGGGTAGCTAACATTCTGCAGCAAGTAGCGAATCAGATGGCACTACTAACTCACGCGGTCCTGGTTAATCAAGCTAATGCTACTCTAGTTCCGCCTACTGGTTCTGGTACCGACAAGTTGCTTCAGGATGTGATTCGTATGCGTCCTCCATAGTTTGATGGTACTTCCGACCCTTCTGGTTGGGAGAGTTGCATATTTGAGATGGAAAAAGTATTCGAGGCAGCAAACTGCTCTGAGGAGAGGAAAATACCAATTGCTCAGTACTTTCTCGCCAAGGAGGCGGTAACGTGGTGGCAGGAAGTGAAACCGCATGACCGGGCAGCTACGTGGGATGAGTTTCGAGAATTGATGGAGGCTGAGTATTGCCCGTGGCCAGTGAAAGAGGGAAGGATTCGAGCCTTCTTCAAGGCGAAACCCCAGGATATTCCCATCTCTCAAGCAATCAAAGATTATAATCAGCAGCTACATTATGTGAGGAATTAGGTCCGGGACGTACAAGACAAGATCCCCCACTTCGACATATGGATGAAATGGAGGGTTCGCCACTATATGTCAGGCCTTTGGTGTACGACTTGGAAAGACTATCTGAACAAGGCGATGGCCTGATGTGTTATCCAGTTTGTGAGTCTTATTTAGAACTCCACCAGGATATGCATTATGCAATACGTTGGTACGTATACTAATTACATTTTCAAAACAGCTTGAAATCATATAATCTTGTCAATAAAATATAATTTCCGAAATTTCTTTCAAGTATTTCAAAAACTCAAAATATATATTTTCATAAGACCACGAAATCAATTTTCGAAATGTTAAACCGGCTCGCTTGTGTCAAGTTCTCGATGATAATTCTTTTCAAATACACTCGACTAAATAAAATGAATTATGCAAATGATTGACCACATCCATACTCCTGTATACCAATTCGGCTCGTCACCAATTCCACTGACATTCGGTCGGAAAACCACACGATAGAATCCAAAATCTTATTATAGAGACTTTATTGAAATCACATTTTCCACATATGACTTGCTCTATCGACCAATATTTCATTCTGCAACACCTCAACTATGCCATGTCGAAACATGTTTTTAAAGACATCAATACTATCTCTCAAAATAAATTTAAGAAAATACATTTTCATGACAGCAAGCAAAATAATTTATTTAAAATATATCATCTTGAAAAGTATCATTTTCAAATGTTCAAAAATAGTTTCATGTATCTCAAAATGAACTAGCATGACAACATGTTCCCCTCAATAATCCACAATATCTCTCCCGAGTACGTAATTCCATTTTCCATGTTTACCTGACATATTGGTTTCCCATAATCATAGTTCCTCAAGATCACTGGTTCTGTCCCCATTATTATATTCTGCTACTCCATAATGTAACACATGATATCCTTCCGAATCTCAAAACATATCAACTTATAACTACAAATAATTTCACTACAATCCAAAAATCCAAGTACTTACAGACCGTGAAGCCGATGATTCCCCGTGATACTGGCATATGTCTCAACTCTAGAAAGTAATTGATACAGATATTTTCAAAACATACATTTTACAAAATCAGTTCAACTCGAGAACACAACACATCTCTTTCCAAAGAATCACGTTAATACCATTTGGAAAAGTTTACAACAACCACAGTACCACATCGGTAAATCACATAACACACAAGCACGAGTGATCAATAAAAACCCAAAACTCTAACAATTGTCAACCGAAAACTCGAATGACATGACAAAAACATGACTTGACTCGACCCGATAGCCTAGGTTTTCACAACCTAAGCTCCGATACCATATTCTGTAACACCCCCAGAGCCATCCGGGAATATTACAGCGCTGTGGATCCTGAGACGGAATCCACAAGGCTAAAAGATATTTTTACAAACATTTCAAGTATGCCTAAGTGGCGATGACGGTAACATGTTTTCAAAATATGCAAAGGCTTTAAGAAAAGTCCATTTATCAATACCATCGAAAAATCTCATTTGAAAGTATAAGGCCAAAATGCCAAAGTTCAACAGTTTCAAAAGTGTACTTTAAGCCATCACTTGCAAGTACCGACAAAATAGTTTAGAAAACGATTTTTCAAAGTAACTTAAGTTGTCAGGTATCAAAAGGCCATTTAAAATACTCACGCAGCGGAAAAGACAAACAGTTAAAAATACTCTAGCAGCAGAATACAACAACTAATCAAAGTACTCGATTCCCAAACACATGCCATAGCCAGTATCCTCCGGGAAGCTCATCTCTTCACAACCGCTACAAGCTCGATATCCCAAGAACCTAAAAATGAAGCCCACGATGTGGTCAGCCATAATACTCAACAATGATAACGATCACATCACGTCAATAATTGCATACGAATGAAAATACTAAGTAAGAATACTACCAATGTAATCTTACCGTCATAACTTTACAATTCGTGATAATCCTCATCAAAACAACCTCACCATATTCCACATCTCGTATTTCTAAAACACACACTGAATTGTACACAAACATTTGCATTGTATCTCAGACAATATCCAAGATTCTCAAAACATCATCATAACTTACTGATACGAAATATACCAGCTTTGACCAATCCAGTCCATCAAATAACATCCTCAAGTATCAACACGAAAATCAATTGTCCATCAAAAGACAAGTACCAAGAAGGAAATACGGAACATACCTCAAGATACGCACTGCCACGACAAATCATGTCAGTCTAATCCGAGATTAGATCAATACACATACGAACATGGTCCTAACACAAGACCTATAAATGCATAATCATATGACAACATCAATATGCTCACAACAATAACAGCAATGTATACTCAGTGGGAATCCGATGATCCAGTGCACACAGCATAGATCACAAGATGATCCTGTTAGATCAACACGAGGTGGATAACCAACAATATACATATGCATAACAACAACACATGGGTAGTCCAATGATCCAGCGCCCTCAGCATAGATCCTAAGATGATCCTGTCGGACCAACACGAGGTGGAAAACCCGTCGAATGATCCAGCGCCCTCAGCATAGATCCCAAGATGATCCCGTCGGACCAACACGAGGTGGACAGCTGATCCAGCGCCCTCAGCATAGATCACACGATCCCATCGGATCAATACAACATATACAATACAACTATGCATACACATATGCAAATTAATATGTTCATCAACATGAACAACATATGAATCCATAACATGAACGACATTATGACAAATCAACTTGGACGAGTTCATGTTCAATAACATGAATGACAATATGCATGATCAAAATCATCAACATTAAATCAAAATCAAATTAAGATACTTGCCCCGAGTCCTTCGAGAGCAATCTCGATGTCAAAACCATCACCGACGATTATCCTCAATGTTCGATGATTCAAAATACAACGGACCATAGATAACTCATATCCTCATAATATACCCTCGATAACGTACAATCTCCAGAATCCACGATAATAATCATTGCTATATGCATTATAAAAAAAATAAAACTGAAACCATTCACTAAATATATAAACCTAGCAAATAATAACTTGCCTCGATACCGACACAACGATGATGAAGTCGTTACCAATTCCTTGCCTTTATCTACAAGCTCCTCGGCCCCGGCCAAAGCAAATGCTCGAACATATTTGAACTCGACCGCAGCATATTATTCTAGTCAATGATCAATTATCACAACATATTGAGGTAATCAATTAACAACAAGTTCGATAAGAATCAACAACCGACATAACCAACCAATCAAACTCAACGGTTCAATGATATCTCGATAATATAGAAATTCGAACAACCCAAATCAATCAATCATGAATCCATAACCACAATACGATTCCATAATCCGATAATCATACCAACAATCAATATAACCGATCAACAAACCCAACAGTTCCACAATATCCCAATTAAACACACATATCATCATATTCTTCGACATGTATTATTCATAACACCAAGAATCACAGCAATAATACCATAATCATCATCATACGAAGTAAACAACGACAACAACATCAAGAATCCAAAATGAAGAAGGTAATTACATCAACATATATTTTCATCACGATCCAAAACCACTGCAATCGTATCAATACCCATATATCAACAACAAGACCCGATAATCCATCTTACGAGATTGAACGAATCGCAACTCTTACAACATGAATAACCTTAATCGATATCTTCAGTCTCTTGTCACAATTCTATTTATTCATGTATAACATCATAATAACAATAAGGTAGATCAACATGCTTCCTAACATGTAAACATCATTCCCAACTCGAACAATAATCAGAGGAATACGAATGTTACCTAATATTGAAGAACTACGATGAAGAACAATTGAACTCCTTCTAATAATCATTATCAACTCTAAGAACAACTCCATTCTATGCTCCCCAAGCTCATAACCGAGTTAGAAGAGCCCAAAATGGCCTCGGATGGTTGAAGGATGAAGAAACAAGGTGGAACTTCTCAAAATGGCAAAATGACGGAGTCTCACATATATATAAGCTTTCAGGCATTACATACGTTACATGAAACTCTTAACGTATGTAACACCCTTTATGTACATTATCCGACCTCGATAGCATACGTAACGACAACCCAGAAGTTACTGCCTCATTTCATACCTTGTATTACATACGTAACACCTGTGCCGTAGCGTATGTAACACAAAGTTGACTTGCTACAGTAATATACCCATTAAACGTACGTAATGTACCACTCATAACATATGTTAACTCGGAGTTGACTTCTCCTGTCCACATATGCGCCGAAAGTTGCCGACACTTCGGACCCTGTCTGATTCTCTTCATAACGTAGGATATACACTCAATGTAACATACATTACTGCTGTGTCTTAACGTACGTAAGCACCTATGCTTAACGTACGTTATGCTTGTATTTAGATTAAGTCCTGATGAGACGACTGCATCTCACCTGATGCTTTAACGTACGTAATGTATGAGACATAATGTACATTACTCTTACCAACTTAACATACGTAAGCTCCTAAACTTAACGTACGTAATGGCTTCTGAACTTAGCCAAAAATAGCTGCTCCTGCCTGTCGTCTCAAGATACCGAATACGTATACCCGACATACTGAATACATATACTCGTCCCAATGATATACCCGATATCAGAATTAAAACAACCTTATACACGATGTCTTGAAATGCAACTGTCGACCAAGTACGATGATTATACCAATACAGATGTCTTAGTCCTTCAATTATTTTATCCATACTATACAGATTCCACACTGTACAACATAACTCGGATAAAATAACATTAAACAACCATAGTAAAAATTTAGGATATTACAATATTATAGTCTATGTATTCAGCACAGACCACATAACACATATGTGTAACACGACATAGCCTGCACATGCACACATATGCACATAGTACATATAACATTAATATATATATATATATGCCAATCCAATAACCGAGAGTGTTACTTACAGACGACAACAAAATCGCCTACGACTTACCATTTCATATACGAATCACACGATATGCACATAGTATATAAATTCATCTAACATAAAATATAGAGAATGTGATCGTAAAACTTGCCTATCGCAACGGTTTCTAACTAATATAGACCTTAGATCAACCAACTGTGACTTCGATTCCCAAAACTACATTGTGAATTATCAAAGAATGGAACCTACGATAAGAACAAGATTTACTTGACAGTCACGATCCCGCTACTCAAGGATGATGCTTGGAGTTTGAATATGAATAGGCTAAGTAATCAAACACCAAAATATTGATTACTTTGTGAAACCTTTTATCGAACACTTTGTGACCGTTGTTCGATTCAAGTGGTTTGAATGGAAAATTAAGTTATTAATCCACCAAGAACAACAAGAATAACACAAGGACAATCCCCAATCACCTAAATTTGACGTTTAGATAAGAATTCATCAATATCGAATGAAATAAAGGTTGGAGTTCATAGTGACTATACCTCCAATCGGACGCAGTTGGCCTGATCTGATTGTTATAGACTTGATATCTCACTTCCCAGATGATTATTGAATGTTTAACCACTCCAAAACAACTCCCAAACACCTATTTTATGGAGGGGTCGAGGTGCTGTGGGAGAAAATAATTGGAAAACGCTGGAACTGGCCTATTTATAGGCCTACCAACACGGTGTTGTACCCGACAGTACCTGCACTGTGTGACCCATCCTGTCTCACAAAGCGGTCGAGACACGACGCAATACGCCCTCACGATACGGCCCAACCATGTTCGGGTGATGCTGTCTGGGTAGCATATTCCATCTCATTGTTCGGATACTCGAAAAATTATTTCCTTACATTATAAAATTGCGACGAAAGACAAAATACATGACAACAATCGAGCAATTTCAAAATGCTGAAATAATATTAATAAGTTGTATTAAGTTGGCCACAAATACACCAACTCATTCATTTTTCAATAATTGAAAAATGAGGATGCGTGAAAGAGGGAAGCAAAAATTGGAGTCGTTTAGGGTCAAACAACACGACAATGAATAATATGGGACCATGAGACTCATAAATCCGAAAAACGACTAAAATCCCATAACATGCAATCTAAACACTAATTAGGCACTTGGGAAATAATAAATCAACCTTAGCACGTCTGTAGGTGTTTTACTTAGGAAAAGTAAAACACAATCCAACAGGACTGAATGGAAAAAGTTTTAAACCGTTGTGAGATAAAAATTATTTATTCATAAATTATTCACGGCTAAAGCAGCATTTATTGCTGATAAGACATCATTTAATGCGGCTGGGAAGAGACAAGTCTGAACGCGTTGAAGAGCATTTAATGCAAAGTGAAAAAGAACATTTGAAGCATTAAATATGATTTGATTTAATTCAAACATTCAGCAACCGACAATCAGAGACGTCAACATATCACCAACCATTAACAGCTACATTTATAACGGATATATTTCCAAGGTTATAAATAGCGCCAAGCAAGAGGACATTGCTCACTAATAACACTGAAATTATTCATTCTCACGCATACATCTGACGGATTACTCTGACAATCTAGCTATAAAAGAGCAGTATATTTCGTGAGCATACAACAGTATTCAAGCAAAGAAATATACTAAGTCCTCAACGCAAACAGCATAACATACAACGAAAGCTCATAAAAGAAATAGCTGCTGTTTGGAATTGTTCTACCTTTTACCGTTAAGATAATCATTAGCCCTGTGTGGACTAAGGTTCTGTAACACCCCAAACTAGGCGGCTATTACAGTATCGTGGACCCCCAACTGGGACCC
Organism: Orobanche coerulescens; assembly: GCA_033398695.1. Lineage (NCBI taxonomy): Eukaryota > Viridiplantae > Streptophyta > Magnoliopsida > Lamiales > Orobanchaceae > Orobanche > Orobanche coerulescens. Next base: position 114,188,522 of record CM065816.1, read on the forward strand.
ACCAGGCAAATGAAAAACCATGAAATAAATAATATAACCATAGTACCGCACCACAATATATTATCAATTACTCCGATGAGGAGTCTCAAGTACAATACAACCCAGGAATACAGAATACTTATATATTAAATATGAAGATGAAATATACAACACCAAATGAAATGAAAGTCCAAACACAAACTGCAGCGGAAAACACAATAAATAAAACATGAATAACTGGGAAGACTGGGGCCCCCTACTAGTATCACTGGGACTCCTCGCCGTCAATGTTCCCTTCCCGTGCCTTTGCCTTTCCATGACCTATAAACAACATCCCCAACGGGGTCAGTTACACAGAACAACAATCCTCAAGAGTTGAACAAGCACAATAATTACATATCTTAGTTGTGAAATCAACCCGAAGAGGGGCATCATAGTACGCCCGTAATGGGACGTGCAAGTGCACAAGACGAGTGTCCGGACACACCCGCACTTGTGCCTAATTAGTCTCATGGAGACACGTTACCGTGTGCACAGTCCAATGTGTCGGATTACCTGCATAACACATGACTATCGTGTGCCCGACTAAAAATTTCACACATAACCACCCGACCACGCAATATGATCCCATAAGGTCACAAGAACAAAACTGTCCATGAAGAATATTTATGAATAGAAATCCGACAAGGGTCAAGAATGACTCACCGAGATGAAATAATAACGCAATGAATGATAGCTCACTAAAATGATAGGAACCGTCGTTCCTTGTGAATTGAATGATTAGTTTAATAATTACAAGTCTCAACATGATTAATATACTATGAATGTATTATGAATATGAATGAACAACAACAAAAGGAATGATTATCCTTTTAACCAAGCAAGAATTAACTTGCCTCAATACCGGTGATGAAATGTCCTCCCTCGAACAAACGTCCTTAATGGAATAATCGGTCACTCGAACAACCTTGAATAACATAATTACCAACAAACGCTTAATACACGTATCAAGTATGATCAAAACCAACTCAAAACGTCGATATGACAAACCCAAACTCATTGGGGCATTATAACAAACACGTTGTAACCAATCTTCAATTGTTTACAACCAATCTCAATTATATCGATACCAAACCTCCAAGGAGTGATTCAATCCAATGATAATTCATACAAACTCATAATCATATATATATCTCTTCATATAACATGATTATAACATCCAAAACATCATACTCCATCTTAAAATCTAAATATAAGGTTTTGAAGAAATTACCTTTGAAGATCCAACCTCTTCGATCCGTCGAAACTCGTGTTAATCGACTTCCCAAGCTCCATAAATAAATAAAGATGATTAAAACATGAACACACAAGTGTTTGATGTTGAAAAATCTCTCCCAAAATCTCTCTCCCTTGGGACCAAAATGAATAAGTGAGAAAATGAGGACAAAGACCCGTCGAGACCTATAAATACTGCGCAGAGTTACGACCGTAACTCTGCCGCCATACGGCCGTAACTTCCCAAGTCAACGACCTTACGGCCGTAATCTTTATTACATATGGCCATAACAAAACTTTTTCGAAAAATCTCCGGAACACCAACACCATCATTTACGGCCGTATCTTGCCGAACTTATGGCCGTAAGCTGTCTACGTTGACAACACCTCCTGAACCAATGTATGCATATTACAGCCGTAGCCTTCAAATCATATGGCCGTTCCTTCCTTCTTACGGCCGTATCTAGTATGACTTACATCGTACGACGTCTTCGTCCAGAAATCACAAATTCCATGAATGCATGTTACGGCGTAATGCATGATAAGTTACGGTCGTAACTCACTGCTAGAATGACAACAATCCGATAACTCCGTATTCTCGTTATAAATGATGAATTATCCGACATACAATACTTGCATGAGTATGATAAGTCCAATAACTCGTAATAAATGATACTTCCAACACAAGGATACCAATCACGATGATAATGATAATATTCTCATCTCAAACCTAGGACAGAGTTGAATAACGAATGATGACTGATACACAATTCAAAATAAATACGCCGAATGGTGAATATAAATGAATGAACATGAATGACGAATGATTATTATTGAGTGAAAAATACTGGGTGAAAATTACTGAATAATAATGAATTCACGACCGGGTATTACATACTCCCCCCTTAAAAAGAGTTTTGTCCTCCAAACTAAGGGTCGAATAATTCGGGATAACTCTTCCGCATACTATCCTCGGTTTCCCAAGTAGCCTCTTCGACTCCATGTCTAGACCACTGAATTTTCACCAAAGGAATCACCTTGTTCCTCAACTGTTTGATTCATCGCTCTAGGACTCGTAGAGGACGCTCCTCATACGAATGATCACCCGCGATCTCGATTTCATCAAACTCAAGTATGTGACTCGGGTCGGCAACATACTTCCACAGCTGAGAGACGTGAAACACATTATGAATTCGGCTCAAAGCCGGAGGTAAAGCCAATCGATAATCCAGACTGCCTACTTGATCGAAAATTTCAAATGGCTCAATGAATCTCGGACTCAACTTTCCTCTCTTCCCGAAACTGAAAATAACTCGGCTTGGGGGTACCTTGACCAAAACGTGGTCACCTGCCTTGAACTCTAATGGTCGACGATGATTATCTGCATATGATTTTTGTTGACTCTGAGCGGTCAACAAATGAATCCTGATCAAAGCTACCTTCTCGTCGGCGGCTATAAGCATATCGGGCTCAATGCCGATTGATTCTGATAAGTCATACCAACATAAGAGAGATCGACAACGATGACCGTATAAGGCCTAGTAAGGTGCCATCTTATTCGAAGCATGCCAACTATTGTTGTACGTGAACTCGATCAACGGTAGTTGGGCTTCCCAATCATCTTTCCAGTCGAGGACAGATGCTCTCAACTTGTCCTCTAACGTCTGAATAGTTCACTCTGGTTGTCCGTCGGACTGAGGGTGAAAAGATGTGCTGAAATTTAGCTGATTTCCCATGGCACGATGAACTGATTTCCAAAAATGTGACACGAATCGCCCGTCATGATCAGAAACGATTCTCTTAGGAGTACCGTACAATCTCACAATCTCTTTAATGAACAACTGGGCAAGTCTCTCAGGTCCCCACATATCCTTGATATCGAGGAAATGAGCTGACTTAGTTAAACGGTCCACGATTACCCAAATTGTATTCATGCCACGACGAATCGTCAGCAAACTCGTGATGAAGTCCATTGAAATATCCTCTCACGTCCATCCTGGGATAGAAAGCGGTTTCAGCATACCCACCGGTCGCTGATGTTCTATCTTGACTTGATGACAGGTTAAACATCTCAAAACAAATTATGCGACTTCTCGCTTCATATTACTCCACCAGTAATTTTGTTTCAAGTCTTTGTACATCTTGCTAGACCCCGGATGGATAGAATAAGGGGTAGCATGGGCCTATCTCAAAATTGAGTTTTTCAACTCGTCATCGGCCGGAACGCATAACCAGTTCTTAAATCGCAAAAGTCCATCCTCGTGGACCATAAATCCAGGGGCTTTCCCCTGTGCCACATCATCTCGAATGCACAACAAAAATGGGTCTGAACCCTGATTCACTCTGATCGCCTCCTCCAGTGGCGATGAAATTTCTAGCATGTAAAGTTTTCCTTACACTCACTATAACCAGACCTCGATCTCGGGTCTTAGGAATTCCTATTGAAGTTCCTTCTGAGCAGTCAAACGAGCAAGTATTTGCTCCTGAATGGACTTACAGCTCAAGGCGTCGGCGACAACATTCGCCTTACACGGGTGGTATAGTATCTCAATATCATAATCTTTGATCAGTTCCAACCACCATCTCTGTCGCATATTTAACTCCTTCTGAGTGAATATATACTTCAAACTCTTATGATCGGTGAAAATCTGACAAGTGACGCCATAAAGATAATGACGCCAAATCTTCAACGCGAATACCACGGCCGCTAACTCTAGGCTGTGGGTTGGATAATTGACCTCATAAGGCCTCAGTTGCCGCGAAGCATAGGCAATCACTTTCCAGTTCTGCATTAATACACATCTGAGACCGTGTCCGGACGCATCACTATAAACCACGAATCCTTCCGTCCCTTGTGGTAAAGAAAGGATAGGCGCTGAAATTAAACAGCTCTTGAGTTCCTCAAAACTTTGCTGACATGCGTCAGACCACATGTATTTCTTATTCTTCCGCAAAACGTTCGTTATAGGTTGAGCGATTTTAGAAAATCCTTCCACAAATCGCCGGTAATAGCCTGCTAATCCGAGAAAACTTCGGTTTCCATAACATTCTTCGGAGGTTGCCAATCTCGGATAGCCTCCGTCTTCTGAGGGTCGATGCGTACTCCGTTTGAGGAAATGACATGTCCAAGAAACGTCACCTCGGACATCCAGAACTCACATTTGGAAAATTTCCCATATAGTTGCTCTCGTCTCAACACGTCGAGAACCTGATGAAGGTGAAGTTCGTGTTCCTGTTGGTCACGAGAATAAATCAAAATGTCATCTATGAAAACAACCATGAACTGATCCAAATAGTCGATGAAAACTCGGTTCATTAACTCTATGAATACCGCAGGTGCATTAGTTAACCCAAACGGCATCACTACAAACTCGTAGTGCCCATAACATGTTCGAAACACCATCCTTGCGATATCTGACTCTCGAATTCGCAACTGATGATACCTGTAACACCCCTAGATTTAACCGGAAATATTACAGCGCCGTGGGCCCCGAAATGGAACCCACAAGGCTAAAAGAATTTTTCGCAAACATTTACAAATGCCCAAGAAGCCAACGACGGTACTATCTTTAAAACATTAAAAGACTATATAAAATCTGTTTAGCAAAACTGTCGTAAAATCTCGTTTTAAAAAGGGCGAGGCCAAACGGCCGAAACTCAATAGTTCAGAAAACGATTTCCAAAGTAACTCAAGTTACTAGATATCAAAAAGTCATTTAAAATACTCACGCAACGGAAAGGACAACCAAGTAAAATTACTCTAGCAGCGGAATACAATAACTGATCAGGAATTCATAAACACAAAAATATGCCCTAGCCAGTATCCTCCAGGAAGCTCATCTCTCCACGACCGCTACAATCTCGATATCCAAAGAACCTAAAAAGAAAGCCCACGACGGGGTTAGCCATAATATCCAACAATGATAACCGTCACATCACATTAATAACTACATACCAATGAGAATACAAAATAAGAATACGACCAATGTAATCTTATCGTAGTAACTTTACTTACTCAAATAATTCTCATCAGATCTCGTACTCGATTAACCAATAAACTCGAACATAATATCTGTATTGTACCTCAAACAATACTCAAGATTCTCAAACTATCACAACTAACTCACGACACGGAAATATACCATTCCTGACCAAAATGATCCATCGAATAACATCATCAAATCCCAAGACGATAACCGATTGTCCATCAAAGACAAATACCAAAGGAAATACGGAACATTCCTCGAGATATGAAGTGCCACGACAATTGTATCAGTCTAATCCGAGATCAGATCAATGCAATACGGACACAGTCCTAACACAAGACCTACAAATGCATACTCATATGATCACGTCAATATGCTCAAAACAATATCAGCAATGTATACTCAATGGAAATCCCATGACCTAGCGCCCTCAGCATAGGTCCCAAGATGATCCTACAAGATCAACACGAGGTGGATAACAAACAATATACATATGCAAAACAACACAACACTGGGTAATCCAACGATCCAGTGCCCTCAACATAGATCCCAAGATGATCCCGTCAGACCAACACGAGGTGGAAAAACCCGTCCAATGATCTAGCGCCCTCAACATAGATCCCAAGATGATCCCGTCGGACCAACACGAGGTGGACATCCGATCCAGCACCCTCAGCATAGATCCTCATGATCCCTTCGGATCATTTACAACATAAACAATGCAATTATGCATACACATATGTAAATCAATATGTTCATCAACATGAACAACATATGAATCAAAATATGAAACGACATTATGATAAACAACTAGGACGACCTCATGTTCGACAACATAAATGACAACCTGCATGATCAACATCATCTATACTAAACCGAATCAAACTAAGATAGTGTCCCGAATCCTTCAGGAGAAATCTCAATGTCAAATCATCACCGGCGATTATCCTCGATACTCGGCGATCCAAACGTACCATGGACTATAGATACTCATATCCTCGTCTTTACCATAATGTAACCTCGATATCCGAATATGCCAATAACCGAAATAAACCATATACAGTACGATTTAACTTCCAGAATCGGAAAGACAACATATAATCATTGCTATATGCTTTATAAACTAAATGAAACTGAAACCATTCATTAAAAATTATAATTGAGCAAGTAATAACTTGCCTCGATACCGATACCACGAAGCTGTTACCGAACACATTGCCTTTGTCTACGAGCTCCTCAGCCCCGATCAAAAGCAACACAATGGTCGTAATCCATGATCAATTATTGCAACCTAATGCAATAATCAAATGACAACACATCCTATAATAATCAACAACCGACAAAACCAACCAATCGAACTCAACAGTTCAACAAAAACCTCGAATAAACGCAGTCTGAACAAACCAAATCAAACCATCATGAATTCATAATCACAACACAAAAATACTGCACTGTCTGCCTACTTAGTGCACGTTAAACGCATAACATAGCGTGCGCTAAGTTGCTCCCGTTAGCGTGCGCTAGCCAGTAAGCTTAGCGTGCGCTAATGCTGTACAGTGGCATGCATTCCAAGCATCGACTAACACCTTGCGACTACAAATCCGAATGAAAAGGAAATTATACTCCAAGATTAACAATAACTTTTCCAAATTCAACCTCATCATCATGATCCACATCTTATCAAGAACCTACGAAACTAAAATCAACATAATGTTGGTTTTGATCATCTTATCCATATTTATAATCAAAACCATTATATATCCTTATATCATCTTAACATCAAAATCCGAATGAAGGGAGACATAAATCTCCATATCTCTTGAAGATAAACGACACCATAACTATCACAAGGATCATATCAATGTCCATATATCAATAACAACATCAAAAATCAAACCAACTCGATAACAAGGATCATATCATACTCAATCTGGAATTCAACCTAGTATCAAGATTCATCTCATCTAAATCGACCAATATAATTACCAAGATTCAGAAATCCATTTTAGATCGGTTTAAATGAATCAACATCCTTATAATATGAAGAATCTTAACTAACATCCGAAAATCTTATCAAAATTCCATTTAATTTCATATAACATCATCATCTGATTATCCAACATGCCCCTCACATGTAATCATCCAAGAAAAACGAACCACCATCAAAAGGATACGAAAATTACCTGGATTGGATGAACCAAGAATAAGAACACTTGCCTCCATTCCAAGAATCATGAATAACTTGAAGAACAAGGCTTGAATCCATGCTCACCATCTTAATCTTGTTAAAGATCATCATTATACAGTGTTTGGGAACCTCAAATACATCCCAAGATTCTCTCTCTCTCTCTCTCTCTCTCTCTCTCTCTCTCTCTCTCTCTCTCTCTCTCTCTCTCTCTCTCTCTCTCTCTCTCTCTCTCTCTCTCTCTCTCTCTCTCTCTCTCTCTCTCTCTCTCTCTCTCTCTCTCTCTCGACTGAAGGAATGAACGGAATGAAGGATAATGCCCAACTACACATATATATACTGTATATTATTAACGTACTCTAACGTCCTCATTTAACGTACGTTACATGCTTAGCGTGCGCTAACTCTCTTTCGTTAGCATGCACTATCGCGGTCCATAGGCTACTGACTTGCTCCGCACATCAGCTTACGTACGTAATGCCCATGCAATAACGTACATGAACTACACTGTCTAGCGCACGCAAAATCTTGTATCTTAGCGTGCGCTAATCGTAGTTGACTTGCTACAGTCTGCACCTACCCCGAATAGGCTCGTGACCCCACATGCCGAAAGCAACCAATAAAGCCAAGATTCCCTGTTGACCAACTGATATTAGCGTGCGCTAACAACAGGCATTAGCGTACGCTAATGCTTTAAGACAAATATTAGTTGACTACTCAGAACATGCGCCAAAAGTGGCCTGGTCCACACATAGATTCCTTTTGATCTGTTCTGCACTAGCGTGCGCTAAGTTATGTCCGTAGCATGCGATAAACCTGCACGATAGCGTGCGCTACTCATGGTTATTAGCGTGCGCTAATAATGCTACACTTAGCCATTTACACTGATCTTGCTCGTCGTCTCAACATACTAGATACGTATACATGACGCACTATATCCTTTGTCGACCAAGTACGACAATTATACGGATACTGACATCTCAGTCCTTCATTTATTTTATCTATACTGTACAGATTCCACGATGTACAATATAACTCGGATAAAATAATATTAAACAATGGTAGTAGAAGTTTCGGATATTACATACTACACCACTTAAAATAAGTTTCGTCTTTGAAACTTGCAATCCGTCATAGAAAAACAAGCAAACCGTTCAACCAAAATATTCCGAAACCATCACGACAATGATCAATCATCATTATTACCGAATAACCAAAATAGCGCGAAGTCGACGATCTCTTGAGATACTAGTAAGTGACTTCACTGTAAAGCCTCAATACGCTTACAATAACAATTCCATGAGTCTCAGCAAAATATATCATCTTCGGATGAAATAATCTATCTGTTTCAAACCTTGTCTGCCTGATCGTACAATCAAGTCCCAATTCCGATAAAACCAATAATACACGATACATTTGTGAAACAACTGTCCAAAACAATGACAAAAGATCCTGAAACCTCGACACAACATCCGAACGCTCAGATGATCACCAGTAATGATCAACCAATAAATCAACCGAGAATATCATCGACATGATAAACTCTAATACGAGCAATCCAAAGGTCAAAACACAACTGAGAATATCATCAACATGATAACTCAATATTACCAACGAATGACCAACAATATCCGGGAATACCCTCACACGGTAAGTTCCAACACGATGAACACATAACCACATAGACAGATACACGAAAGAGCAAAATTCTCAAATCGACACACCAATCACATACGGTGGATCTCAATAAACATATCCTGTTGGTGACCATACCCCTCGGCATATGAACAACCAATCACAATCCGTCGAACATATCCAATCATACATGGACTGGGAAAGACCAATCATTACTCAAAACAACCAGCATGGGGTTACCATCCCCAAACCTACACTTACAAAGAAATCCCTCAAAAATCATTATGGTAAAAAAAATCACACTACTACCATACCAATGGAATCACATAGCACATATATCCCGATTTCACGAAATCCAAAGTTCCAAAATTACATCTTGTGCATGGATCTACAACATGCAGCATATTTCTCTTATCTGATCGACCAACCGATCATCTCTGGATAACCAAACAAACATACTAAAATTCGAATCTCTATTCATCGCTCCATACTTATGTATTATCCAGTTCGTGAGTCACTTTCAAAACTCCACAATGTTATGCACTATGCACTAAATGCGTATGTATATCGATCATATTTTTAAAACCAGTTTGAAATCATATATCTCGTTAAGAAGACCAATTTTCGAAAGTTCTTTCAAAAATTTCAAAACTCAAAACATAAATTTTCATAAGACCACGAATTCAATTTGAAAAATTAAATCGGCTCGCTGGTGCCAAGTATTCGATAATAGTTTTCCTTCGAATCCATACGATTTCGAAGTTTTAAAATGAAACTATGCAAATGATTGACCACATCCATACTCCTATATACCAATTCAGTTCGTCACCAATATCCACTGATATTCCATCGGAAAAACTACATAATAGAGTTCCAAAATCTTAATATATACACTCCGACCCAAAAACTCCTTTTCCACCTATGACTCGCAACGTCAATCCTTAATCTATCCTGGATCACCTTAAATATGATATGACAAAACATTGAAACAAATCAACACAGCGAAAGACATCCCGAGAAGTTCCATTTGAACAAGTAAACCAAAGCCTCGAAAGGCGAAAATAACATAGGTAAATGATTGGTAAAGTGTTTTAAAAATCTCGGGAGTTTTAGAAAACAAGAAAAAGCCTTTTGAAACATTAGGGTCTCAGCCCATATCTCGTTCCACATTAAAGTTTAAAAAGTAGAAAACCCTTCTGGACCTCAAGTCCTGAGTTATAAATCTATTTCAAAATCAATTGGGTCTCGGCCCAAAAATCATTTTCCGTAAAACATTCCTAAAACATTCATTTTGAAAGTATCCTTTTCAAATGCTCGAAAACAATTCCATATGTCACAAAATGAAATAACATGACTACATGTTTGTTTTGTCAAGATTTATTCATCCCGACAGGCGATCGACTATAAGGCCGAGCGACCAAGTCAACACCAGTCAAACTATGGCTAGCTCGCCAAGTCGAAGAAACTAGACCACCATCAGGTACCTAGCAATCGACTCCCAAGGCGATCGCCCATTGGCATCTGGCGATCGACTCTAGTGTCCGGCTAAGGACAGTCGGCCTACGCCCCGAACAGAGATGATCGCCCGTCAAAGTCATCAAAGACTGGATCTCAGAACAGCACCCACGTACAGATCCACAAAAGGCGCTGACAGACAAGACCTTTGACCCCAACCTGTCACCTACCTCACCTACCGACAGGCGCGCCGAAAGTTGTCAGTGGGACCACCCGTGACAGCAACTCAGGACGCGTGCAGGCTCCTCATTGGACCGCACACCGGTGGCACAAGAATAACGCGGACTTTAAGGGAACAAGCCCATGTGCTAAAAGACGATCGCCCGATTATTATAATACAGAAAAGGCGATCGCCCGGCATATCCAAGTCCTATAAATAGAGAGCCTCCTCCTACTGAAAAAGGGTTCCGAATTCGTTCCCAATTCATTCACTTACATTCCGAATTCATTCACGGAAATACAGAAGAACACACATATCATCAAGCTCCTAGCTTTCTCGCCGGAATCTACCTCAGGATTTCTCTCTCAGCATCTCTCATCCAGAAGACGATCGGCAGAGGCAAGAAGTCTCCACAAGGCAGATTCCAAGAGATTCATAAGCCCAGAAGCTCAAGCATCCAGCTACTACTCGCCGTGAGAGACTGTCGATCTCTCACCGCCGCGACTGTTCACCCCCTTTGTTACAAGTACTCACAGAGCATCACATCTGGTTCTTCCGGCAATCTACACGCTCACTAGCTAAGATAACAAGAATCTTTACACTCATTGTAATTGTATTCTTACATTAGTACTTGTATCCCCAAATATTAGTATTAATAATATCTCGCGAGAGCATTCAAGCCCGGGACTAACAACCCCGGAAAATCTTGTGTTATTTATCTTTCTCACGGAAGTGTTCTCGCATTTGTTTGCTATCCATCCATTCCAGCAATATCTATCTCCGGATAATATTTTGGGTAGCAACAATTGGCGCTAGAAGAAGGGGCCTCTAACCCTCAAATTTTTATTCCTACCGTCCCGAAGAACACTCACTGTTCTCGGGGCATATACTTGAAGTGACACTCACTGCGATTCAAAGAAAACCTTTAGAATCATGACATCCGCCGGTACATCGAAGAAATCCGCTCTCCGAACCGCCGGACACCATATCCCCGGCAACGGCGCCAAAAACTTGTTGCAATATTTCTTACACGCAAGTGCACGTTATCGTTTACAAGTAATAAAGTGATGAGTGAGTATCGTTCCCACGAGGACTGAATCACTAACTACCGATTTTGTGTATTCTAGTTTTATTCGAACAATCGAATTTGGGTTTTGCAATTAATTTCTAAAAGAATTATTAAAAGACTAAACAGTAGAAAACGATAGCTTGAAGAAAAGAAATCAAATGATGAATAAGTCTAGGATTCTGAATCCACTCGGTTTATCCAAATTTACTCTCGATTATCCGTAGTAAATAAGTTTCCCAATTTATTGAAGGCGGAGATTGATAATATATTCTACCGCCTCTCCCGAGGTCAATAGATTTTCTAAAGGCGAATAACGCACTCTATCCCTAGGTGAATTAATTCGTCAATAGGCAAAAAGCAGAAAATCTCCAAAAGGCCACGTAGTTCCTATGAGTATATTCCTATCTCACAGAATAAAACGGTCCTCACCAATAGTTCCTCACCAATTCTCCTCTCCCGATTCGAATTGAATAATTAAATCAATACAACTATTGGCCAGATAATTGCAAGCATTAAACACAATTGGGAAAACTCAACAAAAAGGTAATTAATTAGACAATCTCAAGCAAATTCGTCAAAACGTAAGTTTCATCAAAATCCTAGATTAGGGTTTTAGCCTGACATACTAATAAATAAAAATACAGAGTAAATGAATGAAAGAATTAAAATCAAATGCAGATGAAGCTCGGATTCCTCCGTTCTTCGGCTTCCGCCCTCTGCTCTTGAAGTCTTCTGCTTCCCTCCTCTTCTGCCGTCTCCAAGCTCAAGATCCAAAGGTTAACCGATCAAAAGATCAAAGATAATTAATTAGGGTCTTAAACCCTTATTTATAGCTTTTCGCATCCTCCAAATCGCGTCCGTATGAGTAGGTCGAAAACTGGCTTCGAAACGGCCCAAATCCGCGCGGACATACAAAAACCGCCTAGTGTGCCGCGGCGCACTAAATCTGTGCCGCGGCACAGAGTACAGTTTACTTTGTGCCCGGCTGGGTGTCTTCCTGTGCCGCGGCCCTGCTTCCTTGTGCCGCGGCTCATAGCCAAAATTTGGCGTTTTCGCCTGTTTCGCCTCGTTTTAGCTTCCGGACTTCAATTTCCTGACAAACATACAAAATTAAGGCATTAAAGGCTCATTTAAAACAATTTCACTCTCCAAAAAAATACAAAATAATGATAAATAAGCGTATAAAAATACGCTTAACAAATACCCCCAAACTTAAGCCTTTGCTTGTCCTCAAGCAAAAAGAATTAATTTCAATAAAAGAATGTCGTCAATAATCGTGCAACTCATAGTGCTCTACCTAATCAATACTATCCTGAAATTCTCTCTGAATAATACGAGTATCGTAATAGCGAGATACACTCAGAACACTGATTCCACAAAGTAATCAAGTTCAGTCCTAATTACTCGTTCATGAAGAAAATCCAGCTCAAAGATTAACAAACGTGAGTTAAATCGACCGTCAATATGAAAGGCTAAAATAAACAAGGTAGTTCGTCCCGTTCCACAGTCTAATGGCAAAATTTTCACGAGTTTCATAAAAATAATCCTCGGACAGTATTCCCTTATATACACATGCTCAAGAAACTGATTCGAGTTGACCACTAGGTTAGGATCTCGGGATGTTTCATCGGGATAATCCTAGGGTGGAACTTCCATTCTCATGTATTGGGAAACCGTTTGACGTAAAAGACACTCATGGGGCACATGGATGCTTCTAGTTACTAAGTTCCCTTCTACAGTGGAGAAACAACTCGAATATATAATTCCCGCATGTTCGAATCAAGGTCGCCGTTTTACGCGAGAGTAAACAACGGGTCACGTGAATACCCCCGATTACTAGGCTCCCTATCATCGGCACATGTGAAATTTCTAAATTACTAGTCTAATCAGGGTCGTTGTTTTACGCGAGAGTAAACAATGAGTCACGCGAATACCCCCGGTTACTAGACTTCCCTTCATAGAACAAAAATATCTTGACTAGTGGGAAAAAACTGACCGACTCTAAACTCACTCTAAGTGCCAACTCGACTAATGTAACTGGACGACTAACTAACCGAAAAATGTAACCAAACGTATCGACGGTGATTTAAAAACAAGTATGTATCCTCTCTTATCCGCCAAGACCTCTACAATCACGAAAAAATTTTGGACCTAAATGAATACTAAGCAGAAACAGAAATCTCTGACTACAACGCGACTAGAACTCGACCGTTTCTTCAGAGAGAAAAACAGTGTCGTAACATCAGTATCACACAAATAGAAGCACGAAAAATTCACGAATAGAGAAAAATTAAGACAAGCAAGGCTATTGAAAAATAACGCAAAGTAATGAACACTACTACAAAAACAACATTTACTGACACTTAGTTTCTGACACTTTATCAAAAGTGTTAGTAACTTCAGACATTTGACTTATTTTTTTTTTTAACATAATTGTGTCATAAAATACTGACACTTAAGTATCAGTAATTTAAGTATCAAAATTTAATGACACTTAAATATCAATAATAACAAAAAAACTCAATTTATTTAAAACATATAATTTATTTATACTACTTCACATCTAACCCTACTCAATAGAAATCTCTCTCCCTCATTTACATCAACACGCACGCCGCCCCCCATTCTCACATTCTTCAGCTTCACCAACGATGGTTCCATCTCCGGCGGGTTCCTTCTCCCTCTTTCGCAAAATCTTCCTCAGGTAAACACAATCAAGCATCTCCGTGCGATTCTAGGGTTCATCTTCATCGAGCATCAATCGATGCATACAATCGATCCCATATTATTCTCTGTTTTTTTTTCTTTTTTTCTATTTTAGCCTTCTCCTTTCTTCCTTCCCCAGTAAATATTATCTTCTTTTCGATTTCAGTTGAGGAAGCTTCATGGAAATATTATCTACCCTAATCTCTACAGGGAAATGGTAAAAATCCACTCTAATCTCTACCCACGATGGTGATGTGCTTCCTTTTTTTTCCTAATTCTTTTTCTTTGAATGCCTTCATTTTTCAGGCTCCAAAGAAGGGCGTAAAGCTGCCGGCCGCTGCTAAGAAGAAGGCGGAGAAAGTCGTAAATCCTATGTTCGAGAAAAGGCCAAAGCAGTTTGGTATAAGAGGTGCACTACCACCCATAATTTTCTTGGTTTGATGTACTGTTATTGAATACTGTAAGAACTCGTCCGTGCTGTTTTGAAGCTGCATTTTTCATTTTGTAAGTAGTGTGCAGCTCCTTAAAGGTTATAACTGGTAGTATCAGTGACAAGTTTATGACAAATCATATGCCGATCTCTTGTTTTTTTCTTCAGTGTTTGTTTTTCTTTTTGAGTATTTTGTTTATGCAGGAGCATCCTTCATGGTCCCAAATTGCTGGATATCATATATCTATGAAATTATGATGTCATATTTTGTGTATTTTGTCGGGAAGTAGTGGGATGCAGATTGCTTTTTGTTTGGTGTTATGCAGTTCATTGTAGAGCGTGAATCGGATGTTGCTCTATTTTAAATGTTGTGGCATGATAGTTCGGTGCGAGTTTTTATCTTTTAATTTTTGTACGTAGGGGGGGCATTTTTTGTTTGTTGAATCAAGAAATGGTAATTGAGGGGTGTATTCAATTGGGATTAGTGAGTCTGTTCATGCATTTTAACTTCCTTCCGAATCACAAATCGTTAACTGATCGCTATATTTTGATTTTTGAAGTGATATGTCTCATAATGCAGTGAATTTGGATAGCAACTCGTTTAGATTTTGTACCTCATTATGGCAGTGGGTATGTGAATATTTAGATCTTGTGTTCCTTACATACTATTAATTGAAAGGTGTAGTTTGATTTTGTTATGCTGTTAGAACTTATTTTCTTTTCGCAATCTGAAACTTTGTGGCTGAAAGACCAGGAAGTGTAGTAGACATTCACTTACTCTCCTGTTTCATGTATTGGCTCCGTTTTTCTTTATGTCATTCACGCAGATTTTTAACATAAATTGATATATATATTTTTTTTGGTAGTTCTATGATACCTGGCTCAAGAAATCCCATTTGGAGGGAAGGGTTCAATTTTTCTATTGATGAACTTCCTGTTGAGGTAATTACACATGGACTCCTGATGACACAAAGTTAAGCACTATAAAATTTATAAAGGTGTATTTCTCCTTATATGCTTGGTATTTAATTGGGATTAGTGAGTCTTTTGGTATTTAATTGGGATTAGTGAGTCTTTTGGTATTTAATTAACTTTTGTGTTACCAGTATTAAGTAGAACTTGTCTAGGGACAAACTGATTAGCATGATTAATTCTGTTTACATTATTCCATACAGGTTTATCCACACTCTTACCAGTATTAACCAATCTTTGTTTTCTCAACTCATTTTCTTTAGCCATTCTCTTTCATGAAAGTCACAATCTTTTATCAAATGGCTAACACTATTACACACAAAGCATCTCTTTTGAGTAAACACATAACCTCCTCCTAACACTCTATTCCATTTATCATCCTTTTCTCTTTTTGGTGTCTTTGGTTTATTTACTTGTTGCCTAGGAGATTTTAAGTGAGCTTCACAACTAGGTTCAATGATTCTTGTTTAGGTTCGCACACGCATGTTTATCACTTTTAACGAGTTAGACCTTGACACTTTAGTTGACACACTCTCGTGTTCTCGATTCGGAGGGCTCGAGGTGTTTCCAAGTGACCCTTCACCGTCATTAGATTGGCGGTAGAGTATTCACCGGATTTTTCTTCTCGAGACCTTTGTTTGAGCACTTGTGGTCCCTTTTACCATATACATATAGTGGTTCATCAAACTCTTTTCGTAGAGGAGTATAATCTCCACTTAAAGGAGGTGGAACTCCTTTGTAGTTATCAGTTTTTAAGAATCTACTATATACAATTGAATCAGCCAAGTCTCTATCTGAACCAGTGAACAAGCTTCTATCCATTTCTTCTTCATAGCTTAAAACCTCACTATCTGATTTTATCTCATATCCTAGACCAATTTTACAGGTTGAGCTCATACCACAATTTATTAACTTAGATGATTTTGAGAAGAATTATTCCATTTATCAACTATTTGCTGCAATTCTTCCTTATCTTTAAGAGCTTTTTCACCAATTCTCCTATTCTTTTTCAGTTTTTCATCTTTAGCATAAATTTCATTAGTCTGAAAAGTAAGTTTTTGATTTAAATTGGCCAGTTGTGTATGAAGTTTATCAGCCTGAGCTTCTAAGGTTTTAACACCATTTTCATAAGCAAGTATTTTAATCTCTTGCTCTTCTATTTGATTTGCTTATTCGTCACAAAGAGCTTTGATATTATTATATGAATCAATACATAGCTTAGAACATAAAGATACCTCAGAGTTAGAGCTTATGGCCATTAGAGCATGGTTGGTAGGTTCCTCCTTTTCAGAGTGCTCCACCTAGTTGATGACACCATCATCCATTGTCAGCAAACCAACTTAACTTGTCTCCTTCTTGTGTACCTCTTCTGGTCCGCATAATTGCGAAAATCTGGTCCGCATAATTGCAAAAATCTGGTCTGCATAATTGCGAAAATCTGGTCTGCATAATTTCGAAAATCTGGTCTGTTTGCTCAATCTTATTAAGTTTACAAATGCTTCAATATTCTGTTGACACTCTTATTTTTGTGAATTTGAAATGTCAGTTCAAGGGAATCGATAACTACAGCATGAAAGATCTTTCGGAACTACTGATCGATGGGCTACATATGTTGCCAAGTTAATTACAGCTTACAATCGTGAGGTAATTTTAATATGAGTCATTTATATACAAAATTCTTCTGAATATCTATGGAACATTAGTTAGATATACTATGTTAATTGATTCTTTACACTTGTACATGTGGGAAGAATTTGAAGTTGTTGAGCATGTAGGTGTGGTGGGACAGATTGATGTTGCTGATGGTTATCATTGTATTTTGCATTGTATGCTTAAAATCCATTGTTTTTGTGTTGATGGAGATTGTTAGAGCTGGAGGAATTTTTTTTTGTGAGGTTTGGCAGCACATTTGCTGCGAAATTTGGTTGATTAAGTGTTTTGTTAGTAGTTAAGTTGAATGCTTGATTAGTATACTTGATTGAGGTGTTTTGTTGGTAGTTTAGTATTTTGATTGTATTTTGATGGCTCAGGATGCTTGGTTTTGTATTGCTCTTTTTAAGTGCATTGCATTTGGGATGTTTTATAATTGAATTGTCTGTTTGAAAATTTCAATTTATGGTATTTTTTTCATGTAATTAAACAAAAAATGTAGTATTCATAAAAATAGAATTGAGATAAAAATAATTTTTTTTCACAAATCTGAGCATATACTGACACTAAAATAGTGTCAGTAATTATTTTTACTGACACTTTATAATAGTGTCAGTAATGCTAAAGCCAGAACATACTGACACTAATGTTTAGTGTCAGTAAAAAATTAATTACTGACACTATTTTAGTGTCAGTAAAAAAAAATACTGACGCTATTTTAGTGTCAGTATTTATTAACTCTTGTATTACTCACACTAAAAATTAGTGTCAGTATTTTCTGGCTTTAGCATCACTGACACTATTACAAGGTGTCAGTAAAATTAATTACTGACACTATTTTAGTGTCAGTAAAGGGAAAATTTGTACTAGTGGAAAAGTGCAACGAAATAAAGTACAACAATGAATGTAGCAACAAAAAGTAAACCACCCCAAACTTAGGACGTACATTGACCTCAATGGACAAAATATGATATGCACTAAATGGCCCGTCGGGATGCATGATATGGGCCGTCCAGGCGGCAAGGTGCTCCTGATGATAGGCGTCCCTCGCTGCCAGACGCCTCGCCTCTCGTCGGTTGGCCCGGAGGGCCTGCTCTCGCATCTCAGCTCTGACGGCAGCAATAACGCTCTCTCGCTCCGTCCGCTGCTCCTCTCGCATGGCAGCCAACATACTCTCCCTCTCTCTCCTCATCTCATCTCTCTCTCTCTCCTCGTCTCCTCTCTCAGCTCCTCTCTCTCTCTCCTCAGATCCTCCCTCAGCCCATCAAACATCTCCTGCAATCTCTCTCTGTCGGGCGGCGGGCCGGCATCTCCATGTGTCAGCAAAAGAGGCTCGGGGGATCCCTCGTGGGCCTCCTCCAGCAGAAATCCTCTCCCCCGAGCGTGCGCCGGCGCTCCACCCCACTGGTCAAAATGTGAGATGATGCGGTGGTCGATCGGGGCCTGGGGAGCAAGCATCGGCTCGTCGTCTGACCACGTCAGCCCCGACTGCCGGCACAAAGCGCAGATGGGAGAGGGGTGCTTCAACCCCGTCTTGGCCCCTCCCTGAATGCACTGAAATATAGAACGGACTAAAAGAGGGGCCACATTGAAACACAACCCGGAGGTGATAGCATAAAGTGTCCGGGAGCGGGAGAGAAAGACAGTGCGGATCTGAGAGGTGGGGTCAATGCGTGCGCAGATAAAATATAGCCAGGCACGCCCGAGCCGGCTAAGGCGCGAGCTCTTGAATTGGAAAGTGGAAGAACCCTGTGCGCGCTGCTCACAGTCGGTGTCGGGCTGTGCAATAGTCTCGAGCAGGGCCTCCTTCGTGAGGCTAGTCATCACTCGGTCATAAGCCGACTCATCTACCACCGGAAACCCAAACAACCTCCGAATGGCAGCAGTGGAAAAGTCAACTGTAACACCTCGGACATCGACCTGAGTCCGAGATTCTAACGACGGCAACGTATGGCCTGCCCGAATGTGCTTCAGTAATGCGCTGGCGTAGAATTCCTGCACAATCGAGATAACCGCTGTCTCGGGGGGTGCAACAAATCGGGCCCACCCCATCTCATTTATCATAACAAGCAGTTCCCCGTCCTGAGGGGCTGTAGTAAATCCACTCTCCGGAATAAGCGGTCGCGGCCGAATCTTCTCATTGAAGATTTTGTGGATTTCAGGGTCAGAAAACTGGTGCCCCTCAGACTCGGTGCGGCTGCGAGAGGTTTCCCCTCGAGTGGGGGATGACTGAGTCCTGGCTCTCTTGCTCAGCTTCTTCGTCCTAGCCATAGTCAGTCCTCACTAGGGTTTATTTACGGAAACAATAACAACAATAATCATCATTCGGCTAGAGAATCCAGCCGTAAATCAAGACTTTAACAAGATAGCACATTCGTGAGAAAAAAAATGAAATTGGACTTTAACGTTCAAACTGGACTTAAGGGTTGGGCTTGCTGTAATTTCAGAACGAATACGTTGCACAAAGATTCAAAAGATTGTTTTAACAAAGAAAATTTTTCACTTAGACAATTCATCAAACACCGTAAGGGCATCCTTTTAATTGAAGAACACATATGAATAAAGCTTCATTCAATCCCCAAAAACAATCAACACGAGTCATATCTGATGACAAACGACATTATCCATTCATTCATAACCACAGATGAACATTAACAATCGATCAAAACTTCATATCCTCCAATTAACTATCCTAGAACTTTTGAAGGCAATAACCATATTCAATCCATCCAATGCATACACAACTTCAAATTTAAATTCATAAACAAGTAGAGATTAGAGATTGGAACATACCTTGATTGGTTTTGTGAAGAGTGTAAGAAAAAATCGCAAGAATAAAACTGGAAGAGTGTTTCGGCCGGTCGCGCGCGCAAGGGAGATGAACAGAAAGGGAAAACTTACCTGGGGTGGTCGGCCGATTTCAGGTTATAAGGTGCCTGGCCTTTCCAATTCCGCATAGTGTGCCGCGCCACATCTCAAGTGAGCCGTGGCACCGGGTACAGTTCCGTTTTGACTGTTCATTCGTTTTGTCGTGTGCCGCGGCACAGATTTCGTGTGCCGCGGCTCAGTGCTCAAGTGTGCCTCGGCTCATTTATGCCGTGCCGCGGCACAGGGTACAGTGGGTTTAGCTTTCCCTTACGATTTGTGTGTGCCGCGGCTCACAATACCTGTGCCGCGGCTCATATATCAGTTTCTCCCCTGGGACTTTTCTGCACAAAATTTTGAGAAGAACACGTTAAAAGCGAGAGGCAGAAGCAAATTGAAGCACAAAAATGATGAAAAATAAAAATCAAGAATTCAAGAAAAATAAAGAAACGCAAAAATCTACAACTACGAACTCGGGTTTCCTCCCGAGAAGCGCTAAGTTTATAGTCTTCAGCCGGACCTATTTGAAAATATTAGTTCGCTTTTCGCAAACTCCATTTGGTTTCCGCCCCGTTCATCGAACCGTTCATATGGTTTTCAAAATTATGACCATCGGTCGTTAACGATTCGACTTTCGGTTCGGACATCAAATGTTGTTTGCGGAAAGGTTTCGACGTGAACAACTTCCCGAAACACCCATTTTTCTCATGATTAGATATCCGTTTGAATTCCGGCTTGTTTCCCTCCTTCAAAAATGACTTCATGACCCCAGCAGACTTGTCTGAGTGCTCGAGAAATGCTACTCGTTCTACATCATTCTTAAAAATTGGACCATCTGACACAGAATCTGAATTTTTCAACCGACGATGTTTTTGGTGCTTTCCTTTTTCAACGGCATCAGCACTTTCAATTTGTGAGCTTTTATGAGCACCTCCCGGACATGGAAAAGATTTGAACACTTGGAACGTGACATATTCCTCTTGAACCCACAGAGTTAATTCTCTTTTTTCCACGTCAATAAGAGTTCTGCCGGTCGCCAAAAATGGTCGTCCCAAGATAATCGGATTATCTTCATCTTCCTCCATGTCAAGAACGATAAAGTCCGCTGGAAAGATAAATTTATCCACCTTTACCAAAACACCCTCAATGACTCCCCTCGGATACTTAATCGAACGATCTGCTAATTGCAAGGAGACCGTCGTCGGTTTGGCTTCCCCAATGTCCAGCTTTTTAAAAATCGACAGAGGCATGAGGTTAATACTAGCACCGAGATCGCACAGTGCCTTATTAAAAGAAAGATTCCCCATGGTGCACGGTATGTTGAAGCTTCCCAGATTTTTCAATTTTGGTGGGAGCTTCTTTTGAAGAATTGCGCTGCATTCCTCCGTCAAGGCGACAGTTTCAAACTCCTCGAGTTTTCTTTTCTTCGACAATATCTCTTTCATGAATTTAGCGTAGCTTGGCATTTGTTCCAACGCGTCGGCGAACGGAATGTTAATGTGAAGCTTTTTGAACACGTCAAGGAACTTAGAAAATTGTTTGTCCGCCTTTTTCTGCTGTAATCTCTGCGGAAACGGGACGGGGGGCACACATGTCTTTGGGTTATCCGACAACGTTATTGAAGGTTTCAAATCTTGTGACTCCTCTGTCTCTAAATTATTCTTTTCCTCAATTTCACACCTCTTTTCACACCTCTCGGGCTGGTCCAACACCTCTTTTCCGCTTCTCAAGCTGATTGCGTTTAGACTCTCTCTAGGATTTGTCTCTGTTGTACTTGGCAATGCTCCCCGGAGGGTCACAACACATTAGCAATTTGGCCCAGCTGGACCTCCAAGTTTCGAATGGAAGCGGAATGATTTTGCAATGTCGCTTCAGTACGGGTCATGAATTGACTCGTATTCGCCGCCAATTTCGCAAGTGCTTCCTCGAGAGAAACTTTTGGAGCGGGAGGGGGCTGCTGTTGGTTCTGAGTGACCGGGGGCTGGTTTGAGTTCTGTCCGTTTCTCCACGAAAAGTTGGGATGATTGCGCCACCCCGGATTATACGTGTTGGAGTACGGATTATTCTGCCGATTTCCATTTCCCACGAATTGAGCCTGCTCCATCGGATGTTGCTCGAACGGGTTTCCAACTTGACACTCCGCGCTCGGGTGTGATCCGTTACACTAATTGCCTGTCTCTATGGTAATGGGGGAAGGTGCGTGCGAAAATGCTTGGAGTGTTGGGATTCCTCAGAAAATAAACGCAGCGGAAGAATAAACGGAATCCCTAAGAGGATCGATCAAGTAACGTATATACGAAAAGAAATACGAAGATCAAGGAATCAAAGTCCCATACCTTTGATGTCTCTGAAAAACCTTCGTACGATGATGATGATGATGAAGAGCCCTTCGTTCCAAACACCGAAAGCACGGTGCCTCTACTTCACATGCCGGAACTTGACGGAAAAATCAGCAAACTTCCTTTCTCTAAGAATGCGGCTAGGGAAGCTTGTAGGAATTTTTTCTCTCGATCTTTTCTACTAATAACTTGTCTCTAAGATCAAGTATATGCTGTAGAAAATTTTTCTCACTCTTGAAGCTCTCTCAAAACGAAATATTCACTTGGGGAAGGAAGAAGGAGACTTTTATGATTAAAAGACTTTCTTTTCACAATAATGCCAAGCCTCACATGTAGAAGATGCTTTTAAAAGCATCTCTACTCCTCACATGATCCCACAAGTATATTATATAATGAGAGAGAGACAAAGTAGATAGGAGGGGGGACCTTATAGGGAATCTTCCAAGAAACGGGTCGAGTTAATTCGCTCGTGTATTGGATGTTCGTCAAACGAATCCTCGTGAATCGGATGTCCGTCAAACGAATCGCTTTTATTTTAATGTGTTTATACTAATTAATTAATCCAATTAATTAGTTATATCAAACAAAAATATACATTTCTCTAAGAAATATAATTTATGAATTAAAGTAATCACCGAGTAACTTACTTACAATTCATAAGACCGCTATTTGATTTATTCGATAAATCACTAATATCTAATATTATAAGAGAGATTATTAATTCATATTTATCCGTCAATGATCCTGTTGCGCGACTCCATAGGTTCATCTCAGCCGGCATTGGGAGGAATCAATGAGTGCGGCAAGACTTAGCCACTTAGGGCCGCATCGTAAACCCCGATCGAGAACGAATGAACGAATCATTCCGTAACCATTATGTCATGAATACCATATACGTATAGACCCTTCATCAGATGTCCCGGTCAAATCTTCGGGTCACGGTAAAGTCAAACCCTACTGTTGACTAGACTCTATACATGTGTTAATACAAATCAAGACCGATTGATTAATAGTGTATCTAATACGACTATATCAGAATACTTTGGCCAAAGACTTATGATCTTATTCGCCATTAACCGTATAGGACATTCGCCTGCTCACTAACAGGAGATAGAATCCTTTCTTGGCGTACAGTAAATACTGCTACCTGCCCGTATAGTCCGCACTTCGAGGTCGACTCAACAATTAAGCAAATGAGTCTAAATACTCTAATGACAAACTAAACGTCACAGGCACATCTTCTACTGAACCCTCAAGTCAAAGGTCCACGTATACTATCACAACCTTTCGATTCGTCATCGACTCTCCGAGAGTGAATACCGTGTGACTGAATCGAGTATGAGTTGTGTTCGAGTATACTGGTTCCACCAATATACTTATAACTATGCTATCAAGACGTGCACACGTCCTAGCATCAGTTATACAAGTCTTATTAAAACTTAATGTCCTGTTAAGTTTTATCGACTTGCGAACTAGTTAAGCATTCGAGCTCTAAACACTTCTAGTGCCTATCTCCTTATCTCCATAAGAAGTAGAATGTTCACTCTCAAATGCAAGGACTATTATTCTATATACCAAATCACAATGCCAGTGATATACAATAATATAGAAATAATAATTGCCTTATTAAATATAATATTCATAATTACAATACAATTGCTCTCA
This sequence comes from Orobanche coerulescens, assembly GCA_033398695.1. NCBI lineage: Eukaryota > Viridiplantae > Streptophyta > Magnoliopsida > Lamiales > Orobanchaceae > Orobanche > Orobanche coerulescens. The sequence continues at coordinate 114,212,953 of CM065816.1, forward strand.
CTCTCTCATCCTCTGAGTGGCATTCGAGGGAATATATTCCTAACAATCTCCAACTTGCACTCAATGCCATAAACTATGGTATCTAATACCCATACTCTCTAGATGTCTCTCTAAGACCTTCTGAGATAGTGGCTTGGTAAGCGGATCAGCAACGTTATTTGCTGTGTCTACTCTCTGCAGTGTAACATTCCTATCCCGAACCATTTCTCTAACAAAATGATATTTTCTCGCAATATGTTTGGTGTTGTGGTGAGCCCTAGGCTCCTTAGCCTGTGCAACAGCTCCGTCGTTGTCACAAAACAGTGTCACGGGCTTCTCTGCATTAGGAACCACTTGAAGTTCCTCGGTGAACTTCTTTATCCAAAAAGCTTCTTTAGCAACCTCCGTGGCTACCTGATATTCGGCTTGACATGTAGAGATAGCATTCGAACTTTGCTTGGCACTTCTCCAAGAAACTGCCCCACCATTCAGCGTAAAGATTTACCCTGATGTGGACATCTGAACATCCATGTCCCCCGAAAAATCTGAGTCTGTATAACCCATCACTCTTAGTTCTCCACCGCCGTATGTAAGAACCAAGTCTTTAGTTCTCCTTAGGTACTTAAGAATGTTCTTTACAGCAGTCCAATGTTCCTGCCCTGGATTTGACTGAAACCGACTTACTACGCTCACAGCATAGGCAATGTCTGGTCTAGTGCAAATCATTGCATACATAAGGCTACCTACTGTCGAAGCATAAGGTACCTTGCTCATTTCCTTTCTATCTTCCTCACCTTGAGGACACATCTTTAAGGAAAGTTTTGCACCATGTTGCATAGGTAGAAACCCTCTTTTAGAATCTTCCATCCTAAATCGCTTCAGGATCTTTTCTATGTAGAGGGATTGGGAAAGACCTAACATTCTTTTCGCTCTATCCCGGTAGAGACGAATACCCAGAATATAGGTTGCTTCTCCCAAGTCTTTCATTGAGAACTCTTTAGAAAGCCAAACTTTCACAGAACTGAGCATTCCTACGTCGTTTCCTATAAGTAGAATGTCATCTACGTATAGTATTAAGAATGCAATTTTGCTCCCACTAACCTTCTTGTAAATACAGGGCTCTTCTTCGTTTTGGACAAAATCAAACTCTTTGACTGTCTCGTTAAAACGAAGATTCCAACTCCGTGAAGCTTGCTTCAGTCCATAAATGGCACGCTGAAGTTTGCATACTTTATGAATATTGGTTTGAGATATGAATCCCTTAGGCTGTTCCATGTAAATCTCCTCCTCGAGGAATCCATTTAGGAATGCTGTTTTCACATCCATTTGCCATATTTCATAATCTAAGTGGGCTGCTATAGCAAGCATCATGCGAATAGACTTAATCATAGCTACAGGCGAGAAGGTCTCGAAGTAATCGATTCCTTCTCTTTGGGAATAACCCTTTGCCACAAGCCTAGCCTTATAGGTATCAACCTTGCCATCTCCATCAGTCTTTATCTTATAGATCCATTTGTTTCCAATAGGCACTATGCCATTAGGACGATCTACTAAAGTCCAGAGCTGATTAGCATGCATTGAGTCTATCTCAGCTTCCATAGATTCTTGCCACTTGGTGGAGTCAACGTCTACCATCGCTTGGTCGTATGTAGAAGGATCATTCTCTTGACTACTTTCTGTCATCTCATGGACACCCAGTTCCTCTTGATGCAGATAGCCATACCTCTCAGGTATTTGAGAAATTCTACTAGACTTGCGAGGTTGTGTTTGTATTTCAGAAGGTTGGGTTCTAATATCTTGCATAGGTGTCTCATTTGGTGTTTCTTTTATTTCTTCCAAAGAAATATTTATACCGCCTCCTTCTGAATAAACCGATCTTCCAGGAAGTGTGCTTGTATAGCAACGATGATCCTATGATCTTCGTGCATGTAGAATAGATATCCCATGGAATCCCCTGGATATCCTGTGAAACGACCTTTCACAGACCTAGTTTCCAATTTCTCTACTTTAGTATTCTTGACATAAGCAGGGCATCCCCAAATCCTAATGTGTTTAAGACTTGGTTTCCTACCTCTCCACATCTCATGGGGAGTCTTAGGAACGGATTTGGAAGGACATCTGTTCAAGATATGCACAGCAGTAAGGAGTGCGTAACCCCACAGATAAATCGGTAGATCAGTATAGTTAAGCATGGAGCGAACCATGTCCAACAAGGTTCGGTTCCTTCTTTCTGATACACCATTTAATTGTGGAGTAGCTGGAGGATTGAATTGTGACACTATTCCTTGTTCTTTTAAGAACTCATCAAATTCGGTACTCATGTACTCACCACCCCGGTCTGACCGGAGAGTCTTAACACGGTTACATGTTTGATTTTCAACTAGGTCTGTAAATTCCTTGAATTTATCAAAAGCTTCAGACTTATGTTTCATTAAGTACACGAATCCATACCTGGTATGGTCATCAGTGAATGTAATGAAATATTGAGAACTGTCTCGTGCCACTTCAAAAGGACCACAGACATCGGTATGGATCAATCCAAGTTTTTCAGCAGCTCTTTCAAAAGTCCCTGCGAAGGGTAACTTAGTCATTTTGCCTTGAAGGCAAGATTCACAAGTTGGATAGGGATCTGATCCCAATGGACCTGTAAGCCCATCTTTCTCCATTTTATGAACCTTGGTCTGACCGATATGACCAAGTCTAAGATGCCACTTAAGTGCTTGGTTCGTTTCATCCCTACCACGCTTCCTAGTTATAGTGTTCACAATTGTTTTATTCTTTAAATTTAAATGGTATAAACCATTTAATAATGTAGCAGTACCAACCAATTTATTTCTGAAATAAATACGACAGGACCCATCTCCAATAAAGAAGTGAAATCCCTTTCGGTCCATGACCGGAATTGATACAATATTCTTGTGCCCCTTGGGCAAAACAAGTACATCATCTAAAGTAAGAATAAAACCAGATTCTAAATCCAACATAAGGGATCCGATATAAGAAGCCTCGACACTGTGCCCACTTCCGACGGTGACCATCACCTCCCTTGAATCCAGCTTCCTACTTCGTTCCAGATCCTGATTCATTGTACAAATGTGAGAACTCGCACCGGAATCAAGTATCCAAGAAGTAGAATATACAGTTACAGAACAATTTGTTTCTAAAACCCGAGTTACGTGCACCAAGGCGCATTACGGTCAAGCTTTGGATAGTACCTCTTCCAGTAGCCTAGCTCACCGCAGTTGAGGCATACATCCGTTTTCTTGGCCCCCTTGCTCTTTTGAACCATTGGGGCCTTGCCCTTTCCCTTGTCGATCTTGGCTATTGGACCTAACTGCTTCTTGTTCTTTTTCTTCTTATTCTTGGACTTCCAAGTCCCAGAAGAAATCACAAGTGCAGCTTCCTTCCCTTTGTCTTCATTTGAGACTAGGCAGTCATCAGTTTGTTCATTAGCCCAGCTAAGTTACATGCAATCTCATTGCAGTTGAAGTTCATGACAAATTGTGAAAAGGAGTCAGGAAGTTACTGCAGGATAAGGTCAGTTTGGAGAGATGCATGCATCTGAAAATCAAGAGATTCCAATCTCTCAATCATCGAGATCATCTTGAGGACATGGCCCCCAACCCTCTCTCCTTCTTTCATCCTGGCGCCGAATAATTGCTTTGATATCTCATATCTAGCAGTTCGGCTATGCTCTCCATAGAGCTCAGCCAGGTGCGCTAAGATGGCTCGTGAAGACGTCATCTTTTCATGGGCACGTTGAAGCTCATTGGTCATTGAGCCTAACATGTACCCTCGCACTCTTATGTCATCTTTTACCCATTTCTCATGGGCATCGACATCTTCCTGATTGGCTCGGGTTCTTGCAGGAGCCGCTGGGATGTCCACCTCCAAGACGTATCCCAGCATTTCCATAGTTAGGACAATCCTCAAGTTCCGGCCACCACATAGTTCGGACCAGTCAGGACGTTCTTTTCAAGTAGTATAGCGAGTGGGTTCATTGTCATATTGAGAGTTTTGTTAACTGCAGAGAATAATTTGAGATTCGTTAGTGTTTGTTTAATTATGATCCGAGTAAAGAATTTAAGGACTTTCTTTATTCATAACTCGGCTCCCACTATTTTATCGGTATTTACACACTCCCATGTTAAATCCGGAAGTCTTGGGTGACTTCATAGTGGTGATCGATTTCTCTACAAATTTTAATAGAGGGCAACCCATACGGTTTATATTCTATTCTTCTTTATAAAGTGGTGTCTAATACCAACCCATCTAATGGATGATTCGATCTTCTTTTACCCCTAGTTCACTTGCCCTCAACCCATTCGGTTTCTATGGCTCGCTGAACTATCTAAGTTTAAACCGTCAACTCCTATTAGTCTGACAATTGAATCTTACCCGGCAACCCATACGGTTTATAGGGGTTTGATTTGTTACAACTGAAGGCATCTAATGCACTCTAGGAATTTATCAACTTTCCCCAAAAATATTACCCCGACATACTCGGAAGAATAATATTCCGGTTTAGATTTCAATTTTCCATGAGTTTGACGGAGGGTAGGAAACCTCGTAACCTTTATAACTTAGTGTTTGTAAGTGGGAGTATTAACGCGATTATATGTTACACTTTGCACATTAATCCGTTTATAAGCGCGGTTTGTGGTTTGTCAATCATTCAAAATGAAAAACAATAAATAGCAACCTAGTTACTACCAACATATAGCTCATGGACTTTTTCCTAAGTATTGGGCCAAGCCAAATAAAGAAAGGAAAATACGATTGATTCTTCGTCTTCTAGTCGGTCGTCTTCGGTCTTCGTCATAGCCATATGAATAATTACATCATTGAACAATACGTCTTATTATACATATTTTCTAGTAAAAATAAATAGGCTCAAAACGGCCTTTACAACCATATCGAATCGAACAAATCAACAACTAAGTCCACGAGCTATATCACCATCACATAAGGCATTCCATACAACATGTAACGGTAAATGAAATTAAATAATCAACTAATATATTAATCCAATTAATATAAAAATTTATCTATTTAATTTCTACAATATTAATCAAATTAATATTTATAATCGTCATTTTAATCCGTTCAAAGTAATCCGGCCAAAACAATATTCTCGTCTAATAATTTTCCATAATAAAAAATATTCCAAATATTTTATTAAATCCAATTAAATCCAATTTAAATTTCGGAAATTATTACAACGAAATATAAATACAAAAATGGAGTCCTGAAAATCGATGATCGTGCCCATTACGGCTGATTCAAAATCGGGCCGAAAACCCGAGAACCGCCCGAACCGAGTCACTCTCGGCCATTGCCCGACAGCCTGGCGAGATGCTCTGATAGCCTACCGAGTCACTCTCGCCGCCAGCAGCCCGATAGGCTGCTGCCAGAATCGCGTCTTCGTGCGGTATTCGTGTTTAACCCCCGTTTTTCTCATTTTTTTCGACTCGCTTCCAAAACGAAAAAGTTTCTTAACTTCATGAAGAACTTATAAATCAACAAAAAACAAAATTTTCAGATTTATAATTCACATAAGATAGTCGAAACTTGACTTACTACGAACGATTAAAATTCTTCGATTATATCTATTATGATTCTAAATCATAAACATCATCAAATAACATTCCAAATGCAAAGATGATCGTATATACGATATATTTGACCTCGCTCCGATACCACTGTTGGGATTCCTCAGAAAATAAACGCAGCGGGAGAATAAACGGAATCCCTAAGACGATCGATCAAGTAACGTATATACGAAAAGAAATACGAAGATCAAGGAATCAAAGTCCCATACCTTTGATGTCTCTGAAAAACCTTCGTATGATGATGATGATGATGAAGAGCCCTTCGTTCCAAACACCGAAAGCACGGTGCCTCTACTTCACACGCCGGAATTTGACGGAAAAATCAGCAAACTTCCTTTCTCTAAGAATGCGGCTAGGGAAGCTTGTAGGAATTTTTTCTCTCGATCTTTTCTACTAATAACTTGTCTCTAAGATCAAGTATATGCTGTAGAAAATTTTTCTCACTCTTGAAGCTCTCTCAAAAACGAAATATTCACTTGGGGAAGGAAGAAGGAGACTTTTATGATTAAAAGACTTTCTTTTCACACTAATGCCAAGCCTCACATGTAGAAGATGCTTTTAAAAGCATCTCTACTCCTCACATGATCCCACAAGTATATTATATAATGAGAGAGAGACAAAGTAGATAGGAGGGGGGACCTTATAGGGAATCTTCCAAGAAACGGGTCGAGTTAATTCGGCTCGTGTATTGGATGTTCGTCAAACGAATCCCTCGTGAATCGGATGTCCGTCAAACGAATCCGTTTTATTTCCAATGTGTTTATACTAATTAATTAATCCAATTAATTAGTTATATCAAACACAAATATACATTTCTCTAAGAAATATAATTTATGAATTAAAGTAATCACCGAGTAACTTACTTACAATTCATAAGACCGCTATTTGATTTATTCGATAAATCACTAATATCTAATATTATAAGAGAGATTATTAATTCAAATTTATCCGTCAATGATCCTGTTGCGCGACTCCATAGGTTCATCTCAGCCGGCATTGGGAGGAATCAATGAGTGTGGGCAGCAATTAGCCAGCCTAGCGGGCCGCACTGTAAACCCCGACTGAGAACGAATGAACGAATCATTCCAGAACCATTATGTCATGAATACGATATACGTATAGACCCTTCATCAGATGTCCCGGTCAAATCTTCGGGTCACGGTAAAGTCAAACCCTACTGTTGACTAGACTCTATACATGTGTTAATACAAATCAAGACCGACTGATTAATAGTGTATCTAATACGACTATATCAGAATGCTTTGGCCAAAGACTTATGATCTTATTCGCCATTAACCGTATAGGACATTCGCCTGCTCACTAACAGGAGATAGAATCCTTTCTTGGCGTACAGTAAAGACTGCTACCTGCCCGTATAGTCCGCACTTTGAGGTCGACTCAGCAATTAAGCAAATGAGTCTAACTACTCTAATGACAAACTAAACGTCACAGGCACATCTTCTACTGAACCCTCAAGTCAAAGGTCCACGTATACTATCACAACCTTTCGATTCGTCATCGACTCTCTGAGAGTGAATACCGTGTGACTGAATCGAGTATGAGTCGTGTTCGAGTATACTGGTTCCACCAATATACTTATAACTATGCTATCAAGACGTGCACACGTCCTAGCATCAGTTATACAAGTCTTATTAAAACTTAATGTCCTGTTAAGTTTTATCGACTTGCGAACTAGTTAAGCATTCGAGCTCTAAACACTTGTAGTGCCTATCTCCTTATCTCCATAAGAAGTAGAATGTTCACTCTCAAATGCAAGGACTATTATTCTATATACCAAATCACAATGCCAGTGATATACAATAATATAGAAATAATAATTGCCTTATTAAATATAATATTCATAATTACAATACAATTGCTCTCACTCTCTCATCCTCTGAGTGGCATTCGAGGGCATATATTCCTAACATGGAGCTGCTGAGTCAAGGCGGCGACTTGAGCAGACAATGTGGAAATCGGATCATTACTAGAAACTTCCATAACTCGCTTCGGTGTTAATCTTTCAGATGGCCATTGATATGCATTTGCGGCCATAGCTTCCAACAACGAGTGTGCCTCGGCCATAGTCTTTCCCATCAAAGCCCCACCGGCGGCTGCATCCACGAGAGTACGTGTAGAGGCACTCAAACCATTGTAGAACGTCTGAATCTGAAGCCAATCAGGAAGGCCGTGATGAGGGCATCTCCGTAACAAATCTTTATACCGCTCCCATGCCTCGTGGAGCAATTCCATATCATACTGACCGAAAGTGGTGATCTCGTTTCTCAATCTCGCCGTCTTCGAAGGTGGGAAGAATTTGGCAAGAAAGGCTTGCGCTAACTCTGCCCATGTTGTGATCGACCCCGACGGTAAGGAATTTAACCAAAATTTCGCTTTATCCCTCAAAGAGAAAGGGAAAAGCCGTAGTCGGATAGCATCGTCGGTGACACCATTATTCTTGAACGTGTCACAAATTTCAAGGAAAGAAGCAATATGAGCGTTAGGGTCGTCATTCGGCAATCCACAGAATTGGCTCGCCTGCACCATCTGAATGATAGCAGGCTTGATCTCAAAATTATTGGCTTGGATAGTGGGACGCCGAATTCCCGAAAAATTAGCATTGATCTGCGGCATGGCATAGTCTCTAAGAGCTAATGCCGGTTGCACTTGCTGCACATGGTTATCTCCTCCTTGAATCTCGATATTCTCGGCCATGATCACCGTCGTCTGTAATTCTCGTTTCTCCTTCTTGTTCCTTCTCAGAGTGTGCTCGAGCTCGGTATCCAAAGGTAGTAGGCCTTCGTTACCAAGTTTTCTCATGCACTACACGAAAGATCCTGAAAGGAAAAACAAATAAACAAAATTAAATACACAAATAATAAAATTAAAACGTTCAAACTAAGAGTAGAGATACTGAAATCGATATTAGAAAATTTCAGTCCCCGGCAACGGCGCTAAAAACTTGTTGCGATATTTCTTACACGCAAGTGCACGTTATCGTTTACAAGTAATAAAGTGATGGTGAGTATCGTTCCCACGAGGACTGAATCACTAACTACCGATTTTGTGTATTCTAGTTTTATTCGAACAATCGAATTTGGGTTTTGCAATTAATTTCTAAAAGAATTATTAAAAGACTAAACAGTAGAAAACGATAGCTTGAAGAAAAGAAATCAAATGATGAATAAGTCTAGGATTCTGAATCCACTCGGTTTATCCGAATTTACTCTCGATTATCCATAGTAAATAATTTTCCCAATTTATTGAAGGCGGAGATTGCTAAAATATTCTACCGCCTCTCCCGAGGTCAATAGATTTTCTAAAGGCGAATAACGCACTCTATCCCTAGGTGAATTAATTCGTCAATAGGCAAAAAGCAGAAAATCTCCAAAAGGCCACGTAGTTCCTATGAGTATATTCCTATCTCACAGAATAAAACGGTCCTCACCAATAGTTCCTCACCAATTCTCCTCTCCCGATTCGAATTGAATAATTAAATCAATACAACTATTGGCCAGATAATTGCAAGCATTAAACACAATTGGGAAAACTCAACAAAAAGGTAATTAATTAGACAATCTCAAGCAAATTCATCAAAACGTAAGTTTCATCAAAATCCTAGATTAGGGTTTTAGCCTGACATACTAATAAATAAAAATACAGAGTAAATGAATGAAAGCATTAAAATCAAACGCAGATGAAGCTCGGATTCCTCCGTTCTTCGGCTTCCGCCCACTGCTCTTGAAGTCTTCTGCTTCCCTCCTCTTCTGCCGTCTCCAAGCTCAAGATCCAAAGGTTAACCGATCAAAAGATCAAAGATAACTAATTAGGGTCTTAAACCCTTATTTATAGCTTTTCGCATCCTCCAAATCGCGTCCGTATGAGTAGGTCGAAAACTGGCTTCGAAACGGCCCAAATCCGCGCGGACGTACAAAAACCGCCTAGTGTGCCGCGGTGCACTAAATCTGTGCCGCGGCACAGAGTACAGTTTACTTTGTGCCCGGCTGGGTGTTTTCCTGTGCCGCGGCCCTGCTTCCTTGTGCCGCGGCTCATAGCCAAAATTTGCCGTTTTCGCCCGTTCCGCCTCGTTTTAGCTTCCGGACTTCAATTTCCTGACAAACATACAAAATTAAGGCATTAAAGGCTCATTTAAAACAATTTCACTCTCCAAAATAATACAAAATAATGATAAATAAGCGTATAAAAATACGCCTAACAAATACCCCCAAACTTAAGCCTTTGCTTGTCCTCAAGCAAAAAGAATTAATTTCAATAAAAGAATGTCGTGAATAATCGTGCAACTCATAGTGCTCTACCTAATCAATACTATCCTGAAATTCTCTCTGAATAATACGAGTATCGTAATAGCGAGCTACACTCAGAACACTGATTCCACAAAGTAATCAAGTTCAGTCCTAATTACTCGTTCATGAAGAGAATCCAGCTCAAAGATTAACAAACGTGAGTTAAATCGACCGTCAATATGAAAAGCTAAAATAAACAAGCTAGTTCGTCCCGTTCCACAGTCTAATGGCAAAATTTTCACGAGTTTCATAAAAATAATCCTCGGACAGTATTCCCTTATATACACATGCTCAAGAAACTGATTCGAGTTGACCACTAGGTTAGGATCTCGGGATGTTTCATCGGGATAATCCTAGGGTGGAACTTCCATTCTCATGTATTGGGAAACCGTTTGACGTAAAAGACACTCATGGGGCACATGGATGCTTCTAGTTACTAAGTTCCCTTCTACAGTGGAGAAACAACTCGAATATATAATTCCCGCATGTTCGAATACCCCCAGTTACTAGGCTCCCTATCATCGGCACATGTGAAATTTCTAAATTACTAGTCTAATCAGGGTCGTCGTTTTACGCGAGAGTAAACAACGGGTCACGCGAATACCCCCGGTTACTAGACTTCCCTTCATAGAACAAAAATATCTCGACTAGTGGGAAAAACTGACCGACTCTAAACTCACTCTAAGTGCCAACACGACTAATGTAACTGAAAGACTAACTAACCGAGAAATGTAACCAAACGTATCGACGGTGATTTAAAAACAAGTATGTATCCTCTCTTATCCGCCAAGACCTCTACAATCACGAAAAAATTATGGACCTAAATGAATACTAAGCAGAAACAGAAATCTCTGACTACAACGCGACTAGAACTCGACCGTTTCTTCAGAGAGAAAAACAGTGTCGTAACATCAGTATCACACAAATAGAAGCACGAAAAATTCACGAATAGAGAAAAATTAAGACAAGCAAGGCTATTGAAAAATAACGCAAAGTAATGAAAAGTGCAACGAAATAAAGTACAACAATGAATGTAGCAACAAAAACTAAACCGCCCCAAACTTAGGACGTACATTGACCTCAATGGACAAAATGTGATATGCAATAAGATAAGAAGGTCAAGTACTCCCCTCCAGTCCTCTCACGACCTGGTGCCGGCATCATCCGGTGAGGAGGGTGGTGTGGCTGGCCGGGCGGGTGCACTAAATGGCCCGTCGGGATACATGATAAGGGCCGTCCAGGCGGCAAGGTGCTCCTGATGATAGGCGTCCCTCGCTGCCAGACGCCTCGCCTCTCGTCGGTTGGCCCGGCGGGCCTGCTCTCGCATCTCAGCTCTGACGGCAGCAATAACGCTCTCTCGCTCCATCCGCTGCTCCTCTCGCATGGCAGCCAACATACTCTCCCTCTCTCTCCTCATCTCATCTCTCTCTCTCCTCGTCTCCTCTCTCAGCTCCTCTCTCTCTCTCCTCAGATCCTCCCTCAGCCCATCAAACATCTCCTGCAATCTCTCTCTGTCGGGCGGCGGGCCGGCATCTCCATGTGTCAGCAAAAGAGGCTCGGGGGATCCCTCGTGGGCCTCCTCCAGCAGAAATCCTCTCCCCCGAGCGTGCGCCGGCGCTCCTCCCCACTGGTCAAAATGTGAGATTATGCGGTGGTCGATCGGGGCCTGGGGAGCAAGCATCGGCTCGTCGTCTGACCACGTCAGCCCCGACTGCCGGCACAAAGCGCAGATGAGAGAGGGGTGCTTCAACCCCATCTTGGCCCCTCCCTGAATGCACTGAAATATAGAACGGACCAAAAGAGGGGCCACATCGAAACACAACCCGGAGGTGATAGCATAAAGTGTCCGGGCGTGAGAGAGAAAGACAGTGCAGATCTGAGAGGTGGGGTCAATGCGTGCGCAGATAAAATATAGCCAGGCACGCCCGAGCCGGCTAAGGCGCGAGCTCTTGAAGTGGAAAGTGGAAGAACCCTGTGCGCGCTGCTCCCAGTCGGAGTCGGGCTGTGCAATAGTCTCGAGCAGGGCCTCCTTCGTGAGGCTAGTCATCACTCGGTCATAAGCCGACTCATCTACCACCGGAAACCCAAACAACCTCCGAATGGCAGCAGTGGAAAAGTCAACTGTAACACCTCGGACATCGACCTGAGTCCAAGATTCTAACGACGACAACGTATGGCCTGCACGAATGTGCTTCAGTAATGCGCTGGCGTAGAATTCCTGCACAATCGAGATAACCACTGGCTCGGGGGGTGCAGCAAATCGGGCCCACCCCATCTCATTTATCATAGTAAGCAGTTCCCCGTCCTGAGGTGCTGGAGTAAATCCCCTCTCCGGAATAAGCGGTCGCGGCCGAATATTCTCATTGAAGATTTTGTAGATTTCAGGGTCAAAAAACTGGTGCCCCTCAGACTCGGTGCGGCTGCGAGAGGTTTCCCCTCGAGTGGGGGATGACTGAGTCCTGGCTCTCTTGCTCAGCTTCTTCGTCCTAGCCATAGTCAGTCCTGAAAAATCCAACACCAGGGTTTATTTACGCAAACAATAACAATAATCATCATTCGGCTAGAGAATCCAGCCGTAAATCAAGACTTTAACAAGATAGCACATCCGTGAGAAAAAAAATGAAATTGGACTTTAACGTTCAAACTGGACGTAAGGGTTGGGCTTGCTGTAATTTCAGAACGAATACGTTGCACAAAGATTCAAAAGATTGTTTTAACAAAGAAAATTTTTCACTTAGACAATTCATCAAACACCTTAAGGGCATCCTTTTAATTGAAGAACACATATGAATAAAGCTTCATTCAATCCCCAATAACAATCAACACGAGTCATATCTGATGACAAACGACATTATCCATTCATTCATAACCACAGATGAACATTAACAATCGATCAAAACTTCATATCCTCCAATTAACTATCCTAGAACTTTTGAAGGCAATAACCATATTCAATCCATCCAATGCATACACAACTTCAAATTTAAATTCATAAACAAATAGAGATTAGAGATTGGAACATACCTTGATTGGTTTTGTGAAGAGTGTAAGAAAAAATCGCAAGAATAAAACTGGAAGAGTGTTTCGGCCGGTCGCGCGCGCAAGGGAGATGAACAGGAAGGGAAAACTTACCTGGGGTGGTCGGCCGATTTCGGGTTATAAGGTACCTGGACTTTCCAATTCCGCATAGTGTGCCGCGGCACAACTCAAGTGATCCGCGGCCGATGCAGTTCGTTTGATTCGTTCGTTTTGTCGTGTGCCGCGGCACAGATTTCGTGTGCCGCGGCTCAGTGCTCAAGTGTGCCGCGGCTCATTTATGCCGTGCCGCGGCACAGGGTACAGTGGGTTTAGCTTTCCCTTATGATTTGTGTGTGCCTCGGCTCACAATACCTGTGCCGCGGCTCATATATCGATTTCTCCCAGGACTTTTACGCACAGAATTTTGAGAAGAACACGTTAAAAGCGAGAGGCAGAAGCAAATTGAAGCACAAAAATGATGAAAAATAAAAATCAAGAATTCAAGAAAAATAAAGAAATGCAAAAATCTACAACTACGAACTCGGGTTTCCTCCCGAGAAGCGCTAAGTTTATAGTCTTCAGCCGGACCTATTTGAAAATATTAGTTCGCTTTTCGCAAACTCCATTTGGTTTCCGCCCCGTTCATCGAACCGTTCATATGGTTTTCAAAATTATGACCATCGGTCGTTAACGATTCGACTTTCGGTTCGGACATCAAATGTTGTTTGCGGAAAGGTTTTGACGTGAACAACTTCCCGAAACACCCGTTTTTCTCATGATTAGATATCCGTTTGAATTCCGTCTTGTTTCCCTCCTTCAAAAATGACTTCATGACCCCAGCAGACTTGTCTGAGTGCTCGAGAAATGCTACTCGTTCTACATCATTCTTAAAAATTGGACCATCTGACACAGAATCTGAATTTTTCAACCGGCGATGTTTTCGGTGCTTTCCTTTTTCAACGGCATCAGCACTTTCAATTGTGAGCTTTTATCAGCACCTCCCGGACATGGAAAAGATTTGAACACTTGGAACGTGACATATTCCTCTTGAACCCGCAGAGTTAATTCTCCTTTTTCCACGTCAATAAGAGTTCTGCCGGTCGCCAAAAATGGTCGTCCCAAGATAATCGGATTATCTTCATCTTCCTCCATGTCAAGAACGATAAAGTCCACTGGAAAGATAAATTTATCCACCTTTACCAAAACATCCTCAATCACTCCCCTCAGATACTTAATCGAATGATCTGCTAATTGCAAGGAGACCGTCGTCGGTTTGGCTTCCCCAATGTCCAGCTTTTTAAAAATCGACAGAGGCATGAGGTTAATACTAGCACCGAGATCGCACAGTGCCTTATTAAAAGAAAGATTCCCCATGGTGCATGGTATGTTGAAGCTTCCCGGATCTTTCACTTTTGGTGGGAGCTTCTTTTGAAGAATTGCGCTGCATTCATCCGTCAAGGCGACAGTTTCAAACTCCTCGAGTTTTCTTTTCTTCGAAAATATCTCTTTCATGAATTTAGCGTAGCTCGTCATTTGTTCCAACGCGTCGGCGAACAGAATGTTAATGTGAAGCTTTTTGAACACGTCAAGGAACTTAGAAAATTGTTTGTCCGCCTTTTTCTGCTGTAATCTCTGTGGAAACGGGACGGGGGGCACACATGTCTTCGGGTTACCCGGCAACGTTATTGAAGGTTTCAAATCTTGTGACTCCTCTGTCTCTAAATTATTCTTTTCCTCAATTTCACACCTCTTTTCACACCTCTCGGGCTGGTCCAACACCTCTTTTCCGCTTCTCAAGCTGATTGCGTTTAGACTCTCTCTAGGATTTATCTCTGTTGTACTTGGCAATGCTCCCTCCGGGCGGGCTGTCAACACATTAGCAATTTGGCCCAGCTGGACCTCCAAGTTTCGAATGGAAGCGGAATGATTTTGCAATGTCGCTTCAGTACGGGTCATGAATTGACTCGTATTCGCCGCCAATTTTGCAAGTGCTTCCTCGAGAGAAACTTTTGGAGCGGGAGGGGGCTGCTGTTGGTTCTGAGCGACCGGGGGCTGGTTTGAGTTCTGTCCGTTTCTCCACGAAAAGTTGGGATGATTGCGCCACCCCGGATTATACGTGTTGGAGTACGGATTATTCTGCCAATTTCCATTTCCCACGAATTGAGCCTGCTCCATCGGATGTTGCTCGAACGGGTTTCCAACTTGACACTCCGCGCTCGGGTGTGATCCGTTACACCAATTGCATGTCTCTATGGTAACGGGGGAAGGTGCGTGCGAAAATGCTTGGAGCTGCTGAGTCAAGGCGGTGACTTGAGCAGACAATGTGGAAATCGTATCATTACTAGAAACTTCCATAACTCGCTTCGGTGTTAATCTTTCAGATGGCCATTGATATGCATTTGCGGCCATAGCTTCCAACAACGAGTGTGCCTCGGCCATAGTCTTTCCCATCAAAGCCCCACCGGCGGCTGCATCCACGAGAGTGCGTGTAGAGGCACTCAAACCATTGTAGAACGTCTGAATCTGAAGCCAATCAGGAAGGCCGTGATGAGGGCATCTCCGTAACAAATCTTTATACCGCTCCCATGCCTCGTGGAGCGATTCCATATCATACTGACCGAAAGTGGTGATCTCGTTTCTCAATCTCGCCGTCTTCGAAGGTGGGAAGAATTTGGCAAGGAAGGCTTGCGCTAACTCTGCCCATGTTGTGATCGACCCCGGCGGTAAGGAATTTAACCAAAATTTCGCTTTATCCCTCAAAGAGAAAGGGAAAAGCCGTAGTCGGATAGCATCGTCGGTGACACGATTATTATTGAACGTGTCACAAATTTCAAGGAAAGAAGCAATATGAGCGTTAGGGTCGTCATTCGGCAATCCACAGAATTGGCTCGCCTGCACCATCTGAATGATAGCAGGCTTGATCTCAAAATTATTGGCTTGGATAGTGGGACGCCGAATTCCCGAAAAATTAGCATTGATCTGCGGCATGGCATAGTCTCTAAGAGCTAGTGCCGGTTGCACTTGCTGCACATGGTTATCTCCTACTTGAATCTCGATATTCTCGGCCATGATCACCGTCGTCTGTAATTCTCGTTTCTCCTTCTTGTTCCTTCTCAGAGTGCTCTCGAGCTCGGTATCCAAAGGTAGTAGGCCTTCGTTACCGAGTTTTCTCATGCACTACACGAAAGATCCTGAAAGGAAAAACAAATAAACAAAATTAAATACACAAATAATAAAATTAAAACGTTCAAACTAAGACTAGAGATACTGAAATCGATATTAGAAAATTTCAGTCCCCGGCAACGGCGCCAAAAACTTGTTGCGATATTTCTTACACGTAAGTGCACGTTATCGTTTACAAGTAATAAAGTGATGAGTGAGTATCGTTCCCAGAAGGACTGAATCACTAACTACCGATTTTGTGTATTCTAGTTTTATTCGAACAATCGAATTTGGGTTTTGCAATTAATTTCTAAAAGAATTATTAAAAGACTAAACAGTAGAAAACTATAGCTTGAAGAAAAGAAATCAAGTGATGAATAAGTCTAGGATTCTGAATCCACTCGGTTTATCCGAATTTACTCTCGATTATCCATAGTAAATAATTTTCCCAATTTATTGAAGGCGGAGATTGCTAATATATTCTACCGCCTCTCCCGAGGTCAATAGATTTTCTAAAGGCGAATAACGCACTCTATCCCTAGGTGAATTAATTCGTCAATAGGCAAAAAGCAGAAAATCTCCAAAAGGCCACGTAGTTCCTATGAGTATATTCCTATCTTACAGAATAAAACGGTCCTCACCAATAGTTCCTCACCAATTCTCTTCTCCCGATTCGAATTGAATAATTAAATCAATACAACTATTGGCCAGATAATTGCAAGCATTAAACACAATTGGGAAAACTAAAAAAAAAGGTAATTAATTAGACAATCTCAAGCAAATTCGTCAAAACGTAAGTTTCATCAAAATCCTAGATTAGGGTTTTAGCCTACATACTAATAAATAAAAATACAGAGTAAATGAATGAAAGCATTAAATTCAAACGCAGATGAAGCTCGGATTCCTCCGTTCTTCGGCTTCCGCCCTCTGCTCTTGAAGTCTTCTGCTTCCCCCCTCTTCTGCCGTCTCCAAGCTCAAGATCCAAAGGTTAACCGATCAAAAGATCAAAGATAATTAATTAGGATCTTAAACCCTTATTTATAGCTTTTCGCATCCTCCAAATCGCGTCCGTATGAGTAGGTCGAAAACTGGCTTCGAAACGGCCCAAATCCGCGCGGACATACAAAAACCGCCTAGTGTGCCGCGGCGCACTAAATCTGTGCCGCGGCACAGAGTACAGTTTACTTTATGCCCGACTGGGTGTCTTCCTGTGCCGCGGCCCTGCTTCCTTGTGCCGCGGCTCATAGCCAAAATTTGCCGTTTTCACCCGTTTCGCCTCGTTTTAGCTTCCGGACTTCAATTTCCTGACAAACATACAAAATTAAGGCATTAAAGGCTCATTTAAAACAATTTCACTCTCCAAAATAATACAAAATAATGATAAATAAGCATATAAAAATACGCCTAACAGGAAGCCACAGCAACGCGAGACTCTCGATCCCGCACCCGAGAGATGGCCCCAACCTCTCACTCGATCAGTTCCAAACCGAGGAACAGATCGAGGAGGCTATGGCCATCCTAGAGGAGCGACGGAGAGCATGCGTGTCGCCCGCAATAACTCCCTCGATCGTTCGCCGCATGGGAAAACGGAAATTCAACGGGCTACTGAGCGAGCGATCGTCAGAAAGCCCCAATTCGCGAGAAAAGGCTCTCGCGCGACCGGACGGATCCGTATTCAATCGCTTGGGGCGCGACCCATCCTGGCGACCGGGGCATTCTGTTTCCAACCACGAGGAGACGGAATCCGAATCCGTCACGGGAGTTCACTGTCGACTTGCGGCCCGAGCGCAGTCGGCCGTCGACTCGGCCCGATCGCGAGATCGGTACTCAATCGCCTCGGATCCCACTCCGAGCGCCGAGCCCATAGCGGCCGAGGCCACGGCGATGGCCGCTATACAACGCCACTCGGCGAGATGAAAACACTTTTGGAACCTTTGGGGCAAGCGCCGGCAAAGATCACCGGCCGACCAAGGCCACTCGCGGTCCACATCGAGCTTTCCCCCATACAACCAACGATCGCTCCTCCCAAAACATCTCTGTATGAGGGGAGATCGGACCCCGAAACCCACCTGAGTAAATTCCGAATCTACATGACTGGGTGTGGGGCATCTGATGCAACCAAGTGCTGGATCTTCCCGTTAACATTGGGCGAGCTGGCCCATAGGTGGTACGCCTCACTACCACCATGATCAATCACCTCCTTTAAGAAACTGGCGAATGACTTCACGTCATACTTTGCCAACAAGGTCGCCAGACCAGAAGGCCCCCACCGCGTGATGAAAATCAGGCAGGGGAAAGTCAAAACCGACGCAGATTACATTGACCGAGTAGACGAAATCATCCTCACCGGCGAACCTGTCAGTGACGAGCTCGCTCTGTTTTCGGTCATGGGGGGATTCTACGATCATTCTCCCATGTTTAGACATCTCACCAAGGATATTCCCCCAACCTACACGATCTTCCGCGCTAAGGCTGCCAACTTTCTGGCCAGGCAAAGGCTACTCACCCTCCGCCTAGGCGAGGAAATGCCACCTCCTGTCCAGAAGATAGCGATCGCCAAAGTAAAAAAGGCGATCGCCAAGCCATCCGGAGATCTCAAGACCTTCGAGGACATGGAAGCCCATCTCCTCCATACGTTCAACCGAACTCCGGCACATATTTTCTATGCCATCAAGGGGCACGAAAAGCTCAAAAAGACAAAGGTGATAAGGGACCACGGTCACCTGGACAACAATCAATATTGTGCCTACCATAAGAGTCCCCGCCACAGCACCAACCAATGCCGCGACCTCCTCAAACAGCTCTGGAGATTGTTCGAGGAGGGCAAATTGAACAGCTTATTGGCTTAGCCGAAGCCCCTATCAATCTATATACACGATCGTCCGAATCGAACACAAAACAGGCTGGAAAGCTCATACGAGCCGACCCCTGGATCAACCTCGGCGACCGTCTCTACATGCTTCAATCAAGAGAAGGAGACCTCGGAAGTCTCCCCGATCTCCCTCCTTATTTGAGAAACTGGAGGACTCGCTCGCCATTTACAGCTCACCATCTAACATGATGAACTAAGGCACGAGATCGCCTCCCCCGCACAACGTACACCGTCGAAGGTCGGCATCTACATGACGATCCAAGGTGGAAGAGTGCAGCCATGGTCCTGGTGGTCGATGGAACCGACTGTTTAGGCCATGCAAGGTCCCTTTGGGCCAAGATCGCCCGCCCTTTGTTTAAATACGAGGCCGGCGTAGTCTGAGGGCCCTCCAAAATTAATCAGTGGACACGATCGCTCGCCGTCAGGTTCATCATTTAACGTGGTGAACCCGGACAATGCGACGTGCCACAACCCCCATCTCAACGTACACAGTCGAGGTTCGCCATCTTCGTGGTGGGCCGAGGTGGAAGCAGAGCTAAACAAGCCGCGGGCGTGGAGTTGAATCATCCGACGCTGCCCCGCGCAAGGACTCCTCTAGACCGAGACCGCACGCCCTTCGTTTAAATACGAGGCGAGGCGCAGCCTAACGGGGGACCCTCATAATAAAGTGAGTCACGAGACACTCAATGTATTCGCACATCAAGACATGATCAGGGAGTCGGTCCATCGAACTCCGCGATCATGCACGGTTCCTCAAGACGGACGACCGTCCTCGAGGATTCAACAAAGTTGAAGACCGCTCACTCAATGAATTATTTTCATCCCCTTACTTCCACTAAGTGAATAAAAACAAGGGGGAAGAGTGCGGACTACCCATACGACGATCGTCCCTATTCAACCACATACGTAGATCGTCATTTTTCAGATGTTGTGCAGTGATCGAATTTGTTGTAAAAGTTATCTTTATGAGTTTATCAATTCATTTGGAACTACCCTCGCAACGATCTCTCCTCACACATTTGTACAAAGTCAAACAAAGACTCAAAAATAACAATCATTCAAGTGATAAATCAGAAATTCAAACATTCATTCCATTGCTTGAAGGATCAAAATACAGGGTCGCCCGAAGACCAAAATGCTACAAAGAGAAAACTACAAAACTACAAGACAAAAAGCAAAAACAAACAAGCAAGAGTGAAGAGCCTCAGGCCTCCGCCTGGCCTTCGCCTTCAGCCGTAGGCTCGACCTGTGTTCCTTCCCCAGTTTTCGGAGCGACCTCCCCGTCCTCCGGATCGTCAGGATGAACGATGTTCGCTGGAGTCGGATACCAGCTCAGATCCACGCCAAGCTCCGAGAGATCCAAAATCGGCAAGGAGAAAGCAGGATGGAGAGGATGCTCCAACGCATAGGCCTTGAAGTTTTCAGCAAGGGGCCCAACCTCCAAACCTCCTTTCTTAGCTGCTCGGATCGAGTCGGCGAACGCCATATAATAGGCGAACTCGCTGACAAACTCCAAGCTTTGAAAGAGATCAGCCTTGGTCGCCTCTACCTCTCTCTTCAGCTCCGCCGTCGCCTGTTGCGACCCTTGGAGCTTGGCCTCCCTTGCAGCTACCTTCTCCCTTGACTCCACCAGCTCGCTAGTCAACCGAGCTATTGTCACCTTCTGACGATCGGCCTCCTCCTCAGCAACCTTCTGCACCCGGACGGCATTCAGCATCTGGTCCCGAAATCGGTCAACCGCCAAACGAGACAACTCAGTTTCCTTCCTCGCCAGCTCAAGCTCATGGCTCGCCCGCTTGGCTGCCTCCAAAGAGTCCTTCTCCATTGCCACAATTTTATCGGCGAACTCGGCGTTCTCTTTCCGAGCCGCCTCGAGATCCGCCTGCAGGCGAATAGTGGAGGGTCGCCCCTCAAACTCCTGCGCAGCCTGTACAGCCATGGTCGCCGTCTGGAGATAAAGGGCGAGAACAGCCTGCATCGTACTCCCCGATCGCTGATGAGCAATCGCATCTAGATCGGTCGTCCAGGCCTTCGGTAGAGCAGAAGCGGCCTTGCTGACGTATTGCAGGATGTCACAGGACTGGCGAGGAGATCGGTTGGCTAAGAAATCCAACACCATCGGCGGGCAGGATGGATCTGTGCGACGGATCCTACATCAATACAACAAAGTTAAGACAACTCCTACGCAATTGCAAGTATCAACCCAAAAATGCAATCTACCTCTCAGCCCTCTCGGGGTCGCGACCGAAATGCAGTTTCCCTCGAGGAGTCTCAGCATCGGCGATCGCCATCTCTCGCATAAAAGACACAGAGGGCGGCTCATTCTCCGGAGCGAGAACGGTGATCGGAGGCGCGGCTATCGGCACCTCATTGGCGGGGGCAGGAACCGGAGTTTCTTCCGGCCTCGGCCTTTTGCGATTCGTTCGAAGCCCCTCTCCCTCCTCAGCCACGATCGGCTCCACGCGAGGTTACGCCTCCGGAACAATTAGCAACGCAACAGGTGGGGCCTCAGACGACTTCTTGTGGCGGAGACGGCCTAGAACTCCAGGATTCGACATGGCGATCTCCGACGGGGGCTCCAAAAAGCGAGGAAAGCGAACCTCTACAGTTAAGACGATCGTTCAACAGTCAGATACTTTCCTCAAGTAAGACGATCGCCTAGGAAGTGAAGGTCGCAGAAACTCATACCTGGTACCGAGAGATGTCTCGGGAAACGGAATAGCCGAGCCGACAACCAACGACTCTCCTTATTGATCCAGTTAGCATCAAGGTCGTCGTCCGACAAGCTCCGTATCCGCTCCGAGACAACCAGGAAATCAAAGGGCAGCTCCTCGACCGCCGGAATGTGAAAACCTGCAAAACCGAAATCAAATTAGATCAGTCCAAAACGCATCCGAATGAAGGGAGAGTCTAAACCCTTACCGGGATTCCTCTCTTGAAACTCAGTAGGGATCTCCAGATCGCCCGAAGGATTGTCGCTCGCGGAAGCCCTCCACTTGCCGGCAACCCAGAACCACTTCATCGGATCGCCCCGCGCCTTATTTGGGACTCCGAGGATTACCCGACCAGATCGGCCCTGAATATGGTAACCGCCGACCGACCCTTTCTGAGCCGTCAGCTTGAACAAATGGTTCATCTCCAACGGCGATGGGAGGCGGTACAGGCGGTGACCCCCGAAAAGAGTGAGAGTGCAGATAATTTGGAGCCAAGCGTTCGGCGTAAGCTGGAGTGGCGCCACGTTCCAAGCGGCCAGCATGTGGGAGATAGCAAAAGATAGAGGGAAGCGCAGCCCGACCTCCATAATCGCCTCATTCACAGCGACCATACCCATCGGAGGCTGATCGGCTCGCTCATTCTCCGCCGGCGCGAACATATCCACATCTGAAGGAACATGGAACCTCGTCCTCCAGACGGCCAGATCTTTCCTGGTCGTCGAACTCCGGATTTGGCCAAGCGACCACAAAGATCGCTGCGCAACCCGGTACTGCGACCGTTTAGGAAGCTGATAAGGGTAGGCGACCGAGTATCCCCGGAAATCGAATCTCGGAGTCGGACCGGCCAACTTCCCCATTATCTCAGCAAAAGCCTTATAGGCCCGGCCGAAAGCGCTATCTTGCTCGATGAGGCCCTGTCGCGAGATCTCTCTCTATCTGCGATCGTCTATCTTCAGACCGCTTCATTAGCGTCGGCCGTTAAATAAAGCCTCGATTTGGCAGGTCAATTCCGGTCGAATAGCCTCGGCCGTCTCAGTGGAAGTCGGAAGAAGGTCCTCCCGGACGATCGATGTCCGTGGCGAAGCCAGTACCCACTCCATGTGATGATGACGTTCCGGCCATTCTCAAAGAAAGAAAAGGAGAAAAGGATTTTTTTCTTACCCAAAGATGAAATCGAACGACGATCGGCACTAAGATGTTCAGAAAAATTTTCAGCAAGTCCTTCTTTCTCCAGTAATTGCGCATGAGAACGAAGACTGCAACACTGCGCCCCTTTATAGGAGATGGCAGGGACTCGTTTGCAATAAGGGAAAATCTCAGGGGTCGGACCCCAAACGTCGCATTAATTGACTCCCTCGCGTACGCGTCTTTTCAAGGACGCGTCATTCGAGGAGTCATTAATGACCATTGATATCCTCCAGCAGAAGCCCGACACGTGCGCGGAGACTTTTCCACGCCCATTGCCATTTCCCGCGCAGTTTAGCGGCCAACCAGGTCGTCCAAACTCAGAATATATCAGCTCAAAGACGATCGCCAGTTCAGTTAAACACAGAGTCGCTCGTAAAAAGTTCAGCGATCGCCAAGAGAACCACCTCACCCCCGTTTCCAACATAGGAGCGAGCTGGGGGGCAATTGTTGTGTCAAGATTTATTCATCCCGACAGGCGATCGACTATAAGGCCGAGCGACCAAGTCAACACCAGTTAAACTATGGCTAGCTCGCCAAGTCGAAGAAACCAGACCACCATCAGGTACCTAGCGATCGACTCCCAAGGCGATCGCCCTTTGGCATCTGGCGATCGACTCTAGTGTCCGGCTAAGGACAGTCGGCCTACGCCCCGAATAGAGATGATCGCTCGTCAAAGTCATCAAAGACTGGATCTCAGAACAACACCCATGTGCAGATCCACAAAAGGCGCTGACAGACAAGACCTTTGACCCCAGCCTGTCACCTACCTCACCTACCGACAGGCGCGCCGAAAGTTGTCAGTGGGACCACCCGTGACAGCAACTCAGGACGCGTGCAGGCTCCTCATTGGACCACCACGGTGTGCCCGGCGGCGCATGGACTTTAAGGGAACAAGCCCATGTGCTAAAAGACGATCGCCCGATTATTATAATACAGAAAAGGCGATCGCCCGGCATATCCAAGTCCTATAAATAGAGAGCCTCCTCCTACTGGAAAAGGGTACCGAATTTGTTCCCAATTCATTCACCTACATTCCGAATTCATTCACGGAAATACAGAATAACACACATATCATCAAGCTCCTAGCTTTCTCGCCGGAATCTACCTCAGGATTTCTCTCTCAGCATCTCTCATCCAGAAGACGATCGGCAGAGGCAAGAAGTCTCCACAAGGCAGATTCCAAGAGATTCATAAGCCCAGAAGCTCAAGCATCCAGCTACTACTCGCCGTGAGAGACTGTCGATCTCTCACCACCGCGACTGTTCACCCCATTTGTTACAAGAACTCACAGAGCATCACATCTGGTTCTTCCGGCAATCTACATGCTCACTAGCTAAGATAACAAGAATCTTTACACTCATTGTAATTGTATTCTTACATTAGTACTTATATCCCCAAATATTAGTATTAATAATATCTCGCGAGAGCATTCAAGCCCGTGACTAACAACCCCGGCAAATCTTGTGTTATTTATCTTTCTCACGGAAGTGTTCTCGCATTTGTTTGCTATCTATCCATTCCAGCAATATCTATCTCCGGATAATATTTTGGGTAGCAACAATGTTCTTCTCAACCATGCACAACATTTCTCCCAAATGCACAATTCCGTTCCGAAATCTAACTGATATACTGATTTCCAAAATCATAGTTTCTCAAATCATCAATTTGTCCCAATTCTGTCACCTCATACTGTAACGTATAATATCCTACTGAATCTCAATACATGTCAACTTAGAACGGCAATAAATCTCAATGAAATTCAAAAATCCAAATACTTACAGATCGTGAAGCCGACGATTCCCCGTGATATTGGCACATGTCTCGACTCTAGAAAATACTCGACACAGATATTTTCAAAACACACATTTTGTAAACTCAGTTCAACTCGAGAACACGACACATTTCTATCCGAAGAAATACGTTAGCACCATTTGAAAAAGTTTATAACAAGCCCAGTACTATACTGGCAAATCCCATAACGCACAAGCCTGAGTGAACACCAAAACTCATGGCTCTAATATTTGTCAATCGAAAACTCGAATGACGCGACAAAAACGCGACCCAACTGCTTAGGTTTTCTCAACCTAATCTCCGATACCATATTCTGTAACACCCCCAGATTTAACCGGAAATATTACAGCGCCGTGGGCCCTGAAATGGAACCCACAAGGCTAAAAGAATTTTTCGCAAACATTTACAAATGCCTAAGAATCCAACGACGGTACTATCTTTAAAACATTAGAAGACTATATAAAATCTGTTTAGCAAAACCGTCGTAAAATCTCATTTTAAAAAGGGCGAGGCCAAACGGCCGAAACTCAATAGTTCAGAAAACGATTTCCAAAGTAACTCAAGTTACTAGATATCAAAAAGTCATTTAAAATACTCACGTAACGGAAAGGACAACCAAGTAAAATTACTCTAGCAGCGGAATACAATAACTGATCAGGAATTCATAAACACAAAAACATGCCCTAGCCAGTATCTTCCAGGAAGCTCATCTCTCCATAACCGCTACAAGCTCGATATCCAAAGAACCTAAAAAGAAAGCCCACGACGGGGTCAGCCATAATATCCAACAATGATAACCGTCACATCACATTAATAACTACATACCAAAGAGAATACAAAATAAGAATACAACCAATGTAATCTTATCATAGTAACTTTACTAAAATAATTCTCATCAGATCTCATACTCGATTAACCAATAAACTCGAACATAATATCTGTATTGTACCTCAAACAATACTCAAGATTCTCAAACTATCACAACTAACTCAAGATACGGAAATATACCATTCATGACCAAAATGATCCATCGAATAAAATCATCAAATCCCAAGACGATAACCAATTTTCCATCAAGGACAAATACAAAAGGAAATACGGAACATACCTCGAAATATGAAGTGTCACGACAATCATATCAGTCTAATACGAGATCAGATCAATGCAATACGGACACGGTCCTAACACAAGACCTACAAATGCATACTCATATGACCACGACAATATGCTCAAAACAATATCAACAATGTATACTCAATGGAAATCCCATGACCCAGCGCCCTCAGCATAGGTCCCAAGATGATCCTACAAGATCAACACGAGGTGGATAACCAACAATATACATATGCAAAACAACACAACACTGGGTAATCCAACGATTCAGCGCCCTCAGCATAGATCCCAAGATGATCCCGTCGGACCAACATGAGGTGGAAAAACCCGTCCAATGATCTAGCGCCCTCAGCATAGATCCCAAGATGATCCCATCGGACGAACACGAGGTGGACATCCGATCCAGCGCCCTCAGCATAGATCCTCATGATCCCTTCAGATCATTTACAACATAAACAATGCAATTATGCATACACATATGCAAATCAATATGTACATCAACATGAACAACATATGAATCAAAACATGAAACAACACTATGATAAACAACTAGGACGACCTCATTGTCGACAACATAAATGACAACCTGCATGATCAACATCATCTGTACTAAACCGAATCAAACTAAGATACTGCCCCGAATCCTTCAGGAGAAATCTCAATGTCAAATCATCACCGGCGATTATCCTCGATACTCGGCGATCCAAACGTACCATGGACTATAGATACTTATATCCTCGTATTTACCATAATGTAACCTCAATACCCGAATATTCCATTAACCGAAATAAACCATATACAGTACGATTTAACTTCCAGAATCGGAAAGACAACATATAATCATTGCTATATGCTTTATAAACGAAATGAAACTGAAAACATTCATTAAAAATTATAATTGAGCAAGTAATAACTTGCCTCAATACCGATACCACGAAGCTGTTACCGAACCCATTGCCTTTGTCTACGAGCTCCTCAGCCCCGATCAAAAGCAACACAATAGTCATAATCTACGATCAATTATCGCAACCTAATGCAATAATCAAATGACAACACATCCGATAATAATCAACAACCAACAAAACCAACCAATCGAACTCAACGGTTCAACAAAAACCTCGAATAAACGCAGTATGAACAAACCAAATCAAACCATCACGAATTCATAATCACAACACAAAAATACTACACTGTCTGCCTACTTAGCGCACGTTAAACGCATAACGTAGTGTGCGCTAAGTTTCTCCCGTTAGCGTGCGCTAGCCAGTAAGCTTAGCGCGCGCTAATGCTGTACAATGGCATGCATTCCAAGCATCGACTAACACCTTGCGACTACGAATCCGAATGAAAAGGAAATCATACTCCAAGATTAACAATAACTTTTCCAAATTCAACATCATCATCATGATCCACATCTTATCAAGAACCTACGAAACTAAAATCAACATAATGGTGGTTTTGATCATCTTATCCATATTTATAATCAAAACCATTATATATCCTTATATCATCTTAACATCAAAATCTGAATGAAGGGAGACATAAATCTCCATATCTCTTGAAGATAAACGACACTATAACTATCACAAGGATCATATCAATGTCCATATATCAATAACAACATCAACAATCAAACCAACTCGATAACAAGGATCATATCATACTCAATCTGGAATTCAACCTAGTATCAAGATTCATCTCATCTAAATCGACCAATATAATTACCAAGATTCAGAAATCCATTTTAGATCGGTTTAAATGAATAAACATCCTTATAATATGAAGAATCTTAACTAACATTCGAAACTCTTATCAAAATTCCATTGAATCTCATATAACATCATCATCTGATTATCCAACATGCCCCTCACATGTAATCATCCAAGAAAAAAGAACCACCATCAAAAGGATACGAAAATTACCTGGATTGGATGAACCAAGAATAAGAACACTTGACTCCATTCCAAGAATCATGAATAACTTGAAGAACAAGGCTTGAATCCATGTTATCTGTAATATCCGCAATTTTCGATTTTCAGTAAATTTCTTTTTTCGGCCAGAGTCCGTTTTGACGACTCTTTCATGACCGTTTCGTCATTTCGAGAATGATTAATTCTGCACTTTTTGTCATCCGAGTTCGTTTCGGTATCGTTTTGTTGAGTTCCGAGCTTTTTAGCGACTTTTCCGCACTTGAGTTCGATTCTTGCGAATCTCGTCCGAAACTGTTGTTTCGAGTTTCTCGTAAGTTCATTTGATGTTATTATTCATTTTGCGAGCTTTGGTTTGGTGTTTCGATCGCGTATCGTGATTTTCGGACGTTTTGGGCCATTTTCGTAATTTCCCAAAGTTTTGTGTAATTACTTCCGTTGTCGAATTCCAAGCCTTCGGGTGGTTGGAATTGTGTGTTCTCTTAGCTCTTAGATTCATCTTTGCGAGTACGTCGTAACCGTACCATCGTTTCGTATTCAGGTTCGGGTTTCGGGGTCGTTCGGGCCGTCGGAGTTGGCCCCGGCCGAGTCATGGCCGGGCAATCTGGGCCCAGGCCAGCACTGGCCGAGTCACGGCCGGTAGTGCTCGGCAGCTTCTGTCCGAGTCACGGCCGGTAGTGCTCGGCAGCTCCTGGCCGAGCAGGCCGCACCGTGGGCCGCGGCACATGCCGGCACGGCCGCGGCACACTCTGTGGCATTTTTCGGCCAAACCGACTGTACCGGGTGCCGCGGCACACGCCGGACGGGCCGAGGCACACTGCCGACCACTGGGAGCCATTTTTGGGCCTGTGCCGCGGCACACTGTGCAGCCTATTTATGGCCCTGCACACGGGTTTTTGGCCATTTTTCTCCTTCTTCTCCTTCTCTTCCGCGGCTGAGGGTGATCTTACCATGGAGCCATGTTGTTTAACAACAAATCCATGAAGTTCTCGAGTTCATATCATCAATCAATCATCCGTTATCATCCTTTCATCCAGCGAATCAAGGTAATCTTCCTTAGAACCCTAATTTCGTGAATTTGGGGGTTTTTGCGTTTTTGTCCGATTCGTTCCGTATTATTGATTAATTCATGATGGGTATGATTAATATTGGTAGTATTATTGTGTTTAACATCATTTAATCCATTGTTCTTCGTCGAATCGAAGTATATTTCTTGATTTCCTTCGAATCGACTTTTTGGGGGATTTGTCCTCGATCTCGTTGTTCATCCATTTTTGATGGATCTATTATGGTTAAATGATGTTGTTAAACATATTCCATGGATTTTATATCCATATTTTGACTTAGAATTTCGTTTTCGTGTTTTGTCGGGACGAATCGTGTTCTTGGCCGTTTTGGGGAAAACATTTGAACTTTCGTCATTCGTTCTTTGAATTCAATGGCTTTGAGTAGTGTTATGGAATTGATTTCATCGTTGTTATTGTCCTTCGTATTTTATTAACGTGAGTTGGCGATCGGTGGAGTCGGCGGGTTCGTAGTCGGTTCGTGTCAACCTACTTCGGTCGATTCTCCTCGTTGTTCTTATTTGAGGCAAGTACCTTGTCCATACTATTCTTGTTTTGTGGATATGATAATTGGTGATCGTCCTGGTGTGTTTGTTTGTTTGTTTTGAATCGAGTTTTCAAAAGATTTGGTTAGCCTTGTTAAAGGCCCTCTTTCAAAACCGCGTGTGTTTTGTGATTGGTGTGTTTCATGAACGAGTATGTGACTCCTATGGATATGTTTGGTGTGTTTGTTCACTTAGTGTTGCGTGTGGATGTATATTGTTTCATTTCGGTGCATTGTGGTTTGACGTGGTGTTTTGCTAAGTGGTTGATGCCTCTGGGTGAATTGTTTAGATATCCTCGGTGTGATATGTTATTTGTGCATGATTGCTTCGCTCACCGCGGGTTGGTTCGACGGGGCCACGGCGGTAATCCAATGGTAGAGCCCTGGATTCACGAGTGGTGAATGTATTTTACTCACCGTGAGTTGGTTCGACGGGGCCACGGCGGGAGTCCAATGGTAGAGCCCTGGATTCACGAGTAAAAACTTCACAGGTTGGTGTATATTTAGTGAATGTATTTTACTCACCGTGGGTTGGTTCAACGGGGTCACGGCGGGAGTCCAATGGTAGAGCCCTGTATTCACGAGTAAAACTTCACGAGTTGATATTGATTTTTATGTCCGTCGAGGACACGTGACATGGGTTTTAACCCTGTGAATTATTGTCGGTTTTCTAATTGCGAAAATAAAACCTTTGGGATGTGACCCCTGTTGATTTTGGAAAGTAGGATTCGATAATCCTAAAATTGTTTTCTATTAAAACTCTCGATGGCATTTTAAACGGTTTTATAACTTGTTTCCCTTGATTTATGATCTATCGGTTTTGGAGTGTTTTACCCAAACTCATGCCTCGGGAAGTACTTTTCGTTACGTTTGAATCTTTTAGGATTTCCTAGTTATTGTTATTCGTGGAATGTGAATTGTATGGCTCGTATTTTTGCACTTGTATTTGCACTAGCAAAACAGTGGAGTTTTGCTAACCCCCGAGTATTCGGGGGGTGGATGTCTATTTTTGCATTCAGGTTTTGGAGCATAACACAGGGTCAGCATGAAGGATGATGAAAGATGAACGATACTAATCACACGAGGATCCGTTGATGTCGTATTGGTCTAGTTGTATTTTCTTTTCCGTTGCAGTACCTTTTCCCCGTTGTACGAGAGTTTATTGTATTTTGACCCCTGCGTGGGTATGTGTTTGTAATTGAGTTTTATATTTTTATTGAAAGACCAAATCGGTCTACTGAGTCACTTTAGCCTTAAAGGCATTGTCGATATGTTTAATGATGTTACTAGCCTGGTAGATCCTTGAGGAAAGGTTCTACGGCGTGTAATATCCCTGAGCGGATTGGACGTGTTACATTATCCATCTTAATCTTGTTAAAGATCATCATTATAAAGTGTTTGGGAACCTCAAATACATCCCAAGACTCTCTCTCTCTCTCTCTCTCTCTCTCTCTCTCTCTCTCTCTCTCTCTCTCTCTCTCTCTCTCTCTCGACTAAAGGAATGAATGGAATGAAGGATAATTCCCAACTACACATATATATACTGTATATTATTAACGTACGCTAACGTCCTCATTTAACGTACGTTACATGCTTATCGTGCGCTAACTCTCTTTTGTTAGCGTGCGCTATCGCGGTCCATAGGCTACTGACTTGCTCCGCACATCAGCTTACCTATGTAATGCCCATGCAATAACGTACGTAAACTACACTGTCTAGCGCACGCAAAATCTTGTATCTTAGCGTGCGCTAATCGTAGTTGACTTGCTACAGTCTGCACCTACCCCGAATAGGCTCGTGACCCCACATGCCGAAAGCAACCAATAAAGCCAAGATTCCCTGTTGACCGACTGATATTAGCGTGTGCTAACAACAGGCATTAGCGTGCGCTAATGCTTTACGACAAATATCAGTTGACTACTCAGAACATGCACCGAAAGTGGCCTGGTCCACACATAGATTCCTTCTGATCTGCACTAGCATGCGCTAAGTTATGTCTGTAGCGTGCGCTAAACCTGAACGATAGCATGCGCTACTCGTGATTATTAGCGTGTGCTAATAATGCTACACTTAGCCATTTACACTGATCTTGC
Organism: Orobanche coerulescens; assembly: GCA_033398695.1. Lineage (NCBI taxonomy): Eukaryota > Viridiplantae > Streptophyta > Magnoliopsida > Lamiales > Orobanchaceae > Orobanche > Orobanche coerulescens. Next base: position 114,244,335 of record CM065816.1, read on the forward strand.
TCGTCGTCTCAACATACTAGATACGTATACATGACACACTATATCCTTTGTTGACCAAGTACGACAATTATACCGATACTGACATCTCAGTCCTTCATTTATTTTATCTATACTGTACAGATTTCACGCTGTACAATATAACTCGGATAAAATAATATTAAACAACGGTAGTAGAAGTTCCGAATATTACAATACATAGATCTTAAATCGATCTTAGAAAATACTGAAGCTCCCTGAAGTTGATCTAAGAGATCATCAATATGGAGTAAGGGATATTTATTCTTGATCGTCACCTTGTTCAGCTCTCGATAATAAATGCACAAGCAAAACGAACCATCCTTCTTCTTGATAAATAACACTGGTGCTCCCCACGGGGACGCACTTGGTCGGATATAACCTTTCTCGGTCAATTCCACCAGTTGATTCTTCAGTTCCTGCATTTCGGTCGGGGCCATACGATACCGTGCTTTCGATATTGGGGACGTACCAAGCTCCAACTCTATCTTGAATTCCATATCTCTCTGTGGAGGTAAACCAGGTAACTCGTCTAGGAATACATCGGCGTATTCTCTCACTACCGGAATATCCGCCAAAGTCACTGATGGTTTCTCTGTCTTGGTTATATAGCACCAATAACAAACACACCCCTGATTGAGTAATTTCACTGCTTTTATCATATTAATGACTCTTCTGGAATGGCTAGGGTTACCCCCTAAAATACACACTCGACTCCATCGTCTGAAATGATAGTGACCATACGCTTACGGACACTAAGTATGGCATCATGATGATCCATCCAATCAATACCCAAAATTACATTGTCCTTTGGTAAGTCCACCATAATTAGGTCTGCCGGCCATTCACGGCCATTAAGCTGAATCGAACAATTCTTAACTTCACGATTCCCGATAATTATTCTACCGTCTAGTAGGCCGATGACATAAGGTTCGCAACTACTAGCACTACCTAGGTGTAGTCTACACAAACATGACTCAGAAATGAATGAATGAGATGCGCCAGTATCAAAAAGGGTACACATAGGTTGAGATAGAATTTCGAGTGTACCTGAGATCATTCGCGCCTCCGGATCATCGCTCCTTTTCATCTCGTAAATTCGGGGCTTGCTAGCCCCAGAACCAGATGCACCTGTCTGATAACTGTGGGCTCCGCCTTTGTTTGCTCCTGTCGTCTTAAACGACGCAGACTAAGTGGCCTGATTCTGAAAAACCGACTGCTTCGGGGCCTGAGATGCCGTCGGAGTAGGTTTGGAGTCTCTTCAGTAGAAACGGGCCTTATGCCCAACGATTCCACAGTTGTTACACGTGATAGTCTGTCTCGGATACTTAGTGCTGAAATGACCCTGCTCTCCACAGTTGCAATAGGCAATGGCCGAACTGGCCGCTCGGGATTGAGATTCCGCAGGTTTAGGCGCCATAGAAGGTCGGTCAGAAAAATTAGGCCCCGCACGAGGCTTCTTGAAGGTTGTCTGACTGCCTTCGGACTGATTACGATTCTTTGATTTCTTGCTAGCAGATGAAGGTTGTTGCTTAGCAATTTCCTTAGCGGTAAGCTCATAAGTAAGAGCTTTCTCGATGAATTCGGCAAGGGTGGCGCAATGGTGATTAAGAAACTGCATCCGCATACGAGGTTTCAACCTCTTACTGAAATACTTGATTTTATCCGCCTCGGAGTGGATAATAGATGAGGCAAAGGGAAGTAACTCCTGAAACTTCTCGGCGATGGCGAGAACATCATCTTCCGTTCAGGGGTTGGGACTGAGTAACTCCGATAACTTGGCCTCCCTGAATGGGTCCGGATAATAGCTTTCCATCATGAGGGTCTTGAACTGGTCCCAAGTGCAAGATCCGTCGGTGGGCTTCAAAGATAGCCACCAAGAGTGAGCGCTCTTACCCATATAGTAAGCCGCAACTGAAAATTTATGTCCCTCAGGACACTCCACCATAGCAAATAACTTCTCGAAATGCTCAAGCCAATGAATAACATATGCCGGCTCAGATGAGCCCTCAAAAGTAAGTGGTCTCTGGTGAGAGATATCGCCAATTATACTGCTCATACTCCTCTCTTGCCTTTGAGTTGGCGGCGGATGAGCATGTTGATTCTGAGTGGTTGAGTTCTGCATTGTCTCCATCAGACATGCCATCTGAGTCATTTGGGCTATCATGCACTGCATAAAAGTGAGTGGATCAACCCGAACACCTTCCGATTGAGCTATATCTCGGGTACAACTTCGTGACAGTGAATGATTATTTCCTGGTGAATGAGTAGCAGCGTCACTACTTGTTGAATTAACATTATTCCTCACGTTCGCGCAGGTATTCACGCGAGCTTCTTCCCTTGCATCCTCTGACAGCTCTATCCATACTAAAGTAGGAAAGTCACAAGATAATTATAGATTTCGCATGAAAGATCAACTGAGATGACATAATTGTCTGATGAAATTATTGAATTGATCATCTTGAACAAGTTAACAAGATTGATTATACGATCCACAAGATTGACAACTGAGCAATGAAATTGACTAAGTGATTAATGAGTTAACATGATCGACATGATCAAAAATGAAAATGATGATTGAGGATTATTGACTGATGAATGATGAATGAGTGATTCTTATTGCCAGAAATTATACCATGGCGTCAGAAATCTTACTGTTTCTTTGGTCTGAGGTGCTTGGCGCTTGCACAGGTCACACGTGATGCGAAAGTCTAATGATACTAGTCTGATGAACGATGATTTCAATGAGACATGACTAGGATAGTAGTATTCAAAACCACTCTCCGATACCAACTCTATAACACCCCAAACTAGGCGGCTATTACAGTGCTGTGGAACCCCAACTGGGACCCACCAGGCAAATGAAAAACCATGAATTAAAAAATATAACCATAGTACCGTACCACAATATATTATCAATTACTCCGATGAGGAGTCTTAAGTGCAATACAACCCAGGAATACAGAATACTTACATATTTCATATGAAGATGAAATATACAACACTAAATGAAATGAAAGTCCAAACGGAAACTGCAGCGAAAAACACAATAAATAAAACATGAATAACTGGGAAGACTGGGGGCCCCTACTACACCAAATCTGCCGCGTTGTCACGGATCTGGACCGTGACAAAACGACCTTGTCTCCGTCATGAACCATGACAAATACTGGGGTGGCAAATTATTGTGTCATAGTCTTCGTCCGTGACATACGCGATTTGTCACGGTCTTTTTTTTTAGAATTCGTCACTGTTGTTTTTGTATCGTCACGCCCGCCGACCGTGACTAACCTCAGCATTGTCACGGTTATCAACTGTGGCAAACATCCATTTTTTATCAGGGCCACAGACTGTGACAACATAATTAAATTAATTTAGGGGTATTCGTTCGTTACGGTTCCAGACCGTTGTAACACCCCCGATATATTCAGGAATATTACAGCGCCGTAAATCCTTTACATAAGACTTTACAAGGCTGAATAAAAGAAATGACAATAACAGATATCAGTTTATGAAATTGCTGAAATAAAATTCAATCGACTGGTTCAAAACCGAAATTACAAATATCCCATGAAGAGTTATTATTACATCACCAGAATCCAAACATTATAAATCGACAACGTACTCGAGTACTTATTGAAATAACCAACAAATAACAGACAGTAAACCCGGTCGGAACATCACTCTGCACCCTCGTCGTCATGCATCCCCAGTGGTTGTTTTCCCGCTCTCCTAGATCCTGAACATACACAAATGTTCACCCCCGACGGGGTTAGCACAACGATGCTAGTACAAGTACAATAATCATACAACAGTGATATAATCAACAATTATATCATAACAAGTTTCTCCAACGAGAATATCCACAACACATATCATATCATAACATTTCCAACATACAGATGGTATTCCAACGATCCAGCGCACACAGCTATAGATTCCCATGATGATCCCGTCGGACCAACACATGGTGGAACTACCTGTCCAACGATCCTGCGCACAAAGATATAGATTCCCATGATGATTCCCGTCGGATCAACACATGGTGGACATATATATACACAACATATTTACACGATACAATCATAATTGTCATAATACAAACAATTCTAATTAGAGTACTTGCCTCGATTCGTTGACAAGAATAAACTTCCACGAATATAAAAATACTCGAAGGTCGTCCCCTTCGATCAGTCACGTGTTAAGCTCGAACCTTAACAAAAGAAATAGTACAGAATTCATTTCGTGGCATTTAACGTCTAACAATTCAACAATTACGGTAGGAAGTCCTTAATATGCAATGCATGCGGGCCAGTTAACGCACGCTTCGAATCATATATAGCGTGCGTTAATGCTACTCGTTAGCGTCGCAGATACGGCGCCTAGCGTCGCTAACCCGGCGTTGTCGATGCCTCATCGATCGGTACCGACTCGGTGATGATTTAACGCACGCTAAGTCCAAAACGTTGCGTCGCTAAACGTACTCGATAGCGCACGTTAAATATCGTATCTTAGCGCACGCTAATAGTGCATGGCGATTCACTGGAGGGCGTGATTTACACAAATAGTGATGAAGTAAGCGAATTCTTGATGATTTGATGTTGTTAACTGTCTTCATGTTATGTTCATAACCTTTATGAATGATCTCCAGGATAATATCAACTTCAAGATGCAAATATACGTATAATCATCATGACACCATAATCCATCTTGATTACAATTCTCATGCGAAGTTGGTGATCTCCGGTTGATGTATTAGATTCTACTATCATTATACATATTCAGACTTCCTCTTGAGGTGAACTAACCATTCCGACTTATACGAAAGAATATTTCCTAAGATGATTCTTCCTTTAAGTTCTTATAACATCTCTTCCAAATCATGATCACAAAGATAACATAAATCATACGGATTGTTAACTTCAGAATATTTCTCTCATCATTTGAAGTACTAGGATTCCAACTTCAAGGTTCCAACAATAATATCGTAATTGTAGACATTCCAATCTTCTAAACATGATGTTGTTGAATAATTCACTAATGAAATTCAATACCTCGTTAATATGATCATCGTATCCATTGGAAATCCAAATCTAAGACTGGTGATAGGTTGAACATACCTTAATATGCCGAAATCACTGAACCACGAGGTATAATCCGACTCCGGTTGGTTATGTGCCACTCCAAGGTGTTACTTCTCTTCAATGATCACTCACAAGTGATACTCAATCATTCAATGATCACTAATATATGTTCTAAGTGTTAAGAAGGGAGATTCTTGTTCTCTGGACTCTCAAGGATGAAGTATAGACGAAGGAAATGAAAGCCAAAGCGGTTGCTGTCCCATTTATAATATTCTGCATTATCGACAAGTTAGCGCACGCTACTAAGCATCCCTTAGCGGGCGCTAATAATGGTTGACTTCAGATTTTGTCCGGGTGCGTCAGCGGGAATCTTATCCGGACCCATGTCCCGGCTGGCGCATGTGTTAGCCGTCCCGCTCAATAATTGAGTTCTTAGCGCACGCAACTCCTATCCTCATAGCGTGCGCTAATAATGGCCCGATAGCGCGCGTTAAGATACATTCTTAGCGTGCGCTATCACGAGGTTGCTTGAGCAATTTTGCAAGTTTCTATACTTATGTACAATGATATCAATGCACGAAATATCATACTCCAATAATCAAAATCATCAATCCGAAATAATTCAGGGTTGAATACAGATGAAATACACCGTAATAAATCCGGATATTACAACCGTGACAATTCCTGTCACGGTTTTATCACCCTGAATATTTACTACTTGTCACGGATTTAGACCGTGACAAATTAGAGTATTTTCAGATTCATAAAAATTCCAAAATCTTATAGCTTCCATTATTTATTACCTGCACATTTATTCAACAAAACAACCACCAAAATATTATTCCAACTAGAAGTACTTAATGAGAGCAACCAAAACAGCAAACAAAAATATAATAACTCCTCAATACTCAAATTAACACCAAAAATATCCTTGTTAATCCAAAAAAAAGAACATATAAAAGAGTATTCTAACTAGAAGTACTTAATGAGAAAAATCTCCAATCCAACAATTACGAAAACTGAAACCAAATGTACTAAGCTAAAACTTCTTGTTTTATGGATCAACATCATCACAAACTTCTTCTAAAAGATACTTAGGCCAAACAAGATAGCCTCCTACAAATCCGGCAATATTATCTTCGCCTCCCTGAACACCTTTCATATTGGCTCATTCTCCATCCCGGGCTCCACGTGAAATACACTAAGTTTAACTTCAAACGGTAGCATCGGTCTCGAATGAACTTTTGCTCCAGGTAGTGTTCTCACTATCGTCTCTGTAGCAATCTTCTTAGAACCATCTAACTTCATTACGTTATATATTTTTTTATCTCCGGAAGTAGGCGTGCTTGGGATTGGGATAGTGTAAGATTTATCCAAAACCATATGCGAGCCTCGACTCTCATTACTCGGAATAAAAGTGGTGTTAGAATTCTATACAAAAAAAGGTACATCAAACAATGAAATTCAGCCATGGTTATATATCTATAAGTCTGCCTGTACATAAAAATCCATATAATTTTGAAAATTACAAAAATGACCTTGAGATTTGATAGAAGTTGGATGTGTAAACTACCCTTGTACAAAAAAATGAACCTTGTACACATTTCATCAGGGGTAGTTTTCTAATTTTGAAAGGTAGTTAGATTTTTTGACACATTAGACAGAAAAATGACCCATGTACACCAACGGTGCACTGAAATGTGAAACTCTGAAATGCAAATCACGAAACGGCAATCCTAAAATTTCTAAGAAACGAAACGCCAAGGAAACGGCTTCATAAATAATATGTTATTTTAAAGATATAGATAAGAATAACATTAATAATATTAAAACAATCAAATAACAACCTAAACAAATAGGAATGAAAATAATATTTTTTTGGATATAAATATCCTTCTCGTAATATTTGGAGTGTTTGGGAATCATTTTATAAGTCTAGGAGTCAAAATATAAATTCCGTATAATTTTGGGGTCAAACCATAATTTTACAAAATTTTCAGGATTTAACCTTAAATTATATTTATGGACAAAAAATAAACCTTATATATGTGCCTATATACCTCCCGTAAAATTTTACAAGGATAGGAACTCGTTCCCGAGGCCCAAGGGACTAAAAATGCTATTTTGAAAAATTGCGAGGTCAAATTGTAAATTCTATAAAAGTTTTGGGATTCAAGAAGAATTTCACATTTATGGACTTAGAACAAATTTTATTTAAATATGAGTACTCTGCCCAAAAAGTTTCATAGGAATCGGAATTGATTTTCTAAACATAGGGGTCAAAATATCATTTTTAATAATTTGGGGTCGGAATGAAAGAAAAAAAAATTCTGGACCAAGTCCGATTTTTTTTTTTTGGAAAATTTTCATAAATCTGGAATTCCATTGCCATTCGAGTTAACCCCGAAGTTTTATAGCTCTCAGGATAAACTTCGTAAAGTTTCGGGGCAAAATCGTAAATTCAGAAAATTCAGCCCCAAAACTGAATTTCTATAACTACATTCCAATTCTGGACTCTTCTAAATATACCCGACCTTCCCCAAAAAATTTAAAAGTCACACGAATTCAAACTCATTTTGGTGTTCCCCCAGAAACATAAGGAATTAAAGTAAGAGCAAAATAGTCATTTGTGAACATTCCAAAATTCTGAAAAATGTGAATTGACAAATTTTAAATCATGTTCATCTATTTGATTCCTATTTGATTCATACGTACTTATCAGTCAACTAAATATATGAGCGCTATCCTCTGAGTCGTTAAGTTCCGTTCAAAAGAACAACATTACATGATTTGAGACCAACATCATCACCAAGTTCAAACTTCAAACCAGTAAATCGTCAAGTTCAAAACAACATAATAAGTTCAAAGCAAAAACATCAAGTCCAAATTTAACTTAATTTTACTATTTCTAAAAAAACACCTGAAACTTTCTAAAAACTCCCAAAACGCCCTCTGAAACGCGGCGTTACCAAGCGCGTTTTGCCGCTTCTCACGTTTCATAAACGTGTTTTCTATATAAAATAACGTTTCAGTGCAACATAGTTGTACACATTACATAAAAATGATCCCTCGCATTACAAAAATGACCCCATTTACATGTTTACAAAACACCAGGGGTAGTTTTCTAATTTTGAAAGGTAGATGCATTTTTTGGTAATTATGTCAAACCCCAAGAGCATTATTAAATAAATTCTTCAAGAAAGTACCTGAAGAGTTTTCAATATTTCGAGCATGTCATTTAGCTTATCATCTGTCGACAACTTAGAAGCTCTCTCCGCTTCTAGCTCATCACGTAAATTTGATGTAGCTTTCATCTTTGTTCGAGATACTGTACTACTCACTCCACGTACACGTCCTTTTCTATCCTTACCAAAATGAACCGCTAATGCATCTGCATCAATATTTTTCCTTGTGTCTTCATCTTGATGACTTCTTATTTCAAGTAATTTTTCCTATATCAAATAAACACTCAATTAATTAATGTCATTATAAATATTTCATCCATATTATAATTGAATGATTTAACGAACCACATCAGAGACAGCTCCGGGATAAATTTCCTTTGTCTTTGGATTGTGGCGAGCATCTACATACAGCACTACACGATCTGACTTACGTTTTTCTCCCTGAAAAATCAAGATGACAATATTAGCTAGCTAATACAAAAATTTCAGCATCTCAAAAGGCACAAATGTAACAATAATTATGATCATTATGTAAAAACATGGCAGTTTCAAATGGTATGCTGCAATTTAGCAATATATCTAAGTGTTATTAAAACACATGTGCTTTGTAATACCCGAGATTTCTGATATGTAATCGAACCTTGTGATATTGTAATTGTTGCATTTTGATCTGATTATTATTCTCCGTATTTCATGATCCGGTGTTGTTAAGCGCATGATTTCATGAATGTGATCTAAATTGTGATTCTGCGCATGTAGCGCACGCTATCGACTATATGTAGCGTACTCTAATTTGGATCCGTAGCGCACGCTATGAATGAACCTTAGCGCGCGCTACACGTAGTCAGCGTGATTGAGACAGGGCGGTAGGTGAGATCGGATGCGGATCTCGGTCGGATTATGTCAGGATGAACCTGGACGGCTTTCGGGAAAAAGTCAAGTCAACGCGGTAGCGCACGCTACCCATATGAGGATAGCGCGCGCTAAATGCTGAGTACAGTGAAGTCAGTAAGACGTTAGCGCACGCTATGAATATGGACTAGCACGCGCTAATAACTACTTTCTATAAATATGACAGCATCCTTTTTCGAATTTTCAGTCTTTTCACTTCCCACATCCGAATCCTTGGACTTAGAGAATTACTCTCTTCAGCCTAAACCCTTCATATCATCATCCTATCCCGAGTTGAAGATTGTAGATCATTGGAGATTGGTGTTCAAGCTCTCGGTGTTGGATTTCTTTAAGTTCCTTCGTGTTCTTCACTACTTTGAGGTAGGTGATTCTTCACCAATATTAGTAATATTCTGAAGGACGTTTTGATCATGATTTTGGATTATCTAGTCAGTTAAATTCGTTAGTAGTCGAACATCATGTGTTAGAAGGATATTTTTGACGTTTCGGCACTTATTCATCGTATAATCCATTGAACCTTTTTAGTATATGGACTCCTAAGCATATTCATGTATCTTCAAAACCGATTATGACCAATATATGGAGATTACCAAGTTCTTATGTCCTTACATAAAGGAATCATATGTTTTGGGACATGAAATGGATTGAACTTAAGATATTTTCTTGAAGATCAAAGATGAATTATGGTGTTGTAATGATGATACGTACCCTTGTGTATCGTAGTCATTTAATACGTAAAGATCTTTCACAAACCGTATGAGCATGATATGCACGGAGATGGGATGTATTAGCACTGAAGATTTCATGAGTTTCATCACCTTTAGCTCAAGTTTTCTGCCCAGTTGTAAACTGCCATGCACAGTTAGCGCACGCTAAGATAGGCATATTAACGTGCGCTATCGGGAATGAATAACGTACGCTACGTTTGGTACGTAACGTACGTTATGTCATCGGCGGGAGATCGGTGATCGAGAGAGGATCGATTACAACTAGCGTACGCTAGACTTGGTCATTTGCGTACGTTAACAGGCAGGCTTAGCGCACGTTACGTAGAGTACGTAGCGCGCTCTAAGTAGTTCAGGCAGAATTCATTTTTAGAGCTTGCGGCCGTAAACCGGATTGTTAGACATTCGTACGACGTGAAAGGAATTCTTTATTATTTCTTAGGTCCGAGCCTTGCATAGGGGACGATCAAGGGGCGGTGGCATACGGACACGTGTCATTTGTTGGAGTATTTCATTCTTGCCATTTTCGAGGCAAGTATCATATGTTGAGTTTGATTTATATTGGAACTTTGATCATGCTTATGGTTTTGTTCATGTTGTCGAATATGAGATTTATTTCTTTAATTTCTCGTGGTATTCATTGTTAATTGTTCGTATTGATGAACATATTGAAATGCATATATGTATGCATAATTGATTGGTTTATGGTATAAATGATCCGAGGGGGTCATGAGGATCTATGCTGAGGGCGCTGGATCGAATGTCCACCATGTGTTGGTCCGACGGGATCATCATGGGGATCTATGCTGAGGGCGCTGGATCGCTGGACGGGTTTTCCACCATGTGTTGGTCCGATGGGATCATCATGGGGATCTATACCAAGGGCACTGGATCGCTGGATTACCCTGTATTGTGTTGATGGAATCGTGAGGATTCACATCGTTGGATTCCGATGACGGAAGTCCGTTTTGCATGATTTATGATGCACTGATGATTTATGTATTATGATACTTGTACTAGCATTGTTTTGCTAACCCCTTCGGGGGTGGAAATTGTTTTGATGTTCAGGTAGCCAAGGATCGGGGAAGCAACCACAGTACCGACAGGACGATGAAATGGTTCAGTGATGTGGTTGATGTTTATTGTTATTGCGATTTGTCTTCTTGGTTCACTTTAGTACTCGAGTACGTGTGTTTTAATAATGTCATTTTCGATATAGTTGTATAAGTTAACTCTTTGGATCAGTTGAACCAGTTCTGTGTTTTGAACTTCAGTTGAAAGGTTGAATTATATTTACATTTCTTTTATTTAGCCTTGTAAATCCTTACTTAAAGGGTTTACGGCGCTGTAATTATTCCGAATATCTCGGGGTGTTACAGAATATGGTATCAGAGCTAAGATTCATGGATATCTTGGCAGTCGGGTTAGTTGGGTCTGTTTACGTTATTTGATTATTGGTCGTTTGTAACATCACTGCTGAGCCAGCATCGTCGTGTGGACCGTGGTTGTAAGTTTCCTAATCTCAAATACTACTGTTTTATTTAATTCATGTTTTGTGAACATTGATGGACTTTCTTTTAGAAAGTTTGCCCTGGATATTGAGTATTTGTGTTAACAGTATGTTGAGAGGAGGTCGTGGATGCGGACGCGGACGTGGAAATATGAGACAGGACGATTCGGTCTCTACCCCAGAGATATCTGCTAGTCGAACCGATTCCCATTCTGGAGGACAGCAGGGATCAGCAAATAATAATGCAGATCCTAATGTGCCGGGAGTGCTTCAGCAGGTGGTTGCTCAGATAAACCAGTTTGCTCAAGTTGTTGATCGCATGTAGACGGCGATGGGACAGCAGTATAACGTGGATAATCGGGGAGACAAATGGCTTACTGAGGTGGTCAAATTGCACCCTCTGAAATTTGATGGTTCTGCTGAGACGCTTTCTTGGGATCACTGGCTGAAGGAGTTAGAGAAGATTTTTGTGGGGATTAACTGTCCCAACGACAGAAATGTTCCGGTCGCCCAGTATCTTCTGACGGGGGAGGCTTTCGACTGGTGGGAGGCCATTCGACCTGAGGAGCATAATGTCGACTGGACGGAGTTCAAATTAATGATGGAAGCGCAGTATTGTCCTCGCCCAGTTAGAGAGGCCCGAGTCCGGGAGTTTTTCTCACCACAAAATTCAGAAGCATCTGTGACAGACGTGATTAAGACTTTTAATCACCAGTTGACTTATGTGCGCCACTTGGTTAGAACTGAGGCGGAAAGGATTTTCCATTTCGACATGCGAATGAAACCAGAAATTCAGCAATATATGTCCGGATTTGAATGTACCACCTTGGGACAGTATCAGGACAAGGCTCTGGCCTATGACATGAAAGAGGCGGCAGTAGAAAAGTCAACGGAAGCAAAGAAACAGAAGGTGTCTGGCAACTTCACGGAGAATAAGAGTAGTGGGCCTCGCAGGGGCCAGTCCTCTTTTCATTCATCCAGGAGGCCTCCGCATCCTTCTCGAGGTGGAAAGAAGTTCCGGCGGCACCAACCGTTTCGAGACGCGGGGAAGAAATGTTATAAGCGTGGCAAAGCGGGGCATGTTCGGCGTGGCATTTCACGCTTGTGACCTGTTTCGAGTGTGGACAGGAAGGGCATCGCGCAACATTTTGTGGAAATGCAACTCGATCTTTTGGTACTCGCACTCCTGTACCAGTTCCGAAGGACACTAGTGTAAACCAGACGCAGTAAAGTGGTTTCCAGTAGCAGAATGTTGGAAAAAGAGAAGCATCTAGCGCTGGGTCCGTTCCTATGTGTATTTACGAGATGAAGAAGTAAGACGATCAGAACACAGCTGTTGCATCAGGTACGATTCAGATCCTTTTGCAACCAGTTAGTGTCTTATTCGATTCAGGAGCTACGCATTCTTTTATATCTTTGAACTGTGTTAATCGTTTGAAAATCTCGTGCTTGTATGATTGTGAACCTTATGTTGTGGGATTACCGAGTGGAGAGAAAATTGTGGGAACCCTAGAAGTTAGAGATTTTCCAGTGTCTATAGGAGGGAGAGATTGGCCATCAAATCTTATTGTAGTTGACATTCATGGTGACGACTTAATTCTCGGAGACGATTGGCTCAACCGTTATGGAGCTATTCTGAATTACCGAAAGAGAGTCATTTCTATCATTGCTGATGACGGATCTGAACACTTATTCCGAGGATGGAGACCAGGAAGCTCGGGAAAATTGATCAAAGCAATGAAAGCCGTGAAATTACTGAAGCAGGGATGTCATGGACTTTGGTGCTATGCCATGAGGAAAGAGGAAGGAGTAGAGCTCTCATCTATTCCAGTTGTGAATGAATTCTCAGATGTATTTCCTGACGAACTACCTGGGTTACCTCCGCAGAGAGAAGTGGAGTTCACTATCGAATTAGAGCCTGGAGCCGCTCCTATTTCCAGAGCACCATACCGCATGGCGCCAACCGAGATGTATGAACTAAAGAAGCAACTGGAGGAATTATTACAGAAGGGTTATATTCAACCTAGCGTTTCTCCTTGGGGAGCGCCCGTTCTCTTTGTCCGGAAGAAAGACGGATCCCTCCGATTATGTATTGATTATAGGGAGCTCAACAAAGTGACGATCAAGAATAAGTATCTTATACCTCGGATCCACGACTTGTTTGATCAACTGCAAGGGGCAAGGGTATTCTCGAAGATTGACTTGCGATCAGGATACCAATAGTTGAGAATTAAGGAATCAGATATACCAAAGTCTACTTTCAGATCCCGGTACGGGCATTATGAATTTGTAGTGATGCCATTTGGACTTACCAATGCTCTTGCGGTATTCATGCAATTGATGAATTGGGTATTCTTAGAATACTTAGATAAATTTGTGGTCGTCCTCATCGATGACATCTTGATATATTCGAAAGACACAGAGGAGCACGTTGAGCATTTGCATGTGGTTTTGAGCATCTTGAGGAAGGAACAGCTGTATGCAAAGCTTTCCAAATGCGAGTTCTGGCTTAGGGAAGTAGCTTTCCTTGGGCATGTGATATCAGCTGATGGAGTTCAGGTGGACCCGAAGAAAGTCGAAGCAATCTTGGAATGGGAAGCTTCTAATAACGTGAAAGAAGTCCGGAGTTTCTTGGGACTTACTGGATATTATCGCCGCTTTGTAGAGGGATTTTTCAAAATTGCTCGTCCGCTCACTCAGCTATTACAGAAAACTCAAAATTTCACGTGGGATGAGAAATGCCAGGCTGGTTTTGACAAACTTAAGAGGAGACTGACGACAGCACCTATATTAGCGTTACCAGATGGAACTGATGGATTCATGGTATACAGCGACGCTTCAAATCAGGGTTTGGGATAAGTGTTGATGCAAAAGGATAAGGTGATTGCCTATGCTTCTCGGCAGTTGAAACCGTACGAGGTTAATTACCAGACTCATGATCTGGAGCTAGCAGCTGTGGTCTTTGCCTTGAAACTTTGGCGACATTATTTGTACGGCACTCATTTCCAGATCTTTACAGATCATAAGAGCCTCAAGTACATTTTCAGTCAGAAAGAATTAAACATGAGGCAGAGAAGGTGGCTGGAATTGATTAAGGATTACGACCTGGAAATTCTCTATCATCCGGGTAAAGCAAACGTAGTAGCCAATGCATTGAGCCGTAAACCTGTTTCTCTTCGAGTGTTGGAAGCACTTACATCCCAAACCAGCATTCGATCGTAACTGATCCGCGAAGGGATTGAAGTATGGGCACCAGGAATCCAAGGGCAACTATATGTGATGGAACTGACTTCATCACTAGTCGAGGAGATCAAATCTAAGCAGTTGAACGATTCTCTGATCCTTCGGTTATGTGACGAATTAAATAAACGAAAGTCCCCAGGATTCGTGATACAAGATGATGGAGTTCTGAGATTTCAAAGTCGACTTTGCGTTCCCGATGATGATGATTTGAGACGGACAATTCTGAAGGAAGCTCACAGCGTGCCTTATTCTATTCACCCGGGCAGCAGTAAGATGTATAAGGATCTAAAACAAAACTTCTGGTGGGGGAATATGAAGAAGGACGTAGCAAAATACGTTTCAAAGTGTTTGACTTGTCAGCAGGTTAAGATTGAACATCAGCGACCTGCCGGAATGTTAAATCCGCTTCCGATCCCTGAGTGGAAGTGGGAGGATATCTCGATGGATTTCATCACCAGTATGCCAAGGACTAAGATAGGAATGAACATGATTTGGGTTGTAGTTGATCGACTAACAAAGTCGGCTCATTTCCTAGGAATTAAAGATACTTGGGGACCCGAGAGATTGGCGCGAGTATTTATTGCAGAGATAGTCAAATTACATGGGACACCGAAGACCATTATTTCAGATCGAGATGGTCGTTTCGTGTCGCACTTCTGGAAGGCAGTTCACAGGGCTTTGGGGACCGAGCTAAACTTTAGCACGGCTTATCATCCTCATACGGACGGTCAGTCCGAAAGGACTATACAAACAGTAGAAGACATGCTTAGAGCTTGTGCTTTGGATTGGTCAACTGATTGGGAAGTTCATTTGCCATTGATTGAATTCACCTACAATAATAGTTGACATGCTTCTATTAAGATAGTACCATTTGAAGCTTTGTACGGGAGAAGATGCCGATCACCCCTGTGCTGGGATGATTCTTCGGATTTGATCGGGATGGAACCGAAATTGATAGTTCAGACTCACGAGAAGACAGCTTTGATTCGAGAAAGACTGTTGACTGCCCATAGTCAACAGAAGTCGTACGCAGACGTACGTCGTTGCCCTCTAGAGTTAGACATTGGGGACCACGTACTATTGAAGGTGTCTCCTACACGAGGAATTTTCCGTTTTGGGAGGAAAGGCAACCTAAGTCCGAGATATATTGGACCATTTGAGATCCTCGAGAGGGTTGGGGATTTAGCATACAGGTTGGCCTTACCGCCATCGCTGAGTCACATTCACAGTGTGTTTCACGTATCCCAATTGCGGAAATATGTACCAGACCCCAGTCACGTCATTGATTTCGACGAGATCGAGATAGCTAATGATGGTACCTTCGAAGAGAGACCAATCAAGATACTTGAGAGTCGGATCAAACAATTGAGGAATAAACCAATACACTTGGTTAAAGTACAATGGTCACGACACGGAGTTGAAGAGGCCACTTGGGAAATGGAGGACAGTATGAAGACTGGATATCCAGAGTTGTTTTCATCTTAAGTTTCGAGACAAAACTTCTTTTTAGGGAGGAAGGATGTAATACCCGAGATTTCTGATATGTAATTGAACCTTGTGATATTGTAGTTGTTGCATTTTGATCTGATTATTATTCTCCGTATTTCATGATCCGGTGTTGTTAAGCGCATGATTTCATGAATGTGATCTAAATTGTGATTTTGTGCATGTAGCGCACGCTATCGACTATATGTAGCGTACGCTAATTTGGATCCATAGCGCACGCTATGAATGAACCTTAGCGCGCGCTACACGTAGTTAGCATGATTGAGACAGGGCGGTAGGTGAGATCGGTTGTGGATCTCGGTCGGATTATGTCGGGATGAACCTGGACGGCTTTCGGGAAAAAGCCAAGTCAACGCGGTAGCGCACGCTACCCATATGAGGATAGCGCGCGCTAAATGCTGAGTACAGTGAAGTCAGTAAGCCGTTAGCGCACGCTATGAATATGGACTAGCGCGCGCTAATAACCACTTTCTATAAATATGACAGCATCCTTTTTCGTATTTTCAGTCTTTTCACTTCCCACATCCGAATCCTTGGACTTAGAGAATTACTCTCTTCATCCTAAACCCTTCATATCATCATCCTAGCCCGAGTTGAAGATTGTAGATCATTGGAGATTGGTGTTCAAGCTCTCGGTGTTGGATTTCTTCAAGTTCCTTCGTGTTCTTCACTAATTTGAGGTAGTTGATTCTTCACCAATATTAGTAATATTCTGAAGGACGTTTTGATCATGATTTTGGATTATCTAGTCAGTTAAATTCGTTAGTAGTCGAACATCATGTGTTAGAAGGATATTTTTGACGTTTCGGCACTTATTCATCGTATAATCCATTGAACCTTTTTAGTATATGGACTCCTAAGCATATTCATGTATCTTCAAAACCGATTATGACCAATATATGGAGATTACCAAGTTCTTATGTCCTTACATAAAGGAATCATATGTTTTGGGACATGAAATGGATTGAACTTAAGATATTTTCTTGAAGATCAAAGATTAATTATGGTGTTGTAATGATGATACGTATCCTTGTGTATCGTAGTCATTTAATACGTAAAGATCTTTCACAAACCGTATGAGCATGATATGCAGGGAGATTTCATGAGTTTCATCACCTTTAGCTCAAGTTTTCATGAGTTTCATCACCTTTAGCTCAAGTTTTCTGCCCAGTTGTAAACTGCCATGCACAGTTAGCGCACGCTAAGATAGGCATATTAACGTATGCTATCGGGAATGAATAACGTACGCTACGTTTGGTACGTAACGTACGTATCATCAGGCAGGACAGTCGGCTGATCAGAGAGGACTGTCAGTACACAACTAGCGTACGCTAGACTTGGTCATTTGCGTACGTTAACAGGCAGGCTTAGCGCACGTTACGTAGAGTACGTAGCGCGCGCTAAGTAGTTCAGGCAGAATTCATTTTTGAGCTTGCGGCCGTAAACCGGATTGATAGACATTCGTACGACGTAAAAGGAATTCTTTATTATTTCCTAGGTCCGAGCCTTGCATAGGGGATGATCGAGGGGCGGTGGCATACGGACGCGTGTCATTTGTTGGAGTATTTCATTCTTGCCATTTTCGAGGCAAGTATCATATGTTGAGTTTGATTTATATTGGAACTTTGATCATGCTTATGGTTTTGTTCATGTTGTCGAATATGAGATTTACTTCTTTAATTTCTCGTGGTATTCGTTGTTAATTGTTCGTATTGATGAACATATTGAAATGCATATATGTATGCATAATTGATTGGTTTATGGTATAAATGATCCGAGGGGGTCATGAGGATCTATCTTGAGGGTCTTTGGATCGAATGTCCACCATGCGTTGGTCCGACGGGATCATCATGGGGATCTATCTTTGAGGGCCTGGATCGCTGGATGGGTTTTCCACCATGTGTTGGTCCGGGATCATCATGGGGACTATACCAAGGCGCTTGGATCATTTGGATTACCATGTATTGTGTTGATGGAATCGTGAGGATTTGGATTCCGATGACGGAAGTCCGTTTTGCATGATTTATGATGCACTGATGATTTATGTATTATGATACTTGTACTAGCATTGTTTTGCTAACCCCTTCGGCGGTGGACATTGTTTTGATGTTCAGGTAGCCGAGGAGCGAGAAGCAACCACGATCACAAACGGAGACGATGAAATGGCTCAGTGATGTGGTTGATGTTTATTGTTATTGCGATTTGTCTTCTTGGTTCACTTTAGTACTCGAGTACGTGTGTTTTAATAATGTCATTTTCGATATGGTTGTATAAGTTAACTCTTTGGATCAGTTGAACCAGTTCTGTATTTTGAACTTCAGTTGTAAGGTTGAATTATATTTACATTTCTTTTATTTAACCTTGTAAATCCTTACTTAAAGGGTTTACGGCGCTGTAATTATTCCGAATATCTCGGGGTGTTACATGCTTGGGCTTCTTTTTCAGCATATGATGTTCGGCCCAAATAATGAGCATCTTTTTTTTTGCTCCCATTCTCTTGTGCTTTTAACCTCTGATTGAGCTTCTCCGTTGTTGACTCGCGTTCAACAAATGTATTCCACGTACTCACTGAAACTAGAACCTTCTTCGGTACCTTGTTTTTATATGCCAAAACTGATTCTCTAGTTGTTCCAAAGTATTTGTTTCTAATATTTTTCTTCCATGTTTTAACTTGATCGCGTAGTAAGTTAAGTATAGAATCCTTTTCATTCGCTGGAAAGTTGAACTCGTTCTGAAATACAAAATTAAAGTAACACTCCAATAATCAGTTTCAGAATATTTCAAAAGTACCCAAGTAATCAATTTCAAGATATATGAAAAACACCCCAATTGTCTTTCAAATTCGTATAAAAATTTAGTTAGATTACCAAAAACTCAGTTTTTCATTTTAGAATATTGTAAAAATACCCCTAATCAATTTGAGAATATTTCATATATACCCTAGTTGTCTTTTCAAATTCTTACAAACTCCAACTTTCAAATTCTTATAAACTCCAGTTAGGCTACCAAAAAACCCTAGATTTAAATTTTAGAGTATTTCAAAAATACCTCAGTCAAAAATTTCAGAATATTTTAAAAACACACCCAGAAAAATACTTAAAATACCTTGCATGTCAAAGTATGTATAAGAGAGCTCATTTTAGAATATAATGAGGACTTTAATAGGAATAAAAATAGCTCAAACCTGAAGTTGTACAAATACATCGTCTTTTTTTTCTTGAGGAACATGTCTCCAGGTCTCATACGCTATGCCAATATGTGTCTTTACAAGATCCAAGCAATGAGCCACTAATTTACCCTTGTTGGGACCTATCAAATCACCTTTGTTGTTAAAGGTAATCACTGGTTTCTCTTATGCCCCATTAACATTATTGTCGTTCGAAGTTGGAACTTCAGATTCTAATCTTGACATTTTCCTGCAAAGTTTCAATTGACACAATATATAACAAAAATATTTTTTTTGTAAGACACAACAAAATATTTAATAACATGAAACTTGAAAAACATAGAGTTACTTCAAATCTGCCAAGTTGTAGTGTGTAGATATTACAAACATAGAAAATTATTTGAGCTTACAAAATAGTAAAAACACTTGGGAAAAAGGGAACTAGCTTATTCAACTAAATTATCTAGAAATAGACGCAAGCTAGGGTTATCGTCCAGAGCTGATTGAAATTTAGTAGGAGCCTCCAAGTCATCTATTGAACTTGTTATACGCCTTGGTAAATGGTTTACCACAGACCACCCTCCGTTATTGATATACTTGGAGTAAAAGACTTGCTTAAGATTTTGGAAAGAGCAGACAAATGGTTCCTCTTTCATACTGCCTTTACTCTTCATTTTTGTCAAATCTACAAGTATCAAGTTCGTTGCCGAATCAATCTTATGAGCACTCTTGTCCTCCACTTTAACCCAATCACAATAGAATACCACTTTCTTGAAACTTGAATAATCCAGAACAAGTATTTGTTCTATAACCCCATAATAAGTAATCTCTGCTTCAAGCATATTTTTGTCTTTCCTACTTGTTCTGCAAAATGTGAGAGCTTTCATGGAGATCCCGCTGTTTTGTTTTCCTACAGATGTTTGCTCGCGCCTTTTAGGAGCAAATACAAAACCGTTGAGGCAATATTGTTCCAATTCTTGAGCATGAAAACTAGGGCCGTTAGCTAACCGTGCAAGCCTTGATGTTGTAATACCCGGTTGAATTTCATTCATTTTTTATTCAATATTAATCAGTCAGCAATTATCATTCAGTAAACTTCACTCATTAATAATCACTCATCATTCATGATTTATTCATTGCGTTCACTGTTGGTATGTTGTAAATCGTATATCAGTTATCGATCGTCATTTCATCTCCGTTTATAGATCGAGACGGGAATATTATCTTTTTCATCGGGATTGGTAGTCTTGAACTGGGAGTATCATTTTTGGCATGTGTTGGACCTGCTCACTTTCACATTCGTATGATTTGTCGGACCATTCATCAGTCGTAGCGAGGAATCGGAGTTATCGGATTTTTCACCATGTCCAGTATTGAGTTACGGCCGTAAGGATTGTAGGTTACGGCCGTAACAAGGGTTCGTTGATGTCAGGCCATTTAGGACGAACGGGACTTACGGCCGTAAGGTTTCAGAATACGGCCGTAAGTTGAGCAGGTATGGACGTAAGGCTTGGCCGGTTACGGCCGTACGAGTCGAGCAGGGTGTCCGGGTGTTTCTAGCCGAAGGGCGAGTTACGGCCGTAAGAGGGGCAGGATACGGACATAAGGAGTGTTCGTGTTTTTCGGGATGTGTCGGACGAGAGGGACTTACGGCCGTAAGGGTTGCGGCATACGGTCGTAAGACGAGGAAGGTACGGCCGTAAGGCTTGGATACGGCCGTATGTTACAGGCAGGGTACCTGGTCATTTTTGACGAAGGGGGCTTACGCCCGTAAGTTTGGCCGGATACGGCCGTATCATCCGAGTTACGCCCGTAAGGTGTGCGGGTACGGCCGTAAGGATGTCGACAGATGTTTTAGACGAGGGCGCGTTACGCCCGTAAGTCAGGGCGGATACGGCCGTAAAAGTGTCAGCGATTTTTTGGCGGCGAGTTACGGCCGTCTGAGTTATTGGTTCTGGCCGTAAGGCCGTTGACCTGGGATGTTACGGTCGTATGAAGGCCGAGTTACGGCCGTAACTTCCGGCAGTTTATATATGTCTTGGACGGGACTTTTCCTCATTTTTCTCATTTATTCATTTTGTTCCGAGAGAGAGAGCTTGAGGGAGATATTTTGTCATCATCAATCACTTGTGTGTTCGGATTTCATCATCTTGATTCGTTGGGAAGCTTGGATAGTCGATTTAACACGTTTTCATCGGATCGAAGTGTTTGGATCTTCAAAGGTAATATTCTTCAACATCTTGGATTTTGATTTTGTATTGAGATATGTTGTTTTAGCCGTTAAAATCATGTTGTATGAAGTGATGTACGCATGATTATGAATATGTATGATTATTCATTGGATTATTGAAGGATTATTCAAGAACACTTCGAATATTAAGTTGGATTTGGGGGTTTTCGATTAATTGTCGTTGTATCCACGATTTTAGATATTCATAACGGATTATTGATCATATTGAAGATGTTTTGTTGGTTTGAAACACTTCTTGGGGATTTGATGTTGGTATTTTTGAAGTTTGGTTATGAACAATCGAAGTTGGCCACAAAGTGTTCGATATAATGCCCCAATGAACTTGGTTTAATCGTATCGACGTTTTGAGTTCGTTATATTCGTGTTTGATTCGTATATTGAACGGATTGTTGGTAATTGTATTTATTCAAGGTTGTTCGAGCGACCGATATATCTTTTAGGACGTTTGTTCGTGGAAGGACATTCTTCATCGGTATTGTGTAAGTTAATTCTTACTCGGTTAAAAGGATATTCATTCCTTTTTGTTGTTGATCATTCATAATCATAACTCATTCATCATTGTATTAATCATATTGAGACTTGTAATTGTCGAATAGTCACTTCGTTAACGAGGAACGGCGGTTCCAATCATTTCATTGAAACTATCAATCATTTCATTATCACTTTCATCTCGGTGAGTCATTCTTGACTTTGTCAGACTGTTATTATTCATTGATATTCATTATGGTCATTATCGTTCATATGACCTTCTGGGTTCATATTGCGTGGCCGGGTGCGGATGTGTGGAATTTTTAGTCGGGCACGTGATGGCCATGTATTGGGCACATTGGACTGTGCACACGGTAAAGATTAACTCCGTGAGACTAATTAGGTACAAGGACGGGTGTGTCCGGTCATCCATCTTGTACACTTGCACAGAACACTACGGGCGTACTATGATACTCCTCTTCAGCGTAATTCATAACTAGGGATATTTCATAACTTCAGTTAAATCATGATTGTGTATTTTTCAACCCTTGAGGATTGTTGTTACGTGGTAACCCGGCCCGGGATTACATTTTTCGGTCATGGCAAGGCAAAAGCACGGGAATAGCATGTTGACGTCGAGGAGTCCTAGTGATACTAGTAGGGGCCCCCGATCTTTCAGTTATTCATGTTGTTGTCCATTAATTTCCGCTGCATACTTTCATTTGGATACTCCGTTTCATTCAGTGTTGTGTATTTTATCTTCATATAAAATATACTAGTATTCGGTATTGTCCTGGTGTGATGCACTTAAACTCCTCATCGGAGTATTTGGTAATATAATGTGGTTCGGTACTACAATTATATTATTTAATTCATCATTTTCATTCGCCTGGTGGGTCCCAGTCGGGGATTCACAGCACTGTAATATCCGCCTAGTTTGGGGTGTTATAGAGTTGGTATCGAAGCGTGGTTTTGAATACTACCTTCCGAGTCATGTCTCATTTGAAATCATCGTCATCAGACTAGTATCATTGGACTTTCGCGTCACGTGTGACCTGTGCAAATGCCGAGCCAATCAGACCGAAAGAACTGTAAGATTTCTAACGCCATGGTATAATTTATGGCAATAGTCATTCATTCATCATTCATCAATTAACAGTCCTCAAACATCATCATTCATTGTGATTAGGACGATCATGTTAACTCATTAATCACTTAATTCATTTCATTACTCAGTTAATGATCAGGACGATCATGTTAACTCATTAATTACTCAATTCATTTCATTACCCAGTTGTCGATCTGGATGATCATATTATTAATCTTGTTAAGTTGTTCAAGATAATCATTTCAAGAATTTCATCAGATAATCATGTCACTTCAGTAAATCATTCATATAATCATTAAGTTAGAGCATGTATACTCATTTTCATCATCTCATGACATAATCATATCGCGATAATCATGCGGGAAATATAATCATTATGCGAACTTCCTACTTCAGTATGGGGAGAGCTGTCAGGGGACGCACGGGGAGAGGCCGCGGTGCGGGCCGAAACCCGGGAAATAATCACTCGCTGTCGGGAAATCGTGCCCAGGACTCGGCTCGATCAGAAGATGTTCGAGTTGATCCACTCACTTTTATGCAGGCCATGATAACCCATGTGCAATTGCTCAATCATCATTCCGCCACTCTGGCTGGAATAATCGAGAGAACTCTCCCGTATGAGCCGGCTGCTAAGGAAATTGCTGAACAACAACCTTCATCTGTCAGCAAGAAATCAACAAAGCGTAATCAATCCGAAGGCGGTCAGTCAACCTTCAAGAAGCCTCGTGTGAGCCCTATCGTTTCTGAGCGACCTCCTACGGCGTATAATCGTGCGGGATCTGAGTCCCGAGCGGCCAGTTCGGCCATCACCTGTTTCAATTGTAGAACGTCGGGTCATTACAACACTAAGTGTCTGAGACCGTCTATCACGTGCTATAATTGTGGGAATTTTGGGCATAAGGCCCATTTTTGCCGAAAGGACTCCAAGTCGGCTCCGGCGGCATCTCAGGCCCCAAAGCAATTAGCGATTCAGAATCAGACTGCTCTGTCAACGTCGTTTAATAGAATGGAAACAAATAAAGTTGGAGCTCATATTTATCAGACGGGAGCGTCCGGTTCGGGGGCTGAAAAGTCCCGGATTCATGTGATGAATAGGATCGACGATCCGGTGGCCCGAATGATCTCAGGTATACTCGTAATTTTATTTCAACCTGTGTGTGCCTTTTGATACTGGTACACCGCATTCATTCCTTTTCGAATCATGTTTGAATAGACTTATTTTGGGATAGTCCTATTGCTTGTGGACCTCATACCATCGGTCTACCTGACGATGGAAGAATTTTCGGAAATCATACCGAAGTAATCCTAGTGACCGCGATTGGTTGGTGGACCTAATCGTGGTGAATTTATCTTAGGACGATGTAATTTTGGGTATTAGTTGGATTGATCGTCTTGATACTATCCTCAGTGGTTGTTAGCATTTGGTCGCTATCTTTCCATCGTTGGTTGTCGAATGTGTGCTTCAGGGAAATAATCCCCATTGTTCCAGAAGAATTATTATTATGACGGAAGCAGGGAAATTCCTCAATCGAGTTGTTCAATCATTCATTGTATCATTTTCATCGATTGGTCTTTCTAAGGCAATCGAGTTATTCAATCATTCATTGTATCATTTTCATCGATTTGCTGTTTTAAGGCAATCGAGATGTTCAATCATTCATTGTATCATTTTCATCGATTTGCCATTTTAAGGCAATCGAGATGTTCAATCATTCATGGTATCATTTTCATCGATTTGCTGTTTTAAGGCAATCGAGGTGTTCAATCATTCATTGTATCATTTTCATCTATTTGCCGTTTTAAGGCAATCTAGATGTTCAATCATTCATTGTATCACTTTTTATTGATTGACCATTCTAGGGCAATCGAAATATTCAATTATTCGTGGTATCATTATCATCGATGGACGATGTATTCCCAGACGAGTTATCTGGTTGCCTTCACTTAGAGTAGTGGAATTCAGGAATGAGTTGGAGCCCCGTACGTCCCCGTTATCGAAGGCACCGTATCGGATGGCCCCGACCGAAATGCAGGAGTTGAAGATTCAACTTGAGAAATAGTTCGAGATAGGTTATCTCTGACCGAGTGCGTCCCCGTGAGGAGCACCAGTGTGATCTGTCAAGGAGAAGGATGGCTCGTCTCGTATGTGTATTAATTATCAGGAGTTGAACAGGGTGATAATCAAGATTAGTATCCTCTACCCCGTATTGATGATCTCTTAGATCAACTTCACGGAACTTCAATATTTTCCCAGATCGACTTAAGATCTGGACATCATCGGTGGCGAATTTAAGAGTCGGGTATCGCAAGGACGGCGTTTCGTACACGCTATGGTCATTATGAGTTCGTAGTTATGCCGTTCGGGCTAACTAATGCACCTGCGGTATTCATGGAGTTAATGAATCGGGTTTTCATCGACTTTTTAGATCAGTTTGTTGTTGTCTTCATCGATGACATTATGATTTATTCTCGTGATCGAGAGGAACACGAGGTACGTCTTCATCAGGTTCTCGACGTGTTAAGACTCGAGCAACTTTATGGAAAGTTTTCTTAATGTGAGTTCTGGATGTCCGAAGTGACTTTTCTCGGGCATGTAATTTCATCTTCCAGAGTTCGTGTCGACCCTCAGATGATGGAGGCTATCCGAGATTGGCAACCTCCGAAAGATGTTAAGGAAATCCGAAGTTTCCTCGGATTAGATGGTTAATTATCCGACCCACGACCTGGAGCTAGCAGCTGTGGTTTTCGCGTTGGAATTTTGGCGTCGTTACCTTTATGGCGTCACCTGTCAGATCTTCACTGATCACAAGAGTTGAAGTATATATTTACTCAGAAGGAGTTAAATATGCGACAAAGACGGTGGTTGGAACTAATCAAAGATTATGATATCGAGATCCTTTACCACCCGGGCAAGGCGAACATCGTCGCCGACGCCTTGAGTCGTAAGTCCGTTCAGGAGCAGATGCTTGCTCGTTTATCGATTGAAGGAGCTTGGCGAGATTTCCTTAGACCCGAGATCGAGGTCTGGCATCAGCGACTGGCGGGTATGCTGAAACCGCTTCCTTTTCCAGAGTGGAAGTGAGAAGACATTTCTATGGATTTCATCGCGAGTTTACCGACGAGTCGTCGTAGCATGAGTACAATCTGGGTGATTGTGGACCACTTAACTAAGTCAGCTCATTTCCTTGAGATTAAGGATACGTGGGGTCCGTGAGGCGGCCCGATTGTTCATCAAAGAGATAGTGAGATTGCATGGTACTCCTAAGAGTATCGTTTCCGATCGTGACGGGCGATTCGCGTCACATTTTGGAAATCGATTCATCGTGCTATGGGAACTCGGCTTAATCTCGATGCCGTTTTCATCCTCGGTCAAATGAGACAATCAGAGAAGACTATTCAGACATTAGAGGACATGTTGAGGGCATGCGTCCTCGATTAGAAAGATGATTGGGAAGCCCAATTACCGTTGATTGAGTTCACGTACAATAATAGTTGGCATGCTGCGATTAAGATAGCACCTTACGAGGCCTTGTACGGTCGTCGTTGTCGATCTCCTTTGTGTTGGGATGACTTATCAGAATCAATCAGCACCGAGCCCGAAATGCTTATAGCCGCCGTGAGAAGGTAGCTTTGATCAAGAGTCGTCTGTTGACTGCTCAGAGTCAACAGAAATTATATGCAGATAATCGTCGACCACTAGAGTTCGAGATAGGTGACCACGTTTTGGTCAAGGTATCCCCGAGTCGAGGTATCTTCCGTTTCGGAAAACGGGGGAAGTTGAGTCCGAGATTCATTGGAGCGTTTGAGATTTTGGATCAAGTAGGCGAGTTAGCTTATCGATTGGCTTTACCTCCGGCGTTGAGCCAAATTCATAATGTATTGCACGTCTCGCAGTTGCGGAAGTATGTTGCCGACCCGAGTCACATATTTCAGTTCGACGAAATCGAGATCGCAGACGATCATTCGTATGAGGAGCGTCCTATACGAGTTTTAGAACGGTGAATCAATCAGTTGAGGAACAAGATGATTCATTTGGTCAGGATTCAGTGGTCTAGACACGGAGTCGAAGAGGCTACTTGGGAAACCAAGGAGAGTATGCGGGAGAGTCATCCCGAGTTGTTTGGCCCTTAGTTTCGGGGACGAAACTCTTTTTAAGGGGGGGAGTATGTAATACCCGGTTGAATTTCATTCATCTTTTATTCAATATTAATCAGTCAGTAATTATCATTCAGTAAACTTCACTCATTATTAATCACTCATCATTCATGATTCATTCATTACGTTCACTGTTGGTATGTTGTAAATCGTATATCAGTTATCGATCGTCATTTCATTTCCGTTTATAGATCGAGACGGGAATATTATCTTTTTCATCGGGATTGGTAGTCTTGTACGGGGAGTATCATTTTTGGCATGTGTTGGACCTGCTCACTTTCACATTCGTATGATTTGTCGGACCATTCATCAGTCGTAGCGAGGAATCGGAGTTATCGGATTTTTCATCATGTCCAGCATTGAGTTACGGCCGTAAGGATTGTAGGTTACGGCCGTAACAAGGCTTCGTTGATGTCAGGCCATTTAGGACGAAAGGGACTTACGGCCGTAAGGTTTCGGAATATGGCTGTAAGTTGAGCAGGTACGGACATAAGGCTTGGCCGGTTACGGCCGTACGAGTCGAGCAGGGTGTCCGGGTGTTTTTGGCCGAAGGGCGAGTTACGGCCGTAAGAGGGGTAGGATACGGCCGTAAGGAGTGTTCGTGTTTTTCGGGATGTGTCGGACGAGAGGGACTTACAGCCGTAAGGGTTGCGGCATACGGCCGTAAGACGAGGAAGGTACGGCCGTAAGGCTTGGCCGGATACGGCCGTACATTACAGGCAGGGTACCTGGTCATTTTTGACGAAGGGGGATTACGTCCGTAAGTTTGGCCAGATACGGCCGTATCATCCGAGTTACGCCCGTATGGTGAGCGGGTACGGCCGTAAGGATGTCGGCAGATGTTTTAGACGAGGGCGAGTTACGCCCGTAAGTCAGGGCGGATACGGCCGTAAAGTGTCAGCGATTTTGTGGCCGAGTTACGGCCGTACGAGTTGGCTGGTTACGGCCGTAAGGCCATTGACCTGGGATGTTACGGCCGTATGAAGGCCGAGTTACGGCCATAACTTCCGGCAGTTTATTTATGTCTTGGACGGGACTTTTCCTCATTTTTCTCATTTCTTCATTTTGTTCCGAGAGAGAGAGCTTGAGGGAGATATTTTGTCATCATCAATCACTTGTGTGTTCGTATTTCATCATCTTGATTTGTTGGGAAGCTTGGATAGTCGATTTAACACGTTTTCATCGGATCGAAGTGTTTGGATCTTCAAAGGTAATATTCTTCAATATCTTGGATTTCGATTTTGTATTGAGATATGTTGTTTTAGCCGTTAAAATCATGTTGTATGAAGTGATGTACGCATGATTATGAATATGTATGATTATTCATTGGATTATTGAAGGATTATTCAAGAACACTTTGAATATTAAGTTGGATTTGGGGGTTTTCGATTAATTGTCGTTGGAATCACGATTTTGGATATTCATAACGGATTATTGATCGTATTGAAGATGTTTTGTTGGTTTGAAACACTTCTTGGGGATTTGATGTTGGTATTTTTGAAGTTTGGTTATGAACAATCGAAGTTGGCCACAAAGTGTTCGATATAATGCCCCAATGAAAATGGTTTAATCGTATCGACGTTTTGAGTTCGTTATATTCGTGTTTGATTCGTATATTGAACGGATTGTTGGTAATTGTATTTATTCAAGGTTGTTCGAGCGATCGATATATCTTTTAGGACGTTTGTTCGTGGAAGGACATTCTTCATCGGTATTGTGTAAGTTAATTCTTACTCGGTTAAAAGGATATTCATTCCTTTTTGTTGTTGATCATTCATAATCATAACTCATTCATCATTGTATTAATCATATTGAGACTTGTAATTGTAGAATAGTCCCTTCATTAACGAGGAACGGCGGTTCCAATCATTTCATTGAAACTATCAATCATTTCATTATCACTTTCATCTCGGTGAGTCATTCTTGACTTTGTCAGATTGTTATTATTCATTGATATTCATTATGGTCATTCTCGTTCATATGACCTTCTGGGTTCATATTGTGTGGCCGGGTGCGGATGTGTAGAATTTTTAGTCGGGCATGTGGTGGCCATGTATTGGGAGTGATACATTGGACTATGCACACGGTAAAGATTAACTCCGTGAGACTAATTAGGTACAAGGACGGGTGTGTACGGTCATCCGTCTTGTACACTTGCACAGAACACTACGGGCGTACTATGATACTCCTCTTCAGCATAATTCATAACTAGGGATATTTCATAACTTCAGTTAAATCATGATTGTGTATTTTTCAACCCTTGAGGATTGTTGTTACGTATGGCGGCCCGTGGGATTACATTTTCGGTCATGTCAAGGTAAAAGCACGGGAATAGCATGTTGACGTCGAGGAGTCCTAGTGATACTAGTAGGGGCCCCCGATCTTTCAGTTATTCATGTTGTTGTCCTTTAATTTCCGCTGCATACTTTCATTTAGATACTCTGTTTCATTCAGTGTTGTGTATTTTATCTTCATATAAAATATATACTAGTATTCGGTATTGTCCTGGTGTGATGTACTTAAACTCCTCATCAGAGTATTTGGTAATATAATGTGGTTCGGTACTACAATTATATTATTTAATTCATCATTTTCATTCGCCTGGTGGGTCCCAGTCGGGGATTCACGGCACTATAATATCCGCCTAGTTTGGGGTGTTACAGATGTGACATTACCAATTTTAATTAACTGAAATCACAATTTCAAGTGATCAAATCTGCACATTTGTCATATGTAGTAAAAAAATAAATAAAACAACTAATGTCAAAGTTACCTCATTAACTAGCCAATACCGAAATTCGGAGTTGGTATTCTGAACTCTTTTTTTCTTAATGCCATATGTAGACATATTGTATTTCCTATGGTGGTTTAAAACACAGTTTAGTGGAGTTCAATTTAAAATGTTGAAAAAGAGATTTAGGTTAATGAGTCTTACTCTTTCCATTCATCCACTTCATCATATGTATCAAGAACATATCGAGCTACTTGTTCATATTGTACGCTTGTTAACGTCATTCGCTTGCCCTTGCCTATAGATTTTTCCTCTATAAACTCGTCAAAAACCTCAACATCAACTTCTTTTGTTTTGGGCATATATTGCAATGCATATACAGACGATTCTTCTGTTATATATGCCTCCGCAATGGACCCTCCGATATACCTAGTATTCTTAACATAATCCTTATAGGTCTTCATTAGCCTAAATTTTAATTCAGTAAAGATTAGAATCGGATAAATATGATTCAAGTAAATTCATTATACATAAATTGAAGAAATAGGATTTACCTTTCAAAAGGGTACATCCACCGATATCTAACAGGCCCACATAGTAACGCTTCATCACATAAATGTACTAAGAGATGGATGCTTATGTCAAACAACGCAGGAGGGAAATGTTTCTCTAAAACACAAGTAGCCTCAACAAGAGATACTTTGGCAGCTATTATGTGGTTTCTGTTGACAACCTTTTCACACAATAAGGTTAAACACAAGCTTATTTGCATTATTGCCCTTCGTAAATCCTTATGCTTTGAAAAACAATGCTTAAACAATAATGGTACAAGTTGCATGATCACGTGCCAATCGTGAGACTTACATTGTTTCAGATCATGTGTGGCATAATTCACGACCCTCCGCAAATTACCAGAATAATTAGAAGGAACTTTTAAATCATATAACGTGTCGAGAAAATTTTTTCTTTCATCGCTGCTCAAAGTAAATGCACCAACAGGCATATTACTTTTTCCAGACATATTACTTTTGCCATCTACAGAGTCTTTTATCAACCATAACCCTTTTTGTCTATTCATTGTATGAAGATCTTGTCGCGCTTTTTCATTATCCTTCGAGTGAGTACCATCTAGACATGTGCTCACGAGATGCTCAATGACATTTTTCTCCAAGTGCATCACATCTAGCACAAGTCGTACTGAGTGTTCCTTCCAATATGGCAAGTCAAATAACAAAGATCTCCTTGCCCAGGCCTTCTTCTTATAAGACTCTTCTTCATCTCTTTTACGTTTTCGACGTACGCACTTGGGGTTTTTACCTTTAGGGACAAACCCATACCTTATTGCCTTGGCTTCAATTTCCGCACTAGAAAGTCTTCTAGGAGGTGGCCTCATCTCAATCACAGTCGGCAAGAAATTGGTTTTATCAAATCTAAACTTGTGATTTTGAGGCAAAAATCTTCTGTGAGTGTGATAACACATTTTCTTACTCTTCTCTAACCACTCTGACTCAGTTTCTTCGCTGCATATAGGACAACCAAAGTATCCATGAACATTGCACCCTGATAAGGTCCCGTATGCAGGAAAGTCGTGTATTGCCCATAATAGCATAGCCTTCAACGTGAACTCTTCTTGCTTGCTTGAGTCGTATGCTTTAACTCCTTCTACCCACAACTCAGTAAGTTCTTCTACCAGTGGTGCAAGATAGACATCAATGTCATTGCTTGGTGCTTTTGGGCCAGATATCAAAAGAGATAACATGGAGAATTCTTTTTTCATGCATAAAGAAGGGGGGAGATTGTACGGGACAAGAATTACTGGCCACACACTCTGGTTTGTGCTCAAATTATCAAAAGGATTAAACCCATTTGTTGATATCCCTAAACGGACGTTTCGAGTTTCCTTAGCAAAGTTAGGATTTTGAAAATTATCATATTTCCAAATTGATGAATCAATGGGATGGCGCATCAAATTGTCACCCACAACTGCTCTAGCGTGCCAAGTCATTGCCTCTGCTATCCAAGGTACAGTGTAAAGTCTTTTCAACCTTGGACTCAAAGGAAAGTACTTCAACACTTTCTGGGGTACCTTTGAAAATTTTCGAATAGTATTATCTTGCATTTTCTTTAAAACGTATCTAGATTCCTGACATATTGAGCACTGATTTTTGAATTCGTGTTCTTTTCGATATAAGATACAACGCATGCATGAATAGATTTGTACTTCATTCCTAATCCATTCAAGCAAATCTTCATCTCCGGATAATTATTGGGTAGATTATTTTCTTTTGGTAAAAACTCCTTCACCCACACCAGGATTGCAGATATACTACTACCGGACAAACCAAATCGACTTTTTAAATTCTGTAACCCAACCAACGCATACAAGGTTGTACCATTGTCGTTGCAATTGGGATATAAATGTTGTGTGGATTTAGCTTTTAACTTAATATAATCATTTTCTTGATTTCCTACGTCACTAGAAGTGGTTGAAGGTCATGCTTCACGATCAGATGCATCAAAAGTATGACTATTTGGCAACACATGAAAATCATAAGCATCATTAATAAGGTTATTCAATGTTGGAGGTGCCACTGGATCACGTTCCACAAAGACGGACTCATTCGTCATTGACTTATTCGAAACAAATGGAAAATCTCTTTCACCATGAAAAACCCAAAACACATAACCGTCCACAAAACCCCATTGAACTAAGTGTAGCTCGATCATTTTAAAATGCAAACATTTGCCATTTCTACAGTTTTTACATGGACAAGAGAACTCGTCACTATGTAAACTCTTCCTAGCATATCAAATAAATTCTTCTACTCCTTGGAGGTACACATCACCTACTCTACTAGATTCACCCATCCATTTTTTATGAAGAGGAAAAGTCATAATATAGAGTAGTGAACCTTGTTAGTGTCGTGATAGAAAAATCCTGTCAATTTTAAACTAAAAAATATTTCAGAATATTTCGAAAACCATCACTTTTCCCAAATGATTTAATCTGCAAATTACCAATATAAAACATAATTTTATAATTTTAAAAATGAATTACTGTAATTTTAAAAATGAATTGTACTAAACCAAGACTATAATTCAAACATTCAAATAAATTAATAAGTGAACAATATACTGAACTGGTCAAATTTTCAAAAATACCATCTTGTCATAAACAGAATCTTTCAAAAACAATCAAATTCTTACAATAAATCAAGTTAGGTTTTTAAATAAAATAGTAATCAACTTTAGAATAATTCAACAATACCTCTTTGGTGAATTTCAGAATCTTCAAAAAAGCCCCACTAGTCAATTTCAAAATCTTTCAAAATTACCCTAGTTTCCTGAATCAGTTTTCAGACGGGCTGTTTCTATTAGGGCTCGTGTATATTCAAACTCCAGCATATAAACAAATATAAAATTAAACCATGATTAAAACTCACAATGATTGAATTAAGCAAAAATATTACCGAAGAAAATGAAGAGGATGGTGAGGCGTCTGAATCTCTAGTACTGAAGACGATGGTATGCAGAATCTTCACTTGTTCTTGCTCTAATTCTGATTAACTCTAAATATCAACTCCTTCAAATCTTCAATTGCTCTCTCAAAAAATAGGTTGTGCAGGTTGCGGGTTGTTGGCAGGTGATTAATTTGGTGATTAACTTGGTGAAAATGAGGTTGTGCGGACTTCTTTCGGCAGGTTTTTCTGTCAAAATGAACATTAAGGGAGGAAAAGAGGTTATGCGGGTTGCGGGTTTTCAAACATGCAGGTGATTAATTTGGTGAAAATGAACATTAAGGGAGGAAATTAAACAATATTGAAACTCTCCAGTGAATTATCTCGGCGGCTAGGGTTTTTCAAAGGGGGAGGGGGTCTGTAGAAAGGGGTTGTAAACGGGGTGAAAAAAGAAAGAGGGGAGGGAAAGGGGAAAAAACATATAAAAGGGGAAATATCACTTAAAAGCGGTTGTCTGTGTCAAAGTTCGAGACAATTCTATGTCACTAGAATGACGTGAATGTTTTCCGTGTTTTTTAAGTGATATATTTGACACGGACACGGACCGTGACAAACCATCAGCGCATTATAGAGACAAATTGGCAGATTTGGTGTAGTGCGTCAACATTCTCTTCCCGTGCCTTTGCCTTGCCATGACCTAAAAATAACATCCCCAACGGGGTCAGTTACACAGAACAACAATCCTCAAGAGTTGAACAAGCACAATAATTA
The DNA here is from genome assembly GCA_033398695.1 of Orobanche coerulescens. Classification (NCBI taxonomy): domain Eukaryota; kingdom Viridiplantae; phylum Streptophyta; class Magnoliopsida; order Lamiales; family Orobanchaceae; genus Orobanche; species Orobanche coerulescens. Next base: position 114,278,623 of record CM065816.1, read on the forward strand.
CATATCTTAGTTATGAAATCAAGACAGCGAGGGGCATCATAGTACGCTTGTAATGGGACGTGCACGTGCACAAGACGAGTGTCCGGACACACTCGCACTTGTGCCTAATTAGTCTCACGGAGGCACGTTACCGTGTGCACAGTCCAATGTGTCGGAATACCCACATAACACATGACTATCGTGTGCCCAACTAAAAATTCCACACATAACCACCCGGCCACGCAATATAATCCCAGAAGGTCACAAGAACAAAAGTGACCATGAAGAATATTAATGAATAGAAATCCGACAAGGGTCAAGAATGACTCACCGAGATGAAATAATAACGCAATGAATGATAGCTCACTAAAATGATTGGAACCGTCGTTCCTCATGAATTGAATGATTAGTTTTATAATTACAAGTCTCAACATTATTAATATGCTATGAATGAATTATGAATATGAATGATCAACAACAAAAGGAATGATTATCCTTTTAACCGAGCAAGAATTAACTTGCCTCAATATCGGTGATGAAATGTCCTCCCTCGAACAAACATCCTTAATGGAATTATCGTTCGCTCGAACAACCTTGAATAACATAATTACCAACAAACGCTTAATACACGTATCAAGTATGATCACAACCAACTCAAAACATCGATACGACAAACCCAAACTCATTGGGGTATTATAACAAACACGTTGTAACCAATCTTCAATTGTTTATCACCAATCTCAATTATATCGATACCAAATCTCCAAGGAGTGATTCAATCTAATGATAATTCGTAGAAACTCATAATCATATGTATATCTCTTCATATAACATGATTATAACATTCAAAACATCATACTCCATCTTAAAATCTAAATCTAAGGTTTTGAAGAAATTACCTTTGAAGATCCAACCTCTTCGATCCGTCAAAACTCGTGTTAATCGACTTCCCAAGCACCACAAAAGAATAAATATGATTAAAATATGAACAAACAAGTGTTTGATGATGAAAATTCTCTCCCAAAATATCTCTCTCTAGGAACCAAAATGAAGAAGTGAAGAAAATGAGTACAAAGACCCGTCCAGTCCTATAAATACTGCGCAGAGTTACGGCCGTAACTCTGCCACCTTATGGCCGTAACTTCCCAAGTCAACGGCCTTATGGCCGTAATCTCTATTACATACGGCCGTAACAAAACTTCGTCGAAAAATCTCCAGAACACCAACACCATCACTTCCGGCCGTATCTTGTCGAACTTACGGCCGTAAGTTGTCTTCATTGACAACACCTCCTCAACCAACGTATGCATGTTACGGCTGTAGCCTTCAAATCATACGGCCGCACCTTCCTTCTTACAGTCGTATCTAGTATGATTTACGGTCGTACGACGTCTTCGTCCATAAATCACAAATTCCACAAATGCATGTTACGACCGTAATGCATGATAAGTTACAACCGTAACTCACTGCTTGAATGACAACAATCCGACAACTCCGTCTTCTCGTTACAAATGATGAATGATCCGACATACAATACTTGCATGATTATGATAAGTCCAATAACTCGTAATAAATGATACTTCTAACACAAGGCTACCAATCACGATGATAATGATAATATTCTCATCTCGAACCTCGGACAGAGTTGAATAACGAATGATGACTGATACATAATTCAAAATAAATACACCGAACGGTGAATACAAATGAATGAACGTGAATGATGAATGATTATTATTGAGTGAAAAATACTGGGTGACAATTACTGAATGATAATAAATGAATTCACGACCGGGTATTACAGGCTCCTTGCATATTCTGACCTATGCGGGAATAATAGCATTGATTACGAAGCTTCAATTTGTGTGATAAGTAGCGAGTCAGAAGAGCTCAGGTCAATCTGTGTGAACAACCCAAGCTACAGTCCCTGTATCAATCTGTGTGAACGATACAGAGACAGTTTTAGTCAAATACACATAGTTGTGTACATAGTTTGAATTGAATAGCTTAGATGGAGACGTCAATTTGTGTAATTTAATCTACACTTTTTTTACCATCTTATAGTGAAGATAAGTAAATATTCAATCAAAATTCATTCCATTAAACCTAGCAATTAATTGTAACCATTGTCTTGGAATCTCTTCATAGACTTGGCTTATTACCTTATAATTTTTCTTGGTCATTTTATTTTATTTTTAATTTTAGAATATGCTAGTTAAAAATTCAACCACCAATTTGGATCCTCTAGACAAAGTCAATAATACTACAATCTAGTATCAATGTACTAATTAACTTATTCCAATGAAATACGATCTTAATTGCCTTTACCTACAACAACTCTGTGTACTTGCGGGTACTAAAATAAATAGCGGCCAATTACTGGTGTATGTTAAGGTCGTAACAGGACTTTCTTATGGTTATAACACCCATAACTTCTGGCCATAACCCAAAATCTTGCATCCGTGTATTGCTCATTGCATTCTCATTTAAACTGGTCATATCTCATACGATCGTAACCATCGCTACTTATGGTTAAGGTCGTAACAGGCCTTTCTTATGGTTATAAAACCAAGAACTTATGGCCATAACCCAAAATCTTGCATCTGTGTATTGCTCATTGAATTCTCATTTAAACTGGTCATATCTCATACGATTGTAACCATCACTACTTACAGTCGCAATTCTAGCAGTTTACGACCATAAGCCTCATGTTAAACGACAGTCGTTTTCCTCCATTATCTTGGCCCGGCTCGATGGCCCTTAACGTCTCGAATTATGGGTTTGATTCTTTAATGATTGATCAATTATAATACTTCTAAAATCCTTGTTGTCTGAATACTTAGTTCTATGATCCCACGGTATTCCCAGCTACTCGTCATAATTCTCAAACTCAAATCCTGTCTATCTAAACTATTATTATATATGTTCACATATATCATTAATTTGTTCAATAGTATCATTGTTCACTTTGTGCTCCGTAAACATTTACGGACGAGGTAGTATCCAAAATGCAGAAAATATTGGAAATAAAACACAGTGGAAGCGACGGGATTTGGTTTTATAAAATCGTCACTCAAGATTCGGATCTATTAAGGCTTGTCAAATAATTAATTATACATATTAACAAGCAATTTAAACGATCAATGTATTTACGCATCTAGATATGATAATTTGTAGTATATCTACCTAGATCTAAAAGATCTTATAATACTTTACCTTTGAAGCGAAGTGTTTGAATTCCTCTTCAATCTTCTTGTGTTTCTACCTTTAGATCTTCCAGAGTATATCCCGCCTAGATCCGGATGTCATGTGGGTGAAAACTTATCGGACGTCGTTGAACAATTAGTGGAACCGACCAAACCCTCTCCAAGAACACCTTATGATTTTCAATCTATTGTTCTTATATATTTTGGTATTCTAGAAAAATATTATTTATCCAATTATAGAATCGAAGACACAAGTCAAATCAAATTTCTTGGACTATTACACACACAATTCGGCACATCTCCATGTACTTTATATAGGTGTTATGGGCTACTCTAGGGACCTTAAGGAGGATTAGAAAAAGGACTTCTAATAGACCTCAAATTTCGATATTAGGACCTTCCAAATATATTGAGTCTATTAAATTTCAACTCAGTCCAATAAAGACTTAATATTGCACTTCCAATCTAAATCCAAAATTACGAAATTTGGCTATTTTTAAATTAATTATTCCCCGTGTTTAAGATATCACATGTCCATTAATTAATTAAGCTACTGACAACTTTAATTAATTAATTTCTTTTACAAGAGTATAACCACTGGACTTTTATTATTATATCGAAAAATAAATTCCACCTGTAGGGTTTAATATAATAATCCTTTCGAGTTCCTCAATGGACATGATCATCCCGATGGATCGGAACACGATTTCTAGTTATAATATTAATTGTCATATAAATAATATTATTACCTAATATAAGAAGCTTATTGAGTCAATCACTGTGACTCTCACCCATAGTAAATCAAAGCAATAAATATTATAAATGCACATCATGCTAAGTATGCCTGAGATAAGCACATCATCTTTTTCTTCCGATCACGAAAAATACTGATTCCAAGGATGTGCCTACTTCTCGCAAATCCTTCATATCGAACTACTCAGGTAGCCATAGTCGTATGTTCGATAACTCCTTCACGTAGTTTCCAATCAGAAAGATATCATCTATCTACTATACGAGAAACAGCAACACATTTCCCTTGCATTTCTTATACATACAACTCTCACTCAGACATTGTACGAATCCATATAACTGGACAACCTCGTCAAATCGAGTGTTCCAAGATGTAGATGCTTGCTTAATCCATAAATGGATCTCTTAAGCTTGCACACGAAGTGCTCTTCTTTTTCAACAATGAATTCTTCTGGTTGGCACGTGTAGATATCCTTGTCTAGACTTCCATTCAAGAATGCAATCTTGACATATATTTTCCAAATCTCTAGATCGAAATGCGTAGCTATAGCTAAAAGAATCTGGATTAACTTAAGCATGGCTACCGGCAAAAAGTTTCATCATAATTGATGCCCTCCTTCTGAGTGTAACCTTTTGGTACAAGCCTTGCTTTGAAAGTTTCAACATTCCCGTCACCTCTTTTCTTTCGCTTGTAGGTCCACTTACTCTCAAGGCGTTGTACCCCATCAGGTAGCTTTAATAGCTCCCACACTTGATTGGAATCCATAGATCCCATTTCTGATTCCATTGCTACTTGCTAGGAGTCAGCATCTTATCTTGGATTGCCTCCTTGTATGTCCAGGAATCCGATTCATATTCGCCTGGGATTGACCGAAAACTATCCCACGCCTATATATCGTTCTAGTTGATGAGCAACCCTCCCACTACAACGAGGCAAATACTGAGTTGGTGTAAAAGTCTCAAAATTGATACATGGTGCAATGTTAGTTGGTGCTTGTGTGATTGGTATAGACGGAGTCTCGGCCCTCAACTCTTCTAGCCTTATTTCACTCACGGGCCTATGACTAATCACATAATCCTCTTCCAGGAATCGGGCATTGGTGCTAACAATAACCTTCTGATCCTCGGGACTATATAAGAAGCCACAGTTCGTTTTCTTAGGGTATCCTATAGACATTCGTACCTCTATACGAGATGCCAACTTATCAACATCCTTATTCGTACATGTGCTGGAGTATCCCAAATCCGAACATGTCCTAAACTGGGCTTTCGCCCACTCCACAGTTCTGTGGGTGTTTGTGGAACTAATTTCGATGGCACCAGGTGTAGAACTTACGCCGATGTTTCTAAGGAGTACCCCCAGAACAAAACAGGTAAATCTGAGTAACTCACAATTAACCTAACCATTTCTAAAAGAGTCATGTTCCTTCTTTCAGCAACATTATTTTGTTGTGGAGTTTCTGGTGCAGAGAGCTGGGACGAAATACCCTCATTTGCCAAGAAAATAAAAAACTCCCCACTAAGGTATTCGCCACCACGATCAGATCGTAGTGACTTGATACTCTTCCCATGATGCTTCTCCGTTTTAGCCTTGAAATCTCTGAACTTGTCAAAGTCTTCAGACTTACGTTGCATCAAATAGATGTATCCATATCTCAAATAATCATCTATGGACGTGATGAAGTATTCGAAACCACCCATAGCATGGATGTTCATTGGACCACATACATCCGTATGAACTAATTCTAACACGTTCTGAGCATAGTTTCCCTTAGTTTTAAAACCCCTTTTGGTCATCTTACCTTCAAGACAGGATCACAAATTAGAAATGGCTCAACTTGGAGGTCATCCAATGGGCCATCATCTAGCAATCTTTGGATTTTTATAAGGTTTACATGACTTAACTGTAGATGCCACATATATATTTAGTTTACGATTGAAGGTTCTTTTCTCTTTTTAGGTTTAGACAAAGATTTGAACGATTTATGTTTATACATGGGAGTTTGTGCAGTATTCATGACATACAGTCTATCAATATAGATACCTTTGCAAATATATTCACCATTTCTTCTAATAATAGCATCACCATCAAAAGAAACTGAATAACCATCACAACTAAATTTAGAAACTGAAATTAAATTCATTCTAAAATCGAGTACCAATAATAAATTGTTAAGGACTAATAATTTATCACTAATCTTCAACTACACAACTCTCAATGCTATAGCCATAAGCCTGGAATAATCACCTTAGTTGATGAGGATATCGCCCGCACTAAGCTGCTTGGTTACCTGAAAATCATGCGAGTCAAAGCAAACATGATCAGTGGAGCCTGAATCTACTATACACGAAGTGGTAGAACATGCTTCCAAACATGTTTTGACTACTAGTGCACGAGAACATACCTTTCTTAAGAGCGGGCAGTACGCTTTGAAATGTCCTTTCTGACCACACTTGTAGCACTTTTCCTTTGGCTTTTTGTTCGCCTCAGGATGAGGAGCCTTGCTTTTTACCCTGAAAGTTGCCACTTGATTTCCCTTATGGCCCACTTGTTTCTTCTTCTTTCCCCATTTGGGTTTAGAAGTTGAAACACCAGTTGCCGCAAGAACTTGATACCCTTGTCTGAAGAGTCCTTCCGCAACTTGAAGCTCGGTCAGCAATTCCGCCAGGGGATGCTCCCTACGATTCATATTGTAAAAATCCTATTCTACCTGTGGATTTTCTCACAAGAAAAACATTTACATGCCTCAAAACAGATGAAATTGCCAAAACGCGTAAAAGTAAAATAAAAATCATACAGCCATGATAATTTGAATGATATTCACCTGCAAGACAATTTCTAGCAAAATATTCCAAAGATCAGAATATATGAATATTTAAATCGCTAGCAATTAATCACAAAATTAATTAAATTAAACGGAACCTGTCCGATACCCGGAAGCGACTGGATTTGATTTTATAAAATCGGTCCTCAAGATTCAGATCTATCTAGTCTTGTCAAATAAATAATTGCATAGATCAATAAGAAATTTAAACAAACGATATACTTACGCATCTAGACATGATAAATTTTTTTCTACCTAGATCTAAAAGATCTTAAAATACTTTACCTTTGAAGCGAAGTGTTTGAATTCCTCTTTAATCTTCTTGTGTTTCTACCTTTAGATCTTCTAGAGTACATCTCGCATATATCCGGATGTCATGTGGGCAACAATCTACCAGACACCCTTTAACAATTAGTGGAATCTGTTGAACCCTCTCCAACAACACCTTATTATTTTCTCTCTATTTTTCTTGAATATTTTGGTTTTTTAGAAAAATATTGTGTTGTCCATTTATGGAATCGAAGACACATGTCAAGATCCACAATTAAACACAAAGCAGAAAAATTGAAATTTATTAGACTATTACACACAATTCGGCCGCTGCCCTATTTCCTCTATAGAGGTGTTATGTGCTACTCTAGAGACATTAAGGAGGATTAGGGAAATGACTCCTAATAGACCTCAAATTTCCATATTAGGACCTTCCTAATATATTGAGTCTAATAAATATCAACTTAGTCCACTAAAGAGTTAATTCTGTACTTCCTATCCAAATCCCAAATTACGATATTTGGCTCCTTTTTAAATTAATTATTTCCCCTATTTAAGATATCACATGTCCATTAATTAATTTAAGCTACCGACAACTTTAATTAATTAATTTCTTTTACAATAGTATAACCACTCTACTTTTATTATTATATCAGAAAATTAATTTCACATGCAGGGTCTAATACAATAATCATTTCGAGTGATTCAAGGGACATGATCAGCCCGACGTTTCGGGATACGATTACTAGTTATAATATTAATTATCATATAAATAATATTATTGCCCAAGATACGAAGCTTATTGAGTCAATCACTGTGACTCTCACCCATGGTAAATCAAGGCAATAAGTATTATAAATACACGATTATATATTATACGTTTAGAATTAAGAAATATTAATTATTCCAGATTTACGTTCTTCTTACAATCAATAAAGAAGACACTATCTCACTGCGATCCAGTTCAACATATGCAAATACGCTAATGCATGCTGTTGTTACCCAAAATATTATTCGGAGGGGATTGCTGGAATGGATGAGTAACAAACAAATTGCGAGAGCACGTCCGAGGGAAAGTAAATAACACAAGATTTGTCGGGGTTGTTAGTCCCGGGCTTGAATGCTCTCGCGAGATATTATTAATACGAATACTTTGGAGTACAAATATTAATGTTAGAGTATAATTACAATGAGTGTAACGACCCTAGTTATCTAGCTCCTGAGTGCTGATGATTGCCGGAAGAACCAGAGTTGATGCTCCGTGGTTCTTGTAACAAAGAAGAAAATGCTGTATAGATTTCTGTGTAGGATTTGACTGTTCGATCTGACTGCCAGAGAGTAGACTGCAAGAGAGTGCTTTTCGTCCGAGAGTCAGAGAGTCGACTGTGTAAGATTGGCTCAACCTATTTCCAAATGCTGGAGGTCACCTATTTATAGAAGAGGTGGTAGTTGGGATGTCCTGATCCCAAACGGACGATCGCCTTTCCTGCATTATAGTAAGCGGACCATCGTCTTTCGCACATGGGTCAGTTCCTTAAAGTCCTCGGCTGCTATAGGCTGCCAGCTAAGCGAACCAATGAGAAGGAAGCACGCGTCCCGTGTCACTGTCTTGGGAGATCCCACCTAGGACCTTTCGGCGGGTCTATCGGTACGTGGGGCTGTCTTTGTCACCGACAGTTGTGGGCTGGAGTCAAAGATCCTTATTCCGCGGTGCCATTTGCGGATCTGCACATGGGTCTTCACCCCGAGGTTCTAGTCTTCGTAGACCTTATCGGAGGTCGGCTTGGCACGCGGCATAAGAAGGTCGTCTTTTAACGGGTATTGATGGCGATCGCCTTGTGAGTCGATCGCTCGGTTCTCGATCTGGAACCTTCGGCTGGCTAGTCTGCCTTGGATTACTTGACGTTGACTTGGTCGCTCAGCCCTTATGCCGATCGCTGCTGAGGCGTATAAAACGACGCACAACAATTGCCCCACAGTTCGCTCCGATGTTGAAGACGTGGGGTGAGGTGGTTCTGCTGGCGATCGCTTGATTAGTCGAGCGACTTATCATTTATGAAGCAGATGACCGTCTCTCGAGCGGACTGATTTTGAACTAGGACGATCTGTTCGATCACTGAAAAGAACGGGAAATGACAGCGGTCTTGAAACGTCATCGGGGCACGTGTCGCGCTCCTATTGGGGTAGTCCGATGATTTGTACTTTTTTGTCTGGCGTGCCCTCGAGACGACGCGCATGCGGGTCTCAAGGGAGGCATTTTAATGCTGTTTTTCACGACCTTTGCGCTCCGATCCTCGAGATTTTATCTATTTGCCCAGAGGCCCCTGCCTTCATCTATAAAAAGGGGCTCGGATATCTGGGTTAACTTCCTTTGCACTCTGAGAAGAAGAATACCGCAGGACTTTTGAAGCTTCATTGCCGATCGTCATTTGACTCATACCATTAGGTAAGAAAAATACTCTTTTCTCCCTCTTTTCTCTTTGAATATGTCCAGAGGAAGTCCAAATGTATACGAGGCGGGTAGTACTTCCGCCTCCGGGGCTTCGACCGCACGGGATGAACTTTATGTGGAGTTCCATGTGGATACCGCCGTCGAGGCCATCCGCACCGGGATTGAGCCCGCGGAGGTCGAAAAACTTTTTAATGAAGCTAACGCGGACAAGGCGGCGGAGGCCGAGCGGATCCGTTTACTGAAACAGGAGGAGATGGATGCGAGGGCGCACTGGGAACAGAACAACGCTTTCGGCAAAGCCTTCACAGATTTTGCCGAACTCATGGAGAGATTGGCCGGCCCACTCCCCAAATTTAATTTTAGTGAATACTTGATCGCCCATCCTTATGAACCTGTAAGGCGGACGTTGTTCCGGGCTGCTTGCCGCTCTTCATGGACCCTTGGCCAGATCGGGAGCTTGGCGACCAGGAAGGATCTGGACTGTTGGAGGGCGAGATTCCATGTTCCTTCTGATGTTTGCCTCTACGTGCCCGCCGAGAACGAGCGAGCCGATTAACCTCCCGAGGGCATGGTCGTTGTCAATGAGGCGATAATGGAGGCTGGATTGCGATTCCCATTGTTGTTCGTTGTCTCCTACTTGCTGACCACCTGGAACATAGTGCCGCTTCAACTGACGCCGAACGCCTGGCTACAGATTGTCTGCACCCTTACTTTGTTTGGTGGCCATCAGCTATATCGTCTTCCTTCGCCGTTGGAGATGAACCACCTTTCAAACTGACGGTACAAAAAGGCTCTGTTAGCGGCTACCACATCCAAGGTCGCTCAGGCCGGGTGATCCTTGGGGTCCCGAACAAAGTAAGGGGCAATCCGTTGAAGTTGTTCTGGGTCGGCAGCGCGTGGAAGTCGGCAGCGAGCGACAACCCCACCGACGAATTGGATATTCCCACCGGCTTTCGAGAGAGGAGTCCGAGTAAGGGTTTAGACTCTCTCTTCGTTGGGATACATTCTGAACTGATCTAATTTGGCTCTTTTTGCAGGTGCCATTGTTCCTGCGGCAGGCGACCTTACTTTTGACTTCGCGATCGTCTGGGAGAAGATGCGGAGTCTTCCTGATGACCTTATATATGCTCGCCAAATCAACAACGAAGCCTGTTGGTTGGACGCTCGTCTATTTCGCTACCCTCGTCATCTAAAGGTTCCAGGTATGAACTTTCACGATCTTATTTGACATGTCGATCGTCTTGACGGAGGAAGTTTACTAACTTTGTCGATTGCTTTCTTTTGCAGAAATTCGCTTCCCTTGTTTCCCATAGCCCCCGGATGCGATCGCCATGTCTAATCCGGGGCCACCTTCGCCAAGGGAAGAAGACGAGCCGAGCTCTTGTGGCGCCGACCCGACCTATTCCGGAGGTCAGGACTGTCGTGGAGCCCATCGCCGAGGAACCAGAGCCGCGGGAGGAGGAAAGCCTCCAGCTCAACTACAAGAAGCAGAGGGTGGTGGAGCCCTCGACCTCTGCTGCTGCTGATGCGCCCACCGTGGCGCCGCCGATCTTCGTGCCCCCGCTTTATGTGGTTCCACTGGTGGAGGGGTCCACGCCCTCTTCGCCTTTTCTGGAGGCCATGGCGATCACTGATGCTGAGGTCCCGCGTGAGAGGCGGTACTTCGGCCGCGATGCAGAAAAGATCGAAAGGTAAGCTTGATTGCTTTTGTTGGGTTGAGAATACTCATGTCCTCCATATACTAACTCTTTTGTTCCTGTCGCAGGGTTCGTCATATCGACCCGAATTGCTCGCCGTTGGTGAGGGATTTTCTTACGAGCAGATCTCCTCGCCAGACTTGCAATGTCCCCCATTACCTCGCCCGGGCCACCAATTCCTTGCCGAAGGCCTGGACGACTGATGTGGACGTGATCGCACGCCGGCGATATTCCGATTTGATGCAGGCGACCTTTGACCTGGCCCTTCGGACGGCGACGATGGCCGCCCAAGCTGTGAAGGAATATGAGGGGCAGAACTTGAAGATGCTCCAGGCGGAACAAGAAGATGCTCGAAATCAGAATGCCGAGTTTGTGGACAGGATCGTAGCGATGGAGAAGAGTTCCTTGGAGGCGGCCAAAAAGGCGAGCGAAGACCTCAAACGGGCCCGGGCGACAACTGATCAGATGAGGGATCAGATGACAGATGCCCGCAGGTTGCACGAGGCCGCTGAGAAGGAGACGGATGAGCTAAAGGCGGTCGTTAATCGCTTGACCAGCGAGCTGGCAATGTCAAAGGAAGAGGTGGCTGCCAAAGCTGCCGAGCTCCAGGGCGCGAAACAAGTGCTTGCGGGTTTGAAGGAGAAAATGGAGGCGATCGAGGCCGACCCCTATCTTAATGTGGAATACGTCAGTGAGTTTGCCTATAACATGGCTTATGCTGACGCAATCCATGCTGTCAAGAAGGGAGGGCTCGAGGCCAGCCCCTTGGTAGATAACTTCAAACCCTATGTGCTCGAGCACCCTTTGCAGACCGCATTCACCGTGCCAATCCTCGACCTCTCCTCAGTTCATGGGGTCTAACTGAGTTGGTATCCATCGCCATACAACCTTTCTGACCTAAATGCCCCAGAAGACGATGGTGCCGAGCCCGCTGCTGGCGAGGGAACGGGTGCCGATCTTTGAGCTTTTCTGCTTTTTAGCTTGTAATTTTCTAGCTTTTGCTGTATTTTGCCTTCGGGCGCTTGTACACATATTTCGAATGAAATGAAATAATATGTTTGCTTCTGATTTCTTGTTTGCATGATCGTCTTTCTGAGTCTTTGCATTTGACTTTATACAAGTGTGTTGAGGAGCGATCGTCGTGGGCATAGCTCCAAGTGAATTGATATAACTCATACTGGTAACTTTCTGAATGAAGTCGATCGCTGTATGTATATTTGAACAAAGACGATCCTTGTATGTTTTACCTCCGCTCACCCCCTTGTTTTTGTTTACTTAGTGAAATTAAGGGAACGAAAATAAATCGTTTGGCGAGCGGTCTTCAATTTTGCAGATTCCTTGAGGAAGGCCGACCATCTCAGCCTTGAGGAACCGTACACGGTTGTGGAGGTCGATGGACCGACCTCAGCGGCCGTGTCTTGTGCGCGAGCGACATTCCGTCTGATGGCCTACTTCTCGCGACTCACTTAATTGTGAGGGTCCTCCGTAGGCTACGTTTTGCCTCGCAATGTAGCGATGGGGCGGACGATCTCTTCCTGGTGGATTCCTTTCACGGGGCGCCGTCGGATGAATCGACTTCACGACCGTGGCTTGTTAGCACTTTTCTACCGGGGTCCGAGATGTTAGATGGCGGTCCTTTGTGTGCATACGTTGTGACGGGGGTAGGGACGCGTCGTATTGTTCCGTCCATCATGTTAAATGATGCACCTTTGAAGGCGGGCGAACGTGTCCACATATCTGTTTTGGAGGGTCCTTCGGCTATGCCTGTCTCGTATTTAAACGAAGGGCAAGCGATCTCTGCCCAAAGAAACCATGCATGGATGAGGCAGTCAGTTCCATCGACCTCCAGGACCATGGCTGCACTCTTCTACCTCGGATCGTCATGTTAGACAGCAATCCTTGACGGTATACATTGTGCTGAGGGAGGCGATCTCGTGCCTAGGTCCACCATGTTAGATGATGAAATTTAGAGGGCGAGCGAGTCCTCCATTTTTGGAGATGTTGCTTGGGCAGTAGCCTTTCGTTTGACGTGGAAACTGGGGAAAGATCTCCGAAGTTTCCACCTTTTGATCGAAGCATAAGGATCTGGCCGCCGGGGTCGATCGGGTTGGAAGACTGATGATTGTCGTTCTGTCGCCGATCGCGACCGGCTAATTGACTAGATTGTCCAGCTTGCCCTCCTCGAATAATCTCCAGAGTTGTCTGAGGAGGTCGCGGCATTGGTCGGTGTTGTGGCTGGGACTTTTGTGGTAGGCACAAAATTTATCGCGGTCCAGATGACTGTTGTCCCTTATCGCCTTCGGCTTGCTTAGCCGCTCGCGCCCCTGGATTGTAACACCCCCGAGATATTCAAGGTATATTACTGTGCCGTGGATCTCTACATGGGACCCACCAGGCTAGAAACAATTTACACAGTAAAATACACATCATCAAATAGAAAATCAAATCACACGCCCGGCACAACCGGCGGAATAATCAACAATGACAAACATAAATAACTTGACGAATACAAACCATAATCCGAAGAGAAAAGCCTAAGTACTCGCGAGTATGTTCTATAAGTTTCAGAAGTGGACAACAATCATATCGAATGAAATAACGAAAATAAAAGGACTCAAATGCATATGTCAACAACCCTGGCCAATATTTTCGTACTGTCCTGGTGTCCGCTCGTCCGGCAAAACATAACCTGAAATCCATAACAAGAATTTCCCCAAAATGGGTCCCCAAAGGGGTTAGCAATTACGCTAGTACAAGTAATCAAGGCAAACCAATCGCTTACACATTTCGTAGTACATGCACCAATATCATTTCAAAAACCTAAACCAGACATGTCTTTTCCGGAAACAAACAGTCACAATCAAATTTGCCTAGGACCGGGACGAAACCACAAATCCCACCCGAGGCTTCTAAGGACCGTCCCGAGCTGGCCACTTTATAAAATGAGTCACGCACAGGCATCGCCTAGGACCGGGACGAAGCCACAAATCCCACCCGAGGCCTCTAAGGACCCTCTCAGGCTGGCTAGCGAAACAAACTCGTTAATCCAGAGTGAAGTCATAGATTCCCCCGAGGCCCCGTCGGACCCTCCCAGGGTGAGCAAAGCACACACAATATACATTACCATTTCATGTTGAGCATAAAGGTTTCCAAAAATACTTGCCTTGAATAATTGATGACGCAACGAACAGAAAGGAAAATCACCGACGAATGCTAAGAATCAACGGAACCGAACCTAACGATTTGAAGAACATAATCACAACCAACACTAGGCGAATACGGAAATGGAATACACCCGAAAACCCGCCTACGATTCATGTATATTCGTACAAAAATAACAACGAGGGCGTACCACAACCAAACCCTCTCGATTTCGCAAAACCATGAAAATATACCATGAATCCGTAGGAAAACTAATGATATCAATAAGATTAATCATACTCATCATGAATTAACCGACAAAACGAGACGAATCGGACAAAAATCCCAAAACCCCCAAATTATCCAAAAGTAGGGTTCTAAGAGATTTACCTTGGATTAGGATGAAAGATTCACGTTGATGTTGTTATTATACACCAAGAACTCAAAGAAGATGATAGTTGAGATGATTGGAGGAAGAAAATCGCCAAGAAAATCGCCCGGAATCGCCACAGCCGCGGAGAGGAGGAAGAAATGAGAAAATACGTTCATCTCGGTCAACTCCCTGGTTTATAGAGCCAGGGAGTGTTAGCGCGCGCTAATCCTCAAAGTTAGCGTGCGCTAACGGGACAAAACTCGTGTCCATATAGTTAGCATCCCAGTCGAGTAGCCAGATTTCTGGCCGTTAAAGTGTGCTATTCGAAACGTAGTGTGCGCTAATAATCTCTCGGTAGCGCGCGCTATCGACCATAGCGTGCGCTACCTGGACATCATCCGAGTCCAGAAGAAACTAATAGTACACACCTGATCCAGTTAGCGCGCGCTATCGACCAAACGTAGCGTGCGCTAAAAGTGTATCGGTAGCGCGCGCTATCGGCCAATAGCGTGCGCTACCTGGGCACCTGATCGAGTCCAGTAGCAAACTGTCCAGTACTGGACAGTCACTCTAGCGCACGCTACCGGGCAATCTCAGCGTGTGCTAGCCCCGACATTAGTGTGTGCTAGACTACGTAGCGTACGCTAATCCGTCAGTCCAGAGGGATGGAATCAGCACTGCCACTCCCAGGGTGAGCTCGCTAGCGCGCGCTACAAAGCAGACGTAGCGTGCGCTACTAAGGGACCTCTAGTGTGCGCTATGCAGAAAAGATAGCGTGCGCTAAGTACGAAATGCAAACGGTCCAAAACACTGGAATATGAACGAAACATCAACAGAACATCTCAAAACGAATAATAACATAGAATGGACCCACGGAAACCCCGGAACGGCGGTTCCGCATATCAATACGAGAATCAGGTCAATAGATGATGGAAGAAATACACTGAAAATGAAAATACCGGGAAAAGAAAAATGCGGATATTATATGGATGGCGTAGAAAATCTGGGCCGAAGATAGATTGAGGTTGTGGATGAGATGGGCTTCCGCATCCTCGAAGGCCCTGTAGTCACCGTGTGGCTTGGCGGCCGCCTTGTTGGACTTGGCGATCGCCGTCTCTGCCCCCTCACCTTGGCGAAGGGTGAGAAACCTCCGCCTGGTCCCAAAGTCTGTGGCCTTGGCACAGAAGATCGCGTAGGTCAATGGGACGTCCTTCATAAGGTGCCTGAACATGGGCGATCGACCATCGAATCCCCTAGGACCGAGTAGAGTGCGATCTTGTCGCTTATGGGCTCACCGATGAGGATTATTTCATCTACCCGGTCGATGTAATCCTCGTCGGACTCATCTTTCCCCTGCTTGATCCTCATCATTCGGTGGGGACCTTTCGGTCGAGCGACCTTGGCGGCGAAGTACGACGTGAAGTCGCTCGCCAGTTGTTCAAAGGAATTGATGGATCATGGTGGCAATGAGATGTACCACCTATGGGCCAGGTTGCCCAGTGTTAACGGGAACATACGGCACCTGGTCGCGTATGTTGCCCCGCATCCGGTCATGTAGATCCGGAACTTTCTCAAGTGAGTCTCGGGGTCCGATCTCCCCTCATATAATGGTGTTTGAGGAGGAGTGATCTTGGGCTGCATAGGGGCAAGCTCGATATGGACCGCGAGTGGCTCACTCGGTCCTGTGATCTTTCTCTGGGCGCCTGCCCCAGTTTCTAGGAGCGCCTTCATCTCGTCGAGCTGGCATTGTATTGCGGCCTTCTCCGTAGCCTGACCACTCGTGGTTTGGCTCTCGGAGCGGGAGCCGAGGCGATCGTGTATCGATCTCCTGGCTCCGCGGTAGGCGGTGAGGTTGTCGTCGCCGATCTTGGGAGTTGGGTATGCCGAACTCCTGGTGATGGATTCGGGCTCCGTCGTCTCATGGCTGGGGCCAGAATGCCCTGGTCGCCATGAAAGGTCACTTCCAAGCCGGCTGAAGACAGAACTATCCCGCCTTGCGAGCGCCCTTTCAAGTGGATCGAGATTCTCTGATGATCGCTCGATAAGTAATCCCTTGAGCTTCCATTTGCTCACGCGGCGGATGCCGGAGGGGGTTATAGGGGCACATCGCATGCTCTCCGTCGCTCCCTTAGGATGGCCATGGCCTCCTCGATCTGTTCCGCAGTTTGGAATTGATTGAGGGAAAGGCTGGGGCCGTCCCTCGGGGGCGGGATCGAGAGTCTCGCGTCTCCGCGGCTACCCTCCGCCGTAGGTTGAGACTAGGTTTGGGCCGGAATAAGACATTCGGCGAACCGCAAACTGGCTCCCTTCTATGTGGTGGCAGATGTCGTAATCTTGAAGGTTTTTCTTTGAAGAACAGTGAGTGTTTCTTGAAGTATATATTCCGGAGAACAGTGAGTGTTCTTCGAAATGGTTGGATAAAAAATGAAGGTAGATGCCCCTCCTTTTAGCGCCAATTGTTGTTACCTAAAATATTATTCGGAGGGGATTTCTGGAATGGATGAGTAACAAACAAATTGCAAGAGCACGTCCGAGGGAAAGTAAATAACACAAGATTTGCCGGGGTTGTTAGTCCCGGGCTTGAATGCTCTCGCGAGATATTATTAATACGAATACTTTAGAGTACAAATATTAATGTTAGAGTACAATTACAATGAGTGTAACGACCCTAGTTATCTAGCTCCTGAGTGCTGATGATTGCCGGAAGAACCAGAGTTGATGCTCCGTGGTTCTTGTAACAAAGAAGAAAATGCTGTATGGATTTCTGTGTAGGATTTGACTGTTCGATCTGACTGCCAGAGAGTAGACTGTAAGAGAGTGCTTTTCATCCGAGAGTCAGAGAGTCGACTATGTAAGACTGGCTCAACCTCTTTCTAAATGCTGGAGGTCATCTATTTATAGAAGAAGAGGTAGTTGGGATGTCGTGATCCCAAACGGACGATTGCCTTTCCTGCATTATAGTAAGCAGACCATCGTCTTTAGCACATGGGTCGGTTCCTTAAAGTCTGCGGCTGCTATAGGCAGCCAGCTGAGCGAACCAATGAGAACGAAGCACGCGTCCCGTGTCACTGTCTTGGGAGGTCCCACCTAGGACCTTTCGGAGGGTCTGTCGGTAGGTGGGGCTGTCTTTGTCACCGATAGCTGTGGGCTGGAGTCAAAGATCCTTATTCCGCGGCGCCATTTGCGGATCTGCACGTGGGTCTTCACCCCGAGGTTCTAGTCTTCGTAGACTTTATCGGAGGTCGGCTTGGCACACGGCATAAGAAGGTCGTCTTTGAACGGGTATTGATGTCGATCGCCTTGTGAGTCGATCGCTCGGTTCTCGATCTGGAACCTTCGGCTGGCTAGTCTACCTTGGATTACTTGACGTTGACTTGGTCGCTCGGCCCTTATGCCGATCGCTGCTGAGGCGTATAAAACGACACACAACACATGCTAATAGTCGGGACCCACTAATATCAAGCATACATTACAACCTTTCATGAATTTGTCTAGTAATTATATAGATTGTGAACTATTATATTATTTTATAAGGCACTAGTAATATGATCTTCAATATGACACCAACACACCACATTATCTATAACAAAAAATAATTAGACAATACATTTGCATTACCATAACGTGAATAAATATGCAAAATATGTGATTAACTATAATTAATATTCTCATAGGTAGTTACACCGAAATAAGATAATACAAGCATAAAGTATGCTTTGCATGATACAACCCTAACAAAAAAATCTGGCTCAAGTTTCCTAGTTCTAACACTAAAAGCAGCTCATTGATGCACCCCAATCATACCAGGGAACTCTTCTGTCTTTCCAACATTAGTTTGTACACTTGTATTAGCTCCTCATACATATCCATTATGATGTCAATATATTTTTAAGATACGTCATTCTTCGCTAAGGCCCACTAAAGCACGTTCTTTGGTACTTTATCTTATACCTTCTCTAAATCAATCAGAACCATACGTGGATCTTTTTTTATCTCGATAGTGTTCTATTATCTGTCTCATGAGATAGATGGCTTCCCTGGTCAATCTTGTTGGAGAAATATCGGTATTTGTGCCGTTGTGCAGAAGCGTAAATATAAAGTGCAGAAATTAAACAACACATGGATTTATAGAGGTTCGGCTATAATCGAGCCTACGTCCTCTCTCAGTATCTTTTTCTATAGGATAAAGATCAAAACCTCTGCACCTCACTTCTATTGGTCGATGGATAACTGATTATAATCACGTCTTTAATTGGTCCATGATAAACCACTCGTACTTGTCTTTGTGTCGGTCCAAGTTAAATTGTTTTCCTTTTCGTAGGACAAGGAATCAACCTCTCTAGCTTTCTATGGGTACTAGATAGACTTCACTTAGATATCGATTGTGATTCTAATAATGCCGGATCCTTTATCCTAATAACACCGAATCCAATCATATCTTTTTTTTACCTCTCGTGTATGTGTTGAATGCATAAACACTCAAACTAACAATATAAGCTCAATATCACAACAACAATATAATGTATATCAATTTCTGATGAATGTATCGTTTTCTTGAAGTTGTTGTATTGAAACAATACCATAGGAATGGTATTTATAGGCATTGGAGCCTTAATAACCGTTGCCTCTTCAGACTGCATTACGTATGCTATATCACTCCTGTTACGTACGTAAGCTCCTTTACGTATGTTAACATATAAATGTTACGTACGTTAACATCACCCAGTTTCAGTCCAGTAGCATTCGTTCTTTTCCTTATGTACGTTAGCCAATCTTGCATTACGTACGTTATCAAGGTCAATATGTCCGTTGCATGCTGAACTATGCCATGACGTCATTTCCAAGGTTCTCCTTGTTTGAATTCGCAAACACTCCATTACGTACGTTAGCCAACCTCTCTTGCATACGTTAAATAGCTTATATTACGTACGCTATATAGCTTATGTTACGTATGTTAAGCTTGAACAATTCCAGCTTTTTGCACTTCGTTTCCTTCGATGCTTTGCTTCGCCTTTTTGTTGTTTTGTTTTGTATATCAACTTAGTCATCAAAACTCTATTAATGCATGTATGGAACAAAATGTTCCAACAAATCTCCTAGGAACAAATCCAAATTGATTTTTTTGAGATCTTCACATACTTTTTGAGTCTTTGTTCATACATTTATTCCCATAATTTCATGGTATGACTCATTAGTTTAATTCTATGATAATTGTAATAATCTTGAACATCATCTTTATTCTTATAAAAAATGACGACAGAACAGCATATCAGTGACATCTTGTTGCTTCTCCAGATCATGTTGAAAATCATAGTTATCAATTCGGCCTTTTCTTTCCCCAAAACACCTCCAAACTTCAATAGGCATGCCATTTGGTCCTCCTGCTTTCTTCGATCCTATCTTTTTCAATGCTATTCTTACTACATCCTTTTAAATTCCTGGCATAAGTTCTTGGTTAACCATACTTGAAAGGATGTTTGAATCCCTAATACCTTGTTTTCGACGGCTATTGAATAGGGTATCAAAGTGTGACCTCTATCTATTCTTATCTCTTATTCTTAAACCAAAATCTTTTAGTCAATAGCCTTCACGCATTTAACTCTCTCAATATCCCATGTCTTCTTGTCTCTCAAATAAAAGCCATAGATATCTTTCTCCTTCGTTCATTTCCGATCTTACATATAATTCTTGATTGACCTTTTCTCTGACATCTCCCACTACCTTTTAAGCTTATCTTCCAACCTAATTGTATTTTCCATAGTTCTCATAGCTCCCGCATTTCACAAATACTTTATGACATTCACGTTTGGTCTTTATCGCTTACTTAACTTCATCACTCCACCAAAATGTATCCTTACCCCATGGTCTGTTTCTTTTAGAACTTCTTTTACACCTTTCTTTATGTTATGATCCAACATATTCCAAGTAGAATATATATATATATATATATATATTCATCTTCGTGCAATCGGATCAAATACAGTTACTGACAGTCTTAGCAACAAAAGTATGTTGGTTCTCCAGTTGGAGCTTCCACCATTTGAATTGAGGGTCAACTTGTGGTCTTCCCTTTCTTAAGTGACTCTTACCTCGAAAATCAAGCACCACAACTTTATGCTGCATTGCAGCACTCTCACCTGGTATCACTTTGCAAAAATCAATGTAACTTTCACTCCAAATATTCCTTACTAATCAAAACTATAAAAATAAAATAAAAAATTAAATGTACTATATATTTAGTAAGCGACTTATAATTTGAGACGAAAGAGATTATACCTACATTAATTTAAGATGGGAGTAATACTTTATGGATATTTTATTACTTTAACTCTGTTTTATATGTTCTTTATGATTGACATACTTTATAAGTAAGGATCAATCAAATTCTTTTCGCATATATACAAATTTCAATTACTTTTATCAATTTGTATGAAAAGTTAATTGTACTTATATAGTTGGGACATGGGTAGTATTATTGTTGATGTAATATATCATTATTATTATTGTTATATATATATATATCATTATTATCAATTTGTATGAAAAGTTAATTGTACTTATCTAATATTATTATCTAATATTATTATTTTAGTTTAGTAACTTAATTTCAATTTAGTTCAATTTAATTGAGTTTAGTTCAATGTATAGTTCAGCTCAATTTAATTTATCAAGTTTTAGAGAGAAATAACAAGAATCTTACTTTATCAATAAAACTTACCACCTCCTTTCTTTTCCACGCAAAAGACAAAAATAATATGCTTTCTAACCAGCCCGACGCTATATTCTGGCCACTTTATCGTCTTAATTTTTTTTGAGAGCTACTATCCCCCCCCCCCCACCCCGCCGATACCCGCCGTCTCCCCCCTCCACTTTATTTTTTTCCCTATTCTATCCTTGGATACTTTTTTTTTCAATTTTATCTTAATATATTTAACATTAATATTATTATTTTTATTATTATTAAAATTAATATTTTCTCATATTTTATATATTATTTTAAAATATATTGTTAGAAAATAAGATAAACAAAAAATATAATATAAAAATATTTAGTCCTTTGCACTTTAGTTTTGTTTTGTTTTTCTTTTTTTATATTCTTTATTTATTTATTCTTTTTTTCTTTGAATTTTTATTTTACTTTATTATTATCAAAATTAAAAATTTCTATTATTTATTTATTTATTTTTATATTATTTATGATTAAAAATAACTACGACAGAATATAATAAATAATAAATACGGAAAATACGATCAATATTGATAAATAAATTATTTAATTACATTATCTGGTCATCAAATCGAACCAAAATTATATCCTTTCTCCATATGGATCAGCCCATCCTTTACAATCTTCACTCACATTATCAATAACTATGACGAATCCATTTTTTTATGGTCGTCCTCAGCCAATCTAACATCTCATCTCTACTTTCAAAAATCTGTAAAAAAATAAAAAGAGTAAAACTGATTAAATGAGCAATATATATATATATATACTAAACTAATTAAATGAAAAGAGCAAAACAAAAAAATATTTTTACACGGAAAAAGAGAGATGATGAGTTATACCAAAAAAAAATATTTATACGAAAAAAGAGCAATATATATATACCAAAAAAAATGACGAAACACGAAAAAAAGATATTTACACGAAGTCGTACCTGATCAGTGGTAAATTCACACGACATGTTCCCATTATTTGCTGAATTATATTCTTCCATTTATTATAAACAGAATAGTGTTTCAGAAATGTGAACAAATAAATGATATTACATGAGAAATTTAAGAAGAAAATATAGAGAGATGATGATTTATATTTCTTCTTCACTCCCTATTTATAGCCAAACAAGACTACTAAATAATAAAAATGATTGACATGACAATTCAATAGGTAGTATAGATTAGGGAACTATTTTGGTGAAAGACTTTGAAATGACAATTCAATAGGTAGATATATGTTAGGGAACTATTTTGTTGAAAGACTTTGAAATGACAACTCAATTGGTAACTAATAATAATATATATCAAGATAATAATATATGATCTGAATAATAATATATATTATTTGTATAGATGACTATTGATGTAGTTGAGGATATTGCAATTTGTTATTTGGAAAAGGGTTGTTTTTAAAATATATGGAAAATATTTGTTGGTGAATATTGGGATAAACTCGGCCTTTTCTTATCGGAATCGACCCACTGAATAAGAGTCACCGCGGTGAGGTCTGTCGCTTTTTGGCCAAAAAACGACGTTTAAGCCTTCGATTTTGCTTTTTTCTGTTTTTAGGGACTTAATTATAATTTTCTAAAAGTTTGTGTGGTTGTTATTAATTGCCGTGATTTTAACTCTAGCTTCCCTAGGGTATATATATGCGTGTAAGGCCTTTATTTCAAACGTTCAATGAATTGAAGTTTTCTCTAAATTTTCTTGAAATTTTTAGATCGGTTGAATCGAGTTTTAGAATGCGGTGTTTCAGGGACGGTTGATCCGTTCACATATTTTCTAAATATTTTTTTTAAATATAAATATATTGTATAGAAATTTTTTTATAAAATAGTAAAAAAATTATCGAAAAAATATCAGTAAAAAATTGAAAAAATTTAAAGTATTATATATATATATATATGTGTGTGTGTGTGTGTGTGTGTGTTTTAAAAAAGTGGGAGGGACAAAAAAGATATTTTGGTCTTTTTTGTCAAGAGGGGGGATTAGCCAAAAGAGGGGGGATTAGCGGTTCAGTCCATGGAGAAGGATCTTGTAGTGCATCCCCATCTCAATGAGCGACACGTGGCGGTCCTTTTATTTAATGAGTTACTAGATGTCCTCCCGTGCGATGCACTGCGTAAAATATTAAATATTTTATTATATTAGTAAAATATGATTGAATTTCAATAATATTGGTAATTTATTAGAAAATATACATGGGCCAATATACACACACACACATAAACTATTGTTTGATTTGCTTTAATTTAAAGGGCACATAGGAAAACTATAATTTAATTAAGCATAGTCATTTATTTTTCATGTAGGACAATATGAGTCTTATATCTAATTTTATAAATAATAAATTAAATTATATTTATTATTATCAACTTTTATTAAAAGTATCCAACCTATATTCTTATTAATATAAATTTCTTTTATATGATTTGGCATTATTATAATTATTATATTATTTTATAATTAGAACAACATAATTCTGAAAAATCAAATAAATGTTGAAGTACAAAAGTATGAAAATAAACTAAAAATATATATTTAATATTTTAATCATCTAATATATTATTATTATTATATTTAAATTACTTTATATGTATACTATATAGATGTCAAATTAAAGAGTACGAAGTAAGAATTAATTTGATATATTTTTTTATCAAAAATAAAATTGATATGAAAAAGTTATAATTGTTTAAAGTATTAAGTTAAAAATAACAGGAATAAAATGAGAAGAAATTTTTAATTGGTAGATATTATATATGGAATAACCCTCTAACATCCATCCCAAACTAAATATTTATTTCTTTTAAGATTTTTAAACAGAGAAATAATGTGGTGATGACACATGTCCTTTAATTTTTTTTGCGACTCTCTTTTAATATTAAGTATGGATTTATCAAATGAGTGTAGTTTTAAATGAGTGTTATTTTAAAACATATTTACCATATAAGTGTACTTTCAAACATATTTACTAAATAAGTGTATTTTTTTATTTAAGTGAGTTTTTATTATTTTTTTTATTTTTTTTAAATCATTATTTTTTCTTCTTTTTCTAACTGTTTTTTACTGCCTTTTTAACTGTTTTTTTACTGCCGCTTTTAAAACTATTTTTACTACTTTTTTCTGTTTTTACTGCCTTTTTTAAACTGTTTTTTACTGTTTTTACTGCTATTTTTTTTACTATTTTTATTACCCCTTCTGTCTAGTAGTTGTAAATAATTTACCACTACTAGATAGTAGTGGTAATAAGTTTACCACTATTAAGACACAAGGGGTAAATAGTTTACCACTCCTGGGACAGAAGGGGTAAATAGTTACCACTACTGTGACAGTAGTGGTAATATTTAAAATATATTTACCAAATGGGTTTAATTTTAAAACATATTTGACATATGTGTGTACTTTCAAACATATTTACCAAATAGGTGTAGTTTTTTATTTAAGTGGGTTTTTATAGAAAACTACGCCTATTTAGTAAATATGTTTTAAAACTACAGTTATTTAAAACTACAGTTAAACCTCGATAAATGAATATTCGATAAACGAATAACCTCGCCAAATGAATAATTTTCTCTGGTCCCAACTCTTTATACCATGTTCAAATTTTCTTTCGATAAATGAATAATTTTGCTAAATGAATATTTTTCTCCGGTCCCGACCATATTCATTTATCGAAATTTTATTGTACACTCATTTGGTAAATAACTCATTAAATAAAATGACCGTCACGTGTCGCTCATTGAGATGGAGATGCACTACAAGAGCCTTCTTCGTGGACTGAACCGGGGATTAGCATACCCTTTTTTTTCTATGCAATTCAACGTTGGACTCCAATTCTCAATACTTCATTTTCCTGAAAAAGTCAAGATTGCACTTCCATTATTTCCTACACACCTTTCCATTAGATGCTAACATTTCATCACCTTATTTGTTATTCAATGTCAAAGATTCATCTTCGAAAGTCTATTCCAATTCTCCATGCTTCATTTTCCCGAATGAAAACAAAAGTCAAGATTGCACTCAGCATTATTTTCAACGCACGCACCTTTCGATCCTCATTAGTCACTTCCAGGTATCAGGGTCAAAACCCCACGCATAGCAAATTTGGTCCGTCCAACTCGTGGGATTTTAGTACGCAAAAGCCAAATGGGAACTGGATTAGTGGCGGACCGACGGCTCAGATGATTGGGCATTCTTGCAGACTCAAGCGTCCAAATTATTCTTTTTTTTATACTTCTTCCGTCCCAACTTATTAGTCCTAGGTTGGGGCAGCACAGATTTTAAGAAATTATTAGGTGGGTAGATGATGAGTGGAGAAAGAGTAGTTAGTAGAGAAAGTGTCTCACTTTATTAAGTAATAAAATAAGAGTAAGAGATAAAAGGTTTGTAGTGGGGTAGTGTCCAAAAATAGATAGGACTAATAAGTTGGAACGGACCAAAATGACAAATTAGGACTAATAAGTTGGGATGGAGGGAGTATAGTTTTAATACTAAAGGACATCTAAAAACAATAAATATTGTAACAAGAATAGGAAAAATCAAAATTAAATAGTGGAATTAATTGCATGTTGCAGATACAGTTAATTATAAAAGAAATAGACACAAAAAAATAAAAATAATTCAAAATATTTTAAAATTAAGAGTAAATGGCCCAAATTATCTCAACAATATAATAACATAAATATTATTTAAAATAAAATATTATACAATTAAAAAAAATGGAAAGATCCAAGGAATATGATTTTAAAATCACATAAAATTTTTATAATTACATCGCTCTTCCTCCATTTCGCTCGGAATCTTTATCCACATTCTTACATGTGTAATATCCGGATAAATTGTTGGGTATTTTCATCCGTATTTGAACCCTGTATTACCTGAATTGGTGCTATCAATAATCGAAGTACGATCGTTTCCGTATTCGTATCCTCATGCATGATAATATCAACTTTTAATCCTTCACATGCAACTACTTCGTAACGCACGCTAACAGGTAAGCGTAACGTGCGCTACTTAATCGGAGATAGCGTGCGCTACGAGCTAGACGTGGCGTACGTAAGGAGATCAATAATTGAATGGTCGCTAGCACACATGGACGGCTGGTGGTGGGGCTCGGAAAGATTCCCGCGGATGAACCTGGACAGTTTTGGGGTCAACGGGTGTTAACGTACGCTAAGGTTTGTAACTAGCGTACGCTAATGTTTGTAGCTTACGTACGTAATGCATAGGGAGTAACGTACGTAAGCTAATACAGAACGAGACAGTAAGCTATCAGTGAACGATAGCGTACGCTAAGATCGAATGGTAGTGTGCGCTAAGTCGATTACGTACGTAAATGGCTAAGGCTAACATACGTAAAGCTCAAGATATTATATATATGGACAACACCCCATTTCATTTCACTTCGTCCCTTTCACTTGTACTTCGTTTTCCTTCATTTCTAGGGGGTCTCCAGCCCTCTAAAACACCTATAGATCACATAAACTCGATCATTTAAGTTACGAAACATCTTGGATTGACATTCAAGCAATCGGAGTTGGATGCTACCTCTTGTCTCTGCGTTTCTTTCATATTAAGGTATGTTGATGCTACCTCAACCTTGAATTCATGTTCTTAAGGATGTTATGAACATACCACCGGGATTATTAAGCTCCATAGATAATTTTTATCCGAACACCATGTTTTTGGAAGTTGGAATGTTCATGCTTTAGTTACCCGAGTTAAGAACGTTATAGTCCGACTCTTGTTATGATGATCAAGTAAGGTAAATTTTCTGAGATTAATAAACCATATTGTATGGTGTTTCCATAATGATCATAGACTTAATGTTGATAACAACCTCATATTTTCCGAACAACCTTTGAGGATCTATAATCAAGATTTGGAGTGAGTCTTATGATGGGAGGACTAACCTGGAATTCATAGACATCAACACCATAGGATCATTATGATTCACATGAGTATGATATGTGTGTATATGACGTACGTTAAGCTCTATGCATTACGTACGTTATACCCTCAGACAAGGCAGTCGTCTGAACTGAGAAGAACTGTCCAATGCATGCTTAGCGTGCGCTAATACTTGTACCTTACGTGCGCTAACATGCAGACGTAACGTACGTTACGTATGTGTGTAACGTACGTTACGAAGAGAACAGTTAGGGTTCAGCCATCTTTTTATGCTTTTCCTCGTGTGATTGATTGTTTATTTAATGATAGGATATTAAGGAAGAATTTCCTCTGATAATCCAGTGTTGAGCCTTTCCGATCGTCGTTTCCGTTGGAGTTCCAGATTGTTCCAATCAACTGTATTTCCGGAGTATTCGCGAGAGATTACCAAGGCAAGTACCTTGATATACGAATTATAATTACGTGAAATCATTGTTGTTGAAGTGCATGAATCATGTTATGAATATCTGCACTTATATTATATATATATATATATAGATATGCGTGGATATATGTATAGATATATGTATATGTATATAAATATATATATGGAGATAAATGTTGGGTGATTCATACCAATATTAGTCGACGTACTCAACTTAGACTAAAGTACGAATAATATTTATAGAGGTAATATGGTAATATTTGTATTTTCGGTTGAGTTACGATATAAGGATATTTATGTAGTATTGATTGATAGTGTTGAAGGCCTAATGAGCTAAGTCTTGATGAATAACGTGCGAGTTATTGTTTACTTTGTGTAGTTACGTACTGGCGAATAAATTCTGTGAATTGATGAACTGATTTGATAATTGTTGCAACGGTTGACTGTGTGCTTGGTATTTGTAATAATGTGAATACTTGTTATGAGAGACGTCATATCCGGGTACCTCTGAGGGCGGGGCGTGCACTCCGGCCTGATGTACGCTGCAATGAGCGGCTCCATATGATTGGTGAACACCGGTGTTACTTAATGCGCGAGCAAGGGGCGGCTCCTGTGGGAGTGAACGCCGGCGCGGTGACATGTGCAATGGGCGGCCAATATAGTGGAGTGAACGCCGGTACACAGGTGTGCAAGGGAGGCGCCTGGCAGGCTTATTGGTAACGGATATTTGAGTGATAGCTAAGACCCCGTTACCAAATGATTTTCAAAATTTAAATCTTTGCAACTTGCTTTAAATGTTGGTCTTGATGCAGACCGCGATTCGTGTTTTCTGGAGTTCGTTCCAACTTGCTTTAAATGTTGGTATCAGGGTTAATTAACCAAGGATATTTGACGAGATCTCCGAGGGTTAATTAATCAGGGGTCTTGAGCAGGTTTTGTCGAATGAGAGGTTGTGCCTTTGATTGTACTGTGTTGATTATTCTGTGTATTGGGTCGAGGACCCCGTGAGATGTTGAGATTTGATCTCGTGATGATATGATTCGGATTGGGCCGAGAACCCCGTGAGATGTTGTAATGATTCGCTTGTGATAGTGCTTTATCGTTTGGGTCGAGGACCCCGAATAACGTTGTAATAGTTTTCTTGCAAATTGTTTTCCACATGTTGGGTCAAGGACCCGAGAGCTTTTGGAGTATTTTCTAAAGTATTTCCATTTGACTTTCAAAACCCCAAGATGGCCCGAGTCAATATTAATGTTTTCGAACTTTCTTATCAAAATACTTTTCCTTTTATAAAAAGGGATTTTTCTGACTCCATGGGCTCGTTTAAAGTTTCATTGGTGTTATGTTCTGTACGGAGAATATGACAATGTGATTATCTTTCACCTTGTGTATGTAATGCTATTCTGTGTTGACCATTTAAATGTGTGGTTTGTGTTAAAGTTTCACGACTGTTGAGCTTTGTGTTTTTATTATTCGTATATCTTGTATATTATGTACTTGCACTAGCAAAATTCCAGTTTGCTAACCCCCGAGTTTTCGGGGTGGGTGGTCATATGCGCGAGGTTTTGGCAATCGGAGCAGTCACAGGATTGGCTGGGAAGGATATGGAGGACAATGATACTAATCACACCAGAGTTAGAGTCTTTTCTTTTGTTTCATTTTGGTCGGTATTTCTCTGTCGTTCGAGTATTCACCCTTGAATGGGTGTAGATTTCATTTATTAAATTGAATTGTCGTTCCTTTCTGTGTTCAAGTTTATTTTCCCCATTGAGATGTAAAGTTCATTTGTTTCTGAATTGTTTAATGACCTTGTCGGTCTGTGTTGTATTTAGATTGACCCCGGTCGGTCAATCATTTTGTAGTCTAGTAGAGTTTAGCCTTGTAGATCCTTGTATGAAGGGCCTACGGCGTGTAACATTTCCAGATGTATTATGGGGGTGTTACAACATGATATAGTGAATATGTCACTACCAATGTTCAGACTTTAGCCGGCAGCAAAAAGTCGTCGTCTAAAGTCAAAAACCGTATGCTAAAGTTGCCGATAGTCGGCTAAAAGTCGGTCGGCCGAGGTCGGTTGGCTAAATTTTAGCCGACGGCAAAGACAAAAGGGCGTCGACTAAAGTTTAACTTTAGCCAACGGCTAGACGTAAACTTTGTCCGACGGCTAGTGTAACACCCCGATATATTCAGGATTATTACAGCGTCGTAAATCCTTGATATAAGGATTTACTAGGCTAAGAATTTAAAAATAACATTATTAAATACCAACCGTAAAATTTATTATTACATCACAAGTCTGAAAAGTACAAATCGGCCAACACCCGAAAGCAAACCTCAAAAGATAAACAGAACGACAACGTACTCGAGTACTTATTAAAATGAAAACACAATCTGACAAACCATCCCGGCCGTACCATCACTCTGCACCGTCGTCATCATGCAGCTCTAGTGGTTATTTTCCCGTCCTCCTGGATCCTGAACATAAAACAAATATTCACCCTCGAAGGGGTTAGCACAACAATGCTAGTACAAGTACGATAATTATACGACAATAGTTTATTCAGCGACTCCTGAATAATTATATCAACAATGATAACAACAAGTCTCTCCAACGAGAAACAATAACAATGCACAAAAAAACGTGTCAATTTCAACATACTCGTGGTATTCCAACGATCCAGCGCACACTGCATTGATTCCCATGATGATCCCGTCGGACCAACACATGGTGGAGGTACCCGTCCAACAATCCAGCGCACACAGCTATAGATTCCCATGATGATCCCGTCGGACCAACACATGGTGGACAAAACAATCCCAACATATATGCACGACACATAACAGCATAACCGACATCAATACGGATAAACATAATTAAAGTAATTGCCTTCGAAAGACGACAAGGATTAAGTACTTCAACGAATGTCAATACGCCCGAAGGTCGCCCATTCGATCAATCACTTTGAAAAGATCGGAGCTTATTAGAAAATAAATAACAAAGAATTCAACTTACTTTACATAGCTAACGTTCAAACATCTAACATCCCAAGTTATGTTCGAGTTAACATTTTACGTATCGCCGGTTCACGGTTAAACTACTCGACGAACGCTAAGTCGAACTAATGACAGACTTCATGCGAATCAAATGACCATAACGGAGATGAAATGTCGACGTTTACGAATTCAATGATAGGCTAGACATCAAAATATTACTCCAATCTCGTTTATCAACCCTAAGGTATGGTTTGATTAATCTACGACTCATAATAAGGATGGACATAATCAACCGGGTTCTAGGTTAATCTATCGCAAGGATTTTCGTTCTACGATAAAATAGTTCTTCATACAAAGGTTCTACATTCAATACGGTTATCACCGACATAATCATTACGTCTCAACCACTACTATGAAGATTATCCAACTCCTTATAAGATGTGCATTTAATCTTGATCAACACCCTTACCATTCTTCCACTTGAATTCATTAATCATAAGTGATATCATAACAAGTCCTGTCATTATAACATTTCGAATTCATCATCAAATGTATGGTATAATCTCAGAAAACTTCATTCCAAAGTTTAACACAATCAAGGCTCAACTCAAAATCCTCTTAACAATAGAAAAACCTAAGTCTAATCATTCCTACCCGCCTAAACATGGTGTTCGATTCATAATATTCATAACAAACTCCATAATCTCAGTAGAATGTTTATAATCGACACTAAGGATATGAATTCCAATTGGTGAAGGATCAACATACCTTAATATAGAGGAGAACGACAAAACACTTGATGAAATTCAACACCGGAAGCTTGAACACCAATCCACAAAGGTCAAAGATCTTCTAACCGAACTGAGAGGTTGATATAAGGGATTTATAGAGCTGGGGAACTCTAAAATTTACAGAAAATCGGACAAGGGTGGAGGTGAAATGAAAGGAGGTTGATGTCTATAAATAGAGTCCATCGATATAACGTACGCTATCGTCTGTCGAAGTTCACTGTCTCATTTTCCATCCTACATAACGTACGTTAACACACCTTTATGTACGTAATCCTATCATCATAGCATACGTTATCTACCCCACTATAACATACATTATGCTTGTTGACCTGCTCTATCAAAAGTTGTCCAGATATAAGTGGGGGATCCGACAATCTCCTTATCTAGCCCTGCACGCCGCCTCACTTTGTCTTGTCTTGACCGCATTTTACGTACGCTAGGCTTGACACATAACATACGTTATCCATAGCTCGTAGCGTACGTTATATACAACTTCTAATGTACGTTAATGTCATGCAGAATCATGCATGAATTGACAAACTCCACACAATGTGATCATGAACATCAGAATAGAAATACGGAAAAATCACACTTCAATTATTAATACGACAGGATCTAATACCACAAGATTCAAATACTAATGAAAATACGCAACAATTATCCGGGTATTACATACTCCCCCTCTAAAAAGAAGTTTTGTCCCGAAACTTAAGATGAAAATAATTTTGGGTATCTCGACATCATACTATCCTCTGTCTCCCAAGTGGATTCTTCGACTCCGTGTCACGGCCATTGAACTTTAACCAAGGAGATTGGTTTATTACTCAATTGCTTTACTCAACTCTAGAGTATCTTGATTGGCTTCTCCTCGAACGTGCCATCACAAGCTACTTCGATATCGCCAAAATCGATGATATGACTGGGATCCGGTACATACTTTCGTAACTGAGATACGTGAAACACATTATGAACATGACTCAGCGATGGCGGCAAGTCCAACCTATACGCCAACTCCCCAAATCTTTCAATAATCTCAAATGGTCCGATATATCTTGGACTCAGATTGCCTTTCCTCCCAAAACGAAAAATTCCTCAGGTAGGAGAAACTTTCAGAAGTACATGATCCCCAATTCCAAACTCTAACGGGCGATGGCGCACGTCTGCATAAGACTTCTGCTGACTCTGGGCAGTCAACATCCTTTCACGAATCAAAGCTACCTTCTTTTGATTCTGTACTATCAATTCTGGTTCCGTCCCAGTTAAGTCAGACGAATCATCCCAACATAGGGGTGATCTGCATCTTCTTCCGTATAATGCTTCAAAATGTGCCATCTTAATGGAAGCATGCCAACTATTGTCGTAGGTGAATTTAATCAATGGCAGATGAATTTCCTAATCAGTCAACCAATCTAAGGCACAAGCTCTCAACATGTCTTCTACTGTTTGGATAGTTCACTCGGGCTGTCAATCGATTTGAGGATGATAAGATGTGCTAAAGTTCAGCTCGGTTCCCAATGCTCGATGAACCATTTTCCAAAAATGTGACACGAAGTGACCATCTCGATCAGAAATAATGGTCTTCTGCATACCATGCAATCAGACTATCTCCACAATAAACACTCGTTCCAACTTTTCTGGTCCCCAAGTATCCTTAATGCCGAGAAAATGGGCCGACTTGGTTAGACAATCAACTATCACCCAAATCATATTCATACCTGTTCTAGTCTTCGGCATATTGGTGATAAAGTCCATCGATATATCTTCCCACTTCCATTCAGGAATCGGAAGTGGCTTCAACATTCCAGCGGGTCGCTGATGTTTGATCCTAACCTGTTGACAAGTTAAACACTTTGAGACATATTCCGCCACATCTTTCTTCATGTTTCCCCACCAAAAATTCTGCTTTAGATCTTTATACATCTTACTGGTGCCTGGGTGAATAGAATAAGGCGTACTGTGAGCTTCTTTCATGATTGTCTGCTTCAAAACATCAATATCGGGAACACAAAGTCGACTTTGGAATCTCAAAACTCCATCTTCATGAATTACAAATCCTGGGGCCTTTCCCTTTCCCACTTCCTCACGTAATCGAATCATCAGGGGTTCATCCCATTGCTTAGATTTGATTTCATCGGTCAATGATGAAGTTAATTCCATCACACATAGTTGTCGTTGTACTCATTGTAGCCATGCTTCAATTTGTTCACGAATCAACTCTCGTTGAATGCTGGACTGGGATGTGAGAATCTCCAGCATTTGAATAGAAACGGGTGTGTGGCTCAGTGCATCATCCACTATGTTCGCTTTTCCTGGATGATAAAGAACTTCCAAGTCATAGTCTTTAATCAATTCCACGTAATATCCGCAATTTCGATTTTTGGTAATTTTCTTTTTTTGGCAAAAGTCCATCTTAGTGACTCTGTTGTGACCGTTTCGTCATTCCAAGAATGATTAATTCTGCACCTTTTGTTATTCGAGTTCGTTTCGGTATTGTTTTGTTGAGTTCCGTGTTCTTAAACGGCTTTTACGTACTTGAGTTTAATTCTTGCGAATTTCGTCCGAAACTGTTGTTTCAAGTTTCTCGTAAGTTCTTTTATTGTTATTACTCATGTTGCGAGCATTGG
The DNA here is from genome assembly GCA_033398695.1 of Orobanche coerulescens. Lineage (NCBI taxonomy): Eukaryota > Viridiplantae > Streptophyta > Magnoliopsida > Lamiales > Orobanchaceae > Orobanche > Orobanche coerulescens. The sequence goes on from CM065816.1 coordinate 114,312,785, forward strand.
ATTAGTGTTTCGGTCGTGTATCATGTATTTTTGATGTTTTGGGCCGTTTTCATAATTTCCCAAAGTTTAATTACTTCTGTTGTCGAATTTCGAGCCTTCGGGTGGTCGGAATCATGTGTTCTCTTAGTGCTTAGATTCGTCTTTGCGAGTACTTCGTAACCGTATCTTTGGTTTATATTTAGGTCTGGGTTTCGGGGTTGTCCGGACCGTCGGAGTTGGCCACGGCCGAGTCATGGCCGCATGTGTTGGGGCGTTGGCACACCTGGTCGAGTTACGGCCGTAATGGTCCAGCAGTTACGCCATAAGGCCTGTTACGTACGTAAGCCCTGGCCAGTCACGTACGTAACACTGCTGGCAGTTTTGGGCAGTTTGGTCGAGATGGCCGGTTACGGCCGTAAGGCCATGGCCGGTTACGGCCATAAGTGCTCGACAGGTACCGGCTATTTAAGGCCTGGGCACCGGGTCACTTGTCCATTTCCACATTTTTCTTCATTTTCAGCGATCCTTCGATGGAAATTGAGGGTTTTGATCGGGATCATCTTAGAGCAACATCTTTTGGAAGGTTTGTGTTGATTATAACAACACCTAATCCTTGTTCTTCGTCGGATCGCGGTAATTTCTTGAAATCTCTTAGAATTGACTTTCGAGATTTCCTTCTTGATTTTCATTTTCGTCCGATTTTCATGAATCGGTTGATGTTATTGAATATTATTAATCATGTTCTATGGGTTTTATACCCGTATTTCGAGTTTGTTCAACTCGATTGGTGATTCGAGTGTTCTTGGGAGTTATCAAGCGTTAAGTGTTCGATTAAATGTCCCAATGAATTTTCCTTTGATAGTTTGGTGGGATTTACGTTGTTTTGACCTTGATTCTCATTGTAATCGTATCTTCGTTGTTTTTATTGTTCCTTCCGGATGATTATAGGTGCTCGAGGATTTCGAGTTGAATCCCATTGGTGTTTGATAATTCGTGAGGTGTTATTCTCGTAGTACTCGTGGTGCTATCACATTCTTGATAGTGTACGGGGGTTCGGGACTGTTCGACCGCATCCCATCCGTCGTCTCATTGCAATCGTGGTTTTGAGGCAAGTACCTTGTCCATACATTTCTTGTTTTGTGAATGTAATGATCGGTGATCGTCTAAATGTGTTTGTTGGTTGTTTGAAATGAACTTTCAAAGATTCGGTTAGCCTCGTTAAAGGCTCTCTTTCAAAACCGTGTGTATTTTGCCATTGCTATGTTTCGTTAACGATTATGTAAATCCTATGGATATGGTTGGTGTTGATGTGGCGCTTGATAACGCGTGTGTTTTGTGAATATTGCGCCTTGTGAATGGTTAAGTGAACACTATGAATATGCTTGGTGTTGTTGTTGTGTTTTGATAATATATATGCATATATTATCTCACTTTGGTACGTTGTGATTTGACAATGGTGTCGTGCTTTATGTTTGTTGCCTTTGGGTGAATTGTTTGGATATCCTTGGTGTGATATGTTATTTGTGTGAATGTGTGGATGTGGTCGAAGGTCTACGGTGACACATGGCATGTGATCATGTGGTCGGGATGCAACAAGTGATTGATCCAACCGTGAGAGCGTAAGACAATCTATGGTGACACATGGCTTGTGATCATGTGGTCAGGATGCAACAAGTGATTGATCCAACCGTGAGATGATAAATCCTGCGGTGACATATGGCATGCGATCATATGGTCAAGAGACAACAAATGATTGATCCAACCGTGAGATGACGTGGCATGTGTTCACGGTGTTATGTGTATGATTGTGAATGTATTTTTCTCACCTCGGTAGGGTCCTGCGAGGCGTCGAGGGAATCTAATAGTATAGCCCTGGGTTCACGAGTTGGCGTGTATATGATTTGTGAATGTATTTTGCTTACCTCGGGAGGGTCCTGCGAGGCCTCGAGGGAATCTAATGGTATAGCCCTGGATTCACGAGTTGGTGTTGTATTTGTGTGAACAAGATTTGCATATCTTGGGTGATTATGTTTTGATTTTATGTCCATCGAGGACATGTGATGTGTGTTTTAACCCCGTGAATTGTTGATGGTTTTATTTGTGAAAACAAAACCTTTGGGCTGTGACCCCTGTTGATTTTTGGAAAGAGAAGGATTTGATAATCCTAAATTGTTTTCTATTAAAACTCCTGATGGCATTTTAAACCATTTTATATATTGTTTCCCTTGAGTTATGATCTTTCGGTTTTGGAAATGTTTTACCCAAACTCTTGCTTCGGGAAGTATTTTTCATTGTGTTTGAATATTTGAGGATTCCTGGTTGTTATTATTCTTGGAACTTGATTGTATGACTTGTATTTTGCACTTCGTACTTGCACTAGCAAAATAGTGGAATTTTGCTAACCCCCGAGTAATTGGGGGGTGGATGTCTATATTTGCATTCAGGTTTTGGGAGCATAACACAGGGTCGGCACGAAGGATGATGAAAGATGATCGATACTAATCACAAGAGGACCCGTACGTTGTTGTATTGGTTCGAGTTGCCGCAGTATTTTCCCCCATTGTACGGGAGTATTTTCTATTTAACCCCTGCGTAGGTATGTTTTGGGTTTGAGTTGTACGTATTTATTGAAAGACCAAATCGGTCTACTGAGTCATTTTAGCCTTAAAGGCATTGTTGAGATGTTCGATGTTGTTACCAGCCTGGTAGATCCTTGAGGAAGGGTTATACGGCGTGTAAGATCCCTGAATGGATTGGGGGTGTTACATAAATGGTATCGGAGCTTTGGTTGTGGAAAACTAGGCTGTCGGGTTTAGTGGTGTCTGTTGAGTTTTTGTCTCGTCGGATTTTGTCTAACTGATTCGTGTCGCGATGCGTCGTCTAAGTTGGTTGGTTGTGATTAGTATCGTGGGGCGATAATCACCTTCGTGCGACCTGTGGATGTAAGTCTCCCTTCTTTGTGATTGTGCCTCGTCTGATGTGAGCTACAGGTATGATTATGTATTAAGTGACGGAATTTTTATGCAGATTCTTGGTTTCGTGATGCGTTTATGTGACTCTCACGTTTTGTTTATATGAGGAGTGTTGTCGTTGTTTATGTCATTTTGACTGTGATATTTGACTGTTTGTTTCCGGTAAAAGACAGGTGTTGTCTTGGTTTTGAACGAGTTGATGCGTGTATTATGATGTATGTAAGTGAATATCGACACGTGTGAGTTTTGGGCACTCTGCCTATTGGATTTTTGAAAACCTTGAGTATCTTAGAAAATAAAATTCGAGACTTACTTTTAAATGGATTGTATTTTCGAGGCGCCTGCTAGCGAAACTATCTATTTCAAAATTCTTCTACTTTGAGAACCAAATATATTATTTTTTTTATTTTGATATTCCAGTAATTTTGGAAATGCATTTGCTTAGACCCAAGGGTCGAATATTTCTAAAAGTTTCACTAAAAGGAAAGTGTCCTCGTTTTATCAAACGCAAGATGGTTTTCAAAGTCTCGATAATGATGTTTGTACTACTTTTTGAAAGGTGATACTCAAGATGAACTAGTATTTCCAAAATCATTTTTTTCAAAGGTGGTTTTCATTTTTAAATACTATCACTTCCTGCTTGTGGTCGGAGAAGGTATGTATGATGTTAGTATTGTCGTTTGGGTGTTAGCCCTCCAAGTTGTGATTGAGTTGGTGGTGTGAGCGTTGAGTCGTTCGCGACGCATTTGTTGTACTCGCTCTCCGCGAGAGGTGTGATGTAGCATTCGATGTTTGTGGCCTCATGGTGAATTGCATGTTGTCGCACATGTGCGAGCTGTTAAAGCTTGGGTTTGTACGTTTGTGTAAATGTGTGATTGTTTCATGATGTTTTGTGATTATGTGCTGGTTATCGTTCGGGCCGTTGAGATTGCCGAACGATGCCGTCGTTGCTGTGATGTTGATATGTGTGTTGCTTTATGATAGTAATCATCGTATGTATTTCGTGTTATGATTTTCTATTGTGCTGAGTTGGCATCTCCGATTTGTTGTTTTGCGATGTTATATTCCATTGTACCTAGCAGTTGTATATTCGGTATGCCGAGCCGAGGTGCTTCAACCTTATTGTGCCGGGGACATGTACGTATAAATTGTCCTTCTCGTCAGTAATGTATTTCAAGTGTGGACTCGAGGGACACAGAATTCAGTTTTGCAAATTGGTTACCGATACTTCCGGAGTTTGTGCTTTAGCACAGATATCAGGATCGGCTCTGAGAGGCCCACGGGAGATGTTTCTGTCGGTTGCTTTTTGTGTTGTTACCTTGCTTCCGTTGTTGTGAGTTGCGGGGATGACATCTCTTTTATAAGAGGTCGAATGTAATACCCGTATTATTTTTGACTTCTGCATTTTTTCCTTCTAAATTCTATCGACTTGCTCGTGTTCGTTGATACTTTTTGAACTTGTTTGGTGTCTTGGTTGTCATCGTTCTAATGGGTTGTGACCTTGTTTCAGATCGATCTGTTTATCATTGTGACTTTTCCGAGTTCGGTTCGATTCTTGTGAACCCTGTTCGAAAGTAACATCTTTTAGTTTCTACCAGCTCTTTAATGTCTTGAGTTGAAGTGTGAACTTCGGAGTCATTGTTCGACCGTTGTCACTCGATCATTGTTTTTTTTCGATCGTTGTTGTTCGATCAAAAATGATATGCGGTTTCTTGTGAAAGTATTGTTGTGAAAGGTAGAGGAAGACCCAAGAAAACTTGGATAAAGATGATTGAAAATGATATGCGGTTTCTTGGAATTGGAGAAAGTATGGCGATGGAGAGGCAAATGTGGCGGGAAAGAATACGGATGGTGGATGGAGTCTGATTCTTTTTTTTTTTTTTTTTAATTCCTATTTTCTTTTATTTCATGTTATCTTTTTTTCTTTTTTTTCTTTTTTTTCTTTTTTTTTTCATTCATTCTCTTTTTTTATTTGCTTTTTTCTCTACCTTTTCCCTCTTTTTTCCTTTTATGTTATTTATGTAACGATTATTGACGGTTTCAAAGTTTGATTCATGTTAGCCGACCCCAAATCATTTTGGGACTAAGGCTTAGATGTTGTTGTTGTTGTTGTTGTTGTGTTGTTGTTCGATCATTGTTATTTGATCGTTGTTATTCGACCATTGTTGTTCGATCATGGTTGTCTGACTGTTGTTGCCTGATCTCATACCGTGAAGAATCGTCGTTCACCGTTAGTCTGTTGTTTCGAGTGTGGCCAGGTGGGTCACCGATACGTGCATTGCGAGATGATAACTGAGAGATTTGGGGATCGAGGTTGCATCTCTGCTCCGAAAGGACACAGAGATGCCTAGTGCGGTTTTTGAGGATTTCGTCGTAGTCCGAATTGTTTGTGATTGCCATTGGGAATTGTTTGTGTTTACTTTCTATTCTCTCGACTGTGCGTGTTTCCTTGTAATAGGTACTTTGTGTTTTGTGAGTGTTCGGATGATCCACTTGTAATTATCTGTTTGATGACGCTTGTCACTTGTTGGTTTTATTATGTCTCTACTGTGGCGTTGTGTTGGTCATCGTGGAGCATGTTTTCACGCTGTATATTCCTTTGCGTTGCTTGTAACATTTCGCCGATGGGAAAAAGTTACGCATTTCATGTGTATCTCGTTGAGTTTTCCTGGCGGGATATTGCTTCTCCCTACTTTTTTTAAGTTTCAGGACAAAACTTCTTTTAAGGAGGGTAGTATGTAATATCCGCAATTTTGATTTCTGGTAATTTTCTTTTTTTTTTGGCGAAAGTTCATCATAGTGACTCTGTTGTGACCGTTTCGTCATTCCGAGAATGATTAATTCTGCACTTTTTGTCATCCGAGTTCGTTTCGGTATCATTTTGTTGAGTTCCGTGTTCTTAAACGACTTTTCCGCACTTGAGTTCGATTTTTGCGAATCTCGTCCGAAACTGTTGTTTCGAGTTTCTTGTAAGTGCATTTAATGTTATTATTCATGTTGCGAGCTTTGGCTTAGTGTTTCGATCGTGTATCGTATATTTCGGACGTTTTGGGCCGTTTTCATAATTTTCCAAAGTTTGGGTAATTACTTTCGTTGTCGAATTTCGAGCCTTCGGGTGGTCGGAATTGTGTGTTCTCTTAACGCTTAGATTCATCTTTGCGAGTACTTCGTAACCGTATCCTCAGTTTATATTCAGGTCTGGGTTTCAGGGTTGTCCGGACCGTCTGAATTGGCCACGGCCGAGTCATGGCCGCACGTGTTGCGGCGTTGGCACACCTGGTCAAGTTACGGCCGTAATGGTCTGGCAGTTACGGACGTAAGGCCTATTATGTACGTAAGACCTGGCCGGTCATGTACGTAACATTGTCGTTAGTTTTGGGCAGCTTGGTCGAGATGGCCAGTTACGGCCTTAAGCGCTCGGCAGGTACCGGCTATTTAAGGTCACTCAGCCATTTCCACATTTTTCTTCATTTTTCGCGATCCTTCGACCGAAATTGATGGTTTTTTTCGGGAGCATCTTAGAGCAACATCTTTTGTAAGGTTTGTGTTGATTATAACAACATCTAATCCTTGTTCTTCGTCGGATCGAGGTAATTTCTTGAAATCTCCTAGAATTGACTTTCGAGATTTCCTTCTTGATTTTCGTTGTTCGTCCGATTTTCATGAATAGGTTGATGTTATTGAACATTATTAATCATATTCTTTGGGTTGTATACCCGTATTTCGAGTTTGTTCAACTCGATTGGTGATTCGAGTGTTCTTGGGACTTATCGAGCGTTAAGTGTTCGATTAAATGTCCCAATGAGTTTTCCTTTGATAGTTTGGTGAGATTTCCGTTGTTTTTGACCTTGATTCTCATTGTAATCGTATCTTCAATGTTTTTATTTTTCCTTCCAGAGGATTATAGGTGCTCGAGGATTCCGAGTAGAATCCTGTTGGTGTTTGATAATTCGTGAGGTGTTATTCTCGTAGTACTCATGGTGCTATGGCATTCTTGATAGTGTTCGGGGGTTCGGGGATGTTCGACCGAATACCATCTGCCGTCTCGTTGCGATCGTGGTTTCGAGCCAAGTACCTTGTCCATACATTTCTTGTTTTGTGAATGTAATGATAGGTGATCGTCTAAATGTGTTTGTTGGTTGTTTGAAATGAACTTTCAAAGATTCGGTTAGCCTCGTTAAAATCTCTCTTTCAAAACCATGTGTATTTTGCGATTGGTGTGTTTCGTAAACGATTATGTGAATCCTATGGATATGGTTGGTGTTGATGTGGCGCTTGATAACGCGTGTGTTTTGTGAATGTTGCGCCTCGTGAATAGTTAAGTGAACCCTATGAATATGCTTGGTGTTGTTGTTGTGTTTTAATAATATATATGCATATATTATCTCATTTTGGTACGTTGTGATTTGACAATGGTGTCGTGCTTTGTGTTTTTTGCCTTTGGGTAAATTGTTTGGATATCCTAGGTGTGATATATTATATGTGTGAATGTGTGGATGTGGTCGAAGGTCTACGGTGACACATGGCATGTGATCATGTGTTCGGGATGCAACAGGTGATTGATCCAACTGTGAGAGCCTAAGACAATCTATGGTGACACGTGGCTTGTGATCATGTGGTCAGGATGCAACAAGTGATTAATCCAATCGTGAGATGATAAGACCTGCGGTGACATATGGCATGCGATCATATGGTCAGGAGACAACAAGTGATTGATCCAACCGTGAGATGACGTGGGATGTGTTCATGGTGTTATGTGTATGATTGTAAATGTATTTTGCTCACCATGGAAGGGTCCTGCGATGCCTCGAGGGAATCCAATGGTATAGCCCTGGGTTCACACGTTAGCGTGATTTGTGAATGTATTTTGCTCACCTCGGGAGGGTCCTGCGAGGCCTCGAGGGAATCCAATGGTATAGCCCTGGATTCACGAGTTGGTGTTGTATTTGTGTGAACAAGATTTGCATATCATGGGTGATTATGTTGTGTTGATTTTATGTCTGTCGAGGACACGTGATGTGGGTTTTAACCCCGTGAATTGTTGTTGGTTTTATTTGTGAAAAAAAACCTTTGGGCTGTGACCCCTGTTGATTTTTGGAACGAGATGGATTTGATAATCCTAAATTGTTTTCTATTAAAACTCCCGATGGAATTTTAAACCATTTTATATATTGTTTCACTTGAGTTGTGATCTTTCGGTTTTAGAAATGTTTTACCCAAACTCTTGCTTCGGGAAGTATTGTTCGTTGTGTTTGAATCTTTGAGGATTCCTGGTTGTTATTATTCTTGGAACTTGAATTGTATGACTTGTATTTTGCACTTCGTACTTGCACTAGCAAAATAGTGGAATTTTGCTAACCCCCGAGTAATCGGGGGTGGATGTGTGTATTTGCATTCAGGTTTTGGGAGCATAACACAGGTTCGGCACGAAGGATGATGAAAGATGATCGATACTAATCACAAGAGGACCCGTACATTGTTGTATTGGTTCGGGTTGTATTTTGTTCCGCTGCAGTATTTCCCCCATTGTACGAGAGTATTTTGTATTTAACCCCTGCGTGGGTGTGTTTTGGGTTTGAGTTGTACGTATTTATTGAAATACCAAATCGGTCTACTGAGTTATTTTAGCCTTAAAGGCATTGTTGAGATATTCGATGTTGTTACGAGCCTGGTAGATCCTTGAGGAAGGGTTCTACAGCATGTAATATCCCTAAATGGATTGGGGGTGTTACATTCCATCCATCTCCTCCCTCACATGTTCAACTCTTTCTGACTGAAGATGTATTTAAGACTCTTATGATCCGTGAAGATCTGATAGTGAGTTCCGTACAAATAGTGTCTCCATATCTTCAGGGCGAAAGCAACAGCTGCCAGTTCCAAATCATGAGTTGGATAGTTAACTTCATATGGATTCAACTGCCGTGAAGCGTATGTGATCACCTTCTCATTCTGCATTAGTACACAACCGAGACCTTGATTTGAAGCATCACTGTAAACTATAAATCCTCCAGTTCCTTGTGGTAGTGTTAGAATTGGAGCCGTCGTCAATCTCTTCTTTAGTTCATCAAATCTAGCCTGACATCTCTCGTTCCATTCAAACTTTTGGGTATTCTGCAGCAATCGAGTAAGTGGACGGGTAATTTTGAAAAACCCTTCCATGAACCGACGATAATACCTAAAAAGTCCTAAGAAACTTCTGACTTCCTTCACGTTCTTAGGAGATTTCCATTCCAAAATTGCCTTGACTTTTTGGGGATGTACTCGGACCCCTTCCGTTGAGATTACATGACAAAGGAACATTACTTCCTTTAGCCAGGATTCACATTTAGATGGTTTAGCATACAAATGTTTGCTTCTAAAGAGGTTCAAAACGATCCGCAAATGCCGCTCATGCTCTTCCGGACTCTTGGAATAGACCAAAATATCATCGATAAACACAACTACGAATTTGTCCAAATACTCTATGAACACTCGATTCATTAACTGCATAAACACAGCAAGCGCATTAGTGAGACCAAATGGCATCACTACAAACTCATAGTGCCCGTAATGAGTTCTGATTGCTGACTTCGGAACATCGGATTCTTTAATGCTCAGCTGATGGTATCCCGATCTCAAATCGATCTTGGAAAATACTTTCGCTCCTTAAAACTGGTTAAACAAATCATAAATCCGTGGCAATGTGTACTTATTCTTGATCGTCATCTTGTTTACCTCCCGATAGTCAATGCATAATCGAAGCGATCCATCTTTCTTTCGAACAAAAAGAACTGGTGCACCCCAGGGCGAAACACTTTGCCAAATATAACCTTTGTCCAGTAATTCTTCCAGTTGCTTCTTCAATTCATACATCATGGTAGGTGCCATATGATACGGCGCCTTAGAAATCAGCATAGCTCCCGGTTCTAGCTCGATGGTAAACTCTACATCTCGTCGTGGAGGTAGTCCAGGTAATTCGCCAGGGAACACATCCGGAAATTCGTTCACAACAGGAATGGATGAAATCGATACTTTTCCTTCTTCATTCTTCATTGCGTAACACCAGTATCTGGTACAGCCCTATTTTAGTAGTTTGACGACTTTCATAGCTTTGATCACTTTCCCTGGGCTCCCTGGTACAAAAACTGGTAATCATTACTCCAAAAATGTGTTACGATATGCATATAGTCACACACGTTTTTTTTGGTGTGTGTCACCAAAGGTCGCGCCACCGTAGGTGCCCTACGGTGAAATTGTTGAGTTCGTGGCCTTTTTCATTGAAAAAGAGTGACCAAAACCCGAATATGTGTGAAAAAAGTAGGCACTAGTTTTGTTGGATTAATCAGTATTAGTGGCCGTAAACACTTTATAGTCACACGAATGGTTTTTGAGAGTAACTATTTGTTGTGTCAAGATTTATTCATCCCGATAGGCGATCGACTATAAGGCCGAGCGACCGAGTCAACCCCAGTCAAACTATGGCTAGCTCGCCTAATTGAAGATACCAGACCACCATCAGGTACCTAGCGATCGACTCCCAAGGCGATCGCCCTTTGGCATCTGGCGATCGACTCTAGTGCCCTTCTAAGGACAACCGGCCTATGCCCCAAACAGAGATGATCGCCCATCAAAGTCATCGAAGACTGGATCTCAGAACAGCACCCACGTGCAGATCCACAAAAGGACGCTGACAGACAAGACCTTTGACCAGCACCCACGTGCAGACCCACAAAAGGCGCTGACAGACAAGACCTTTGACCCCAGCCTGTCACCTACCTCAACTACTGACAAGTCCGCCGAAAGTTACGAAGTGGGACCGCCCGTGACAGCGACTCAGGATGCGTGCAGGCTCCCCATTGGACCGTACAGCTGGCTGCCAACAGCAGCCGTGGACTTTAAGGGAACAAGCCCATGTGCTAAAAGACGATCGCCCGATTATTATAATACAGCAAAGGCGATCGCCCGACATATCGAAGTCCTATAAATAGAGAACGTCCTCCTACTGGAAAAAGGTTCCCAACTCATTCACTTACATTCCGAATTCATTCACGGAAATACAGAAGAACATACATACCATCAAGCTCCCAGCTTTCTCGCCGGAATCCATCTTAGGATTTCTCTCTCCGAATCTCTCATCCAGAAGACGACCGACAGAGGCAAGAAGTCTCCACAAGACAGATTCCAGGAGATTCATAAGCCCAGGAGCTCAAGCATCTAGCTAATACTCGCCGTGAGAGACTGTCGATCTCTCACCGCCGTGACTGTTCATCTCCTTTGTTACAAGAACTCACAGAGCATCACATCTGGTTCTTCCGGCAATCTACACGCTCACTAGATAAGATAACAAGAATCTTTACACTCATTGTAATTGTATTCTTACATTAGTACTTGTATCCCCGAATATTAGTATTAATAATATCTCGCGAGAGCATTCAAGCCCGGGACTAACAACCCCGGCTAATCTTGTGTTATTTATCTTTCTCACGGAAGTGTTCTCGCATTTGTTTGCTATCCATCCATTCCAGCAATATCTATCTCCGGATAATATTTTGGGTAGCAACAATTGGCGCTAGAAGAAGGGGATCTACACCTTCATTTTTCATTCCTACCGTCCCGAAGAACACTCACTGTTCTCGGGGCATATACTTGAAGTGACACTCACTGCGCTTCAAAGAAAACCTTCAGAATCATGACATCAGCCGGTACATCGAAGAGAGCCACTCTCCGAACCGTCGGACACCATATCCCGGCTCAATCCGAACCCCAGCCGACGACCGGGGGAAGCCGCGGCAACGCGAGACTCTCGATCCCACACCTGAGAGATGGCCCCAACCTCTCACTCGACCAGTTCCAAACCGAGGAACAGATCGAGGAGGCTATGGCCATCCTAGAGGAGCGACGGAGAGCATGCGCGTCGCCTGCAATAACTCCCTCGATCATCCGCCGCATGGGAAAACGGAAATTCAACGGGCTACTGGGCGAGCGATCGCCAGAAAGCCCCAATTCGCGAGAAAGGGCTCTAGCATGACCGGACGGATCCGTATTCAATCGCTTGGGGCGCGACCCATCCTGGCGACCGGGGCATTCTGGTCCCAACCACGAAAGGATGGAACCTGAATCCGTCACCAAGAGTTCAGTCTACCCAACTCACAGCCGAACGCAGGTCAGCCGTCTGACTCCCGCCCCGATCGCCAGGGGATCGGTTCTCGATCGCCTCGGCTCCCGCTCCGAGCGTCGAGCCGCGAGAAGCCAAGCCACGGCGATGGCCGCAATGCAACGCCAGCTCGACGAGATGAAAGCCCTCTTGGACACTGGGGCAAGCGCCAGTAGAAAGATCGCCGGGCCGACCGAGCCACTCGCGGTCCACATCGAGCTTGCCCCCGTGCAGCCAACGATCGCTCCTCCCAAAACTCCTCTGTACGAAGGGAGATCGGACCCCGAAACCCACCTGAGTAAATTCCGAATCTACATGACTAGGTGTGGGGCATCTGATGCAACCAAGTGCCGGATCTTCCCATTAACATGGGGCGAGCTGACCCATAGGTGGTACGCCTAACTACCACCACGATCGATAATCTCCTTTGAGAAACTGGCGAATGACTTCACGTCATACTTTGCCACCAAAGTCGCCAGACCAGAAGGCCCCCACCGCGTGATGAAAATCAGGCAGGGGAAAGACGAAACCGACGCAGATTACATCGACCGAGTAGAAAAAATCATCCTCACCGGCGAACCCGTCAGCGACGAGCTCGCCCTCTATTCGGTCCTGGGGGGATTCTACAGTCATTCACCTATGTTTAGACATCTCACCAAGGATATTCCCCCAACCTATGCGATCTTCCGCGCTAAGGCTGCCGAATTCTGGCCAGGCAAAGGCTACTCACCTTCCACCAAGGCGAAGAAGCGCCACCTCCTGCCCGAAAGAAGGCGATCGCCAAATCAAAGAAGGCGATCGCCAAGCCACCCGGAGATCTCAAGGCCTTCGGGGACATGGAAGCCCATCTCCTCCATACGTTCAACCGAACTCCGGCCCACATTTTCTATGCCATCAAGGGGCACGAACCGCTAAACAAGCGAAAGGCAATAAGGGACCACGGTCACCTGGACAACAATCAATATTGTGCCTACCATAAGAGTCCCGGCCACAGCACCAACCAATGCCGCGACCTCCTCAAACAGCTCTGGAGATTGTTCGAGGAGGGCAAGTTGGACAGCTTATTGGCTTAGCCGAAGCCCCTATCAATCTCTATACATGATCGTCCGAGTCGAACACAAATAGGTCGGGAAGCTCATACGAGTCAGACCCCTAGATCAACCTCGGTGATCGTCTCTACATGCTTCAATCAAGAGAAGGGAACCTCGGAAGTCTCCCCGATCTCCATCCTTATTTAGGAAACTGGAGGACTCGCTCGCCATCTACAGTTCACCATCTAACATGATGGACTAAGGCACGAGATCGCCTCCCCCACACAACGTACACCGTCGAAGGTCGGCATCTACATGACGATCCAAGGTAGAAGAGTGCAGCCATGGTCCTGGTGGTCGATGGAACCGACTGCTTAGGCCATGCAAGGTCCCTTTGGTCCAAGATCGCCCGCCCTTCGTTTAAATACGAGGCCGGCGTAGTCTGAGGGCCCTCCAAAATTAATCAGTGGACACGATCGCCCGCCCTCAAAGGTTCATCATTTAACGTGGTGAACCCGGACAATGCGACGCGTCACTACCCCCGTCTCAACGTACACCGTCGAGGGTCGTCATCGTCATGGCGACCCGAGGTGGAAGCAGAGCTAACAAGCCGCGGGCGTGGAGTTGAATCATTCGACGCTGCCCCGTGCAAGGACTCCTCTAGACCAAGACCGCATGCCTTTCGTTTAAATACGAGGCGAGGCGCAGCCTAACAGAGGACCCTCACAATAAAATGAGTCACGAGACAGATAATGTCGTTCACGCACAAGACAAGATCAGGGAGTCGGTCCATCGAACTCCGCGATCGTGCACGGTTCCTCAAGACGGACGATCGTCCGCGATCGTTGAAGACCGCTCACTCAACGAATTATTTTCATCCCCTTACTTTCACTAAGTGAATAAAAACAAGGGGGAAGAGTGCGGACTACCTATACGATGATCGTCCCTATTCAACCACATACGGAGGTCGTCATTTTTCAGATGTTGTGCAGTGATCGAATTTGTTGTAAAAGTTATCTTTATGAATTTATCAATTCATTTGGAACTGCCCTCGCAACGATCTCTCCTCACACATTTGTACAAAGTCAAACAAAGACTCAAAAATAACAATCATTCAAGTGATAAGTCAGAAAATCAAACATTCATTCCATTGCTTGAAGGATCAAAATACATGGTCGCCCGAATGCCAAAATGCTACAAAGAGAAAACTACAAAACTACGAGACAAAAAGCTAAAACAAGAAAGCAAGAGCAAAGAGCCTCAGGCCCCCGCCTCGCCTTCGCCTTCAGTCGCCGGCCCAACCTGCGACCCTTCCCCAGTTTTCGGGGCGGACTCCCCGTCCTCCGGATCGTCAGGATGAACGAGGTTCGCCGAAGTCGGATACCAGCTCAGATCCACGCCAAGCTCCGAGAGATCCAAAATCGGCAAGGAGAAAGCAGGATGGAGAGGATGCTCCAGCGCATACGCCTTGAAATTCTCGGCAAGAGGGCCAACCTCCAGCCCTCCCTTCTTAGCTGCGCGGATCGAGTCGGCGAACGCCATATAATTGGCGAACTCGCTGACAAACTCCAAGTTTTGAAAGGGATCAGCCTTGGTCGCCTCTACCTCTCTTTTCAGCTCCGCCATCGCCTGTTGCGACCCTTGGAGCTCGGCCTCCCTCGCAGCTACCTTCTCCCTCGACTTCGCCAGCTCGCTAGTCAACCGAGCGATCGTCACCTTCTGACGATCGGCCTCCTCCTCAGCAACTTTTTGCGCCCGGGTGGCATTCATCATCTTGTCCCGAAATCGGTCAACCGCCAAACGAGACAACTCGGTTTCCTTCCTCGCCAGCTCAAGCTCTTGGCTCGCCCGCTTGGCTGCCTCTAAAGAGTCCTTCTCCATTGCCACGATCTTATCGGCGAACTCGGCGTTCTCTTTCTGAGCCGTCTCGAGATCCGCCTGCAGGCGAATAGTGAAAGGTCGCCCCTCAAACTCCTGCGCAGCCTAGACAGCCATGGTCGCCGTCTGGAGAGAAAGGGCGAGAACAACCTGCATCGTACTCCCCGATCGCTGACGAGCGATCGCATCTAGATCGGTCGTCCAGGCCTTTGGTAGAGCGGAAGCGGCCTTGCTGACGTATTGCGGGATGTCACGGGACTGGCGAGGAGATCGGCTGGCTAAGAAATCCAACACCATCGGCGGGCAAGATGGATCTGTGCGACG
Organism: Orobanche coerulescens; assembly: GCA_033398695.1. NCBI lineage: Eukaryota > Viridiplantae > Streptophyta > Magnoliopsida > Lamiales > Orobanchaceae > Orobanche > Orobanche coerulescens. The sequence goes on from CM065816.1 coordinate 114,328,102, forward strand.
GATCCTACATCAAAACAACAAAGTTAACAAAACTCCTACACAAATGCAAGTTTCAACCCAAAAATGCAATCTACCTCTCAGCCCTCTCGGGGTCCCGACCGAAGTATGGTTTCCATCGAGGAGTCTCAGCGTCAGCGATCGCCATCTCTCGCAAAAAAGCCGCAGAGGGCGGCTCATTCTCCGGAAAAAGAACGGTGATCGGAGGCGCGGCGATCGGCACCTCATTGACAGGGGCAGAAACCGGAGTTTCTTCCGGCCTTGGCCTTTTGCGATTCGTTTGAAGCCCCTCCTCCGGAACTCCCTCCTCAGCCACGATCGGCTCCACGCGAGGCTCCGCCTCCGGAACAATTGGCAGCGCAACAGGTGGGGCCCGAGATGACTTCTTGTGGCGGAGACGGCCCAGAACTCCAGGATTCGACATGGCGATCTTCGGCGGGGGCTCCAGAAAGCGAGGAAAGCGAACCTCTACAGTTAAGACGATCGATCAACAGTTAGATATTTTCCTCAAGTAAGGTGATCGCCTAGAAAGTGAAGGTCGCAGAAACTCATACCTAGTACCGAGAGATGTCTCGGGAAATGGAATAGCCGAGCCGACAACCAACGACTCTCCTTATTGATCCGGCTAGCGTCAAGGTCGTCGTCCGACAAGCTCCGTATCCGCTCCCAGACAACCAGGAAATCAAAGGGCAGCTCCTCGACCGCCGGAATGTGAAAACCTGCAAAGTCGAAATCAAATTAGATCAGTTCAAAACACATCCGAACGAAGGGAGACTCTAAACCCTTACCGGGATTCCTCTCCCGAAACTCAGTAGGGATCTCCAGCTCGCCCGAAGGATTGTCGCTCGCAGAAGCCCTCCACGCGCCGGCAACCCAGAACCACTTCGTCGGATCGCCCCGCGCCTTATTCGGGACTCCGAGGATTACCCGACCAGATCGGCCCTGAATATGGTAACCTCCGACCGACCCTTTCTGAGCCGTCAGCTTGAACAAATGGTTCATCTCCGATAGCGATGGGAGGCGGTACAGGCAGTGACCGCCGAAAAGAGTGAGAGTGCAGATAATTTGGAGCCAAGCGTTCGGCGTCAGCTGAAGTGGCGCCACGTTCCAAGCGGCCAGCAGGTGGGAGACAGCAACAGATAAAGGGAAGCGCAGCCCGTCCTCCATAATCGCCTCATTCACAGCGACCATATCCATCGGAGGCTGATCGGGTCGCTCATTCAACGCCGGCGCGAATATATCCACATCTGAAGGAACATGGAACCTCGTCCTCCAGACGGCCAGATCTTTCCTGGTCGCCGAACTCCGAATTTAGCCAAGTGACCACAAAGATCACTGCGCAGCCCGGTACTGCGACCGTTTGGGAAGCTAATAAGGGTAGGCGACCGTGTATCCCCGAAAATCGAATCTCGGAGACGGACCAGCCAACTTCTCCATAATCTCAGCAAAAGCCAGATAGGCCCGGCCGAAAGCGCTATGCTGCTCCCAGTAGGCCCTAATCGCCAGATCTCTCTCTATCTGCGATCGTCTGTCTTCAGCAGCCGCTTCCTTAGCGACGTCGGCTTCATTAAATAAAGCCTCGATTTCAGCAGGGTCAATTCCAGCCCGAATAGCCTCGGCCGTCTCAGTGGAAGTCAAGAAGGTCCTCCCCGAGCAAATAATGTCCGTGGCGGGAATCGTACCCACTCCATGTGATGATGACGTTCCAGCCATTCTCAAAGAAAGAAAGGAGAAAAGGATTTTTTCTTACCCAAAGATGAAATTGATCGACGATCGGCAGTCGAATCTCTCAAAAGCGTTCTTCAGCAAAGTCCCTCTTTCTCCAGTGATGAAGCGCGTAAGAGTTTTAACGCTGCGTCCTCACGTCCTTTTATAGGAGGCAAAAAGGACTCCTGTGCAATTAAGAAGAATCTCAGGGGTCGGAAGTGCAGCCGTCGCATTTATTGACTCCCTCGAGACCCGCGTACGCGTCTTTTCAAGGACGCGTCAGTCGAGGAGTCATTAATGACCGTTGATATCCTCCAACAGAAGCCCGACACGTGCGCAGAGACTTTTCCACGCCCATTGCCATTTCCCGCACAGTTTAGCAGCCAACCGGGTCGTCCAAACTCAGAATCTATCAGCTCAAAGACGATCGCCAGTTCAGTTAAGCGCAGAGTCGCTCGTCAAAAGTTCAGCGATCGCCAGCAGAACCACCTCACCCCACGTTTCCAACATAGGAGCGAGCTGGGGGGCAATTGTTGTGTCAAGATTTATTCATCCCGATAGGCGATCGACTATAAGGCCGAGCGACCGAGTCAACCCCAGTCAAACTATGTCTAGCTCGCCTAATCGAAGATACCAGACCACCATCAGGTACCTAGCGATCGACTCCCAAGGCGATCGCCCTTTGGCATCTGGCGATCGACTCTAGTGCCATTCTAAGGACAACCGGCCTACGCCCCGAACAGAGATGATCGCCCGTCAAAGTCATCGAAGACTGGATCTCAGAACAGTACCCACGTGCAGATCCACAAAAGGACGCTGACAGATAAGACCTTTGACCAGCACCCACGTGCAGACCCACAAAAGGCGCTGACAGACAAGACCTTTGACCCCAGCCTGTCACCTACCTCACCTACTGACAAGTCCGCCGAAAGTTACGAAGTGGGCCCGCCCGTGACAGCGACTCAGGACGCGTGCAGGCTCCCCATTGGACCGTACAGCTGGCTGCCAGCAGCAGCCACGGACTTTAAGGGAACAAGCCCATGTGCTAAAAGACGATCGCCCGATTATTATAATACAGCAAAGGCGATCGCCCGACATATCGAAGTCCTATAAATAGAGAACCTCCTCCTACTGGAAAAAGGTTCCCAACTCATTCACTTACATTCCGAATTCATTCACGGAAATACAGAAGAACATACATACCATCAAGCTCCCAGCTTTCTCGCCGGAATCCATCTTAGGATTTCTCTCTCCGAATCTCTCATCCGGATTCATAAGCCCAGGAGCTCAAGCATCAAACTAATACTCGCCGTGAGAGACTGTCGATCTCTCACCGCCGCGACTGTTCATTTCCTTTGTTACAAGAACTCACTGAGCATCACATCTGGTTCTTCCGGCAATCTACACGCTCACTAGCTAAGATAACAAGAATCTTTACACTCATTGTAATTGTATTCTTACATTAGTACTTGTATCCCCGAATATTAGCATTAATAATATCTCGCGAGAGCATTCAAGCCCGGGACTAACAACCCCGGCTAATCTTGTGTTATTTATCTTTCTCACGGAAGTGTTCTCGTATTTGTTTGCTATCCATCCATTCCAGCAATATATATCTCTGGATAATATTTTGGGTAGCAACAATTGGCGCTAGAAGAATGGGATCTACACCTTCATTTTTCATTCCTACCGTCCCGAAGAACACTCACTGTTCTCGGGGCATATACTTGAAGTGACACTCACTGCGCTTCAAAGAAAACCTTCAGAATCATGACATCCGCCAGTATGACCATATGCTGTTTAGTCACAAACATAAAATTCATGTGACCTTCTGTAATATTTAGTCACACAAAGCATGGTTTTTTTGGAGTTAGTCACATACAATTTAAAAAAAAAAGTGGCCAAAAGTGTTAATAAGTGTGACCATATGTTGTTTAAAGTCAAGTAAATATGTATTTTGTGTGACTATTGTTCATCCAATGGTCACATGAATTTTTAGTTTGTGTGGCATTTTGTAATATTTAGTCACACAAAGCATGTTTTTTTTATTTAGTCACATACAAGTTAACAAAAATGGCCAAAAGTGTTAATAAGTGTGACCATATGTTGATTAAAAGTCTTCTTGATTGTGTTAGAGTTACTGCTGCTCATATTTGTGTTAATGCTGCTCAGCTGCTAGAGTTAGTGCTGCTAATGAACTTCAATGAAAAATATGATTAAGTGTTTACTACTGCTAGTATATAGTTAATGCTGCTAGTACACAGTTAATGCTGTTGGTATATAAGTTACTACTGCTAGTACACAGTTAATGCTGCTAATACATAGTTAATGCTGTTGGTATATAAGTTACTACTGCTAGTACAAAGTTAATGCTGCTCAGAAATCCAATTCTTATTTGGCCAAGTGAACAATGTATTGATTCAGATAATAAAAGATTCACTGATATTACAACTTACTTTCTATTGATAGATTCTTGCAAACAACACATTTCAAAAAGTTACAAGCTACCTAAATTGATTACTTAAGTATAACTTTAGAGCAAATGTAGCATTGCAGCTGTAGTATAACTACCTGCACTTTAGCGATGTCGAAAATGACTCTCTGCGCATCTTCAACTTTCACTTTACAACTGCATACATCCAATTTGTGGGAAGATGTAACAATATCTTCAAGCTTCTTGCCATTGAAGATGTCGATAGCAACAAAGTGACACTTAGCATGACTGTGCTTGCCGGTCTTGGAGGTAGAAACTTCTCCAGTCTGTTTACAAATAAGCGCCATCGTTAAGTTAACAAGCACCCTAATAATAACCATGCTTTTAAAAATCATAAATTCATCAAGTATATCAATGATATAATTAAGAACAATTGGAAAAATGTGCATTCAAACGTATGAAACTGATGTTAATATTATGCATCCTTACCAGAACAGCTCCAACAGAAAAATAGCAAAGATTAGCAAATATTGCTTCTGAGCCTGAAGTATACCAGCAGAAAAAAAACAAAGTGTCATTGCTTCTGAACCTATAATTGGTACGTAAACTAGCTTAAAGCCAACTACAGTTAGCTATTATGGTATTTTTCAATTGCCTGCCAACAATATATCTTAATCAATCTAACTCCCACAAGTGTCATGCTATTCATTAGACCTATTTGTAATGCACCTAACGACATTTCAGATAAAAACACATAAAGCAGCTGACCTATTTGTCTGGATATTCATTAGACCAACTACTGATTAAGGTGTTGCAAATCAGTACCATATAATTAGCTTCTAAGAGCAAAGCTGTTAACGCACACTCACCCGTCCAGTCTTTTGCTATTGGTATCTTTCCAAGGATCAATAGGACTGTGATAGCCAAGATTAGCAACAACATCTTCAGTACGCCAATTCAGCTGATGTAAGTAGTTATTGCATTCTGAACATGAAACAAACAGGGTATTAAAAACTTCTTGTCTAAGACAGCAGTGAGATAATTTAAGCAATTTCAGATGACAAATAAGAAGTTTCCAGATAACTCATTAGACATCGTAAGGGGTATATTGAACAATTACCTGAATGATGCCAGTATGGTCGCGCGAATTTATTCCTGGAGAGCCTGCGTTAAAATAACAGAACGTCAAAATATTGTCTCATTTCACATATTTAAAAATTTAGCTACAAAAGTATTTGTATCGAAATTCTATGATTCTCAAAGTAAACGTATTGAAAACACAATTTCTAGTTGACCTGTTTGATCCATATTATTTTTAGTCAGATTTATAGTTTAACATGGTTGACCCATTATCAAATGAACACAAACCAACACGTTGACCCACTACTCAAACTGTCCATTCCGCTATGTATGGACTTTAGTGAGATAAGAACCCAATGCTAATTATTACAAACCTGTAACGGTAATCTAAGGGATTTGATTCCACTTTATGAAATAAATAATTTGATAATGTTACGGATGAATAAAAAAATACGTTTGTTACCATCGTTAGTCGCGTAGCTGCTTGCAGGATCATTAACAGCCACATGGGCTGATGTTTCTGGTTCTGGAAAATTCTTTACGGGCCTTGGTTTGTGTTGATAAATGGTTGCACAGCCCACCCGAAACCGCTCGTGTGAACATCGAAATCCTCACCCTTCACCTATTTGAATAACCACTTTGCTAAATAAAATAAGCAACCTTAAAGCAGCTATATGGAAGTGTTAAAACTGGAAAGGAGCGTCACTAACGTTGTCGTGCCGTTGGCGGCGAGTTTGATGGCCCGTCATCTGCTGTTGAAGTCCAGGCTTGCGAACCATATAGACCTATAATGATGAGGACATAAAATGATCAACAAACTGGTAACTGAGGTCGCCATAAAATTGTAGAATTCTAGTCTCTTAATATTTGAACAAACCTGCACGCATATCATTGAACCTCCTTTTGCAAGCGCCGTAAGTGTTCTGGTGACGGGCTGCAGTTAGTAAGTTGCAGTCACAACACAATTACATGTGAAAATATATTGAAAGTGTTGGAAAGTGCAGGTGTCTAAAGGTGGATCACCTGATGTTAAACTAACAGTGGTATGTGCCTTGTTGCGGGAGTAGGTCTCTGGAATCACTATAACTTACGACTGTAATTGCAAACGGGACAATAAACTAACTCGTATACCTTCTCACATGAAGTGTGCAACAACATATCATAACATTTGAATTTGATCCAAAATATTGGAGCATGTTACCTTTTTTCGGGCGTGTTTGTTGCATGACTGTTTGTCTGTGCATATGACCGAGTGGAGTAGAACTTCTTTCACGATCCTGACCATTTGTCTGTCACCATGGCTTCACATATGACCTTGCATGGTAATAGAAGAAGGTGGTATATCCCTGAATATGATTCCAGCTCCAAAATTGAACACGACTGGTCAATATTAATTGACTCACATGATTTAGACATAATGTGACTGAAATAAATCCACAATTGACTCATATGATTTATGTTCTTGTTGAGTTTTAGAGGAGTCAAATTACCGACCGAACCCGAGCTTGTATGTGTCTTAACATCAAGAAAACAAGGTAACCAAGACGGAACACGATCCACTAGAGGCATCACTCCACTACTCAAAAAACTCACTCTCAACTCCATTTCCTTAACAAACGGAAAATCAGGAACCAAATACACAAACCCAACTTCTTTAGTAACACCAACATACTTCATAACCTCCTTAAGAATCCCAGACTCCAACACACAACAACCCAAATCTGAACCACCCGCAAACCATAAGAACTAGTTTTTACTCATTATCTGGCCCACCGATTTTTAACTAGTTACCCCAACCACCAATAGCATAGTACAGTATGAATCTTACAGCTCGTGAAGCCTCTTCAGAAGATGAAAAAGCAACAAATTTAGAACCTCTATTGATTCCACTTTGATCACGCATAACCTATTAATAAAAAAACTGAATGTTAGAACTTAACACATAAACATAACATATATGCAAAATAAATCCAAACGGTTTACTACTTTCATCTCATATAACTTGCTCAATATATGTATAAAAATACAGACATAAATGTACACACATAATAGAATTTATTGCTAAAACTCCATTCAAACATTTTAGCGAACACTTGGCATTCACAATTTGTAAATGTGTAACAAATACAAGTAGCCAACAAAGACAACCAATCAATGATATCAGTAATCTATATCATATCACAACCTCATATAATCAATATTTACGCATATCATCTATTTTACAGTTCAACAAATATCAATATAACCAATTAACCACATCCTTACAAATACACAAATTAAACACATAAATAACTCTATAAACAAACTAAAAGTAAAAAATAAAAGATGAACACACCTTTAATTTGGGGTGGTTGTGGTGGGGGGTGGTCGGTGGTAGCAGCGGTGACGAGCAGTGGTCCGACAGCGGCGGCAGTGGTGTCTTTTACACAAACATAAACAAACACAAATGTAACAACATTAAAATTATAATTGAACAAAAACTATAAAAACTAAAATTAAAAAAAACATACCTTTAATATAATTATAAAAAAACAGTGGTGCATGTGTGTTGATTTGTGGTGATGATTTATGGTCGGCGAAGGATGGATCAAAAAAAACATGCACAGTGGTGCATGTGTGGTGGTTTCGGTTGGGAGGATGAAGATGATATGAGAATGAGATGAGTTTTGTGTGTGTGTGTGTGTGTGTTTTGGGAGCAAATGGAGATGAGAATGAGTTAGAAAAAGTTAGATCCAGTTTTTGTTAAAGTGTTTTAAGTTTGGGTTTCACCTTTGGCGGGGCAAACAAATTTTCCACAAAAAAAATTGGGGGGGTAAATGAGTAAACAAAATTTTCACGAAAATATTTGTTTTGTAATGTATGCTTATGGTTTACTGTTACTATATATGACATTTGGTCACACTATTAAAGTGTGTGACATATATTTGTCACTTTTAAATGCATATCGTGACTAATGCTTCAAACTTACTTTTTTCAGTTGTCACACATTTAAAATTTATATGTGGCTAAATATTCAGCAAAAAATAGCAGTCACTTTTAAATATGTGTGACAAACTTGACTATATGATTTAGCCACATACAAAATTACTTCATGTGTACCATATATGGATTTTGGTCACACTATTCAATTGTGTGACATATATTTGTCACATACGTATATATATAGTGTGACTAATGTTTCAAACTTATTTGTATCTGTCACACGTCCCGAATTATAAGTGACTAAATAACCAATAAAATAAAAATACCAGTTACCTCTAGTCACATAAATATTCAAATGTGTGACAATGAAATTCCGAATGGTCACACAAGTTAGATCAAGTGTGGCTGTTTATTTTATTCTGGTACATTTCGTCACATAAATATCTGACTATATGGCCGTTCAAAAAACAGCATATGTGTCGAAATCCCAGATTTGTACTAGTGTCTCCATCCTTCGAATAATAATTCGGAACCATGTTCGGCTATCATCGAGATATTCCACTCCCGGTAGTTCATAATAGCTCCATAACGGCTAAGCCAATCGTCTCCATAATATTTTGGGCAATATTATTATTTATATGGTAATTAATATTATAGATAGAAATCGTGTCCCGACCAGTCGGGTTGATCATGTCCCTTGAGGCACTCGAAAGGATTATTATATTAAACCCTGTAGGTGGAATTAATTTTCCGATATAATAATAAAAATCGAGCGGTATACTCATGTATAATATATTAATTAATTAAATGCTGTCAGTAGCTTAAAGTAATTAATGGACATGGAATATCTTAAACACGGGAAATAATTAATTCAAAAAAGAGTCCAATTTCGTAATTTGGGATTTTGGTAGGAAGTGCAATATCAACTTTTTAGTGGACTAAGTTGGTATTTAATAGAGTCATTATATTAGGAAGAGTTCTAATATAGGAAGATGACATCTATTAAGAGTCCTTACCATATCCTCCTTAAGGTCCCTAGAGTATCCCAAAACACTTATAAATAGGATGCATGTGGTGGCCGATTTTATCATCATAATTTGAGCCAAAATTTTCGATTTTTTGTGTGTGTTTAATTGTGGATCTTGACTTGTGTCTTGGATTCCATAATTTAGTTAACACAATATTTTTCTAAAATACCACAAATATTCAAGGAAAATAGAGAGAAAATCGAAAGGAATTTTGGAAGAACAATTCGGCCGATCCCTGTTGCTGTCTAAGTAGTCCGGTAGATTGTTGCCCACACGACATCCGGATAATAGGCGGGATATACTCTAGAAGACTTTGAGGTATAAATACAAGTAGATCGAAGAAGAATAGAGGGAGTAGTTCGATCGATCCAAGGAGGGAATTTCTACCACTTCGCGTCAAACGTATTAATTACCGACTCCCATGCGTAAATATATTTATTTGATTGTTTAGTAATCTGTTTAGTTAATTAATTGACAAGCCTAAATAGATCCGATTTTTATGTTGGTTAGTTTATGTGGTGTCTTTTACACAAACATAAACAAACACAAATGTAACAAAATTAAAATTATAATTGAACAAAAACTATAAAAACTAAAATTAAAAAAAACATACCTTTAATATAATTATAAAAAAAACAGTGGTGCGTGTGTGTTGATTTGTGGCGATGATTTGTGGTCGGCGGAGGATGGATAAAAAAAACATGCACAGTGGTGCATGTGTGGTGGTTTCGGTTGGGAGGATGAAGATGATATGAGAATGAGATGAGTTTTGTGTGTGTGTGTGTGTGTTTTGGGAGAAGATGGAGATGAGAATGGGTTAGAAAAAGTCAGATCCAGTTTTTGTTAAAGTGTTTTAAGTTTGGGTTTCACCTTTGGAGGGGCAAACAAATTTTCCACGAAAAAATTTGGCGGGGTAAATAAGTAAACAAAATTTTCATGAAAATATTTGTTTTGTAATGTATGCTTATGGTTTAGTGTGACTATATATGACATTTGGTCACACTGTTAAAGTGTGTGACATATATTTGTCACTTTTAAATGCATATCGTGACTAATGCTTCAAACTTACATTTTTCAGTTGTCACACATTTCAAATTCACATGTGGCTAAATATTCAGCAAAAAATAGCAGTCACTTTTAAATATATGTGACAAATTTGACTATATGATTTAGCCACATACACAATTACTTCATGTGTACCATAAATGGATTTTGGTAATACTATTCAATTGTGTGACATATATTTGTCACATACGTATATATATATAGTGTGACTAATGTTTCAAACTTATTTGTATCTGTCACACGTCCCGAATTATAAGTGACTAAATAATCAAAAAAAATTACCAGTTACCTCTAGTCACATAAATATTCAAATGTGTGACAATGAAATTCCGAATGGTCACACAAGTTAGATCAAGTGTGGCTGTTTATTTTATTCTGGTACATTTCGTCACATAAATATCTGACTATGTGGCCGTTCAAAAAACAGCATGTGTGACGAAATCCCAGATTTGTACTAGTGTCTCCATCCTTCGAATAATAATTCGGAACCATGTTCGGCTATCATCGAGATATTCCACTCCCGGTAGTTCATAATATCTCTATAACGGCTAAGCCAATCGTCTCCATAATATTTTGGGCAATATTATTATTTATATGGTAATTAATATTATAGATAGAAATCGTGTCCCGACCAGTCGGGTTGATCATGTCCCTTGAGGGACTCGAAAGGATTATTATATTAAACCCTGCAGGTGGAATTAATTTTCCGATATAATAATAAAAATCGAGTGGTATACTCATGTATAATATATTAATTAATTAAATGTTGTCAGTAGATTAAATTAATTAATGGACATGGAATATCTTAAATACGGCAAATAATTAATTCAAAAAGGAGTCCAATTTCATAATTTGGGATTTTGGTAGGAAGTGCAATATCAACTTTTTAGTGGACTAAGTTGATATTTAATAGAGTCATTATATTAGGAAGAGTTCTAATATAGGAAGATGACATCTATTAAGAGTCCTTACCATATCCTCCTTAAGGTCCCTAGAGTATCCCAAAACACCTATAAATAGGATGCATGGGGTGGCCGATTTTATCATCATAATTTGAGCCAAAATTTTCGATTTTTTGTGTGTGTTTAATTGTGGATCTTGACTTGTGTCTTGGATTCCATAATTTAGTTAACACAATATTTTTCTAAAATACCACAAATATTCAAGAAAAATAGAGAGAAAATCGAAAGGAATTTTGGAAGAACAATTCAGCCGATCCCTGTTGCTGTCTAAGTAGTCCGGTAGATTGTTGCCCACACAACATCCCGATAATAGGCGGGATATACTCTAGAAGACTTTGAGGTATAAATACAAGTAGATCGAAGAAGAATAGAGGGAGTAGTTCGATCGATCCAAGGAGGGAATTTCTACCACTTCGCGTCAAAGGTATTAATTACCGACTCTCATGCGTAAATATATTTATTTGATTGTTTATTAATATGTTTAGTTAATTAATTTACAAGCCTAAATAGATCCGATTTTTATGTTGGTTAGTTTATAAAACCGTCTATAAAATATTTTCACCAACTAGCTTCCGCTGCGTTTTATATTCCAACAATTGGTATCGGAGCCGGTTTTTTAGGTTCTCTTCAATTTAATTAATTTGGTGATTAATATGCTAGCAATTAAATATTCATATAGTATGATTTTTGGAATATTTTGCTAGAATTTGTCTTGCATGAGAATATGCTAGCAATTAAATATTCCCACAATTTGATGTTTTTTATTTATTTACGCGTTTTTGGTAATTTAGCCCGATTTAAGGCATGTATAAGTTTTTCCCGTGAGAAAATCCATGGGTAGAATATGATTTATTTTACTTGTAATTTGCTGTAAATTCAATGTATTTTATTTCGAATAAAATTGTAACCGAATTGGAACACACAAAGTACGAAAGAGAAAGAAGTCCAGCGCGAAACCGACCGAGACTAGCAGGATGCCGGTCGAGACTCGGCCGAGTGCTGAGTGTCAGGCCGTAGGTCCTATCGGGCCGCAGGTTGGGTCGGGCCGCGGGTTGGGTCGGGCAGTTCGGACAGCGGGCAGCAGGTCGGGCAGTGGCCAGCGGGTCAAGTTGTCCGGTTCGGGTCGTTCGATGTATGGTCCTAGTCATTTTTCCGCTAGATGCTTGAAGCAGTGAGAGCAAACGAGCCGAGAATTTTCACGTTATTCAAAATGAGGAATAAAAGCCATGATAATTAGATTTAATTATCCAATTCTTATTATTTGTTGGTTTTTATTGTTTTTGATGAATGACATGTATGAATGGATGCGTGATATGTTTCTTAAATGTTAGGATGAGAAAATTAAAAACCTTAATTTTTCAAAATAACTAAGTGATTTTAAATTGATTTTTCCAAATCAAATTGGCCTCCATAATTGGTTTAAATTGTGAAATAATTAGCATGCGCATTGACATTAGAGTCTTCCTCCACATCAGATGTGCTAATAATTGGCTCACTAGTTTTAAAGTTCAAATTTGATAACAAAAATGTGAATATTATTTTTTATGATAGGACCTCTCCATTTGTAGGACTATTATCATTAAATGATATTCTAATGTTTGTTAAATTATGGTGTTCACTTAGGTGTATTGATTAATAAGCTCAGTCTATGTTAATTAAATACATGGCCAAGAGGAACAAGCTATTAATTTTACTTGTCAAAACACATCTTGGCTAGATAGTAAAATTAAAGACGTTAAAATCTACTTGAAAATGTATGTGTAAACGTCCACACTATCGTGGCTTGCATGTGCGGTTTTTCAAGGTGTTGGTGATTGCATATATATTGTGTTTTAAGGTTTTTCAATATATTTTGCGTCGAATTATGTGATGAATGGTGTTTTTAATTTTATTCTCAGATGTCTTTCAATCCAATAGCTGTTATTCTCAAAGAAAACAAACTTGATGGCACTAACTTTGCCGACTGGAAAAGAAATTTTGATATTATCTTGACTGCTGATGTAACACCCCCAAAACCATCCGGGATATCACAGCGCCGTGGGTCCCACGTCGGAACCCACCAGGCTAAAAACCGTTTACAAAACCAATTCAAAAACGTCAAAAGGCCGATGACGGTAATATTTTAAATACTCAAATATTTTCAAAAACATAATTTTGAAATACCGTCATAAAATACCATTTGAAAATACAAGGCGAAGTGCCAAATATCAACAGTTTAAAATATACGTTAAGCCACAACTTAAACGTATCGATAAAATAATTTGGGAAAAGAGTTTAACGAAAATAACCCAAGTTCGTAAAATGCCAAAAAGCTCTTTTAAAATACACACACGCAGCGGATAAAGATACCGAAAAGCCATTTTGAAATATACACACGCAGCGGATAAATGCAGTTCAAAATACACATTTGCAGCGGAAATGAATAACCAGAAAAGAATTACTCGATACTCCAAAACATGCCACCACCAGTATCACATCGGGAAGCTCATCCCTTCACGACCGCTACTAGCTCGATCTCCGAGTACCTAAAAATAAAGCCCACGACGGGGTCAGCCACAATACTCAATAATGATATCGATCGCATCATCATAAATAATTACATACCAATGTGATGATATTGTAAGAATACTACCAAAGTAATCTTACCGTCATACCTTACCAATCCATAACAATCCATACTAAATCAATCCTTGACGTATTCCACATTTCGTATTCTCAAATGACGAAATGAATTCAACAACAATCATCTCTACTGTATTCCAAAAATACCGACAATTCTCAAAACATCATCATAACTCATAAGTGTGGAAATAATCCAATCTGTGTCAAACCCTGTCCGTCGGATTACACAATCAAATCTCAACATGTATAAACCAATAATACACAACATATCTGTAGATCAACTACCACATGATAATGATAACAAATCCTGAAACATCAACATATAGTCCGAATGCTTATACGATCAATAACCAGATCAACCGATAAATCAACTGAGAATATCATAGACATGATAACTCCAATACGACCAATAAAGGATCACGATAACTGAAAATACCATCAACATGATAACTCCGACACGATCAACAAAGGATCAACAATAATCGAGAATACCATCAACAAGGTAAACTCCAAATGATCAACAAAAGACCAATAATAACTGAGAATACCATCAACAAGGTAAACTCCAAATGATCAACAATAATGGGTATCAAAGAAATAACTTTGACTGTCGAACATACCCCTCGGGCGTATGAACAACCAGTCACAAACCGTCGAACATACCCAACCATAAATGGAGGATGAACGACCAAACAATATGGTTCAAAGATGGAAATCATAGTACGCCCGATCCGAATATGTGTCAGTGCACATGTCCACCCCGTATACGGAATCCAGGATATACGTGGGACAATGTACCTAATTAGCCTCAACAAACTACGTCTCGTGTGCACTGCCTTTCACGGAAAATATTCACGCATGACTATATATGTGCCCGGCTAAAAATCCTACACAATATCCAATCAGAACGCAGATATGACTCCAGATATGTCACGATGCAACATGACAATGAAACTCAAAGAAACACATATCCAAAAAGGATCAAAAGACTCACCGAAGTGAACAACAATAGTCTGACAATGAAAAGTCGACACGACTAATCAATATCCAAAACATCAATCCTGGGATCATCAACTCCAAAGAATAATCCATACCATCAACAATCTCAGACAACAGTTCTGGGATCAACATCCATCAACGAACAACCAATATGAATCTCAATACACGAAGCCTCAACGTACAACATATACAACAACTCAACATAATAATTATCTCATAACTGAACAATGCATAAATTACCTCAAAGCCGGAGACAACATCCTTTCCACGAACAACATCCCTGAACGAATACACAGTTATACGAATAATCCCAAAATAGGTATAGTCCATTTATACCAACAAACCACCATCACGACATCAATATCGACACGATAACTATCCTCGATATCCGATATTCTATATCCTTGACCAAAGATAACTCACGTCTTCCTTGAACACAATTAAATCATATACCTTATGATTTAATACAAACCAGAGCACGATATACAACTCATTAACCAACAATTTACCTTTCTAACAACATTGCTATATGAATTATAAATGAAATGAAAACGAAACCATTTATCAAATATTATAAACTGAACAAGTATAAACTTGCCTCGATACCGATACCACGAATCCGTTACCAAAATCCATTGCCTTTGTCTACGAGCTCCTCAATCCCGACCAAAAGCAATCTACGAACTCTTTAGCCTCAACCGCAACTCAACGGTCATAATCCACGATCAAAACATATCAACCTATTGCAATAACCGATTAACACACATTCGATAAAAATCAATAACCGACATACTCAACCAACAAACTCAACGGTTCAACGAAACCTCGATCATATACATAATACCAAATAATCCAACTCAACAAATACGAACCCATATCCACGATACAAGCCGTAACTCGATGATCACAAATAACAATCAATAACCGATCAACAACGGTTCTACAATATCCCGATTAGACACATATCCAAACAACCCGAACCAATCAAACACGAATTCAAAACCACAATACGAGTCCAAAATCCGAAGACCATATCAATAATCAATTTAAACCAACAAGGGTCTAACATTACCGATTCCAAATTCAATCTTAAAAACAATTACAGGTTTCCTCCTTGTATAATCATAATAAAATCCAATTACCGGTTATCATCATCAATCCGGACAATCAATTAATTCAACAATATAGATAACCATATTCCAAAGGCTTCAAATAATTCCGTTATCCAAATTGAACACTTATTCAATAAGTATGAATTTCCAAATTCAAACATGAATAATAATTCTCATCAAACTCGAAATCATATTCGTATTCCTATACGAATATTGTACCAAGATACATAACTTAGTTCTAAATGTGAATATTCCATATTCATATCCAAAACACCAACACTTTAAAACGTATTCATCAAATCAATGATCAATTCATCTCGACATTAAGGATTTTATAACATATTCGATTCCAACTTCAACTCCAAATACGAAGACAAAACTCCTTCTTGTTCATACTTGTAAATTCGTAGAAAACAATTTACCGATTATTATCGTGAATAATCACATTCCAAATTATCCGAAATCCTTCCAAAATCATAACATGTTACTCAAGAGTTCTTTAAGAACACGAATTATCCAAATTCACGTTCATAATCCATAAAACAACATAACCCGATGTTTTCTAACATCTAAACAACCCTTGATCATAATTCAAGGTGTATATAATCATGTCCTTCAACATATACTTGTCATAACATCTTGATTCGCAATAAACCACCAAGAACATCGAGAATACCACGATTCCATAATCATAATAACATAATCGAATCATTTGATCACCAATTCATTATCTTCATTTAACAAAATTCCCATAATTACCAAGAATCATCACAGCAATATCATTTTAACCATCATTCATACGAAAACGTGTAGAATTTTCCAAGTTCTACTCATTGAGACATTTCATCGAACACTTTGAAGGCATAGTCCAATTCAATAGATTATTCAAAGGAATACTCGATTTCGATCCACAAAACTTCAAGAACAACGAATAATCTCAATAATACAACAAGATTCCATCAATAATCTGAGTTAAAACGAATCAAATCGGCCAAGACATCAAGAAACTTCAAAAATATCCAAAACCAAGTGTTGAGGTGTTCTTACATTCGATCCGGGTGGAAGATGATGTTAATCCATGACTCAAACTTCCAAAACATGTTGTTATAAGTTGCTCATACTCAAATCCATCAATTCTTGCCGAAGGAATCGCCAAAAAATGAAGAAAAAGTGAAAATTTCAAGTGACCGGTCCAGCCTTATATAAAGCCGAGACCTGCGGCCATTACGTGCGTAACGCCACCGCCTTACGTACGTAATCGCCATGGCTTTCACCGCCCGTTCGCCGGAACACTTACGACGTATCGGCACGGCTTACGACGTAATCGCCCTTACGGCCAGAACCGCCGCGAGCCTTACGTGCGTTATCGCCAATTCTAGCCATCCTGCGAGTCACCGCCGACCGTGATTGGCCATCCATGCGAATCAATGCCGACCATGCTCGGCCATTCCAACGAGTCACGACCGGCCATGCTCGGCCATCCAGGTCATCTCGGCCACGACTCGGCCAGCCGCCCCGTAACGTACGTAACACTTATTCCGTTGCGTACATAATACGTACGTTGACTTGCTACAGTATAATACTTATATTACGTACGTAATACACCCTGTATAACGTACGTAACTCCATCCGTTGATTCACCTGTCCACATCTGCGCCGAAAGCTGCCGACCACGGGCCCCACTGTCCGATTCCTCTTATTACGTACGTTATGTACGCTATATAACGTACGTAAGCTAACACATTTTACGTACGTAAGCTCCAAGGCTTAACGTACGTAATGGCTTTTATACTTAGCCAAAAATCCAACTGTTCCTGTCCGACGTCTCGACGTACGAAATACAGACATACGGCATACTGAATACACATACTGAATCCAAAAATATTCTCATACGGTATACCTGATATCCAAATCTGTTTAACCTGATACAACATATCCTGAATATATCTGTCAATCCAAAAACGATAATCACACTAGTATAACTGTCTCGGTTCTCAATCTATTTTATCCATACTGTATAGATACCAAACTATACAGTATATCTCAGATAAAATAACTCGAAAAATTTATACTGAAAATTCCGGTATTACATACTACCCCCCTTAAAATAAGTTTCGTCCTCGAAACTTGCAACCAGTCACCAACAACAGATAAATCCAAAATTTCCAACTCATCACAAAAACAATCAAGCGTCGCCACAAGCGAAATAACCAAACCAATATACTTACATGTGCATGAAGCCGATGATCTCCCGTGATACTAGCACACGACTCCCACACGAAGTCTCAACACAATACCAACACACGCCAATATCACACATTGCAGTTTGAAAAGAATCTCAAAAATTTTGGAAACTCCAAAAATCGGTTCGACTCAAAAGTCAGATAAACTCATTTTCAAAAATCACGCTACTACCGTACCGGTAGAGCCACATAACACACACGCCTGGGTTCACAAAACCCAAACTCTGATACCATCTTCTGTAACACCCCCAAAACCATCCGGGATATCACAGCGCCGTGGGTCCCACGCCGGAACCCACCAGGCTAAAAACCGTTTACAAAACCAATTCAAAAACGTCAAAAGGCCGATGACGGTAATATTTTAAATACTCAAATATTTTCAAAAACATAATTTTGAAATACCGTCATAAAATACCATTTGAAAATACAAGGCGAAGTGCCAAATATCAACAGTTTAAAATATACGTTAAGCCACAACTTAAACGTATCGATAAAATAATTTGGGAAAAGAGTTTAACGAAAATAACCCAAGTTCGTAAAATGCCAAAAATCCCTTTTAAAATACACACACGCAGCGGATAAAGATACCGAAAAGCCATTTTGAAATATACACACGCAGCGGATAAATGCAGTTCAAAATACACATTTGCAGCGGAAATGAATAACCAGAAAAGAATTACTCGATACTCCAAAACATGCCACCACCAGTATCACATCGGGAAGCTCATCCCTTCACGACCGCTACTAGCTCGATCTCCGAGTACCTAAAAATAAAGCCCACGACGGGGTCAGCCACAATACTCAATAATGATATCGATCGCATCATCATAAATAATTACATACCAATGTGATGATATTGTAAGAATACTACCAAAGTAATCTTACCGTCATACCTTACCAATCCATAACAATCCATACTAAATCAATCCTTGACGTATTCCACATTTCGTATTCTCAAATGACGAAATGAATTCAACAACAATCATCTCTCGTATTCCAAAAATACCGACAATTCTCAAAACATCATCATAACTCATAAGTGTGGAAATAATCCAATCTGTGTCAAACCCTGTCCGTCGGATTACACAATCAAATCTCAACATGTATAAACCAATAATACACAACATATCTGTAGATCAACTACCACATGATAATGATAACAAATCCTGAAACATCAACATATAGTCCGAATGCTTATACGATCAATAACCAGATCAACCGATAAATCAACTGAGAATATCATAGACATGATAACTCCAATACGACCAATAAAGGATCACGATAACTGAAAATACCATCAACATGATAACTCCGACACGATCAACAAAGGATCAACAATAATCGAGAATACCATCAACAAGGTAAACTCGAATGATCAACAAAAGACCAATAATAACTGAGAATACCATCAACAAGGTAAACTCCAAATGATCAACAATAATGGGTATCAAAGAAATAACTTTGACTGTCGAACATACCCCTCGGGCGTATGAACAACCAGTCACAAACCGTCGAACATACCCAACCATAAATGGAGGATGAACGACCAAACAATATGGTTCAAAGATGGAAATCATAGTACGCCCGATCCGAATATGTGTCAGTGCACATGTCCACCCCGTATACGGAATCCAGGATATACGTGGGACAATGTACCTAATTAGCCTCAACGAACTACGTCTCGTGTGCACTGCCTTTCACGGAAAATATTCACGCATGACTATATATGTGCCCGGCTAAAAATCCTACACAATATCCAATCAGAACGCAGATATGACTCCAGATATGTCACGATGCAACATGACAACGAAACTCAAAGAAACACATATCCAAAAAGGATCAAAAGACTCACCGAAGTGAACAACAATAGTCTGACAATGAAAAGTCGACACGACTAATCAATATCCAAAACATCAATCCTGGGATCATCAACTCCAAAGAATAATCCATACCATCAACAATCTCAGACAACAGTTCTGGGATCAACATCCATCAACGAACAACCAATATGAATCTCAATACACGAAGCCTCAACGTACAACATATACAACAACTCAACATAATAATTATCTCATAACTGAACAATGCATAAATTACCTCAAAGCCGGAGACAACATCCTTTCCACGAACAACATCCCTGAACGAATACACAGTTATACGAATAATCCCAAAATAGGTATAGTCCATTTATACCAACAAACCACCATCACGACATCAATATCGACACGATAACTATCCTCGATATCCGATATTCTATATCCTTGACCAAAGATAACTCACGTCTTCCTTGAACACAATTAAATCATATACCTTATGATTTAATACAAACCAGAGCACGATATACAACTCATTAACCAACAATTTACCTTTCTAACAACATTGCTATATGAATTATAAATGAAATGAAAACGAAACCATTTATCAAATATTATAAACTGAACAAGTATAAACTTGCCTCGATACCGATACCACGAATCCGTTACCAAAATCCATTGCCTTTGTCTACGAGCTCCTCAATCCCGACCAAAAGCAATCTACGAACTCTTTAGCCTCAACCGCAACTCAACGGTCATAATCCACGATCAAAACATATCAACCTATTGCAATAACCGATTAACACACATTCGATAAAAATCAATAACCGACATACTCAACCAACAAACTCAACGGTTCAACGAAACCTCGATCATATACATAATACCAAATAATCCAACTCAACAAATACGAACCCATATCCACGATACAAGCCGTAACTCGATGATCACAAATAACAATCAATAACCGATCAACAACGGTTCTACAATATCCCGATTAGACACATATCCAAACAACCCGAACCAATCAAACACGAATTCAAAACCACAATACGAGTCCAAAATCCGAAGACCATATCAATAATCAATTTAAACCAACAAGGGTCTAACATTACCGATTCCAAATTCAATCTTAAAAACAATTACAGTTTCCTCCTTGTATAATCATAATAAAATCCAATTACCGGTTATCATCATCAATCCGGACAATCAATTAATTCAACAATATAGATAACCATATTCCAAAGGCTTCAAATAATTCCGTTATCCAAATTGAACACTTATTCAATAAGTATGAATTTCCAAATTCAAACATGAATAATAATTCTCATCAAACTCGAAATCATATTCGTATTCCTATACGAATATTGTACCAAGATACATAACTTAGTTCTAAATGTGAATATTCCATATTCATATCCAAAACACCAACACTTTAAAACGTATTCATCAAATCAATGATCAATTCATCTCGACATTAAGGATTTTATAACATATTCGATTCCAACTTCAACTCCAAATACGAAGACAAAACTCCTTCTTGTTCATACTTGTAAATTCGTAGAAAACAATTTACCGATTATTATCGTGAATAATCACATTCCAAATTATCCGAAATCCTTCCAAAATCATAACATGTTACTCAAGAGTTCTTTAAGAACACGAATTATCCAAATTCACGTTCATAATCCATAAAACAACATAACCCGATGTTTTCTAACATCTAAACAACCCTTGATCATAATTCAAGGTGTATATAATCATGTCCTTCAACATATACTTGTCATAACATCTTGATTCGCAATAAACCACCAAGAACATCGAGAATACCACGATTCCATAATCATAATAACATAATCGAATCATTTGATCACCAATTCATTATCTTCATTTAACAAAATTCCCATAATTACCAAGAATCATCACAGCAATATCATTTTAACCATCATTCATACGAAAACGTGTAGAATTTTCCAAGTTCTACTCATTGAGACATTTCATCGAACACTTTGAAGGCATAGTCCAATTCAATAGATTATTCAAAGGAATACTCGATTTCGATCCACAAAACTTCAAGAACAACGAATAATCTCAATAATACAACAAGATTCCATCAATAATCTGAGTTAAAACGAATCAAATCGGCCAAGACATCAAGAAACTTCAAAAATATCCAAAACCAAGTGTTGAGGTGTTCTTACATTCGATCCGGGTGGAAGATGATGTTAATCCATGACTCAAACTTCCAAAACATGTTGTTATAAGTTGCTCATACTCAAATCCATCAATTCTTGCCGAAGGAATCGCCAAAAAATGAAGAAAAAAGTGAAAATTTCGAAGTGACCCGGTCCAGGCCTTATATAGGCCGAGACCTGCCGGGCCATTACGTACGTAACCGGCCACTGCCTTACGTACGTAACCGGCCATGGCCTGCTCACTGCCCAGTTCTGTCGGAACACTTACGTACGTAACCGGCACCTGGCTTACGTACGTAACTGGCCCTTACGGCCGTAACCGGCCAGAGCCTTACGTACGTTATCGGCCAATTCTAGCCATCCCTGCGAGTCACTGCCGACCGTGATCGGCCATCCATGCGAATCACTGCCGACCATGCTCGGCCATTCCAACGAGTCACGACCGGCCATGCTCGGCCATCCAGGTCATCTCGGCCACGACTCGGCCAGCCGCCCCGTAACGTACGTAACACTTATTCCGTTGCGTACATAATACGTACGTTGACTTGCTACAGTATAATACTTATATTACGTACGTAATACACCCTGTATAACGTACGTAACTCCATCCGTTGATTCACCTGTCCACATCTGCGCCGAAAGCTGCCGACCACGGGCCCCACTGTCCGATTCCTCTTATTACGTACGTTATGTACGCTATATAACGTACGTAAGCTAACACATTTTACGTACGTAAGCTCCAAGGCTTAACGTACGTAATGGCTTTTATACTTAGCCAAAAATCCAATCGTTTCGTCCGACGTCTCGACGCACGAAATACGTACATACGGCATACCGAATACACATACCGAATCCAAAATATTCTCATACGGTATACGATATCCAAATCTGTTTAACCCGATACAACATATCCCGAATATATCTCACAATCCAAAACGATAATCACACTAGTATAATCGTCTGTTCTCAATCTATTTTATCCATCGTATAGATACCAAACTATACAGTATATCTCGAATAAAATAACTCGAAAAATTTATACCGAAAATTAGGTATTACATACTACCCCTTAAAATAAGTTTCGTCTCGAAACTTGCAACGATCACCAACAACGGATAAATCCAAAATTTCCAACTCATCACAAAAACAATCAAGCGTCGCCACAAGCGAAATAACCAAACCAATATACTTACATGTGCATGAAGCCGATGATCTCCCGTGATACTAGCACACGACTCCCACACGAAGTCTCAACACAATACCAACACACGCCAATATCACACATTGCAGTTTGAAAAGAATCTCAAAAATTTTGGAAACTCCAAAAATCGGTTCGACTCAAAAGTCAGATAAACTCATTTTCAAAAATCACGCTACTACCGTACCGGTAGAGCCACATAACACACACGCCTGGGTTCACAAAACCCAAACTCTGATACCATCTTCTGTAACACCCCCAAAACCATCCGGGATATCACAGCGCCGTGGGTCCCACGCCGGAACCCACCTGGCTAAAAACCGTTTACAAAACCAATTCAAAAACGTCAAAAGGCCGATGACGGTAATATTTTAAATACTCAAATATTTTCAAAAACATAATTTTGAAATACCGTCATAAAATACCATTTGAAAATACAAGGCGAAGTGCCAAATATCAACAGTTTAAAATATACGTTAAGCCACAACTTAAACGTATCGATAAAATAATTTGGGAAAAGAGTTTAACGAAAATAACCCAAGTTCGTAAAATGCCAAAAATCCCTTTTAAAATACACACACGCAGCGGATAAAGATACCGAAAAGCCATTTTGAAATATACACACGCAGTGGATAAATGCAGTTCAAAATACACATTTGCAGCGGAAATGAATAACCAGAAAAGAATTACTCGATACTCCAAAACATGCCACCACCAGTATCACATCGGGAAGCTCATCCCTTCACGACCGCTACTAGCTCGATCTCCGAGTACCTAAAAATAAAGCCCACGACGGGGTCAGCCACAATACTCAATAATGATATCGATCGCATCATCATAAATAATTACATACCAATGTGATGATATTGTAAGAATACTACCAAAGTAATCTTACCGTCATACCTTACCAATCCATAACAATCCATACTAAATCAATCCTTGACGTATTCCACATTTCGTATTCTCAAATGACGAAATGAATTCAACAACAATCATCTCTACTGTATTCCAAAAATACCGACAATCCTCAAAACATCATCATAACTCATAAGTGTGGAAATAATCCAATCTGTGTCAAATCCTGTCCGTCGGATTACACAATAAAATCTCAACATGTATAAACCAATAATACACAACATATCTATAGATCAACTACCACATGATAATGATAACAAATCCTGAAACATCGACATATAGTCCGAATGCTTATACGATCAATAACCAGATCAACCGATAAATCAACTGAGAATATCATCGACATGATAACTCCAATACGACCAATAAAGGATCACGATAACTAAAAATACCATCAACATGATAACTCCGACACGATCAACAAAGGATCAACAATAATCGAGAATACCATCAACAAGGTAAACTCCAAATGATCAACAAACTACCAATAATAACTGAGAATACCATCAACAAGGTAAACTCCAAATGATCAACAATAATGGATCTCAAAGAAATAACTCTGACTGTCAAACATACCCCTCGGGCGTATGAACAACCAGTCACAAACCGTCGAACATACCCAACCATAAATGGAGGATGAACGACCAAACAATATGGCTCAAAGATGGAAATCATAGTACGCCCGATCCGAATATCTGTCAGTGCACATGTCCACCCCGTATACGGAATCCAGGATATACGTGGGACAATGTACCTAATTAGCCTCAACGAACTACGTCTCGTGTGCACAGCCTTTCATGGAAAATATTCACGCATGACTATATATGTGCCCGGCTAAAAATCCTACACAATATCCAATCGGAACGCATATATGACTCCAGATATGTCACGATGCAACATGACAATGAAACTCAAAGAAACACATATCCAATAAGGATCAAAAGACTCACCGAAGTGAACAACAATAGTCTGACAATGAAAAGTCGACACGACTAATCAATATCCAAAACATCAATCCTGGGATCATCAGCTCCAAAGGATAATCCATACCATCAAAAATCTCAGACAACAGTTCTGGGATCAACATCCATCAACGAACAACCAATATGAATCTCAATACACGAAGCCTCAACGTACAACATATACAACAACTCAACATAATAATTATCTCATAACTGAACAATGCATAAATTACCTCAAAGCTGGAGACAACATCCTTTCCACGAACAACATCCCTGAACGAATACACAGTTATAGGAATAATCCCGAAATAGGTATAGTCCATTTATACCAACAAACCACCATCCCGACATCAATATCGACACGATAACCATCCTCGATATCCGATATTCTATATCCTTGACCAAAGATAACTCACGTCTTCCTTGAACACAATTAAATCATATACCTTATGATTTAATACAAACCAGAGCACGATATACAACTCATTAACCAACAATTTACCTTTCTAACAACATTGCTATATGAATTATAAATGAAATGAAAACGAAACCATTTATCAAATATTATAAACTGAACAAGTATAAACTTGCCTCGATACCGATACCACGAATCCGTTACCCAAATCCATTGCCTTTGTCTACGAGCTCCTCAATCCCGACCAAAAGCAATCTACGAACTCTTTAGCCTCAACCGCAACTCAACGGTCATAATCCACGATCAAAACATATCAACCTATTGCAATAACCGATTAACACACATTCGATAAAAATCAATAACCGACATACTCAACCAACAAACTCAACGGTTCAACGAAACCTCGATCATATACATAATACCAAATAATCCAACTCAACAAATACGAACCCATATCCACGATACAAGCCGTAACTCGATGATCACAAATAACAATCAATAACCGATCAACAACGGTTCTACAATATCCCGATTAAACACATATCCAAACAACCCGAACCAATCAAACACGAATTCAAAACCACAATACGATTCCAAAATCCGAAGATCATATCAATAATCAATTTACACCAACAAGGGTCTAACATTACCGATTCCAAATTCAATCTTAAAAACAATTACAAGTTTCCTCCTTGTATAATCATAATAAAATCCAATTACCGGTTATCATCATCAATCCGGACAATCCAATTAATTCAACAATATAGATAACCATATTCCAAAGGCTTCAAATAATTCTGTTATCCGAATTGAACACTTATTCAATAAGTATGAATTTCCAAATTCAAACATGAATAATAATTCTCATCAAACTCGAAATCATATTCGTATTCCTATACGAATATTGTACCAAGATACATAACTTAGTTCTAAATGTGAATATTCCATATTCATATCCAAAACACCAACACTTTAAAACGTATTCATCAAATCAATGATCAATTCATCTCGACATTAAGGATTTTATAACATATTCGATTCCAACTTCAACTCCAAATACGAAGACAAAACTCCTTCTTGTTGATACTTGTAAATTCGTAGAAAACAATTTACCGATTATTATCGTGAATAATCACATTCCAAATTATCCGAAATCCTTCCAAAATCATAACATGTAACTCAAGAGTTCTTTAAGAACACGAATTATCCAAATTCACGTTCATAATCCATAAAACAACATAACCCGATGTTTTCTAACATCTAAACAACCCTTAATCATAATTCAAGGTGTATATAATCATGTCCTTCAACATATACTTCTCATAACATCTTGATTCGCAATAAACCACCAAGAACATCGAGAATACCACGATTCCATAATCATAATAACATAATCGAATCATTTGATCACCAATTCATTATCTTCCTTTAACAAAATTCCCATAATTACCAAGAATCATCACAACAATATCATTTCAACCATCATTCATACGAAAACGTGTAGAATTTTCCAAGTTCTACTCATTGAGACATTTCATCGAACACTTTGAAGGCATAGTCCAATTCAATAGATTATTCAAAGGAATACTCGATTTCGATCCGCAAAACTTCAAGAACAATGAATAATCTCAATAATACAACAAGATTCCATCAATAATCTGAGTTAAAATGAATCAAATCGGCCAAGACATCAAGAAACTTCAAAAATATCCAAAACAAAGTGTTTAGGTGTTCTTACCTTCGATCCGGGTGGAAGATGATGTTAATCCATGATTCCAACTTCCAAAACATGTTGTTATAAGTTGCTCATACTCAAATCCATCAATTCTTGCCGAAGGAATCGCGAAAAAACGAAGAAAAAAGTGAAAATGTCGAAGTGACCCGGTCCAGGCCTTATATAGGCCGAGACCTGCCGGGCCATTACGTACGTAACCGGCCACTGCCTTACGTACGTAACCGGCCATGGCCTGCTCACTGCCCAGTTCTGTCGGAACACTTACGTACGTAACCGGCACCTGGCTTACGTACGTAACTGGCCCTTACGGCCGTAACCGGCCAGAGCCTTACGTACGTTATCGGCCAATTCTAGCCATCCCTGCGAGTCACTGCCGACCGTGATCGGCCATCCATGCGAATCACTGCCGACCATGCTCGGCTATTCCAACGAGTCACGATCGGCCATGCTCGGCCATCCAGGTCATCTCGGCCACGACTCGGCCAGCCGCCCCGTAACGTACGTAACACTTATTCCGTTGCGTACGTAATATGTACGTTGACTTGCTATAGTATAATACTCGTATTACGTACGTAATACACCCTGTATAATGTACGTAACTCCATCCGTTGACTCACCTGTCCACATCTGCGCCGAAAGCTGCCGACCACGGGCCCCACTGTCCGATTCCTCTTGTTACGTACGTTATGTACGCTATATAACGTACGTAAGCTAATACATTTTACGTACGTAAGCTCCAAGGCTTAACGTACGTAATGGCTTTTATACTTAGCCAAAAATCCAACTGTTCCTGTCCGACGTCTCGACGTACGAAATATAAACATACGGCATACTGAATACACATACTGAACCCAAAAATATTCTCATACGGTATACCTGATATCCAAATCTGTTTAACCTGATACAACATATCCTGAATATATCTGTCAATCCAAAAACGATAATCACACTAGTATAACTGTCTCGGTTCTCAATCTGTTTTATCCATACTGTATAGATACCAAACTATACAGTATATCTCAGATAAAATAACGCGAAAAATTTATACTGAAAATTCGGGTATTACAGCTGAGGGGCATAAATTTGTTTTAACTGAGAAGAGCCCTTTGGAACCAGAAACGGATGCCACTCCTGAAGAGTTGGCTGAATTCCGGAAATGAAAAAAGTCTGATGAGATGGCTCGCTGTTACATTTTGGCTTCACTGACAATGTATTACAACATAAGCATCAGACGATGGGCTCAGCGGAAATGATGAAAAATATCACTGAGATGTTTGGTCATCAGAACCGGGCGGCTAGGCAAAATGCAATGAGGGTTTTGATGAAAACCCAAATGTCTAAAGGGACCCCAGTAAAGGATCATGTTCTTAAAATGATGTCTCATTTGAACGAACTGAGCATACTGGGGGCCACTATCGATGCAGAGTCGCAGGTCGATATTATCTTGGGCAGTTTACCAAGAAGATTTGATCAGTTCCGCCTCAACTACAATATGAATCGTAGGACTTACACATTGGCGGAACTTCTGACAAAGCTTCAGTCTGCCGAAGGTATCTTCAAACAAGGTTATCATCAAATTCTTGCGGCAACCGGTGGTGCTTCTTCAAAACCCAAATGGGGAAAGAAGAAAAAGCAGGTTGGCTAGAAACAAGTGGAAAACTTCAAAGCTAAGGGCAAGGCTCCTCAGTCAAAGGCTCCTCAATCCGAGGCGAACAAAAAGCCGAAGGGCAAGTGCTTCAATTGTGGTTTGAAAGGGCATTTCAAGAGTGACTGCCCTAAGAAAGGTACGTCTCATGCACTAGTAGTCAAAACATGTTTGACTGCCTGTTCTATCACTTCTTGGATAGTAGATTCGGGATCCACTGATCATGTATATTATGACTCGTAGGGGTTCCATGTAACCAAGGTACTTAGTGTGGATGAGATTACTATTAGCTGGGGCGACTATTCCAGGCTGGAGGCTGTTGCAGTGGGAGTCGTGCAGTTAAAAGTTAATGATAGGATTCTAGTCCTAAATAATGTGTTATTATTGCCTGATTTTAGAATGAATTTAATTTCAGTTTCTAAATTGCGTTGTGATGGATATTCAGATTCTCTTGAAGATAATACAGTTATTAAAATAAATGGTGAATATGTTTGAACGAGTACTTATAATGAAAGACTTTATATCATTAATGCTGCACCAGCTCCCTTGCATAATTATAAACCACTTAATTCTTTGACTAATCCTAATAAAAGATAAGAACCTTCGATCATAAATCAAACATATTTGTGGCATTTACGATTGGGTCATATTAACCTTAGAAGGATTCAAAGATTGGTGAGCGATGGCCCATTGGATTCGCTCCAAATTGAGTCATTTCCAATTTGCGAATCCTGTCTAGAAGGAAAAATGACTAAAAAGGATTTCCAAAGCAAAGAAAATCGTGCACAAAATTTATTGGAATTAATACACACCGATGTATGTGGTCCAATGAACATCCAAGCTAAGGGTGGTTTTGAATACTTCATCACATTTATAGATGATTATTCGAGATATGGATACATATATTTGATGCGACATAAGTCTGAATATTTTGATAAGTTCAAAGAATTCAAGGCTGAAACAGAGAAGCATCATGGACAGAGTATCAAGTCACTGCGATCTGATCGTGGTGGCGAGTATCTTAGTGGAGAGTTTTTGGATTTCTTGTCATATGAGGGGATTACTTCCCAGCGTACACCACAACAAAATGGTGTTGCTGAACGAAGGAAACATACTTTATTAGAGATGGTTAGTTCAATGATGAGTATTTCTGATTTGCCTATTTCTCTTGGGGATACGTCTTGGAAACAGCAGCGTACATTCTAAACTTGGTGCCTTCAAAATCAGTTCCAAAAACACCCACAGAACTGTGGAATACGCAAGCCCAGTTTATTCGGATTTGGGGTTCACCAGCACACGTGCTGAATAAGGAAGCTGATAAGTTGGCATCTCGTACAGAAGTACGGGTGTTTGTAGGATATCCGAAGGGAACAAAGGGTGGCTTATTTTACAGTCCTAAAGATCAGAAGGTCATTGTTAGCACCAATGCCCGGTTCTTAGAGGAGGACTACGTAATAAGACACAAGCCTAGGAGTGAGGTCATTCTAGAAGAACTTAGGGGCGAGATTTGGACAATACCAGTTGTACAAACACATAGTGTACAACATATCGACACCATTGTGGATACGCAAACCGAGGACACGCCTCGTCGTAGTGGGAGGGTTGTTCGTCAACCTGAACGTTTCATCGGCGTGAGAGCATCTTCGGACCACTCCCCGGACCAGGATGAAATGAATCCATGTACGTATAAGCAGGAAGTTCAAGACAAGGATGCTGAATCCTGGCAAACAACAATGGAATCCGAAATGGGATCTATGGATTCTAATCAAGTGTGGGATCTAGTAGAGCTACCTAATGGGGTAAAACCCATTGGAATTAAGTGGGTCTACAAGTGTAAGAGAGGATCGAAAGGGAAGGTTGAAACCTTCAAAGCAAGGCTTGTTGTGAAAGGTTACACTCAGAAGGAGGGCATCAACTATGATGAGACCTTTTCGCTAGTAACCAATGTTAAATCGATCCAGATTCTCTTAGCTATATCTGCATATTTGGATATAGAGATTTAGCAGATGGATATCAAGACTGCGTTCTTGAACGGGAGTCTTGATAAGGAAATCTATATGCACCAACCTGAGGGATTCATTGCTGAAGGAGAGGAGCACTTAGTGTGTAAGCTTAAAAGAGCCATTTCTGGTCTCAAGCAAGCATCAAGGTCTTGGAACATGCGATTTGATGAGGTCATTCAATTGTATGGTTTTGAACAGTGTCCTAGTGAGGTTTGTGTATATAAAAAGTGCGGTGGAAATGTGCTAGTGTTTCTTGTACTGTACATAGATGATATACTTCTGATTGGAAATAATGTGAAGGTCTTATCAGACATAAGGGTATGGCTGTCTGAGCAATTCAATATGAAGGATTTGGGAGAAGCTGGGCACATGCTTGGTATTAAGATCTTTCGAGATCGAAAGAAAAGGATGTTGTGCTTATCTCAGGCATCCTATATCGATACGGTGCTAAAGCAGTTTAGTATGGAGAATTCCAAGAAAGGTTTCTTACCTTACAAACATGGAATTCAGCTATCTAAGGCTATGTGTCCTAAGACACAGAAAAAGATAGATGACATGAAGCTGGTCCCTTATGCTTCGGCAGTGGGAAGCCTCATGTATGCTATGCTTTGCACTAGGCCTGATATCTGTCATGCTGTAGGCATGGTGGCGAGATATCAATCGAACCCAGGACCGGGACATTGGATTGTTGTCAAGCATATACTCAAGTACACGAGAAGGACTAGGGAGCATATGCTTGTATATCAATCGGATACACTTTGTCCCTTGGGTTACACTGACTCAGATTTCAGTGCGGACAAAGAAAAGTCGATATCAACTTCTGGATATGTTTTCACTTTGGGAGGTTGAGCCATCAGTTGGAGGAGTGTGAAGCAGAAATGCATAGGTGACTCTACCATGGAAGCCGAGTATGTAACAGCCTCAGAGGCAGCTAAAGAGGTGGTATGGATCAAGTACTTCCTAAAGGATTTGGGTGTGATTCCTAATTTGCCTAGGAGTATTACACTTTATTGTGATAATACCAGTGCTGTTGCAAATTCGAATGAACCACGGGCCCATAAAGCAAGAAAACATATCAAGCGCAAAATATCATATCATTCGAGATTTTGTGAAGAGAAGGAAGATTATTGTCTCTAAGATAGCATCTGAAGACAACCTAGCTGATCCTTTCACGAAAGGGTTGCCCTCAAAGTCATTTGAAGGGTATGTTGAAGGAATGGGGTTGAGATGTATGGCAGCATTGCTTTGAGTATAAGTGGGAGATAGATAGACATAATCTCGATAGTATACTTCAAAATCATGCTTAGAGTATAAGTGGGAGATTGTTAGGGTTGTATACATCAAAACATACTTTATGCTTGTATTACCTAATTTCCCGGTCTTTATCTATGAGAATATTAGGATACATGTGGTGGCCGATTTTATCATCATAATTTGAGCCAAAATTTTTGATTTTTTGTGTGTTTAATTGTGGATCTTGACTTGTGTCTTGTATTCCATAATTTAGTTAACACAATATTTTTCTAAAATACCACAAATATTCAAGAAAAATAGAGAGAAAATCGAAAGGAATTTTGGAAGAACAATTTGGCCGATCCCTGTTGCTGTCTAAGTAGTCCGGTATATTTAGTTAAACATCACTTCATCAGAGACCATGTGCTTAACAAGAGATTCAGAGTAGAAAGAGTCAGCACAGAATACCAGATTGCTGACCTTGTTGTCTTCACCATTTGGAAATGCATGGTGATTGATATCCTTTCAAGAGAAGTGAAGCTACAAGGATTTAGAAGGAGAGATGTCTACATGATAGATTGGACCACAGGCACTCCAAATACCTGTTTTCTATCTAAGACAATTGCCAAAAATGGATGGCTATGGCACAAAAGATTATGTCATCTAAACTTCAAGGCCATCAACAATATAAGCTCTCAAAAGCTGGTCAGAGGAATTCCACAAGAAGTATTCAAGAAAGAAGCTCTTTGTGATGCATGTCAGAAAGGGAAATAGACTAGAGCATCATTCAAGCCAGTTCAGCCTACCACTCTCACCACCAAAATTATAGATCTACTTCATATGGATCTCTTTGGCCCAATCAAGCCAAGTACATTGAGTGGAAGGAAGCATGATCTACTAGTATCTGATGACAACTCAAGATTCAAATGAGTTGTTTTTCTCTATAAAAAGAGTGAAACACTAACAAAGTTACCTGAGCTGCTAAGGAGGATTCAGAATGAGAAATCCCTCTCAATCATCAAGATCAGATCAGATAGAGGAGGAGAATTTATCGACAAGGCAATCACTGAGTACAATGATCAGAATGGAATCCAAACATAAAGTATCTGCAGCCAGAACTCCTCAGCAGAATGGTGTTGCTGAAAGAAGAAATTGAACCTTGAAGGAAGCTGCCAAGTCGATGATTGCTGAAGCTGACCTACCAAAGAGGTTCTGGGATGAAACTGAACATAACATGCCATACTCAGAACAGGAGTATGATTGTAGGGAGACATGGCAAAACTCCCTACGAGGTTTAGAATAGCAGAACACCAACTGTTGGATACTTTCCTATATTTGGTTGTAAGTGTTTCATCCACAACACTGGTAAAACCCAACTGAATGCCTTTGATTCTAAAACTGATGATGGTCTCTTTATGAGATACTCAAAAATAAGCAAGGCATACAGAGTATTTAACAAAAGAATCTTAGTTATGGAAGAAACACCTCATGCTGTGTTTGATGAGTCTACTATGAAGTACAGGAAACATGTGGAATTGATTGAGAATAAGCTCAAAACTGCCACCCTGGAAGAAGTAATCATTAATGATACAGGAATGATGGACTCATCTGAAGATCCACTTGCAGATCAGCCTGAAGACCCAACTGCAAATCAGATAGGATCCCAAAACCTACCTGTCCAACTGCAGCTGATGAAGACCCAAATGAAGCTGATAAAGACGCATATGCAGATCAGACGGGATCCCCACCTATAGATGACAAGACCATAGCTGATCCAGTTGCAGACCAAAAAGTTTAGTACCAAGCTGATGCAGAGAGAGACAAAGTCCAACAAAGCAACTCCACATGGGGAACAAACCTTGAAGAAGAAGATATCCCCAAATGGCTTAGAGATCATCCCATTCAACAGATAATTGGAAACCTAACTGATGGAGTCAGAACTAGACAATCCACAAAACTAGCAAGAATGTCAATGTTCTCATGTTTCATGTCTCAAATGGAACCCAAGACAACAGAGCAAGCACTGGAGGACTACTCATGGATTAATGCAATACAAGAAGAGCTAAACCAGAATGAAAGAAACAATGTCCGGGAACTAACAGACAGACCAAATCACAAGAAAGTAATTGGTACTAAATGGGTGTACAAGAACAAATGTGATGAAGATGGAGATGTTGTTAGGAATAAAGCCAGACTAGTTTCAAAAGGATATGCACAATGCGAAGGAATAGATTTTGATGAAACATATCCACCTGTTGCAAGATTGGAAGCCATCAGACTATTCCTTGCATATGCAAC
This sequence comes from Orobanche coerulescens, assembly GCA_033398695.1. Lineage (NCBI taxonomy): Eukaryota > Viridiplantae > Streptophyta > Magnoliopsida > Lamiales > Orobanchaceae > Orobanche > Orobanche coerulescens. The sequence goes on from CM065816.1 coordinate 114,362,686, forward strand.
ATTCAAAGATTTTGAAGTCTACCAGATGGATGTGAAAAGTACCTTTCTCAATGGAATCCTAGAAGAAGTCTATATGGAGCAACCCCCTAGATTTGTCAAAGGAGACAAAGTTTACAAGCTTCTAAAAGCTCTAAATGGACTCAAATAGGCACCAAGAGCATGGTATGAAACACTATATGTGTTTCTTGAGAAGAACAGTTTCAGCAAAGGTAAGGTAGACAAGACCCTATTCAGAGTTGAACATGAAGACCACATATTATTAGTTCAAATATATGTGGATGACATCATATTTGGCTCAACCAACCCGGAGCTATGTGAGAAGTTCTCAAATCTCATGGAAGGACAATTTGAGATAAGTATGATGGGCAAACTAAACTTCTTTCTTGGTTTGCAAGTCAAGCAGATAAACAATGGAATTTTCATCAATCAAGCCAAATACACAAAAGATCTCAACAAGAGATTTGGATTGGACTCAGCCAAAACACTAAGAAACCCAATTAGCACAAGCCTACACCTAGATGCAGATGAAAGAGGCATATCAGTGGATCCAGCCCACTACAGAGGACTTATTGGATCACTCCTTTACCTAACTGCATGCAGACCAGATATATCATATGCAATAGGAGTATGTGCAAGATTTCAATCCAATCCAAAGCAGTCTCACGAGGAAGCAGCTAAGAGAATTATCAGATACCTCAAGTCTACAATCAATATTGGACTATGGTATCCTAAGTATAAAAACTTTGATCTATCTCGATACTCAGATGCACACTTTGCAGGATGTAAAATTGACAGGAAAAACACCAGTGGAATGTGCCAATTACTTGGAACCAGACTTATTTCTTGGTTCGGCAAGAAGCAGGTATCCAACTCAATTTTCACAACCGAGTCAGAACACCTAGCTGCAGGTAGCTACTGCAACTAAAGTTCTAATATGGTGTGACAGAAATAGTGCAATTGCAATAATAAACAATCCAGTATTGCACTCAAGAACCAAGCACATAGATGTTAAACATCACTTCATCACAGACCATGTGCTTAACAAGAGAGTCAGAGTAGAAAGAGTCGGCATAGAATACCAGATTGCTGACATTTTCACAAAACCCTTACCAGAAGAAAGGTTTCTGGAGCTAAGCCGGGAACTTGGTCTACTAGATTGGGAATTTAGTACAGACGAGAAAGCTACCTGATATGAAGAGCAGGCGAGGAAGCTACCTGATGCAGACAACGAAGAGCTACCTAATCAGAGCAGACAAGGAACCCATCTGATCAGACCAGACAAAAAGCCAAAGGACATACGAATAAACCTAGCTGACCACAGACAACCTATCTTACCTGATGCAGAAGACATGAAAAGCTAGCTGATCAGATCAGATAAGAATCTACAGCTGCATCAGAAGTCAAACGGTCAATCAGCTAAGTTTCTAATTCCGAGACCGGCTTGATTATTATATTATTTTCTTTATACACGTGGACAAACACTCGTTCACACTACCTCCACGACATCAAATCAAATTCAACCGTCATTCCTTAATCCATTAAAAATCGTACCACCGTTTGATTATTTTATTGTTAAAAATTCAAAGCGTCCTTTCAAATAGGTATTTAAGGTGGCGGAAATTATTTTACAAACTTTAACCTCTTCAAGCTAAAGAACCCTAATTTTTCAAAAACCAGAAAAACCCTTTGAATATACACTACACTCAAACGAAACACTTTTTGCAGAAATGGAATCCTGCTTTAAAGGCATTAATCTCAAGCTCGTGAAGGACCAAATCATATTCAGCATTGTGGTTGATTTCGAAGGATTACTGGCAACAAACAACACAAGATAAATGGCGCACGTTATCATGATGATGAATAAAAATGGCATATATCGTTTTCTGGATATATCCCCAAAATAGTTGTTCAAGGAGGCTGTAATTTGTTTCTACAATGAGGCCCAAGTCTTAGAGCACTGCATTTCAAGCTCTATCCTTGGAGAAGAAGTCGAAATCACTCCATAGACCATCGCTGATGCCTTCCAGATGGAGAACCGAGGCATTGCTGTCGAAGCCCTCAAGCAAAGCTCGACTGGGGCATGGTTTGAAATCAAGATGCCGAAGGAGTCTTCAAAGGTCAAACTCACAACAAAAAAGAATGGCCTCAAGCAGGAGTACAAGTATGTTCTTGACATCAACAACAAGATTGTCATGCGCATGGCTGGGAGTTACGACCAATTATCTTCAGCCAAATACGTGGTGATGGGAGCCCTCATTCAGCCAAAGCGGATTAACTGGCCTGACTACATTTACAGGCAGTTAGTGATGAGAAAATATTGAGACAGAAGCTGGCGTATGGAACTCAGATCAGTTGGATTCTGGAGTTTTTTGGAAAGGCTAAAGGAAAGGCAGACCCTTTCCACCTTAGCAATAGGCTTAGTCATCTGGACCAGGAGACAATGAAGAACATTGGAGATAAGAGAGAAAAAGCTGATAGAATGATCAATGAGATGACATCTGGACCGTCTGAGTACAGAAGCCCCTCATATACCGAATCAGACAAGTCTGAGGCAGCTGCAGTTGAGATCTCTCAAAAGTCACTGCAGTTGAAAAGGTGTTTACAGATGACTCTGATAGTAACAACATTCCCCTATCCAAGCTGTTGAAGAGAAAGTCACCTGGAGCAGAGGAAGTCGTCCATGCCACATCTTCACCAGATAGGTCACCCAAGAGGCAGATGTAATACCCATACTTTTTGTAAATCTTCTACTCTTGTACTTTGTAATTTTTACGCTCGTATAAGTGTTTGATAAGCTTATATGGATCTTGGAACTCTTATCAATTGGATTTACCCCTTTTCTTGTTTGGATCGTCGCTGTTTTCGGATCCTTGATGCGATTATACTACCTTCGTGTAATGGGTAGCGCACGCTACGCACACCTTGTAGCGCACGCTAATTTAATGAGGGTAGCGCACGCTATCCATTATCATTAGCGCACGCTACTAATGTATTGGAGGCGGACAGTCCAGTAGCTACCGGATCGAAAGGAATTCTAGCGTCGCTAGGTGTGGTAATAGCGTACGCTAGATTTTGGTGGTAGCGCACGCTACGTTACTAGAGTAACGTGCGCTAAAGAGAGCGAGCGGGGGCGGTAGGTTACGGGTGACGCGACTACCGTGTAGCGCACGCTATTAGAAATAATTAGCGCACGCTAATTGAAGTCACTAGCGCACGCTATGAGCGGTGTTAGCGTGCGCTAACGTAATCGCGAGAGGCTCTTGGATTGCACAGTGAGTCCGATAGCGCGCGCTATTTTTCATGACTAGCGCACGCTAGTCCCTATTTAGTATAAATAGGACATTTCCGTTCCCAAATCGTCATTTCTACCTACCTTCACCTCCTTGGGCGATTCTAGGCGATTCCGGGCGATTCTGAGGAGTTCTTCGAGCTGCAATTATCTAGCAACATCTTTGAGTTTCTAGTTCGGATTTATCAACGTTTAATCCTCTCCGCCGCTCCAAATCAAGGTAAAATTCTCACAACCCTAGATTTTCGGGATTTGGGGATTTTCCATCCGATTTCTTCGATCCAGCTTGTTGTATGTTAGAATATATCGATTACGAGTTATCTACCTTGGATACATGTTTTCCTATGGATTTAATGGTGTATTTCTGGAGTTCTTGAGTGTTTGGGATATTTGACTTGCGATTCACTATCCAAGAGAATTATTCCCGGAACACATGTATCGGGGTAGTATATTCGGGTGATTCCAACTTATTTTCATACCGATGGGGTTTTGATAATTGAATTACGAACTTGTCTAGGTTCGGAGTTGTTGAATCCTTCGATCTTGGTACCTTGTCGTTTGTACCCTCTCCTCTCGTTTCCAGGCAAGTGATTCTTGTGAAAGTTATGTTCTTAAATGTGAAAATTAATGCATATGATTGTGAGAGTTGCTTTCGTTCACTCCGAGAGGACCCGACGGGGTCGAGGAGGGTTCCGCTTATGTCGGTTCCGTGAACATTTGGGTTAGCCACTCCGAGATGATCCGACGGGGTCGAGGAGGGATTCACGCATTGTCGAGTCCACAGTTAATCAAGAGATATCATCATTTCCAAATATGTTTGGATAATTGTATTTTCCGGAAAATCATTATCATGGCTTTGAATTGGTGCATATGCTTTTATGTATAAGACTTGACATTTCACTTGTAATACTTGCCCTAACCCCTCTCGTTTGGGGAAAATTACTTTTGTGTTTTCAGTCCTAAGGAACCTTACGAGCGAGCCGGGACGATACGATGAGGATGGCGAGGCGTGATCGTGGCTAGTTGTGTTCTACTTTGTTTGGTCGTTGTTCTCTTCGGTCCATTTTATCCTTGTAATAATAAGTGGTACTCGAGTACTTTAGGAAAGTCCTTTTCCATTGTCGTACAACTTCTTGTATTACTTCATGGTATTGTTTGTCCGTGGTTGAACTTCCTTGGTTGTATCGAGTTTATTGTTTCCCAAGTGGATTTTATTAAATTCAATACGTTGTGAGTGAGATAAGCCTAGTAAATCCCAGGTCGGGATTTACGGCGCTGTGATATTCTCCGAATATCTCGGGGGGTGTTACAGCAGAGAGGCCTGGTGGACTACCCATCTACTAGAGAATAAGAAGAGGTGCAGCATGTCAGATCACCTGCACCAACCGCAGACCCATCAGCTCAGATGCAGATAGTCATATCCCCTACACCTGCCCCTGCTGAAGATAAGCCAGAGCTGATGACTGACAGTATTCCCCTCCTCACTCTTCCAAGAATTACTGGGGAAGAAGAAGCAGAGGAGATCATTGAAGTTCCTGCGGTAGATTACTCCTTCAGCCTGAGGACCAATAACCCTTTGGGACTCTCCTCAGCATAGATTAAGTTTGTAAGGAAGGAAGTTTCAAACTTTTCTTTTGTCAATATATATGAGGAATGGAGAGAGTTCAGAATGTACGCATTCCCCCAACTAAAAGCACTTATTGATATAACTTCTTGGGAACATCCCATTACTGTGGAACAACTTGTTATGTACTTTTGTCAGCAAACTAATGTGCAGATCTTGCTTGAGGAGAATTGGTTCATCCTCTATTTTAAATAGAATATGGACCAATTCATCCTGCAAGTAATGAAGGATGTTCTGGAGAAAAGAATTTTTGAAGGGCGGGATGAAGGGAGAAAGGAGGAAGTCGGAAATGAAGAAGTTGAAAAGGAAAAAGAGACTAAAGAAGTTGAAAAGAAAGATGAGGATGAAGAGAAAGAAAAAGAAAATTCTAGAGAAGAGAAAGGAGAATAAAAGAAAGAAAAAGAAGAAAAATAAATAGAGAAAGAAAACAAAGAGGAGGAAGAGAACGAAGAAGAAGTTGAAAAAGAAGAAGAAGAAGGAGGCGAGAGAAGAAAAGATGGGAAGAAAGATGATAAAGCTTATGGTGCACCAGACCAAGCATCTAGCTCTCATCAGCCTGTAGATGACAAATCAGGCACCCCTGACAAAACCCCCTCTGATCAGAAGGCAAATGATAGGAGCTTACCTTTAGAGAAGTCCACTGCAAGGAGATTAACCGCCTAAGAAGACTCAGGTGAAAATGCTCCTGAGATAGCACCTGCAGTTCACATCTCACCTGAGCTGACTGACCTGATCAGACGAATTGTCGAGGAGATAGTTGCCAAACTGTTAGCATCTGAAGTAAAACTTGATCTCCACTCTCTCAATTCGAAGATGGGCGCTTTGCTTAAACAGAAGGCTCCTTCCCTACCACCAACTAACTCCATAATGCCTCTTGGCATGTCTGATTTCATGTCTCGGGTGGAAGAATAGCTAGCAGCTATTGTTGATGCTGGCAAAAAGGGGGAAGATAAGGGGAAAGAGCAAGTCAGAGCAGATGAGATCAGGCAGGGGTAAGATAGGGAAGATAAAGGATAAGTCAAAGGCAAAGGGAACGGAAGAGAAGATATACCATAACAAAACCTAGCTCTCATACAAGCTGGTACCTATCACCTCAAGAGAGGAGATAGCTGCACCATCTGATGTTCAACTTGTAGCTAAAAGGAGGAGGACCAGGCAGGAACCTGAGGAGAGATTCCAATTGGAGGGAAAAGAGCTTTGGTTTATTGAGGAATTCCTACCTACTGAAATGGCACCAATGTTGGGAGGATCAAAGAAGCAGTTCGTAGAAAAATACTATCTCTGGGAGTTTCTCCAGGATAAAGATTGCTCCCCACAGTAGTCGTTCATAAACTTCATGTCCTCAACCTGGCCAAAACTATGGGCAGTCCTTAAGAATATGCCAAGAAGTTCGACACCTACCCTATGATTCCCAGTTTCACACCTGAAGAAGCCCACACTTTGATTAATAATGATATGGATGAGCTGGATCTTCAGAAGGAGATTAAGAAACTGTGTAGAGAATAATTTCACATCTCCCGAGGAACAAGAGTTTGCATCCTTGGTTGTCAAGAGGAAATATGGATTAGCCCCAGTTTCTAAGAGGTCAATTGGTGCAAAACCCCTAAGGTCTCTCCCTCCATCTAAGTTGAAGGTCTCAAGAGGAAGAGCAAGAGGGAGATGAGAAATGTATTTACTTGTAATTTTTTTTGGCAATACTTGTAATTTTTTTGTATTTTGTTTCATTCATCTGTACTGTAATACTTCAATAAAAATTTTTATAACAGTCATTTGAACGACAACCACTAGTTTTCTCAAAATATGACTGAGTTTGATTTGTGTCATGCACTTTATTTGTGCAGACCTGTTTATATTTGAATGTTTAGTTTTGCCATCATCAAAATAGGGGGAATTTGTTAGGAATACTTATTAGATTTTGATGATATCATCCCTGTGTTAATTAATTATTAAAATGTATGTTTAAGTACTTGGCAAAATATAAAGAAGAACCAAATGAGTATCTTCTATAGGCCTTATAAGTTTAGGCTAAGTATCATTGATCAGTTGTAAATTGAATAAGTATATAACTTCAGATCAGAGAACTTCACTTCAGGTCAGAGAATTTCAAGTCCAGAGCAGAGAAATTCAGAGCAGAGAACTTTATCTCAGAGAAATTCAGATCAGAGAAGTCCAGAGCAGAGCACTTTATCTCAGAGAAGTTCAAGTCAGAGAACTTTAGAGGACTTCACATCAGAGAACTGTACATCAGAGAAGGTTGACTGCACTTTAGGCAGCTTTAACCAAGAAATATCAGACAGGTTCTCAACCAAGTTATTAGCGAAGTTACTCAGTCCACGTCAGCAAGCGTTGAAAAGTCAACATTCACAGAAATCCACATGCAAGACGTAGGAGACAAAATAGAAAGATTTCCGGAAAGCAAGGAATTAAATATTTATCAAGATCCGCATTCTGAAGACTCTATACTTGATCTAATCAAGAATAACGGCGCTTTTACAAGAAAGTCTTTCAAACGGTCGGAATTGAAAAGGGAATCCAGCCTTGGAACGTATTGATAAGATAAACAAAGAAGTCCACTCTCCAATGGACGGATTTGTTACAATAGTGAAATGGCTACAAAGGAAGCTCAAAGGATTGTTAGGAATACTTGTTAGATTTTGATGATGTCATTAATATAAAATCAAATGTTTATTACTTGGAAAAATGTAAGGAAGAACCAAATGAGTATCTTCCATAGGCCAAATATGTTAAGTATAAAACTTGGCAAAATGTAAAGAAGAACCAAATGAGTATCTTCTGTAGGCCAAAAAATTAGTTAGGCCGAAAAACGGCTAAGTACTAAGTACAGCTTAGTCCATCAGAGAGGAACAGCCGACTCCAGTCAGAGTAGCTCTGGTCAACTAAACTTATCAGAGAAGTTTGACCGCATCACATGAGGTACCTCGGGAAGTCACCCGACCGGATAAGTCACATACAGGAATGTACCGAGAGGACCTATCTGCGCAGAGATGTTAATCGCATATCGGCTACTCATTGACCAAGTACTCCAAGTCCACGTCAACATGCGTTGAAAAGTCAAAAATTACGGAAAGCTCACATGCAACGTGACGAGACAAATTGGAGTGATTCCCGCAAGAGATATGATTTAAATAAATCATCCTGACCCACCTTGAAGACTTTAATCGTTTTATATTCAAAAGATTCGGCGCTCACATGCAGAATTCTTCACAACGGTCGGAAGATAAAATTAAATAATGGGAATCCAGCCTTGCAACGTTCAGAAAGATTAAACAATGAAGTCTCCCTCCAACGGACGGATTTGTTCAAAAGATTTGCAACGGCTACAAGGAAGAAGCTCAGAGATCGTGATCTATATATATCCAGAGATTTGAAACTGAGCAACAACCGGTGCGAACATACATTCTAGCGATCAAAGCAATCAAGCAATCTCAAGCAATCAATAGCATCGTGAAAAGAGCAGATCTAAAAGTTCATACTTAAGGAAGCTCTTAAGTTGGAGAAGACAAACACTCTTGTCTATAATCTTGAGTACGGGGTACTTCTTGGTTGAAGTAAGAGGCGTAAAGGCATCCGAGGATCGAGGATCAAGAGGTGCAAGGCGATCAAGTGTGTACAACGACACGGATTTCCACGGTTGGAAGTCTGTTGTAGTGTGGTTTGAATCAACTGTAATATTTATCAACTGGTTGAAAATTATAGTGAATTCATCTCCAATAGTTTGGAGAAAAGTGGATTAGTAGAGGATTACCCCACCTCTGAGACCACTATAATTGCACTGTGTTATTTCTTGTTTCTTGCATCATACTTTAACTGCTGCATACATTGTTAAGTGTTTCATTAAGTTAATTTATATTCGTCATCAGCTGACTTCCGCACATATCCAAGAACAAACGACTCCAAGTCATTTGTTTGACTATCAGCTGAAGAAACTCACTCTTCGTGAAAAAGAGTTCAAGAGTTTCAACAAGTCTATTCACCCTCCCTCTAGACTTGTTCCTGGACGACTTGTGACCTACAAGTGGAATCGGAGCGGTTGGTTCATTTTTTTACGAACCAGATCTATATTAGATATATATTAACTCTCACTTTATAATGGAACACATGCACTCTAGACTCCCTGCCTTTTCAGTTGACGAGTATGATCTGTGGAAGATAAGAATGCAGGCACACTTATCTTCAATTCATGACGACATGTGGTGCATCATTGAAGATGGTCCATTCATCTTTGAGAAGGACAACACAGCCGAGGAGATCGCAGCTGGGAGGCCAGAAAAGATTCCTAAGAAGAGGACGGAGCTGACTCCTGAAGAAAGAAAGCTGGCCAATCTTGACAACCGGGCCAGAGATGTGTTATATCAAACTCTTGACAAATCCACCATGGTCAAGATCAAAAACTGTAAGAATGCCAAAGAAATTTGGGACACATTAGCTCTAATGTGTGAAGGAACGGAGCTGATCAAGGAAAACAAGTCACAATTGCTATCCAAAAATTTGACAACTTTAAAATGAAGAATGGTGAATCCATAGATCAAGTGGACACAAGGTTCACGAAATTATCAATGAGATCAACTCCTGGGCAAAACCTATGGCAACAGGAAATGGCACTAAAGGTCCTCGATCTCTCAACCCCGAATGGAGCATGAAGGCCGTAGCCATGAGAGAGTCCAAGGACTGAATAAGATAAAGATTCAGGAGGCTGTTCTCGATCGAAGGCTTATGAGCTCGAGCTTCCAAGTTCATCCTCAATCGAGCCTGCGAGAGAAGGGAATCGCATTTGCACCGAGTCCCCTGCCAAGAGCCTATCGATGTGAAACCTCCAAATCCACTAGATTTTGAGGAAGAAATGGCTTTCATAATGCAAAGGTTCAGCAATTTGAAAGAACTACTCCAAGTATAAGAAAAACTACAAGGAGAATCCAAGAAGGAACCGGAAAATTTGGAAGCTGGAAAGTTGAATGCTACAACTGTCACAAAATAGGACACATCCAAATGGATTGTCCCGAGCTCAAGAAGGACGAAACCAAGAAGGAGGTGGGCAGAAAGGAAGACAGAAGAAAAGCTCTCATCGGAGAAGACCAGGAACATGTCGAATCAAGCAACGGTTTCTTTTCTGATGAAGATGAGGAGTTTGATTGCCTGATGGCAAACCTAGCTGATGAAGAGGTAACTTCTAAACCCACCGGTTCAAATAATAGCTCAACCATGTCACAAGATATGGATCTACATGAATCGGTAAATCATTTATTCAAAGATTTTGAAACACTCAAATCTGCACACCAAGCTGTATAAGCAGAGAAGACTCAGCTGCAAGATGAGAATAGGCAGCTGAAAAATGATTTCGAAAAACTCAGCCTAGATTTAAATAAAGTTGAGACAACTACAGCTGACTTCAAAAACCAGGCAAATGTCAATACAGCTGAGATAGATCGGCTAAACATTTTACTTAAAGAAAAATCAGCTGCACTTGCTCATGCCAAAGCTGAGTTTACTAAGCTGGCACAGATAAATAAAACTCAGGCGCAAGAAATAACCTCCCTGAAGGCGTCTTCAACTCTGGGCAAATTGTGTACTTATAAAAGGTCACTTTATACCAAATCAGGCCTTGGATATGATTCTCACACTCCCTCTAGTTCTGAAACCAAGTTTATCAAGGGAGAAATAATAGTCTCATTCTTGAGCACATATAAACCGATATTCAAAAGCAGCAACGGCCAAGTCAAGCGTCTAGTGCGGTCGAGTTACACAGACGGCCACCTAGACAGGCGACTAAGCGATGGCCCGAGCAAAAGCAAAGGCATAACATGCCCACTGACCAACAACTCCCCAAAAATAGATTTCATAATGGGAGGCGGATGGAAACCTCAAGGTTATCCTAATTACCAAAATGAACAAGTGTGGAGACCACAAAGGTTTAATAAATGGTCTCGGCTAGATTTAGAAATGGCCCACACTATCAAAATTTTGAGGAATATCCTAGATACAATCCAACCAGGAGATTCAGACCTCGACCACAGACACATTACAAGGGTTATAATAATAATAATAACAATTTCCATAATCCAAGGAGAAATCAATTCTCCAGGAAACCAACTAACCCCAAAGGACCCACACAAATTTGGGTACCTAAATCTCTGCTTATTTAATTGCAGAAAAGGTGGAAGGACTACAACCACATCTCCTCAAGCTCAAATTTTGGAGGTGAAGAATGGTTTGTAGACTCTGGATGCTCGAGGCATATGACCGGGAACAAGAAGATGCTGACCAAATACATCAAAGAAAGAGGTCCCGATGTAACCTTTGGAGATAGCTCTAGAGGACAGACAAAAGGCTTTGGAGAGCTGCACCGAGGAAACATTGTCATATCCAAAGTTCATTATGTCAAAGGGATCAAGTACAACCTCCTGAGCATAAGCCAGTTCTGTGATGAGAAGAATCTAGTAGTCTTCACCATCTTGAAGTGTATGGTGATAGACATCTTATCTGGAGAAATAAAGCTACAAGGTTTCCGTAGAAGAGATGTCTACATGATTGATTGGAACACAGGAACACCTAACTCCTGTTTTCTATCCAAGACAGTAGCTGAGAATGGATGGCTGTGGCACAAAAGACTATGTCACCTAAACTTCAAAGCCATCAACAAGATTAGCTCTCAGAAGCTGGTCAGAGGACTTCCAAATGAAGTATTCAAGAAGGAAGCACTCTGTGATGCATGTCAGAAGGGAAAGCAGACCAAGGCATCGTTCAAGCCAGTTCAGCCTACAACGCTCACAACAAGGATCTTAGATCTACTCCACATAGATCTATTTGGTCCTATCAAGCCAAGGACTTTGAGCGGCCGAAAGCATGCACTTGTAATAGTAGATGATTATTCAAGGTACACTTGGATCATTTTTCTATACAAGAAAAGTGAAACCCTGACCAAGTTACATGAGCTGCTGAGAAGGATCCAGAATGAGAAATCCCTCTCCATAATCAAGATCAGATCAGATAGACGAGGAGAGTTTCTCAACAAGCCGATAACTGATTACAGCGATCAGAATGGGATCTAGCATGAGCTCTCTGCAGCCAGGACGCCCCAGCAGAATGGTGTTGCTGAAAGAAGGAACAGAACCCTGAAGGAAGCAGCAAGGTCCATGATTGCAGAAGCGGACCTACCCAAAAGGTTACTGAAGTCATTAACACACCTGCCACACCCGAGCAGAGTATGATAGTAGGGAGACATGGAAAAACTCCCTATGAGGTTTGAAATAATAGAACTCCTACTGTTGCTTACTTTCATGTTTTTGGTTGTAAGTGTTTCATCCACAACAACGGTAAGACACAGCTAAATGCCTTTGATGCTAAAACTGATGACGGTCTCTTTATGGGATATTCCCAAAGAAGCAAGGCATATAGAGTTTTTAATAAAAGAACCTTAGTTGTGGAAGAAACACCCCATGTTGTTTTTGATGAATCTACCGTTGAGTACAGGAAACAACTTGAGCAAATTGAGAACAAGCTCAAGTCAGCAACCCTTGAAGAAGTCATTATACATGACACTGGAATGGTGGACTCACTGCAGATCGGCTGATGACCCAACCGCAGTGCCGAAGACCCAATGCAGATCGACAGATCACCAAACCTATCTCGATCCGATTCTTTGCGGAAGAAGACCAGACGGAGTGACAAAGACTCATCTGCAGATCGAACCAACTGCAGATGACAAGGCGGTAGCGATCCGATTCTGGGGCAGAACCCAGTGATGCGAGATAACCACCAGGGCAATCCAACAGGGGGAACAAACCCAGAAGAGGACGATATCCCCAAATGGCTCAAGGATCACCCAATTCAGCAAATTATCGGAAAGTTGACTGATGGAGTTAAGACGAGACAGTCAACCCTACCAGCAGGAATGGTGATGTTCTCATGTTTCATGTCGCAAATTGAACCCAAGACTACAGAACAAGCCTTGGAAGATTACTCATGGATCAATGCCATGCAAGAGGAATTGGAGGAGATGGAGAGAAACAAAGTTTGGGAACTAACAGACAGACTTGATCACAAGAAAGTTATTGGCACCAAATGGGTGTATAAAAACAAGAGTGATAAAGACGGAGCTGTTGTTAGGAATAAAGCCAGGCTCGTAGCAAAAGGTTATGCACAGTGTGAGGGAATAGATTTTGATGAAACCTATGCACCTGTTGCAAGACTAGAGGCGATCAGACTATTCCTCGCATATGCTGCATTCAAGGACTTTGAAGTCTACCAGATGGATGTAAAAAGTGCTTTTCTGAACGGAATCCTAGAAAAAGAAGTCTATGTAGAGCAACCCCCAGGTTTTGTCAAAGGAAACAAAGTCTATAAGCTGTTGAAGGCTCTGTATGGACTCAAGCAAGCACCGAGAGCGTGGTATGAAACACTATCTGTGTTTCTTGAGAAAAATGGATTTTGCAAAGGGAAAGTGGACAAGACCCTATTCAGAGTGGAGCACGAAGGCCACATATTAATAGTTCAGATTTATGTGGATGACATCATATTCGGGTCAACCAATCCAGAGCTATGCGAGAAATTCTCCAACCTCATGCAAGGAGAATTTGAGATGAGTATGATGGGAAAGCTTAACTTCTTTCTCGGATTACAAGTTATGCAGATGGAAAAAGGAATTTTCATCAACCAAGCAAAGTATACCAGAGATCTTATCAAGAGATATGGAATGGAATCAGCCAAACCCGCAAGAATTCCAATGAGCACAAGTACTCACCTAGATGCAGACGAGGCAGGCATATCAGTGGACTCAACCCACTACAGAGGACTCATCGGATCTCTTCTGTACCTCACTGCAAGCAGTCCAGACATATCATATGCAGTTGGAGTTTGTGCAAGATTCCAGTCTAAGCCGAAGCAATCACACCTAGATGCAGCCAAGAGAATAATTAAGTACCTAAAGTCTACAATTAATGTTGGACTCTGGTATCCCAAGGATGACAACTTCGAGCTATCAAGATACTCAGATGCGGATTTCGCAGGATGCAAGATCAACAGGAAGAGCACTAGTGGAATGTGTCAATTCCTAGGAACCAGACTGATATCCTGGTTTAGCAAGAAGCAGGTTTCTAACTCTATCTCCACTACAGTCGAATACCTAGTTTGCGGGTAGTCATTGTGCACAGATCCTATGGATCAGACAACAGTTAAGGGACTATAATATTATTGCCAACGAAATTCCAATTTGGTGTGACAACAATAGTGCTATTGCAATAACCAACAATCCGGTTTTGCACTCAAGGACGAAGCACATTGACGTTAAGCACCATTTCATTAGAGACCATGTGCTTAACAAAAGGGTTAGAGTTGAAAGAGTCAGCACAGACTACCAAATAGCCTACATCTTCACTAAACCCTTGCCAGAAGAAAGATTCTTAGAACTGAGCAGAGAACTTGGATTACTAGATTGGGAATCTAGTTCTGAAGCAAGTTAAAGGAAGGACGGACCCCCAGAATCAGCCTAGCTGATGCACGCGAGAAGACGAAGGCCAGACGAAGCAACTTAGCTGTTCAGAATACCAGGCGAGAAGTCAACTAACCTGTTGCAGAGTGGTCAACAGTCGACGAATCAGACCAGCTAAGTTCTCTAAACTGATCTCTAAATTTTTAATTATTATCTGCCACATTTATAATATTATTTTAGCTAACGAAATGGCATTTAAATATACATTTTTATAAGCCAAGTGGCAATTTTAATACACGCGTCAAACAACTATTAAATCAACCTCTACGATGGCCAATCAGAATCAACCGTCAAATTTTAAATTGGGCCACCGATTCAAATTTGAAATTTAAAAGAATATCAAAAGGCGTACCACCGTTCAAATATATAATAAACTAATACAAACGTCTTTTCATCTTCTTTATAAGGAAAGAAGACCTTTCACTTTCCTCTTTACGCTTACAGAAACCCTAGAATTTACAGAGCAAAAATATACACTAAAAATCCTCTATTTGCAGAAATGGCATCTTTCGAAGGAGTGAATTTGAAGGCGGTGAAGGACCAGGTCATCTTCTCCATGGTTGTCGACTTTGAAGGTTTACTAGAAGCAAACCTGGAGGACTACGACATGCTCAATTTGATCCGGGCAATGAAGCTGAATGGGATCTACCCATTTCTCGACATCAACCCACAACATCTGTTCAAAGAAGATGTCGTTGAGTTCTATCGCAATGCTTATCTGATTCAACACGGGATTCACAGCACAGTCGGCGGAGTACCTGTCAGCATAGATCGAGAGAAGATTCGTTCTGTATTCGGGATGAAGCATCGTGGTTTGGCGGTCGAAGCTCTCAAACAATCAGCCGCCGAAACCTGGAAAACGATTAAAGTCGAAAATATCCCAGAAAAATTGAAGTTTACAGCCAAGAGGAATGAATTAAAAAGGATTTACCGTGTTGCGTTGGATATTACCAACAAGATAGTCATGGGGATGGCGGGCAGCTATGACCAACTGTCATCGTCGAAATTTATGGTGTTGGGTGCGTTGATTCAGGAAGAGGAAGTCGATTGGGCAGACTATATTTTCAGGCAACTCGTGCGCGAGGTGAACAAGGTCGAGTGGCTTGACGACGAGAAGAAGTTCAAAACAAAGCTGGCGTTCGGAACGCATCTTAGTTGGTTTTTGGAGAAGACCGGAGTGGCTAAGGGAAACATTGACCCTTTCCACCCAAATAAGAGGCTCGGTCATATGGACCATGAGAAGAAGAAAGTCGGAGGCACTGGGAAAGCAGCTCAGTTGTTGAAGGAGCTGCCGGACTCAAGGTCATACCCAAGATACGATTTATCAGAGGAGTCGGACAGACCTGCAGCTGAGATCGGAACTGCAGTCGAGTCCGACAACGAGTCCGACAATACACCAATTGCTATCAGATTCAAGAGACGGGGACCAGCCCCAGAAGGACCCTCTAACCTGCAGTCATCACCGGAACCCTCTCCTAAGAGGCCAAGGAAACTGCAGTTTAGCGAGGGAGAGAAGTCTGAACACCATACCAGCCCATCAGTTCGATCACCAGTTCATCCTGAAGACTTGCCTGCACCAGACACCACTGAAACTCGGATTGTACCTGTTCTCACACCCCCAGTCTACATATCCGAAGAAGAGGAAGCATGTCTAATAATCTCTATTCCTGAAGCAGATTACACTTTTAACCTGTTAGAAAATAATACCTTCAATCTTTCTATTGAACAACTCCAGCTTGTTAAACCACAAGAAGAAAAACACTCTTTTGTACATATTTTTGAAGAGTGGAAATCTTTCAAAATTATGCCTTTTACAAATCTTCAAACCTTTATTGCAACTAGTGGTTGGGAATATCCCCAAGCCACTGAGGAGGTTCTGATTGAATTTTGCAAAGAATCAGACTTGGCTTTAATCCTCCAGGATAAATGGTTCATGTCACATTTTAAAACAAACATGGACCACTTTATCCATTCTATCATGCTCAGCATTTTTGATGGCGTTTTTGGAGAGGAGGAGGAGGAAGTAGCTGAAAAGGAGATTAGGATTGAAGAAGTAGATGGAGACAATGAAATTATTGATTTGGTGGCTGAAGAAGATGAAGAAGAGAGAAAAACAGGAGAAAATATTCCAGTTGAAAAACAAACAGAAGAAATTGAGAAGACAGAAGAAGTGGCTGATGAAGGAGATGAAGAAGAAGGAGAAGAAGTAGATCAAGAAAAAGATGAAGAAGAAAAGGAGGATGAGGATGATGAAGGAGAAAAGAAGGAGAAGGATGATGATAAGAATGATGATGATGATAATGATGATGGAGGAGAAGCAGGAGCAAAAAAAGAAAATGAAAAAGAAAAGGATGAGGAAGAAGAAAAAGAAAACTCTGGAGAAAAAGATGAAGAAGGGAAAGAGGAAGAGAGAGAAGGGGACAAGGAGCCAGAACAAGAGCCGGAGCCAGAGCCTACTCACGAAGCTGCAGATAGGACTGTGGTACCTGCCCGGTACACCAGCCTAGACGCAGAGCTGGCTGAAGACTCCAGGTCAGGGACCCCGGAGAAAACCCACTCTGACCTACCAGCTGCAGACAGGATCCTGCAGTCTAGTGGCTCCCTTGCAGAAGGATCAGGAGAGCACTCTCCATCATCTCAGCTATCCCCCACCATGACTGAGCTGATTAAGCAAATCGTCAGAGATACTATTGGAGAGCTGCTATCAACTCAGGTCACTCCTGACCTTCAGTCAATAAATGCCAAGATAGACACCCTTCTACAGAGAGAAATTCCTCAGCCCCCTCCCCCTACCAACAACAGAATGCCATTTGGCATGTCTGATTGGATGAGCAGGATGGAACAGCAGTTAACAACCATTGTTGATGCTGGCAAAAAGGGGGAAGAAAGGGTTCAGGGGGAAGAGAGAGAAATAAGAAGCAAGAAGAAGCAGGATGTCCCTCAAATGGAAGGACCTTCCAGTCTGAAAAGAAAGGAAGCTGTTGTAATATCCGTATTTTTCTTTTCCTGGTATTTTCGTTTTTGGTGTATTTCTCGATCGTAGTGACCCTCGTGTACTTCTCAGCGTGTCCTTCCTGTCAAACTGTTGAAATGTATTCTCGTTATTGTTGTGCGAAACCGCCGTTTCGGGGTTGCCGTGGATCCATTTCGTATTGATTCCTACCGTTTTATTCTCTTTCCGGATCATTTTTAGCATTTTGGGACCCAAAAAGGGGTGTGGGCCGCGGCACAAGGTGCGTGCGCCGCGGCACACAAATTTCTCCAAATGTTGGTCGAGCGATCTGTACTGTGTGCCGCGGCACACCCATCCGGTGCACGGCCGCGAGCCGGTGCAGCGAGCAGTGCCGAGGCGGTGCCGCGGCACACCCATCCGTGCCGCGGCACGGTGCGGCAGTGCCGCGGCACACTGTCCGTGCCGCGGCACACTCGTGTGTCTTCGCGACCTAAACCCAATCAGACGGTGTGCCGCGGCCGCGTGTCTGCGCGCTGAAACTTGGGAGTAAATTTTCGGCTGCGCGGCACACTTCGCCGTGCCGCGGCACACGGCGGTCAATTGTGCGGCTCGTCTTTATTAGGACGAAATCGGTCGTCTTCTCCCCATTTTCACCGCATCGCGAGAGGAGTGAGAGAGAGGAAGGGTTCTTCATCTATATCCATTGGGGGTTGATTTTCACCATTTTCTTGATTTGTGAGGCTCGGGCAATCAATCTAATGCGTGTTCTACGGATCTTGGTACTTGAATCTCCTAAGGTAATATTCTAAAACCCTATTTTCGATTAATTTGGGGGTTTTGGGGTTTTCTTCCGATTCGTTCCGTTTTATTGGGGGATTCATGATGTATACGATTAATATTGTTAGTATCTTTAGTTTTCCTACGGATTCATGGATATTTTGTGGATTTTTACGGAATCGGGAGGGTTTGGTTGTGGTCCGCCCTCGTTGTTATTTTGATACGAATATACATGAATCGTAGGCGGGTTTCCGGGTGTATTCCATTTCCATAATCGTTTAGAAGTGGTTGTGGTTGTGCTATTCGAATCGTTAGGTTCATTTTCGTCGGTTCCTCGTGGTTGTGCTTGATCCTTCCGTTCCGTTCGTGTCATCGTCTATTTAATCGAGGCAAGTACCCTTATGAACTTACGATCTTGACATAGTAGTTTTGTATGAGAAATTGTGTGTGTGTATGCTCACTGCGGGTTAGACTCGACGGGGTCTCGGTAGGGTTCCACGAAGCTGTGGGACCGCGAGCTTGCTTTTAACCACTGTGGGTTAGATCCGACGGGGTCTCGGCAGGGATCCACGAAGCTGTGGGTCCGCGGTTAATTGTGGTGCATTTTTACAAATGTGGTTTGATCATTGGCATTTCCGGAAATGAGTATTTTGGAACTATGTTTTCTTGAATTGCATGCATTACTATATGTGTAAGATGTAAATTGTTCATTTGGTTACTTGTACTAGCGTAATTGCTAACCCCTCTGGGGACCCGTTTCGGGGAAATTCATTTTATGAATTTGGTCGGGTTCATCGAGACGCAAGGCTGGACCGATTACGGATGATGGCCGTGCGTGATGATTGTGCACGAGTGACGTTTTAGTGTCTTTTACCTTTTTTTGTCTTTTGTGGTTTTGAACTAATAGTTGTACTCGAGTACTTAAGGGGTTCTTGTTCGTTTGGATTGTATTGTTGCTTATTATGTTGTGTGGATGATGATGTTATATTGACCGGTTGAACCGGGTGGATTGTTCTGTTTTGCGTCTTTATGACATGGTATTGTCCTGTCGTTTATGTGAGTCGATGAGTATGATGCTGTTCAGCCTGGTGGGTCCCATATAGGGATTCACGACGCTGTAATATACCTCGAATATCTTGAGGGTGTTACAGAAAATGGTATCGGAGCGCTAGGTTTATGGATACCTAGGCTTGTCGGTTTATTGGGTCTTGTGGTGTTTTGTTTTGCACATCATCGTCACGCTGCCATGATTCCAGTACTACCAGTGTCCGTAAGTTTTCCTTCCTCTGTTCATTATTTCCTTGTATCGTACTTTTGATTCTCGACTTGTGATTGTTCTTTTCTCGTACTTACCCTCGTATGGCTTTTGCTACTTATTTAACTCCAGTATGGATGCTGGAAGAGGTCGTGGTTGCGGTCGTGGTCGTGGACGCGGCCGGGGACGTGGGGCGGCCACGTCACAGTCTTCGGGAGCCGGCAGTACCGGCGACCGTCATAGCCATGCTTCTTCTCAGGAGCGTTCCGACCTCGGTATTGCGGCCGTTATGCAGCAAATGGTGAACCAAATGGCGGCGATAGCTCAGGCGGTTCAGAACCCGGATCAGGCCCACGCTAATCGGGGCGGAGCGGATCGTTGGCTCCAAGATGTTATCAAGATGCATCCTCCTCAGTTTTCGGGAGCTTCAGACCCGATTGGCTGGGAAGGGTGGATCAAGGAGATATCTAAGATCTTCGTTGCCACTAACTGTCCCGAGGAACGTAAAGTCCCTATTGCCCAATACTTTCTCACAGGGGACGCTACGGACTGGTGGGAGGCCGTTGGGCCCAAAGATCATGCTGCTTCGTGGGCTGAGTTTCAAGAGTTGATGGAGGCTGAATATTGCCCGTGGCCAGTCAGACAGGCTCGGGTACATGCTTTTTATGATGCTCAACCACGGGATATCCCTGTATCTCAAGCTATTGCTGATTTTAATAAGGAGTTGGGTTATGTGAAGACCCAAGTTGTCGAAGAGAGTGACAAGATTTTCCATTTCTCCAGACGGATGAAGTTGCCGATTCGGGACTATATGTCGGGGCTTGTATGCACTACCTTGAAAGATTACCAGAGTAGGGCCCTTGCTTATGATATGTCTGTGACGGCGAGTGAGGCGGCCCGGGAGAGTAAGAAACAAAAGTCCACCGGAAATTTTTCGGGCCATAAAGGTGGGGGTCAGCAGAAATTTCAGTCTGCTAACTTTTCCGCTGGTGGTGGCCCAGCTCGATCTACTGGGTTTCCCCGTAGGGCTGCCAGTGCCCCTTCTCGAGAGGTGAAATGCTTTAACTGTGGCTAGCAGGGCCACATCAGTCGTGTTTGTCCGAACCCTTTGCTGACGTGTAATCAGTGTGGCCAGTCGGGTCACAAGGCTGCTTTCTGTGCTGAGAGGGAGAAACTCCTTGGTGCCCGGGCTTCCATTCCAGCGCCTAGGGAACCAAGTGTGAATCAGGGGTCGTTTGCTCCTCAATCTCCGCCGAGTGCTAGCCGGGGGAGAGGTCGGGGTCAGCCCTCAAGAGGGGGAGCTTCCAGTGTTGGCTCCGCCCACCCGTGTGTCTATGAGATGCGGAGAGCCGATGACCCAGCGGCTACCGTGGCGACAGGTACCGTTTATATTCTTTCTCACCCTGTCAGTGTGCTTTTCGATTCCGG
Source organism: Orobanche coerulescens (assembly GCA_033398695.1). Classification (NCBI taxonomy): domain Eukaryota; kingdom Viridiplantae; phylum Streptophyta; class Magnoliopsida; order Lamiales; family Orobanchaceae; genus Orobanche; species Orobanche coerulescens. The sequence continues at coordinate 114,383,517 of CM065816.1, forward strand.
TGCTACGCATTCATTCATATCTCTGGATTGTGTGCGTCGTTTGAGTCTCGACCGTTTGACGCCTTGTGAGCCCTTCATCGTTAAGCTTCCTAGCGGTGATAGGATCGTTGGTGATCAGGAGGTTCGAGACTGTTCTGTGTTTATTTGCGAGAGGGCTTGGCCCTCTAATCTTATTGTTGTGAATATTGAGGGTGAGGATTTGATTCTCGGGGATGATTGGCTCGAGCGGCATGGTGCAATCATGAACTACCGCACGAGGATCATCACCATGTTAGCCGAGGATGGCACCGAGCACTCTTTCGCCGGGCGAAAGAGGGGGAACCAGAAATTCGTTATTAACGCCTTGAAGGCGATGAGACTCCTGCGAAAGGGGTGTACCGGCTATTGGTGCTACGCCTTGAAGGCGGAGAGTGGTGGAGTCGAGCTTTCGTCGATTCCAATCGTTAATGAATTTCCTGATGTTTTTCCCAGATGAGTTACCGGGATTGCCACCGGATCGAGAGGTCGAGTTCACTATAGAGTTAGAGCCGGGTGCGGCTCCTATTTCGAAGGCACCCTATCGCATGGCACCTTCAGAGATGTCCGAGTTGAAGAAGCAGTTGAGTGAGCTTCTTGAGTCGGGGTATGTTCGACCGAGTGCCTCGCCTTGGGGCGCACCGGTCCTGTTTGTGCGAAAGAAGGATGGTTCGCTACGTTTGTGTATCGACTATCGCGAACTAAACAAGGTGACCATCAAGAACAAGTATCCTTTGCCGAGAATTGACCACTTGTTTGACCAGTTGCAGGGGGCTGCGGTATTCTCGAAAATTGATTTGAAATCGGGGTACTATCAGCTCCGGGTGAGAAAGTCCGATGTGCCGAAAACAGCCTTTCGGACGAGATACGGACATTATGAGTTTGTAGTTATGCCTTTCGGGTTAACTAATGCGCCGGCGGTGTTCATGCAGTTGATGAACAAAGTTTTTATCGAGTATTTGGATAAGTGTGTCGTCGTCTTCATTGACGATATTCTTATCTATTCGAGGAACGAGGAAGAGCATGCCCATCATTTGCGGATAGTGTTAGACATTTTGAGGGCCGAGCAACTCTATGCGAAGTTCTCGAAATGTGAGTTCTGGCTGAAGGAAGTGATGTTTTTAGGCCACGTGATTTCAGCCGAGGGGGTTCGTGTAGATCCGCAGAAGATCGAGGCGGTGTTGGATTGGGCACCGCCCAAAAATGTGAAGGAGGTCCGTAGTTTCTTGGGTTTGGCTGGCTACTACCGTAGGTTCGTCGAGGGTTTCTCGAAACTGGCTCGACCACTTACACAGTTGCTCCGTAATCGAGAAGTTTATGCGGAATGACGAGAGGCAGTTTAGTTTTGAGGAACTGAAGAAGCGTTTGACTTCAGCCCCGGTTTTGGCATTGCCATGTGGCAACGAGGGTTTTGCCGTTTATAGCGATGCTTCGGGTCAGGGTCTTGGGTGCGTATTGATGCAGCACGGCAAGACCATTGCCTATGCGTCGAGACAGTTGAGGCCGTATGAGCTTAACTACCCTACTCATGATTTGGAGTTAGCGGCAGTCGTTTTTGCGCTCAAGATTTGGCGTCACTATCTTTTCGGCTCTGCATGTCAGATTTTTACCGATCATAAAAGTCTGAAATACATATTTACCCAGCGAGAATTGAATATGAGGCAGAGGAGGTGGTTAGAGCTGATTAAGGATTATGACCTCGAAATCCTTTATCATCCGGGCAAGGCGAACGTCGTGGCCGACGCCTTGAGTCGGAAACCGATTGCATTGCGATCGCTTGAGATCCTTACGTCTCAGTCCGAGCTTCGGCGAGCTTTAATCGAGTTAGATGTTGAGGTTCTGTTGCCGGGAACTGTCGGACAATTTCGTGCTTTGGAAATTTCGTCGTCTTTGATCGATGAGATTAAGCTGAAGCAGTCAGAGGATCCGATGATTACTCAAATCCGAGAGAATGTTCTTAAGGGAAAGTCTCCTGGGTTTGTGATTCACGAGGATGGTATTTTGAGGTTTCAGAGTCGGCTTTGTGTGCCGAACGACTCAGAGTTGAGACAGAGTATTTTGCGGGAGGCCCATGCTACACCTTATTCCGTTCATCCTGGTTCGAGTAAGATGTACAAGGACCTGAGAAGAAACTTCTGGTGGAATGATATGAAGGATGAAGTCGCACAGTTTGTAGCGAGATGTTTGACTTGTCAGCAGGTCAAGATCGAGCATCAGCGACCGGCTGGGCTTTTGCAGTCACTTCCCGTTCCGGAATGGAAATGGGAAGATATATCGATGGATTTCATTACAAGTCTGCCGAGATCGAGGTCGGGCATGAATATGGTATGGGTGATTGTCGATCGTCTGACCAAGTCGGCACATTTTCTGGGCATCAAGGACACTTGGGGCCCGGAGAAGTTAGCTCGTGTGTTTATCGCGCAGATCGTGAGACTTCACGGTACTCCGAAGTCTATTGTTTCGGACCGTGATGGCCGTTTTGTATCGCACTTCTGGCAGGCGGTGCATAAGGCGTTGGGTACCCGGTTGCGTTTGAGTACCTCTTTTCATCCCCGATGATGGGACGGTCGAACGCACTATCCAGACGTTCGAGGACTTGTTGCGTGCCTGTGCTCTCGATTGGAGTAGTGACTGGGAGGAACATCTGCCGCTGATCGAATTCACGTACAACAACAGTTGGCACGCGTCGATTCGGATGGCACCGTATGAGGCACTTTATGGACGGCGATGTCGATCACCGATTTGTTGGAATGAGGCGTCCGATTTGGTCGGGACTGAGCCGGATGTCGTTCTAGAGACGAGGCGGAAGATAGAATTAATTCGGGAATGGATGTTGACTGCCCAGAGTCGACAGAAGTCGTATGCCGACGTCCGTCGTCGACCTTTGGAATTCGAGGTGGGAGACCACGTTTTGCTAAAGGTGTCGCCGACGAAGGGAGTTTTTCGTTTTGGGAAGAAAGGAAAGTTGAGTCCGAGATTTATCGGCCCCTTTGAGATCCTCGAGCGAGTAGGTGGGTTGGCATACCGTTTGGCGTTACCTCCGGCCTTGAGTCATGTTCATAGCGTTTTCCATGTTTCCCAGTTGAGGAAATATGTTCCGGATCCTAGTCACGTCATCGATTATGGCGAGATTGATATTGCTGAAGATATTACTTTTGAGGAGCGTCTTTTGAAGATTTTGGAGCATCGTGAGAAACGACTGAGGCATAAAACCATTCCTTTGGTCAAAGTGCAGTGGTCGAGGCACGGTGTCGAGGAAGCAACTTGGGAAACCGAGGATAGCATGCGTGCTAGGTACCCGGAGTTGTTTGTTTCTTAAGTTTCGGGACGAAACTTATTTTTAGAGGGGTAGAATGTAATATCCGTATTTTTCTTTTCCTGGTATTTTCGTTTTTGGTGTATTTCTCGATCGTAGTGACCCTCGTGTACTTCTCAGCGTGTCCTTCCTGTCAAACTGTTGAACTGTATTCTCGTTATTGTTGTGCGAAACCGCCGTTTCGGGGTTGCCGTGGATCCATTTCGTGTTATTAGTCCCCAAATATTGATTCCTACCGTTTTATTCTCTTTCTGGATCATTTTTAGCATTTTGGGACCCAAAAAGGGGTGTGGGCCGCGGCACAAGGTGCGTGCGCCGCGGCACACAAATTTCTCCAAATGTTGGTCGAGCGATCTGTACTGTGTGCCGTGGCACACCCATCCGGTGCCGCGGCACAGTGCCAGGCCGGTGCCGCGGCACACCTGTCCGGTGCCGCGGCACACTCGTGTGTCTTCTGCGACCTAAACCCAACTGTACCGGGTGCCGCGGCACACGCAGGCTGTGCCGCGGCACAACGCGGAAACCTGGGAGTAAATTTTCGGCCTGTGCCGCGGCACACTTCGGCTGTGCCGCGGCACACGAAGCGGTCAATTGTGCAGCTCGTCTTTATTAGACGAAATCGGTCGTCTTCTCCCCTATTTTCACCTGCATCGCGAGAGGGAGTGAGAGAGAGGGGAAGGGTTCTTCATCTATATCCATTGGGGGGTTGATTTTCACCATTTTTCTTCGGTTGTGAGGCTCGGGCAATCAATCTAACGCGTGTTCTACGGATCTTGGTACTTGAATCTCCTAAGGTAATATTCTAAAATCCTATTTTCGATTAATTTGGGGGTTTTGGGTTTTTCTTCCGATTCGTTCCGTTTTATTGGGGGATTCATGATGTATACGATTAATATTGTTAGTATCTTTAGTTTTCCTACGGATTCATGGATATTTTGTGGATTTTTACGGAATCGGGAGGGTTTGGTTGTGGTCCGCCCTCGTTGTTATTTTGATACGAATATACATGAATCGTAGGCGGGTTTCCGGGTGTATTCCATTTCCATAATCGTTTAGAAGTGGTTGTGATTGTGCTATTCGAATCGTTAGGTTCATTTCCGTCGGTTCCTCGTGGTTGTGCTTGATCCTTCCGTTCCGTTCGTGTCATCGTCTATTTAATCGAGGCAAGTACCCTTATGAACTTACGATCTTGACATAGTAGTTTTGTATGAGAAATTGTGTGTGTGTGTATGCTCACTGCGGGTTAGACTCGACAGGGTCTCGGTAGGGTCCGACGAAGCTGTGGGACCGCGAGCTTGCTTTTAACCACTGTGGGTTAGATCCGACGGGGTCTCGGCAGGGATCCACGAAGCTGTGGGTCCGCGGTTAATTGTGGTGCATTTTTACAAATGTGGTTTGATCATTGGCATTTCCGGAAATGAGTATTTTGGAACTATGTTTTCTTGAATTGCATGCATTACTATATGTGTAAGATGTAAATTGTTCATTTGGTTACTTGTACTAGCGTAATTGCTAACCCCTCTGGGGACCCGTTTCGGGGAAATTCGTTTTATGAATTTCAGGTCAGGTTCATCGAGACGAGCGGGCGCTGGACCAGTACACGGATGATGGTCGTGCGTGATGATTGTGCACGAGTGACGTTTTAGTGTCTTTTACCTTTTTTTTGTCTTTTGTGGTTTTGAACTAATAGTTGTACTCGAGTACTTAAGGGGTTCTTGTTCGTTTGGATTGTATTGTTGCTTATTATGTTGTGTGGATGATGATGTTATATTGACCGTTTGAACCGGGTGGATTGTTCTGTTTTGCGTCTTTATGACATGGTATTGTCCTGTCGTTTATGTGAGTCGATGAGTATGATGCTGTTCAGCCTGGTGGGTCCCATATAGGGATTCACGGCGCTGTAATATACCTTGAATATCTTGAGGGTGTTACAGCTGTAGATCCAAATGACCAGGCTGACCAGCCTGAAGGAAAAAGAAGAAAAACTAGAGGTGGTTTTGAACCTACTCTTGAATGGGAAGGGAAGGAGCTGTGGTTTGTGGAGGACTTTATTCCATTTGAAGCTCTTGAGATGTGGGGATCTGCTAGGAAGAGGTTCATCAGAGACTATTACATCTGGGAACTACTCCATGATGACAAACTCTCCCCACAAGAAATTTTCATAAACTTCATGGAAGAAATCCATCCGAAACTTTGGGCTGTTCTGAAGAAGCACGCTAAAGAACAAAATGCTTATCCTATGATCCCTCCTTTCATAGCAGAGGAAGCACCGACCCGTATGGACGGTGAACTTGATGAGTTAGCACTTCAAAGAGAAATCAAGCTAGTGTGTCTTGAGAACAGATTCAGATCCCAGCAAGAACAAGACTTCGCAGCACTTGTTGTGAAAAGAAAATATGGTCTTGCTCCAGTCAAGATAAGACCTATTGGAGCTAAACCATTCAAGCCTGCCAAGCAGCCTATTCGAAGAGGCAGAGGAAGAGGCAAATGACCTTTAGTTATTTCCTTTATTTGTAATTTTATTTTCTGTACTTAAAACATTCTTGTAAAATTTCAATAATAAGTCAGAAAATTTTATAACAGTCTGTTGAATGACAATTTCCAGTTGTCTCAATATTAGACTGATTTTAGTTTGTGTCTCGCACTTAACTGCAGACTTGGTCATTTGATTTCTTACTTAAAGTTTTGCCATCATCAAAATAGGGGGAATTTGTTAGGAATACTTGTTAGATTTTGATGTTGTCATTAATATAAAATCAAATGTTTATTACTTGGCAAAATGTAAGGAAGAACCAAATGAGTATCTTCCATAGGCCAAATATGTTAAGTATAAAACTTGGCAAAATGTAAAGAAGAACCAAATGAGTATCTTCTGTAGGCCAAAAAATTAGTTAGGCTGAAAAACGGCTAAGTACTAAGTACAAATTAGTCCATCAGAGAGGAACAGCCGACTCCAGTCAGAGTAGCTCTGGTCAACTAAATTTATCAGAGAAGTTTGACCAGATCAAATGAGGTACCTCGTGGAAGTCACTCCGACCGGATAAGTCACATACAAGGAATGTACCGATAGGACCTATCTGCAGAGATGTTAGCTGCATATCAGCCTACTCGACTGCAGCCAAGTACTCCAAGTCCACGTCAGCATGCGTTGAAAAGTCAAAAATTACGGAAAGCTCACATGCAACGTGAAGAGACAAATTGGAGTGATTCCCGCAAGAGATATGATTTAAATAAATCATCCTGACCCACCTTGAAGACTTTAATCGTTTTATATTCAAAAGATTCGGCGCTCACATGCAGAAGTCTTCACAACGGTCGGAAGATAAAATTAAATACTGGGAATCCAGCCTTGCAACGTTCAGAAAGATTAAACAATGAAGTCTCCCTCCAACGGACGGATTTGTTCAAAAGATTTGCAACAGCTACAAGGAAGAAGCTCAGAGATCGTGATCTATATATATCCAGAGATTTGAAACTGAGCAACAACCGGTGCGAACTTACATTCTAGCGATCAAAGCAATCAAGCAATCTCAAGCAATCAATAGCATCGTGAAAAGAGCAGATCTAAAAGTTCATACTTATGGAAGCTCTTAAGTTGGAGAAGACAAACACTCTTGTCTATAATCTTGAGTACGGGGTACTTCACTGGTTGAAGTAAGAGACTGTAAAGGCATCCGAGGATCGAGGATCAAGAGGTGCAAGGCAGTCAAGTGTGTACAATGGCACGAATTTCCACTGGTTGGAAGCTGTTGTAGTGTGGTTTGAATCACTGTAATATTTATCACTGGTTGAAAATTATAGTGAATTCATCTCCAACTGGTTTGGAGAAAAGTGGATTAGAAGAGGATTACCCCACCTCTGAGACCACTATAATTGCCTGTGTTATTTACTGTTTTACTGCATCATACTTTAACTGCTGCATACATTGTTAAGTGTTTCATTAAGTTAATTTATATTCGTCATCAGCTGACTTCCGCACATATCCAAGAACAAACGACTCCAAGTCATTTGTTTGACTATCAGCTGAAGAAACTCACTCTTCGTGAAAAAGAGTTCAAGAGTTTCAACAAGTCTATTCACCCCCCCTCTAGACATGTTCCTGGACGACTTGTGACCTACAAGGATCGTCTATAAATATATGAAAATTTGCATTGAGCAAAGCACGGTGCGAACAAAACTTACAAGCTATCAAAACATTCAAGGCAATCAAAAACAATCTATAGCATCGTGAAAGAACAAGCTTAAAAGATCATATTTGAAGAAGCTATTTGTTGGAGAAGACAACACTCTTGTCTCAAAACTTGAGTAAGGGGTACTTCTGTAAACGAGGTTTTCAAAAGGTTCGCGACTGATAAGGCATCCAAGGATTCTTGAATGGAAGGTGATATACAGCTCCAGAGTTGTTGAGGCATCCACGGGTTTTCGATCAAGAGGTGCTAGGCAGTCAAAGAGAGTTGCAACGGCCACGGGATTCCACTGGTTGGAAGCTGTTGTGACTGGTTGAATCATTGTGACGTTTATCACTGGTTGAAAGTTATAGTGAATTCATATCCAACTGTTTAAAGAAAAGTGGACTAGTGGAGGATTACCCCACCTCTAAAACCACTATAAGTGCCTGCGTCATTTACTGCTTTGAACATCATACTTAATTGCTGCATATATATATATATATATATATATATATATATATTTATTGTTCCATTAGATAGTTATCTGCAGTGAACATTAAGTTACCTGCTATCGTCATCAGTTGTGTCTTCTGCATACTTGTCTGCATACGACTTTAAGTCATCTGTACTTATCACAGCCGAGAAACTCACCTGAATTTCAGGAAAAGAGTTTCAATAAGTCTATTCACCCCCCTAGACTTATTCGTTACGACTTGTGACCTACAACGTTTCCGACATTACTGCTACCGTTCGCGGCATTCAGATCTGCGTTGCCCGGGATCTTCTGCAAAACCTGTACAGGCCACTATCTGATGGCCTGACCTAGGAAGAGCTTGAGACCATTGGGTCCCAATAAATCCTCACCGCTTATTGGGGACTATTTACTGGCTCTACTTCGAACACTAATGTTCATGCATCCTGCCAAAAAAGGAGTTTTTGCTTGCCATTTGTGTACTTATATGATTTTTGCTGTCGTGTTGTTAAAAATAGGATCGGCGCATTCGAGATGTGCACCAGCCTATGATTCAGAATGATGGTCGCCATCATGTCTGGTGAAAAAGTCAACTGGTGTCAAATCATCCTGAAGAGGCTACAGGAAGAGGCTTCTAAACCTGCTACCCAGAAGAAGTCATTTAGCCTCATCCTCAACAACATCCTCACCAAGGCGGTGCGCCGCAATTGAAAAAAGCCAAGAATATTGGCCAAGGCAAATATATCGGAGGAAGCAAGCCCTCCGTATTCAACAGAGACGGACAAATTGGGTCGAGACCCTATGCCAGGTATCTGCTCCTTTCTGATGATCCCAGGGACACCACTCTGAAGTCCGTGAGTGAGGATAAATCCAAGAAGAGAAAGAGATCATCTCATAGCAAAACTCCTCTTGCTGTCGAGAAGCCGAAAAGGAAGCAAAAGAAGGCTTCAAAAGCCAAAGATACAGCACAACCTGCATTACTACACCCACAGGGCGCAACCCATGCGGAAGAAATAGCTGCTACTATTCATACAGTAGATCCCGAGCTTTTGGAGGCAACGACGGGCAAACAGCTATTTGCCAATTTAGAAGGCTCTGGCGAGTCGACTGCCCCTTTGGAGCCAAAAGATGCATCTCCTGCACGAGAACCCACACTCGTAAGGGATCCATCTCCCATCAGGGTAACAACCCCTATTCGGGATACATCTCCGAAACAGGCTCCCATAACTATCGAGGAACCTGTGCCTGCAGTAGACCCACGTACTGTACGCAGCCCCTCCCCCGATACTCTAATCCATAACACTTTGCTGTTAGTACATATTGAACAGGCTTTTGTATGCCTTGTTAAGTGGAAGACCTACAGGGTTGCTCCATACGAAACCCTGTACAACTGGAGTGAGTGGAAAGTAGAAGAATCATTTGTTCTAGAGGTGATAGATTCCCATAACATCGAAGCCCTTATTCAATGGGACAACAACTTTTGCCAAGAGCTGATCAAGAGCTATTTTCTGGTAAAAGAACAAGCTCGATTTAAAGGCAAATCGAAGTCCGAAGAGACTATTCCTGTCAGCCCCAAATCAGACCACGACTCAGACGACGACGATGATGCCTTTCAGGTAGGTTTGAGAATGAGCTGTGAAGAAGCTAGAGAACAGGAATTCTCACGGATGCAAAACCAACAGGCACAAGGGACGTCAAGCTAACAACAGTCCCCTCCCCTACAGCAAGAAACTGCCCAAGACAAGGAGGAATTAGTCTCTCCTGTCGCTGAAGAATCGACAGTTTCAGCACAGGCGCCCGAGCCTGTGGCCGCTGAAGAATATCAAGCCCATGCCATCCCGCATGAGGAATAAGTCCCTCTTCCGGAGCATGCGGATGCTTAGAGACAGCAGGAGGATTCAGTCCCTCCTATACCTTTGTCTAAAGAAGCACATCCAGAACAGTAGGAATCAGTCTCCCCTGTTGCCGAGTCCGAACAGACTGACCAGCCAATAGTCATGCCTACAACTGATGCCCCTGCATCACCTCTAATAGTGGAATCCGATGATGGTTTCCTAAATGAGAAAAGACCACACCAGCCACGCAATCATGTGGCTATGCGAAAGCTCAATGGAGCTGAAGAAGAAAATTTTGCGCGCCCCAACTCTCCATGCACAGAAGAGAAGATCGAGCAATTGCACATCCTTGGTCGCCAAACAGTGTTCTACAGGATGCTGTAGACACACTGTAGAACGTTGGCAAACAACTTGATTGGCTGCATGTGACTGCCATCGACGAGATGACCCTGATGATGGTTGAAGAAACTCTATGCATTCTGCCGAGTGCATTGAAGCAAGCTCTCTCTCAACTAAAAAAACGCCAGGAGGAAATTCTCAGATATGAGTAGGCAAAGCTCCGTATCTCAGAAGCAAAGACTGTATCCGCTCTTCTAGTGAACGACTCCAGACTAACAGGACACGATGCTAAGATTGACGACATGTCAGTGGTACTCAGTTCCTTGGTTTCCAAGATCTCAAGTCTAGAGACCAAACAGGACAGTGCGATGAAGCTCTTGGAGAGCATTGATGCTAAGGTCTCCTCACTTGATGAAGCCAAAAGGGGGAAGAGTCGAGAGAAGCTGCAAGGCGCTATAGATTGGAGAAAGAGAGAGAATTTGATGCTATTCTGGAAGAAAGCATCACCGCCACAATAGGCCACCTGGCCTCACCGGCACATGGATACAGGGTAACTGATTCTCGTCCTGAGTTCCACGATCCCAAGTTTCCATGGAAAAATAATGTGCAAAGACCGGCCGGAATCATATTGCCTGCTAACCGTCAGCCAACTCCCGAAGAGGTAAATAACTGGAGGAAGAACGAGCTGTTGAGATACTTTGTACGTCTCATCAGGGAGTCCACCATGTTCAACAAGTGCAAGACCCTGACGGAGGCCACAGAAGAGTTTGCAAGGATGCTCGAGCAAGGTCGGGTCCTATTGCAACTGCAAATGAAGTCTACGCACAAGAAAGGCGAAAAGGTCACCCACCCCGAAGAGTGGATTCTTGCCTTCGACCAATCATCTGAAGGAAGAGCTATTTATCAGAATCGAGGCAAGGACTACTTTATCGAACTGGTGGAAAGGAACGGATAATGATCCTGACCGAAGGCCTTGGAGGTATGATCAATACATGAAATAACTTGTATGCCTAGTTGAATTTTGTTTTTGTAATTTTCAATTCAAATGATGTAATCTTCAATGTTATCAATCAAACTCTTATTTGATCTGAAAGATTACAACTCGTAATCTACTACTGTGTTACTATTTGATTACGAAATCAATTTATTTGCTGCAAACAAACAAGTAAAAACTTGTTAAGTATAAAAGCTGTAAGAACTTGTCTGTGAACAGTTCATAGGTTTAGTTGTATTTAACACTAGACTACACGGTAAGATTGTGCCTGCGCGCCAATCAAAAGTTTAAGTTGTAATACACTTCCCTGTTAGATGATATCATTTTAGAACTTGCCTGCGAGCAGTTCACATTATTCATTATTCTAAATGCTGAAGACCAGAACATTCGACAGAAGATTAAGAAGAAAGCCTCTCTAATCAAATATGTTTAAAAGGTTTTGGCATCATCAATAAAGAGGTTTTGGCATTATCAAAAAATGAGGAAATTGTTGGGATAAACAATCCTGTACCGTGTTTTGATAAGTGCCAACATACAGCAAAATGACAAATGGCGATCATACAGCAAAAGGATAATTGCCCATCATACAGCAAAAAGTTCATGAGTTGATGAGACCAAGTACGGAAACTATCTGGAAACATTCATACAACACCTTCCATACATCAGCACCAAGAGATAGCCTACAGCGTTGGAACCAACAGCTACAGCATTGTAAATGCAACATGTTGGGTACAACAAACAAATTGTGAAGTGTTAGGATATTCAACACTTATTCAACATGACTGAAGACCATTGGAAAGGAATCTACTTTACTCGCTAAAGTCAAGCCACCGTTCGAAAAAAGTATATAAATACTGACTGGATAAAGTATTTAAATACCAACCAACAAGGATCTTCAGACAATGAGCAAAATCCGGATCTTGTACTTTGTAAGTCAATCTATACGTTGTAACAGACTATCTTCTCAACGGATCTATCCCAAATGCTATATATACCCCGAAGTTTGAAGATCAGAAATACTAACAGACAACTGAAAACTGAACGAACTAAGATATACTGAGATACACACGTGAACATCACAAGAACAGTATATCAATAGCAAACATATTTCTTCAAGCATACTGCCATTCTTGAGAGAAGAAATATACAAGTGCTCAACCTTGAACAACATATCATCATCTCAAGCTCAAGAAGTCAAGTTGTTGTTCAAACTCGTGTTCTGAAGAAAGCCTTGCTTTTCTCGAAACCGTGTGTGACGGATCTGCATTTTAGACGAAGCTTTGGAACTGTGTGTGAAGAAGCAAGTCAAGTGAAAGCTTTAACCAATCTGTGTGAACGGTTGAAAGCGACAGTCTTTGTATCAATCTGTGTAAACGATACAAGGATAGGTTTGATTATAGTCACGTAGTTGTGTATGTAGTGATTATAATAAACGTTTTCTCTTGTGTGGATGACCAATAGATGTAGAGGGGTTTACCTCGAACCATTTTAAATACTGTGTTATTTACCTTATGCATTTATTGTTTCTCATTACTGTGATTAATTATAAGTATACATTGCATACCCTGTATGCACCAAGCTAACATGAGAAAACCTAGTTGCTGTATTTACAGCAACTCACATAAACGAACTTCCGCTACGCACTCTTACTTGAAAAATGTACAGCTTGTTATACTAACACTTTTTCAAACTGTATTCTGTATACTTAGTGGCCAACAGGTTGATTCTACAAATAATCTGTCGATTTTTAACCTGGCTCAGATCCAAATCACTAGCTTCTGAAAACTGCATTTTTATATCTTTATTATTGATCTTATATTATTGACATGGATACATCAATAATAAACAAAGTTTCCATATTTTCTATTAATGAGTTTGATGACTGGAGAATTGGGATGGAAACCAATCTTGCTGTCATGCACGAAGAGATGATCTTCATAATACAGGATGGACCTATCAAAATTATGAAGGTCTACCCAGCTGCTAGGATAGAAGGCCAACCTCATGCAGAAATGTTTGAGAAATAAAGGGAACAGTAGACAACTAATGATGGAAAGCGTGCAAATCTGGACAACATCGCCAAGAATGCACTATTTGTCACTCTTGACAAAGGCACATTCTCAAAGGTAAGAGCTGTCAGACAGCCAAAGAAATCTGGGAAAACTCAAGTTAATTTGTGAGGGAACTGAGCTCTCAAAACAAAATAAAAGTTCAAAACTAACTCAATAGTTTGGATCTTTTGAAATGAAACCAACTGAAACACTTGAGGAACTTGATCTCAGATTTATCGGTATTATCGGTGAACTTGAAGCTTTGGGCAAAATGTATACCAAAAAAGAGAAGAACCTTAGAACCTTCAACAAGGTAAGCTCTGAGTCACCATCTTCCGGAGACTCTAATCTATGTTATAACTGCAGGAAACCAGGACAATATGCAACTAGATGTCCTCATCCAAAGACACAGAAGCTGCAGAGGTTGAGCAACAGAGAAAGATGAGAAAAGACGTGTATAGATAAATAAGATACATCCACACCTATCAAATAGAGGAATTCCTACAGGCTATCAGGGATAGTGACTCCTCTGGTGATGAAATCGAAGATAAAGCCTACATGTGCTTTATGGCAATGAAAAAGGATGATGATGAAAGTGACAATGAGGTAATATCAACCTCAGTTAACCCTATAAATGCATCACATACCTTTGAAAACATGATGAATGGATTTAGGACCATTCAAAAATCCCATGAGATGCTTAAACAAGAAAACCTACAACTCCCTATTTCCAATCTAGAGCTGAAGGATGAAAATGTCCTACTGAAAAATAATTATGAAAACATGTCTTTAGATTGCGAAAACAGCAAGGTCACCCACGGAAAACTCATGGAGAGCAATCATCAACTTGCAATTGAGCTAAATGAGGTAAAATCTCATATTCAAGGAAAGATAAATGATTATGCTTTACTAGAATCTAAGATACATCTTCTCGAGAAGAGAGAAGGAGAAATCGAGACCATCCTTAAGTCATTTGAGAACTCATCTAGGAGGATGAAAGACATTCTAAGCATTGGATAGCATGTCCATGACAAATGTGGCTTAGGATCCAACTCGTTCTCCAACAATGGCAAAACTAGTATAGTATTTGTCAAAGGAGTGGAACATGTTCCTAAAACCAAGGATGCTCCAAAGACTGCACCTGTAGACAAAGGAAAGGCTACAACTGTTCCTTCTCAGAAATCAATGGTTGTCATTCCGCCACCAAGCTCTTATCACAAGCAGCAGAAAGCACAGCTTCACAAGCCTGTAAGATGCAATTCTCAATATCAACAATATGCTTTCCAAACATACTAATATCATCATCTCCAGAAAAGAATGAAGATTGTACCCAATTATCACAAATAGCATGCACCTTAGTACTATAAATAGTACGCTACTCCTCATAACTAGGTACATGAGCCCATGTATCTTTCTCTTAAGCAAGTTGCCGCATAGTTCTAGCAACAACATGCCTGGAAATCTAACTAAAAACCCAGAAGGCAACCTAGAAAATAGAGAAATACGGTTCCTCCTCCCAGACAACAACCGTACTAGGACTAAAATTATCAATTTTTCGTGCATAATAACAATGATTACAGCGATTACATGTCTGCCCCATGTAAATCTTACAAAATAGGACCTAACAAAACCTACACAAACCCACTGCCTTCAGACAAATTTGGGTACCTAAAGGCACTAATAACCAAGGATCCAAAGATCAAAGGGGACCTAAATCTACTTAATTCTTGATTATAAGATATCATGGAAAAAGATAGCTGGTACTTCGACAGTGGATGTTCTCACCACATGATAGGATATATCACCAAGATAATAGATTATGTAGAAGGTCACGGTCCAAATGTGAGATTCGGTGACAAATCTAAATGGAGAACAAGAGGGAAAGGAACCTATTTGTAGGAAAATTCAAAGACACCGACGTAGCCTATGCAGAAGTACTACAGTACAATCTTCTTAGTGTTTGCTAATTTTGTGGCAAACAATTGTCGATCAAATTCTACGATGATCACTGTAGGGTGAAGGATAGAGAGACCAAACAAACTGTTCTCACAGGAAACTGGTCAGGTAACATGTACATTGCTGATTGGAAACCTACTAGTGTTGTAATTTCTTGCTTTGTTGCCAAAAGCACTGCATATCAAAGCTGGCTTTGGCAGAAAAGGATGTCTCACATCAACTTCAAGACCATTAACAAATTGGCCAAACAAGGAATGGTCAGAGGCTTGCCCGATATCTCATTTCATAAGAACAACGTCTATGGACCTTATCAGAAAGGCAAGAAAGTAAAGACGTATCTGAAGAGCAAATCATATATCTCAACCCGCAGGGTCCTGAACTTACTCCATATGAATATTTATGGCCCTATAGACTCTGTCATCCTCAGAGGTAAAATATATTGTCTTGTTATCGTTGATGATTTCTCCAGGTATTCATGGACTCTATTCCTGAGAAAGAAGAAAGAGACAACCACAAAGCTACCGGAACACTTTAAAAAGATATATAATGAGAAAGGGCTGAGCATAGTATCCATTCGGTCCGATAGAGGCACAAAGTTCACAAGCTGCTTTATACCGCAATACTATGCAGACAATGGCATACGACACAAATACTCAGTTGCCCGAACTCCTCAACAAGATGGTGTTGCCGAGCGAAAGAATAGCACGCTGAAGGAGGTAATAAAAACAATGATTATGAAAGCAAGTTGCTACCGCGTTTCAGGGGAGAAACAAGAAATACAGCGTGCCATACACAAAACCGCTGTATCATCAACAAACACCACAACAAAACCGCATATGAGGTATGGAATAATAGAACTCCTATGGTTGTGTATATTTATATTTTTAGATACAGTTGTTACGTTCTTAATAATGGGAGGAATCATCTCAAGACCTTTGATGAGAAATCTGATGAGGGTATATTCGTTGGATACTCCTCTGTCAGCAAGAAATTCTGGATTTTCAACAAAAGTAAATTGATAATAGAGAGTCAGTCCATGTGGTATTCGATGAACCCCATTGTGATCCTACAGGAATAGATAACCTAACCCAAGCCGTCCAAAATTTATCTCTTGAGAAAATACCAAAGCCTCAGGAAGACTCTGTTGTTAATATAGAAATTAATCGCTACTGTAAGAGTAGAAGAAGTAGTTGAAGTTGTTGATGTGGAAGCTGAAGCTGAAACTACAGCCCAACAGGACACAACAAGCGATGCTGACTTAGAACCCGATAGGAAATGGTTAAGAGACCACCCCTAAGAGTTAATAATTGGTGACATTGATGCTGATGTCTCTAACAGAAGAAGAATATAGAATACACAAGGAACTGTACTCTGTGCATAAGAGAAAATGGAATCTGAACCTGAACAATTCCAATTCCCTGTATGGAATTCTAAAGATGAACTTAGGAGAATTGCCATGGGCACTCTTGATGTATTCTTATCACAGTTTGAACTCATCTCGACCAATGAAGCTCTTAATAATTCCCATTGGATCTCATATATGAAAAAAGAGCTAAATGGTTTCGAAAGAAATAATGTTTGGTACCTAGTCCCCAGACTAACCCATCAAGCCATAATTTAAACCAAATGGGTATTCCGAAACAAGAAGGATGAGAATGGCCTTGTTATAAGAATCAAATCCAAACTAGTTGCCCAAGGCTTCTGACAGGAAGAAGGCATAGATTATGATGAAACGTTTGCCCCTGTAGCCAGACTAGAAGCCATTACGATATTCCTAGCATTTAAGGCTCACAAGAATTTTATCATATACCAAATGGATCTTAAGATCACATTTCTTAATGGAGATTTAGCTGGAGAAGTGTATATTGAACAACCACTAGGGTTTGCCGACACATAGGAAGGAGATCTTGTATAGAGGCTAAGGAAAGCGATGTATGGTCTTAAGCAATCACTAGTGAATGGTATGAAATCCTGTCGCTGTATCTTATCAATAGTTGATTTGAGAAAGGTGCTGTCGACAAAACCCTCTTCAAAATCCAAGAAGGTGATGATCTACTTATGGTACAAATTTATGTTGATTTATTTTTGGTTCAACTAACCTTGATTTTTGTAAGCAGTTCTCTAATCTCATGCAAAGTAAATTTGAAATGAGCAAGATGGGAGAACTTAGTTATTTCTTAGGATTGCAGGTTAAACAATTACCTACAGGTATATTCATCAACCAGGAGAAATACAGCAAGGAGCTGCTCAACAAATTCGGGATGAACACCTTAAAATCGTCATCGACCCCCATGAGCACTTCCACACAGATAAGTGCTGACGAAGCTAGAGAGCCAATGGACCAATCACTCTACAGGAGGCTTATAGGCTCACTCATGTACCTAACAGTCGGCAGTCCCGATATCCAATTTGCTGTAGGAGTGTGTGCTCGATATCAGGTTGCACCTAAGGATTCACACTTCACAATAGCCAAATGAATCCTTATGTATGTCAAAGGAACAATCAATGTAGGATTGTTGTACCTAAGGAAGGAGGATCTTATTTGGTAGGCTAAAGCAACTCGGATCTCGGAGGCTGCAAGTTGGATAGGAAGAGTACAAGTGGGACTTGTCACTAATTTGGACCTAGACTTTGTGTCATGGTTCAGTAAGAAGCAATTGGCCAACTCTCTTTCTATAGCTGAGTCAGAATATTATGCTGCCGGAAGCTGCTGCATGCAGATATTGTGAATGCAGCATCAACTACAGGACTATGGCATCGAGGCGAGAGAAACTCCAATCATGAGTGACATCATGAGTACAATTACAATCACACATAATCCAGTATTGCACTCGCGGACCAGACACATTGATATGAAGTATAACTTCATTAGGAATCATATGTAGAATAAAGATGTCTGAATCGAGAAAATTCATACAGATATGCAGAGACCCGGCATCTTCACAAAGCCTCTCAGCATAATGAGGTTCTGTATGCCCTGCCAGGAATTGGGAATGCTACAGCTTGATTAAATCCCTATAAGTTTTTACTTTACTCATTAATTGAGGGTAATGATGTAAGACCCATGAATACAGTGTCCACCCTATTAATCATACACTCAGAACTACAAGTCATATCCTTACTGTAGGAAGAAGAAGGTATAATTACCTTCCTACAGCTGAAGTGTGCATTAATAAGGGGGAGTACAGTAGAACCCAATAATACAATATTAATCATCATTGCTGTAAGAATTGAATCATGTATGTACCTTTTAAGGAGGAACACTATATTTTCACAGATACAACACAAATACTGTATGATGTCAATTAATATCTTAATCGTATCAAATTCTATACACGTCACTTTCCAAAATAAATTTAAGTCCATGTGCATCGTTTGAGTTTAAACGATTTAACTTTTAATATTGAAATGAAATCTGGATTTTAAAGCCTTGAAACCCATAATTTTAGGTTAAGTTGCTGTAAATACAGAAACTAACTGATGTCCAGTTTGCTTGATGCTTATAGGGTTTTACGATATGTATACTAAAATCACATGGGCAGATAGAAAACAGTAAATGCATAAAGTAAAGATACACTGATTAAAGTGGTTCGAGGTAAACCCCTCTAAGTCCACTGATCCTCCACACAGAAGTAAATTATTTATTAAAATCACGGCGTACACAATTATGTGACTTTAACTAAACACGTCGTTGTATCATTCACACATATTGATATAGCTGACAACAGCTTGGGCCGTTCACACAGATTGACTTTGGCTTCTTCAACTCAGTTCTTATCACCCATATTAAAGCTTCGTCCTTGGTGTTATTTGTCCCACACAGTTCAGAGATAGAAAAGATTAGTCTACACTATGCTAAGTAAACTCAACAAAAGATTGGTATAACAAGATTGATAAGCGTTCTCTATAACTGTGTTGTTCGCATTTATGACATTGTATATTTCTTCTGTTTTGATGAAGCTGTATGCTTGAAGAAATATAGTGCCCTTTGAAAGCTTGATAATCAGATTGTCAATTCTTTGAATCGTTAGGTAAGCGATGTCCTCTTGCTTGTGGATTTTTTCTTGGGAATAAATCTGTTATACATGTAGTCGTTGGCCAGTTGGTGAGATTGAGACTGCTCTGATTGGCGACTTCAGAATATTTCGAATTAAAGGCGATTTGTATTTAATGCTTCCGACATTTTTTCGACCAACATTAAATGCTCTTCAGACTGTAGTCTCTTCGACCGCATTAAATTTTGTCCTATCAACATTAAATGCTACTTTAACCTTGAATACTTTGTGAATAAAAAATGTTTGCTTTCTCAACGGTTTAAAGTTTCTTCAGTCCTGTTGGATTTGTGTTTTACTTTGTCTAAGTAAAATAGTCAAAACATGTTGTATCCAACATCTTCGTCTTTGATGTATCTTGAAGACAATGCTGTAGAAAATGACTTTGGACTTTGTTGGAAGATCTTACGCTATTTGGACACGCTGTATTGCTATATGAGTCTTTCACCAAAACACAGGGAGGATTTTTCCTAACAATTTCCCACTTTTTGATAATGCCAAAACTTCTAATAAAGAGAGGCTGTCTTCAAGTCTTTTGTCGAAAGTTCTGATCAGTCTAAAAATTTAAACTGCTCGCAGGCAAGTTCTAAAATAATAAATCGTGCAATACTAAATGTATTACAACTTAAATTATGATTGAGGCGTTGGCACAATCTTACAGGAAGTAATCCTATCTTAATACAAGTTATTATGTGAACTGTTCGTAGACAAGTTCTTACAGCTTTGAGACTTATCGATGTTTTATACATGGTAAAACATTTCAACACAAAATATAATCAAAGTAATAACATTAGATCATGATCTGTAATATTTTGAGAAAAAGAGGTATTTTATTTATAAATAAATTATAGTGTTGTTTGCATTAAAAAATTACATCAAAAAGTAAACAGGAGACATTAATATGCAGGTAATAGAATTTATATCCCTTATAAGATTGACGTTTCCAAGATTTACAGGAGGGATCATGCTCGGTGCTCTTCCACCAGTTTACTAATGTGTCTCTTCCTCGATCCCTGTATAAGTTTCTTCTTTCCTGGGATACGTCATAGGAGAGAATCCAGTCTTCTGGTTGGGTTATCCCTTCACCTTTTTGAATCTTGGGTTTCAGTTTTATCTGGAGTGGGAGCATTCCTTCTGCTAGAAGCCTTCAAAACTCCTTGGCGACATCCTTCAGCGTCTTAAAGTGATTGAATATGGCTGATTTCCTGATGAGAACACGGAAGTATTTCATCAGTTCATTCTGTTTCCATGCCTTCAATTCTGCATTCTGTATCCTTTGTCTCCTTGACCTAGCCCGGGTCCAGCTAGTCTTCCGATAGCTGATGCAACACTATCATCTAGAATAGCTTCCATCTCCTTTCGCCAGTAGCCATATCCTACCAGCCTCTACCTCTTCCCCCTTTTTGGCGTTATCAAGATCAGATACCTTGCCGCGAATATTCCGAAGAATATCCAACGACTCGGCCTGCTTGGTTTTTAGATCTGTGGTGCAATCCACCATACTTGCAACCAATGCTATAAGTTCATCGATCTTTTGATCATGAGCAGTTAGTTTTGATCCAGTAAATCATAGGGCGGATACTGTCTTGGCTTACATGACTTCCAATTTTTCTTGTTCCTGTTTCAGGATGCGCTGCTGATGCTGCTTCAATTGGTTAAGGGCTTGCCACAATACATTGTGCATGAGGCGGAAAGCCTCTTCACATCTTGTATAGCCCTTTGCAGCTCCAGAAGCTCGTCCTGAGCAGTTTCTCTCAACCAACCGAGCTACTTATGGATGTTAGACATGGCTTGACAGCATATCTAAGAAGACAGTTTGGCGACCGATTGCTTGTAGCTGTTCGATGTGGGCTTCTCTGCGGGGAGAGTTAGGGTGAGCGAGCTTGGAATCAGATGGCTTTCCAAGATGTTTAAGCATGACATTATGATGAGGCCTTTGAGATTCGTCATCATCAAGGAAATCCTCTTCTGATACAAATGGGGATCCTGTTGGGAGAGGAGTGGATACCTGTTGTGGGGCGGGAACCTCAGATGGTTCCGATTGTTGTGCTATTGGAGAGACGGAGGGAATTGATTCCTCTTGTCTCTTATATTCTGCAGTATGGGGTACAAGAAGGACTCGGCCCTCCTATTGGCTCTCTGCGACCGTATGTTCCTTAAGAGGGACTAAATTCTCTTGTTGGACAGCGCGGGTATCATCGAATCCAGTTGGAGGGACTGATTCCTCCTGTCTAGGAACTGATGATGGTGGTTCATCAGAAATCCCTTGGCCATCAGCGGCCTTGGACTGACCAAAGGCCTTTTCACGGGCCTCCTCATGGCTCATCCTCGGACCTGTCTATAGGTCATCATCATCTCCATCTCAGTCAGAGTGATAGCTGGGGCTTCGTGTCTTGTCGATGAACTGTGAATTCCCATTCAGTCTGGTCTTTTCTTTTGCCACAAAATATGAGGTGATCAGTTCATGTCAAAAGGCATCATCCCATCTGATCAAGAATTCAACATTATGGGTGTCTATGACTTCCAGAACGAACAGTTCTTCCTCTTCCTAGTCTTCACAATTGTACAAGGAGTCGTAAGGGGTGACCCTGTATGATTTACATATCGTGAAGCAATTAAATGCTTCTTCAATCTGGACCTGGAGGAGAGTGGTATTTATGATATTTGTGGGTGAGGGACCCCGAACAGTATAGGGTTCCATTGTCCAGTTTATATTCTCGAGAGGTAATGGAGCCTGTTGAGAAGTGGGAATCCTGATAAGATGGGATGCCTTGTTGGAAGAGGAAATCCTTATAGGGATGGGGGCACTGTTTGTAGTGATGATCGTAGGCTCCAAAGGGGCAGCCGATTCACCTATTCCTTCTAGTTTGACAAATGTCTGGTCATCCGTCATAGCCGTTACGGGCTTAGGATCTGCTATGGAAGCCGCCAGAGTTTCTTCCATATGGGTTGCGCCATGTGGGATAACTAATGCGGCATGTGCAGTAGGCGGAACTGTCTCAGTAACCGTTGTAGCCGTCGGGGTTGCTGTAGGAACAACTTCCGTCTTCGAAGACCTCTTTGTCTTCTGCTTCTTCTTTCTTTTCTCAACAGCTGTAGGAGAGACGCTTTCACGAACATTTCTTTTCGTGCTGGCAGCTTTTTTCTTGCTGTCAACGGATTTAGATTTGGTCAGGAGATCAGCGATGTCCCGGGGGTCACTTGATGTCGGGAGGGAGAATGGGTTTGGCCTGCTTACGAGAAGTGGCACCTTGTTGAAAATAGATGTCTTGGAGCCACCGAGAAACTTCCCGGCAAGGATCTTTTTGGCGTTAGAGGACTGCTGTATGCCACAACTAGTCAAGATATAGTTCAGAGTAAGGCCAAAAATCTTCCTGGAAGAATCTGGTTTCGACGGTTACTCCTGAAGCCATTTCTAAATGATCTGGCACCAATTAACCTTGTCTCCGGTCATGATGGCCACCATCATCTGGAATCTTACACTTGTGCACATTGCGAACGCTCCGGTCTGATTTTCATCAAGTCTGAA
Organism: Orobanche coerulescens; assembly: GCA_033398695.1. Taxonomy (NCBI): domain Eukaryota; kingdom Viridiplantae; phylum Streptophyta; class Magnoliopsida; order Lamiales; family Orobanchaceae; genus Orobanche; species Orobanche coerulescens. Next base: position 114,406,245 of record CM065816.1, read on the forward strand.
GCAAAATTCATGCAGGTACAAATAGGGCAGGGTAAAGTTCTTCTTATGGAAGGAAAGATGAACTTGTGAAGGCTGAGAGTTCCCAGTGAACATATTCCAATAGGCCTTCAGTAGCTCACCTGACCCAAAAGATTCAAGTTTCTCTAATGTCAAATCATCGGAGGGCAGCTTGTACGGACACTCAAGTAGCTTTCGATTAATGGATATCTCATTTTATTGCATAGTGCTGATGAGAGCAGTGATGTCGGAGCCTTTCTATTCCGATGCATGTAAAAACTCAACGTCAATATAAAATTCCTCTACGATTTGCTCATAGTAGTTTTCAGGATGCAGACTACCCAATCGGTAGAGACTAGTTTTCTTCACACGAGAGATGACTAAGTTCATCCCCAGCCATGTCTTCATCCTCTGAAATGATACGCTCTTGTAGAACTGAGCAAGAAAAGATTCATCACTCAATAATCATGTCATTCTTCTTCACTGAAAGGGATGAAGTCTGGGAAGAAGACATATCCGCAGGAGTGTATAGAAAGTAGGTTAGAAAGCTTTTAAAGTATGTAGGTTGTATGTTGCAGACTCGATAATTATGCAGACAGTGTCAAGAGTTTGTGGATCAGCATACTGGCCCTTTTATAGTGTGCAGAGAAGCTAGGTAATAGTGAACAGTCAGATTTAATGGATGGGAACCATTATTGAATGAATGTACAGGATGGATTTATATGTAACTGTACGTTTAATACGTCAATTTTTGAAATCAATGACTGGTCTCACTTCTGACACAGTTCAACTTCTACTATTGAACGATACGGCAGTTTGAATTTTGAAATTGCGGGTTTTAAGGCATTAAAGTCCAGGTGTCTCTTCAGTATTGAAAGAGAAATCATTTTAAATTCAGACAATGCACGTGGACTGAAAACTATTTTTAAGGTTCAAAAGTATGAATCTAGATACGATTAAAATATTAATTGATACCCTACCGTGTATGTGCTGTATCCGTGAAAATACTGTGTTCCCCCTTAAAATGTACATACAGGATTAAATTCTTACAACAATTTTGGATTAACACTGTGTTCTTGGGTCATACTGTATTCCCATTTAATTAATACACACGTCATCTGTAGGAAGGTAATAATGCGTTATTCTTCCTACAGTAAGGATATAACTTGGAGTTCTTAGTGTGCATTTACTTAAAGTTGATTTTGTATCCATGGGTCTTATAGCATACCCCTTCAATTGATGAGTAAAATGTTAGAACTTATAGGGAGTCGGACTGTAGCATTCCAAATTCTTGGCGAAGCATGCATAATCTGGTGGTGCTGAGAGGTTTTGTAAAAGATGTCGGCTAACTGGATGTCTATATGAATCTTCTTGATCCGAACAGCTTTATTCTCAACATGATCCCGAATGAAAAAATGTTTCATATCAATATGCTTAGTCCGCGGGTGCAATACAGGATTGTGCATGATTGCAGTTGCACTCATGTTATCGCACATGATTGGAGTATCTCTTGCATTGATGCCATAGTCTTGTAACTGCTGTTGCATCCAAACAATCTGCATACAGCAACTTCCAGCAGCATAGTATTCCGACTCAGTTGTAGAAAACGACTTGGCTAATTATTTCTTACTGAACCATGACACAAGTTTTGGTCCAAGGAAGTGACAAGTCCCGCTCATACTCTTCCTATCCAACTTACAGCCTCCTAGATCCGAGTCGCTGTATCCTACCAAATAAAATCCTCCTTAGTTAGGATACCATAATCCTATATCGATTGTTCCTTTTACATACTTAAGGATTCGTTTGCATGCGGTGAAGTGTGACTCTTTAGGTGCTACTTGGTACCGAGCACACACTCTTACAGCAAATTAGATATCGAGCTTGTTGGCTGTTAGGTACAAAAGCGAGCCTATAAGCTTCCTGCATAGAAATTGATCAACCGGCTTTCCAGCTTCATCAGCACTTATCTGATGCCTTCTAGTCGAGCTACAGGGGCGAAGGTTTCAACATAGTCGATTCCTTCTTCCTGTCTGTATACTAGTCTAGATTTTTTTATGATAACAAGTCCATTTTCGTCCCTTTTCTTTCGGATTACCCATTTGGTTCCTGTGACTACTTGATGGGTTGGTCTAGGAACTAGGTACCAAACATTGTTCCGTTCGAGACCATTAAGCTCTTCTTCCATCGAGGTGATTCAATGAGAATTATTTGAAGCCATCGAAATAGGTTTATATTGGACTAGGAATACCAGATAGGGTGCACATAGCAAGTCTTCTAAGTTCAGCTTGAGATTTCCATACAAGGAACTGAGATTTCCCATATGACTCTTCTTGTGCATAGAGTACAGTGCCTTGTGTACTCTGTATTTTTATATGTGTGGTCACACCAGCAGGAAGATAGGGCAACTCTCAAATCTTTCCACAAGGATGCTCCACTTATTTCTTCCTCAACTGGCCAATCGGCATAAATATACACACCAACCACACCGGATCTCATGTATATTTTCACATATGCAAGCAGAGGAAAGAAAGCCTTCACTGTATCCTCTTACTTAGTTACTTAAGGGAATCATAACTAAATTTTCTATTTTTTTAGGCAATCCCCAGTGCTAAGAAAGTCACCTTTATACTCCTCAATCTAATCCTGCCCAGGGTACGGTCAGTTCACCGGGAGGATCGCCCTCCCAATTTCAATATAAATAGAGTTATGGCATTCAATCTCATATTTCAAAGGACTGAAAATCCTTGTGTCAGTGGTGTGCACATCTCTTTTATTTCGAGGGCGGGATGGATTTCCTTTTCTAACTGGATTTTATTCCAAAGATGTGGTTGTGGTGCTTTCTGTAGCAATTACTTGTGGCAAGCAGGAAAGTAAGTACGGCTTTCGATAGAAACAAAATATCATTTTGGTTCGCCTCTAAAGAGCATATAATAAAGGAAAGACAATAATAAAGTCAAGGCCAATGCCATACTCCCAAGAAAAGCTCAGAGATTCTGATATCGACAAGAAAAGAACTTTTCTATCCATCATGATCTTTATCCAAAACAAACCACCGCCGACAGTTTGGCAGTCAACATATTTTATTTGATATCTATAATTATTAACTCCTGGGGGTGATGTCTCAACCACCTCTTGTTTGGTTCTAGTTCATCATCCGTTGCTCAAACCTGTTGAAGTGTAGCCTCAACTTCAGCATCTATAGCATCAGCTTTGACTGCTTCTGTTCTTACTATGGCGGGATTGATTTCTATTTTCACAACTAGTTATATTGGAGTTTAGGAGTCATCAATAGAGAGTGTATTGATGCCCTGGGTTAGGCCTTTTATTCCTGTAGGGTCATAATGGGGTTCTTCAAATACTACATGGACAGATTCCTCTATTGTCACCTTCCGTTTGTTAAACATCATGAATGCTTTGCTTACAAAGGAGTATCCAACAAAAATACCCTCATCCGACTTTTCATCGAAGGTCTTCCGTTGATCCTTCCCATTATTGAGCACGTAACACCTGCATCCAAAAATGTAAAAGTATGCAACCATTGGAGTTTTGTTATTCCATACCTCATATGCTATTTTGTTGTGATTCTTGTTGATGATACAGTGGTTTTGAGTATAGCACGGTGTACTTGTTTCTTCTTCCCAAAAATGCTATGGAAACTGACTTGCGACTAACATGGTTCTTGTCGCTTGTTTCAGCGTCCTGTTCTTTCGCTCGCAATACCATTTTGTTGATGAGTCCGCGCTACTAAGTATACGTGTCGTATCCCATTGTCCGCATAGTATTGCTCTATAAAGCGATTTGTGAATTCTGTGACTCTATCGGAACTAATGGATACAATACTTAACCCTTTCTAATTTTGCAGCTTTTTCAGGTATTCTGAAGCTTTGTGATAGTTTATTTCTTCTTATTTAGGAAGATGGTCCAAGCATACCTAGAAAATCATCAATAATAACGAGACATTATTTCTTACCTCCCAAACTGAGAAGGTCTACAGGACCGTAGAGATCCATGTCTAGCAAATACAGGATCCTGTGGGTGGACAGGTATGACTTGCTCTTCAGGGTGGTCTTGACTTGCTTGCCTTTCTAATAGGGTCCACAAATGCGGTTTTTATGAAATGAAACATCAGGCAAGCCTTTGACCATTCCCTAACGAGCTAGTTTGTTGATGATCTTGAAGTTAATATGCGACATCCTTTTAGGTCATAACCAGCTTTGATCTGCAGTGTCTTTGGTAACAAAACACGGAACTATGGAGCTTGTGGGCTTCCAGTCAGTCATATACATGTTAGCTGACCAACTTTCTGTGAGGATGATTTGCTTGGTCTTGGTGTCCTTCACCCTACAATGATCTACATAGAATTTGACCGAGAACTGTTCGTCACGGAACTGGCTAATGCTAAGTAAATTGTATTGTAGTCCTTAATGTTTGAGAGAAAATCTAATCTGAAGAAATAAAAATAAATCAACACCTTATACCAAGTGGGGTTTTAGCTGACTACCCTACCGTCGCCAATCAACTGTAAAATTTAGCTGATGATTTTTGGCCGTTAATCGTTCTATCGGAGGTCCTCGGGTAAAGGTCCTTTTTTGGTAGCGTGTATAACAAAAATCATCTCCTTGTGGATGGCAGCAAGGTGTCCTTCCATTCTGATCTCCAATCATCAAACTCATTAATAGAGAACATGGAAACTTTGTTAATCATAGAAGAATCTATATACAATGTATTAAGATGAATGGTTTGGAAAAACGAAAACATGCAAGGTTTGTAACTTCTAATTTTAGAATCTAGTTTAGTGAAAAAAAATTAAGACAATTGATTTTTGGTAGAACCACCTTTCCGGTACCATTTGTTGGTTTCCATATACTCAAGGGATAGGTTAAAATGAGGGTGTATAAGCTATACCCGATTTTCCATAGAAATACGCTTTGTTGAAGACTTAGTATTGATGTAGGTGTTAAAGGATAAAATTAGCGTAAGTTCGTTTATGTATTATAGGCTTAGCATTTAAAACATTTGGTTCACAAGAAGTAATTAGAGTAAGTACATTACTCACATCACAAATTATCGACTTTGAAAACCATTGTAAATGCAAAATAATTTCTGTTAATAAAATTTCAAAGACATCGTCTCTTACTTGAAATTTTTTAAACCAAATGTACCTGGAATCCAAGTACAAAATTAAGGTATTTCCTCTTCTAACAAGTATTTGACCGAAAGTATATTTTTCCAAGCTGGAAATAAAATACAACGAAAGAGTGGTTTGGACGTTTAAAAGAATTAGCCATAGCCATAAATGGATATAGTATTTGCTGTCCTAATTCAGATGTAGTATGGGCAACAAGATACCGGATGTCCTTTAACACCAAATAGTATCGGTCGAAACACACAATCACAACCACACAATTTTTCTTTTATTTTTTTGAATATTTTGGTACTCTAGGAAAATTAATATATTATATAACTACGGAAACAGAGACACAAGCCAAGATCCACAATTAAGTACAATAGAAGAAAAAATATTGATTGCAATGTAATGCTCTACAGTTCTGCCGTCACTATGATGTCTTATGTATGCATCTTGTGTAATATCCGGATTTTCAGTATAAATATTTCGCATTATTTTATCTGAGATATACTGCATAGCTTGGTGTCTATACAGTATGGATAAAATAAATTGAGAACCAAGACAGTCGTATTTGGTAGACAACTACATTGAGGATATCGTGTATCAGGTTGCTTTCATTTTTGATATCGGGTATATCATATGAGAATATTATTGGATACAGTATATGTATTCAGTATGCTGTATGTTTGTATTATGTATGTCAAGATGTCGGACAGGAAGAACTGGATTTTGGTCAAGTGCAGAAGGCCATACGCACGCTAAGCTTAAGGACTTATGTATGCTAAATTCTATGTTTTACGTATGTTATGCATAAGGCATTACGTACGTAACAAGGAGAATCGGACAGGACCGAGTTGTGATCGGCTAGTGGGGCCCGTGATTGGCAGCTTTCGGCGCGGATGTGTACAGGTGAGTCAAAGTATGGATTTACGTACGCTATACAGGGTATATTACGTACGTAATACGAGCATATACTGTAGCAAGTCAACGTACGTATTACGTACACAATAGATTAAGTGTTACGTACGTTAGGAGGCAGCCGGCCGAGTCGTGGCCGTAAGGACCTGCAGAGCCGCACGTGTTCCGGCAGTGACTCGCTAGATTGCCGATCACGGTCGGCAGTGACTTGTTGGGATGGCCGGTTACGGCCGACAGTGACTCGTAAGGACTGGCCGATTACGGCCGTAAGGCCTATTACGTATGTAAGGGGGTTCCGATAATGGCCGTTAGGGTGTCGGCCAAATTGGACAGGAGCGTAGCCATGGCCGGTTATGTCCATAGGCCATGGCCGGTTACGGCCGTAAGGAACCGGCAGGACTCGGCTATTTAAGGGCCTAGGAATGGGTCACTTGGCCATTTTCAGATTTTCTTCATTATTTTCGCGATCCTTCATCATAAATCGATGGTTTTGATTGGGAACATCATAGAGCAACATTTTTTTGGAAGTTTGATTCATGTCTAACATCATTTTTCGCATGGATCGAAGGTAAGAACACTTGATCTCTTGGTTTTGGGGATTTTTGGAGTTTCATGATGGTGTGGCCGATTTCATTCGTTTTAATTCAGATTACTGATAGAATTTCGTTGTATTCTCGGAATCATTCATTACCTTTGATGTTTTGTGGAACAAATTCGAGAATTCCTCCATTAATCGATTAAATTGGATTATGCTCTCAAAGTGTCCGATAAATTGCTTCAATGGGTAGAACTTGGGAAGTTCTATACGTTTTCGTAGAATTGTGATTGAATTGATATCGTTGTGATTTAGGAACGAACTTTTTGAAGGAGGTTGGATCGGGACTCTTTTCTTTCATCGATTTCTTCACACCATGTTAATCAAGGCAAGTGTTTACTTGTGGATTTCATCTTCTAAGAGGTATGTTGGATAATCCTCTATTTGAATTTGGATTTTTGATGTTGTTGTCGATGATTAATTCGTATGGTGCTAGTTTATGGAGTTGTTGTGATGATTCTGGGTATTTACTGGAATTTTGTTAAGGGAAGATAATGAATTGATGATCAATGTCTTGATTATGTTGTTATGATTATGGAATCATAGTATTCTCGATGTTCTTTGTAATAATGTTGCGATTCTTGATGTTAGGAGGATCTTATATTGGAGAATATGATAACATACATCTTGAATTATGAATAAAGATTTTTTAGATGTTAGAACACATCGGATTATGTCATTTGAGGATTTTGAATGTGATGTCGGAATAAGTTGTGTTCTTAAGGAACTCTTGGATTATATGGTTTGATGTAAGAGGTGTTAGTGTTTTTGATATGAATATGGAATATTCATATCTAGAACTAAGTTATGTGTTTTGGTACAATATTCGTATAGGAATACAAATATGGTTCCGGGTTTGATAAGATTATGATCCAGTTTTGAGTTTGAGAATTCATCCGTATTGAACAAGTGTTCAATTCGGATAATGGAATTATTTGACACCCTTGGAATATGATTACCTATAATTTCGAACTAATCGGATCGCCCAGACTGATGATGATAATCGGTAATTGTTTTTTTATTATGAATTTACAAGGAGGAAACTTGTATCCGTATTTAAGATCGAATTTGAAATTGGTAATGTTTAGACCCTTGTTATTGGTTTAATTTGATTATTGATATGATTATCGGATTATGAATCGTGTTGTGGTTCTCAATTCGTGATTGATTGATTTGGGTTGTTTTGGATTTGTATTTAATCGGGATATTATGGAACCGTTGGGTTTATTGCTCGATTATATTGATTATCGAGTTGCGGCTTGTATTATGACTATGAGTTCGAAATTGTTTGAATTGTATTGTTCGGTTTTGTGTATGATCGAGGTATTATTGAGCCGTTGAGTTTGATTGGTGGGCTATGTTGGTTATTGATCGTTATCGGATTTTTGTTGATTGATTACTTCAATAGGTTGATATGTTTGATCGTGGTTTATGACCGTTGTGTTGCGGTTGAGGTCGAAGAGTTCGTAGATTGCTCTTGGTCGGGGCTGAGGAGTTCGTGGACGAAGGCAATGGATTTTGGTAATGGCTTCGTGGTATCGGTATCGAGGCAAGTTATACTTGTTCAGTTTATAATATTTAATGAATGATTTTGATTTCATTTCATTTATAATTCATATAACAATGATATTATAAATATAAATTGTCGGGATGATGGTTTGTATATTGTGCCTTGGTTTAGATTAAATCATAATGTATATGGTTTAAATGTGTTGGTGAATACGGAGATGTGAGTTATATTTGGTCAGTGATATGGAATGTCGGATATCGAGGCTGGTTTACCGTGTCGACATTGATGTCGGGATGGTGGTTTGTTGGTATAAATGGACTATACCTATTTCGGGATTATTCGTATAACTGTGTATTCGTTCAGGGATGTTGGTTCTTGGAAAGGATATTGTCTTCGGCCTTGAGGTAATTTAAGTATTGTTCAGTTATGAAGATAATTATTATGTTGAGTTGTTGTATATGTTGTACGATGATGTTTCGTATATTGGGATTCATATTGATTATTTTGTTGAGGGATGATGATCCCAGGTCTGATTGTATTGAGATCATTGATCGTGTTGATCATTTTTCGGGGATGATGATCCCAGGATTGTTGTTTTGGATATTGATTAGTCGTGTCGACTTTTCTTTGTCAGTTTGTCTTTGTTCACTTCAGTGAGTCTTTTGATCCTTATTGGATATGTGATTCTTTGAGTTTCGTTGTCATGTTGCATCGTGATATATCTGGAATCATATCTGTGTTCCGATTGGTTATTATGTAGGATTTTTAGCTGGGCACATTATGGTTATATGTTGATATTTCCACATTGAACCGTGCACACGAGAAGTAGTTCGTGAGGCTAATTAGGTACATCGTCCCACATATATTCTGGATTCCGTATACGGGGTGGATATGTGCACTGACACATTTCTGGATCGGGCGTAGTGTGATGTCCATCTTTGAGACATATTGTTTAGTCGCTCATAGTCTATGTATGATTAGATATGTTCGACGGTTTGCGACTGGTTGTTCATACGCCCGAGGGGTATGTTCGACAGTCGGAGTTATTTCTTTGAGATCCATTATTGTTGATCATTTGGAGTTTACCTTGTTGAGGTATTCTCGATTATTGTTGGTCCTTTGTTGATCATTTGGAGTTTACCTTATTAATGGTATTCTTGGTTATTGCTGGTCCATTGTAATCATGTTTGGAGTATACCACGTTGAGGGTACTCTCGGTTATCGTTGATCCTTTGTTGGTCGTATTGGAGTTATCATGTCGATGATATTCTCAGTTGATGTATTGGTTGATCATTGTTATTGATCGTATGAGCATTCAGACTGTACAATTCATTGTTTTATGGTAGTTGATCTACAGATATGTCGTATGCTATTGGTTTATCCAGGTTGCGATTTGATTGTGCAATCCGACGGATAGGATTTAGCACAGATGGTTCATTCCACACTTATGAGTTATGATGATGATACTTGAGTTCATTTCGTCATTTGAGAATGCGAAATGTACATTTCGCATTCTATGGTCGAAACAGGTTCGGACTGGGCTAAGAATACAGCGATAGTGCACATATTCAGTCTCCTAAGTTCGGATTGAGATTTCCATTCAGGAAACTGTGAGACTTCAGCATTAGATTCTTCTTGTGCACAAAGTACATTTCCTTGTGTACTCTGTATTCTCCTACGAGTAGAAACACCTGCATTAATGTTTCCAATGATCAGCTCTTGCGGGTGATCTCTCAACCATCTTCGGTCGGGTTCTAGTTCAGGATCCCGTACTGTATCGAAAGTTTCTGTGGATACAGCTTCAGCTTGTACAGCGTCAGCTTCATCCACATCGATTCTTACAGCTGCGGGGTTGATTTCTAAATCAACGACAGGTTCTATGGGTGTAGGTGGATCCAAGATAGATAGATGGTGAATGTCCTGAGTGATATCATCTACTCCTGTAGGGTCATGGTGTGGTTCGTCGTCCACATGTGGATTATGTTAAGCATTGATTTGTTATGGGTTGCTATGGATTGGTACGGTTATGACGGTAAGATTACATTGGTAGTATTCTTACAGTATTATTACATTGGTATGTAATTATTTATGATGATGTGATCGATATCATTGTTGAGTATTGTGGCTGACCCCGTCGTGGGCTTTATTTTTTTAGGTACTCGGATAACGATCTAATAGCGGTCGTGAAGGGATGAGCTTCCCGGGTGATACTGGATGTGGCACGTTTTCGGAGAATTGAGTATTTATTTCTGGTTTTTTATTTCCACTGCAATTGTGTATTTTTGAAGTGTATTTCATCCGCTGCATGTGTATTTCAAAATGGCTTTTTGGTATTTTTACCAACTCGTGTGTATTTCAAATGGCATTTTGTCATTTTGCGAACTTGGGTTATTTCGTCAAACTCTTTTTCCCAACTATTTTGTCGGGACGTTTAAGAGGTGGCTTAACGTACATTTTGAACGGTCGAGATTTGGCATTTCGCCTTGTATTTTCAAATGGTATTTTATAACGGTATTTGAGAACTATGTTTTTGAAAATATTTGAGTATTTAAAATATTACCGTCATCGGCATTTTGGCATTTTTAAACATTTTTGAAATGGTTTTTAGCCTGGTGGGTTCCGGCGCGGGACCCACGACGCTGTAATATCCTGGATGGTTTTAGGGGTATTATAGAAGATGGTATCAGTGTTAGGAATATGCCCTCGAATGCCACTCAGGGGATGAGAGAGTAAGGGCATTATACTTGTAATTATGGAATAATTAATAAAAAGGCAATACGATTCATTCACTGTTTATTGTATTTCAATTGCATTCTTGACTTGGTAAACATTGAAGTGAAGTCCATGTAAATAAATCGAACATTCCATTCTCGTTATGGGATAAGATAAAATGTACTGGAAGTGTTTAAAGTTTATTTACGTAAATTGTTCGCAAGTTAATAAACTTATAATGGGCATTAAGTTTTAATATGACTTGTATAACTGATGCTAGGACGTGTGCACGTCTTGATAGCATAGTTATAAGTATATTGGTGGGGCCAGTATACTCGAACACGACTCATACTCGATTCAGTCACACGGTATTCACTCTCGAAGAGTCGATGATGAATCGAAAGGTTGTGATAGTATTCGTTGACCTTTGACTTGAGGGTTCGATAGAAGATGTGCCTGTGACGTTTAGTTTGTCATTAGAGTAGTTAGACTCATTTGCTTAATTGCCGAGTCGACCTCGAAGTGCGTACTATACGGTGTAGCGATCTTTACCGTACGACAAGAAAGGATTCTATCTCCGTTAGTGAGGCGAATGTCTATACGATTAATGGCAAATAAGATCATAAGTCTTTGGCCAAAGCATTACGATATAGTCGTATTAGATACACTATAAATCGACGGTCTTGATTTGCATTAACACATGTATAGAGTTTAGTCAATGAGGGTTTGACTTTACCGTGACCAAGACTTGACCGGGACATCGATGAAGGGTCTATACGTATATAGTATTCACGACATAATGGTTCGGAATGATCCCTTCATTCGTTCTCGCCGGGGGTTTACAAAGGCGGCCCGCTAGTGGCTAAGTGCCGCCCGCACTCATTAGTTCCTCCCAATGCCTACCGAGACGGACCTAAGGAGTCGCGCATCGGGAGCGTTGACGGATAAATGTGAATTTATTATCTCTCTATTAATATTAGATATGGATATCTAATTATGATTTATTGGATAAATCAAATATCGGTCTTATGAATTTAAATTAAGTTACCGGTAATTAATTTAATTCATAAATTATATTTCTTAGAGAAATATATATTTGTATTTGATATAATTAATTAATTAGATTAATTAATTAATATAAATACATTGATGATTAAAAGGAGTGTATTTAACGAGTCGTTTGACGAACGTCCGGTACACGAGCCGAGTGGCTCGGCTCGTTTTCTAGAAACTTCCTTGTGGCCACCCACTCCTCATGGCATGGCATGATCTTGCATGTGTGTGGGAACTCACTTAGAGTTGAGATTCCCACATAATTGTGAATGATAGTTGTAAATGAATAATTATTCTTTTATAATATATATATCATTACATTATAAATGATGATTTGAGACAACAACAAAAATCATATACTCATTCATTGAGAGTCGCCGTGAGTTATATGTGAGGAGGGAGGAGAAATTTTTCTTTTCTATAATTTTCATCTTAGAGGTGTTATAAAAGTTAAGAAAAATTGAGAGAAAAATTCCTACGAGTTCCCTAGCCGTGTTCTTGGAGAACGGAGTCTCGTCGAAATTTTTCCGAGCAACTTCGACGCGTGTGAAGTAGAGGCTTCAACTTTCGGTGCTTGGAACAAAGGGATTTCGTGTTCGGGACGAGGTTCGTGATCGTCATCCAATTTTACGAAGAATTATTTCAAAGGCTTCAAGGGTATGATCTTTATCTTCGTATTTATTTTTCGTATATACGTTACTTGATCGATCCTGTTTGGGATTCGTATTTATTTCCGCTGCGTATTTTGTTTTATTTTCTAATCCCAACAAAGGGTATCGGAGCGAGGTCAATGATATCGTATATACGATTATTTGTGCATTTTGAATGTTATTGGATGATGTTTATGATTTAGAATCATATTTGGAATAATTTTAGATTTTAAATTGTTCGTTGTAGCATCACGTTTTTGGAAACGGGCCGAAAAACGAAGAAACGGGGCTGGCAGCAGCAGAAGATCGTCGGGCTACTCGCCAGCCGCTGAGCGTGCTCGGCCATGACTCGGCCAGGCTGAGAGTGCTCGGGGCCGATAATGATCGGCCATCACGAGCAAAGGCTTCGGCCAGCAGCTCGGGTTTTTGGCCCGATTTTGAATCGGCCGCTGGTCGGGCCTAAAACCGATTATCCGGACTCGCTTTAAGTTTATATTTTATTGTAATTATTTCCCAAAATTTAAATTGGATTTTAATTTGACTAAATTAATATTTAGAATATTTTTGAGTTAAGGGAAATAAATTAAACGAGAATATTATTTTTGGCCGGATTACTTCGAACGAATTAAAATGATGATTATTAGTATTAATTTGATTAATACCATTAAAATTGAATAGATTAATTTTATATTGATTGGATTAATATATTAATTGATTATTTAATTTTAATGCCACTTTATATTAATTGGATTAATATAGTAGAAATTGAATAGATTAATTTTATAGATTAATTAGATTAATTTATATTAAAATTATTTGTTTAATTTCGTTGCCATTATATGTTGTATGGAATCCTTATGTGATGGTGATATAGCTCGTGGACTTAGTTTTTGATTTGTTCGATTCGATTGGGTTGTAAAGGCCGTTTTGAGCCTATTTATATTTACTAGAAAATTTGTATAGGATGCATTTTTTCAATGATGTAAGTATTATTTTGGGTATGACCAAGACCGAAGACAACCGTGTTGTGCGGCATTTAAACACGCCTCGAAGACGATCGTCATAGCAGCCGGGAGGTCTACCATGAGAGATGTGCTCGGGGTAAACACCCTGAACTCGGCACCCACGGCGATCACCTTCTATTGACTGGCGATCGTCTTTTGTTGATTGGCGATCGTCTCGTGCCGTGTATTACTCCAACATCCGTCAAAAGTCATCAAAGCCCAAATCTCGGGCTGGGACCCGCATGCAGATCTCAAAAGGTGCTGACAGACAAGATCGGTGCCCACAGCCTGTCACCTACTTCACCTACCAACAGGCCGCAGACTGCGAACAGATCTTGACAGACAAGACTCAGTGCTCACGATCTGTCACCAACTTCACCTACCAACAAGATCGCCGAAAAGGTGGGTGACAGCTCGGGCGCATGCGAGTTCCCGTCAGACTGCATAACCGGGCCAAGAATAACCGCGGACTTTAAGGAAAAGCCCCACGCGACGAGACGATCGGCCGTCTTATTATAATATAAATAACGACGATCGCTGCGATCGCAGGGCCCTCAGAACTTGGTGCTATAAATAGAAGGTCCATAACACGTAACAAGGACTGCGAAATACCACAAGAAACAACAGAGAGAAAAGAGAAATACAATCTCACACATAGAACATCCATAGCAAGAATTCACGTAACTCCATATCTCGATTCTTCCGGCATTCTATACGCTCCATGACTTAGAAAACTAGAATCCTTTACACTCTTTGTGATAGATTCTAACATTAATATTTGTACTCAACCGTATACTTATTAATAAAATCTCGCGAGAGCATTCAAGCCCGGGATTAACAACCCCGGCAAATCTTGTGTCATTTAATTTCTCACGGACGTGCTCCCGCACTTGTTGGTTACTCGATCATTCCAGCAACATTATCTTCGGATAATATTTTGGGTAACAACAATTGGCGCTAGAAGAAGGGCGTTACCTTCACTTTTATTCCGATCGTCTCGTAGAACACTCATTGTTCTTTGGACTCACACTTGAAGAAACACTCACTGTTCTTCAAAAGGAACAAACCTCCAGAAAAATGACGTCTGCTACAACTTCCAAGAGAGCCACCCTGAGATCCGCCGGAAATATCATTCCGACACGGACAGAATCCCAGCCCGCGACGGAAGGCGACCGCGGCGACGCTAGATCATCACTCCCGCCCCCAAGGGACGGCCCTAGTCTCTCACTCGATCAGTTCCAGACCGCGGAACAGATTGAGGAGGCCATAGCCGTCCTCAGGGAGCGACGGATCGCATGCGACTCGCCCACCATCACTCCGTCAACCATCCGCCGAGCTGGCAAGCGGAAGCTCAAGGGGATATATGTTGAGAAATCAACAGAAAACCCAGAGCCGCAGTCAAAGGCTCTCGTTAGGCGGGACGACTCCGTCTTCAGCCGCCTAGGGAGTGATCCCTCGTGGCGACCCGGGCAGTCGGGCCCGAGTCGGGAGGCATCGAGTCCGAATCCGTCACCGGGAGTTCGGCATACCCGACTCCCAAGACAGCCGGCCGACAGCCCCCAATCGCCCGAGAAATGAGTCTCGCGGGCGAGAACTCGTCATCCACCATGGGGGCAGGGATCGGTACATGATCGCCTCGCTCGCGCTCCGTGCTAATCGGCGAGTCACGAGCCACTTGATGGCCGCAATGCGGCCCTTGACGAAATGAAGGCGCTACTAGACACTGGGCAAGGCGCCAGAGATCGATCTCTGGACCAAGTGAACCACTCGCGGTCCAGATCGAGCTCGCCCGGTTCAACCAACAATCGCTCCCCAGACACCTCTATATGAGGGAAGATCGGACCCGAGACCCACTTAAGCAAATTCCGGATCTACATGACCGGATGCGGAGCATCGATGCGACGAAATGTCGGATGTTCCCACTAACTTTGGGCGACCTCGCCCACAGTGGTACACCTCACCGCCTCCTCGCTCAATCAATTGCTTCGAGAAGTTGGCGAACGACTTTACGTCGTATTTCGCCGCCAAAGTCGCCGCCTCAAGGCCCCCACCGCATGATGAAAATCAAGCGGGAAGGACGAGCGATGCAGATTACATCGACCAAGGTGGACAAGATAGTCCTCACCGGTGAACCCATTAGCGACGAGCTCGCCCTCTATTCATCTGGGGATTCTACGCCACTCACCCATGTTCAGCATCTCACAAAGGATATCCCCGACCTACTCGGTCTTCGCGTCGAGCCGCCGATTTCCTGGCCAGCAGAGGATGCTCTCCCTCCGTTTAGATGAGGAACCCACCGAGAGGGAGGATGCCATCCCATATTCAAAAGAAGGCGGTCGCTAAGCCCGGAAAAGGCGGTCGCAAAGCCGCCAGCAAATTCAAAGCTTTCGGTGACGTAGAGGTTCACCTCATCCACAACCTCAACTTGTCTCACCCACATCTTCAACGCAATTAAGGGGCGGGAGTGGCTTTCCAAACCGGCCAATAAGGGACCACGGTCATCTAGGACCGTAGCAAGTTCTCAGGCCTATCACAAAAGTCCCGCCACAACACTACCAATGCCGCGACCTCCTCGTGCAACTCGCGACCGCTCAAGAAGGCAAATTAGACAACCTGGTCACCAAGCCGTAACCTCGACCGAGAGGACCGGAGGCGCGAGCGCCGTCGGATCGAAAGGACGCCCCAATCCAGTCGCCAGATCGAACACGAGCGAGCATTCCGATGAATCGATTCTCCGATCAACCCCGGCGGTTGGATTAATATGCTCCAAGCGGCAGGTGGGAGCCTCGGGGCCTTTCCCGGTTTCCACCGCGTCAAACAGAAGCGGAAGGCCGAACTGAGGGCATTCGCCGGAGTCCATATTGTGGTGCCCCCAGAGCCGACCATCGCTAGAAACGCGCTCATCACCTTCTCCAATAAAGACAGGGAGGGGGTACAATGCCCCAAAGAGGATGCATTGGTGATCTCTGCCTGTATCCTGGGGAAGGCGGTCGACCGCGTGCTGGTCGACAACGGGAGCTTCAGCAATATCATATTCAAAATGACTCTGGATCGGCTAAACCTGACCAAATTCATCAAGCCATTCGACACCGTGCTCCAAGGATTCGGCGACAGCACTGTCCAAGCCTATGGGAGGATCAAGCTCTCCGTCGAGCTGATATGCATTTACGATCCCAAGGTTAGGATCACTAGGGACCTTAATTTTGTAATCATAGATAGACCCAGCATCTATAATGGGTTCCTAGGTCGTCCATTCTTAGAAACCTTTGAGGCGGTCGCTTCGTCCTTCTTTTATTGTATCAAATTCCCCACTGCCGATGGGACGGTCGGTACTGTAAAGGGGGACCAGCTAATGGCAAAAAGATGTTTAAATTACTTCTATGTTGCTACTGTTTTCAATACTTCCCCCTATATGTGTAACGTTGAAACGATCGACGATCGACCCATGGAGATCGACGAACCAAACACATCGTATCAACCCAACTCACAGGACGGCATCTCGGATCAGTTAACGGACGACATCGAGCCAAGGATCGGTTTCGAGCCGAGTCTCGACGTCGATCCAAGGATCGAGTCCGGAAATCGATCCAAGCAAGAAGCGACCGTCCCCATCGAAGAGTTGGAGAGTATAGCCATAGATCTGGCTCGCCCGTAACGGAAGTGCGATCGGGCGCAAGCATCGACCTCGCATCGAAAGGAGATCTCGTCAATTTATCGTAAGAACATCGGAGTCTTCGCCGGTCGCATCAAGATATGGTTGGCATAAGTCCCGAGCACGCTTGCCACTATCGAAGATCGACCGGCGATGAAGCCTGTTCATAAAAACGTAGGAAATTCGGCCCGAAAATACGCGGCGCTCGACATAGAGGTCCAAAAGTTGCTCGACAACAAAGTTAATCGGGGTAGCTACGGACGACCCACAATGGGTCGCTAACGCGGTCCTCGCCAAGAAGCCGACTGGTTCTGGAGGTTATGCATTGACTTCACCGACCTCAACGCGGCTTGTCCAAAAGATCACTTTCCGATGCCTCATATTGATCACTTGGTCGATAAGATCGCAGTCGCGAAATGATGTCATTTATGGATGCCTTCGCGGATATCATCAAATCCCAATGGCGGAGAAAGACATAAACACACATCTTTCCACACGGAAAAGACATATACTCTTGGGTCCGATGCCGCTCGCTTGAAGAATGCAGGGGCGACCTACCAGCGCCGTCAACAGGATGTTTGCTAATCAGATCGGCAAGACCATGGAGGTCTACATCGACGATATCGTGGTCAAAAGCCTCAAGAAGGAAGATCACCTCAATGATCTCGCCGAGACATTCGCCATCCTCGAAAAGTTCAACATGAAGTCAACCCCAAGAAATGCAACTTTGGGGTGGGCTCCGGAAATTCCTGGGGCACATTGTCGCCAGAGGGGGATCGAGGCGAATCCCACCAAGATACAAAGCGATCCTCGACATGCAGAACCTCGGAACATCAAGCGGTACAACGCCTCACAGTTGTCGCCGCCTCAACCGCTTCATATCTCGGCTCGGCGATAAAAGCAAGCCTTTCTTCGCGACCATCAAAAACAAAAAGTTCGCATGGACGAGGAGAGTCGGTGGCGTTCCCAAAATAAAGGAATATTTATCCAATCCCGCATCCTGCAAAGCCGATCCCAGGAGAAATTATTCCTTTACCTAGCGGCCTCGGAGGTCGCGCTAAGTGCGGTCTTGGTGCGAGCGGAGGGACTAGTCCATCTGCCGATCTACTATGTCACCAAGCGCTCCACGACGCTGAAACACGCTATACACCTTTGGAGAAGATCGCCTACGCTCTAGTCATGAGTGTCCGTAAGCTAAGAGCCTATTTTTTCGACCATCAAGTGGAGGTTTTGACAACTCTCCCTCTAAGGCAAGTTCTACATCGACCGGACAAAGAACGGGCGACTCCTCAAATGGTCACTAGAGATCGCCCAATACGGCATCACGTACGCTCCTCGCACGGCGATCAAGGGCCAAGCTCGCGGACTTCGTGGTGGAGTTAACATTCCCTCACAGTCACCCATGTCTGGCCGACTGCCGAAGTCAGACGTTGACGGATCGGCGACCAACTCGCGATCAGGGGCAGGGATCGTCCTCATTAGCCCCAACGGACAAAGCTTCACAAATGCCGTGCGTTTCGGATTTCGAGCGACCAACAATGAAGCCGAATACGAGGCCTTGGTAGGCGGGCTCGACCTGGCTCTCTCCCTAGACGTTCGTCGCCTCCATATCTTCATGGACTCCCTCCTGGTGGTGAACCAAGTCAAAGGAGAATATGAGGCACGTGGCAAACAGATGATCAAATACCAAGAGCTGGTCGCCGAGATGTGCACGAAATTCGAAGAAGTACAAATCGAACAAGTCCCGAGAGAGCACAACTCTCACGCCGATGCCCTATCCAAGCTAGCATCGCCGGATGGGGCTGCCGATTTCTCTAATATCCAAATTACAAAGTCAGAAAGGCCGGCAATCGAAAGAAACCTGGTGGCCACAGTTGCCGTTGCCGAAGAAAGCTGGATGACTCCGTTCATCACATACTTAAAGGACGGGACGGTCCCTGACGACCGTATCAAAGCTCGCCAACTCCAGCTCCGAGCGACCAGATACACCCTACTGGACGATCGTCTTTACAAGCGAAGCTTTCACCTTCCTCCTCAAGTGTATTATACGGAGGAAGGATGGCTCGTTTTAGCCGAGATCCACGACGGAATCTGGAAATCACGCTGTGGACGAGCTCTCATCCATAAGACAACCAGCAAGGTTTTTCTCGTCACTTCAGAAGGATGCGATCGCCTATGCCAGGTCGTGTCATAGATGCCAGATAATGGGACCAAGTATTAAAATCTCCCCCGAGCAGCTCACCTCAATGTACAGCCCATGGCCGTTCGCTCAATGGGGCATCGACCTTATAGGTCCCCTACCGACGGCTCCAGGAGGTTGTAAGTTCGCCATCGTCGGGGTCGACTATTTCACAAAATGGGCAGAGGCCGAACCGCTAAACAAGATCGGCCAGGAGCAAGTGATCAAGTTTATCTGGAGAAACATCATATGCCGGTTCGGTCTACCCTAGGCCATCATCTCCGACAATGGAAAGCAGTTCGACGGCTTAGAAGTCATGCACTTCCGTGATAAGTGGGAATCAAAAGGTTGTTCTTGGCTCCCTATCACCCTCGGACGAACGGGCAGTAGAGGCAACGAACAAGATCCTCAAACACACAATTAAAGCACGACTCGAATCCAGGCTAGGACGATGGGCGAGCGAGCTCCCAGACGCTTTGTGGTCTTACCGAACAACGACCCGCAATTCAACGGCGAAACCCCATTCGCCCTCGCCTTCGAACAGGCGGTGATTCCCTCGGAGATCGCCGTCCTCACCATCGAACCGAGCAAGAGATGACGATCGATAATGATGTGGCCCGGCGGATCGACCTCGACATGCTCGAAGAACGCCGATCGACCTCGGAGATGAAGAACACTATCCACAAAAGGAGATCCGAAAAGTTCTTCAATTCAAAGGTCGTGGAAAGGCGGTTTCAAGTGGGCGATCTCGTCCTCAAAAAGATCCAAACCCACACAGTGTCTTTGGACCAAGTTGGGAAGGCCCCTTCGAATATCGAAATGGCTAACTAAGGGAGCCTACGAGCCGGAACACCCCGACGGTACTGGACCGGTATCCCCGAACGCTGTACATCTGAAGAAATACTATCAATGATAACTTTGTATTCATTTTCAACTACCAAATGTACATGGAACATAATGAAATATTTTTGTTCTCTATCCCATCTATTCTGGCGATCGCCCCACAAGCATATTACATACCGTCGAGGATCGTCGTTCAAGAATGACAATCCGAGGTAGAAAACAATACAGCCATGGCACTGGAGGTCGATGGAACCAACAGCTTCGCCCATGCAAGGTTCCTTCGAGCTTAGATCGCCCGCCCTTCGTTTGGATACGAGGCCGGCGTAGCCAAAGGACCCTCCAAAACTAATCAGTGGACACGATCGCCCTCCCTCAATGGTCCATCATCTAACTTGGTGAACCCGGACAATGCGACGTGCCACTACCCCCGTCTCAACGTACACCGTCGAGGGTCGCCATCTTCATGGCGAGCCGAGGTGGAAGCAGAGCTGACAAGCCGCGGGCGTGGAGTCGAATAAACCGACGACGCCCCGCGCAAGGTTTCCTCCAGACCAAGATCGCCCACCTTCGCTTTAACACAAGGCAGCGTAGTCTAACGGAGGACCTCACAAAGTGAGTCGCGGGATACACAACATCCTCGCACACAAAGACACGATAAGGGAGGTCGATCCATCGAACACCCCAACCATACATAATTCGCCGTAACCGACGAAGTCAAGATAGCTCACGGATGACCTAGTTTTTGTTTCCTTACTTACAATAAGTAAACAAAAACAAGGGGGCGAGATGGGTCGAGCTAATCCCAAACACGATCGAACAAAAGGAACCACACACGATCGGCCTCACTCAAACACATTCACTCAACACGCCGCAGACGATCAAGTCGCCCAACAAAAATTACAAGTAAGAATTCCGATTCAAAACATATCGATACTTTCAACACTCGACAATCGATCGGATGAACAAAACGTCAAAGCAATCATACACATACTTGTAAAAGTTGCACGCAAACATTCAAAGGCGATCGTATGAAAAGAAGAACATTTTATTCACAACGCAAGTTTAGTACATCACGAGGCCCGAAGGCATTTCAAAAGGAAAACGAAAAGTACATAAGGCCGAGGAAAACAAAATGCCTCTCAAGGCTCCGCCTCGCCGGTTCGCCTCGGTTTGCGGATCGGCTTCGCCTCGGGATGAATGAGTTTACCCGAGTACCAACTCAAGTCGATCCCGAAGTCGGCCAAGTCAAGGATCGGCAGGAGAACTCCGGTGCAAAGGATGCGCAAGGGCGTAAGATTTGAAGCTCTCCATCAAGGGACCGATCTCGATCTCGCCTTTTGTGGCTCTGACAACACAAGATATGCCAAGTAATAGTAAACCACGGCGAGCGCCACACTTTGGTAGGGATGGGTCTCGATCGCCTTCCGTTGGCCCTTCAACTCGCGGCCGTCTTCTCGCCTCTCCGCTCGGCGACCTTGGCGGCATTCTCACCTGGGACTTCTCCAGCCTCTTTCCTTGCCGCCCCACCACCGCTAAGCCGATCAACCATCGCCTTCCGGTCGCCTCTCCCGCGACGCCGCGAAGCTCGCGAAGCCAAGGCCTCGCCACGGACCGATCGGCAGCCTCCTTGAGCGGCTCGCCTCCTGCATCAATCGATCCACATCCTCGCTTGGCCCTTTGGCCGCCTCCTCATACTCCTTCTCCATAGCCCGGATCCGGTTGGCATCCTCGATATTTTGTTCCGGCGGCCTCGAGGTCGCGATGGAGATGAGCAGTGGATGGTCGCCTCAAAATCCCTTGCACTTGGATGGCCATCGCCGCCGTCTCAAGAGCCAGGGCAACGGTCGCCGCATG
The DNA here is from genome assembly GCA_033398695.1 of Orobanche coerulescens. Classification (NCBI taxonomy): domain Eukaryota; kingdom Viridiplantae; phylum Streptophyta; class Magnoliopsida; order Lamiales; family Orobanchaceae; genus Orobanche; species Orobanche coerulescens. The sequence continues at coordinate 114,428,340 of CM065816.1, forward strand.
GCGTTTCCAGATCGCCGACGAGCGATCGCATCGAGGTCGGCCGCCCAAGCCTTGGGCAAAAGGCGGTGGCCTCGCGAACGTAAGCGTGGATATCAAGAGGTTGTTGCGGAGCCTTGCTCGACAGAAAGTCCAGCACCATGGGAGCAACGTCCGGATCGGCGAGACGAACCCTGCAGTCGCAAACCAAGGAAACCAAAAAGTTAGCCTAAGACTTACTCAGAGCGCCTACCTCGGAAAGTTCAAAACATTCTCACCGTTGACTACTGGTCACGGCCGAAAAGGGCTTTCCCGAGGAGTCTCGGCGCGCCGATCGCCGTCCTTTTCAAGTAGCCGAAGACGACTGAGCCGGACGCCGACGGCCCGGGACCAGCCCTCCGCCATCGGAACAAGAAACGGGGAGCGGCGATCGGCGGCTCCAAGATAGCTAAATCCGCCTCGCCCGACGGAAGGGACGCTCCGGCCTCCGCCTTGCGGCCAGCCGAGTTGTTCCTCACCTTGAGTTTCCTGTTCGGCGACCGGCACCGCAACGGGCTTCACCACGAGGTGGCGAGACGACGTCGCGGCAACGCGACCCGCTTTCTTTCCCATATGAAGGCGACCGAGAAAACCGGGTTAGACATGGCGATCTCCCGAGGTAGCTCTTGATCCGGGAAAATAAGTCTCGCCAAAGAAGAAACTAAAACAAGTTAGACACTTACGTAAACGTGGCGACCTCTCGAGACGATCGCCGCGTAAAAGAGCGGATAGAAAGTCATACTGTGTGCCTTAAGGTGGCGAGGGAAGCGAAACAATGAGCTCCCAACCGATGAGATTCGTGGTCGATCGATCGAACGCCTTTATAGGAAATCGGCAATGCGCGAATCCGCTCCCGCACGATCGAGAAATCAATGGGGAGATCGTCGGCCGATGGAACAAGGGATCCCGCAAAAGGGAAATAAAATTAGATCACCCAAGGAGTATCCAAACAAAGGGAGAAAGGAAACCCTTACTGGATTCCTCTCCCGAAAATTGGTAGGATATCCAACTCCTCCTCCGCGGTTCGCTCGATGCCGACCTCCATGCACCACCAACCCAAAGACCACTTTTTCGTGTCGCCTCGAGTCTTGCTCGGCACCCGATAACCACCCTACCCTCGCGACCTTGGATATGGTACCCGCCGATCGACCCTTTCGCACGGCCGCCTTAAAAAGATAAGTCATCTCTCCCGCAAGGCAAGCGAAACAACCTCGTGACCGCCAAATAACGCTCGCAGGCCGATAATCAGAGCTGGGCGCTCGGCCACCAAGAGGCGCCAAATTCCAGCGATCACAGATACGAAACGGCGAACGACAAGGGAAACCGCAGACCGGCACCATGGTCATTTCGTTGATGGCGACCATACCCTCGGGAGGCTGGTCGGCACGTTCGTTCTCGGCGGCACGTGCAATGACACATCGTAGGGAATATGATATTGGCCCTCCAATGGTCATGTCCTTCCAGTCGCCGAACTCCGAATCGACCAAGAGACCATTGAGACGGTTCAGCAGCCCGAAACTCCGTCCGCTCCACATGTACATAGGGATAAGCGGCGGAGTAAGCTTCAATCAAACTCCGGACAGGCCCGCAATCCCCTCCATAAGTTTAGCAAAAGCCCTATAAACCGGGCCAGACGCTGTTTTTCCCAAGACAAACGTACGTCGTCTTCCTCCACCGCGACGCATCTCGCTCCTCCGCCGTAGAGCCCGCCACTACGGCCTCATTGAAAAGCTCCTCAAGCTCGCGGGTGTAATCCCCGCACGAATAGCCTCTCGCGGCCGTTTCCACGGGATTCCCACAGAATTTCTCCCTGGCCCGAAGCCGCGGCGGCGTATGCTTCCGACCTCGAAGGCCTTAGATCCTCCCGACATATTCTCAAAAAGTTAAGGGAGAGTGAAAATCGGGTTTCTTACCTAAAGAAAGGAAGACTACGGCACAACAAGCTACGGAAATTTTTGCAGAGCTTCACAGGAAGACAAGGACGCGTAAAGATGAAAATGGAGTAGCCCTAGCCCCTTTTATAGATGGAGGCAGGGTCTCGGGCAAATAGGCGAAAGTCCGAGGGCCGGGATGCAACCGGCCCAGACGCATAAATGCGGCCCTCGAGTCCCGCGTACGCGTTTTTCGAGGGCACGCCAATCGACAAAGTCTCGACGAACCGCCGACTCCTCAATAGAAACGCGACGCGTGTCCTTACATGGTTTCGCGAGCCCGCGTCTCTTTTCCCCGCCGCTCCCAGCCGCAAAGGAGATCGTCCAAATTTGAAATCGATCGACCATTGCCTAAAACATTAGCGATCGCCAAAGTGCCACCTCACCCCGTGTTTTCAACATCGAGCCGAGCCGGGGGCAATTGTTGTGCGGTATTTAAACACGCCGAAGACGATCGTCATAGCAATGGGAGGTCTACCATGAGAGATGTGCTCTGGGTAAACACTCGAACTCGCACCCACGGCGATCACCTTCTCGCTGATCGGCGATCGCCTTTTGTTGATTCGCGATCGCCTCGTGCCGTATTACTCCAACATCCGTCAAAAGTCATCAAAGCCCAAATCTCGGCCGACCCGCATGCAGATCTCAAAAGGTGCCGACAGACAAGATCGGTGCCCACACTGTCACCTACTTCACCTACCAACAGGCCGCAGACTGCGAACAAGATCGACAGACAAGACTCAGTGCTCACACCGTCACCAACTTCACCTACCAACAAGATCACCGAAAAGGTGGGTGACAATGCTCGTGGCGCATGCGAGTTCCCCGTCAGACCGCATAACCTACCGCCAAGAATAAACCATGACTTTAAGGGAAAAGCCCCACGCGACGAGACGATCGGGCCTTATTATAATATAAATAACGACGATCGCCGCGATCGCAGGGGGCCCTCAGAACTTGGTCTGCTATAAATAGAAGGTCCATAACACGTAACAAGGATCACAAATACACAAAGAAACAAGAGAGAGAAAAGAGAAAGACATTCTCACACATAGAACATCCATAGCAAGAATTCACGTAACTCCATATCCGATTCTTCCGGCATTCTATACGCTCCACACTTAGAAAACTAGAATCCTTTACACTCTTTGTGATAGATTCTAACATTAATATTTGTACTCAACCGTATACTTATTAATAAAATCTCGCGAGAGCATTCAAGCCCGGATTAACAACCCCGCAAATCTTGTGTCATTTAATTTCTCACGGACGTGCTCCCGCACTTGTTGGTTACTCGATCATTCCAAAGAACATTATCTTCGGATAATATTTTGGGTAACAACAATTGGCGCTAGAAGAAGGGCGTTACCTTCACTTTTATTCCGATCGTCTCGTAGAACACTCATTGTTCTTCTGACTCACACTTGAAGAAACACTCACTGTTCTTCAAAAGGAACAAACCTCCGAAAAATGACGTCTGCTACAACTTCCAAGAGAGCCACCCCGAGATCCGCCGAAATATCATTCCGACACGGATGTAATCCCACCGCGACGGAAGGCGACCGCGCGACGCTAGATCATCACTCCCGCCAAGGGACGGCCCTAGTCTCTCACTCGATCGTTCCTGCATCATGAATGATTGAGGAGGCCATAGCCGTCCTCGTGAGCGACGGATCGCATGCGACTCGCCCACCATCACTCCGTCAACCATCCGCCGAGCCGGCAAGCGGAAGCTCAAGGCGATATATGTTGAGAAATCAACAAAACCCAGAGCCGCAGCCAAAGGCTCTCGTTAGGCGGGACGACTCCGTCTTCACCCGCCTAGGAGTGATCCTCGTGGCGACCCGGCACGGCCCGAGTCGGGAGGCATCGGAGTCCGAATCCGTCACTAGGAGTTCGGCATACCCGACTCCCGTAAGACAGCCGGCCGACAGCCCCCACTCGCCCGAGAAATGAGTCTCATGGGCAGAGAACTCGTCATCCACCATGGGGGCAGGGATCGGTACATGATCGCCTCGCCAAGGCCTCCGTAGCCAATCGCCGAGTCGTCGTGCCACGGCGATGGCCGCAATGCGCCACTCGACGAAATGAAGGCGCTACTAGACATGGGCAGCGCCAGAGATCGATCTCTGGACCAAGTGAACCACTCGCGGTCCAGACGAGCTCGCCCGGTTCAACCAACAATCGCTCCCCCACGTACACCTCTATATGAGGGAAGATCGGACCCGAGACCCACTTAAGCAAATTCCGGATCTACATGACCGGATGCGGAGCATCGATGCGATTTAAATGTCGGATGTTCCCACTAACTTTGGGCGACTCCGCCACAGTGGTACATCTCACCGCTCCTCGCTCAATCAATTGCTTCGAGAAGTTGGCCAACGACTTTACGCCGTATTTCGCCGCCAAAGTCGCCGCCTCAAGGCCCCCACCGCATGATGAAAATCAAGCGGGGAAGGACGAGCCGATGCAGATTACATCGACCGGGTGGACGAGATAGTCCTCACCGGTGAACCCATTAGCGACGAGCTCGCCCTCTATTCAGTCCTGGGGATTCTACGGCCACTCACCCATGTTCGTGCATCTCACAAAGGATATCCCCCGACCTACTCGGTCTTCCGCGCCGAGCCGCCGATTTCCCGGCCAGCAGAGGATGCTCTCCTCCGTTTAGATGAGGAACCCACCGAGAGGGGAGGATGCCATCCCATATTCAAAAGAAGGCGGTCGCTAAGCCCGTAAAGGCGGCCGCAAAGCCGCCAGTGCGACCAAAGCTTTCGGTGACGTAGAGGTTCACCTCCTCCACAACCTCAACTTGTCTCCACCCACATCTTCAACGCAATTAAGGGGCTGGAGTGGCTTTCCAAACCGGCCAATAAGGGACCACGGTCATCTAGACCGTAGCAAGTTCTCGTGCCTATCACAAAAGTCCCGCCACAACACTGCCCAATGCCGCGACCTCCTCGTGCAACTCGCGACTGCTCAAGAAGGCAAATTAGACAACCTCGGTCACCAAGCCGTAACCTCGACTGCAGAGGACCGGAGGGCGCGAGCGCCGCCGATCGAAAGGACGCCCCAATCCGGGGCCGGGATCGAACACGAGCGAGCATTCCGATGAATCGATTCCTCCGATCAACCCCGGCGGTCGGATTAATATGCTCCAAGCGGGAGGTGGGAGCCTCGGGGCCTTTCCTGCTTCCACCGCGTCAAACAGAAGCGGAAGGCCGAACCGAGGGCATTCGGCCGAGTCCATATTGTGGTGCCCCAAAGCCGACCATCGCTAGAAACGCGCTCATCACCTTCTCCAATAAAGACAGGAGGGGGTACAATGCCCCAAAGAGGATGCATTGGTGATCTCCGCCCGTATCCTCGGGAAGGCCGACCGCGCAGGCCGGTCGACAACGGGAGCTTCGCAATATCATATTCAAAATGTACTGGATCACTCTAAACTCCGACTAAATTCATCAAGCCATTCGACACCGTGCTCCAAGGATTCGGCGACAAAGACTGCCCAAGCCTATGGGAGGATCAAGCTCTCCGTCGAGCCGATATGCATTTACGATCCCAAGGTTAGGATCACTAGGAACCTTAATTTTGTAATCATAGATAGACCAGATCTATAATGGGTTCCTAGGTCGTCCATTCTTAGAAACCTTTGAGGCGGTCGCTGCCCTTCTTTATTGTATCAAATTCCCCACCGCCGATGGGACGGCATCAGAAAGGGGGACCAAATAATGGCAAAAAGATGTTTAAATTACTTCTATGTTGCTACGTTTTCAATACTTCCCCTATATGTGTAACGTTGAAACGATCGACGATCGACCCATGGAGATCGATTTAACCAAACACATCGTATCAACCCAACTCGTAGGACGGCATCTCGGATCGCTTAACGGACGACATCGAGCCAAGGATCGGTTTCGAGCCGAGTCTCGACGTCGATCCAAGGATCGAGTCCGGAAATCGATCCAAGTAAGAAGCGACCGTCCCCATCGAAGAGTTGGAGAGTATAGCCATAGATCCGGCTCGTCCAGAACGGGAAGTGCAGATCGGCGCAAGCATCGACCTCGCACTGAAAGGAGATCTGGTCAATTTACTGCGTAAGAACATCGGAGTCTTCGCCTGGTCGCATCAAGATATGGTTGGCATAAGTCCCGAGCACGCTTGCCACTATTTGAAGATCGACCCGGCGATGAAGCCTGTTCATAAAAAACGTAGGAAATTCGGCCCCGAAAAATACGCGGCGCTCGACATAGAGGTCCAAAAGTTGCTCGACAACAGGTTAATCGGGGTAGCTACGGACGACCCACAATGGGTCGCTAACGCGGTCCTCGTCAAGAAGCCGAATGGTTCCTGGAGGTTATGCATTGACTTCACCGACCTCAACGCGGCTTGTCCAAAAGATCACTTTCCGATGCCTCATATTGATCACTTGGTCGATAAGATCAGCAGTCGCGAAATGATGTCATTTATGGATGTCTTCACGGATATCATCAAATCCCAATGGCGGAGAAAGACATAAAACACACATCTTTCCACACGGAAAAGACATATACTTTGGGTCCGATGCCGCTCGCTTGAAGAATGCGGGGCGACCTACCAAAGACTCGGTCAACAGGATGTTTGCTAATCGATCGGCAAGACCATGGAGGTCTACATCGACGATATCGTGGTCAAAAGCCTCAAGAAGGAAGATCACCTCAATGATCTCGCCGAGACATTCGCCATCCTCGAAAAGTTCAACATGAAGTCGAACCCCAAGAAATGCAACTTTGGGGTGGGCTCCGGAAATTTCGGGCACATTGTCACCAGAGGGGGATCGAGGCGAATCCCACCAAGATACAAAGCGATCCTCGACATGCAGAACCTCGGAACATCAAGGTGTACAACGCCTCACAGTTGTCCGCCCTCAACCGCTTCATATCTCGGCTCGGCGATAAAAGCAAGCCTTTCTTCGCGACCATCAAAAACAAAAAGTTCGCATGGACGAGGGAGAGTCAGTTGGCGTTCCCCAAAATAAAGGAATATTTATCCAATCCCCAGATCCTGGCAAAGCCGATCCCCGGGGAGAAATTATTCCTTTACCTAGCGGCCTCGGAGGTCTCGCTGAGTGCGGTCTTGGTGCGAGCGGAGGGACTAGTCCATCTGCCGATCTACTATGTCAGTCAAGCGCTCCACGACGCTGAAACACGCTATACACCTTTGGAGAAGATCGCCTACGCTCTAGTCATGAGTGTCCGTAAGCTAAGAGCCTATTTTTTCGACCATCAAGTGGAGGTTTTGACAACTCTCCCTCAAAGGCAAGTTCTACATCGACCGGACACCAACGGGCGACTCCTCAAATGGTCACTAGAGATTGCCCAATACGGCATCACGTACGCTCCTCGCACGGCGATCAAGGGCCAAGCTCTGGCCGACTTCGTGGTGGAGTTAACATTCCCTCACAGTCCGACCCATGCCTGCCGAGCCGCCCGAAGTCAGACGTTGACGGATCGCGACCAACTCGCGATCAAAGGTGGATCGTCCTCATTAGCCCCAACGGACAAAGCTTCACAAATGCCGTATGCTTGGATTTCGAGCGACCAACAATGAAGCCGAATACGAGGCCTTGGTAGGCGGGCTCGACTCGGCTCTCGCCTAGACGCGTCGTCGCCTCCATATCTTCATGGACTCCCTCCGGTGGTGAACCAAGTCAAAGGAGAATATGAGGCACGTGGCGAACAGATGATCAAATACCAAGAGTTGGTCGCCGAGATGTGCACGAAATTTCAAGAAGTACAAATCGAACAAGTCCCGAGAGAGCACACCTCTCAGGCCGACGCCCTCTCCCAGCTAGCATCGTCGGAGGGGGCACCGATTTCTCTAATATCCAAATTACAAAGTCGAAAGGCCGGCAATCGAAAGAAACCTCGTGGCCACGATTTGCCGTTGCGAAGAAAGCTGGATGACTCCGTTCATCACATACTTAAAGGACGGGACGGTCCCTGACGACCGTATCAAAGCTCGCCAACTCCAGCTCCGAGCGACCAGATACACCCTACTGGACGATCGTCTTTACAAGCGAGCTTTCAGCCTTCCCCTCCTCAAGTGTATTACACCGGAGGAAGGACAGCTCGTTTTAGCCGAGATCCACGACAGAATCTGTGGAAATCATGCTGGTGGACGAGCTCTCATCCATAAGACAACCAGGCAAGGTTTTTTCTGGCCGTCACTTCAGAAGGATGCGATCGCCTATGCCAGGTCGTGTCATAGATGCCAGATAATGGGACCAAGTATTAAAATCTCCCCCGAGCAGCTCACCTCAATGTACAGCCCATGGCCGTTCGCTCAATGGGGCATCGACCTTATAGGTCCCCTACCGACGACTCCAGGAGGTTGTAAGTTCGCCATCGTCGGGGTCGACTATTTCACAAAATGGGCAGAGGCCGAACCGCTAAACAAGATCGGCCAGGAGCAAGTGATCAAGTTTATCTGGAGAAACATCATATGCCGGTTCGGTCTACCCTGTGCCATCATCTCCGACAATGGAAAGCGGTTCGACGGCTTAGAAGCCATGCAATTCGTGATAAGTGGGGAATCAAAAGGTTGTTCTCGGCTCCCTATCACCCTCGCACGAACGGGCGGGTAGAGGCGCGAACAAGATCCTCAAACACACAATTAAAGCACGACTCGAATCCGTGCTAGGACGATGGGCGAGCGAGCTCCCAGACGTTTTGTGGTCTTACCGAACAACGACCCGCAATTCAACGGCGAAACCCCATTCGCCCTCGCCTTCGAATGAGCGGTGATTCCTCGGAGATCGCCGTCCTCACCATCGAACCGAGCAAGAGATGACGATCGATAATGATGTGGCCCGGCGGATCGACCTCGACATGCTCGAAGAACGCCGATCGACCTCGGAGATGAAGAACACTATCCACAAAAGGAGATCCGAAAAGTTCTTCAATTCAAAGGTCAGGGAAAGGCGGTTTCAAGTGGGCGATCTCGTCCTCAAAAAGATCCAAACCCACACAGGTGTCTTTGGACCAAGTTGGGAAGGCCCCTTCAGAATATCGAAATGGCTAACTAAGGGAGCCTACGAGCTGGAACACCCCGACGGTACTCTGGACCGGTATCCCTGGAACGCTGTACATCTGAAGAAATACTATCAATGATAACTTTGTATTCATTTTCAACTACCAAATGTACATGGAACATAATGAAATATTTTTGTTCTCTATCCCATCTATTCTGGCGATCGCCCCACAAGCATATTACATACCGTCGAGGATCGTCGTTCAAGAATTACAATCCGAGGTGGAAAACAATACAGCCATGGCACTGGAGGTCGATGGAACCAACAGCTTCGCCCATGCAAGGTTCCTTCGAGCTTAGATCGCCCGCCATTCGTTTGGATACGAGGCCGGCGTAGCCGAAGGACCCTCCAAAACTAATCAGTGGACACGATCGCCCTCCCTCAATGGTCCATCATCTAACTTGGTGAACCCGGACAATGCGACGTGCCACTACCCCCGTCTCAACGTACACCGTCGAGGGTCGCCATCTTCATGGCGAGCCGAGGTGGAAGTAGAGCTGACAAGCCGCGGGCGTGGAGTCGAATAAACCGACGACGCCCCGCGCAAGGTTTCCTCCAGACCAAGATCGCCCACCTTTCGTTTTAACACAAGGCAGGCGTAGTCTAACGGAGGACCCTCACAAAAAGTGAGTCGCGGGATACACAACATCCTCGCACACAAAGACACGATAAGGAGGTCGATCCATCGAACACCCCAACCATACATAATTCGTCGAGCAACCGAAGTCAAGATAGCCACGGACGACCTAGTTTTTGTTTCCTTACTTACAATAAGTAAACAAAAACAAGGGGGCAGAGATGGGTCGAGCTAATCCCAAACACGATCGAACAAAAGGAACCACACACGATCGGCCTCACTCAAACACATTCGCTCAAATACGCGCAGGACGATCACAGTCGTCCAACAAAAAATTACAAGTAAGAATTCCGATTCAAAACATATCGATACTTTCAACACTCAGACAATCGATCGGATGAACAAAACGTCGAAAGCAATCATACACATACTTGTAAAAGTTGCACGCAAACATTCAAAGGCGATCGTATGAAAAGAAGAACATTTTATTCACAACGCAAGTTTAGTACATCACGAGGCCCGAAGGCATTTCAAAAGGAAAACGAAAAGTACATAGTGCTGGAGGAAAACAAAAATGCCTCTCAAGGCTCCGCCTGCTGGTCTTCGCCCTCGGTTTGCGGATCGGCTTCGGCCTCGGGATGAATGAGTTTACCCGAGTACCAACTCAAGTCGATCCCGAAGTCGGCCAAGTCAAGGATCGGCAGGGAGAACTCCGGTGCAAAGGATGCGCAAGGGCGTAAGATTTGAAGCTCTCCATCAAGGGACCGATCTCGATCCTGCCTCTTTTGCGGCTCGGACACGTCAAGATATGCCAAGTAATAGGCAAACTCGCGGCGGCGCCACACTTTGGTAGGGATCGGTCTCGATCGCCTTCGATTGGCCCTTCAACTCGCGGCCGTCTTCTCGGCCTCCGGCTCGGCGACCTTGGCGGCATTCTCACCGGGACTTCTCCAGCCTCTTTCCTTGCTGGTCCGGCTCACCGCTAAGCCGATCAACCATCGCCTTGATCCGGCCGCCTCCTCTCGCGACGCCGCGAAGTTTCGCGAAGCCAAGGCTCCTCATCACGGACCGACGGCGGCCTCCTTGAGCGGCTCACTCCGCATCAATCGATCCACATCCCGCTTGGCCCTTTCGCCGTCTCCTCATACTCCTTCTCCATAGCCCGATCCGGTTGGCATCCTCGATATTTTTGTTCCGGCGGCCTCGAGGTCGCGATGGAGATGAGCAGTGGATGGTCGCCCCTCAAAATCCTTGCACTGACGGCCATCGCCGCCGTCAAGAGCTGTGGCAACGGCCGCCGCATGGCGTCTCCAGATCGACGACGAGCGATCGCATCGAGGTCGGCCGCCCAAGCCTTGGGCAAAGAGGCGGTGGCCTCGCGAACGTAGCGGGGATATCAAGAGGTTGTTGCGGAGCCTTGCTCGACAGAAAGTCCAGCACCATGGGAGCAACGTCCGGATCGGCGAGACGAACTCGCAGTCAAAACCAAGGAAACCAAAAAGTTAGCCTAAGACTTACTCAGAGCGCCTACCTCGGAAAGTTCAAAACATTCTCACTGTTGACCACTCGGGTCACGGCCGAAAAGGGCTTTCCCGAGGAGTCTCGGCGTCGCCGATCGCCGTCCTTTTCAAGTAGCCGAAGACGACTGAGCCGACGCCGACGGCACAGGACCAGCCCTCCGCCATCGAACAAGAAACGGGGAGCGGCGATCGGCGGCTCCAAGATAGCTAAATCCGCCTCGCCGACGGAAGGGACGCCTCGGCCTCCGCCTGCGGTTGTCGAGTTGTTCCTCACCTTGAGTTTCGGTTCGCGACCGGCACCGCAACGGGCTTCACCACAGGTGGCGAGACGACGTCGCGGCAACGCGACCCGTTTTCTTTCCCATATGAAGGCGACCGAGAAAACCGGGTTAGACATGGCGATCTCCCGAGGTAGCTCGGTGATCCGGGAAAATAAGTCTCGCCAAAGAAGAAACTAAAACAAGTTAGACACTTACGTAAACGTGGCGACCTCTTGGAGACGATCGCCGCGTAAAAGAGCGGATAGAAAGTCATACCAGTGCCTTAAGGTGGCGAGGAAGCGAAACAATGAGCTCCCAACCGATGAGATTCGTGGGCCGATCGATCGAACGCCTTTATAGGAAATCGGCAATGCGCGAATCCGCTCCTGCACGATCGAGAAATCAATGGGGAGATCGTCGGCCGATGGAACAAGGGATCCCGCAAAAGGGAAATAAAATTAGATCACCAAGGAGTATCCAAACAAAGGGAGAAAGGAAACCCTTACTTGGATTCCTCTCCGAAAATTGGTAGGGATATCCAACTCCTCCTCCGCGGTTCGCTCGATGCCGACCTCCATGCACCACCAACCCAAAGACCACTTTTTCGTGTCGCCTCGAGTCTTGCTCGGCACCCCGATAACCACCCTACCCGCGACCTTGGATATGGTACCCGCCGATCGACCCTTTCGCACGGCCACTTAAAAGATAAGTCATCTCTCCCGCAAGGCAAGCGAAACAACTCGTGACCGCCAAATAACGCTCAGGCCTTGATAACTGCAGCCAAAGCGTCGGCGTCAGCTGAAGAGGCGCCAAATTCCAGGCGATCAGTAGATACGAAACGGCGAACGGCAAGGGAAACCGCAGACCGGCAGCCAGGGTCATTTCGTTGATGGCGACCATACCCTCGGCCGATCGAGAAATCAATGGGGAGATCGTCGGCCGATGGAACAAGGGATCCTGCAAAAAGGGAAATAAAATTAGATCAGTCCAAGGAGTATCCAAACAAAGGGAGAAAGGAAACCCTTAATTGGATTCCTCTCCCGAAAATTGGTAGGGATATCCAACTCCTCCTCCGGCGGTTCGCTCGATGCCGACCTCCATGCACCACCAACCCAGCACCACTTTTTCAGGTCGCCTCGAGTCTTGCTCGGCACCCCGATAACCACCCTACCCTGGCGACCTTGGATATGGTACCCGCCGATCGACCCTTTCTGCACGGTCAGCTTAAAAAGATAAGTCATCTCTCCCGCAGAAGGCAAGCGAAACAACCTCGTGACCGCCAAATAACGCTGCAGGCCGATAATCTGCCAGCGTTGCGTCACCAAGAGGCGCCAAATTCCAAAGCGATCACAGATACGAAACGGCGAACGGCAAGGGAAACCGCAGACCGGCAACCAGGGTCATTTCGTTGATGGCGACCATACCCTGAGGAGGCTGGTCGGCACGTTCGTTCTCGGCGGGCACGTGCAATGACACATCGTAGGGAATATGATATTTGGCCCTCCAAATGGTCATGTCCTTCCGTGTCGCCGAACTCCGAATCGACCAAGAGACCATTGAGACGGTTCAAGACCCGAAACTCCGTCCGCTCCACATGTACATAGGGATAAGCGGCGGAGTAAGCTTCGAATCAAACTCCTGACAGGCCCGGCAATCCCCTCCATAAGTTTAGCAAAAGCCCTATAACCGGGCCGAGACGCTGTCTTTTCCCAAGACAAACGTATCGATTCGTCTTCCTCCACCGGCGACGCATCTCGCTCCTCCGCCGCCGCAGAGCCCGCCACTACGGCCTCATTGAAAAGCTCCTCAAGCTCAAGGGTGTAATCCCCGCACGAATAGCCTCTCGCGGCCGTTTCCACGGGATTCCCACAGAATTTCTCCCGGTCGGCAAAGCCGCGGCGGCGTAAGTGCTTCCGACCTCGAAGGCCTTAGATCCTCCCGACATATTCTCAAAAAGTTAAGGGAGAGTGAAAATCGGGTTTCTTACCTAAAGAAAGGAAGACGGTCGGCACAACAAGCTACGGAAATTTTTGCAGAGCTTCATAGGAAGACAAGGACGCATAAAAGATGAAAATGGAGTAGCCCTAGCCCCTTTTATAGATGGAGGCAGGGGTCTCTGGGCAAATAGGCGAAAGTCCGAGGGCCGGGATGCAACCGACGGCCAGACGCAATAAATGCGGCCCTCGAGTCCCGCGTACGCGTCTTTTCGAGGGCACGCCAATCGACAAAGTCGACGAACCGTCGGACTCCCTCAATAGAAACGCGACGCGTGTCCTTGCATGGTTTCGCGAGCCCGCGTCTCTTTTCCCGCCGCTCCCAAAGGCAAAGGGAGATCGTCCAAATTTGAAATCGACGACTCGGCCGTGCCTAAAACATTAGCGATCGCCAAAGTGCCACCTCACCCCGTGTTTTCAACATCGAGCCGAGTGGGGCAATTGTTGTGCGGCATTTAAACACGCCTCGAAGACGATCGTCATAGCAATGGGAGGTCTACCATGAGAGATGTGCTCTGGGTAAACACCCTGAACTCGGCACCCACGGCGATCACCTTCTGTTGACTAGCGATCGTCTTTTGTTGATTAGCGATCGTCTCGTGCCGTGTATTACTCCAACATCCGTCAAAAGTCATCAAAGCCCAAATCTCGGGCCGACCCGCATGCAGATCTAAAAGGTGCCGACAGACAAGATCGGTGCCCACACTGTCACCTACTTCACCTACCAACAGGGCCGCAGACCTGCGAACAGTCTTGACAGACAAGACTTGTGCTCACGCCGTCACCAACTTCACCTACCAACAAGACGCCAAAAAGGTGGGTGACAGCTCAGTGGCGCATGCGAGTTCCCGTCGATCGCATAACCGGCCGCTAAGAATAAACCATGACTTTAAGGGAAAAGCCCCACGCGACGAGACGATCGGCCGTCTTATTATAATATAAATAACGACGATCGCTGCGATCGCAGGGGGCTCCTCAGAACTTGGTCTCGCTATAAATAGAAGGTCCATAACATGTAACAAGGACTGCGAAATACACAGAAACAAGAGAGAGAAAAGAGAAAGACATTCTCACACATAGAACATCCATAGCAAGAATTCACGTAACTCCATATCGATTCTTCCGGCATTCTATACGCTCCACAGCTTAGAAAACTAGAATCCTTTACACTCTTTGTGATAGATTCTAACATTAATATTTGTACTCAACCGTATACTTATTAATAAAATCTCGCGAGAGCATTCAAGCCCGGGATTAACAACCCCGGCAAATCTTGTGTCATTTAATTTCTTACGGACGTGCTCCCGCACTTGTTGGTTACTCGATCATTCCAGAAACATTATCTTCGGATAATATTTTGGGTAACAACAAACCGACCGAGAAGACGAAGAATCGAAGACTGTATTTTTTTTTATTTATTGGGTCATTCGCTTGGCCCAGTACTTAGGAATTAGGTCCATGAGCTATATGTTGGTAGTAACTAGGTTACTATTTTCTGTTTTTCATTTTGAATGATTGACAAACATACAAACGCGCGTATAAATGAATTAATGTGCAAAGTGTAACATTAATCGCGAAATTCTCCCGACAACAAACAGACTAAGTTTGAAAAAGGTTACGAGGTTTCCTACCCTCCATCAAACTCGTAGAAAATTGATACCCGAGCTGGTGTGTTATGCTTCCGAGTTATCGGGGTAGTACATTTGGTAGAGGTTGAAAAATTCTTGAGTGCATTAGATGCCTTCTTGGTGATAAATTTCGCCCTAGAAACCTGATAGGTTGCCGGTGAGATTCAATAGTCAAACTGATAGACGTTGATGGTCAACAACTTAGATAGTCTGGATTGCCAAGAAACCTGATAGGTTGAGGGCATGAAGACTAGGGGTAAAAGAAGATCAAATCATCCGTTAGACGGGTTGGTGTTAGACACCACTTTACAGAAATTAATTGGCAAGAAACCTGATAGGTTGCGTCTTTTAAAATTTGTAAAGAACTTGATCACCACTAAGAAGTCGATCTAACCATGATTTCCAGATTATAACATGGGAGTGTATAATTCCGATAAAATTAGTGGGAGCCGAGACAAGAACTATACAAGACCTTAAGTTCTATACTCGGTCATAATGAAACAAGTCACTAATTTAATCTTGTCTAAATCTTTGCAGAAAACGAAATTGAATCTCTCTAAAATGGCTAAAAACCCACTTGCAATACTACTTGAAAAGAATCTCCTAACTGGCCCTAACTTTGTTGATCAAGTTGCGAATCGATGATTGTACTCGGCATGGAGTCCTCGATACGTCTTGGAGGCGGACATTCCACCGACTCCAATCCGGACTAGGGGTAATCACGAAGACATTAACGTCCATGAAAAATGGGTCAAGGATGATGTGCTAGTCCGTGGTTTTATGATGGGCTCAATGACTAATGAGCTGCAGAGAGCGCACGAGAAAATGACTTCTGCTAGGCAGATTCTCGCACACTTGACCGAACTTTATGGAGAGCACAAGAGATCGCTAGATATGAGATATCAAAGCTTGTTCAAGGCTATGATGAAAGAAGGGGAGAAAGTGGGAGACCACGTCCTCAAGATGATCTCTATGATTGAGAGGCTCGAGGTGCTCAACTTTAATATGGATTTATCCCTTCAAATTGATCTCATCCTTCAATCTCTACCTGACTCTTTCACATAGTTTGTAATGAATTTCAACTGTAATGAAATTACATGCACATTAGCTGGGCTAATGAATAAACTGGTGACGGCGCAGTCTAACATGAAGACTAAACCGAGAGAGGCTGCTCTTGTGATTTCTTCTGGGCCTAAGAGGTCCAAGAACAAGAAGAAAAAGACCTACGAGCAGTACAAACCCAATAAAGAGGTGCAAAAAGGAAAGGGCAAGGCCCGAAAGGTTCAAAAGGTAGGCGGTCCAAAACCTACGGACAAATGTCTTGAATGCGGTGAGTCACATCGCGAAGGACTTGTCCCAAGATTAATGGCGCATCGTGCACGGAACTTTTGTTTTTGAAACTAATTGTTCCGCCATCGTATATTCTCGCTTCATGGATTCTCGATTCGTGCCACTTATCACATTTGTACTATGAATCGTGATCTGGAACGAAGTAGAAAACTTGAAGTCGGGAAATAATGATCAGCTGGAAGCGGACAAAGTGTCGAGGCAACCGATATTGGATCAATCCTTCCGGGTTTAGAATCGTTTTATTTTGACATTAGATGAAGTACTTGTTTTGCCCAAGGGGCATAAAACATTGTATCCATTCCGTCTTGGACCGAAAGGATTTTGTTTCTTCATTGGCAATGGCGGTTGTAAAATTTATTTTCGAAATAAATTGGTTGGAACAATACATTGTTGAATGGTTTATATCATCCGAACATGAAAAATAAAACAAAGAAATGAACACTATAACTAGGAAACGTAGTAGGCAAGATACTAATCAAGCTCTTAAATGGCACCTTAGACTTGGTCATGTTGGTCGGACCAAGGTTCGAAAATGGAGAATGATGGACTTTTAAGTCCATTGGGTGTAGAACCCTATCCAACTTGTGAATCTTGCCTTAGAGGCAAAATGACTAAGTTCCCCTTCACAGGACTTTTGAAAGGGCCGATAAACTTGGATTGGTGCATACCGATGTTTGTGGTGCTTTAGAAGTAGCCCGAGACGGATATCAATATTTCATAACGTTCACGATGATCATACTAGGTATGGGATTGTGTACTTAATGAAACATAAATCAAGCCTTTGCTAAATTCAAAGAATTTAAGGCCCTAGTTGAAAAACAAACTGGATGTCATATCAAAGCACTTCGTCGGACCGAGGTGGCGAATATATGAGCACCGAGTTTGATGAGTTCCTTAAGGAACATGGAATAGTTTCACAATTCACGCCTCCAGAACCCCACGGTTAAATGGTGTTTCGAAAGGAGAAATCGGACTTTGTTGGACATGGTTCGCTCCATGTTAAATTACACCGATTTACCTATTTACCCGTGGGGTATGCCTTACTAACCGCCTATATCCTAAAGAGATGACCTTCCAAATATGTTCATATCACTCCGCATGAGATGTGGAAGGGTAAGAAACCAAGCCTTAATCACATAAGGATTTGGGGATGTCCAGCCTATGTCAAAAAGGATAAGGTGGACAAACTGGAAGCGAGGTCCATAAAAGGACGTTTCATTGGATACCCAGAGGACTCGATGGGTTATCTATTCTAAATGCCAAGACCATAGGGTCGTTGTGGCATTACAAGCGCACTTCCTTGAGGATGTATTCATTCAGAGGGTGGCTCGGGTAGAAATATCTCTTTGGAAGAGCATAATGAAACTCCTAAGGAGACATCGATCGGGGATCAAGAACCGAACCTATTGTAACACAACCTCCACTTCAAGGTCCGATAGGGTATCTCACTTACTCGAGAGGTATGGCTATACACATGTCGAGGAACCGGGTCTCCACGACACACCCGATAGCAATGGAAAACGACTGTCACATATGACCAAGCGATAGTGGATGTAGACTCTGATAAATGGCAAGAAGCAATGGAAGCTGAGATAGACTCGATGCATACCAATCAGGTCTGGACTCTAGTAGATCTTCCAACTGGCATGAGGACTATTGGAAATAAATGGATCTATAAGAGAAAGACTGATGGGGATGGCAAGGTTGATGCCTATAAGGCCAGGCTTGTGGCAAAGGGTTATACCCAAAGGGAAGGAATCGATTATCATGATACCTTCTCGCCCGTAGCTATGATAAAGTCGATTCGCATGATGCTTGCCATTGCTGCCGATTATGATTATGAAATATCGCAAATGGACGTCAAAACGGCTTTCCTAAATGGATACCTCGAGGAGGAAATCTATATGGAACAGCCTAAGGGTTTTGTGTCCAAAGATAATATTCATAAAGTGTGTAAGCTGCAACGAGCCATTTATGGTCTGAAGCAAGCTTCTCAGAGTTGGAACCTTCGATTTGACGAAGCAGTTAAGGACTTTGACTTCGAACGAAATGAGGAGGAACCGTGTGTTTACAAAAAGGTCAGTGGGAGCAACATTGCGTTCTTAGTACTATATGTAGATGATATTCTACTTATAGGAAATAACATAGCAATGCTCAGTACTGTGAAAGCTTGGCTTTCTAAAACGTTCTCCATGAAAGACTTGGGAGAAGCTTCCTATATTCTAGGGATCCGTCTTTACAGAGATAGACCACGAAGAATGATAGGACTTTCCCAAGCCCTTTATATCGATAAAATCCTGAGAAGATTCAAGATGGATGAATCTAAAAGAGGGTTCCTTCCCATGCGACATGGAATTCATCTCACCACGAAAATGTGTCCTCAAAGTGAGGAATACAAGAGAGAGATGAGTAAGGTACCCTATGCCTCGGCAGTGGGTAGCCTCATGTACGCTATGTTGTGTACGAGACCAGACTTAGCCTGTAATACCCGGTTGTAATTCAGTCATTATCATTCAGTAATTTCATTCGGTGATTTTCACTCAGTGGTTTTGCACTCAAGTATAATCATTCATCAATCATGTTCATTCACCGTGTTCACCGTTCGGAAAAACTTCGAGTTGTGTATCGTTATTGTTCATTGTTTCAACTTTCCTCATATGAGTTCGACTTTGTTAGATCACCATTAATTTCTGGTAACTCCAAAAATTCTAAATCTTTGCAATATTATATAGCATCGAGTTAGCTTTCCAATGGTTCAAACGGTGAGTCAATCGGAGTCCGGACGAGAGAGTTATGGTCGTTTTAGCTCAACCGCTCATTTTTCAGTATTGGCCGATCACTGCCGAACGAACTCGGCCGTGTCGTCCGACACGGCCCGTGCCATACTCGTCCGGAAGATGCCGGGCAGCCGCCTCAGACCCGACCGTCGCCCTGCACGGCCGAGTCGAACTCTTCCGGATAAGCCGTAATCGTCGCTTAACACGCCCGACCGTGCCGCCCGCACGGCCGAGTCATGCCGAAGTCCGCCGCTTGACGGGTCATCCGCCAAGGCCCTTCCACGCCGCGACCGTGTCGGGCAGACACGGTCGAGTCCCCTCGCCGCCAGCTGTGCGACACGACCGTGCCGATCGGCACGGCCGTGTCCGGCAGCATCAACTCCTTTAAATTCGTTTTTCAAAGATTTCTTCCATTTCTTTCCCATTTTTTCACTTGCAACCGAGAGAGGAAGCTTGAGGGAGGGTTTTTCCTTCACAAATCATTTGAGTATTTGATTTTCTTCATCTCCTTTTGATCGTGAAGCCCGGATAATCGACCTAACGCGTGTTCTTCGGATTAAAGTACTTGAATCTTCAAAGGTAATATTCTTCAACACCTTGGATTTCGATTTTTGTGTTGAGATATGATGTTTTGGACGTTATAATCATGTTATATGAAGGAATATGTATATGATTATGAGTTTGTATAAGGATTCATTGGATTATTGAGGGATTATTCAAGAACACCTTGAATATCGAGTTGGAATTGGGGATTTTTGACTAATTGTTGTTATAATCACATTTTTGGATATTCATAACGGATTATTGATCGTATTGGAGATGTTTTGTTGGTTTAAAACACTTCTTGGAGATTTTGAGATTGGTATATCGAGGTTTGATTGTAAACAATCGGAGTTTGGATACAACGTGTTTGATTTAATGCCTCTATGGACTTGGTCTAGTCGTATCGACGTTGTGAGTTCGTTATATTCGTGTTTGATTCGTATATTGAACGGATTGTTGGATATTGTATAATTCAAGGTTGTTCGAGCGACCGATATCTCAATTAGGACGTTGTTCGTGGAAGGATAATTGTCGCCGGTGTTGTGTAAGTTAATTCTTACTCGGTTAAAAGGATATTCATCCCTTTTGTTGTTGTTCATTCATAATCATAACTCATTCATCATTATATTAATCGTATCAAAACTTGTTGTTATCAATTAATCGTTTCAGTCATAAGGAACGACGGTTCCAATCTTTTCATTGAGCTGTCATTTATTTCATTACCATTCCATCTCGGTGAGTCATTATTCATTTTCGATGTCACTTTTGTTATATCGTGGCATTCCGGGTCATACTGGCGTGCCGGTTGGTATGTGTAGAATTTTCAGGTCGGGCACATTTATGTCGTGTGTTGGTTGTTGGCCTCACATTGGACTGTGCACACGAGTTGAATGCTCGTTAGACTGATTAGGTACAAGACCACGCGTGTATTGATCGTTGGTGGCTTGTGCACGGACACATTTCCATCCCGGGCGTAGTGTGGCGCCACCCTTTGAGCCGCATCTTGTTAGTTGATTCATATATCATAATTGATTTCGTATGTTTCGATAGGATATTTCATAATTTCGTATATAATCATGATTGTGTATTTTCAACTCTTGAGGATTGTTGTTCTTTGTAACTGACCCCGTTTGGGGATTTTGTTTTTCCGGTCATGGCAAGGCAAACGCACGGGAATAGCATGTTGATGTCGAGGAGTCCTAGTGATACTAGTAGGGGGCCCCGATATTTCAGTTATTCATGTTACTGTTCTTTATTTTCCGCTGCAGACTTTCATTTGAATACTCCGTTTCATTCAGTGTTGTGTATTTTATCTTCATATAAAATACACTAGTATTCGGTTTTGTCCTGGTGTGTTGTAACTAAACTCCTCATCGGAGTAATTATTGTTGTAATGTAGTTCGGTACTACATTTATCTTGTGTAATTCATTCATTTTCATTTGCCTAGTGGGTCCCAGTTGGGGATCTACGGCACTGTAATATCCGCCTAGTTTGGGGTGTTACAGAGTTGGTATCGGAGCGTGGTTTTGAATACTACCCTCCAAGTCATGTCTCATTTGAATCGGACTAGTATCATTGGACTTTCGCGTTACGTGTGACCTGTGCAGATGCCGAGCCAATCAGACCGAAAGAACTGTAAGACTTCTAACGCCATGGTATAATTTCTGGCAATAGTCATTCATTCATCAATCATCATTTAACAATCCTCAAACATCAGCATTCATTATGATCGGGACGATCATATTAACTCATCAATCACTTAATTCATTTCATTACTCAGTTAATAATCAGGACGATCATGTTAACTCATTAATTACTCAATTCATTTCATTACTCAGTTGTCAATCTGGATGATCATATTATCAATCTTGTTAAGTTATTCAAGATAATCATTTCAAGAATTTCATCACATAATCATGTAACTTCAGTAAATCATTCATATAATCACTAAGTTAGAACATGTATACTCATTTTCATCATCTCATGACATAATCATAACGTGCTAATCATGCGGGAAATATAATCATTACGCGACCTTCCTACTTCAGTATGGAGAGAACGCTGTGGGATGCACGGGAGAGGCAGCGGACCGAAACCCGAGAAATAATCACTCGCTGCCGGTAAATCGTGCCCAGGACTCGGCTCGATCAGAAGATGTTCGGGTTGATCCACTCACTTTTATGCAGGCCATGATGACCCATGTGCAGTTGCTCAATCATCATTGCGCCACTCTGACCGGATTAATCGAGAGAACTCTCCCGTATGAGCCAGCTGCTAAGGAAAGTGCTGAACAACAACCTTCATTTGTCAGCAAGAAATCAACGAAGCGTAATCAATCCGAAGGCGGTCAGTCAACCTTCAAGAAGCCTCGTGTGAGTCCTATCGTTTCTGGGCGACCTCCTACGGCGCATAATCGTGCGGGATCTCATTCCCGAGCGGCCATTTCGGCCATCACCTGTTTCAATTGTGGAACACCGGGTCATTTCAGCACTGAGTGTCTGAAACCGTCTATCACGTGCTATAATTGTGGGAATTTCGTGCATAAGGTCCGTTTTTGCCGAAAGGACTCCAAGTCGGCTCCGCGCATCTCAGCCCAAGCAACCAGCCGCTTTAATCGATCGCTTTGTCATCGCTGCTTAAGACAATGGAAGCAAATAGAGTTGGAACTCGTATTTATCGACGGAGCGTCCGGTTCGGGGCCGGCAAGTCCTGCATTCATATGATGAGGAGGATCGACGATCCGGTGGTCCGAATGATTTCAGGTATACTCGTAATTTTATTTCAACTTGTGTGTACCTTTTGATGCTGGTACACCGCATTCATTCATTTTCGAATCATGCTTGAATAGACTTATTTCGGGATAGTCCTACTTAATGACCGCGATTGGTTGATGGATCTAATCGTGGTGAATTTATCTTAGGACGATGTAATTTTCGGTATTAGTTGGTTTAACCGTCTTGATACTATCCTCAGTGTTTGTTAGCGTTTGGTCGCTATCTTTCCGTCGTTTGTTGTCGAATGTGTGCTTCTGGGAAGTAATCCCCGTTGTTCCAGTAGAATTTCTATTATGGAGAAAGCAGAGAAATTCCGCAATCGAACTATTCAATCATTCATTGTATCATTTCCATCGATTGGCTTTTCTAAGACAATCGAGTCATTCAATCATTCATTGTATCATTTTCATCGATTGGCCTTTCTAAGGCACTCGAGTTATTCAATCATTCATTGTATCATTTTCATCGATTGGCCTTTCTAGGGCAATCGAGTTATTCAAACATTCATTGTATCATCTTCTTCGATTGGCCTTTCTAAGGCAATCGAGTTGTTCAATCATTATTGGTATCTCTTTTTATCGATTGACCATTCTAGGGCAATCGAAATGTTCAATCATTCATGGTATCATTGTCATCGATTGACGATGTATTTCCAGAC
The DNA here is from genome assembly GCA_033398695.1 of Orobanche coerulescens. Classification (NCBI taxonomy): domain Eukaryota; kingdom Viridiplantae; phylum Streptophyta; class Magnoliopsida; order Lamiales; family Orobanchaceae; genus Orobanche; species Orobanche coerulescens. The sequence goes on from CM065816.1 coordinate 114,451,440, forward strand.
GAGTTATCTAGTTGCCTTCACATAGAGTAAGGGAATTCAGGAGTGAGTTGGATCCGGTACGTCCCCTTTATTGAAGGCACCGTATCGGACGACCCCGACCAGAATGCAGGAGTTGAAGATTCAACTTGAGGAATAGTTCGAGGAAGGTTATCTTCGACCGATTGCGCCCCCGTGAGGAACACCAGTGTGATCTGTCAAGGAGAAGGATGGCTCGTCTCGTGTGTGTATTAATTACCAGGAGTTGATCAGGGTGATGATCAAGAGTAGTATCCCTTACCCCGTATTGATGATCTTTTAGATCAACTTCAGGGAGCCTCAGTATTTTTCCAGGATCAACTTAAGATCTGGATATCACCAGTTGCGGATTCGAGAGATAGATATCGCGAGGACAGCGTTTCATACACGCTATGGTCATTATGAGTTCGTAGTTATGCCGTTCGGGCTAACTATTGCACCTGCAGTATTCATGGAGTTAATGAATCGGGTTTTCATCGACTTTTTAGATCAGTTGTTGTCTTCATCGACGACATTTTGATTTATTCTCTTAGCCGAGAGGAACACGAGGTTCATCTTCTTCAGGCTCTCGACGTATTGAGACGCGAGCAATTTTATGGAAGTTTTCTTAATGTGAGTTCTGGATGTCTGAAGTGACTTTTCTCGGGCATGTAATTTCATCTGCCAGGGTTCGTGTCGACCCTCAGAAGACGGATTCTATCCGAGATTTGCAACCTCCAAAAGATGTTAAGGAAATCCGATGTTTCCTCGGATTAGCTGGTTAATTATCCAACCCACGACCTGGAACTAACAGCCGTGGTGTTCGCTTTGAAGATTTAGCGTCATTATCCTTATGGCGTTACCTATCAGATATTCACCGATCATAAGAAGTTTAAAGTATATATTTACTCAGAAGGAGTTAAATATGCGACAGAGGCGGTGGTTAGAACTAATCAAGGATTATGATATTGAGATCCTTTACCACCCGGGCAAGGCGAACGTTGTCGCCGACGCCTTGAGTCGTAAGTCCGTTCAAGAGCAGATGCTTGCTCGTTTAACAGTTCAGAAGGAGCTTCAACAGGAATTCCTTAGACCCGAGATCGAGGTCCGCCGGCCAATTCAGTGACAACTTTGTATGTTAGAGATTTCATCATCTCTTGAGGATGCAATCAGGGAGAATCGTGGTTCGACTCAAAGATTGTTGCGCATTCTTGAGGATGTGGCTCAGGGGAAAGCCCTGGATTCGTGATCCACGAGGATGGACTTTTGAGATTTAAGAATCGGATGTGTGTACCGGCGAATGACGAGTTGAAAAACTCTATTTTGAGAGAAGCTCATGCTACCCCTTATTCTGTTCATCTGGGGTCCAGCAAGATGTATAAGGACTTGAAACAAAATTACTGGTGGAGTAATATGAAGCGAGAAGTCGCGGAATTTGTTTCGAGATGCTTAACTTGCCAACAAGTCAAGATTGAACATCAGCGACCGGCGGGTATGCTGAAACCTCTCCCTATTCCAGAGTGGAAGTGGGAAGACATTACTATGGATTTCATCACGAGTTGCCGACGAGTCGTCGTGGCATGAATGTGATCTGGGTGATTGTGGACCGCTTAACTAAATCAGCTCATTTCCTTGAGATCAAGGATACGTGGGGTCCCGAGAGACTTGCCCAGTTATTCATCAAAGAGATAGTGAGACTGCACGGTACTCCTAAAAGTATCGTTTCCGATCGTGATGGACGGTTTGTGTCACATTTTTGGAAATCAGTTCATCGTGCTATGGGAACACAGCTTAATCTCAGTATTGCCTTTCATCCTCAGTCCGACGGACAATCAGAGAGAACTATTCAGACAATAGAGGACATGTTGAGGGCATGCATCCTCGATTGGAAGGACGATTGGGAAGCCCAATTACTGTTGTTTAAGTCCACGTACAGTATAGTTGGCATGCCTCCATTAAGATGGCACCTTACGAGGCCTTGTACGGTCGTCGTTGTCGATCTCCTTTGTGTTGGGATGACTTGTCAGAATCAATCGGCACCGAGCCCGATATGCTTATAGCCGCCCGGGAGAAGGTAGCTTTGATCAAGAGTCGTATGTTGACAACTCGAGTCGGCGAAATCATATGCGTATAATCGTCGTCGACCACTAGAGTTCGAGACGGGTGACCATGTTTTGGTCAAGGTAACCTCGAGTCGAGGTATTTTTCCGTTTCGGAAAACGGGGGAAGTTGAGCCCAAGATTCATTGGACCGTTTGAAATTTTGGATCGAGTAGGCGAGTTTCCTTATCGATTGGCTTTACCTCCGTCTTTGAGCAGGATTCATAATGTGTTTCACGTCTCTCAGTTGCGGAAGTATGTTGCCGACCCGAGTCACATACTTCAATTCGACGAAATCGAGATCGCGGATGATCATTCGTACGAGGAGCGCCCCGCATTTGAGTGTTGGAGCGGCGAATCAAATAGTTGAAGAATAAGTCGATTCCTTTGGTCAAGATTCAGTGGTCTAGACACGGAGTCGAAGAGGCTACTTGGAAAACCGAGGATAGTATGCGGGAGAGTTATCCCGAGTTGTTTGACCCTTAGTTTCGGGGACGAAACTCTTTTAAGGGGGGGTGTATGTAATACCCGGTTGTAATTCATTATTATCATTCAAGAATTTCATTCGGTGATTTTCACTCAGTGGATTTTCACTCAAGTATAATCATTCATCAATCATGTTCATTCACCGTGTTCACCGCTCGAAAAACTTCGAGTTGTGTATCGTTATTGTTCATTGTTTCAACTTTCCTCATATGAGTTCGACTTTGTTAGATCACCATTAATTTTTGGTAACTCCAAAAATTCTAAATCTTTGCAATATTATAGAGCATCGAGTTAGCTTTCCAATGGTTCAAACGGTGAGTCAATCGGAGTCCTGGACGAGAGAGTTATGGTCATTTTAGCTCAACCGCTCATTTTCATTTTTCAAGATTGGGCCGATCACCGCCGCCCGACACGGCCCGTGCATTTCGTCCGGAAGATGCCGGTGTTCGCCAGACCCGACCGTGTCGCCTGGCACGGCCGAAGTCGAACTCTTCCGGATAAGCCGGAATCGTCGCCCAACACGCCCGACCGTGCCGCCCGCACGGCCGAGTCATGCCGAAGTCGCCGCTTGGACGGGTCATCGTCGGAAGGCCCTCCACGCCGCGACCGTGTCGGGCAGACACGGCCGAGTCCCTGTCGCCAGGTGCGACACGACCGTGCCGATCGCACGGGCCGTGTCCGGCAGCGCCAACTCCTTTAAATTCGCTTTTTTCAAAGATTTCTTCCATTTCTTTCCCATTTTTTCACTTGCAACCGAGAGGAAGCTTGAGGGAGGGTTTTTCCTTCACAAATCATTTGAGTATTTGATTTTCTTCATCTCCTTTTGATCGTGAAGCCCGGATAATCGACCTAACGCGTGTTCTTCGGATTAAAGTACTTGAATCTTCAAAGGTAATATTCTTCAACACCTTGGATTTCGATTTTTGTGTTGAGATATGATGTTTTGGACGTTATAATCATGTTATATGAAGGAATATGTATATGATTATGATTTTGTATAAGTTCATTGGATTATTGAGGGATTATTCAAGAACACCTTGAATATCGAGTTGGAATTGGGGATTTTCGACTAATTGTTGTTATAATCACATTTTTGGATATTCATAACGGATTATTGATCGTATTGGAGATGTTTTGTTGGTTTAAAACACTTCTTGGAGATTTTGAGATTGGTATATCGAGGTTTGATTGTAAACAATCGGAGTTTGGATACAACGTGTTTGATTTAATGCCTCTATGGACTTGGTCTAGTCGTATCGACGTTGTGAGTTCGTTATATTCGTGTTTGATTCGTATATTGAACGGATTGTTGGATATTGTATAATTCAAGGTTGTTCGAGCGACCGATATCTCAATTAGGACGTTGTTCGTGGAAGGATAATTGTCGCCGGTGTTGTGTAAGTTAATTCTTACTCGGTTAAAAGGATATTCATCCCTTTTGTTGTTGTTCATTCATAATCATAACTCATTCATCATTATATTAATCGTATCAAAACTTGTTGTTATCAATTAATCGTTTCAGTCATAAGAAACGACGGTTCCAATCTTTTCATTGAGCTGTCATTTATTTCATTACCATTCCAACTCGGTGAGTCATTATTCATTTTCGATGTCACTTTTGTTATATCGTGGCATTCCGGGTCATACTGGCGTGCCGGTTGGTATGTGTAGAATTTTCATGTCGGGCACATTTATGTCGTGTGTTGGTTGTTGGCCTCACATTGGACTGTGCACACGAGTTGAATGCTCGTTAGACTGATTAGGTACAAGACCACGCGTGTATTGATCGTTGGTGGCTTGTGCACGGACACATTTCCATCCCGGGCGTAGTGTGGCGCCACCCTTTGAGCCGTACTGTTAGTTGATTCATATAGCATGTTTGATTGCGTATGTTTCGATAGGATATTTCATAATTTCAGATATAATCATGATTGTGTATTTTCAACTCTTGAGGATTGTTGTTCTTTGTAACTGACCCCGTTTGGGGATTTTGTTTTTCCGGTCATGGCAAGGCAAACGCACGGGAATAGCATGTTGATGTCGAGGAGTCCTAGTGATACTAGTAGGGGGCCCCGATCTTTCAGTTATTCATGTTACTGTTCTTTATTTTCCGCTGCAGACTTTCATTTGAATACTCCGTTTCATTCAGTGTTGTGTATTTTATCTTCATATAAAATACACTAGTATTCGGTTTTGTCCTGGTGTGTTGTAACTAAACTCCTCATCGGAGTAATTATTGTTGTAATGTAGTTCGGTACTACATTTATCTTGTGTAATTCATTCATTTTCATTTGCCTAGTGGGTCCCAGTTGGGGATCTACGGCACTGTAATATCCGCCTAGTTTGGGGTGTTACAGAGTTGGTATCGGAGCGTGGTTTTGAATACTACCCTCCAAGTCATGTCTCATTTGAATCGGACTAGTATCATTGGACTTTCGCGTCACGTGTGACCTGTGCAGATGCCGAGCCAATCAGACCGAAAGAACTGTAAGACTTCTAACGCCATGGTATAATTTCTGGCAATAGTCATTCATTCATCAATCATCATTTAACAATCCTCAAACATCAGCATTCATTATGATCGGGACGATCATATTAACTCATCAATCACTTAATTCATTTCATTACTCAGTTAATAATCAGGACGATCATGTTAACTCATTAATTACTTAATTCATTTCATTACTCAGTTGTCAATCTGGATGATCATATTATCAATCTTGTTAAGTTATTCAAGATAATCATTTCAAGAATTTCATCAGATAATCATGTAACTTCAGTAAATCATTCATATAATCACTAAGTTAGAACATGTATACTCATTTTCATCATCTCATGACATAATCATAACGTGCTAATCATGCGGGAAATATAATCATTACGCGACCTTCCTACTTCAAGATGGAGAGAACTGTCAGGATGCACGGGGAGAGACGCGGCGGACCAAACCCGAGAAATAATCACTGCCGGTAAATCGTGCCTGTGACTCGGCTCGATCGTAAGATGTTCGGGTTGATCCACTCACTTTTATGCAGCCATGATGACCCATGTGCGCTTGCTCAATCATCATTGCGCCACTGACCGGATTAATCGAGAGAACTCTCCGTATGAGCCACCGCTAAGGAAAGTGAACAACAACCTTCATTTGTCAGCAAGAAATCAACGAAGCGTAATCAATCCGAAGGCGGTCAGTCAACCTTCAAGAAGCCTCGTGTGAGTCCTATCGTTTCTGGGCGACCTCCTACGGCGCATAATCGTGCAGGATCTCATTCCCGAGCGGCCATTTCGGCCATCACCTGTTTCAATTGTGGAACGCCGGGTCATTTCAGCACTGAGTGTATGAAACCGTCTATCACGTGCTATAATTGTGGGAATTTCGTGCATAAGGTCCGTTTTTGCCGAAAGGACTCCAAGTCGGCTCCGGCGGCATCTCAGGCCCCGAAGCAACCAGCGTTTAATCGATCGCTTTGTCATCGCTGCTTAAGACAATGGAAGCAAATAGAGTTGGAACTCGTATTTATCGACGGGAGCGTCCGTTCGGGGCCGGCAAGTCCTGCATTCATATGATGAGGAGGATCGACGATCCGGTGGTCCGAATGATTTCAGGTATACTCGTAATTTTATTTCAACTTGTGTGTACCTTTTGATGCTGGTACACCGCATTCATTCATTTTCGAATCATGCTTGAATAGACTTATTTCGGGATAGTCCTACTTAATGACCGCGATTGGTTGATGGATCTAATCGTGGTGAATTTATCTTAGACGATGTAATTTTCGGTATTAGTTGGTTTAACCGCCTTGATACTATCCTCGTGTTTGTTAGCGTTTGGTCGCTATCTTTCCGCCGCTTGTTGTCGAATGTGTGCTTCGGGAAGTAATCCCGTTGTTCCAAAAGAGAATTTCTATTATGGAGAAAGCAGAGAAATTCCGCAATCGAACTATTCAATCATTCATTGTATCATTTCCATCGATTGGCTTTTCTAAGACAATCGAGTCATTCAATCATTCATTGTATCATTTTCATCGATTGGCCTTTCTAAGGCACTCGAGTTATTCAATCATTCATTGTATCATTTTCATCGATTGGCCTTTCTAGGGCAATCGAGTTATTCAAACATTCATTGTATCATCTTCTTCGATCGCCTTTCTAAGGCAATCGAGTTGTTCAATCATTATTGGTATCTCTTTTTATCGATTGACCATTCTAGGGAAATCGAAATGTTCAATCATTCATGGTATCATTGTCATCGATTGACGATGTATTTCCAGACGAGTTATCTAGTTGCCTTCACATAGAGTAAGGGAATTCAGGAGTGAGTTGGATCCGCACGCCCCTTTATTGAAGGCACCGTATCGGACGACCCACTGTAATGCAGGAGTTGAAGATTCAACTTGAGGAATAGTTCGAGGAAGGTTATCTTCGACCGATTGCGCCCGTGAGGAACACCGGTGTGATCTGTCAAGGAGAAGGATGGCCTGCCTCGTGTGTGTATTAATTACTGTGAGTTGATCGGGTGATGATCAAGAGTAGTATCCCTTACCCCGTATTGATGATCTTTTAGATCAACTTCAGGAGCCTCGCATTTTCCAGATCGACTTAAGATCCGGATATCACCAGCCATGGATTCTAGAGATAGATATCGCGAGGACAGCGTTTCATACACGCTATGGTCATTATGAGTTCGTAGTTATGCCGTTCGGGCTAACTATTGCACCTGCAGTATTCATGGAGTTAATGAATCGGGTTTTCATCGACTTTTTAGATCAGTTGTTGTTGTCTTCATCGACGACATTTTGATTTATTCTCTTAGCCGAGAGGAACACGAGGTTCATCTTCTTCGTGCTCTCGACGTGTTGAGACGCGAGCAATTTTATGGAAGTTTTCTTAATGTGAGTTCGGATGTCCAAGTGACTTTTCTCGGGCATGTAATTTCATCCGCCAGGTTCGTGTCGACCCTCAAGACGGATTCTATCCGAGATTTGCAACCTCCGAAAGATGTTAAGGAAATCCGATGTTTCCTGATTAGTGGTTAATTATCCAACCCACGACCTGGAACTAACAGCCGTGGTGTTCGCTTTGAAGATTTAGCGTCATTATCCTTATGGCGTTACCTATCATATATTCACCGATCATAAGAAGTTTAAAGTATATATTTACTCAGAAGGAGTTAAATATGCGACAGAGGCGGTGGTTAGAACTAATCAAGGATTATGATATTGAGATCCTTTACCACCCGGGCAAGGCGAACGTTGTCGCCGACGCCTTGAGTCGTAAGTCCGTTCAAGAGCAGATGCTTGCTCGTTTAACAGTTCAGAAGGAGCTTCAACAGGAATTCCTTAGACCCGAGATCGAGGTCCGGTCAGCCAATCTGTGTGGACAACTTTGTATGTTAGAGATTTCATCATCTCTTGAGGATGCAATCAGTGAGAATCGTGGTTCAGACCCGGCATTGTTGCGCATTCTTGAGGATGTGGCTCGGGGAAAGCCCTGATTCGTGATCCACGAGGATGGACTTTTGAGATTTAAGAATCGGATGTGTGTACCGCGAATGACGAGTTGAAAAACTCTATTTTGAGAGAAGCTCATGCTACCCCTTATTCTCGTCATCCGGGGTCCAAAGAAGATGTATAAGGACTTGAAACAAAATTACTGGTGGAGTAATATGAAGCGAGAAGTCGCGGAATTTGTTTCGAGATGCTTAACTTGCCAACAAGTCAAGATTGAACATCAGCGACCGGCGGGTATGCTGAAACCTCTCCCTATTCCAGAGTGGAAGTGGGAAGACATTACTATGGATTTCATCACGAGTTGCCGACGAGTCGTCGTGGCATGAATGTGATCTGGGTGATTGTGGACCGCTTAACTAAATCAGCTCATTTCCTTGAGATCAAGGATACGTGGGGTCCCGAGAGACTTGCCCAGTTATTCATCAAAGAGATAGTGAGACTGCACGGTACTCCTAAAAGTATCGTTTCCGATCGTGACGGACGGTTTGTGTCACATTTTTGGAAATCAGTTCATCGTGCTATGGGAACACAAACTTAATCTCGATTGCCTTTCATCCTCAAATTCGACGGACAATCGAGAGAACTATTCGCATAATAGAGGACATGTTGAGGGCATGCATCCTCGATTGGAAGGACGATTGGGAAGCCCAATTACTGTTGTTTAAGTCCACGTACAGTATAGTTGGCATGCCTCCATTAAGATGGCACCTTACGAGGCCTTGTACGGTCGTCGTTGTCGATCTCCTTTGTGTTGGGATGACTTTTCAGAATCAATCGGCACCGAGCCCGATATGCTTATAGCCGCCCGGGAGAAGGTAGCTTTGATCAAGAGTCGTATGTTGACAACTCAGAGTTGACAGAAATCATATGCAGATAATCGTCGTCGACCACTAGAGTTCGAGACGGGTGACCATGTTTTGGTCAAGGTAACCTCGAGTCGAGGTATTTTTCCGTTTCGGAAAACGGGGGAAGTTGAGCCCAAGATTCATTGGACCGTTTGAAATTTTGGATCGAGTAGGCGAGTTTGCTTATCGATTGGCTTTACCTCCGTCTTTGAGCAGGATTCATAATGTGTTTCACGTCTCTCAGTTGCGGAAGTATGTTGCCGACCCGAGTCACATACTTCAATTCGACGAAATCGAGATCGCGGATCATCATTCGTACGAGGAGCGTCCTGTACGAGTGTTGGAGCGGCGAATCAAATAGTTGAAGAATAAGTCGATTCCTTTGGTCAAGATTCAGTGGTCTAGACACGGAGTCGAAGAGGCTACTTGGAAAACCGAGGATAGTATGCGGGAGAGTTATCCCGAGTTGTTTGACCCTTAGTTTCGGGGACGAAACTCTTTTAAGGGGGGGTGTATGTAATACCCGGTTGTAATTCAGTTATTATCATTCAGTAATTTCATTCGGTGATTTTCACTCAGTGGATTTTCACTCAAGTATAATCATTCATCAATCATGTTCATTCACCGTGTTCACCGTTCGGAAAAACTTCGAGTTGTGTATCGTTATTGTTCATTGTTTCAACTTTCCTCATATGAGTTCGACTTTGTTAGATCACCATTAATTTTTGGTAACTCCAAAAATTCTAAATCTTTGCAATATTATAGAGCATCGAGTTAGCTTTTCAATGGTTCAAACGGTGAGTCAATCGGAGTCCGGACGAGAGAGTTATGGTCGTTTTAGCTCAACCGCTCATTTTTCAGTATTGGCCGATCACTGCCGAACGAACTCGGCCGTGTCGTCCGACACGGCCCGTGCTGCATTTCGTCCGAAGATGCCGGCGTTCGCCTCAGACCCGACCGTGTCGCTCGCACGGCCGAAGTCGAACTCTTCCGATAAGCCGGAATCGTCGCCTAACACGCCCGACCGTGCCGCCCGCACGGCCGAGTCATGCCGAAGTCAGCCGCTTGACGGTCATCGTTTAAGGCCCTCGCGCCGCGACCGTGTCAAGCAGACACGGCCGAGTCTCCGCCGCCACCGCCGGGTTGCCAGGCGACACGACCGTGCCGATCGGCACGGGCCGTGTCCGGCAGGCAGTCAACTCCTTTAAATTCGTTTTTTTCAGCATTTCTTCCATTTCTTTCCCATTTTTTTCACTTGCAACCGAGAGAGGAAGCTTGAGGGAGGGTTTTTCCTTCACAAATCATTTGAGTATTTGATTTTCTTCATCTCCTTTTGATCGTGAAGCCCGGATAATCGACCTAACGCGTGTTCTTCGGATTAAAGTACTTGAATCTTCAAAGGTAATATTCTTCAACACCTTGGATTTCGATTTTTGTGTTGAGATATGATGTTTTGGACGTTATAATCATGTTATATGAAGGAATATGTATATGATTATGAGTTTGTATAAGGATTCATTGGATTATTGAGGGATTATTCAAGAACACCTTGAATATCGAGTTGGAATTGGGGATTTTCGACTAATTGTTGTTATAATCACATTTTTGGATATTCATAACGGATTATTGATCGTATTGGAGATGTTTTGTTGGTTTAAAACACTTCTTGGAGATTTTGATATTGGTATATCGAGGTTTGATTGTAAACAATCGGAGTTTGGATACAACGTGTTTGATTTAATGCCTCTATGGACTTGGTCTAGTCGTATCGACGTTTTGAGTTCGTTATATTCGTGTTTGATTCGTATATTGAACGGATTGTTGGATATTGTATAATTCAAGGTTGTTCGAGCGACCGATATCTCAATTAGGACGTTGTTCGTGGAAGGATAATTGTCGCCGGTGTTGTGTAAGTTAATTCTTACTCGGTTAAAAGGATATTCATCCATTTTGTTGTTGTTCATTCATAATCATAACTCATTCATCATTATATTAATCGTATCAAAACTTGTTGTTATCAATTAATCGTTTCAGTCATAAGGAACGACGGTTCCAATCTTTTCATTGAGCTGTCATTTATTTCATTACCATTCCATCTCGGTGAGTCATTATTCATTTTCGATGTCACTTTTGTTATATCGTGGCATTCCGGGTCATACTGGCGTGCCGGTTGGTATGTGTAGAATTTTCATGTCGGGCACATTTATGTCGTGTGTTGGTTGTTGGCCTCACATTGGACTGTGCACACGAGTTGATTGCTCGTGAGACTGATTAGGTACAAGACCACGCGTGTATTGATCGTTGGTGGCTTGTGCACGGACACATTTCCATCCCGGGCATAGTGTGGCGCCACCTTTTGAGCCGTACTGTTAGTTGATTCATATAGCATGTTTGATTGCGTATGTTTCGACAGGATATTTCATAATTTCAGATATAATCATGATTGTGTATTTTCAACTCTTGAGGATTGTTGTTCTTTGTAACTGACCCCGTTTGGGGATTTTGTTTTTCCGGTCATGGCAAGGCAAACGCACGGGAATAGCATGTTGATGTCGAGGAGTCCTAGTGATACTAGTAGGGGCCCCCGATCTTTCAGTTATTCATGTTACTGTTCTTTATTTTCCGCTGCAGACTTTCATTTGAATACTCCGTTTCATTCAGTGTTGTGTATTTTATCTTCATATAAAATACACTAGTATTCGGTTTTGTCCTAGTGTGTTGTAACTAAACTCCTCATCGGAGTAATTATTGTTGTAATGTAGTTCGGTACTACATTTATCTTGTGTAATTCATTCATTTTCATTTGCCTAGTGGGTCCCAGTTGGGGATCTACGGCACTGTAATATCCGCCTAGTTTGGGATGTTACATAGCCTACGCTGTGAGTATGGTAAGTCGATTTCAAGCAAACCCGGGAAGGGAACATTGTACTGCCGTAAAGAATATTCTTAAGTACTTAAGAAGAACTAGAGATTTAGTTCTTACTTATGGTGGTGGAGAACTGAAGGTGATTGGATTCACCGATTCTGATTTTCAAGGAGACAATGACGACTCTAAGTCGACATCTGGGTATTTGTTTACTCTCAATGGAGGAAAGATTCTTGGAGAAGCTCCAAGCAAACAGCTAATTCAGATTCCACCTGCCTAGCTGAGTATCATGCTGCAACTGAGTCTATCAAAGAAGCATTTTGGATGCTGAAGTTTATACATGAACTTCAAGTGGTGCCTAAAGCGGAGTTGCCTATATCACTATTCTGTGATAATGATGGAGCTGTCGCCCAAGCCAAGGAGCCGAGGGCTTACCACAACACCAAGCATATAGAGAGAAAGTACCACATCGTTCGAGAGATGGTGCAAAAAGGATATGTTTCATTGGAAAGAGTAGACTCAAGACAATGTCTCGACCCATTGACTAAGCCATTATCTCAGCCGTCTTAGAAAGACATCTCAAGAACATGGGTATTGGATACCATGATGTGTGGCATTGAGTGCAAGTGGGAGATTGTTAGGAATATGCCCTCGAATGCCACTCGGGGATGAGAGAGTAAGGGCATTATACTTGTAATTATGGAATAATTAATAAAAAGGCAATACGATTCATTCACGTTTATTGTATTTCAATTGCATTCTTGACTTGGTAAACATTGAAGTGAAGTCCATGTAAATAAATCGAACATTCCATTCTCGTTCAGGGATAAGAGAAAATGCATTGGAAGTGTTTAAAGTTTATTTACGTAAATTGTTCGCAAGTCAATAAACTTAAAATGGGCATTAAGTTTTAATATGACTTGTATAACTGATGCTAGGACGTGTGCACGTCTTGATAGCATAGTTATAAGTATATTGGTGGGGCCAGTATACTCGAACACGACTCATACTCGATCCAGTCACACGGTATTCACTCTCGGAGAGTCGATGACGAATCGAAAGGTTGTGATAGTATACGTGGACCTTTGACTTGAGGGTTCAGTAGAAGATGTGCCTGTGACGTTTAGTTTGTCATTAGAGTAGTTAGACTCATTTGCTTAATTGCTGAGTCGACCTCGAAGTGCGGACTATACGGGCAGGTAGCAGTCTTTACTGTACGCCAAGAAAGGATTCTATCTCCTGTTAGTGAGCAGGCGAATGTCCTATACGGTCAATGGCAAATAAGATCATAAGTCTTTGGCCAAAGCATTCTGATATAGTCGTATTAGATACACTATAAATCAGTCGGTCTTGATTTGCATTAACACATGTATAGAGTTTAGTCAACAGTAGGGTTTGACTTTACCGTGACCCGAAGAATTGACCGGGACATCTGATGAAGGGTCTATACGTATATAGTATTCACGACATAATGGTTCTGGAATGATCCCTTCATTCGTTCTCAGTCGGGGTTTACAGTGCGGCCCGCTAGGCTGGCTAAGTGCTGCCCGCACTCATTGGTTCCTCCCAATGCCGGCTGAGACGGACCTACGGAGTCGCGCATCAGGAGCGTTGACGGATAAATGTGAATTTATTATCTCTCTATTAATATTAGATATTGGATATCTAATTATGATTTATTCGATAAATCAAATATCGGTCTTATGAATTTAAATTAAGTTACCGGGTAATTAATTTAATTCATAAATTATATTTCTTAGAGAAATATATATTTGTATTTGATATAATTAATTAATTAGATTAATTAATTAATATAAATACATTGATGATTAAAAGGAGTGTATTTAACGGAGTCGTTTGACGAACGTCCGGTACACGAGCCGAGTGGCTCGGCTCGTTTTCTAGGAAACTTCCTTGTGGCCACCCACTCCTCATGGCATGGCATGATCTTGCATGTGTGTGGGAACTCACTTAGAGTTGAGATTCCCACATAATTGTGAATGATAGTTGTAAAGGAATAATTATTCTTTTATAATATATATATCATTACATTATAAATGATGATATGAGACAACAACAAAAATCATATACTCATTCATTGAGAGCTTCTGCCGTGAGTTATATGTGAGGAGGGAGGAGAAATTTTTTCTTTTCTATAATTTTCATCTTAGAGGTGTTATAAAAGTTAAGAAAAATTGAGAGAAAAAATTCATACGAGTTCCCTAGCCGTGTTCTTGGAGAACGGAGTCTCGTCGAAATTTTTTCGGGCAACTTCCGACGCGTGTGAAGTAGAGGCTTTAAACTTTCGGTGCTTGGAACAAAGGGATTTCGTGTTCGGGACGAGGTTCGTGATCGTCATCCAATTTTACGAAGAATTATTTCAAAGGCTTCAAGGGTATGATCTTTATCTTCGTATTTATTTTTCGTATATACGTTACTTGATCGATCCTGTTTGGGATTCGTATTTATTTCCGCTGCATATTTCGTTTTATTTTCGGAATCCCAACAATCAGAGATGGGGTTTTGTGAAATCCAGGCGTGTGTGTTATGTGGCTCTACCGGTACGGTAGTGGCGTGAGTTTTGAAAATGATTTTTCTGACTTTTGAGTCAACCCGATTTTTGGAGGTTCCAAAATTTTTGATATCTTTTCAAATTGCTATTTGTGATATTGGTGTGTGTTGGTATTGTGTTGGGACTTCGTATGTGTAACACCCCAAACTAGGCGGATATTACAGTGCCGTGAATCCCCGACTGGGACCCACCAGGCAAATGAAAATGATGAATTAAATAATATAATTGTAGTACCGAACCACATTATATTACCAAGTACTCCGATGAGGAGTTTAAGTACAACACACCAGGACGAAACCGAATACTAGTATATTTTATATGGAGATAAAGTACACCACCCTGAACATTATTTCTCGCGTTTGCACGTGTATTCACACGAGCTCTCGGGATTCGGCCCGCTCCACGGCCTCGTCCTCCACGTCCTCTTCTTGCCCTCTCCATACTGAAGTAGGAAAGTCACATGATGATTATATTTCCCGCATGAATATCACGTTATGATTATGACATGAGATAATGAAAATGAGCATACGCGCTCTAACACAGTGATTACATGAATGATTAACTGAGGTGACATGATTATCTTGAATAAGTTAACATGATTAATGATTTGATCTTCCTGATCAACAACTGAATAATGAAATGAATTGAGTGATTAACGAGTTAACATGACCGTACTGGTCAAATGAAAATGATGGTTGAGGATTGTTAACTGATGAATTATGAATGAATGATTCTTGCCAGAAATTATACCATGGCATTAGAAATCTTATAGTTCTTGGTCTGATTGGCTCGGCATTTGCACAGGTCACACGTGACGCGAAAGTCCAATGATACTAGTCTGATGACGATGATTTCAAATGAGACATGACTTGGAGGGTAGTATTTAAAACCACGCTCCGATACCAACTCTGTAACACCCCAAACTAGGCGGATATTACAGTGCCGTGAATCCCCGACTGGGACCCACCAGGCAAATGAAAATGATGAATTAAATAATATAATTGTAGTACCGAACCACATTATATTACCAAGTACTCCGATGAGGAGTTTATGTACAACACACCAGGACGAAACCGAATACTAGTATATTTTATATGGAGATAAAGTACACCACCCTGAACAATTAAACATCTCAAACGGAATTTGCAGCGGAAAATACAAATGACGGAAATGACTGAAATGACTGAAACAAATGGAATGACTGGGGCCCCCTACTAGTATCACTGGGACTCCTCGCCGTCAACATGCTCTTCCCGTGCCTTTGCCTTGCCGTGACCTGAAAACAAAAATCCCCCAACGGGGTCAGTTACACAGAACAACAATCCCCAAGGGTTGAAATTACACAATCATGAATTAACTGGAGTTATGAAATATTCTTAGTTATGAATTACGCTGAAGAGGAGTATCATAGTACGCCCGTAATGTTCTGTGCAAGTGTACAAGACGAATGACCGGACACACCCGTCCTTGTACCTAATTAGTCTCACGGAGGTAAGCGTTACCGTGTGCACGGTCCAATGTATCGGTGAACCCAAAACATGACCATCGTGTGCCCGACTAAAAATTCCACACAGCCACACTTGGACACGCAATATGAACCCAGAAGGTCATATGAACGAGAATGACCACAATGAATACCAATGAATAATAATTCGACAAGGCCAAGATGACTCACCGAGATGAAAATAATAGTGACTTGATTGATAACCCAATGAAATGATTTGGAACCGTCGTTCCTCGTGAATGAAATGATTATTCGATAATTACAAGTCTCAATATGATTAATACCATGATGAATGAGTTATGAATATGAGCAATCAACAACAAAAGGAACGAGTATCCTTTTAACCGAGTAAGAGTTAACTTACTCAATAACGATGACAATGTCCTTCCACGAACAACGTCCTAATCGAGATACCGGTCGCTCGAACAACTTTGAATAGCAATAATTACCAACAACCGATCAATACACTTGTCAAGCAACAAAACACGACCAACCCAAAAGTCGATACAATGATAATCAAACTCATAGGGGCATTCTAACGAATACGTAACCAATCACACAACTTCGGAAATATCCAATCCCGAATTTATCAAAACCAACACCAAAATGAGTATTTCGAACTAACAAAACACTTCAATGATATCAATAATCCAATAGGAATCCACAATTCAAGATTACAACCACATCAATCGGAAAATCCCCAATTAACCGAAGTCAACCCCAAGGGTTCTTGAAATAATTCCGAAAATAGCCATTAAATCCGTAGGAATATATTTATCCAAGGTAGATAATCTATATCTAACATATTACAATGATAATCCAAGCTTACACGAAGAAATCAGAAGGAAAAACCCAAAAATCAGAAATTCTAGATCCAAGAGATTAATACCTTAGATTCGATGTGATGAGGATGTTGAAATGATGATTAATCCAAAAGATAAGCTTGAAGATGATGTTTGATGATTACTCCCTGAAGAACACTGTCCAAATCACCCGGAATCGCCCGAAAAAACGAAGAGAAATGATAAATGACGGATTAAGGGCTGAACTGTCCTATTTATAGCAATCCCAGTTTAGCGCGCTTCTTCGGCTCTTAGCGTGCGCTAACGGGTGTTTTGGATAGTCCAGTACCCACTGTCCGAACATGGTAGCGTGCGCTACGTACCTTTTGTAGCGTGCGCTACAACCATACCATTAGCGTGCGTTAATACCCATGGTTAGCGTGCGCTAACGAATATCTGTTGTCCAGTACTGAAGTCCGGAAACCCTCTGCCCTCTGATCTGACTTCGGTAGTGTGCGCTACAACCAACATTTAGCGTGCGCTATAATATTGATTGCATACTCTAAAGACTACTCATAGCGTGCGCTATGAATTAATCCAGTGCAGTCCAATAGCCACTGGACTCAACCTGATCCGTCCTTAGCGCGCGCTACACCAAAATTAGCGTGCGCTACAACCCATTAGCGCGCGCTACATACCACTCGTAGCGTGCGCTGCCTGCTCACTGCGCATCCGGTACCTTACGGATCGCAGGGTAACATTAGCGTGCGCTAATGCTGATTGGTAGCGTGCGCTACCTGTACTCCATTAGCGCGCGCTAGAAAGAGTATGTACGTGCGCAATCCCTCACGCACAGCCCACAATGAAAATGACAATGATGATAAACATGGCACGAAATCCAATTAGATTAGTGATGAACGATGATTGATACACGATACAATTACTCTGAACGGTGAATACCATGATTGAATAGGAGTGACAAATGATCATTAACGAGTGAAATTACTGAATGATAAATACCGAATGATAATTACTGAATTACAACCGGGTATTACATACACCCCCCCTTAAAAGAGTTTCGTCCCCGAAACTAAGGGTCAAACAACTCGGGATAACTCTCCCGCATACTGTCCTCGGTTTCCCAAGTAGCCTCTTCGACTCCGTGCCTAGACCACTGAATCTTAACCAAAGGAATCGTCTTATTCCTCAACTGTTTGATTCGCCGCTCTAAAACTCGCATAGGACGCTCCTCATATGAATGGTCGTCGGCGATCTCGATTTCGTCGAACTGAAGTATGTGACTCGGGTCGGCAACATACTTCCGCAACTGGGAGACGTGAAGTATGAGATTCATTATGAATTCGGCTCAACACCGTAGGTAAAGCCAATCGGTAAGCTAACTCGCCTACTCGATCCAAAATCTCAAACGGTCCAATGAATCTCGGACTCAACTTTCCCCGTTTTCCAAAACGGAAAATACCTCGACTCGGGGATACCTTGACCAAAACGTGGTCACCCGTCTCGAACTCTAGTGGTCGACGACGATTATCTGCATAAGATTTCTGTCGACTCTGAGCTGTCAACAAACGACTCCTGATCAGAGCTACCTTCTCACGGGCGGCTATAAGCATATCGGGCTCGGTGCCGATTGATTCTGATAGGTCATCCCAACACAAAGGAGATCGACAACGACGACCGTACAAGGCCTCGTAAGGTGCCATCTTAATCGAAGCATGCCAACTATTATTATACGTGAACTCGATCAATGGTAGTTGGGCTTCCCAATCAACTTTCCAATCGAGGACGCATGCCCTCAACATGTCCTCTAATGTCTGAATAGTCCTCTCTGATTGTCCGTCGGACTGAGGATGAAAAGCGGTACTGAGATTAAGCTGAGTTCCCCTAGCGCGATGAACTGATTTACAAAAATGCGACACAAACCGTCCGTCACGATCGGATACGATACTTTTAGGAGTACCGTGCAGTCTCACTATCTCTTTGATGAATAACTGGGCAAGTCTCTCGGGACCCCAAGTATCCTTAATCTCAAGAAAATGAGCTGATTTAGTTAAGCGGTCCATAATCACCCAGATCGTATTCATGCCACGACGACTCGTCGGCAAACTCGTGATGAAATCCATAGAAATGTCTTCCCACTTCCATTCGGGAATAGGAAGAGGTCTCAGCATACCCGCCGGTCGCTGATGTTCAATCTTAACTTGTTGACAGGTTAAGCATCTCGAAACAAATTCTGCGACTTCTCGCTTCATATTACTCCACCAGTAATTTTGTTTCAAGTCCTTGTACATCTTGCTAGACCCCGGATGAACAGAATAAGGGGCAGCATGAGCTTTTTTCAAAATCGAGTTTTTTAACTCGTCATTCGCCGGTACGCACAACCGATTCTTAAATCTCAAAAGTCCATCCTCGTGGACCATGAATTCAGGGGCTTTCCCCTGTGCCACATCCTCACGGATGCGCAACAATGTTGGGTCTGAACCTTGATTCTCCCTGATTTCCTCCTCAAGTGACGATGAGATATCCAACATACAAAGCTGTCCTTGATCTCGCTGAAGCCAGACCCCGATCTCGGGTCTAAGGAATTCCTGCTCAAGCTCCTTCTAAACTGTTAAACGAGCAAGCATCTGCTCCTGAACGGACTTACGACTCAAGGCGTCGGCGACAACGTTCGCCTTGCCCGGGTGGTAAAGGATCTCAATATCATAATCTTTGATTAATTCCAACCACCGTCTCTGTCGCATATTTAACTCCTTCTGAGTAAATATATACTTTAAACTCTTATGATCGGTGAATATCTGACAGGTAACGCCATAAAGATAATGACGCCAAATCTTCAAAGCGAACACCACGGCTGCTAGCTCCAGGTCGTGTGTCGGATAATTAACCTCGTAAGGTCTCAACTGCCGTGAAGCATAGGCAATAACCTTTCCATTCTGCATGAGCACATATCCGAGACCCTGTCCAGACGCATCACTATAAACCAAAAATCCTTCCGTCCCCTGCGGCAAGGAAAGTACAGGTGCTGACATTAACCGGCTCTTGAGTTCCTCAAAACTCCGTTGACACGCGTCGGACCACGTGTATTTCTTATCCTTTCGTAAAAGGCTCATCAAGGGTTGAGCGATTTTAGAAAATCCCTCCACAAATCGCCGATAATAACCCGCTAATCCGAGGAAACTTCGGATTTCGTTAACATTCTTCGGAGGTAGCCAATCTCGAATAGCCTCCGTCTTCTGAGGATCGACACGAACTCCATCTGAAGAAATTACGTGTCCGAGAAACATCACTTCGGACATCCAGAACTCACATTTGGAAAACTTCCCATAAAGTTGTTCTCGTCTCAACACGTCGAGCACTTGATGAAGGTGAAACTCGTGTTCCTCTCGGTCACGAGAATAAATCAAAATGTCATCGATGAAGACAACAACAAACTGATCCAAAAAGTCGATGAAAACCCGATTCATTAACTCCATGAATACCGCAGGTGCATTAGTCAATCCAAACGGCATAACCACAAACTCATAATGACCATAGCGTGTTCGAAACGCCGTCCTCGCGATATCCGACTCTCGAATCCGCAACTGATGATATCCAGATCTTAAGTCGATCTTGGAAAATACTGAAGCTCCCTGAAGTTGATCTAAGAGATCATCAATACGGGGTAAGGGATACTTATTCTTGATTGTCACCCTGTTCAACTCCCGATAATCGATACACAAGCGAAAAGAACCATCCTTCTTCTTGACAAATAACACTGGTGCTCCCCACGGGGACGCACTCGGTCGAATATAACCCTTCTCGAACAACTCCTCAAGTTGGTTCTTTAATTCCTACATTTCGGTCGGGGCCATCCGGTACGGTGCCTTCGATATCGGGGACGTACCAGGCTCCAACTCAATCGTGAATTCCACATCCCTCTGTGGAGGCAAACCAGGTAACTCGTCTGGAAAAACATCGGCATATTCCCTCACTACTGGAATGTCCGTCAACATTACTGATGATTTCTCGGTTTTGGTCATATACAACCAATAACCAACACACCCCTGATTGAGTAATCTCACTGCTTTCATCAAATTAATGACCTTACCAGAACAGCCGGGATTACCTCCCTGAAACACACATTCAACCCCATCGTCTGAAATGATAGTGATCATACGCTTACGGACACTAATGGTGGCATCATGACGATCCATCCAATCCATACCCAAGATGACGTCGTCCCTCGGCAAATCTACTACGATTAGGTCCGCTGTCCATACACGACCATGAAACTGAATCGGACAATTCTGAATCTCACGATTACCGATAATTCGTCTACCATCAGGTAGGCCAATGACATAAGGCTCACAACTAGTAGCACTACCCAGACGTAGTCTACTCAAACATGACTCGGAAATGAATGAATGCGATGCACCAGTATCAAAAAGGGGACACACATGTTGAGATAGAATATCGAGTGTACCTGAAATTATTCGGGCCTCTGGATCATCGGTCTTCTTCATCTCATAAATCCGGGGCTTGCTAGTCCCGGCACCGGACGCTCCCGTCTGCTGGCTATAGGCTCCACCTTTAGTCGCTCATGTCGTTTTAAACGACGCTGATTGAGTGGCTCGATTCACGAGCAATTTGGCTTAGGGGCACGAGATGACGTCGAGTAGTTTTGGAGTCCCTACGGCAAAACGGGCCTTATGCCCGACAATCCCACAATTATGACACGTGATAGTCTGTCTCGGACACTTGGTACCGAGATGACCAAGATCCCCACATTAAAGCAGTGATGGCCGGCCGCTCGAGACTGAGATTCCGCGGGTTTAGACGACACAGGAGGTTGCTCAGAAAAAGCAGAGCCCGCACGGGGTTTCTTGAAGGTTGTCTGACCGCCTTCAGACTGATTACGATTCTTCGATTTCTTGATAGCATATGAAGGTTGCTGCTTAGCAATCTCTTTAGCAGTAAGCTCATAGGTAAGAGCTTTCTCAATGAATTCAGCCAACGTGGTGTAATTATGATTAAGCAACTGTAGTCTCATACGGGGTTTCAGCCTCTTGCTGAAATACTTAATCTTATCTGCCTCGGAATGAATGCTAGATGAGGCGAACGGAAGAAGTTCCTGAAATTTCTCGGCAATGGCGAGAACATCCTCGTCTGCTGAGGGGTCGGGGGTGAGTAATTCTGACAGTTTGGCCTCTCTGAGTGGGGCTGGGTAATACCTCTCCATCATGAGAGTTTTGAACCGATCCCAAGTACATGATCCTTCAGTGAGATTCAACGACAACCACCAATAGTGTGCGCTCTTACCCAGGTAGTAAGCCGCAACAGAAACTTTGTGTCCTTCGGGACACTCTACCATAGCAAACAACTTCTCGAAATGCTCGAGCCAATGAATGATATCCGCCGGCTCAGATGAGCCCTCAAAAGTAGGTGGCCTTTGGCGAGAGATGTCGCAGATGATATTGCTCACATTCCTCTCTTGCCTCTGAGGTGGCGGCGGAGGAGCCTGTTGATTTTGATTGACGGAGTTATGCATCGTCTCCATCAGCTGTGCCATCTGGGTCATTTGGGCCATCATGCCCTGCATAAAAGCGAGTGGGTCAACCCGGACACCTTCTGACTGAGCCGTGTCCCGGGTACGACTCCCCGTTAGTGAATGATCGTGTCCAGGTGAATGAGTGGCAGCGTCGCTGCTCGATGAATTAGCATTATTTCTCGCGTTTGCACGTGTATTAACACAAGCTCTCGGGATTCGGCCCGCTACACGGCCTCGTCTTCCACGTCCTCTTCTTGCCCTCTCCATACTGAAGTAGGAAAGTCACATGATGATTATATTTCCCGCATGAATATCACGTTATGATTATGACATGAGATGATGAAAATGAGCATACACGCTCTAACATAGTGATTACATGAATGATTAACTGAGGTGACATGATTATCTTGAATAAGTTAACATGATTAATGATTTGATCTTCCTAATCAACAACTGAATAATGAAATGAATTGAGTGATTAACGAGTTAACATGACCGTCCTGGTCAAATGAAAATGATGGTTGAGGATTGTTAACTGATGAATTATGAATGAATGATTCTTGCCAGAAATTATACCATGGCATTAGAAATCTTACAGTTCTTGGTCTGATTGGCTCGGCATTTGCACAGGTCACACGTGACGTGAAAGTCCAATGATACTAGTCTGATGACGATGATTTCAAATGAGACATGACTTGGAGGGTAGTATTCAAAACCACGCTCCGATACCAACTCTGTAACACCCCAAACTAGGCGGATATTACAGTGCCGTGAATCCCCGACTGGGACCCACCAGGCAAATGAAAATGATGAATTAAATAATATAATTATAGTACCGAACCACATTATATTACCAAGTACTCCGATGAGGAGTTTAAGTACAACACACCAGGATGAAACCGAATACTAGTATATTTTATATGGAGATAAAGTACACCACCCTGAACAATTAAACATCTCAAACGGAATTTGCAGCGGAAAATACAAATGACGGAAATGACTGAAATGACTGAAACAAACGGAATGACTAGGGCCCCCTACTAGTATCACTGGGACTCCTCGCCGTCAACATGCTCTTCCCGTGCCTTTGCCTTGCCGTGACCTGAAAACAAAAATCCCCCAACGGGCCGATTACGTAACAACAATCCCAAGGGTTGAAATTACACAATCATGAATTAACTGAAGTTATGAAATATCCTTAGTTATGAATTACGCTGAAGAGGAGTATCATAGTACGCCCGTAATGTTCTGTGCAAGTGTACAAGACGAATGACCGGACACACCCGTCCTTGTACCTAATTAGTCTCACGGAGGTAAGCGTTACCGTGTGCACGGTCCAATGTATCGGTGAACCCAAAACATGACCATCGTGTGCCCGACTAAAAATTCCACACAGCCACACCCGGCCACGCAATATGAACCCAGAAGGTCATATGAACGAGAATGACCACAATGAATACCAATGAATAATAATTCGACAAGGCCAAGATGACTCACCGAGATGAAAATAATAGTGACTTGATTGATAACCTAATGAAATGATTTGGAACCGTCGTTCCTCGTGAATGAAATGATTATTCGATAATTACAAGTCTCAATATGATTAATACCATGATGAATGAGTTATGATTATGAGCAATCAACAACAAAAGGAATGAGTATCCTTTTAACCGAGTAAGAGTTAACTTACTCAATACCGATGACAATGTCCTTCCACGAACAACGTCCTAATAGAGATACCGGTCACTCGAACAACCTTGAATAGCAATAATTACCAACAACCGATCAATACACTTGTCAAGCAACAAAACACGACCAACCCAAAAGTCGATACAACGATAATCAAACTCATAGGGGCATTCTAACAAATACGTAACCAATCACACAACTACGGAAATATCTAATCCCGAATTTATCGAAACCAACACCAAAATGAGTATTTCGAACTAACAAAACACTTCAATGATATCAATAATCCAATAGGAATCCACAATACAAGATTACAACCACATCAATCGGAAAATCCCCAATTAACCGAAGTCAACCCCAAGGGTTCTTGAAATAATTCCGAAAATAGCCATTAAATCCGTAGGAATATATTTATCCAAGGTAGATAATCCATATCTAACATATTCCAATGATAATCCAAGCTTACACGAAGAAATCGGAAGGAAAAACCCAAAAATCTGAAATTCTAGATCCAAGAAATTAATACCTTAGATTCGATGAGATGAGGATGTTGAAATGATGATTAATCCAACAGATAAGCTTGAAGATGATGTTTGATGATTACTCCCCGAAGAACACTCTCCAAATCGCCCGGAATCGCCCGAAAAAACGAAGAGAAATGATAAATGACGGATTAAGGGCTGAACTGTCCTATTTATAGCAATCCCAGTTTAGCGCGCGCTAGCCCCAGCTCTTAGCGTGCGCTAACGGGTGTTTTGGGTAGTCCAGTACCCACTGTCCGAACACGGTAGCGTGCGCTACGTACCTTTTGTAGCGTGCGCTACAACCATACCATTAGCGTGCGTTAATACCCATGGTTAGCGTGCGCTAACGAATATCTGTTGTCCAGTACTGAAGTCCGGAAACCCTCTGCCCTATGATCTGACCTCGGTAGCGTGCGCTACAACCAACATTTACTACTCATAGCGTGCGCTATGAATTAATCCAGTGCAGTCCAATAGCCACTGGACTCAACCTGATCCGTCCTTAGCGCACGCTACACCAAAATTAGCGTGCGCTACTACAACCAATTAGCGCGCGCTACATACCACTCGTAGCGTGCGCTACTTATAACTCACCTGCAGTCCAGTACCTTCTGGACTGCAGCCAGGGTAACATTAGCGTGCGCTAATGTTGAGTGGTAGCGTGCGCTACCTGTACTCCATTAGCGCGCGCTAGAAAGAGTATGTAGCGTGTGCTATCCCTCACGCACATCCCACAATGAAAATGACAATGATGATAAACACGGCACGAACTCCAATTAGATTAGTGATGAACGACGATTGATACACGATACAATTACTCTGAACGGTGAATACCATGATTGAATAGGAGTGACAAATGATGTGAAATTACTAAATGATAAATACCGAATGATAATTACTGAATTACAACCGGGTATTACAGTATGAGAGTCGTGTGCTAGTATCACGGGAGATCATCGGATTCACGCACTTGTAGGTATATCGTTTTGGTTATTCGCTTGTGGCGACGATTTATTGTTTTCGTGATGAGTTGGAAATTTTGCGTTGATCTGTTGTTTGTGGTAGGTTGCAAGTTTCGAGGACGAAACTTATTTTAAGAGAGATAGTATGTAATATCCGAATTTTCAGTATAAAATTTTCACGTTATTTTATCTGAGATATACTGCATAGCTTGGTGTTTATACAGTATGGATAAAATAAATTGAGAACTGAGACAGTCGTATTTGTATAATTGTCGTATTTGGTAGACAACTACATTAAGGATATCGTGTATCAGGTTGCTTTCATTTTTGATATCGGGTATATCATATGAGAATATTATTGGATACAGTATATGTATTCAGTATGCCGTATGTTTGTATTATATATGTCGAGACGTCGGACAGGAACAGTTGGATTTTGGCCAAGTGTAGAAGGCCATTACGTACACTAAGCTTAAGGACTTACATACGCTAAATTCTATGTTTTACGTATGTTTTGCATATGGCATTACGTACGTAACAAGGAGAATCGGACAGGACCGAGTTGTGATCATCTAGTGGGGGCCATGGTCGGCTCTTTTGGCACGGATGTGGATAGGTGAGTCAACAGATGGATTTACGTATGCTATACAGGGTGTATTATGTACGTAATACGAGCATATATTTTAGCAAGTCAACGTACGTATTATGTACGCAATGGATTAAGTGTTACGTACGTTAGGAGGCAGTCGGTCGAGTCGTGGCCGTAAGGACCTGCAGTGCCGCACGTGTTCCAACAGTGAATCGCTGGATGGCCGATCACGGTCGGCAGTGACTCGTTGGGATGGCCGGTTACGGCCGAGAGTGACTCGTAAGGACTGGACGATTACGGCCGTAAGTTTGTGGTCGGGTACGGCCGTAAGGCCTATTACGTATGTAAGGGGGGTTCCAATAACGGCCGTAAGGGTGTCGGCCAAATTGGACAGGAGGGTAGCCATGGTCGGTTACGTCCGTAAGCCATGGCCGGTTACGGCCATAAGGAACCGGCAGGACACAGCTATTTAAGGGCCTGGGAAAGGGTCACTTGGCCATTTTCAGATTTTCTATGTTCTTTTCGCGATCCTTCATCATAAATAGATGGTTTTGATTGGGAATATCATAGAGCAACATTTTTTGGAAGTTTGATTCATGTATAACATCAGTTTCCGCCCGGATCGAAGGTAAGAACACTTAAACTCTTAGTTTTGGGGATTTTTGGAGTTTCATGATGTTGTGGCCGATTTCATTCGTTTTAATTCAGATTATTGATAGAATTTTGTTGTATTCTCGGAATCATTCATTACCTTTGAAGTTTTGTGGAACAAATTCGAGAATTCCTCCGTTAATCAATTAAATTGGATTATGCCCTCAAAGTGTCCGATAAATTGCTTCAATGGGTAGAACTTGGAAAGTTCTATACGTTTTCGTAGAATTGTGATTGAATTGATATCATTGTGATTTAGGAACAAACTTTTTGAAGGAGGTTGGATCGGGACTCTTTTCTTTTGTCGATTTCTTCGCACCGTTTTAATCAAGACAAGTGTTTACTTGTGTATTTCATCTTCTAAGGGGTATTGGATAATCCTCTCTTTGAATTCGGATTTTTGATGTTGTTGTCGATGATTAATTCGTATGGTGCTAGTTTATGGAGTTGTTGTGATGATTCTGGGTATTTACGGGAATTTTGTTAAGGGAAGATAATGAATTGATGATCAATGTCTTGATTATGTTGTTATGATTATGGAATCATAGTATTCTCGATGTTCTTTGTAATAATGTTGCGATTCTTGATGTTAGGAGGGTCGTATATTGGACAATATGATAACATACATCTTGAATTATGAATAAAGATTGTTTAGATGTTAGAACACATCGGATTATGTCGTTTGAGGATTTTGAATGTGATGTCGGAATAAGTTGTGTTCTTAAGGAACTCTTGGATTATATGATTTGATGAATATGTTTAAGAGGTGTTGGTATTTTGGATATGAATATGGAATATTCATATCTAGAACTAAGTTATGTGTTTTGGTACAATATTCGTATAGGAATACGAATATGGTTCCGGGTTTGATAAGATTATGATCCACTTTTGAGTTTGAGAATTCATCCGTATTGAACAAGTGTTCAATTCGGATAATGGAATTATTTGACACCCTTTGAATATGATTATCTAATAATGTCGAACTAATCGGATCGTCCGGACTGATGATGATAATCGGTAATTATTTTTTTATTTTGAATTTACAAGGAGGAAACTTGTATCCGTATTTAAGATCGAATTTGGAATTGGTAATGCTTAGACCCTTGTTATTGGTTTAATTTGATTATTGATATGATTATCGGATTATGAATTGTGTTGTGGTTTTGAATTCGTGATTGATTGATTTGGGTTGTTTTGGATTTGTGTTTAATCGGGATATTGTGGAACCGTTGGGTTTATTGCTCGATTATATTGATTATCGAGTTGCGGCTTGTATTATGATTATGAGTTCGAAATTATTTGAATTGTATTGTTCGGTTTTGTGTATGATCGAGGTATTGTTGAGCCGTTGAGTTTGATTGGTTGGCTATGTCTATTATTGATTGTTATCGGATTGTTGTTGATTGATTACCTCAATATGTTGATATGTTTGATCGTGGTTTATGACTGTTGTGTTGCGGTTGAGGTCAAAGGGTTCGTAGATTGCTCTTCGTCGGGGCTGAGGAGCTCATGGACGAAGGCAATAGATTTTGGTAACGACTTCGTGGTATCGGTATCGAGGCAAGTTATACTTGTTCAGTTTACAATATTTAATGAATGATTTTGATTTCATTTCATTTATAATTCATATAGCAATGATATTGTAAATATAAGTTGTGTAGGTCACAAGTCGTCCAGAAACAAGTCTAGAGGGGGGGTGAATAGACTTGTTGAAACTCTTGAACTCTTTTTCTCGAAGAGTGAGTTTCTTCAGCTGATGATCAAACAAATGACTAGGAGTCGTTTGTTCTTGGATATGTGCGGAAGTCAGCTGATGACGAATATAAATTAACTTAATGAAACACTTAACAATGGATGCAGCAGTTAGAGTATGATTCAGTAAAAAAGTAAATAACACAGGCAGTTATAGTGGTCTCAGAGGTGGGGTAATCCTCTACTAATCCACTTTTCTCCAAACCAGTTGGAGATGAATTCACTATAATTGTCAACCAGTGATAAAGATTACAGTGATTCACAACACACTACAACAGCTTCCAACCAGTGGAATTCCGTGCCGTTGTACACACTTGACTACCTTGCAGCTCTTGATCCTCGATCCTCGGATGCCTTTACAGTCTGCTACTTCAACCAGTGAAGTACCCCGTACTCAAGATTTAAAGACAAGAGTGTTTGTCTTCTCCAACTAAAGAGCTTCCTTGAATATGAACTTTTTGGATCTGCTCTTTTTCACGATGCTATTTGATTGCTTGAGATTGCTTTGTTTGCTTTGATCGCTAGAGTATATGTTCGCACCGGTAGTTTGCTCAGTTTCAAATCTTCGGATATATATAGATCACGATCTCTGAGCTTCTTCCTTGTAGCCGTTGCAAATCTTTGAACAAATCCGTCCGTTGGAGAGAGACTTCATTGTTTAATCTTTTCTGAACGTTGCAAGGCTGGATTCCCATTATTTAATTTTATCTTCCGACCGTTGTGAGGACTTCTGCATGTGAGCGCCGAATCTTTTGAATATAAAAGGATTAAAGTCTTCACGGTGGGTCAGGATGATTTAATTAAATCATATCTCTTGCGGGAATCACTCCAATTTGTCTCTTCACGTTGCTTGTGAGCTTTCCGTAATATTTGACTTTTCAAAGCATGCTGACGTGGATTTGGAGTACTAGGTGTAGTTGAGTAGACGATGTGCAACTTACTTCTCTGCAGTAGGTCGTCTCGGTGTATCTTGTTTGAGACTTGTCGATCAGGTGACTTCCCGAGGTTCCTCATTGATCTGGTCAAACTTCTCGACAAGTTTTAGTTGACCGGGGCTACTCGATTGGAGTCACTGTACTTCTCGATGGACTAGGCGTACTTTAGTACTTAGCCGATTTTCAGCCTAACTAACTTTGGCCTATAGAAGACACTCATTTGGTTCTTCTTTACATATTGCCAATTTTATACTTAACACATTTTGGCCTATGGAAGATACTCATTTGGTTCTTCCTTACATTTTGCCAATTAATAAACATTTGATTTTAAATTAATGACATCATCAAAATCTAACAAGTATTCCTAACAAATTCCCCCTATTTTGATGATGGCAAAACTAAGTAAGAAATCAAATGGCCAAGTCTGCACTTAAGTGCAAGACAAAACTGAAATCAGTCTAATATTGAGACAACTGGAAAATTGTCATTCAACAGACTGTTCATAAAAATTTTCTGACTTTATCATTGGAATTATACAAGATTGTTTTAAGTACAGAAAAATAAAATTACAAGTAAGAAAATATTTTAAGGTCATCTGCCTCTTCCTCTGCCTCTTCGAATAGGCTGCTTGGCAGGTCTGAATGGTTTGGCTCCGATAGGTCTTACCTTGACTGGAGCAAGGCCATACTTTCTCTTCACAACCAGTGCTGCGAAGTCCTGCTCCTGCTGAGATCTGAATTTGTTCTCAAGGCAGACAAGCTTGATTTCCTCCTGAAGTTGTAGCTCATCAAGTTCACCATCCATGCGGATTGGTGCTTCTTCAGCTCTGAATTTAGGGATCATGGGAAATGCATTTTGCTCTTTTGCGTACTTCTTTAGAACAGCCCAAAGCTTAGGATGAACCTCTTCCATCCAGTTTATGAAAATCTCATTTGGTGAGAGTTTGTAATATTGAAGTAGTTCCCAGAAATAAAAGTCTCGGGAACTTCTTCCTAGCAGCTCCCCATATTTCAAGAGCTTCAAGTGGGCAGAAATCTTCAACATACCATAGCTCCAGACCTTCCCATTCAAGAGTAGGTTCAAAGCCGCCTCTGGTCCTTCTGCGCTTCCCTTCAGGCTGGTCAGCCTTGTCTTCTTGATCTACAGCTTCCTTCCTTTTTAGGCTAGAGGGTCCTTCAAGTGGGGACATCCCGCTTTTTCTTACTTGATTTCTCTCTCTTCCCCCGAATCCTCTCTTCCCCCTTTTTGCCGCATCAATGAGTGTTGTCAATCGTTGCTCCATGCGGCTCATCCAATCGACATGCCAAAAGGCATTACGTTGTTTGTAGGAGGAGGAGGCCGAGGATCTCTCTCTGACAGGTGTCAATCTTGGCATTAATGGTCGAAGATCGGGGGTGACTCGAGTTGATAGCGACTCCCCAATGGTGTCTCTTACAATTTGCTTGATCGGCTCGGTCATGGTAGGGGATAAGCGAGGCGATGGGGAGTGTTCTCCCGATCCTTGAGAATGGAGCCACTAGACTGAGGCTCTGGCCGCAGTGGTAGGTCGATTGAGTCTTCTCAGGGTCCCCGACTGGAGTCCTCTGCCCGGCTCTGCGTCTAGGTCCGTGTCTGGGGAGGTACAACAATCCTATCTGCAGCCTTCGTTGGTAGGCTCGGCTCTGCTCGGCTCCTTTTCTCTTTCTTCCTCTTTCCCTTCTTCTTCTTCAGATTTCTCTTTTTCTTCCTCCTCATCTTCTTCTTTCTCTTCTTCAGATTTCTCTTTTTCTTCCTCCTCATCTTCTTCTTTTTCTTCTCCAGCCGCCACACCAGCTCCTCCTTCACCTCCATCATCATTATTATCATCATCATCATCATCATTTTTCTCATCATCATCCTTCTCGTTTTCTCTTTCATCATCTTCATCCTTCTCCTTATCTTCTTCTTCTTTTTCCTGCTCCACTTCTTCTCCTTCTTCATCTTCTTCATCATCCACTTCTTCTGTTTTCTCAATCTCCTCTGTCTCCTTTTCAACTGGTATGTTTTCTTCAGATTCTTTTTCTTTTTCATCCTCTTCAACCAACTTGATAATTTCATTTTCTTCATCAACTTCTTCTATCCTAATCTCCTTTTCTACTTTCTCCTCATCCTCTTCCTCTCCAAAACTACCATCAAAGATACTGAGCATTATAGAGTGGATAAAATGGTCCATGTTTGTCTCAAAATGTGACATGAACCAGTTATCCTGGAGGAGTAAGGCTAAATCTGACTCTTTGCAAAAATCAGTCAGAACATCCTCCGTGGCTTGGGGGTATTCCCAACCACTAGTTTCAAAAAAAATTTGAAAATTTGTAAAGGACATGGTTTTAAAAGTTTTCCACTCTTTAAAAATATTTACGAAAGAGTGTTTTTCTGCTTGTGGCTTGACAAGCTGAAGTTGTTCTATGGAGAGATTAAAAGTATTATTTTCTAAAAGATTGAATGTGTAATCTGCTTCAGGGATAGATATAACAAGACCTGCTTCCTCTTCTTCGGTCATGTACACTGGAGGAGTAATGACAGGTACAATTCTAGTTTCGGTATCTGGTGCAGGCTGGTCCGGATGAACTGGTGACTGAACTGATGGGCTGGCATAGTGCTCAGGCTGCTCTCCTTCGCTGAACTGCAGCTTCCTTGGCCTCTTTGGAGAGGGTTCAGGTGATGACTGCAGGTTGGAAGGTCCTTCTGGGGCTGGTCCCCTTCTCTTGAATCGGAAGGCGATAGGTGTATCATCAGACTCATTCTCGGACTCGACTGCAGTTCCGATCTCAGCTGCAGGTTGGTCCGAGTCTGATAGATCGTATCTTGGGCAAAAGCTTGTGTCTGGCAAATCCTTCAACAACTGGGCTGCCCTCCCAGTGACTCCAACCTTCTTCTTATCATGGTCCATGTGACCAAGCCTCTTGTTTGGGTGGAAAGGGTCAATGTTTCCCTTGGCCACTCCAGTCTGCTCCAAGAACCAACTAAGATGCGTTCCGAACGCCAACTTAGTCTTGAACTTCTTCTCTCCCTCAAGCCATTCGACCTTGTTCACCTCGCGAACAAGTTGCCTGAAAATGTAATCGTCCCAATCAACTTCCTCTCGTTGAATTAACGCACCCAACACCATGAATTTTGAAGATGATAGTTGGTCATAGCTTCCTGCCATTCCCATAACTATTTTGTTTGTGATGTCCAAAGCAACTCGATAGACCCTCTTCAACTCATTTCTCTTCGCGGTAAACTTCAATTTCTCAGGGACATTTTCGAGCTTAATCGTCTTCCACGTTTCGGCGGGTGATTGTTTGAGTGCTTCGACCGCCAAACCGCGATGTTTCATCCCGAATACAGAGCGAATCTTCTCTGTATCTATGGTGACTGGTACTCCACCGACCGTGCTCTGAATCTCGTGCTGAATCAGGTAAGCGTTGCGATAAAATTCAACCACATCTTCCTTGAACAAGTGTTGAGGGTTGATTTCGAGAAACGGGTAGATTCCGTTCAGTTTCATCGCCCGGATTAAGTCGAGCATGTCAAAGTCCTCTAGATTTGCTTCCAGTAATCTTTCGAAATTGACGACCATGGAGAAGATGACCTGGTCCTTCATCGCCTTCAAGTTTGCTCCGTCAAAAGATGCCATTTCTGCAAAAAGATTTTAGGATTTAGTGTATATTTTGCTCTGTAAATTTTTAGGGTTTCTGAACGCGTAAAGAGTAAAGTGAAAGGGTTTTCTTCCTTATAAAGAAGATGAAAGGACGTTTGGATTAGTTTATTATAAGTTTAAACGGTGGTACGCCTTTTCATATTCTTTTGAATTTCAAATTTGAATCGGTGGCCCCATTTAAAATTTGACGGTTGATTCTGATTGGCCACCGTAGAGGTTAATTAAATGGGCGTGTGACGCGTGTATTTAAAATTGCCACTAGGCTTATAAAATGTATTTTTAAATGCTATTTCTTAAGCCAAAATAATATTTTAAATATGACAGATAATAATTAAAAATTTAGAGATTAGTTTAGAAAACTTAGGTAGTCGATTTGTTATTTGTTGACCGCTCTGCTACGGGTGAGTTTGACCTCTACTTTGGTATTCGTACGCCTAAGTTGCTTCGTCTGGCCTTCGTCTTCTCGCCTGCATCAGCTTAGGCTGATTCTGAGGGTCCGTCCTTCCTTCAACTTGCTTCAGAACTAGATTCCCAATCTAGTAATCCAAGGTCTCTGCTAAGCTCTAGGAATCTTTCTTCTGGCAGGGGTTTGGTGAAGATGTCAGCTATTTGGTAGTCTGTGCTGACTCTTTCAACTCTAACCCTTTTGTTAAGCACATGGTCTCGAATGAAATGGTGCTTAACGTCAATGTGCTTCGTCCTTGAGTGCAAAACCGGATTGTTGGTTATTGCAATAGCACTATTGTTGTCACACCATATAGGAACTTCGTTGGCAATAATATTGTAGTCCCTTAATTGTTGTCTGATCCATAGAATTTGTGCACAACAGCTACCTGCAGCTAGGTATTCTGACTCTGTAGTGGAGATAGAGTTAGAAACCTGCTTCTTGCTAAACCAGGATATCAGTCTGGTTCCTAGGAATTGACACGTTCCACTAGTGCTCTTCCTATTGATTTTGCATCCGGCGAAATCCGCATCTGAGTATCCTGATAGCTCGAAGTTGTCATCTTTGGGGTACCATAGTCCAACATTAATGGTAGACTTTAGGTACTTGATTATTCTCTTGGCTGCATCTAGGTGTGATTGCTTCGGCTTGGACTGGAATCTTGCACAAACTCCAACTGCATATGATATGTCTGGCCTACTTGCAGTTAGGTACAGAAGAGATCCGATGAGTCCTCTGTAGTGGGTTGAGTCCACTGATATTCCCGCCTAAATGCATCTAGGTGAGTGCTTGTGCTCATTGGAATTCTTGCGGGTTTGGCTGATTCCATTCCATATCTCTTGATGAGATCTCGGGTATATTTTGCCTGGTGATGAAAATTCCTTTTTCCCATCTGCTTAACTTGTAATCCGAGAAAGAAGTTAAGCTTTCCCATCATACTCATCTCAAATTCTCCTTGCATGAGGTTGGAGAATTTCTCGCATAGTTCTGGATTGGTTGACCGAATATGATGTCATCCACATAAATCGAACTATTAGAATGTGGCCTTCGTGCTCCACTCTGAATAGGGTCTTGTCCACTTTTCCTTTGCAAAATCCATTTTTCTCAAGAAACACAGACAGGTGTTTCATACCATGCTCTCGGTGCTTGCTTGAGTCCATACTGAGCTTTCAACGACTTATAGACTTTGTCTCCTTTGACAAAACACAGGGGTTGCTCTACATAGACTTCTTCTTCTAGGATTCCATTCAGAAACGCACTTTTTACATCCATTTGGTAGACTTCAAAATCCTTGAATGCAGCATATGCGAGGAATAGTCTGATGGCTTCTAATCTTGCAACAGGTGCATAAGTTTCATCAAAATCTATTCCCTCACATTGTGCATATCCTTTTGCTACGAGTCCTGCTTTATTCCTAACAATGACTCCGTCTTCATCACTCTTGTTTTTATACACCCATTTGGTGCCAATAACTTTCTTGTGATTAGGTGCATGCATTAGTTCCCAAACTTTGTTTCTCTCCATCTGCTCCAATTCCTCTTGCATGGCATTAATCCATGAATAATCTTCCAAGGCTTGTTCTGTAGTCTTGGGTTCAATTTGTGACATGAAACATGAGAACATCGCCATTCCTGCTGGTAGAGTTGACTGTCTTGTCTTGACTCCATCGATCAACTTTCCGATGATTTCTTGAATTGGATGATCCTTGAGCCATTTGGGGATCTCGTCCTCTTCGGGTTTGTTCCCCTGTTGGATTGCTCTGGTGGTTGTCTGCATCTGCTGGATTAAGTGCAATCGATCGGCTACCGCCTTGTCATCTGCAGACTTGGTTACGAGCTGAGATGAGTCTTTGTCGGCTCATTTGGGTCTTCTTCCGGCAAGCTGGATCGGATAGGTTTGGTGATCTGTCGATCTGCGATTGGGTCTTCATCGGCTGCGGTTGGGTCATCAGTGATCTGCAGTGAGTCCACCATTCCAGTGTCATGTCTGATGACTTCTTCAAGGGTTCTTGACTTGAGCTTGTTCTCAATTTGCTCAAGTTGTTTCTGTACTCAACGATAGATTCATCAAAAACAACATGGGGTGTTTCCTCCATAACTAAGGTTCTTTTGTTGAAAACTCTATATGCCTTGCTTCTTTGGGAATATCCCATAAATAGACCATCATCGCTTTAGCATCAAAGGCATTTAGTGTGTTTTACCGTTGTTGTGGATGAAACACTTACAACCAAAAACATGAAAGTAAGCAACGGTAGGAGTTCTAATATTCCAAACCAAATAGTGAGTTTTTCCATGTCTCACTACTAACATACTCCTCTACTGGTTGTGGCAGGCAGTGTTAACAGCTACAGCCAAGAACCTCTTCGGTAGGTCCGCTCGCAATCATGGACCTTGCCGCTTCCTTCGTGGTTCTGTTCCTTCTTTCAGCAACACCATTCTGTGGGCGTCACATTGCAGAGCTCATCTTTGGATCTCATTCGATCGCTGAAATCGATTATCGCCTTGTTGAGAAACTCTCCTCCTCTATCCGATCTGATCTTGATTATGGAGAGGGATTTCTCATTCGGATCCTTCTCGGCTCGGGTAACTTGGTCAAGGTTTCACTTTTCTTGTATAGAAAAATGATCCAAGTGTACCTTGAATAATCATCTACAATCACAAGAGCATGCTTTATGCCGCTCAAAGTCCTTGGCTTGATAGGACCAAATAGATCCTTGTGGAGTAGATCTAAGATCCTTGTTGTGAGCGTTGTAGGTGCCGGCTTGACGATGCCTTGGTCCGCTTTCCCTTCGACATGCATCGCAGAGTGCTTCCTTCTTGAATGCTTCATTTGGAAGTCCTCGACCCGACTTCGAGAGCTAATCTTGTTGATGGCTTTGAAGTTCAGTGACATAGTCTTTTGTGCCACACCATCCATTCTCGGCTACGATCTTGGATAGAAAACAGGAGTTAGGTGTTCTGTGTTCCAAACAATCATGTATACATCACTTCTTCGGAAACCTTGTAGCTTTATTTCTCCAGATAAGATGTCTATCACCATACACTTCAAGATGGTGAAGACTACTAGATTCTTCTCGTCGCAGAACTGGCTTATGCTCAGGAGGTTGTATTTGAGACCTTTGACATAATGGACTTTGGATATGACAATGTTTCCTCGGTGCAACTCTCCAAAGCCTTTTGTCTGTCCTCTAGAGCTATCTCCAAAGGTTACATCGGGACCTCTTTCTTTGATATATTTGTTCATCATCCTCTTGTTCCCGGTCATGTGCCTTGAGCATCCAGAGTCTACAAACCACTCTTCACCTCCAAAATTTGAGCTTGAGGAGATGTGGTTGTAGTCCTTCCACCTCTTCTCTTCATCAGCCAAGTTTGCCATCAGGCAATCATATTCCTCGTCGTCATCAGAAAAGAAACCGCCGCTTGATTCGACATGCTCCTGGTCTTCTCCGATGAGAGCTTTTCTTCCGTCTTCCTTTCTCGCCACCTCCTTCTTGGTTTCATCCTTCTTGAGCTCGGGACAATCCATTTGGATGTGTCTATTTTATGACAATTGTAGCATTCAACTTTCCGACTTCCACCTTCCGGTTCCTTCTTGGGTTCTCCTTGTAGTTTTCTTATACTTGGAGTAGTTCTTTACAAGTTCTTGAACCTTTGCATAATGAAAGCCATTTCCTCCTCAAAATCTAGCGGATTTGGAGGTTTCACATCGACAGGCTCTTAGCGAGGACTCACTGCAAATGCGATTCCCTTCTCTGAGGCTCGATTGAGGATGAG
This sequence comes from Orobanche coerulescens, assembly GCA_033398695.1. Classification (NCBI taxonomy): domain Eukaryota; kingdom Viridiplantae; phylum Streptophyta; class Magnoliopsida; order Lamiales; family Orobanchaceae; genus Orobanche; species Orobanche coerulescens. The sequence continues at coordinate 114,488,627 of CM065816.1, forward strand.
CTTGGAAGCTCGAACTCATAAGCCTTTAGATCGAGAACAGCTCCTGAATCTTTATCTTATTCAGTCTTTGGATTCTCTCATAGCTACAACCTTCATGCTCCATTCTGGATTTAGAGATCTGAGGACCTTAAGTGCCATTTCCCTGTTGCCATAGGTTTTGCCCAGGGAGTTGATTTCATTGATAATTTCAGTGAACCTTGTGTCCACTTGGTCTATTGATTCTCCATTCTTCATTTTAAAGTTGTCAAACTTTTGGATAGCTATTGACAACTTGTTCTCCTTGATCAGCTCCGTTCCTTCACACATTAGGGCTAATGTGTCCCAAATCTCTTTGGCATTCTTACAATTTTTGATTTTGACCATTGTGGATTTGTCAAGAGTTTGGTATAGCACATCTCTGGCCCTGTTGTCAAGATTGGCCAGCTTTCTCTCTTCGGGGGTCAGCTCCGTTCTCTTCTTAGGAATCTTTTCGGGCCTCCCAGCTGCGATTTCCTCGGGCGTGTTGTCCTTCTCGAAAATGAATGGACCGTCTTCAATGATGCACCACATGTCGTCATGGATTGAAGATAAATGTGCCTGCATTCTTATCTTCCAGAGATCATACTCGTCAACTGAAAAGACAGGTAGTCTAGAGTGCATGTGTTCCATTATAACGTGAGAGATAAGATATATATCTTAATATAGATCTGTTCGTGAAAAAATGAACCAACCTCTCGATACCACTTGTAGGTCACAAGTCGTCCAGAAACAAGTCTAGAGGGGGGGTGAATAGACTTGTTGAAACTCTTGAACTCTTTTTCTCGGAGAGTGAGTTTCTTCAGCTGATGATCAAACAAATGACTAGGAGTCGTTTGTTCTTGGATATGTGCGGAAGTCAGCTGATGACGAATATAAATTAACTTAATGAAACACTTAATAATGGATGCAGCCGTTAGGGTATGATGCAGTAAAGCGATAAATAACACAGTGATTATAGTGGTCTCGGAGGTGGGGTAATCCTCTACTAATCCACTTTTCTCCAAACCAGTTGGAGATGAATTCACTATAATTGTCAACCAGTGATAAAGATTACAGTGATTCACAACACACTACAACAGCTTCCAACCAGTGGAATTCCGTGCCGTTGTACACACTTGACTGCCTTGCACCTCTTGATCCTCGATCCTCGGATGCCTTTACGACCGCTACTTCAACCATGAAGTACCCCGTACTCAAGATTTAAAGACAAGAGTGTTTGTCTTCTCCAACTAAAGAGCTTCCTTGAATATGAACTTTTGGATCTGCTCTTTTTCACGATGCTATTTGATTGCTTGAGATTGCTTTGTTTGCTTTGATCGCTAGAGTATATGTTCGCACCGGTAGTTTGCTCAGTTTCAAATCATCGGATATATAAAGATCACGATCTCTGAGCTTCTTCCTTGTAGCCGTTGCAAATCTTTGAACAAATCCGTCCGTTGTAGAGAGACTTCATTGTTTAATCTTTTACGAACGTTGCAAGGCTGGATTCCCATTATTTAATTTTATCTTCCGACCGTTGTGAGGACTTCTGCATGTGAGCGCCGAATCTTTTGAATATAAAAGGATTAAAGTCTTCACGGTGGGTCAGGATGATTTAATTAAATCATATCTCTTGCGGGAATCACTCCAATTTGTCTCTTCACGTTGCATGTGAGCTTTCCGTAATATTTGACTTTTCAAAGCATGCTGACGTGGATTTGGAGTACTAGGCTGTAGTTGAGTAGACTGATGTGCAGCTTACTTCTCTGCAGGTAGGTCGTCTCGGCTGTATACTGTTTGAGACTTGTCTGATCAGGTGACTTCCCTGAGGTTCCTCGGCTGCAGTCTGGTCAAACTTCTCTGACAAGTTTTAGTTGACCAGGGCTACTCTGATTGGAGTCGGCTGTACTTCTCTGATGGACTAGACTGTACTTTAGTACTTAGCCGATTTTCAGCCTAACTAACTTTGGCCTATAGAAGACACTCATTTGGTTCTTCTTTACATATTGCCAATTTTATACTTAACACATTTTGGCCTATGGAAGATACTCATTTGGTTCTTCCTTACATTTTGCCAATTAATAAACATTTGATTTTAAATTAATGACATCATCAAAATCTAACAAGTATTCCTAACAAGTTGTCGGGATGATGGTTTGTATATTGTGCCTTGGTTTGGATTAAATCATAATGTATATGGTTTAAATGTGTTGGTGAATATGAAGATCTGAGTTATATTTGGTCAGTGATATGGAATGTCGGATATCGAGGCTGGTTTACCATGTCGACATTGATGTCAGGATGGTGGTTTGTTGGTATAAATGGACTTTACCTATTTCGGGATTATTCGTATAACTGTGCATTCGTTCAGGGATGTTGGTTCGTGGAAAGGATATTGTCTTCGACTTTGAGGTAATTTAAGTATTGTTCAGTTATGAAGATAATTATTATGTTGAGTTGTTGTATATGTTGTACGATGATGATTCATATATTGGGATTTGTAATGATTATTTCGTTGAGGGATGATGATCCCAGGGCTGATTGTATTGAGATCGTTGATCATGTTGATCATTTGTCGGGGATGATGATCCCAGGATTGTTGTTTTGGATATTGATTAGTCGTGTCGACTTTTCTTTGTCAGTTTGTCTTTGTTCACTTCAGTGAGTCTTTTGATCCTTATTGGATATGTGATTATTTGAGTTTCGTTGTCATGTTGCATCGTGACATATCTAGAATCATATATGCATTCTGATTGGTTATTGTGTAGGATTTTTAGCTGGGCACACTATTGTTATGTGTTGATATTTCCACAATGAACCGTGCACACGAGACGTAGTTCGTGAGGCTAATTAGGTACATCGTCCCATGTATATTCTGGATTCCGTATACGGGGTGGACATGTGCACTGACACATTTTCGGATCGGGCGTACTGTGATGTCCATTTTTGAGCCATATTGTTTAGTCGTTCATAGTCCATGTATGATTGGATATGTTCGACGGTTTGCGACTTGTTGTTCATACACCCGAGGGGTATGTTCGACAGTCGGAGTTATTTCTTTGAGATCTATTATTGTTGATCATTTGGAGTTTACCTTGTTGATGGTATTCTCGATTATTGTTGGTCCTTTGTTGATCATTTGGAGTTTACCTTGTTGATGGTATTTGTTAGGCGTATTTTTATACGCTTATTTATCATTATTTTGTAGTGTTTTGGTGAGTGAAATCGTCTAAATGAGTTTTTAATGCTTTAATTTTGTATGATTGACAGGAAATTAAAGTCCGGAAGCTAAAACGAGGCAAAACGGGCGAAAACGGCAAAACTGGACTATGAGCCGCGGCACAAGGAAGCTGAGCCGGGGCACAGGAAGACACCACCAAGGGCGAGTAATCAGATTTCTGTGCCGCGGCACACTGTGAGCCGCGGCACAGAAGAATTTATTTACGCCCAGGTATTCAGCTTTTGGCGATGTGCCGCGGCACAGGTTTAGTGAGCCGCGGCACACTTAGCGGGTGTTATAGGTCTGCGCGGATTTTGGGCCGTTTCAAAGCCAGTTTTCGACCGATTGATACGGACGCGTTTTACTGATGTGCTGAGCTATAAATAGGGTTTAAGACCCTAATTTAATTATCTTGGAATCATTGGATCTAAAACCTTGGAGAGCTTAAGCTTGGAGACGGCAGAAGAGGAGGAAAGCAGAAGAATTCAAGGGCAGAAGGCGGAAGCTGAAGAACGGAGGAATCCGAGCTTCATCTGCGTTTGAATTTTATGCTTTCGTTTATTTATTCTGTATATTCAGTTTTTAGTATGTCAGGCTAAAGCCCTAATCTAGTGTTTTGATGAAACCTTTGTTTTGACGAATTGATTGAGATTATCCAATTTATTACCTTTTTATTGAGTTTTCCCAATTATGTTTAATGCTTGCAATTATCTGGCCAATAGTTGTATTGATTAAATCATTCACTTCGAATCGGGAGAGGAGATTTGGTGAGGAACTATTGGTGAGGACCGTTTTATTCTGTGAGATAGGAATATACTCATAGGAACTACGTGGCCTTTAGGAGATTTCATGCTTTTTGCCTATCGACGAGATAATTCACCTAGGGATAGAGTGCGTTAGTCGCCGTTAGATAAATCTATTGACCTCGGGAGAGGCGGTAGAATATATTAGCAATCTCCGCCTTTAATAAATTGGGAAAATTATTTATTATGGATAATCGAGAGTAAATTCGGATAAACTAAGGTGGATTCAGAACCCTAGACGTATTTATCATTTGATTTCTTTTATCCAAGATATTGTTTTCTACTGCTTAGTCTTTTAGTATTTCTTTTAGTTATTAATCGCAAAAACCCAACTTCGTTTGTTCAAATAAAATTGGAATACGAAAACATCGGTAGTTAGAAATAAAATCCTCGTGGGAACGATACTCTACTTATCACTTTATTACTTGTAAACGATGACGTGCACTTGCGTGTAGGAAATATCGCAACAAGTTTTTGGCGCCGTTGCCGGGGATTTTAATTTTCTAATATCGGTTTAAGTATTTCCAGTCTTAATTTGAACGTTTTATTTTTATTTTTGTGTATTTAATTTCGTTTATTTGTTTTTCCTTTCAGGACCTTTCGTGCAGTGCATGAGAAGACTCGGTAATGAAGGCCTACTACCTTTGGACACCGAGCTCGAGCGCACTCTAAGAAGGAACAAAAAGGAGAAAAGAGAGTTGCAGACGACGGTCAAGATGGCCGAGAATATCGAAATCCGAGGAGGAGACAACCAAGTGCGGCAAGTTCAACCGGAACTAGCTCTTAGAGATTATGCCATGCCGCAGGTCAACGCTAATTTTTCGGGAATTCGGCGTCCCACTATCCAAGCAAATAATTTTGAGATCAAGCCCGCCATTATTCAGATGGTGCAGGCGAGCCCATTCTGTGGACTACCGAAGGACGACCCGAATGCCCATATTACTTCCTTCCTTGAGATATGCGACACGTTCAAGACTAATGGTGTCACCGACGATGCCATCCGATTGAGGCTTTTCCCTTTCTCTTTGAGGGATAAAGCAAAGTTTTGGTTAAATTCCTTACCGCCGGGGTCGATTACAACATGGGAGAGGTTAGCGCAAGCCTTCCTTGCCAAATTTTTTCCACCAGCTAAGACGGCGAGGTTGATAAACGAGATAACCACTTTTGCCCAGTACGATATGGAATCGCTCCACGAGGCGTGGGAGCGATATAAAGAATTGCTACGAAGATGCCCTCATCACGGCATTCCTGATTGGCTTCAGCTTCACACGTTTTATAATGGTTTGAGTGCTTCTACACGCACTCTCGTGGATGCGGCCTCTGGTGGGACCTTCATGGGAAAATCTATGGCCGAGGCACACGTGCTTTTGGAAGACATGGCCGAAAACGCATACCAATGGCCATCAGAAAGATTGACACCGAAGAGAGTCATGGAAGTTTCAAGCAATGATCCGATTTCGACCTTGTCAGCTCAAGTCGCCGCTTTGACACAACAGCTCCAAACATTTTCGCACGCACCAGCCCCCATTACCATTGAGACATGCAATTGGTGTAACGGATCACACCCGAGCGCGGAATGTCTAGTTGGAAATCCGTTCGAGCAACATCAGATGGAGCAAGCTCAATTCGTGGCCAATGGAAATCGACAAAGCAATTTTTACCCCAGCACTTATAATCAAGGGTGGAGGAATCAACAAAATTTTCCATGGAGAAATGGGCAAGCTATGAAGCCTCCACAACCTCACTTCGTGCAACCCCCACAGCAGCCCCCTCAATCACCAAAGGTATCTTTGGAAGATGCTCTTGCTCAATTGGCGGCTAACACAAGCCAATTCATGACCCGCACCGAGACGACCCTCCAAAATCATTCGACCTCCATCCGAAATCTAGAAACACAAATGGGGCAGATTGCTAATTTATTGTCCTCTCGGTCTCAAAGTGCCTCGCCCAGCGCAGCCGAAGTGAAATCAAAGGAAAATGTGCAAGCGATCGAATTACGAAGCGGAAAAGAGTTAAAAGGGCAGCCTAGTTTTGACAAAGAGCAGCAGATCGAGCAAAACGAGAAGGAAAAGGAAGAGGCGCCCAAGCCAAAGGAAGTATCGACTACTCAGCCCACTCCTCAAATTCCATTCCCACAGCGCTTCCAAAAGCAAAAACTGGACAAGCAGTTTTCAAATTCCTAGACGTTTTCAAGAAATTGCACATAAACATTCCGTTCGCCGACGCATTAGAACAGATGCCGAGTTACGTCAAGTTCATGAAAGAGATCTTGTCCAATAAACGAAAGCTTGAGGAATATGAGACGGTCGCTTTAACGGAGGAGTGCAGCGCTATTTTACAAAAGAAGCTCCCACCCAAATTGAGAGATCCGGGAAGTTTCACAATCCCTTGCATCATCGGAAATTCATCTTTTGAGAGAGCCCTATGCGATCTCGGGGCCAGTATAAATCTTATGCCCCTTTCTATTTTTAAAAAGTTGGAGATTGGGGAAGCCAAGCCGACGACAGTCTCTCTACAATTGGCCGATAGATCCATCAAATATCCGAGGGGTGTGATAGAGGACGTTTTAGTCAAAGTTGATAAGTTCATTTTTCCGGCCGATTTCATCGTACTTGACATGGAAGAAGACCAAGATATTCCAATTATTTTGGCAAGACCATTTTTGGCAACAGGTCGAACGTTGATTGATGTGGAAAAGGGAAAGCTGACTTTGCGTGTTCAAGAGGAACAAGTAACGTTCAATATTTTTCGATCCGTAAAATATCCAAGTGACGCTGAAAATTGCTTCCAAGTTGACGTCATTGATTCGTGCGTGAGTAGAACTTTTCGAGAAAATTATCCACGCGATCCATTGGAGTCCGTTTTGATTGGGGCTGTTTCTGAACCAAATAGAGAGCATGCCGCCTACGTACGACACATGGATGCTTCCCCGCCAATTTTTATTCGTAAACCATTCGAGGAGCTAGGAAGTTCACTAACTCGACCGACCCCATCGATTGAAAAACCTCCAAAATTGGAACTCAAAAAGCTGCCACCTCATTTGAAATATGCATTCCTGGGGCCCGACAACTCCCTTCCAGTTATTCTTTCGGCCACTTTAGCAGGAGATCAAGAGGCAAAATTATTAAGAGTTTTGAGGGAGTACAAATCTGCTCTTGGATGGTCTATTGCGGATATTAAGGGGATCAGCCCATCAATTTGCATGCACAAGATTTTGATGGAGGAAGACTACAAACCATCCGTGGAGCATCAACGTCGGCTAAATCCTAACATGAAGGAGGTGGTAAAAGTCGAGGTTTTAAAACTCGACGCAGTATGATCTTTCCAATTTCGATAGTAAGTGGGTAAGTCCGGTTCAAGTTGTGTCGAAAAAGGGTGGGATAACGGTTGTTCAAAACGATAATAATGAATTAATTCCCACCAGATTGTTACGGGTGGCGTATGTGCATAGATTATAGGAAATTAAATAAGGCCACTAGAAAAGATCATTTCCTTGCCCTTTATTGATCGGATGCTAGATAGATTAGCCGGACACGATTTTTATTGCTTTCTCGATGGTTATTCGGGTATAATCGCATTTACATAGCCCCGAAGACCAAGAGAAAACGACGTTTACATGTCCTTACGGCATTTTCGCTTATAGGCGCATGCCTTTGATTGTGTAATGCGCCGGCTACTTTTCAAAGGTGTATGATGGCTATTTTTTCCGACATGGTAGAACAAAGGTATTGAGATTTTTATGGATGATTTTTCTGTTTTGGAGATTCATTTGACATTTGTTTGGAAAATTTGCAAAGTCTTGCGAAGATGCGAAGAGACCAATTTAGTCTTGAATTGGGAGAAGTGTCATTTTATGGTGCAGAGGGCATTGTGCTTGGCCATCGAATATCCTCACATGGAATTGAAGTCGACTGAGCGAAAATTGAGACAATTGAGAAGATGCCTCCGCCCACTTTGGCCAAGGGGATTAGGAGTTTTTGGGACATGCCGGTTTCTATCGCCGATTTATTAAGGATTTTTCAAAGATCACGAAGTCAGTGCAATTTACTCATGAAAGATGTCCCATTTACTTTCGACGAGTCTTGTAAAGAAAGTTTCGAATTGTCAAGAAAGCTCTAAGCACGGCACGGTGATAGTCGCTCCGAGTGGGACCTTCCGTTCGAACTAATGTGCGATGCTAGCGACTTTGCCATCGGGGCTGTTTTGGGGCAGAGACGAGGGAAGGTGTTCCATGTCATATACTATGCGAGCCGAACACTCGATGACGCCCAAAGAAATTATGCCACAACGGAGAAGGAATTGTTGGCGGTGATTTTTGCATTTGATAAATTTCGGGCTTATCTTCTAGGAACGAAAGTGATAGTGTGGACCGATCATTCGGCAATAAAATACCTTTTGGAGAAGAAGGATGCCAAACCAAGGTTGATTCGGTGGGTGCTACTCCTTCAAGAATTCAACTTGGAAATTCGGGACAAGAAAGGGACCGAAAATGTTATAGCCGATCACCTTTCACGATTAGAGAGTTCCCTCGAGAAGGAAGAAAGCCAGCCACAAATTATAGAAACCTTCCCCGACGAGCAGCTCTACAAGTTGGATTCAACACATGCACCTTGGTATGCTGATCTAGTGAACTACTTAGCAAGTAAAACAATTCCGAACGACCTCTCACGTCATCAAAAGAAGAAGCTAATCTCGGACGCTAAGTACTATTTGTGGGACGATCCTTTTCTCTTCAAGCGATGCCCCGATCAAATTATCCGTAGATGCATTCCGGATGAGGAAATCCACAGTGTGCTGAACCATTGCCATGCATCGCCCTACGGTGGACACTTTAGTGGAAATAGAACAGCAGCGAAGGTCTTACAGTCAGGATTTTATTGGTCGTCCTTATTCAAAGATGCTCACTCCTTTGTGTCTACATGTGATCGGTGTCAACGGACAGGAAACATCTCAAGACGACACGAAATGCCGCTGAACACCATACTTGAAGTCGAATTATTCGATGTATGGGGGATCGACTTCATGGGTCCATTTCCCCCATTAAACAAGAATCTCTACATTTTGGTGGCCGTGGATTATGTCTCCAAATGGGTTGAAGCGGTGGCACTACCTACGAATGGGTCCAATGTCGTAATCAAGTTTATTAAACAACATATCTTCTCACGCTTTGGGACTCCACGTGCTATTATAAGTGATGGTGGGTCACACTTCGACAACAAATTTCTTGATGCGGTTTTGAGAAAATACGGAGTCACTCATCGTGTTGCCACAGCATACCATCCGCAAACGAGTGGTCAAGTCGAGATATCAAATCGAGAGCTGAAGTGGATTTTAGAAAAGACGGTCAGCTCGTCTCGAAAAGATTGGGCATTTAAACTCGATGATGCACTTTGGGCGTACCGGACTGCATATAAAACACCTATCGGAATGTCGCCCTACAGATTGGTCTATGGAAAAGGTTGCCATCTGCCCGTAGAGATGGAACACCGTGCTTACTGGGCGATAAAGAAACTAAACTTTGATCTAAAATCCGCTGGGGAAAAGCGTTGTTTGCAGCTGAATGAGTTGGAAGAAATTCGCCACAACTCATACGAAAATGCAAAACTTTATAAGGAGCGGACAAAAATTTGGCATGATAAACACATCACGCAGTGAGAATTTGTCCCGGGTCAAGAGGTGTTGCTATTCAACTCACGCTTAAAGTTATTTCCCGGGAAATTGCGTTCACGATGGTCTGGACCGTTCACCGTAGTTCAAGTGTTTCCACATGGTGCAGTAGAAGTTCAAAGAGATGGTCGAAAATTCAAAGTTAATGGACAGGTTGAAGGCATACTTGGGAAGTCCAATAGACACGCAGAAAACGAGTGTCACCTTATCCACCGCCGGATGAATGCGAGAAAAGTCCGGCTGAAGACTATAAACTTAGCGCTCCTCGGGAGGCAACCCGAGTATTAGTTGTAGATTCTTTGTTGTTTGCTTACATTTTGAGAGTCTCTTTTTGTCTTCTTTCTTCTTTGATCCATCCTTCCCTCTCGTCTTAATGTTTTCTTGTAAAATTTCTGTGCAGGAATCAGCAAAGGGGAGAAATTCAATGATGGGCCGCGGCACAGTCCAGGTGAGCCGCGGCACACACCAGCTGATGAAAAATGGCCGATCAAACTGTACCCTGTGCCGCGGCATGATCTTACTGAGCCGCGGCACACCAGGTCGCTGAGCCGCGGCACCCGATAACTGAGCCGCGGCACACTAAATGATCAAGAAATGCCCAGGGAGCCGGTACTCTATGCCGCGGCACACTAAAGCTGAGCCGCGGCACACGAAATTTGAGACGCGGCACCCGACGACATAACAAAACGTCCCAGTCCGACTGTACTTTGGGCCGCGGCTCACTTATATTGTGCCGCGGCCCCCGTCGCAAAATAAGAGCAGCCAGGTAAGGCTCTTTCAGTCGATCGGCCTGCATAGGATATTTCTTCCCTCCCTTCCTTCCTTCCTGCACACGATGAGGTTAGTTGGTTCCATTCTATTAGTCTCCTCCTCAAATTCTCCAGGTAATTTTTGATTTCTAAATCATAAATGATTATTGATGTGAAAAGATTTGGAGTTTTATATTGCTAGTTGTTCTTCATTGTTGTTTCTAAAATGGAGTTGGAATATGGGGAATTTGTTATTGTGATGGAATTGATGTTTATGAACGAATTGTTGATGATGGTTTTTGTAATTCAGGGTTATAATTTGTGTTATTATTTTTGGGATTTGGAATTAACCATCAAAATTTTTGTTCTTCATTTTAACTTGTGCACACAAGGTGTTTGATAAATTGCAGCAATGGAAAATTGGTAAGCTAGGCATTTTCAAAATTATATGCAATGAATCGTGTTGTCAAATTACATTATCCCCAACCCCTACATCATGTTCAACTTGAGAGCTCGTACTTAACTTCCTGTTTGATGATGAAAGCTCATTCATTCACACTCCGCATGACATAGTCAAGAAGCGTGCAAGCTCACCGGACGATGCCGGCACCAGCTCCTGAGCAGACTGGAGGGGAGTACTTGACCTTTTACTTTTATTGCATATCATTTTTGTCCATTGAGGTCAATGTACGTCCTAAGTTTGGGGGGGGATTTACTTTCAGTCTACATTCATTGTTGTACCTTATTTTATTGTTGTACATTATTTCGTTGCACTTTTCATTTCTTTGCGTAAAATTTTTTTTAGATAGCCTTGCTTGTCTTAGTTTTCTTTATTCGTGAATTTTCGTGCTTCTATTTGTGTGATACTGATGTTACGACACTGTCTTTCTCTCTGAAGAAGCGGGCGAGTTCTAGTCGAGTTGTAGTCAGTTATTTCTGTTCTGCTTAGTATTAAATTAGGTCCGACATTTTTCGTGATTGTAGAGGTCTTGGCAGATAAGAGACGATACATACTTGTTTTTAAATCCCCATCAATACGTTTGGCTACATTTTCCGGATAGTGAGTCGTACTGTTTCTTTAGTCGTTTTGGCACTTAGTTGAGTTTTGAGTCGGTCAGTTTTTCCCTAAAGTCGAGATAATGTGTTCTATGACGGGAAGTCTAGTAACCGGGGGTATTCGCGTGACCCGTTGTTTACTCTCGCGTAAAACGACGACCCCGATTAGACTAGTGATTTAGTTTTTTCACATGTGCCAATGATAGGGAGCCTAGTAACCGGGGGTATTCGCGTGACCCGCTGTTTACTCTCGCGTAAAACGGCAACCTTGATTCGGACATGCGGAAATTATGTATTCGAGTTGTTTCTCCGCTGTAGACGGGAACTTAGTAACTAGAAGCATCCATGTGCCCCATGAGTGTCTTTTACGTCAAACGGTTTTCCAATACATGAGAATGAAGTTTCCACCCTAGGATTATCCCGATGAAACATCCCGAGATCCTAACCTAGTGGTCAACTCGAATCGAATTATTGAGCATATATATAAGGGAATACTGTCCGAGGTTTATTTGTTATGAGACTCGTGAAAATTGTGCCTTTAGACTGTGGAACGGGACGAACTAGCTTGTTTAATTTAGCCTTTCATATTAACGGTCGATGTGACTCACGTTTTGTTAATCTTTGAGCTGGATTTTTCTTCATGAACGAGTAATTAGGACTGAATTTGATTACTTTGCGGAATCATTATTCTGAGTGCAGCTCGCTTTTACGACACTCGTATTATTTAGAGAGAATCACAGGATAGTATTGATTAGGTTGAACACTATGAGTTGCACGATGATTCACGACATTCTTTTATTGAATTTAATTCTTTTTGCTTGAGGACAAGCAAAGGCTTAAGTTTGGGGGTATTTGTTAGGCGTATTTTTATACGCTTATTTATCATTATTTTGTAGTGTTTTGGTGAGTGAAATCGTCTAAATGAGTTTTTAATGCTTTAATTTTGTATGATTGACAGGAAATTAAAGTCCGGAAGCTAAAACGAGGCAAAACGGGCGAAAACGGCAAAATCGACTATGAGCCGCGGCACAAGGAAGCCGAGCCGGGCACAGAAGACACCACCGAAGGGCGAGAGTCAGACTGTGTGCCGCGCACGCCTCAGTGAGCCGCGCACGTAAGAATTTATTTACGCCCAGGTATTCAGCTTTTGGCGATGTTCCGCGGCACAGGTTCAGTGAGCCGCGGCACACTTAGCGGGTGTTATAGGTCTGCGCGGATTTTGGGCCGTTTCAAAGCCAGTTTTCGACCGATTGATACGGATGCGTTTTACTGATGTGCTGAGCTATAAATAGGGTTTAAGACCCTAATTTAATTATCTTGGAATCATTGGATCTAAAACCTTGGAGAGCTTAAGCTTGGAGATGGCAGAAGAGGAGGAAAGCAGAAGAATTCAAGGGCGGATATGAAGTCAAGAACGGAGGAATCCGAGCTTCATCTGCGTTTGAATTTTATGCTTTCGTTTATTTATTCTGTATTTTCAGTTTTTAGTATGTCAGGCTAAAGCCCTAATCTAGTGTTTTGATGAAACCTTTGTTTTGACGAATTGATTGAGATTATCCAATTTATTACCTTTTTATTGAGTTTTCCCAATTATGTTTAATGCTTGCAATTATATGGCCAATAGTTGTATTGATTAAATCATTCACTTCGAATCGGGAGAGGAGATTTGGTGAGGAACTATTGGTGAGGACCGTTTTATTCTGTGAGATAGGAATATACTCATAGGAACTACGTGGCCTTTAGGAGATTTCATGCTTTTTACCTATCGACGAGATAATTCACCTAGGGATAGAGTGCGTTAGTCGCCGTTAGATAAATCTATTGACCTCGGGAGAGGCGGTAGAATATATTAGCAATCTCCGCCTTTAATAAATTGGGAAAATTATTTATTACGGATAATCGAGAGTAAATTCGGATAAACTAAGGTGGATTCAGAACCCTAGACGTATTTATCATTTGATTTCTTTTATCCAAGATATTGTTTTCTACTGCTTAGTCTTTTAGTATTTCTTTTAGTTATTAATCACAAAAACCCAACTTCGTTTGTTCAAATAAAATTGGAATACGAAAACATCGGTAGTTAGAAATAAAATCCTCGTGGGAACGATACTCTACTTATCACTTTATTACTTGTAAACGATGACGTGCACTTGCGTGTAGGAAATATCGCAACAGTATTCTCGGTTATTGCTGGTCCGTTGTTAATCATGTTTGGAGTATACCATGTTGAGGGTACTCTCGGTTATCATTGATCCTTTGTTGGTCGTATTAGAGTTATCATGTCGATGATATTCTCAGTTGATGTATTGGTTGATCATTGTTATTGATCGTATGAGAATTCGGACTGTACAATTTATTGTTTTTTGGTAGTTGATCTACAGATATGTCGTATACTATTGGTTTATCCAGGTTGAGATTTGATTGTGCAATCCGACGGATAGGATTTAGCACAGATGGTTCATTCCACACTTATGAGTTATGATGATGATGATGATACTTAGTATTATTTGAATACAGTACAGATGATTGTTGTTGAGTTCATTTCGTCATTTGAGAATGCGAAATGTGTATTATGGTATGCATTGATTTGTTATGGATTGCTATGGATTGGTAAGGTTATGACGGTAAGATTACGTTGCCAGTATTCTTACAGTATTATTATATTGGTATGTAATTATTTATGATGATGTGATCGATATCATTGTTGAGTATTGTGGCTAACCCCGTCGTGGGCTTTATTTTTTTAGGTACTCGAAGATCGAGCTAGTAGCGGTCGTGAAGGGATGAGCTTCCCGGGTGATACTGGCTGTGGCATATTTTCGGAGAATTGAGTATTTATTTCTGGTTGTTTTATTTCCACTGCAATTGTGTATTTTTGCACTGTATTTTATCCGTTGCGTGTGTATTTCAAAATGGCTTTTCGGTATATTTACCAACTCGTGTGTATTTCAAATGGCATTTTGCGAACTTGGGTTATTTCGTCTAACTCTTTTTCCCAACTATTGTGTCGGTACGTTTAAGGGGTGGCTTAACGTACATTTTGAACTGTCGAGATTTGGCATTTCGCCTTGTATTTTCAAATGGTATTTTATGACGGTATTTGAAAACTATGTTTTTGGAAAATATTTGAGTATTTAAAATATTACCATCATCGGCCTTTTGGCGTTTTTAAACATTTTTGAAATGGTTTTTAGCCTGGTGGGTTCCGGCGCGGGACCCACGGCGCTGTAATATCCCGGATGATTTTGAGGGTGTTACATCTTGGGCTACCCAGAAATCTTAAGGAGGATTAAGGCACGGCTCGTAGTTGATATCAACCTTTAATATTAAGACCTTATTAACATTATTGAGTCTATTAATATTGATTCCGTAAACTAAAGAATTAGTATTGCACTTCATACCTAAATCCCAATTTATAAAATCGTATCCTTCTTAGACTTAATTATTTCTCATATTTTATATATCAATCTCCATTAATTAATTTAAATTACTGATATCTTTAATTAATTAATCAATTTAGTGTCCAATTTAGAACCACTAAAACCTTTATTAGTATATCATAAATTAGTCCACCTAGGGTCTTTGATATAGACATCATCAAGCTGAAGGAGTCGAGTCATGATTTCTAGCTGTAATATTAATTATCATTTAAATTATATTATTGCCCAAAGTATAAAGTATTTTGAATCAATCAATGTGACTCTCACCCATGATAAATCAAAAACCAAATATTATAAATAAATAAATACATATTGTACATCAGAAAATTAAAAAATAATAAGTATCCAAGATCTCCGTTCTTCATTTAGTCAGTGTAGAAGAAACTACCTCACCGCGATCTAGTTTAATGTATACGAATACGGTAATGTATGCTTATATTTAGGACCAACTAATCTCAAACAAATATTGCAACTTTTCCATAATTGTCTAATATTATATAGATTGTGAACTATTTATATTATTATTTTATAAGACATTAGACACCGATAATATAATCTTTCGTGTGATACCAACACACCATATTATCTACATTGTACAACAAATAGATGATATTTGGGTAACCATAACATGAATTAATAGGCAAAACATGTGACAAAATTATAATATTCTTAGATATAAGACAGGAAAATAATGTAATACAAGCATAAAATATATTTTGCAATATAAAATCCAAACAATATGATGATGTATGATGATAACAAATATAAAGCGTTAAGGTAAGCAGTTATAGTGGTTTAAAGCAAAGTCTTCCATTTCCACTCGGCTCCACACGGGAGACACTCACAAGAAAGCATAGAGTACACAACCATTTTGCAATTCTAAGAATATACACCAATTATATCCTTGACAGATGATCTGGTGAGAACAACAAGACATGCATTCCCATAAGATCCACAGGAAAGGGAATAGCGATTGAAAAGTCAGAAGGACAAACGAGTTATCCCGAAACAATACCACCCTCGTTCGATCAACAAAAGCAAGGGATAGGGAAAGTTCAGAAAATGTCAACGAACATAAACGAGTCGACAAAGTCGAAAACACAGGAGTTCCAAATCCGATCCACTTCGAATAAAAGAACTAATAGAACCAGATGATGTCACTTCCTAACAAGGTTCACAAGAATCGAACCGAACTCAAAAAAGTCACAGTGATAACCAGATCGACCCGCAATAAGATCGCAGTTCGTTCGAACGGTGAAACCGAAATACAGAACAAGTTCATAAAGTATCAACGAACATGAGCGAATTGATAGACTGGAGAAAGAGAAAATACAGAAGTCAAAATAGTACGGGTATTACCTTCGACCTCGTCCACGAAATTCACAAAAACGGAAGCAAGGTAACATGTCATTAAACAACCGACACATAACGGGACAATCACTGATGCACAAGGTCATACCAAACCAAGCTCTAACAGCTCGCACATGCGCGACAACGCAAATATCACTACGAGGCGACAACATTCAACACCAACATCCCGCCTCTCACAGGGGGCTAACACAACAAATGTGTGGAAAACGACTCAACGCTCACACTGCCAATTCGATCATACTCGGTAGCAAACATCATAATGACAACGCGAACATCATACATACATACCCAGCCCTCAAACGGGAATGGATAGGTTTTAAAAACGAAAACCTCATTTTGAAAATAATTTAGAAGAACACCGGTTGATCTTGAGTATCACCTTTCAAAAAGTACAAACGTGAAACATCGTTATCGAGACTTTGGAGAACCATTTCGCATTTGATAAAAATGAGGACACTTTCTCTTAGTTTTGGCCCTCGAGGTAGAAGAAATATACTATGGCACCTTGGATGTACCACGAGAAAATAATTTTTTTTAAAAGTACGTCTCGAAATTTATTTTCTAAGATACTCAAGGTTTTCGAAAATATATTAGGCTAGGATGCCTAAAAACACATATGTATCGACATACGCTAAACCACCTCCTAGTACACGCATCAAAACGTTTAAAATCAAGACAATACATGTTTTTTAACGGAAATAACCGGTAAAATACCACAGTCGAAGACTGCCTAGGATTTAGAACACAACCACTGAACCCATTCAAGGCCTCTAAGGACCCTCCCACACTGGCTAGTGAACAAGTCGAACGCGTATAAGCACAAAGCTTCCATAAGAGAACTTGTAAAACGTGCAAATCGATTTGAAAATCATCAGCAACAGACAAAAACAACAATAAAAAGACATCAGCAGCGACGACACTCCTCGTATAAATCAAATACGAGAGTCGACTAAATACATATCGTGAAATCAAAATCCGCATAAGGATTCCATCACTTAACAAATAATCATAAAAATAGCTCGTGTCACACGAGGCACAACACAAAGAAGGGAGACTTACATCCACAGGTCGCACGAAGATGATGATCGCCCCACGATACTAATCACGACCAACAAACTCAGACGACGCATCGCGACACGACTCAGTCAGATAAAATCCGACAAAACAAGACTCAAACAACACGACTTGAGCCGACAGCCTAGGTTTCCACAACCTAAGCTCTGATACCATTTATGTAACACCCCCAATCCGCTCAGGGATATTACACGCCGTAGAACCTTTCCTCAAGGATCTACCAGGCTGGTAACAACATAGAACATCTCAACGATGCCTTTAAGGCTAACATGACTCAGTAGACCGATTTGGTCATTCAATAAAAACATACAACTCGATTACAATAGTTGCCCACTCAGGGGTTGAATACAACACACTCCCGTACAACGGGGAAAGAATACTGCAGCGGAAATAAAATACAACTAAACCACTATAACATCAAACGGTCCTCGTGTGATTAGCATCGTTCATCTTTCATCATCCTTCATGCCGACCCTCTGCTATGCTCCAAAACATGAATGCAATACAAATATCCACCCCCCGAATACTCGGGGGTTAGCAAAACTCCACTGTTTTGCTAGTGCAAGTACAAGTGCAAAAATACGAGTCATACAATTCACATTCCACGAATAACAATAATCAGGAATCCTCAAGGATCCAAACGAAACGAAAAGTACTTCCCGAGGCAAGAGTTTGAGAAAAATATACCAAAACCGAAAGATCACAAATCAATGGAAATAATTTATAAAACAGTTTAGAATGCCATAGAGAGTTTTAATAGAAAACTATTTAGGATTATCAAATCCCACTTTTCAAAACCCAAAAGACGAAAGGGGTCACCGCCCCAAAGGTTTACTTTCCATAAAATGACATTTACCAAACCGTTGGGATTTTAGCCGCAAATCCGTAAAATGACCTTTACAAAACCATTGGGATTTTAGCCCCAAATCTCATCAACTCACAGTACACAAGAACGACCACAAGGTTCGTCTCCCAACATCAAAATCCACAAATAAAGAATTTAACACAAACAACAAAATACTCGAGTGCCATCCTAGCCAAGTAAGCCAAACGAACAACTTACCTCTTACACACTTAATCGATGCATGCAATCATGAAAACCATTCAAAAGCACTCATTTCCGGAAATGCCAATATCAAAACACATTTGCAAAATGCACCACAATTAACCGCGGATCCACCCCTTCGTGGACCCCTACCGAGACCCCATCGGATCTAACCCATAGTGGTTAAAAGCAAGCTCGCGGATCCACCCCTCCGTGGACCCCTACCGAGACCCCGTCGGATCTAACCCATAGTGAGCATACACACACACACGTTACTCATGCAATACTAATATGCTAAGAATGTAAGTTCATTAAGAATACTCACTAGAGATGGCCACTAATCTGACACCATTATCAAACTCTTCAAAACACAATAACAAGATTAAATACGGAATACACGATTCCATAACTTTAAACAACAGGGGGTATCATCAAAGCCTTCAACGTTCAAAACAATCAAACCATAATCAATTCCCAAAACACACCGTTCACAAAACACACGCGTTTTGAAAGAAAGCCTTTAATGAGGCCAAACCGAAATCTTTTGAAACTTCATTTCAAACAACCAAACAAACACACCAAGACGATCACCAATCATCATATCCACAAAATAAGAAATGTATGAGCAAGGTACTTGCCTCGAATAAGAACAACGCGGAGAATCGACCGAAGTAAGTTGACACGAACCGACTACGAACCCGCCGACTCCACCGATCGCCAACTCGCGTTCATAAACTACGAAGGACAATAATAACAATGAAATGAATTCCATAACATGACTCAAAGCCGTTGAATTCAAAGAACGAATGACGAAAGTTCAAGTGTTTTCCCCAAAATGGCCAAGAACACGATTCGTCCCGACAAAACACGAAAACGGAATTCCGAGTTGAAATATGGATATACAATCCATAGAATATGTTTAACAACATCATTTAACCACAATCGATCCAACAAAAACGGGTGGAAAACGAGATCGAGAACAAATCCCCCAAAAAGGCGATTCGAAGGAAATCAAGAAATATACTTCGATTAGACGAAGAACAATAGATTAAATGATGTTAAACACAAGAATACTACCAATATTAATCATACCCATCATGAATTAATCAACAATACGGAACGAATCGGACAAAAACGCAAAAACCCCCAAATTCAAGAATTTAGGGTTCCAAGAGGAGATTACCTTGATTCGCTGGGTCAAAGGATGATAACGGATGTTTAATCGATGATATGAACTCAAGAACTTCATGGATTTGTTGTTAAACAACATGGCTTCGTCACCTCCGAATCGCCAGCCGCGGACAGAGAAGGAAGGAAGTGAAAAATGAATGAAAATGCGACTGCTCTGTCACATTTATACTCGGCCAGACTAGCGTGCGCTAGGCTGTCGAGCTAGCGTACGCTATCGGCCCAGGCCGCAGTCCAGAGACACTGCCCGGCCAGGTAGCGCGCGCAGCCTTCCGGTCGTAGCGTGCGCTACCTGCCGGTCGTAGCGTACGCAGTGTCCGGCAGTAGCGTGTGCTACCTGCCGATCCACCCGAGTCCAGTACCCACCGCTCTATCGCCGCCGGCTAGCGCGGCAGCAACCGGTCAGAAGCGTGCGCTACCTCCCGGCCGTAGCGTGCGCTACCTTCTGGTCGTAGCGTGTGCTACGCCGGTTCTTACCGCACCCGTCCGGCTAGAACCCGCAATCGTCCGGCCAGTCCCGCAACCGTCCGGTCAGTGCCCGACCACCAGGGCTCGACGACTCGATTTCCGAAAATGTACGGAACGAACACGACGAAAAGTTCGCGGACAACATCAACGACCCGAAATGAAAACATAATGCAATAATTAATCATACGCGACCAAGAAAAGGGTCGAGACAACAAATACAGATACGGATACCCGTAACTTTGGGTAAATTACAAAAATGGCCCAAAACGCCCGAAAATCACGATACGTGATCGAATAACTAAACCGAAGTTCACAACACGTCTAACAAAGTTAAACGGACTTACGGGAAACTCGAAACAGCAGTTTCGAAGGAGATTCACAAGAATCGAACTCAAGTGCGGAAAAGTTGCTAAAAAGCACGGAACTCAACAAAACAACACCGAAACGAACTTGGATGTCAAAAAGTGTAGAATTTATCATTCCCATAATGACGAAACGGTCATGAGCGAGTCGTCAAAATGGACTTCCGCCAAAAAATAGAAATTACCGGAAATCGAAATCACGTGTATTACATAGGGGGTAGTTACTGCTTGGTCCCATGGCCTAGCAAACCGGGAGCATTATCTCTTCTTTCTCCACTGGAAGAGCCTCCACGACCTCGGCTACGTCTACGACCGCCACGTCCCTTACCACCATGCGGTTTCGTTCCATGTGGTTTAAGATTAGTGCATCCAATACCCCGTACTTCGGGTTGCTTTCCACATTTCATTTGCGAAAATTGGCATCGGGAATTTGCTTTGTCCCGATTGGCCTGGCATTATTGTTCACCAACACCTCATTATGCCTTTCAACTACTTGAAGAAGGTTGATTAGCTTACTGAAGGGAGTGATGCGCTTGTTATTATACTCCAATTGATACTGGCTCGCTAGTATCAATGCTGAAGTAGGAAAAGTGGAAAGCATTTTTGTTGGGATTCGGTGCCTAAAACGAAGGCCCAGCGGAAGCGGTGAAACGAAAATTAATTCGATCCGAATCCCTACGAGAATCGATCGAGCTACGTATATACGAATATATAAACGAAAAGCAAGAGTCGTAAGAAACTAACCCTCGAAGTCCGTTGATTAAATGGAAACCTTCTCTTGAGCTATTCCCCAAGCTTTAGTTTGATCTCTACGAGTTCAATCCGCTCCAAGCCCTTGAACGATCCAATGCCGAAAACACCGCGTCTCTACTTGCCACGCGCCGGAAAAACGACCGGAACAACAACACTTGATTAACCTCTAAGGTTACGGCTAGAATCAAGTGATGAAGCTTGCAATATGAAATTATAACACTCTAAGTGTATAACTCACAATCTCTCTTTTATTTCTCAATTTTCTTCCAAGAAAAATCAAGAACTTGATGAATAAAGAGAAAGATGATGAAGAAGACTTGGAGAAGTCTTTTCTCTCTCTCTACACTCAAAGCTCACGTTGGAATCAAAGTGCAGTGAGGTGAGAAGTCTTCCTCTCTTTATTCTATTTCCACTCACATGATACATCTCATTATTATGAGAATCTAAGCCCCACAAAGTCATCTTTTTCATATAAAATGAAAACAACAAGACAAGAGGAAAGTGGGTGGAAATTAGGGGTGGCTACCATGCGTAAACGGATGAGTTCGGTTCGTTTCGGACTCCGTGAGTCCAAACAGATAAACTACGATTCCGTTCGATGTATTTGTATCGATTAATTAATCCAATTAATTAAACATATCAAATACAAAATAACATAATTAATTTCTCCAAGAAATAATTATATTCATGAATTAAATTAATCACCCGGTGATATATTTAATCCATTAAGCCGTAAATCAATTTATCCGATAAATCGATTTAAACATCCAATGTCCCAAATTTGATATCAAATATCTAATATTCATAATGAGAGAATTAGCTCGATTCATTCCGTTGTCAATCCTAATGCGCGACTCGGTAGGTCCGTCTCGATCAAGAATGGGAGGAACCAAAGAGTAGTAGCACCACCTAGCCACCTGGTGGCCTACACTGCACTTCGACCGAGAACGAATGATTGGGATCATTCAAGAACCATTCTCACATGAATACCAAGAACGATAAACCCTTCTTTCAAATGTCCCGATCAAGTTATAGGTCACGGTCGACCAAACCCTATCTCAGACTTGACGCTATGCATACGTTAATGCAAATCGAGATCATCGAGCTCTCGTGTATCTAATACGACTAGCTCCAATGCTTTGGCCAAAGACTTATGATCTCATCTCGCAATAACCGCATAGGACATATAACCCGCTCACTAACGGAGAAAGAATTCTATCTTGGTATTCGAGGACTCGCTACTTGCCCGTCAAGATGCACGCCGAGGTTGACCCCGCCTTCCGGTTTAAGGTGGTCGAACTACTCTAATGAAAATCTTGATGTCACAAGCACATCCCTACTAAATCCTCAAGTCGAAGGTTCACGAATACCTATCACAACCTTTCGATTCCGTCATTGATCGTCCCGGAGTGAAATCCATGTGACGAATCGAGGGTGAGTCGGTTCGAGTATACTAATCTAATTAGCATACCTATAACGTGTGCTCCCACTAACCATTAGTGTTCGACGTGCACTCTCCATGTCAAAGAACACGTCATACAAGTCTTTACATAAACTTAACGCCAAGTTTCATCGACTTGCGAACGATTAAGTATTTGAGCTATAAACCTTTCCAAAGGCCGACCCCTTATCCAATAAGGAGTGGAACGCTTTGCTCTCAAATACACGGACTAGTTTCTATATGTTTATTTACGAGTTAGGAATGCCAAGAACTACCAAGAATAAAGAAACAATCATTTGCCTTATATAAATGGTTTACATAATTACAAGTACAATGCCCTCACTCAACAACCTCGAGTGGCATTCGAGGGCATACTCCTAACAATCTCCCACTTGCACTCAATGCCACACACTATGGTATCTAATACCCATGTTCTCTAGATGACGCTCCAAGCTAGTCCGAGAAAGTGGCTTGGTCAGTGGATCGGCGACGTTGTCGGCCGAGTCTACTCTGTGCAAGACAATGTATCCCTTGCGAACAAATTCTCTTACGAGATGATACTTCCTCTCAATATGTTTGGTGTCATTGTGAAACCTCGGCTCCTTGGCTGCGCTTGACTCCGTCGTTGTCGCAGATAGCGGAACAGGCATTTCAAGACATGGTATCATTTGAAGTTCTCCGAAACTTCTTAATCCGTAACCCTTCCTTGAAGCCTCCGAGGCGCTGATACTCACTGACAGTGGAATCGGCGGTCGCGCTTTGCTTGGCACTACGCCAAGATATCGCTCCTCCATTAAGAGTAAATATATAGCCGTAAGTGGACATCGAGTCGCCCTTCGCCTTGGAAGTCCGAATCGGTGAATCCCACCACATCTAAATCTCCACCGCCATACATAAGAACCATATCTCTCGTTCTTCTCAAGTACTTGAGAACGTTCTTTACAAAGATCAATGTTCCCTACCAGGTTTGCTCGAAACCTACTCACCACGCTTACGGCATGCGCGATGTCAGTCTTGTACACAACATAGCATACATAAGGCTACCCACGGCCAAGCATATGGTATATTACTCATTTCCTTGCGTTGTTCCTCACTTTGAGGACACATCTTCAAGGTGAGTTTTATTCCATGTTGCATCGGTAGGAACCCTCTTTAGAATCATCCATCTTAAATCGCTTTAAGATCTTATCTATATAGAGGGCTTGGGAAAGGCCTATTGTTCTCTTCGATCTATCCCAGAGAGCCGAATACCAAGAATATAGGTTGCTTCTCCCAAGTCTTTCATGGAGAAATTACTCAAAGCCAAGCTTTAACCGAGCATTCCCACATCATTTCCTATTAGTAGAATGTCATCTACATATAGTACTAAGAATGCGATCTTGCTCCCACTAACCTTCTTGTATACACAAGGTTCCTCTTCATTTTGCACGAAGTCAAACTCTTTGACCGCCTCGTCAAAACGAAGGTTCCAACTATGCGACGCTTGCTTCACCATAAATGGAACGTCAAGCTTGCACACTTTCTCGAATATCGACTTGCACACAAAGCCTTTAGCCGTTTCCATATAGATTTCCTCCTCGAGGAATCCATTAAGGAAAGCCGTCTTTACGTCCATTTGCCATATCTCATAATCGTGGTAGGCGGCTATAGCAAGCATCATGCGAATAGACTTGATCATGGCTACGGGCGAGAAGGTATCGTGGTAATCGATCCCTTCCTTTGGGTATAACCCTTTGCCACAAGCCCGGCCTTATAGGCGTCAACCTTGCCATCACCATCGGTCTTTCTCTTGTAGATCCACTTATTCCCAATGGGCACTATGCCCTTGGGGCGGTCTACTAGAGTCCAGACTGATTTACATGCATCGAGTCTATCTCGGCTTCCATAGCTTCACGCCATTTCGCGGAGTCTACATCCACCATCGCTTGGTCATAGGTCGTCGGTCTCTTGGCTATCACTTGGAACCTCATGGAGACCCGGCTCCTCCAAGTGCACAAGCCCATACCTCTCGGGTAAATGAGACACCCTACTAGACCTACGAGGTGGTTGTACTTGTGTTTCGTAAAGTTCGGTTCTAGTTTCTTGCACAGTGTCTCTCGAGGAGTTTCATTGTATTCTTCTAAAGAAATACTTCTACCTGCTCCGCCTTCCTGAATGAACTCATCTTCCAGGAAGTGTGCTTGTAAAGCAACAATGATCCTTCGATCTTCGGGCATGTAGAATAGATATCCCATCGTCCCGCACGGAATCCAATGAAACGTCCCTTCGCAGACCTAGCTTCCAACTTTTCCACCTTAGTCTTCTTGACATAAGCGGGACATCCCCAAATCCTAATATGATTAAGACTTGGTTTCCTTCCTTCCCACATCTCATGTGGAGTTTTAGGAACGGATTTGGAAGGACATCTGTTCAAGATATACGCGGCAATCAGTGCATACCCCCACAGTAAATCGGCAAGTCAAGATAGTTTAGCATGGAACGGACCATGTTCAACAGTGGTCCGGTTCCTTCTTTCTCGACACACCATTTAAGCGAGGAGTACTGGAGGTGTTAGTTGTGAAACTATTCCATGTTTCTTAAGGAACTCGTCAAACTCCGTACTCATATACTCGCCACCTCGGTCCGACCGAAGTGCTTTGATATGATTACCATTTGTTTCGACTAGGGCCTTGAATTCTGGAATTTCTCAAAGGCCTCGGATTTATGTTTCATTAGGTATACATAACCATACCTAGTATGATCATCTGTAAACGTAATGAAATATTGATATCCGTCACGTGCTGCTTCCAAAGCACCACAAACGTCAGTATGGATTAATCCTAGTTTATCAGCGGCTCTTTCAAAAGTCCCTGTGAAGGGGGACTTGGTCATTTTGCCTTTAAGGCAAGATTCACAAGTAGGAAAGGGATCCGATCCCAATGGACCCATAAGTCCATCTTTTTCCATCTTGTAAACCTTGGTCTGACCAACATGACCAAGTCTAAGATGCCATTTCAAAACTTGGTTGGTTTCATCCCTATCACGTTTTCTAGTCATAGTATTCACAACTACTTTGTTGCTGAGATTTAGATGATACAATCCATTCAACAATGTAGCAGTACCCACTAGTTTATTTCTAAAATAAATTTTGCAGGAACCATCACCAATGAAAAATGAAAAGCCTTTTCGGTCCATGACCGGAATGGATACAATGTTTTTGTGCCCCTTGGGCAAAACAAGTACATCTTCTAAAGTCAAAACAAAGCCGGATTCTAAACCCAAAAGAAGTGATCCTATGTTGGTCGCCTCGACACTATGCCCGCTTCCGACTGTGATCATAACTTCTCCAGCTCCAAGCTTCCTACTTTGTTCCAGATCCTGATTCACGGTACAAATATGAGAACTAGCACTTAATCCAGATCAGAAGTAGAAAATACAAGAGAACAATTTGTTTCCAAAACTAAAAGTTCTCAGACGAAGTGCCATGAAGAATCGGACAGTCTCTAGCCCAGTGGCCCACCACCGCACTTGAGACAAGCATCCTTCTTCTTCTTGTTCTTCGAACCATCGGGGCCTTGCCCTTACCCTTAAGGTCCTTAGCTTGTGGTCCAGCTTTGCTTCTTGGTCCTTTTCTTCTTGTTCTTAGACCTCCGAGGTCCGAAGAAATCACAAGAGCAGACTCCTTCATCCGCGGAGTCTTCATCCGAGACCGAGCGGTCACAAGTTTGTTCATTAGCCCAGCTAAGTTACATGCAATCTCATTGCGGTTGAAG
Source organism: Orobanche coerulescens (assembly GCA_033398695.1). Classification (NCBI taxonomy): domain Eukaryota; kingdom Viridiplantae; phylum Streptophyta; class Magnoliopsida; order Lamiales; family Orobanchaceae; genus Orobanche; species Orobanche coerulescens. Next base: position 114,515,013 of record CM065816.1, read on the forward strand.
TTCATAACAAATCGTGAGAAGGAATCGGGAGAGACTGTAGGATAAGGTCGGTTTGGAGAGAAGTATCCATTTTAAAATCAAGAGCCTCAAATCTCTCGATCATGGATATCATTTTGAGGACATGTTCCCCAACCTTCTCACCTTCCTTCATCCTTGCACCGAACAGTTGCTTGGATATCTCATATCTAGCGATTCACTGTGCTCACCATAAAGCTCGGTTAAGTGAGACAGAATCTGCCTAGCAGAAGTCATTTACTCATGAGCTCTCTGAAGCTCATTAGACATGGAAGCCATCATATAAGCACGGACTTACACGTCATCCTTAACCCACTTTACGAGGTTTTCAATCTCTTCCTGATTGGCTCGGGTCCGCACAGGAGGCGCCGGAAAGACCGACTCCAAGACGTATCCCAGTGCCTCTATACCGAGGACAATCATCGACATGGAGCCAATCCACAAAGTTAGGTCCCATTAAGGTGTTCTTTTCGAGTAGAATTGCGAGTGGATTCATTGTCATATTGAGATTTGTCTGCATTAAGTATAACAGATTAATTAGTGACTCATTCAATTATGTTCTGAGTGTAGAATTAAGGTCTTTTCTATTTTGTTACCCTGCTCCCACTATTTTTATCGGAATAACACACTCCCATGTGATATCCTAAGTATCGTCTCTACTTCATAGTGGTGATCGAGTTCTTTATAAATCTTAATAGAGGGCAACCGAATAGGTTTCTAGTCTATTAATTTTCATAAAGTGGTGTCCAACACCAACCCATCTAATGGATGATTCGATCTTCTTTTTCCCCTTGTTCACTCCCCTCAACCTATACGATTTCTATGGTTCGTGAACAAGTTAAGTTTATACCATCGACGCAAATCAGTTTCACAATTGAATCTTATCCGGCAACCTATCAGGTTTCTAGGGATAAAATTTGCTCCAACCGAAGGCATCCAATGCGCTCTCGGTAATTTATCCATCCTCCCCGAACGACTACCCCGATAACTCGGAAGCATAGCACATCCGGTTTGGATTTCAATTTCCCGAAAACTCGATGGAGGGAAGGAAAACCTTGAAACCTTATAAACTTAATTATTTATAGTGGGAGAATTTTCGCGATTAACGTTACACTTTGCACATTAATCATATTAGCGCGTTTGAGGCATTCATACAATATGAAAAAACCATTCACAACCTAGTTGCTACCAACATGTGGTTCATGGACCGTTCCTAGAAAACAAAAACTTCGTAATCTAATTACAAGTCTTCGTCTTGAATCTTCGTCTTCTCGAAATGGATCTTCCTCCGGTCTTCGTCATTACATATAAATTTTACATTGAAAATTGCATCCTAGATACAAATTTTTCTAGTAAAATAAATAGGCTCAAAACGGCCTTTACAACCCAATCGAATAAAACGAGCGATTCAAAAACTAAGTCCACGAACCACATCCCCATTCAAAAGCATTCATTCAATAAATACTAAATAAATGGAAAGCGTAGAGATACATTGATCCAATCAACAATACGAACCGATCCAATCGATTCACACAATCGGTAATATAATAACGTTCAAAATAATTCGACCATAAATATTCCAATTAATCAAATTTCCTTATAAAATGAAATACCATAAATAATTTTAATCATATTAAATCCAATTTAACATGCGGGAGATTAATTTTCAAGAATACACGGAAAAATCGAGCCGGGCGAAATGGCTGCCATGGCCGAAGTCATCGCCGGCACCTTCCTACGATCCGGCTGGCATGGCCGAGTCACGCTCGGCATTTACCGGCGAGCACGGCCCGTGTCTCGACACGGTCGGCCCTGCTGGCAAGGCCTGGGTCGCCCGACACGGCCCGTGTCACTGCACACGGCCGAGTCACCCTGGCGACTTCACGCCCTTTGTCCGAAAAGTCGTCCGACGACGATTCGAGCTCGATTTTCAATAGGATATCCAATATCAATATTTTTCAACATTCATATCTTCAATATAAATTATATTTCCAAGAAATTAAGATTTATATTTAGACATAAACTTACGAAAAATATAACTACAACGAACGTAAAAATATATATCACGATTATGACTAAAATGATTCCAAATCATTCATCATCTAATCAAGCATTCCAAATGCCAATATCGTATATACGATCGCAAAACCTTGCTCCGATACCACTGTTGGGATTCGGTGCCTAAAACGAAGGCCCAGCGGAAGCGGTGAAACGAAAATTAATTCGATCCGAATCCCTACGAGAATCGATCGAGCTACGTATATACGAATATATAAACGAAAAGCAAGAGTCGTAAGAAACTAACCCTCGAAGTCCGTTGATTAAATGGAAACCTTCTCTTGAGCTATTCCCCAAGCTTTAGTTTGATCTCTACGAGTTCAATCCGCTCCAAGCCCTTGAACGATCCAACGCCGAAAACACCGCGTCTCTACTTGCCACGCGCCGGAAAAACGACCGGAACAACAACACTTGATTAACCTCTAAGGTTACGGCTAGAATCAAGTGATGAAGCTTGCAATATGAAATTATAACACTCTAAGTGTATAACTCACAATCTCTCTTTTATTTCTCAATTTTCTTCCAAGAAAAATCAAGAACTTGATGAATAAAGAGGAAGATGATGAAGAAGACTTGAGAAGTCTTTTCTCTCTCTCTACACTCAAAGCTCACGTTGGAATCAAAGTGCGGTGAGGTGAGAAGTCTTCATCTCTTTATTCTATTTCCACTCACATGATACATCTCATTATTATGAGAATCTAAGCCCAACAAAGTCATCTTTTTCATATAAATTGAAAACAACAAGACAAGAGGAAAGTGGGTGGAAATTAGGGGGTGGCTACCATGCGAAACGGATGAGTTCGGTTCGTTTCGGACTCCGTGAGTCCAAACAGATAAACTACGATTCCGTTCGATGTATTTGTATCGATTAATTAATCCAATTAATTAAACATATCAAATACAAAATAACATAATTAATTTCTCCAAGAAATAATTATATTCATGAATTAAATTAATCACCCAGTGATATATTTAATCCATTAAGCCGTAAATCAATTTATCCGATAAATCGATTTAAACATCCAATGTCCCAAATTTGATATCAAATATCTAATATTCATAATGAGAGAATTAGCTCGATTCATTCCGTTGTCAATCCTAATGCGCGACTCGGTAGGTCCGTCTCAGTCAGCAATGGGAGGAACCAAAGAGTAGTAGCACCACCTAGCCAGCCTGGTGGCCTACACTGCACTTCGATCGAGAACGAATGATTGGGATCATTCAAGAACCATTCATTGTGAATACCAAGAACGTATAAACCCTTCTTTCAAATGTCCCGATCAAGTTATAGGGTCACGGCCACCAAACCCTATCTGTACTTGACGCTATGCATACGTTAATGCAAATCGAGATCATCGAGCTCTCGTGTATCTAATACAGCTAGCTCCAATGCTTTGGCCAAAGACTTATGATCTCATCTGCCAATAACCGCATAGGACATATAACCCGCTCACTAACGGGAGAAAGAATTCTATCTTGGTATTCATGGGACTGCTACTTGCCGTCAAGATGCACGTCGAGGTTGACCCCCGCCTTCCGTTTACGTGGTCGAACTACTCTAATGAAAATCTTGATGTCACAAGCACATCCCTACTAAATCCTCATGTCGAAGGTTCACGAATACCTTTCACAACCTTTTGATTCCGTCATTGATCGTCCCGAGTGAAATCCATGTGACGAATCGAGGGTGAGTCGATTCAGTATACTAATCTAATTAGCATACCTATAACGTGTGCTCCCACTAACCATTAGTGTTCGATGTGCACTCTCCATGTCAAAGAACACGTCATACAAGTCTTTACATAAACTTAACGCCTCAAGTTTCATCGACTTGCGAACGATTAAGTATTTGAGCTATAAACCTTTCCAAGGCCGACCCCTTATCCAATAAGGAGTGGAACGTTTTGCTCTCAAATACACGGACTAGTTTCTATATGTTTATTTACGAGTTAGGAATGCCAGTAACTACCAGTAAATAAAGAAACAATCATTTGCCTTATATAAATGGTTTACATAATTACAAGTACAATGCCCTCACTCAACAACCTCTGAGTGGCATTCGAGGGCATACTCCTAACAATTTTTTGGATCATGTCGTCCTGTGTGATTTCCTTCCCACAGAAGTTGAGGCGTGCCTTGAGGCAGAGCATATCTTTATTGAAATTGTTGACTCGTTTTGTCCCACTACATGGTCAACTCGGGAAGTAAGGTATTATGTATATTCTCGAAACGGCCGTTAAGGGCATCCCACAGTTCTTTAGGGGATTTCAACTGAAGATGCTCCCACCTTAGGCTAGGGTCAATGTGTCACCTAAGGAACATGAGCGCTCTCGCTTTCACTTTATCAGACGGTCCGTTGGCTGTAGGATCAGGAAGCGTTGCGCTATAGTCCTTAGCGACAAAAGTGGTCTCGACGTTGGATACCCATCGATGGTACTCAAGTCTTTATGATTCCAGGATGTCGAATTCCAGCCGAGTCGGATCAGCCATCTATACAAGATGAGGAAATGAGTAAGTTTCACATAATCATGAGTTCGTCCATGATAAATTATTGAGTAATGGGATTATTTCATTTTAGAACCAAGATATGGTCATGGTCTCGATGCAATACACATGAAATTTTGTTATC